>OY804522.1:15092644-16401314 GCA_963680855.1 Lepeophtheirus nordmannii
ATTAACAAGAAGTTGAAGTTGAAAAGAAGTTTTTTTTTCTCTTACTTTTAATTTGTATTTCATCAGTTCAGTCACACACAGAATAGGTACTGACAACAAGAGAGGGAAGGAGAAGTGAAAAAAATAACAATTTATGAACTCTCCTGAAATTCGAAGAACAACCAAATAAACAATATCTTTATAATATGAAGTAATTGATTTTTTTTTTTTTTTAAAAAAAACAACAACGAGGACTGCATTTTTACAAATGTAGATATATCTACATATGTAAAGAAATAAATAAAAGAGTCTCTTTGAAGAGGGCTCACACACACCCTGAGTGTGTGTGTGTGTGTGGGCCTTTTCTCACATACTCAAAGGAAGGGACAGAGTTAATGATGCTAATTAGTAAAGGTAACAAGAAGAAGAGAGAGAGAGAGAGAAAAGAAAGATAAGGATAATAAATTGATAAGGATCTGTTCCAAGGGAGAGGAGGAGAAGGACGGAGGAGAAGCAACACGTCTTCATTTACTATTATGAGTGACACAAAACGAGTCATATCAATTTGTACGTTTCAACACATATATATAGGTGTATTATACACCTCCTAGGTAGAACTGATCTCTATCAGCTCATAGCCACACTCGATGAACGTTTGTATATTTGTTTGATCGATTTGTTCGATAAAATAAAGGACGATGAATATCAGTACACTTGATGCCTTTCCTTATCAACAACACGTGGAAGGTGACTAAACAAACATATACAGAATGTACCCATAGATATATAAATACATACACGCATGAGCAAAAAGTAAAACCTTATTCTATTTGTATACATATATGATAAATACATACACTAGGCACAACATTACTCAACATTTACTTGTCAAGTTTCAATTCAATAAATATGTAAAGGATTCAAATTCACAGCTCTGCTGATAAATTTATTAATTAACGTATTAAAAGTTGTTGCTTTCCTTAAAAGTTTGACATTATACTCCCATACATATGTACTGATCCTTTAGTCAAACTACTCATGAGACTCAATACCTTTTCCCCAAATCTCCTTAAGCATAGTCTTCTTCACTCTGCATTAAATAAGAATTCATTATTAAAAAGATGTATGTACGTTATACATAAAGGAGACGAAGAGAAGCAGGCTGTAGGAAAACAACAAGTCATAAATGATAATGATAATTCTACAACTCCTTAAGATGTACATACATATGTATGTAGTGGAACCACTAGATACATAGATAGGTAGTCAGTCTACTCTCTGTATATATATATATATATATATATATATGTACCTATGTATGCCCCCAAGGACCTTCGAAAATAAGTAGTCGTAGTATATAAAAAGAAGTCAGAAAAGCAATGTGTTTTTTATTCTCGTCTTCTTTTAGAGAATAAAAGGAGTTGTTCATTCATAGGAAGACATTTGCTTCTTTTTCACAGAGAAATGGATACATACATACATAGATTTTAAAGCTACAATATATACTTACCAATCTACCTACCTACTATTTTTTAAGGGATCTTCTTAGCCCCAAGATACAGACTCCTTTCTTTCTTTCTTTCTTTCTTTCTTTCTTTCTTTCTTTTCTTCTCAGTTCATATGTACAAAGGTAACACACAGTGATTCATGGTTTTTTTTTTGTGTGTGTGTGTGTGTCTTTTTACTTTTTATGAACTCTTAGTAAGGGTAAAAAAACAAAACAAACTATATATATATATATATATATATATATATATATATAAATAGACTTATATCCATACACGATGAAGAAGAAGGTCAGAAAACTACCAATTGTAATAATGGAAGAATCCCAATGGCTTTTGTTTCTTCACATAGGTACATAAGTCAAATCTCTTGTTGCTTTTTTGGGGGTATTTTTTTTTGTTTTGTTTTTTTTTCTTCTACAATCAAGTCCCTACATGAGAAAGTTTTTATTATCATATAGGGGAAGAATGGGTTATTATTGATTTAAAGTTTCTTGAAGAAAAGTCATAAATGGTCACTCCATTTCTTTTTTTCTTTTTTTTTTTTTTTTTTGAGGGGGGGTTGGACTTCCTTTTCTCTAGATTATTATTATCATTATTATTATAAAAATAAATCATGAAAACGCAGTGATGCTCTATTTTAAATCATCATATACCTAATATGTATAGCATCCTCGAATAGTCCGGGATCTGTGTGTACCTATACCGGACTGTTTCAATTCTTACTCTTTAAAATTAACATATCTACGAATTGAGCATTTATTCTTTATAAATATCGGTAGTAAATGGTAGACTCTATTCCCAAATAGTCTAGAAAGCCAGTGTTACCAAACGGGCATTGTAAAAATAGATATTAAAGCCTTTTGAAAACGTTTAAAAATCTTCTGATCCTAAGAGTAAATGGCTATAAAAACTGTTACATTTATTTGAATATACCTTGAACGTTTTACTTATTTTTCTATAATTTGATCACCAAAATATTGTTCTTCATTCTAAATTTTTCATCAACTAAAACGTAGTGTTAATTCCCAAATTATTACTAATATCAATAGTAATAGGTTGATGGATTTAAATCAATCAATGATTGGAATTAGCATCACTATAAATTGGTAAAAATAATAACTTGGGGCAGATAGCTCTATGACTGTTAGAGAAAAGTGCCCAATCTCCACAAATAGTTTTAAAATGCGTTATTTTTGTTTTTAAAGAAGTAGAAATATATTTTGCCCAATTTTATTTTGACTTGTATTTTATGTTTACAGAAAGAAAGAAAGTATCAAAAAGGAGAAGTTAAAGCCTTGAAGTGGTGTCTATCTTTGAAGCTGTCTAATCAAGTCATTAGAGAATAGAGTAATGAGGTTATATGTTTTATTATGAGTTAGGAAGCTGACATTTGAGGCTGGACTTTGCCTGCTTGTTTTTTCTGTTAAAAAAAAAAGTATGGTATATTTTTTTTTTGCAATCATCTGTAGTATATTCATACATATATTAGCAAAAAAAAGAGTATATATAATAAAAATAAATCAAAAACCGTAGGGCAAAAAAACAGTCATGAAATTCGCTATGTCATGTTTTATAAAAAGAAAAAAAAAGTTGGTTTTATTTTTTGTTTTGCTTAACTTAGCTTAGAACTTTGAGCCTTTATCATCAATGAGATTTCCCAGCCTTGCTCCTGCTACTCCCAACATCTTTTGACTTACAGGCATGTACAATGTACATACATAGGCACATTTCTACTATGTAATAGTACTTACATACATACTTAGACTCATAATAAGGTTATCTTGAGTCATCAAACAATATTTTCCCAAATTTTTAAAAAGATTATGTATTTTAAAAATCTTTTTATGAACAAATAATAATATTATTTATAGCATATTTAGCTGATGAGAGCTTGAAAAGAGAGAGAGAGAGGGAAAGAGAATAAAAACAAATTCTATATTATTTGCAAATTATTATTATCGTTTGTGTTGTTGTTATTGTTGTTACAGTAGATTTTGGATACTTCACAAATGAGAAAAGTGAAATTTATTTATTTTTGTTATATTTTACATATTATTATATAAATATAGCTTTGATTTTTATGTTATTAGTAGCCATATTTGCTGTATTAATGGCCCAAGTGGTTAAATATTTTATAGCTCCATGTATGTATTTAGTATGTGCTTGACAGGTATTCATTAGTTTAATAAGTATTGTTATTGTTGTTGTTTTTTCAAATTGTTTAATTATTTAAGTATAGGCTTCTAATAACTATGCAGTCAAGTTACAAAAATATACAGACTTAATTCTTAATCTAATTTGTGCCCCTCTGAGAGAAGTAAAAATACTCTCGCCTGTCAGTTTAATTAAGGGTTGACAAAAAATGGCAAATCATATTATGCTTATTATAATGTTCCTTCTTCATTCGTAATTGCATGAATTTTATTGCAAATATATGAGAAAAAGCAGTGATTGTAAACGGAACACACAAAAAGAAGACGAAGAAGAAATCAAAGCGTTACTTTAAGGGGTTTATTTAATTTTTTGTGTTTTTTTTGTTAATTGTATCATGAAATGTGTTGTTGTTGCTTTTTGCGTAAAGTTAGAAAGGAATTCGTGATTTTTTAAATACCATTTTTTTTATTTTTTACTTCTACACATAGGTATTAAAAGTTGTACATATGTTATTGATGTATTTATAGACGAAAAATAGGCCTATTTAGACATCAATTACTGTCTATGTATATAGATGAAAGTATTATGACCAAGTCACGAAGTGCCAAAATAAATATTTAAATTAAAGGATCCTCAGGCACTTTCAAAAAAATAAAAAAATCTCGTTTTATATTATGTAAGTACATACATGTCCTGAAGACCTACAAGTAGTCTGTCCACCCCCTAAAATTGATTATATTTGTTAATCAAACTATGTAACTGCATTTTTTTTTTGTTAATAATGATGTAGGCAAAGCTTTTATGCATAAAGGAAAAGAAGTAGAAGAAAAATGCCGTTTGTCGGATGGTTCCCTGATTTTATTTTTATATTTAAAGGAATAAACCAAAGTTATTATTATTATTATTGTTATCATTGGTTAGTCCACTGAGCAAATAATAACAATCAATTAAACAATGTATATATGTATAGTCAAAAATACACACAGAGTAGATTTAAAAGAGAGAGAGGGAAAAAAAATTCGTAAAAAATCGATAAAATATTTCGTTGCATTAAACATTTTTGATACTTGATGAGAAATTCATTTTTTTTTTGTCTACATATATATTTATGCACACAGGTTTAAGCATTCAAGTTGTAGTAAGTAAACCCTTTAGGAAATAAATAGGGAGCGGCGTATTAATTCTTTAATGATCTTTTGGGGTCAGAGTCGATGGATATATAAGATCATTATTTATATATATGTGTGTGTTTTTTATTATTATTGCAAAAAAATAAAAACAAAAAAAACATACATAGAATGAAGTTGACGTTTCCCGCTTTTTAATAACATATTTGTAAATATTATGTATAGTTCCTTGAAAGACTTGACCTCTTCAAAAAAACAAAAATTGACAATTTTGGAATTACATTCCTTCCTTTACAAAAAAAAGGAAAAATAGTACAAAATCTGTTAACAAATTTATATAATGCATTATATTATATACTGTGCACATACACGAGTATTGTACTTCGAAAATCAGTAAATCGAAAGATCCAAAGTTGGAATAGACTCAGACCCATAGTTTATTGCAAATTAATATAAAAATTATTCAATTTTTATCTCTTCATCTCAACCCTTTAAGCTTTATATTTTAAAGTCCCTCAAAGTCCTGGCCTCGGTTGATGCAGCTCATAAAAACACATACTTTTGAGCATATTTTTATCCTTGGTGCTCACACAAATGTGTCAAGAGTTATGAGACATCATCATCATTATTATTTATTGACTTTGTGTGTGTAGACTACATAGGAACATACAAACATACATACATACCTACACTAAATAAACCATCTACCTAGTAGGTACAAATGACAGGTATTTCAAATATTCCCATAATATGTGGATCATCCTCTCCAAGGGACCGACAACGCTCTTTGCTCAATTAGGAATGATTAATTATACATATTATATACATATATGACTACATATTGCATACAAGAAGTAGAAGCAGAAGAAGAAACAACGAAAAAATAAATAATCACAGAGAAGAAGAAGAAGAAGAAGTAAGTAAATAAATATTTCCTCGTTATCTCAGGTATTTATTTATCTTTTTTTTTTTTTTTTAGTTGACTTGTATTTAGTTTTATATATACATACATATGTATGTACATATTTTGCAGTAATAATAATATTTATTGCAATATATTTTTGTTATTATTATTATTATTATTTTTTGAAATAGTAATAATAATAATAATAATATGATGATGCACCCCGGGTAGACAAGGGAAAGATCAGCTCCCTCTCAGAAGTAGGCATATTTTAAAATACCATCTACATATGTACGTAGGATATTATTATTATTATTGTTGTTGTTGTTGTTATTTTATGTCATTTTGACCTTGTTTGGTATGTAGGCAGTTATATAGGTATGTATGTATGTATGTACTGGCTATTGATGGGTATTGACAATCATAATGATGATGACGAAGAACCTGGACTCTGCGGGTTCGTCATCCTTTCGACATCATCTAACGGGGATATTTATTTACAGAACATGCCGCCACGGTTATTACTTATAATAAGTTATACATGTTCCTTAGCTACTTAATTAATTATCTCTCATTTTGATTAATAAAATTAAGATTCTAATGTTTCATTCGGAGATGTCGCAAATTGCACTTAAAGGATAATCTAATAAAAATAATAATAATGGGAGTCAAGACACATGCGCTTCTCAACTGATGGACGCCCCTAAATAGTCTTAGATTAGGGCCGACTCAAAGTTCGTCAATATCTAAAGAAAATACTTTACTCTAATCAATATAACCATGGAATAATGTGGATCTGGTTAAGACCATATTAATTGATGCCAAGTTAAGACCAAGAATTGAAAGAGTCAAGATCAAGAGATTAAAATTGATCTTGAAATTAAGATTTTGGTCATATCAATGTTACAAAGACAATGAATAGATTTTGAAGAGTCGAGACGAGATCCTTCAAAATGTTTGAATTTGAAAGACCTTATCGAAGTTAATTCATGTATAGCAAATTAAATGATAACTATAGATAATGCTTTATGGTATCTCAGCCAGGGCTATTTTTAGTCCACTTATTCTGAGTTTAACTTTAGTTTAAGTCCGTATGCTCCGAGTCCATTAAAAATAACTCTAGTACTACAGCTCAGAATAGATAAAATAAGTAATAACAGATATATATTTTGAATAATAACCTTTTAATTTTAAATGCTCACGAGTTAGATTAGATACAATCTAACTAGAAAATTGATTGCCTAATTGATACAAAGTACTATCAAATATATTTTATATATAATATATGTGTAGGTATTTTTAAAATATCTATATAGCTACAAGATTTAACAAGAAAAGGCTAAACTTGGATCTATCTCAGAAATTTGAATATAATGTCCATAATTGATTCAATGGTTTTGTGTCAACTAAATAATGGGCCATTAATTTTGATGAAAATTAAAAATACTAACTCAGAATTTCACATTTTATCGATTTTTGTTCAAAAGGATTTTGTGCTAACACATCACATATTTTACGTAAAAGGAATCAAAATAATATTCTAGATAGACCTCAACCTGCGATTAATAAATATATAGCTTCGTATAGAGAGACTTGGCTGGTATGTCCACATTAATTAGTCTGAATATATGAGATGACAAAAGGTAGTAGGAGTAGTTGTAATGTGGGAACCCCTGTCCCAAACGATTCCTCGATCAACGTCATAAAAACTATAATCAAAGCATAAAATATTCAGGAAATAATTTATTCTGTTTGTTTTAATCTCAATTTGATGGGTTTTTTTTTTACATATGAATCCACAATATATTGATCCTTGACCGATAACAATTTAATTCATTTTTGGTCATTTTTTTATTAATATAAATATTTATGGTCAAATGAAATTCTGGCCCAATATATATATATATATATATATATGCTTATACATACATAAATTGGAATGACAAATAAAAAAAAGGTCAACTCAAATAATTATTATTAGTTGTGACCTACTAGGGGTTATTGCAAAGAAATTTGTTGTGCCATCACTAGGTACAAATCTCCCTCATTATTATTTTTTGACTACTTAATACAAGGGCTCACTGTGCATGTAATGTATGTAGTAAATAAAATCACATGCTGACATCAGCAGCATCTTCTTTTTTTTCCCTCTCTCTCTCTCTCTCTCTCTTTCTTCCACTAAATTAAATCTTACATCAATGTACAAAGTATTTTTTATTTTTTTAAAAGAAAAAAAAAATGATAAAATTTTCTTTTCTTTTTTGCGGATTTTATTTGTTATTTTCCAGCATATTTTGCAATAGTTATATACAAATTTACATTAAATCTTCCTCTTTTTTTCATATTTCCTTTTCTATTCCCATGTGGTTTTCTGCCTCTTTCATTTTGAGGCTTTAAATTGACTTATACATATATATATATGTATGTATTTTGCTTATACATATATTACGTATGCTTGTTGTCTGGTGCCCCCTTACTCCACTCTGGGCTCAAAATTACCTGATTCTAAATAGCAAGAATACAAGTTGTATCTACATCCACAACTATGTTTATTCTTGTCTACATAAAAAGACCCAAAAAATATTAATGACTCAGTCATGTATTTAATAAACATGATAAATGATAAAGTGATTAGACACACATACAAAAGCAACTAAAGAAGTCCTCTAGGCATTTTCTCAATTGCGGAAAGGGTGTACCTATAAATAAATATGTATGTATATGTAGCAATTCAATAATAAAAGCACCTGTATTTGGTCAAAATGAATCATAGGAAAAAATTATATCTAAAAAAGTAGAATTGAATGTATTTTATATTTACCATAAAAAAAACTCCAATAAACTTATATACATTAAAATTTTGTCAATGAGAAAATTTGTTTTTATTTATTTGTAACAATATATGTATGTATTATTAGAGATAAAGGAATGAAGTCACATGGAAGATAAGTGAATGCATGTACGTACGTCCATTTATAAATTAAAAGAAATGCCATTTTTTTGAATAACTTTTACAAATATGGAATGACTGCCCTTTGATGAACCTCTAGTAACCTTTTTCTCTACAAAACCTTTGCTTTACTCCAAGTTATGTTTTTTGTTTTGTTTTTAGGTATGTATATAATGCAGGGAAACTCCCTTTTGTATGTACGTACATATAATATATTGAAGACGAACTTTGTCTTCAATTCATTATTTTAGTGAGGGTTTTTTTTTTCTCTTCTTTTTGATGAGCACCATTGTCTAATTTTATTTTAACTTTTTACATCTTCCTTTTCTCTTTTCATGACTGAGCAGAATTTATTTTGTATTAAAAAAAAGAGCTCCTGATTGAAATGTTCATTATATATTAAGTTTGGATCTGGATGATGGGGGTATAGCCCATCTGTTCCATACTATTTCCAAGGCCTTCATAAAAGGGCAGATGATCAAAGTAGGAGTCAAGTACTTTTTGTACTAGTTCTAAGACATTGCTTCTCAAACTTTTTGCGCTCCACTTCAGATAGCAAATGAGCCACTAAAGACTATTCTTCAGGCCAAATAAGGGAATTTTTATTATTGCTCGCTCTGCACTCCTGAAAAGTCTCGCTCTAGAAAATGGGATTTTCAAGAGCTCATTACTCAAACTTAGAAGTTCCCTATGAGAGGATGCTGGGGCTGTACGGTTTTTTTAAGAATATGTGGGATGTCTGAGTCTTTTTAGATCATCTTAAATCTTAAGGATACTGGGTTCTTATTTTTGCATTTAAGTTCAGGGTCTGTAGCGATTCATCCCTAAAATCGAGACAGAGACGATAATATATTTGCTTAGATGTTAATTTTATTAATATTCTATATCCGCATTTGTTTCTCGAATCTTGATAACCGTCTAATTATAATTAATTGTCTTATATGCTAAAACATATGTATTAGACAATTTGTTATTAGAAATTTTGTCTTATCAGCAACGAGCAAGTTATAAAGTCCGTTTGGACACAACTCCTTCGAATTACAATTATAAACCATATTTTTTGTAAAAAAATAATAATATATATGAGAGCATTTAGCGATGCTTACACATGTAAAAAAGCTGTTTAATCTTTTGTGAATTTCAACAACTCGAGGAGTTGAATAAAAGTTGATAATTTCGTTGGTTACATGTACAAAGACATATTACCTTGGGCAGGAAAAGTTTTTTTTTTTTTGTGTGTGTGTGTGTGTGATTAGTTGCTATTATATTTCTTCTTCTTCAGCTTCTTTTATTAATTTACTTACTTACTCACTTCTTGATTCCATAGAGTATTTATGTACATACATAGTACTTACTCTAAAAGTTGTTTGCAATGGAAGAATGACGGTTCAAAAAATACGAAAAAAATGAAAAATCTGAAGATGTGAGTAAAGTATAATTAATGACATTACCACCATATTTATACATATACATATATATGTATGTAGGAACGACAATCCTATTTTTTTTTAAACTTGTTGTTGTTATATCATGTATTTTAATTATATAGCTAAATCTATGTATATATATATATATATATATACATATAATAAAATAATACACAATATGTGATGATCAACTCACCTTTAAGAAATCATTCTTTTCACAATGATTCTGGCAACCAGCTCCTTCTTATTTCTTTATCTTTATCTTTTTTTTATTTGAAGTGCAAATTTGTTGAAGCAAAGGCATATATATATATATATAAATATATTTCGTCATATTGTGACTTTGCAATTCAATTTATTTCTATTTTAAGTCATAATCAATTATGTAGCTAGTCGTTTTTTTTTTCACTTGCTCTCTTAAAAGTTGGATTTTTTGTGGTTTGATGACTTTATTTTGTTTTGAAGAAAAAAAAAGAAACAGACAAATCATTTCTGAATGCATTAAGTTATGATTTTTTTCTTCTTTTTTTTTTTTTTTTTTTTTTTTGCTAATGACATTTTTTGGCTTTAAAGACGAATGAGAGAGAGAGAGAGAGAGAAAGAGAAGTATGTATGTACTTTAACTCTTTCCAGAGTGCTGCTTATTAAAAAGGCATCAATCAAAAAATAAATATATATATATATATCACAATTATATATATATATATATTTTTTTTCATACAATTTTTTTATTACCGTATGTTTAATTACAGTCAAGTCTTTACATGAAGAACTTACATATATTTTTGGAAGGGAGTATCTTTATATACAAAAATCGGTATTTTATATCTATCTACCTACATATATAGGCCTTTATTTTAGAGTAATATTTAAAAAAAATCATCAAAAAATGCATCTGCTTCCTTTATTCTTTTCTTTTTTGGTAGGGTTTAATAATATAAATGTTGTTCTATATATTAAATATATAGATCAATGTTGTCAAAAGACCAATATTTTTTGTAGCAATTCTCAAATGTACATTCGTATTTTTCGACTAAGAGATATAAAATGAAAATATCGTTAAGGGTAATTCACGTGTAACATTCTTCGCTCGGAAATTTGATTTTCCGGTATAAAAGACATTTGTTTTGTTTATGCGATAATCGCTGTATGTTTAGGGATTTAATAATATGATGGTGCTACAAGTATGGGTTACAAAACCAATTGAGTAAAGTATTTTTTTAATTGCCAAACAACAATAATTTAGTGCCATTGGATATAAAATTTGGAATAGAAAATGGAAAAAAATACTTTTTATTACATTTCCGAACTCAATACCTTTTCCTTTTAAAAAAAATAGAAGATCAACTGCATGCAATTATGCAATTGCTTTGGATATTTCGTATCCACCTATTTAAAAATGTAAATACTCCCTTCAACATTTGCACATCTTGATTTATAGATAGTCAATGCATCACTATTTCATACTATATGAATGAATGGATTTTTAATGGGCCATTATTTCTTGACGGATTTTCTACTCCTCTCCTCTAAGATATTTCCTTCCATCTATTGAAAGTATGAGAAAACATTCCAGAGCTGGATTGCAATTTTTCTATAACTTTTTTGTTATTGTTTTATAGGCTGTTCTTGTTGTTTAAACATCTGTTGGATGAAGAAAAAAAAAGACAAAAACTCCCAAAGAGCCTGGCATAAAAACCAGTGAGACTCAAAGTATTTAAAAAATGTATGTGACTCTAGGTAGACAATTGGTTCATTGAAGGTATTTAGACAAGGACCAATAAATACAACTTGATTCTCTCTGCTCTAGTTGAGTCATTGTTTCTACTACCTACATAGAATAGGTAGAGTCGCATAAAAGCATATTGCATTTGCAAGAAGTATGTAAATCACTTCAAATTTTGTATTACCTTTTATTACACGAAAAAAAACACACATGTCAACTTCATAATATTTTTTCATAGGCATCTATTCATTATTGCTACCTATTATAAACGAACAATAAATACAGGTGAGTTTGATACAGCTGTCGAGCTCTCTCTTTCTAATATATACCTATACCTATTTATATGCCTAAATATATGTATAATCATATGTTGTGTACAAATTGACATTTTTTACGAGTCGTAAATTGTAGGTACTAGCAGATTTGTAAAAGTTATCATTGGTATCTACGTTTCATAACGTCTTATTGTATGATTACAAGATACACTAATTCTCACATTGCATAGTTCTTCTGGACTCTGGGATAGTGGAGTTTCACTAATCGAGATCCACACGACCTGAAGTGCCGCCGAATAATGTGAGAAAGTTAAAAAAAGACTTAGATTATCATTCAATAATTTATTTTATTGTGTTCTGCAGAGTTTCTTCAATGAAAAAAAAAAAAAAAAAAAGATACCGTCCCTACAAAGAGGTTGAAAGACATATAAGACTTTTACTTACTAAGCCTCCGGCTTGCTTATAAATTTAAAAGTAGAGCCTGGTTCACATAAGGTTAGACATTATGCATTTTTCTAGACTAAGTAGTGATGAGTTTGGGACATTATCTCTTTAATAAATTTGTCAACTCCTAATTATAAACTCAATACCTTTATTATTAAGTTTTTATTGTTGTTATTATTATGTATGGCTAACCTGTTTAAATAGATCATTAGTTGCAATTATTGTTGTTGTGCTTATTTTTATTATTATTGTTATTATTTCGTCTTAATTGCAGCAAACACGTTTCAATAATGATAGCAATAATAAGACTAATCATAATAAATACACCTATTTGAGTAATAATTAACTCATTAGGTATATTAAAGGCTTTCATTTTCCTTTCACTGGATGTCCTCCTTTCTTTCTCTCTCTCTCTCTCCAAGGAGTTGCTAATTAATATGAAGGAGAAAGTGCGCAAGAAATAAAAAAATAAAAGTGTGCATTAATGAATGAAAATTATAAAGTAACCATCATAGAAACTACATTCATTTGTCAATACATAAGTATATAAATATATACTAAAAGTATGTAAGTGTCCAATTATGCATAAGTACCTTCCTATGACCTAATAATATACACATAGGTATTTGAAGTTTATTATTAGGATCTCTTAAAGCAGTGGTCCTCAAACTGAGGACTAGGTAGTTTATTTTTTTCATGTTTTTTCATGGAAGACAAATCAAGTGTTAACATGAAGTGGGGGATGAAGCAATAGATCTGAAACAGAAGGTATCCCTCTTTTTTGATTTATAATAACAAGGAAAACATGCTGCAATAGTGGCACGCTACTTTAAAAGAATGGTCAATTACTCGCAGCTAGTTACTTGGCTACAAAAGTAACGCTGTTGCTCAACAGTAAAAGTATTTAGTTAAATGTAAAAGTAACTTTAATCAATGATGTTAGTTTATTTTGTACAACAAAGACAAATAAAAAAGAGACATCACCTTCATGAGTGTTAATTTATTCAGCTATAACTAAAATAATTTTTTTATCAAGATAATGAGACGAAACAAAAGGTTTATCATCATTCTGAATAAGATCGAAACTAAATACATACTGAATACAACTGAAAAACATTGCTGACGAAATACCCACTAACTTCCATGCAACAACCCAACTTCACTCATGAATCGCTAACCCCTTGGATGATGGAGTCAAAAAGTTTGAGACCCACTCTTTCAAGACTCCAAATTCTACTCCTCCTGTTGTTCATATGTAATCTTGCAACAGCTCACGGTATATTATTATTATTATTGTTGTTGTTGTTGTATTCTGTTGTTCAATTAATATGAATTGTAGACAGTCATACATATATGTATGTATGTATGTATATGTATGACTGTATTTTCTTATCAAAACAGTTGTCAATTTGACAACTTTTATTTTCATATTTGTTTATATGTTGTTGTTGTACTACTATTATTTCCACACAATAATAATAACTATGTATGTATGTATGTATGTACTCTAGTATCTTCCTCCTCTCATTGTTGACGAATTAACTCACTCAGTTTTGTATTTAGTATATACTTAGGGGGTGGGGGAGAGAGTTACGAAACTATCATTCAAAAAGAAATAACAATAAAATTTATATAAATATATGTTTTTATACGTATATACATATACATATATTGCTTGTTAAAGCACAGCAGGGAACAAAAATATGTACATGAATTTGTCAGGATGGAAAAAAGGTGTTGGGTGTGATTTCATCAATGTAGTATAAACGTAGGCAAATTGCGTGTATCTAAATCAAGTGTTTCTCAATTGATCTAAAAATTACGCTAAATTTATGAACGAAATTACTTGCTTTGAAGAACAATAAAAATGAAGACTATTAGTGATCTTTGCGCTAGAATTTGAATTGAGAGCCCCTTCCCTAATCCATACTCATAACTCTGGACTCATCCATGACCATTATAATTTTCTATTGACAAATTAGTCTTAATCGATATTATGTTTCTGTCTGAATCGTTTTTATAAACTGTTGTGAGGTCGTTTAATTGAAATTTCAAAGAAGGAAACAACCAATATGACGTCATACGAAGTTTTATTTGACTCATTTTGATATGAGGCAGATAAAATTGTCCTTTTGTTTATAGTCTGTGACCCATTTTTGGACAAAATATCAGTCTTCAAAGGAATTTCTTCAGACAAGATGAAGGAAAAAATAGATATGAGATTTAATCTCAACTAGAGTTTCTTATTTCCATGGAAATTTACCTGTAAGTGGAATCCTGGAAATTCAATTTTTTAATTGCAGGATCCGGAGAAATTCAGGATCCCGATCATAAACAATAAATACTTATTTTTATAATTAAAAATAAATAAAAAAATTCTAGAAGGATCCAAAATTAGTTCATGTTTCAAAAGATATAATTAACATAAATATTTATTCGTTGTAGCTTTGATATTTGTCAATTACGATGCAAACAAGGAGAGTATTTATTTGTAAAGTAAGGAATAAAATATATTATATCAAAAAAAGAAAATAATTGTAGTTATATGTTAAATATACAAACTTGATATATATAAATATTCAATTCAATTATAATTAGTACAACAAAAGTGATTTTCACCAGGTACAGAGTCAAAAGATAAAAGTCAACTAGTACATAACCAGAATTATTCTAACTCTTTATATTAAAGGTATATATAGTCCAAAATGTCTCAGAGGCAACTATGACTTCCCAAATATATTGTATATCTGTACAGATATGGAACAGCTTAGAAATCATTTACACGACACAAAAAAATAATGTGAGAGTTTTTTAAATCAATTCCTATTTTCTTTTTCCAAGTATCAATATGTTACTTATATGATGCATGATTGATGCATCAGTGTAGTCTACTTATAAGCATATAGGATACTTATAAAAAGGAAATAATTATGGTACACTATCGTAGTAAAGTTTCAATATTTAAAACATTTTGGTACTTTGTATGGCCTAACTAATTATTATCAATACCTATATCACATCTTTACAAAGCTTAAATATTTAGAACTTTATAATGAATTATAATATATATATATAATTAAATGAAGCCTATATTATGAAATAATAAAATGCGGAATATCCAGTAGGTGTAAAAGCACGTGATATTTCAGAAAAACGGGATCCCGAGACAGAAACCCGAGTATGTACATAGTTAACATACTATTTATTTACATACTTTTCTCTACCCTTATTAGTGTTTTGTGCATTGATTGTTTTAATTTGAAATAGCTGTTGTTCAGCTACGAACAATGGCCTACAATTAAATGAAGAATAGGCCCAGAGTTAAGGAGAAGAGGCTCACTACAATCAAATCATTTTGGGCTCATTAGTTGAGGAAAGGTTGCGAGACACATTAAAGATACATATCTATAATATTTTAGAACAAAATACAAGTAAGAATATCAAAATTTTAGCAATTGACAAAAATCTGTGCCAAGAGATTCTATTGCTTTCATCTACATATTTACCCATGTGTTTATTTCCAAGACGTACATTATTATATATCCATGAATGCAAATTGGAATGCTAGCATTCCATTCAGGTATTAGGATTTAAATACCTATCGACACACTTATTTATACATAATTAATTATTATGGTAAATAAGTAGGTTGCGTGAGGTTATTATTGTATGCATGGGTGTTCATTGTACGTACAGTATATTTACAGTGGAAAATAATAAGTAAAAGAATAAGAGAGAGGAGGGGGGGGGGTTAATCCATGGATGGTAATAATAAATAAGCTTAGTATCATCTTATTTCTTCATCTCAAATATCTCCTCCTTTATATCTATGTATTTCTCCCTTTCCTTGTTATAATAGGATAAGCACTCAGATAAGCAAAGATGATTTTTTTTAATCCTCAATTAATTAGTGGATTCGTGGTCTCCTCAACCCCTTATTCGTCATTCTCTCTCTCTCTCCCCCCCCCCCCTTCCTATCGTCTATTATAGTAATACTCTTTAAAGGTTTCGAAGTTACTGCTTAATTTTATTGCGAAATCATACGATTGATGTTTGAGCATCTTGTCATGGCAAATGAATGACCAATGAAGACATAAAAAAAAAAACTGTGGGAAATGTTTATATATATATATATATATATGCGTGTGTGTGTATGTTTTTTTGTGTGTGGAATTATTTTTTATTATTATTCAGTGTGGTTTGGCTGCTGGAACGATGATGCGTCTTTGTTATGTATGTATTTGTATGTGTTCATTGTTTTCTTTTTTGTTTTACTGCAATAATTTATGGATATAAAATCTCCTTGTAGAGACTAGAGAGTGGTGTGTGTTTCTGTGAAGACTCTCTAACATACATACGAGTTGCTTCATATATATATATACAGTTCATATTATGGTTCGAAGCAATTTTATTTTCCTTAAAATTAAAGTCCCTTTAATTACATATTATATGTGTATCATGACTCTTTTTCAACTTTTGCAATTATTTAATGGCAGTCATTTTTAGATTAACAAACTATTCAGGCTCCTTTGATTAGATTGGGCGATTAATCTTGAAAACATTCCAAGAAGGAATTAATAGAAATTAAGAAATGCACATATTCACTGGCACACTCAAAGCTAGGCAGTTTATAAGTATTAAGTCTTATTTATCATGCTTATAAGTTATAATAGGAGGAGGGTCCCACAGGTGATCTTATTAGTTCAACGGTTAAAAGTTCCGGAAAGCACTAAAATATTATTATTATTATTTCAATGTTTCAAGAAGTGTTTTTTTTTTTTTACTTATTTTAAAGGACATAAATTCCCAATATAAAAATCCCTTTTCCCTTATAATTTCGTTTGTTTGTTCATCACACACACAAATAATGTAGATAGGTAGGTATAGGAATATAAGAATGTAGGTAGTTAAGTACATAGGCCTATTAAAAAAAGGCAACCTCAATATCAAACAAGATTAATACATAATAATAAATAATGATAATCAGACAAAAAAAAAATCATTGATTTAACAAAAAATAAATTAAATTTACCTAATGTAAATAATATTTATTCATGAGAACAAATGTATTGTCAAGGTCCTTGTAGGAAGGTGGACCATGGGAAAAGGTTCTTTCTCTCTCTCTCTCTCTCTCTTGTTCTTCCTTTTGGTTCTTCCTTCATTCCTCTTTTAACCATCTATGTATGCATGTATGTATATGGACCATGTTTTATGCAAGTGCAATGAAGAACTTGAAAATCATTGCCATTGCATTGCATTGAATTTCATGATGATGATGATCTTCTTTTCTATCTCCTCAACTACCAAAAGTAGTGATTTATGAGAAATTTGTACTCCATCATTCTTCTTCTTCTCCTCCTCATCATGACGATGAAATCATTAACTAACGTCCTAATAATAATAATAATAATAATAATAATAATACATACTATATGTATTGAAAAAAAAAAAAAGTGAGAGTGCTGCTTGATTCATACAACAATTAACCAATTATCTCCTGGACTGTTGGTAAAAAAAAAAATACACACACACAATAACAAGAAATAAAAAGGAAGAAAAATAACTTACTACTACTACTACTAAGTATTGTTGTTGTTGTTGTTATCAGTATTGTTATTATTAGAGTAATTAACGGTTTCTATTTATTATATAGGGCATTGATTTTATGTACTATATATGTATGAAGATATAAATAGTATAATTGACTGAATAAAGCCATAGATTTTACTTTCATTTTCCGGTAGCAAGTTGTTTATTATGTTGCTCCCGTAAATTCTGAATCTTTTACCTATGTATATATGTATTCATTTTTATTGGCAGACAAAAAAAAATCATAGGACTTTAATAATGTGCCCATAGTTCATTTGCGTGAACTAAAATTTGGCACACGTTTTCAGTCTCATACCTGAGTAAGAGCCTCCTTAGCAAAAATTTTATTGTGTATTTTAAATAATACATATTCTTTCTCAAGACAAAGCCTTGCCAAGGATCGAGAAGACAGTGAAATGACATTCAAAAGAGTCCATGACCTATGAAATAGTATTTAAAAAACACTAAGAGTAATTGCACTCCTGAAAACGTTGAAGCTCTCAATGATAATTGGTATTTATTTTATTAAATACTTCAAGGAAAAAGGCTGTCGTAACTACCTACAGCTACATCGACATTGATTTTTTAAAGTTTTAAATACATTTTTTTAACATATAGCGACTTGCGGAATTGTTATAATTGCTAGTATTCGAATACTTTTAACCCCACCTTAGATTCTGGTTCTTAGCTACAAACATTTAATTTGGTGTAGACGTCCTTGGATATATATATATATACATATACCTATATATAGGCCTGGTTTCTAAAGCAGTAGTTCTCAAACTTTAATTCATTCCACCTCATCAATTAACAAATTTCTCATGACTCTCCTTGATTTTACTTTTCAAAGATGAATATTAAAAAAAAAACCAGCTTTTCTTGATTACAAAGAAATACTAATTATCTCTTGGGTCTATGTTTGAGAACCATTGAGTCTTATTATTTGTTGGGGCTTTATTGAACTCTCAAGAAAGCGATTTTGATTCCGTAAGTTATGACTTTTTCATAAAAATGGAGTCCCATGAATTAATTTGAATACTATAAATGTATTCAGTTTATATATTAAGAAGCCACATTACATTATATGTATTGAAAAATGTAATTTTTACTAATCAAAAAGTGATATTCACATAGAATTTAGCCATAAATAAGTCGGGAGGGAATGAAATCTGCCAAAATAAAAATGTTTGATTTTGTGTGTTTTTCTTTCTTTTTTCTTTTTGATACGCAGTTTTTCTATGTATGTATGTAGATACGTACATAGGTAGACATGGAGGTCAATTATAACTTTCAAAAAACACATAGATATATATTTTAGAATGCATAATAAGTTTCTGAAAGAATAGATATTTCCTTCATGGATATACATATAAACAGGGGTGTTTCTTCACTATTTTTATCTATGAACTACATACATACATACGTAGTCAATTCTACATCAATTTATACGTAGTGATTCAAGAGCCAGATTTATAGTGTTACTTCATCTTTCTTTTTTTTTCTTTTTTTTTTGTATAACAATGAGAGGCCAAAAATAAAAAATAAAACAAGTAATAATGAAAATATGAAATGAATACACAAAGAAGTTGTCAGATGTCGTTCATATATTATATTATATTATATGTAGATGTATGTAGTTGTTAGTCCTTAGCATCAAAGTATAATCAAACTACTCTCTCATATACATATTTAGGTGTTAATATAAGACTCTGACCACCTGTAGCTCATTAAACATCTCAGTTTTTTATTTCAAATCATTTGCCATCAATATATAACATACTCACAGCATACATATTTTGTTATATATATATATACAAACATAAGTTGTTTGTAAGTTGTAGCAACATACTCAAGTTGCATGTCTCTTAATGTTTCATCATCCACGTTGATTTAATTACCTATTATTATTATTGTTATAACTATTAATAGATGCTATCATCTTATTTTGATTTGGAGGTAATATGTACATATGTAGGCTGCAAAATGACCTCTGGGCTGTGGCTGTGAAAATATATATGTATGTAGATATTCATTTTTCTTTTATTGTTTTTTTTTTTTTTTTTTTTTTCATTCCAGCCTGCTTTTAAATTGACATACATACTTATTTACGAATAAAGGGACCCTTGAAGCACGGATTTACTTATCTAATTTGCCATAAACGTTTGTTTTATGACAGAGTATATTGTGTAAATATATGTATTAAATAACGATGGAAATTTACTTATGAATATAATTATTATTATTCACATCCTCAGTTACTGTAATTTTATCTAATAAAATCTTCTCCTCTCTTATTTTTTTGCTTGTAATTTGTAGAATCTACTATTTGTCCTCGTTTGTACAACTTGTACATTTATTCGGGTCGTATTTAAATATAAGCACATATCTGTTAGCCTTTTTTTTTTTTACTATTATAAACTATATACCTTGTAAACTAAGGTCAAAAAATGTAGGGCAATCAAAAAAATCTTTATTTAACCATCAAGATTCATTTCATTCTATGCTATCCTATGCACATGTGTCAACGGTTTTTTTTGTTTTGTTTTTTTCAATTTTCAAAAGTTACAAAATTTTAATTAGGTCAATAATTACAAAACAATAACTGCTGAGTATTAAATTTAAAATCGGATGGTCGGTTTTTTTTTAGTAGTTGCTTATGTATCTTGAGAAATAAACCACAGATTCTCAAAATTTCAATAGAATAGAATCTGAAATATTCATGCATAATTGCATTTTATTCATCATCTTTCAGGCATGATAAAAAAGGAATAAATTCGATTTTAGCGTGTATCTATAACACTAATGAATATTTTGATGTTTAATTTGGCAAAAGTGTCAGTGACAGTAGTGCCAACTTAAAAACAAAAACATTACTCCCTCTCAGAATCCCCCAAAAAATTAAATTCAAAATTCCCGATATTTTTTTTTTTTTTTTTGCTCAAAGTAGTATTAACATTTTAATTTGATCCATCAAATTTGCTACTATCCATTTATTATTTATGTACGTGTGAATAAAGTGTACTTCTTTTGTCATTCTCCATGGATCATGGAGAATGATCATGTCAACATACGTACATCTATGATGATGATTCAGAAAATGATATATAAAAATAAGTAGATTATTCATTTGAAAGTAGTCGTAAAAGAATTTATGTACCTACATATATAAATACATACATTTTTTTATCTGATCGTATTTTATATACATACATACATACATACCTATGATATTTAATTGATTGGAAATTTCTTTTAACAAAAAAAAATAAATATTTTTTTGCATTTTTTTTTCTTATTTACAATGCCGAATTATTTATTCGGCTCTCTCTCTCTCTCTCTCTCCCTTGCAATACATTTGTATATGTAAGTATTTATAGGAGAAATATACATACAGTTGTAGATTAGTGATATGCAACAGAGCTGAATTGCGTGTACTTGCAATTAAGCTCCATTATTGAAATGATTAAGAAGAGAGAGGAGAGGAAGAACGTGATCTGTCGTCATGACACCCTTCAAATCAACCCCTTCTCTCAATATACATATGTAGGCTATGTACAAACATACCTTGCGTGTGTCTGTGTGAAAAAAAAAAAAAAAAAAAAAACAATGTTATGGCAACGTATGTATGTACATATATAAAGTGACATGCATGGTAGGAGGTTCGAATCCCTCTTCTCTCTCCCTCTCTTTTTCTACCAAATAAATAAATAAATAAAAAATAATATTTCCAACTTTTAAACACACAATATATATAAAAGAAGTATTTTATATTAATATATGGGAAAAAATCCACGTATGTACATTGTAAATTTATTTATTTTTCGTCAAAATTTGCGTTCAACAACATATGTTCGTATGCATTAACTACACACATAGTTAGTTAGTTAGTTTGTCTATTTGTTTGTTTCAACGGAGGTTTTCTCCTAGCCCCTCATTCTATAGATATCTTAAATTTCAAGTAAGTAAGGTCACATCGTATCCAGGACTCTGTCAAAAGGATAGCTCCATATGTATATATATATATATATGTACATACAAAAAGGATCCGTAGACAAAGAAAAGAGGCTTTATATTGTATATATATATTAAACCTTGTTGCTATTATTTTATCATTATTATTATTGTATTTGAATACGATTTATGCATTCTCAAACTAAAATATCTATTTTTTTTCCTCTCTCTCTCTCTCTTAATACACAAGGACTCCAAAACAAATGGTAAATATACATACATACATATATTTTTGATATATAGCATTGTCTTTTTTTCTTATTCTTTTTTGTTTCATTCTTTTCTAGGTATATTTTTATGTATGTATGTAGTTAGTTTGTATTTATAACATGACCTTGGTTGTGAACATACATATTTGAGGTCATGCAATGAAGAAGAAGAAGAAGAAGGAAAAGGTGATTCGTTTAGCTAAGGAGTCGAAAGAAGGGGCATCAACTTACTTATGTATTGCTCCTTCTTTTCATGGAGACGTGGTGATTGAGGGTAGAAAAAGAGTCACGTGTCGTAGTCAGTTGACTTCTTACTCTATGTATATTGATTATATGGCTCTTGTGTTCACTAAGTGTATTAATATAATAATTGTTCAAGACGTATGAGTAATAATAATGATCAGAACTCCCTTTTTCTCACTCTTGTTGTTGTGATTCTTTTATGTAGGTCCATTGTCAAATAAAAGGGAATCCCTCACTTCTCTTCAGCAAATGACCCCCCCCCCCTCCCTCCTCCATCCTCAATTAATTATTATTTACTATTGTAGTTATTACTATTCCCCTTACCCAAACTAATGGACTAAGAACTCTAATAATAGAATCGATATACTTTATCTACAATTATCCTGGTCAACACTACATCAGCCAAGACATAGACTTTCAAAAATTCATCTTGAGAACCATATGACTTATAAATGTATATTGTAGAGATTTCAATAAATCGGCATTCAACTCAATTAATTCAAATACAAATTGTCTTCAAAAAATTTAGTCATTTTCCCTTTGCATTTGTATTTTGTGTTTTTGTTTCTTCAAGCCTTGAATCATGGATAAAGGTAATTTCATGAAGTGTTTTTGAGTTTGCATCCAGTATTTGTTTAAGAATTGTGGTTAGAACAACAGAAGTACCACTTTGTTTTTGAATGAATCATAATTAATTATAATTCTTTGAATGATCATTATTGCCTTATATGTATTTAGTGATGTCTCTATGGTTATTACAGGGCTCCTTCTAAATAAAGAGTTTGTTTACGTAGAAAAAATTAGTTTTGTAATCCCACATAGGTAGCTACATAGTCTTTTTAGCAGGGATATGGAAATATTTGGAAAATTTTTAGCTGCACATATTGTCTGGATTCATTTTCCATCACTTTTCTTATCTTGTCTTATAGATAGTTGAATATGCAAAACTATAGTTGACAGACGGATGGAATTTCAACCTATTTTTATCAAAACAACAGCTAAAGTATGCATATATCTCTATAGAAATCAAAATACATATTCAAAGGCCTTGTTAGAGGGGGGGGGGAATGTTTTTAAATCAAATATTTAGTCTAGTCTCGATATTTGTGTGTGGCTGTGACATACTATGTCAGAGTAGACAAATTATTTTAACCTAAGTATGTACATATATCAAACACAACTACTCTAAAACTGGAGTGTCAAACTCAATTTGGTTTTTCTCTGATCTCCAGAGGGCGTAACGAGTATAAATAATTTAAAAACAATGTTACATTAGAACAGAAGTTCATATCGAGATATTTTCACTTTGTTAGAGAACAAAGTCTTAATAAAATAAAATAAATTGCACCATAAACTTTCGAGGTTAGCAAGTCCAAAATATCTAACTCACTCTTCGTGGAATGAAAGTCCATGATTCCCCAGTCCCCATTTTCCCTGAACTCATTTATATTGTCCTTCAAGTCAAGTCATTTCATATGAGGGATTGACTGTTATTTCAGTCGGAACTGACATCTGTCATTTAGACGTAACACCTGATATTAAAAATTCAATTAGCGAGATGTTTATATTTCTGATCAGATCTCAGAGACCACTTTTGGTTCACGACCTCTTAGTTAAGAATACATATAGAATTATTTTGATAATAATGCAAATGTATACCCTGACTTAATCTCAGGTCTTGTCCGTAGGTCAATTGTTTGAACCTAATTTAACCTGATGATACTAAAGGGCCCTATGGATAGTCTTATAAGTCCAACATTTATCTTGGACATGTAAATAACTACATATGTATATACATACAGAATATGAAAAGTATACAAAAAGCAAAGGAAAACAATGAGTCAGAGAACTGAATGTGCCACCCTGTATTCCTGCGAATTATTTACAGGAAATCATAAATCATTTTTTTCTGTTTCTAGCGTGCATTTGACTGATATATTTCTCTCTCTCTCTCTCTCTCTTCCACTACCACTAGGTTCTGTTTGTACTACTATACATAGGTATTATATATATATATCCATTGGTTCACTATTTCAATACACACTCCTATACATAAGTAATAAGAGGTCTAAGGAAAGAAAAACAAAAAACAAAAAAAAAGGAGTCATAAAAATTGATTTATAAACTTTTATGTGCATACAACGTAGAATGTAACAGTCCTTGTCGTTTTTTTTTTGTTTTTTTGTTATTGTTTTTTTCAGAGGTAGGTATCTACAAGCTTACCTACCTACCTACCTATATACCTAGATAGATAGACATAACATATATATATATATAAAGGAAGGTAAAGTTAAATAGAAAAACCATGGAGTAAGTAAAAACCCTTGTGTGCTCTGTGTGCCAAACTCAAAAAGAGGAGTAGTTGTAGTGATGCTATTAAAGGATGTACGGAGCATAGAGAGCTTCAAATGGTTTGTTCTAAGGGGCTCTACACCGCATCACGAATCAATGCAAAAGAGGAAAAAACTAAGATATTTTTTTGGCAATTTTTTACTATAATTAAGTTGCATGGGAACTTTTTTTTCTTCTTTTTTTTTTGTAACATGAAATAAAGTATGTGTACGTATCGTGTTTAATTTTTTTTTTTTTTTTGTGTGTGTGTTTTTTTTTTTTTTGTTTAAAATGTGGTTTCTTCATCTCTTTTTTTTTCTTTCTTTCTTCTTCTTATATATGTATATATATACATAAAAATAACCAAACTCAACTGATTTGTACTAACCAGATTCCCTTTCAATTACATATATGTATATCTACATAATTCTTATTAATAATTTATATGCAATGAAACCACCACATAGGTAGGTTGGTAGTGTGTATGTAGATAGATAGATAGGCCTACACCATCCATTTCCTTCCTACCAATGGTATGTATGTACATACATATGTATATCGAAATTATAAACAAACAAAAAGAAAAAAGAAAATGATATACTGTCTCTTTAAACTTAGTAATAAAAAAACACATTCAAAAAGGAAATATGTATTATAAGCATAACAAATAAAAGCCTAGTACATACTTTATTTAGAATTCTTTATCTCGTGTGTCCATTTTTTCCTTTAAATGGAAGGATGAGTTGCACATTTCTTAATTTATATTGTGTAATTAATTATTTTTTATTAGGATGTTTGCATGATGAATAGCCCAGACTAATACAAGGAGCCTGAATAGTTTGTTAATTCAAAACTACCTGCCATTAAAGAGGCAGTTGCAATATGTAGAATTGAAGAAGAGTAAGGAATTAATTTAAATTACAACAAGAAATGGATGGAGCTGACCCATTCTCACGCCTACATAAATAGAGAATAAGTACATATAATAATAATAATATGAGATATGGTCTATCCTTCAAAAAACAAAGTTATTATTATGATTCATAGTATTATTATTATTATTATTGTCTTTTAAAAAGATGGGAAAAAAATATAATTTCAACAGACAATTATTTTTATTATTATTATTATTTGATTTTTTTTTCCTCTTTCTTCTTATCTATAATTTCATACCACTACCAACAAAAACAAGTCGAGTATTATTTTATATGTAATGTAAATAAAATATATATATATGTATGTATGTATGTATGATATCAATCTGATATTTCTTTACAATAGCCTACATAATATAATATGTACATACATACATATGTAGTATGTCTCTATGAAGAAGTATGTGTATGTATATGTAGCAGTCAATAGAAAGAAAAGTGAAATTTGTGCTTCTCAAAAAAAAAAAAAAAATATTACAAGTATATCTTCCTGTCTTGCCCCGGAAAAGATACATAAATATAGTATGACATAAAATATTCTACATAAACTAATATATAGACTTCCTTTATGTACATACAAACAGTGTAGTAATAGTATATTTACAGGGAGCCCTCACATTATGAACCTTCCGTATATACATATATATATATACGCATGTATGTATATTTTGTACGTACTACCATACAGGGAACCCTCAAAGTACAAATGTTCATTCTATGAGTAAAGGGTTTACATATATGTATATACATATTTAAAATATGTATATATACTCTATTTATTTGTACTCTACAGGGAGCCCTCATATTACGAATATTTGTGCTGTAAAAAAATACATTTGACCTTATTTCTTTATAGATGTACTTAGGTATGAAATATAATCATAACTACTAACATTATTGTTTTTATTATTAGAAGTTTGAGTGATGGGTATTTTTTTTTTGTGTATTTATATATAGGACGTGTCATTTTAATTTTAATAGACATACATATAAGGAAAAACAATAAGGGGGCCGGTGGGATGTGGGTCAACTCACTTATATTTATAATAAGAAATAGACACACTTTTATTTTCATTGAGTATATGTACATACTTATACACCTAATATCATTCTCAATGCATTCACAGTATTGCAAGAGCACTTTGTTGTTAAAGCATTGTATGTATTTCTTAGAAGAAGAAGAAGAAGAAAAAGAAGAAGATAGGACTCTAACGGTCTTTTAATCTCACTGTTTCTTAAGATGTGTTCATAAAAGAAGTAAGGAAATAATAAGCCGGATAAGAATACAAATAATAATAAAAAGAAGAGTACTGTTTATATTGTAATATAATATAACAATGGTTCTTGTATCATATTAACCATTCAGAAAAGGGGCGGAGTCCATCCCTTCTCTCTTTCTCTCTCTCTCTCTCTCTCTCTCTCTCTCTTGTAAAAACAAGAAAGAGGGGGAAGAAGGAATAATAAAAAGAGAAAAAGAAAGAGAGAGAGAGAGAGAGAGTTTATAGAAAATAAAAAGGAAAGCCCCCGAACTTAATTTCTCGTAATAGCACATAGAACAACAACCTACAAGATATTTCCCATTTTTTGTTTTTTAAATATTTTTTTTTTTACTTATGAATGTTCATATAAAATTCTTTTTTGTTGTAAAACAGCAGGAGCAGCACCATCACGGATCAGTGAGCATCCTTGGATCCACGGATCGTTGATTTACTTACTACCTACAAACATACATATAAACACATTCATACAAAAACGATAATATACATATTATACGCAGGAAATGCGTAGCTCCTATAATATATATATTTAGGTAGTATAAAAATAAATTTTACTCAATGTTATTTGTTTTAAAAATTTGTCAAATGGCTTTATTCTTCTTCGTCTTTGTTATTATTATTATTAAAATTATACTTATTATTATTATTATTGTTAAAGAAACACAGAACTTTGGTCAATGCTGCAGTTTTTTTTCCTTTTTTGTTTTTTTATAATTCTTTGACTTAATAAAGAGTTTTTTTGCGAAAAACATTTATGATTTTTATTATTAATAATGTTTTAATATAGAATAAACACGGAAAAGGGTTGAATCATGATTTTTTTTGGGTTTTTTTTAATAATAAAAAAAAGTTTTTTTTTCTTTAGAGATACTAATTGATATATAGAGAAATAATAATGATATAATATAATATATATATGTATATATATGTAAAATTGTAATATTAATGAAAATATGTGTTGTTGGTTCGATTGATATAATAAACGAAATGAAAACAGTTTGTATTCCTCTTGGATATCCGGTTCTCTTTTTCTTCTTCTTCTTCTCCTTCAGCAACTTCTACGTCTTTGTAGAACAAGAAGGCCTTTGTATGCATGAAGACTGTTTTTTGAAGAAAAAAAGTATATTGTGTTGTATATTTGTGTATGTATGTGTGTGTTTATTTTTTTTTTCCTTTCTTTTTCTCATTTTGTTTTGTTATGTTTTGTTGAATTGATCACAGTTGATTAAAGACAAAATATGTATTATGTAGAAAGAAATGGATAATAAGTAATATGTTGATAGAGAGAGAGAGAGAGAGAGTTGATATAAATGAAATGTTTCTAAATTTATGTTAAGGGTGAGAGAGAAGGTGGGTGGGAGGGAGATGAGGATGTTGACCACACGGACAAACGGACAAATCCCCCACCCCTTCTGTCTCTACGCCCTTCTTCTTCCTTCTCAAATTGGTGTCGGAATTGATGAATGGCGTCTAGCTTTCTCCTCTATGTCAAGAGTCCTGCATTCATGTTAGAGTCTGAGGTTTGATACCAGGAGTACTGTTGAAACATGGCAGCCTGACTTGGATTCATGGGAGGAGGTTTAATGTCGGGTTGTTGATGATGATGTGGGGATCCTCCGAACATGTGATGACTCCCAGAGAGTTGATGATGATGATGGTGATGAGACGGAGCTCCAGGATGATGATGCTGATGTGGAAATTGATGATGGGCATGATGGGACACGAGCTGTGGATGAAGTCCTCCACCTGCTCCCTGATGATGGCTTCCCCATGCTGCGTTGTTAATGGGTGGACTTCCTTGATGTAGACCAATGCCTCCACCTGTGGGTGAAAGATCCCCTGCACCTGGGGATGGCGTTGCAGCCACCAAGGGCGGAATGTACGAATGTTGGTTGCTGTTGTGAAGGGAAGACGAGTGTGGAGGCAGGGGTGGGGAGTGGGCTCCCAGAGGGACTTGCTGATTATTATTATTACTACTCGGATTGAGGCCTCCTCCCGGAGAACATCCGCCCTGAGAGTTTGGAGTGTGGGCTGATGATGGCAACAGGGATCCACCAGATGGGGATCCACTCGGCTGTGAAACACTGTTATTGTTACCAGAGGGGGAGGGAGACGTTGAGCCAAGAAGGGATCCTCCGCCAGCGCCTCCTCCGCTACCTGGAGGACCGCCACCCGGACCCGTCTTCATTAATTTCTTGTACTTTGATCGACGATTCTGAAACCAGATCTTCACCTATGAAAGGGCAAAAAATAAAAAAATAATAGCATTTAATAAACACGCAAATCCCTTTCTTTCAAATCATGAGTCGTCAACATGATTTGGGTGTCTCTTTTCTTTTCTGTATCTCAATATGCAAAAGTGGGATCAAGATGGATTTAATCTCCCCCTATTTCTTGCCATGTTTACAATCTACACTTCTAAGTATGTTTGTATATTATCTACATATTTATTTTCTCCACATTATATATTTTATTCCATTTTTTCGTATACCTATAGAAAGATAGGTATACTTACTTTATTATAGTAAATTCATCAAGCGTGAATTTAAAGACATACAAAAAAAAAACAAAAAAAAAACAATATAAAATGGATGTTGTAATATTAAAACATACATACAGAGAGATACAAGATAGAAACATATATGTACATATAATAAAAGATAAAACACGTGAACTAACGTCAACGAAGTGAGGGGATAAAATTAGATTTAATATATTCTTAATTGAAATAAATTGAAAGGGATGCGTCTCTGTATGTATGTATGTATGTACATACAATAAATACATATATTGTAAGACTCCTACAACGACGACAATAACAAACAGCAACAACTCCTGCTGCCCTCTTGTCTTCTCATCAAGACGAAAAGAGTTGAATTAAGTTGGAGGATCATGGAAATAATTCCTTCTCTTTGTCCAATGAGAGCTCTTACTCCCCCCCCCCCCACCTCTTGCTTTCTCCTTCTCTCCATCATTCAAGAGGAGGAAGTTGCCTCCTTCAATAGGAAAAGAAAGTCTTTTTTCATATGTTAGTTATTATTATTTCTCTATTTGAGGTAACCAACTCCTTCCTCCTAGCCATGTTTTTTTTTTTTTTTTGAAGACACAGCAACAATCAAAATACATTAAATAACAAAAAATACATCATCCAATGTACGTACGTACATATATATATATATATATAGTTACTATTAAAATATCAGATAATAGTAAAATATATATCCAAAAAAAAATTGTTAAGTACTTTTTTCCTCATTTTTGAAGAAAATGTATATATATATATATATATATATATATATTTGTTGTTATTGTTATTATTATCATCATCATCATCATCACCACAAAGGGCCCTAAAAATACCTGAGTTTGAGTAATCCCTAGATTGGCTGCAAGCTCAGCCCTTTCCGTCAATGCTAAATACTGTGTTCGAAGGAATCGTCGCTCCAAGTGCTGCAACTGGAGTGATGAATACATACTCCGGGGCTTTCGAATCTTTTTACTTCCTTTACCATTGACTCGAGTGATAAGCTCACCATGCTCAAGGAGAAGAGTCTCTCCCCCTCGTCCTCCGCTGCTGCCCCTTTTGAAATGACTCTTTTTCCTACTTTTCCCACTCATTCCCCTTTCATCAGACTCAATCTCAGCCTCTGGCTCCTCTTCCTCCGTTTCCTCGCCCTCATAGACCTCATAATCTCCATAAAAGGCCTTACCTAAAGGATTAGGAATAGTAAGAAAAGTGTGTCATAACGTAAAGACGTAAAGAGAGTCTTTCTTGAACATATATTTCTTGTTCCTTGCTTTACTGATTTGATCATTTGCGTCTTCCTCATAAATAAATTTGCATTCTGCATTTTATTAGAGCAAGGATCCAGGGATAAAAGAATCTCGACTTTTGAGAATGGAGAAACAGACATTATCGGAGGAGGAGAGGAAGTAGAACTTGCGTGAGAAATATTGCATGAGATTGAGCAAACACTTGAGCCGTGGATTGGGATGATGATGATGATGATTGTTGTATTGTTTGTTTCTGGATTTGGTTTCTTACCTGTGTTTGTGTTAATCCGAGACTGGAAGCGAGTTCAGCTCTATCGGGTAGAGCCAGATATTGCGTTCGAAGAAACCGTCTTTCGAGTTGTGCCACTTGGAGTGAAGAATACATGGTCCGGGGTTTTCGAATTTTTTTTCCTTTGGAATTAACGCGTGTAAGTTCACCATTCTCAATCGACTCTTTTATCTCGGATCCTATCGAGCCTAAAGAGTGACAAATTTCATTGACTTATTCAAATGAAAAAATTGGATTTGATTTTTTCAAAACAAAAATAAAATGGGCAAAAAAATAAGAAAAAAAGCAAAAACAAGAAACACTCAAGGAAATCGAAAATTCACGCATTCAAAAAAAAAAAAAAAAAACTTTATACAAATCGCAGTGGATTTGTATAGATAAATAAAATAAAATGATAATGAAAAAGCGGGCCTTACCGTCTGGAGTCGGGGACTGACTACTTGGATATCCTAGATGATGATAGCCAGGATATGAATTCTGTCCGGGAAGAGAAGGGAAATAAGATCCTAAATGACTTCGATTACTATTGACTCCTCCGCCTGAACTAAAACCTTCAGACGTGGGAGGAGGGTTTTGATAAGGGCTATTATACAGACCGTATCCACCCGGGATACGATGCCCTTGTAAGTCCATTAAGGATTTGACTTGGGGATCTCCTTCAGAGTCGGAGCCTGGACCCGGAGTTGTAGATCCATTGTTGTTGTTATTGTTGTTGCTGCCAGGAGACTCTCCTACTCCAGGGGTGGTTGCCCCACTGGAGTATGGAGGATTGAGCTCGTTAAAGTTCAGAATGATGAAGTCCTTGAGTGACTGAACTACTTTAGGGTAGAAGAGGAGCTCTTCTGCCTGGTTTATTTCTACTAAACCTTTGTTTTGTATTTCACTCAATAAGGATTTTTATTGCTGTTGCGGGGAGGTTGTCTTGGATTCGCGGATTCGCATGATGTTTTCTTGAGGTACAAATTTATTGTTATCCTGTTTTGATGTCGCAATGATCTCCTCTTTATTTACTTGCTGCTAATATTTTTGTTTTGATTCTCTAATGGGTTATTATTGCAAATCCAAGTAGTATTAGTAGTAGAATAATTTATAAAAGGTCGCAAACTTCCACGAATCACACAAATATGCGCACCACTCTATTCAAACACGAAACACAAACTAACGAATCCTTTTTTTTTTTCTACATCAAAAACTTCTCGTGTGTGTGTAGTTGTGTCGGTGAAGCAGTAGGTGAACATAAAAGAAGCGCCCATCGCGGGGGGCTCCTTCCTCTCTTTCCCTTAATAGACTCCTTCGTCGCGCGCGCTCAAATTCTGAGCCTTTTGAACGTCAGATGTCGCTAGCCACCAGCGACTTTTATTTACTTACATTTCCGCCGACGAAAAGGAAAGATCGCTTCGGCTTTTTTTTTCCAAGTGTAGAAAAAGAAAAAGTACAATTTTGAATAAAATTGTACTATAGAGGCTATCATGAATACTTGTTCTAGAAATTGAAATTGAAAGGTCTTGAAAATCTCTCTAACTCTAATAGAGAGAATAAATATCTTTTGCTCAATTTTTATGTTTAGTCCTTGAGGAATGAGTACTTTGAGACAGCCTGTATTGATATAATAATAATTATTATATTTATTTGAATTTCTGTGGGTGGGGTTGATACTACTTTTATTTTTCTTAGTAGTACACGCAAACTTCCAATCTCCAATCTCCTATATAAAAAAAGGGACCAAAAACAAAACAAAACAAAACAAAAAAAACAGCAAGAACGACAACAATCAGAGAAAAAAAAGGAGCAGAAATTTACCACCAAAACCACAATTGTCGTTGTCTTGGGTGGAAAAACAACAAATTCAAGAGCCTCAAAAAACCCCAATAATGCCCACATAAAAATAAGTACATTTTTATCATTGCTCTGCTAAATACTTTTTGCTTATGACAAATTTCAATGACCAATTCTCACGCCTATACAATAGGAATAAATAGGAATTGTTCTGGAGCATGTCTGCATTGTTCCTCTCATGGTCTGATTATACCTACATAGTATGAGTCTTATATCCTCCTCAGGTGCGATTCCCTTCATCCCTCTCTCTCTCTCTCTCCTAGTGGTAATAATGATACCTTGCTAATTATCTCCTAATGTATTACAAAGAATCGATACCTAATGAAAGAGAAATTATAATTTTCCCATAGAGAGGCTATTGATTTTATTCTCTGAATGTATTTTTAGAGATGGCTGCCATGATACCAAGGTAGTCGACCTCCACCACCACCTGTTTATTGACATCAAGGATTTATCATCATTTCTGTCTTTCTTATTGTTTCCTTTATTCACTTCTTGACCCTTTTTGAATTGAATTGAATTGAATTGAGGAGGGATAAAGATCTTTTGTACATTCTATGTACATACATACATATGATGTGTGTATTATCATCACACATATATATATATATTATTCTCAAAAAGACATTTAAAAAGAAAGAAGACAAATTGTTGTACAACTTATAAAATATCTATATATACTGATGGATCAATATGAGGCTATTTTTAGAGTCCTTTAAGACACTACCAACTCCTTCTTTCTTTCTTTCCTTCTTTTTTTTTTAATCTCTTGGCTCCGGATTAAATAGGTAACGGATTCTTACTTCTTTATCTCTCCTCTATTTTCTTTTTTTCCCTTCTCTTTATCTCTCTCTGGTCAAAAGTTAATTCACTCTAAATATATAAATATCCACTCTGTGGATTCAATGTATTTATAGCGTTATTTCATTCCCAACATTTAAATGCAATTGTAGATAAATGACGTGTAAGTCCAGTAGTAGGCACTCCACATAGTCTATAAACTCAACAAATTTAACTCTCATTATCTTTTATAGACTCATTAGACATGGATAAAAGTCGGGGGGCAAAAAGAAGATTATAAGTCCTTTGAGCACTCTTTCATACCCTGATCATTCTCTCATTCAGCTGATGGTGATTCTATGCTCATATGTATACGCCTATGTATATCATCAAAGAGTGGTGAATCAAATAAAAAGGGGAAAACAAACAAACAACCAAGCAACCCTTAGGGCTCATGGGGGAAAAATATATCAACATAGAAAAGGTACGTACAGAAGCTTCTTTGGCTTTACCACATGTTGTTGATGCTGGTTTTATTTGTGGCCACCCATGCTCTCTTAATATATATACTTAAAAGTACATATATATATATATGCAAGAGAGGGAGAGTTGTGACGTCAGAGTTGTTGCAGTCATGATTATTAGTGTCCCTTCTGCTTCATTTTTATACTTCATAACTACAACTTCGTCTTTTGACAATTTTCTCTTCAACTTATGTTTTTTTTCTTCTTTTTTTTTTTTGGCGACGACGTTATGACAATGAAAAGTATCGCAACACTGTAATTAAGTTTTTCTTTCAGGTTACAGGGTGTCTGTCAGTGTTGAGCGTTCCTCTCTCTCTCTCTCTTTATTTATATATATATACATATAAAACGACAGAATGACATATTTAAAGGTCCCCTCGAACTAATAATAATAACACAGAGAGGGGGGAGTTAATGTAATGTATTTTATTTTTTTTGTAGTGTGTAGTACTACTCAAAATCCAAAAAAAAAAAAAAAAACTTATTCTTCTCCTCGAACATACATCAAATAACAATAATAATAACAAGAAGAAGAAGAAGAAGAAAAAAAAAGAACTACAAAGAAACTTTTCCCGACTCTTCTTTCCTTCTTTTAGCAGACACGATCTCCGCCTTTTGCAGTGGCAGACCCTGCCAGGCTCTGCCTCCTCTGGCGCCTGGGCGGACCCTTAAAGACTAAAAGAAGAAAAATACAAACTATATACATACATATATTTATATGTATGTATGTATGTATGTATAAGAATCGTTCTCTCCACAGAAGAGTAGGTACTCAAAAACCCTGGTACTCCACTCTCTACTCTATGAATAAACTTATAATTCTCATCGATTGCTGATACTCTGCAATCCTTTTTTGCAGGGACTTTGTCTTTTAACTCTATAAATAGCCTTAATGGAGAGAGGATTTCCCAATACTTGACCCAATATGTACATATAATAAGAACACCATACCTATCCAGAGGTTAACATACATAACAATATATTAACTTATAATTTAATAACCATAAAAATTCCAACTCCATGTTATAGGGGCGGAGTAGTTGGCTCTTCCTCTCTCTTCCTCTCTCTCTCCTCTACCATCAATTCATTAATAATAAAGAAAATAATAATAATCAAAAGGGTAAAGTCCATGTTCCCAAGATCTGATAAACTTTTTATTAAATTAAGTAACGCTCAAAGGAAAAATGTCCGACCTTTTTTTTCTTATTCTTTTTTTTTTTTTTTTTCTTGTTTCTTGAATAATAATATAATCAAAGCATAAATGTACATATTTTTAAATCTAAGTAACTATGCATGTACTTCTGCTTCGTTGCCTATCATACCTATCTATCAATAAGTATGTATAACTGAGTGGATCAGAGGTACTCTTGAGTTTTAGTGAGACTCCAGAGCACCAAAAGTTGAGGCATAGATACTTTGAGAAAGGAAAATGCCTTCTTCACATTTCTACATATGATTTACTTAGACCAATAGTTTACACAAACAGATAAAGCAAATGGATAACGTTGACACGGGTCGAACCTGGAACTGATTTAATAAACACCTTATTCTTCAATAATTACCATTATTTGTGAACAGGATAATTATGATAATAATCTATTCTATTTGTTGAAAATAATAAATATTTCTCTAAGGATCTTGCTCCATTGAGATACAAGAGACCAACGTGAGGTTGATAATTATAATCAATTGCTATGAAGGGTTATTATGTCTTTTGAGAGGAAGGGGATATTTCCTCCCTTTTATATGGATCTTTAAGGGGAAAAAAACCCCTGGAAATCAAGATGAAGAAATAAAGAATAAATAAACAATATTATTAATTCAAAGTTTGAATGAAGTGCAATGCTGCAGCAACCGGGGAGCTCCTCCCTTTTTCTTTCTCTCTCTCTCTCTGCCTCCCCATAAACAGCATCACTGGTCTTCTTCTTCTTCTTCTTTTTAATACATACACACTTGCTTGCTTGCTGCTTACATATGTAGAAGTAGTAGGTATTATTATTATTATTATTATTCTTAATATAATACAGACACACACGGCGCCTTTCTTGGGCTGTGAGAGAAGAAGAAAAAAAAAGGAAGAAAAATATAAAATCAGTAGAATTTAGAATAAATGCATTTGACGATTTGACAATTTTTTAAATAGATATTTTTTAATAAATGAATAGACACAATAAGCTGTTGTATGACCTTATATTGCATATATATATATATATATATATTTCCCTTCTTTCTAAAAAAATACATTGAAACCTCAAACTCCCACCTTCAAAATGTGTCAAAGTCTTGCATCGTAATTCAATGCTAAAATGATTCAGAGCGAGATTTATGATTTTTTAATCAAAGTATATGTACATAAACATTTGCATCAAAATAATCAAAGCCTTAGGCCTTTGATTACACGTTTTGCTTTTGTGAAAAATATATCCAACTGTGTAGGACATTGAGCTCTTTCCAACGAAAAAAAAAAAAAAAGATTTCAAACTGACTTGGCTTTATGAAACATGAATTTGTCTATAAAGATTGAATAAAGAATCAATATCATGCGTAATTTTAGCATTTGTAAACACATAGCAATACATGACTAAATTTAATTAATAGAAAATGAACATAGACGCTCTGAAGTTAAAAGATAACTCTATACATTTCAATTAAAATCTTGGGAATATGCATCCCCCCCCCTCCGCCACTATCAACGCCTCATACCATAAGTATACAGAACTGAAGACCATTCTTCTATATAGGGAAGTTTTATTTATTTATTATTTTTAAAAACATTTCTAGGGGTGTCGTTTCCTCTTTTTATTTTTGAGTATGGACTATCCTAAAGTGACCTCTTGATTTTTTTTATTTTTCATTCTTATTTTTACTTCTTCTTTTTTTCTTTTTTTTTTTATCGTTCTTTCTCTCCCCCCTATAATTAAGGGCTCTGCTGCTTATTCTCTTCTTCTATGTATACCTCTTTTTGTCTTCACTTACCATATATATATATATTCATATATATACATATGTATATGTATATATCGATTCAAAACAGCCTTTTTTTTTATTTTTGGCTGATGATTATTAATATAACATATGAAATGAAACCATTTTACCTATGATGAATACAGCACCACCTGTTAAACATCAAACACAAATGACGCGCTTCTCTTAAAATGAAGTGTGTATGTATGGTTCGTTTTTTTTTTTTTTTTTTTTGGTAAAGTCACACTGCGGGATGTCTTTTGTCGTTGTTGTTTAATGTGTGAAGTTGTCTTTTAGATCTTTATCTATCTATTGAAGAAGCATCAGCTCCTATATGTATAAAGGACCCTTTAAGGTACTTTAAATCCCTGGAATCAAAAGATTTTTTCATGTACTCTTCATATATGAACATAAATACTAAGAATGAGGCCAGAGAAGTTAAAGACATTTATTTGTGTAAGAAAAATCACGACTCCCCATAAAAATCCGTTAACAGGAAGTAATCTAATTTTTTGGGTTTTGTTTTTTTTTTTCGTTTTTTTGGTACAAAAATCTTGTAATATTTTTTTTTCTTTTTCTTTTTTTTAATTACTTGAAAACAAAAACAAAGATTTATAAATGTAACTATATTTCTTCTTGAACCTTTCTTAAGTATTGTAAAGAAGAACCTTTCAATAACAATAATTCTTTCTTTCTTTCTTTCTTTTTCCCCTTCGTCTTTTGTCTACTTGTCGGTGTGTCAGAACAGTAAATAAAAGTCCTTCTTGTGGCCCACATTGTTCTAAAACGGCTTTACTCCTTCAAATCATCATCATAAAAAAATAAAGGGTGGAAGATATACCTTCAATGCGAAAAAAAAGGAAGGTTGTCCAAAAAAACAAAACAAAAACAAAGCAATTGACATTTCCTCTTAGTTTCGTCAATTTCCTCTGTTGTTTTTAAGAAACGCACTCAAAAAGTTGGAACAAAAAAAAAAAAAAAGAAAAAGCATTCGGAAATGTTCAACAGAAAAAGCCATCTAAATATAATTATACATACATTCCAAAATGGTCGTTGTGTTTTTGTTTTAAATAAAAGACCGGTCATCAAAACTAATACATTCTATGCTCAAAGCTGAATTGATTTAAATGAGTTTTAGCAAGTGTAATTTTGTCGTAGTTCAAGGCCCACATTTCCATGTTAGGTAGAAAATATCCATCTGTATAGTCTGGAAAACTATCTCTAAGTTAGTTAAATAATGTTTCTAGAGTTTTAAAACGTAGGAGTAATAAAATGCACTATTTAAATGCAAAAAGAATACAAACCATGTGGAACCAATTACACGGACTGACCAGAGTATTACGTACATGAATTATAAATAAAGATTGAGTTTTTGAAGCAGTGCTTTGCCTCCATTATAAACTCATATAAAAATAAAAATCAAATACTGAAATTTAGTTTTAGAAGAATAAATTTTATACCTTGATGCAGATGTTTAGAATACTGATTTTTTAAAAAAAAAAACTATTTATGACGTTATTAAAGACTGACTTAATTTTCTTATTTTGGGGGACTCCAATCACTGGCTCTAAATAAGCCCTGACACAATTATTTAAGACTACATACAGGACCGTATTTATTTATATTTTGAGATGAACATGTGTGAGTGGAACGTAGTGAACTGAATTCCTTGCTCCTAAATTAGAACCGACATCACACTACAAATAATACATAAATATCTATGTACATTGAAGAAAAGAATAGTAAGAGAAATTAATTCGGAAATTTGGACGTTTCTTTGAGCCTCTTTCTTCTAAAAAAATAAAATAAAAATAATCCTCTATTTATTCCGTCAAAAAGTTAACTTAATTCATTATTAATAAATAAATAATATTATTAATAAATATAATAATGAGTTTTGTTTCATAATGAATAAAATGAGAGTTGTCGTTTCTTTTGAGGTGATTGTATTTAGAGTCGGGCTCCCTTTGAGTGGACCTAGTGATGAAACCATTTTAATTATTATTATTATTATTATTATTGATATTCATAATAAAGTCCGCGTCAACCCTCCCTAGGAACTCCAGAGTCAAAGAAAGAAATCTGTTTGTACGGCAAAACCACTTTTTCTTCTAATAACAATCACCACCCTGTAGTTGTAGATTTTTCTATTCTTCTTTATTTTTTATTATTGTTTGATTCTATTCCTTTGCGGTTTTTTTAAAGTAATAATAATAATAATCATTATTATTGTTGTTGTTGTTATTTTTATTATTATTATTGTCAGGATAACTCACACAGTTCATTATTTTATCATTATTCTTGTTTTTATGTATGTACTTATATTCCTGCATCACTCTGTTGTTGTAAATAAACAAAAGACCGCAGATGAGGTAGAAAAAAAAAACGAAGGAAAAAAAACCACAAAAGACAACAGGGCTCAGACGGGATTTTTTGTGTTTTTTTTTGTGTGTTTCTTTAGTATATATATATATATATATACCTATACAAGACGAAATCATCATCAAAATAACGTCCTAGGAATATTTTGTAAGAAACAAACATTTGTACAAGAAGTTATTGAAGACTTTTCTTTCCCTTACAAACTAGAGTGTCTTAAAGAGGACCCATGGGTACTCTATCCTTCAATCCAAGCAAAAGTAAAGCATTTCATTTAGAGAGGGATCGACCTTTGGTCGACTCTGATGTTGGTACTGCAATATAGAACATATTTATTTATTGTGATTTTAAAGAAAAAAAAATATGATTAAAAATATTAAATGCTTTTTCTTTATATATTGGATCAGCTCTCTACCAAAAGACTTATCTAAAGAACCTGTCTCTTTTTCAACTAATGCTGCTCTTTAATTCTTATTAGATACATTTTTGGATCAACAGCCCATTCTGGGCTCTAATGACTAGGGTTATCAATAATCATGAAAAAATCTCAATATTGAGTAAAAAATGGATAAATGACAAATTGAGCATTATACAATGGATCAAATTAATAACTCAAAGAATGGATTTTTATATCTTTTACATACAAAATACATAATACATATAATTTATATTGCAAAGAACTGAATTTTGTATTTCAATGTGTCCTTGTTTTCGTTTGTTCATTAAGTATGTTATTTCTATATTTTATTTAACTTTGTTTATTCCTCACAGAAAAAAAGAATCTATTATTTTGTCAATCTATGTAGGCATGTATTTTGACAAATATATAAATTAATAGTAGCACTAATCTATGTATAAAAGGAAAATTTGAAAATATACATACGTACAAATAAAAAAGTTTCATTTTGCCGAAAAATTAATTGACATACCTAAATAACTACCTAATTGAAGATTGACCAAGGAGAATAAATATTATGTAGATACATAACAACATATATATATAGTAAGGCAAGTATAATTGATTCTAATGAAGAATCACCATGACGTGTGATTTCTAAATGATTGTACGTAGTTAATATAATATAAAGACAGAAGGAGAAGAAAAAAGTAAAAAAAAAATAGACAAAACTACTTCTTTCCCTTCGATTTTTTTTTTTTTTTTGGTTTTTTGGTTTTTTTGAGAGGGTTTTTCTTTATTTTATTAACCTTAATAATACACTTCTTTCTTAGGTCTTCGTTGTGTCATGATTTTTCATGCATTTGAAATAAGTTGGAGGGAGCAAGAGGAGGAACTTAAAAAAAAAGAAGAAAAAGAAGGAAAGAAAGGTGTTCGACCCCTTCTTCTTCTTCTTTTTATTTTTTGGATTAACATCTATCTTACATACATACATACATATATACATATACATATATATGGAAAAAAATGAGATATTTCCAAATTTGGCCGTGAGGTAATAATTACACAATTTTTTTTTTTTAAATGCGTTTCTTCATGCGTAGGGATGTATATATATATATATATATATATATATATATATATATATATATATATATATATAGTAAAACCATTATATGTATATACGTAGAGAGTTTAGAGCATATAATATAAATACACACACAAGTATCGAATGCATTTAACTAGGGATAGATGCAAATACTTCTATTTTCTTAAAACCCAACATTTAATGTGTAGTGATGCATATCAAGTACTTACTACTAATCCCTTTGATTTGTACCTATGTGGTACTAATCATCATATAACTGACCTTGGAAATATCTACTCTGGTATATTTATCAGTGGTTTTAAAAAGTTATCAAAATGCACATTTTACACTTGATTTTCAAAGCTAAAGCAAATGGTGTGTAGTCATTTTTTGGTGTATTGTAATAATATTTGTCATAGTTTAATGTTGTTGTCAAAATACGCAGTGCCCTTTAAATTTACCCCTTCCTTCATAAAATTACCCCTAAAAATGGAAAAAAGGGAGGAGGGGAAAGAAAAACACAACTCATTAGAATTTAATACAAATATCAAAAAAAATCAAGGATACATATTTGCTTCACATCTAGGTGTGCGAATATGTGTACAGATTAAAGCAAATGAATGGATCAATACTAGTCTAAATTAATGGATATCAAAGATGAAATCAATTTTTATGCAGTCAAGGAAATTCAAACCCTTATTGTAAAATATTTTGCCACAAAAAGATTATTTTGATATTTTCACAGCAGTCAAAAGTAGAGCCGATTTGCAAATAATATTTTTACACTTTTATTTTTTGTTTAGAGGTCGATTTTATGCTGTGGACCTTTCAAGTAGTGATGTGTTTATTGATTTTTCGTTTTTTTATTATAATTATCATTATTATTATTTATTTAAAATATGCAAAAAAAAAAAAAGAAAGAAATATACACTAAGAGTGAAGAGGGGGAGAGAATTGTTCTCACAATTTACATACCACTTAGAGTGAGTAACTATTGCAAAAAAAAAAAAAAAATCAACTAATGGCGAAAACTAAGAAAAAAAAACTTTTTCTCTTTTGTACACTTTTTATTTATAGAATTGTACCAACTTTCATGTTTATAAATAAAACTATGCATTTAGATTCGTATGTATGTAGAACCTATCTGTCCTTGGAAAGGGTGTTGATCATTCCCTTAAAAAACGATTTCCCTGTTTTTTGCTCTTTTTTAATTCTCTCATTATGTACATAAATATATATATATATATATATATATATAAATTTATGACCAATAAATCCACAAATCAAATTTTTAATATACATATGTATGTATGTATGTAAACTCTATAAGAGGGTTAATTGTTTTATTTTACTTTTTTGGGGAGGGTTCGTTTATGTGATTTTTGCACGAAGGGTCTAAGAGGTTTTGCATGTTCAATTGTAATGAATACAATAATAATATAATAGACAGAAATGAAAAAAAAAAAAAAAAGATTGTAAAAATAAATATATAATAAAGACAGACGGGTCTCTCTTATCTCCTTATCAATAGGAAGGTAGTATTTTGAATGGAGCGACCATATTATGTAGAACAGTACTATTTAGTAATAAAAGAAAAGAAAAAAGACAAAAATATCATATTTTTCGCACCTTTTGACAAAAAATATTTTTATATAAATACGTACATATTTTCATAACAAGACATAAATTTGTCAAAATATTATTGTCACCTTATTTTTATTTATTTCGATACATATATATATATGGAGACATGCTATATATAAAGATACAAGTACAAATGTGTCTACATACATACAGGGTGAACCTTAAAAAGGAGTCATCATCACCCTGTACAAAAACAAGAAGAAGAATAAGAAGGAAAAAAAAGGCTTTTTGACTTCTGCAACCGTCCTCTGAACTGCTTCCATGATGGAGAAGGGAGTCGTCAACCTAATGACGGATTTCCTGTCTTTGTTTAACTAGGTCATAAGATGTAAAATAATAATAATAATAAAGGAAAGAAAGAAAGAACGAGGAATGGTTGTTGAAATGGTTATATAATTATGAGGTGCAGTGTGGGGTGACCCATGTCTTTTTTTAAAAAGAAAGGGGAAAATTTAATGGCCGTTTCTTCAAATGTTTTTTTAGTTGTTTTTCTTTAGGTTTTAAAAGAGAGGTTTGAATTACATTACTAATAATTATTATTTGGGTACTGTTTTTATGAGTCCCTTTCCCCCTCAAACTTTTTTTTTAAAACATACTTTGGGGATCCTTTAGAGCTCTTAAGGCCCCTTATGAGTGCATTTTGTATCTGGACTAGCATACGTATATCATTATTACTTTTAACTTTACTTGATTTTTAGAGGATTCTTTTATGACTTTATTTTTATTGTCATCATTAAAATGAGTTGAAGGGAAATAAAATAAAGCAATGTTTTTTTTGTTTTTGTTTTTAAACAAAAAACGAATAATGATCTGGAAGGGAGCCTTTGGGATGTGCATAGACTTTAAATCATTATCTACTAGGAATAAAAAAAGATCGTCAAAATCCAGGGTGATTTTTTTTGTTTCCATATCACAAAATATTGGGATATTGAATATTTATTGGAATTAGTAGCTATGATACAATGCTTAGAACAGAGAAGATGTGACGTCATTAGATGACATTATAATAACACTAAATATTAAGTGACAATAATAAAAATTAGGAAAACTCGCAAAAATAAAATTTAAATGCATATTCTTTTAATGGGCCCATTTTTAAAATAAAATAAGGGAGTGACATATGGCTTTTTCTTTAAAAATCAAAACCTTTCTTAAGTGATTACACAAATCCTTTATACAAATTTAAATTAATTGATTACTTTTATTTTGTTTATGAGGTGAAAAATGACTCTGAGCTATGCCTATTTGTTGCCAATATATATATATATATATATATATATGGAGATCAATTTTGGATTCTGCACTCAAAGGTTTCAAAGTCAATATCAAAAAAAACCCTGCAAAAAACAGTGCTATTTATTTAAGGTAATTTTAAAATATTTAAAATAGTTCATCCATGTACCTTCCAAATAATCAACCAACCGACCGACCAATATTCATTGAAGATAGTAAATAAACACTACACCATTATTTTTCAATTTACAGTATACATATTTAGTAAAAGTCTAACCCCCCAAAGCAAAAAGGTCAAAAACATTTGGGTTCACTTTATTTCTAAAAATATATATATATATACTCTATGTAGCTCCAATTTTTAATGTTATTCCGACCTTATTTTTAGGAAAGGTCATGCAAATTGAGATATATATATATATATATATATATATATACATATGTATACTTCTTATTTTTGTTATTATTATTTATATGTATACCTTCTATACTTTTTGACTCATTTACGAAAAGAAAAATAATTATTTAGTCAAGAGCAATTAACCCACCTGTGTTTTGTTTTTGTTTTTTTACATTTTTACCTTCTTTCTCGTTCTATGAAGAACGATTCATTTATAGGGACAATTAAATTCTTCTTCTTCTTCAAAAAACAAAAACAAAAAAAATCTGAAATGAAAGGAAGTGTAAGTCATTAATAAATCCATATAAAAATGTAAATAATAAAAACTCAAAATAAATCTTGTTCTATATACAAGAATGTTCCTTGTCAAATCAAAACATTTTTTCGTAAATCAATGCTTTTTTTTATTCATTGAAGAGGGTGAAAATGTAATTTGTAATGAGGGAGAGGGGGGGGGGTAGAGTATAAATGTGAAAATTGACAGCATCAATTATCCCCCTTTTTTTAAAAAAAAAGTAATGAGATAAAAAAGTTATTTTGAGATCATTATTTTTTAAAACCATGAATAGGGAGCAATAATCAAAGTTACTGACCGACCACAAAGTGTTTTGTTAAGTGTATTTAAGTACATAAAATATACAATTTATTATGCATTGACATTTTTTTTTTTTTTGTGTGTGTGTGTGCTAAAAATTCCCTTGAAATGTAGGAAATTCATTCAGCTTGAAATAGGCGTGTTTCATTCATTCAATGTCTATGCATAACAAAAAAAAATATATGTACATAATATTCATCGTATGTAAAAAATAAAATAAAAATGGGAGATAGACAGTTCTCATATTTCTCTTCTTTTTTTTTATTATTTTTTAAAAAACATGCATTTATGATGTGTAAAAAAAACGAAATGAAATAAAGAACAAAATATCGTCCTTAAATGAAAAGAGGGATCATTTGGAAAAAATAGAGTATCTTAAAAGGATTTGTATAATTACATATTATGTATGTAGTTTTAATTCTATGGTCTACATATATACAAAGAACCAGTGTTTGATTAATAATATAAATATTACAGTAATGAGTGTATAGTGATATTTCTCTACCAAAAGAGTAGTTATAAAAGTAAAAATATTGTAAAAAAAAAAAAAAAGAAAGAGGAAGAAATATTTGTTGTCAAAAGGTGTTATTTAAAAAGAAGCTAAAGTTTTTGAGAATTGGACCCTACTTTTTGAGCTAATTTGTCCCATTTTTCAATTTAAACCTAGAAGGATACTCATTTTGAACATTATAAAATGATGATTGGCTATTGTATTTAATGCAAATTCCATTTCCAGTCTTTGTTTTGACCTAAGGGGGATCCTAGGAGCATAGGCGGCGAGAGTAGACTCAAAAGTCGGCCAAAACGTTTGACCTTAAATAACTCCTTGAATATTACATGAAATAGATTAATAAGGAATGCATACACGAGCTGAGACTCACTGCATTCTAATGAGATGTCAAACGCCTGAAAAGAATCCTTAGCTAAGATGATATCGTCCAACTAAATGTGTAAATTGTCATCCAAATTCGACCAAAAATTCACTAGAAATTAAACACTCACGGTAGAGAAATTAAAACACAAGTTTATTAGACTGAAGTAGTAGCATACCGAAGAGGAATATGAAATCAGCTGAAAGTATCAAAATTCAAAAACGTTGAGTTCCTATTTAACTACTAGGCAACTCCGAAGAATGAGTGGAATTGCATTGCCATGGATATCAAATGAATGGAATAGTGCTCCTTGATGTGTCATGATAAGGACTTTGTGAAGAGTATCTCAGATTGAGATTGAGGAACGCTCAATCGATCTTCTTAATTTGAAGAAGACGGGATCTCCCTGGATAAAACGTGTTACTTATAAGTAAAAGGAAGAAAGTTATCCCAGAGATTCATCTTGTCATTTGGATCATCTATAACTTGACTAAGAAAAATTACCTTTTCAAATTATAATTTAAAAAAAGTGCTGTTGAAGTGGAGTCATTCATATCGAGAATGAGAAAAGAAATTACGACTTTATTGAGGAGTCAGTGTTTGTATGTAAGACACTAATTTGCTCATTCATCTCCGAAGCCATATATCATCGCCTCGTCGCGTTATCCAACCTACTGGCGCACATTTTTATTCAATGGACACTTCTTCATTCTCATTTACTTCTCACATTACAAAAAGTCCCTCAATTTACTGTCTTTACTTTACATTTTAGCCCCCTCTTGGCGCCTGTCTCAGTACTGATTCCCCTTCTTCATGTCTAAAGTAGAGTACTAAGAATAATCATGAAGAGCCTTTGTTATTCATAAATTTATTTCTGAGGAGTCAATCGCATTCTGGACAAATTCATTTATTATCACAAATATTTTCAAATGGTTTTCAAGACAATAATTTGCGTTGACAAAGTCCTGAAAAGTGATCAAAAAACACTGAAAGTATGAATAAATCATGTTGACATGCGAAAAATCTCCCCCCCCCCCAAAAAAAAAAAAAACTAAATCATTACCTAGTGGGGGGGGGGGGAGTATAGGAGAGAGAGAGAGAGAGACAGAGAGAGAAAATAGATACTCAAAATGAGTATTTATTTAAATGAATGACTATTAATTTGTGTGGAAACCGCTAAAGAAGGAGATTAGCCCCCTATTGAGGTGATTTTTTTTTTTACTATTGAGTGGAATATAATTTACTAAATACTCTAAAAAGTGACCTCTTTACTGATATTGATTCATTTTGACTCATGGATACGTTATAACCATTATTATTTCATCATTTAAATGCTTTGATGTACATTAATATGTGTGCAAATAAAAGGTTTCCCTGTATAATATAAATATATATATATAATTTAATAAGATTTTTTTTTACTCTAATTTATGAAGCATTTTTGTTTTTATATACGTCATTAAGTAGTATATTATATAAATATATGGTAACATTGGGAGGTTCAAACTTAGGTAGTCTAAAATATGTATATATATATATATATTGTAAACCATAATTATTTTGGCGTATTTTGACCGACAAAAAAAACACAGAGAAAATGTATTTTTTTTTCCTTTCTGCAACTTGTAAATAGTTTTTTTTTTTTAAAGTTTTTTTTTTAACTTTTTTTTTACCTCCAACCACTTTAAGTGGCTAAAAATATTATTATCCATAAAGAGCTTCTCAAAGCTAAGTTTTTTATTGATTAAATAAATATTGAACTAACTCCACTGTTGCTTTTTTTTTTAATCAATCCATGTTCACATAATGTATATAACATCTATTGCACGTCTAATAAACGTTCCCCGCAATTTAATTCAAAGATTGCTATCATAAATCATGACATTATAGGCATGCCTATATATATATATATATATATATATATATCCCTAAGAATATACTCTAGCATGTAATTACACACTTGTACCTATATACCTAAATACCTACCTAGGTTATGCCTTGAATGAGTTGTGTGCTTTGTGTACATATATATATATATATCATCAACTGAGTTAGACCTACATATTTTGAGCATCCCCTCCCTTCCCCAGAAACTCAAAATGTTCTTCTCAGTTAAATTATAATTTAATGGCTCTCTTTTTTATATACATTTATGTATATTCTGAGTAGCAGGCTCTATCTGATTTGATCCCTGTAATGAGTTAGTTAGTTAGGGGTGAAAATATCTACTTGATTATACAATAAGTATATTTTATATCTATGTATATATATATATATATATTTAAATAACATAGATTTAAATATCCATGTATGTTAATATAATCTCGAATCTCTTCTACATAGATGGATAGGTAGGTAGTAGTGCCCTAAGTTATACAACTCATTAGATCTTACATATATATATATACATATGTATCATCCAGCTAGAACCAGTAGCACCTATCTCCCCCCTATCCATCTCTTAAAACTCCCATGGAAACATAAAAGCTTCACAATCCAAGTGCAGACTCATTTCTACACATAATTAATGTAGTCTACCAAAATGGCTGGGCTATTACTTATCAGAGGTGTTATTGTGAGTTCTAGTAAGAGACCAGAAATCTCTGCATACAAGCCTTTGAATATTTTTATGTAGCTTATTTCAAGTCGTATATGTCTTTTTGAATATTCAATCACAGATAATATATTCAGTTTAAATATATTGCTTGCAGTTGAGCACATTTATACATTCATAGAAAAAGTTTTGAAGTTATTGAAAAAAAAAAAAAAAAAAAGATTACAAAATGATTTCAATTTAAGATTCAAGTCGAGTCTCAAGTTCCCACCTCTGGTATTTGTACTTTATAATAACTTACTCAAATCTATTTAACATACATTCAAAACCAAGTACCATTTAAAGGATTAATTAGTAAAACAACAACTTTGGGAAAAGTTGATAAATATGTAGATTAAATCAAAGCTTGTTTTGAAATGAATTGTTATTTTTACACAAAGAACCATAAAAAACAGGAGAGTGTCAAAAATACGACCGGGAGCCAGAAATACAATAAAATTCAAAAAAAAAAAATCAAATATATTTTACTGAACTGGTCTCATTGAGGTCATACAGATCAAAATGAGTTTGACATCTCTGATTTTTTGAAAGACGAATGACAGGAAATTGGTTTGATTTGAAATCTGTGTATCTAAACTTCCTTCAGAAATCCACATAACATCCCTATATCGAACTGATATAAGTTTTGTTTATTCGTTTTTTGACAATTTATTAGACAATGTTATTAGAGTGTTTATTTGTTGGCTCTTTTAGTTATGTGCGTATGTCAAATGAGGCATTGAAACACGTGAATATTTTATAAATAAGTAACTTCTTTCTCGAGAAAATACACAACGATTGTATTTGTATTTTTATTTGTCTTTGTTTTTTTTTTAATTAAATATTTCCCATTTGAATTGTACTCCTTGATAATCAATAATAATAATTAGTAATTCAATACTATTCATGTTAAAAAATGTCTTTCTTGAGAATTGAATATACGTAATCACAATGTTCCTTCACACACACACTAATGGGTAATTACAGAGTTACCTATGGAGAAAAAGCCCCATTAAATCATACATATAAAATAAATAGTTAGTTGAAGGACAGATTTATACTTAAACATCTTTTTTAACAAACCTCGTTATTCCATCACTCTTTATCCATCTTCTAAAAGTTGTTAGCACTGATGACGCGTTGATATTTCAAAAAAAAATAATAAAAAAATGAGAATAATAATTATCATCAATATTTTTGTAAAGGAATTTGTACATAGTTTAATCATTCAGATAATTGTTCTTAATAGCCTTTGATGAAACCTAGTGCCATCATGACCTTAAATGCATTCGGCTTTTACCTAACTATGTACGTTCCTTATATATATTTCTTTCATTTGGGAAGGACTAAAACAAAACTAAAGAAATAATGTAAAGTCGACTTCAAACAGTGGTAATTATTAGAAAAGGAATTTGTGAAACAACAGCACGAAGTAAAATATAAATCTGTCATTTTATTCTGTTTTTTTTTTGTTATGTGAACATACAATAATAATAATAACAAGAACAATAATAAAATATCACATGTAAACTTATAAAGAATTTTGAAAGAATGACCCTGTGGAGAATAAAACAAAACACACATTCAAGCATGAAGTCAAACACGCAAATAAAGAATATACACACACACAAAAAAAAAAAAATACCCAGACAACAGAACCATGGACAGCATGAACAAAAAAATAAATAACCAGCATCAGTTCAAGCTGAACAAATATGTATTTTATATAAAATGACTTTTGGAAGGGGAGAGAGAGAGAAAAAAAAATAGGTGAGTTTAACAAATTATGTTTGTGTTGTTGTTTTTTTCTTTATGATTACACTGATTTATTTATTTGTAGCAAATGGTGATAACTTAAAATGTAACAACAACAGGAAAATCAATCGAAATAACATTTTATTATCTAATATAAAATTTTATGACATTTTATGATCATTTCATTGAGAAAATTTACTTATAGTTTTATTTTATAAAAAAAATAATCACATAAGATTTATAAACTCGAAAAAGCAACATGGCGTTGGTTATCCCACAAACATACAAATTTACAATGTATTCTCTTGTCAGCTGTCATTTTCTACTACACTACCTTATTAGTGTACTCTGAACGTTGATAAGTTAAAATTCCTAATTCGAGCACTTGCTAGCTTGGTCTTTAGCAATGATGACGTGCTAGGTATTCATTTTTCCTAGTTGCATACGTCACTATGAGTTGTTAGTTATTATGGATTAATTTGTAGTGTTCACAGCACCTCTAGTGGAAAAAAAGATGGAACATAGACATTAGAATATGTACACAAAAGAGTCTTCATTTCATCACTTTCATATATGTAGATTTTTAACCCATAATACTAAGTGAAGGGTATTTACATAGTCCCACACATGGAAAGAGCTTTGTCAAACTCCAACAAATTGGAGACCTTTCTTTCTTGCTTTTTTTTAGAAGGAAAGGTTGTGAGAGAACAATAAAAGTCATTTAGATGACGATTCTTTCATTCATGAATCCTTTTTTTTACTCTTGATAATAAGTATATAAGTAGTGAGGGAAAGGGTCCCTCAGGGGCATCCACTACCACTACATACATTAGGAACAGGTAATTTTCTTTTCTTTTTATGTATATACATATATTCGTATGTTATAAAAGACCAACGGAAGAGGTGAATCATTGTATTTAATGTATATATACTTTTTATAATTCAAGTGCCGTGCTATTTCTTTTTTTTTTTCTTAAAGAAAAAAAAAGCCCATTTTAGGAAGAAAAAAAATTAATTACAAATCTGAGATTTTCTAAAAAAAAAAAAAATTGATGCACTTGTGGATAATTCGCCATGCATCAATATGCTAAAATTGCAATAATAATAATAATAATAATAACACATATATGGTAATTTGCATAGATGGATCATAAATATTATTGCCACATCTTCATGTGGGCAGTTGAGGGCATGGAGGAGGTTATATATGTACTAGTGATGTGGTTTCTCAGATTGCTTTTGGTCTCAAAATCCATTTATTTATTTTTTTAATTATTCGCCTGGATCTGGACTCCTCTCCAAGTCTTTGTCTCAATCTCGACCCTTCAAAGTAACTACATCCAAAAAGGTCCATTTCTAAAAAAAAAAAAAAAATTCCCTCTTGGTCTTGACATAGTCTGGAACCCTCAGTGTCTTAGACGAGTTTTGATCTCGATTCTTAAAGGTAATAGATTTAAAAGATTTATTATTTTTTCTTTAATTTAGATATAATTTCAATTCCGATATTCCGCTTTGGTCTCGAATAAGATGATTGTGACCACAACACTAAAATATAAATGCCCCTTAGAATTTTATAAATTAATTACATAATTATCCGCATCAATTCTTCAATATCTATTTTTTAACAAAAGAAAGTCGTTAAAAAATACCATTTTTTGTGCGTGTGTGTGTCAATAGCCATTTTATTGCTATTTGTGGCCATCGTTAACTTGAATCAAAGGTCAAAAGACCTCTTTTTGATGATTATTGTTGTTATAACTATTATTATAGGTAATAACTGGTCACTGCATAGATATGTATATATATGTATATATACACAGTGAAAAAATACACACTTAGAAGGCATTGACTAACTGATAATTAAATGTTTAATACACTATAATTTTTATATTATCGTTTATTTTTTGTTAAATATAGTTACGCAGCACATATTATGTGACGTAGGTTGTATGGAAAAAATAATGATAGTAAATCAAAAAATCAAACAAAAATATAAATCCATCACTAATTTATAAAGGGATGATCCTAGTTTATTGAGTAATTTTCACAAATGAATTGCAAATAACCAAGGGATTTGAGCAAACTATGTACATAAGTAAATATATGTATAAAGTTATATTTCTATTTCTTGAGTGTTTATACTTTTCTTTTTGGTTTTTTGGATGAGCCCTCGTGCTACCATTTCCTTTTTTTATGAGTTTTTATTATTATGATCTTCCAAAAAAAAAGGTCAACCCCATAAATTTATGTTTTTACGTTATCTCTTGTATATTATTTAAAAAAATATATAATATAATTCAAATTATATGTACATATATACGTAGCTACGTATATGTCAAATATTTTGTCTACATATATTTTTGTGAAATACAGAATCTATAAATTGATTAACAAAATATTATTTCACATATTATACTTTTTTTGACTTTGCCTCATTTTCTTCCTCTCTTTTTCCCTCTCTATTCATACTACCTATGTACCTACTATATATAGGCATAATACGTGTACATGTTTCCTAAATTATCTCGAATTATCAGTAGTTATTATTATTATTATTATGGCTCCTGTTTTCACGACTTTTTATTCTTTTAAAATGGTTCATGATTCTGTTTCTTGTACATACTTACATATGTGTAAGGAGATATTTGTTGGATTACCATTGTATACAATATATACATATATATATACTCCTTCATGGCCTACCCTCTTCATCTTCTCCTGCTTCTTTTATGATCTCATTATCGCATGTGCTAAACCATTCTTCTTCTTCTTTCATAAAAGAGGTCAGGGGTAGGATTTCCGGAGTTGAAAAATGATTAGGAATAATTGCTTTACATCTTTACTATTTCTTTTCTTCGTCCTCTTCTTCATCGTCTTTCCCTCCTTCCTTTTTGGCTTTAAGGCACAAGTCTTTAAATATAAGAGAATAAAGAAAAGGAAATCAGTTTGTCTTCTGATTTTTTTTTTTTTCGTCTTCTCCCCCCCCCCTTATAATCGTTGTTTTGTTGTTGTTCTTGTTGTCGTTATCGTATGATTCTTGTACGAGTCACTCGTTAAGACGTGGCCCCTACTAAACGGTTTTCAACTGTTGTTTTTATACCATACCATATATATATATATATATATATAAAGTCTTCATTCATTGTGTGAGATTTGAGGTGAATTTCTAACATATAAATAATACGAATGTAATACATGCAGCAATTGAATTTACAACTTGGAAAATGCCTTTTTCCTTTTCACGGTGCAAAACGTTAAGCAAAGTTTATTGATTATTATTATTTTCCTTATATTTTCTTTTTTTGGTTATTGTTCACAGTGTCCGCATAAACACATGATTTATTAATATTATTATTATTATTATTATTATTTATCACTTTTTATAAAACATAACTTTGTATATATATACATACATACATACATACATACATGTATCCACAGAAACAATAAAACCACAGGGTGGTTGCCGCACCCCTTCCCTCCTTTTGCATGCAATCAGCTTCTTAAATATTTATTAACTCTTATGGACTCTAGATTTTTGAGAGCCCAGTAGATTTATTGCTTTTATTATATGTGTGTATGTTTTTAGTGAGATTTATACACCTTCAAATTTTTATTCTTCTTTTTTGCATTTGCAACAAGCTCAAGGAGAGCAAATACAACTTACAAAGGCAGATATGTACCTATATATATATATATATATATATATATATATGTACATAAGAGTGTCCCATTTTGGGGAGGTAAATTGTGTTTTCTGATTGGAAAAAAGAAACTAAATAAAATTAACTGTGAATTTTTTTTAATTTTTTTTTGTCTTGTAATAGTGAAAACGTTCAAAAAACGCTATTTTCACAATTGTTCGATTGCACTTTACCATTTTTAATATGAATGAATTGCCTTTTTGGGGGTGTTAAAATTGACCCATCACCTTGCTCTATACCATATTAAAAGCTGTGGCCCAAGTATTGAGGTGTATTTGTTTCATAGGACGTCTTAAAACTTTTAAAATACTATTATTAAATCATCGGCCATATTGTCTTTTAAACTATAAAATACCTGAGATTCGTACGTTTAAAGTATCTTTTATCCTTCAAGGGATACTAAATTCGTCTTTTTTGATCGTTTTTCCCTTTATGTTATTGCCATCAATTTAGCATTTTTTTCATTTTTAAAGGTTTTTATCTAGCAAATTAAGACTTAAAAAATAGTAAATAACAATATTTGATCCATAACTTTAAATAGGGGATGGTGCAGAATGTCTGGAAAATTATCAAATTTGCTTTAAAAAAAGTTATTTTTTTTGTTATTATTATTTAAAGTGTCATGAACAAAAATGGCATGAGGTCTATGAAACTTTTTTGAATAGGTGGGTTGTTAGTGCTCTGTTGCAGAAAAATGAAGTCAAAAAAATATAAATGTATATTCTTTAAATCACTCACCTGCAGATATTATTATGATATTATCTTTATTGCATCTCTCAACCTTTTTTAAGACAAAGATTAAGGCCCAAATTTAACTGGTTGTTAGGCAAGTATAGGACAATCCTCTATTTAGAAGTGGTTTACTTATTAACAGAATTTAATTCTAGTTCACTAAACATTTACTATTATGAGCAAAAAATATGGAGAATCAAAAAATCACTATTTAATCATCAAGGTTCGTTTTCTACCCCTCTTGCATCACCCCCATGCAATCCACATATGTCAACGTTTTTTAAAAATTTCGAAACATTTACAAAAAATTTATCAAGTGAATAATTAGAGAACGATGAGTTGCTGAGTTTAGATATAAAATTAAAATTTAAAATCGGTTTCTTGAATAATAGGTTATGTATCGTGGGAAATAAGACATGGACTCCCAAAATTTCATAAGAATACCGTCTGGGATATATGTACATTTAAACTTTTTTTTTTGGATTCAACAACTTTTCTCTAAATTGTACTTTTTTTATTCATCATCTTTCAGACATTTCAAAAAACGAAAAATTTGTTTTTTAGCTCTTCAAAAAAAGACGCGTATCTCAAAACTAATGAATACTTTGACGTATAATAACGCACAAATGTCGTTGACAGTAGTGCCAACTCAAAAAAAAAAAAATATTTATCCCTCTCCGAATCCTCAAGAAATTAAATTCAAATTTTCCGGGTTTTTTTGCTCATTGTATACGCAAATAAAGGATGAAAGTAGACAAAATCACAGCTGACAATTAGATTCATATGAGGTTTTCGACAGAATGACATAATAGTCTACTATGAAGTATAAGAAGGAGAAATTAAACATTTCTCCATTTTTCCATCAGAAATAAGGAAGAATAAAAAAAAACGGCCTTAAATTAACAGGTAGTTGTCCAATGGTCCTATAGGTTCATCTCCCTCAAAAGTTAGATTTTAATAGAATATATATTTTGAGTCTAGTTATGTACAAATGACTCAAAAATACGACATATGCTAGTGATGGGATGTACACCAGTTGTACATACTTTGAATCATAAAAAATAAGAAGGCTTGAAGAAGATCTCCTTCGTAGAATAAGAGTACAAATTGTTATGTTTGTTTTTTCTTCGAGTCAAATAAGATATTTAATTGCAGAAGTCTGTGTAAACAAGCGTGCTTTATGTGACTATGTATGAATGGTGCTGTGATCATGATGAGGAGGATGAAGAAGAAAAGAGGTTGTCGTAATGAATTGCTTCATTCATAAAAAGAAGAGGGGGGGGGGGGGGGAAGAAAGAGAGAAATATATATATATATATATATAATTTTTTGTCTGTCATTATGGTGCTTCTTGAATTACACAGAGTAGATTTGAGTGTGTGGAGCGACCCTCGAATGAGGTGGATAATGAGCAGATATTATTATTTTTATTCCTTTGTATGATTTCTTGAAGGGGAGAGGAAAAGTTGATTAAAAAGAAGTTTTGGAAAAAAAAAAAAAAAAGATTTTATTGCGAGTAATTATAATTATGAATATATTTATATATATATATATATAGGTAGATTGTCGGTGGTTAAGGGGTGTGTCCCCTCTTGTCAGCCACATTTTAAAGTGAGAAAGGTTGGAAATCAATGATCTCTTCCTCAATGTAAAGAAAAAGAAGATTCATTAATTACCATGAGATTTTTTTGATTTTTTAAAAATCAAAACTCTTCTATACACACTCCCATGTATGTTATGTAGGTACTACAATCTCCTACTAATGAACAAAAAGGTTGTTGAATTCTTGAGTAGGAAGAATTAAAAAATAATATATTGATAATAAAATATAATCTCTTCCTTTTAAATGGTCTTTAAAATAAAATAAAATAAAATAACTCTCAGAACAACTTGGACTCTTTAAATTAATACAAAGGTACTTTTAATTTTTTTATGCCAAAAAATGATATTTGATTTTTTTGTTTTTGTTTTCTTAAATTCAATTTTTTTTATGAGAAATCTTCTTATCTTTTTTTTATTTAAACATAAAATAGGTGCAGTAATAAAAAATCAAAACAATTCAATATTTCATTATTAGAAAAAAGTAATTATATTTAGTCAAATGGATGAATCTTTTTTGGCATTGCATGTACCTACATATTTTTAAATGAGCTGAACTCCTCTTCAGAGACTTGCATCTCCTTATACATTTGAACTCCAGACGCCAACATATGCAAATATCTAAAAGATTGCTGTCTATTTACACAAATGATCATAGAGCATAAGGAAAAAATCATTAGGAAATTTGCTTACGAATACGTCTAAGATAAAGGACTCTATAGTTTGTAGTACTGCAGTCAAGATCAATTTATTCTTTGTGTTTTAAAAAAGGATTTGTTTAATCCTGTTGGTTTGGTCTTGGTATTTATAGATACCAAGGATTTAAGGGATCAAGACCATAGTGAGACAAGGTGTATGATATAATTTTCATTAATAAAAGTTTCCAAAATGTACTCTGTTCAAATTAAGAACAGCCTTGTGTTAATTTTTCCTAATATATAATTCATTTTTGGAATAAAAGCCTCTGTTCAAATACGACAGTAAAATATTATTTTAAAATTAAACAAATTGTCCGTTTTCCTACTATGTACTCTACAAAATTAGGTGAGCTTAAATATATAAGTCAGCTTATACAATACAATATTGAAGTACATATAATGAAGTGCAGCCCTTTTTATTATTATTATATTATTTTTTTAAGTACCTTAGAAGTAACATGTCAAAAAATTGACTCTACAATATATTATAAAGCTAAGTATGTATATCTGCGCCATTTTGAAACAAATTCGAATGTTTTGTTAGTTTGCTCATGTCTTATGATACTTATGAGACACGTTAGCTACCAAATATGTATGGATCTATTTAAATAATGTACACATTTTCTACTCTGTTGTCAACCCAAAGAACTTTCTTGCCACCACCCCCAATTCAATTCGGTTAAAGTGATGTTTGTACACCACAACCAAATTTCTTATTTCTTGATTTACGTGTAACCTCCGTGTTTTCGAGACTTACAATAACCGAAAGGAAAACAAATCCACGGAGTTAATTTCTGCTTGAAGAGAGAGAAATGAAGAATTGTGGTGGAACTGTACTTTTTTCAATGAGATATCTCTGGTTTGATAGAATTATTTAAAGTACGAGCATCTTGTCTTTGAATATATATATAAATATTGTTGAGGTGCATGGATATAATATACCATATACATATATGTAAATAAATAGAAAGAAAGAAGAAGAAGAAGAAAAAGTTTCCTTGTTCAAGTCCACTAATTATAGAGCTCTCCTCAAAAAAAAAAAAAAAAAAAAACCCTGAGTCATTCCATGCATTGTAGTACATATAACAATAATGATAATGGAACAATATGGCGTTACCTTCTCTCTCTTGACTCTTAAACTTAGGTATATGTATGTATGTATGTATGTATTGTGAACTCAACATACATAATATTGTGTGTTTTATGAGGAATTGAAACAAAAATATAGGATGGGATGAAAAATGAGGGAGTCACCCTGTACCTATTGTGGATGAGTGAGAGAAAGATGTTATTGAGTTGTTCAGTGTATGTACATACAACTTTCTTCTTCGACTACAAGGAGAAGAATTGTTTATCTAGTAGGTAGATATCTTGAGGTGAAGAAGGAGAAGACAAAACAAGTAGGAGAAGGCTATAATTATGATTACATATAGCTATATATATGATCGTCTTGGAATTGTGTCTTTTTCGTCTTGACTCCTCTTTTTTTCTTTTTTTTCTTTTTTCTCCACCCTCTATTGACAACATGAAAAGTTGTCGTATCATGTTGATTATGTCAAGTGCTCTTGTTGTTGTTGTTCTTCTTCTTCTTCTTCTTAGAGGAGGAGGAGAGGACGGGACAGAAAAATATACTTTTATGTATGTACTTGTTTTGGTCTCCCTTCACAAAATATACAATATTATGTACCTATGTACGTATGACGTTATAACTTATATCAAACCAGGGAAAGAGAAGTTTTATATTTTTTTATTTTTTTTATTGTGATTATGCTGAAGCGGGAGCTGTTGTCATTCTGTCAACCAGGATCCGTCAATCTTCTTGTTTTGACTCCATTATACTTTTTCCTTACCTATCGTATAAAAAATAAAATTAAAAATAACTTCTATTCCCTACATTTGCCTTAAAACCTACGACAGTGCAACCAAGGACAGTTCGGTTTGAGAATGGATTTCTGCCTTCTACGATTTGCTGCACAACAATTAAAATTGATTTCAGATTTTGAAGAATGCAAGATTCAAGAATCAAATCTAATGACTATTTTAAGTCTTTTATCTTTCTTAATGCAGCAATGACATCAATATAATAAATGAAATCGTATTATACTTTTGATTTATTAAACCAAATACGCAACTTCATCCTCTACCTAGTATGTACATCATACATCAGTGTTTCTCAACCTCTTTGTGACCAAAATGGCAATCTATTAATGATCTTATCAAAATATCATTTTGAAGCATTTAAGAGGTTAAGTGCAATTTAAGGGCTTCTGTAACTCAGAAATTTGGATGACTTTGAGGTATACCTAAAAGTAAAAGCCAATGTTTGATAATCACTGATCTACATTTTAGCTTTTGTTTGTCTTTAAATTGGAAACATATATTTATTTTATACTCAAATCTAGAATTGTAACTGAATTCTGAAATTGGAATCGATTCGAGTCTACTATGGGTTTTTCTTCTTTTTTTTTTTAAAGGGATCATGAAATCTTTCTTAAATCATTTAAACCCTAGTTTTGTACTCATTTCAATCACAAAAGTTATTTTATAAATTGTAATGAGGATAATCTAATCATTTAAATCATTTTATCAGACGTTTATCTTTATTGGATTTTTTTTCCGGATGAGTAGAATTACTAATTGACTCTATTGCATACATTAGATAGTCCAGAGTTGGATTACTCGTAAATAAGTAATAATATAGAATAAAATGAAAGTATTCATAGTTGGTAAGGAAGGAAAATGCCTCATATTATAATTAAATGAGGCTCTTTATGAGCATCTATATATGTATAAGTACATGAAAATTTAGAAAGCATTTGGTTCTTATGAATCCATGGATTTAACTCGTATTAAAAAGTGAAATCCTTAAGGAATTAGTTTCATATTGTCTGCACCAATTAGCAGTTCATGTCAATTCTTTTTTTTTTCTCTCTTATTTCTAAGGGAGTAAGGTTGAGAGATGTGATGTACATATATAATGAATAGGAATATCACCCCCCCCCCCAAAAAAAAAAAAAAAAACAATTAAAAATCGTCAGCTGTTTGACTCTCTCTCTCTTTCTCTTCTCTAGGTCCTTGTCTACATCATCATCATCATCTTCTTCATAATAATAATAATAAAAATAATAATCATAACAATAATAATATTCCAACACAACTGTACCTTGCGGCATTGAATATGGATGCAGTTATTATTTTATCCATCTTGCTTTTCCCGAAAAAAAAATTATATTTTTTTTTCTCTACTTATTGCCTCCAGCTTTTTTTTTTTGGAGGATAGATCCTGTCTGTTGTGGTAGTGGTAGTCTGAAGTACATACATACTCGTCAAAATGGATCCTTCTTCTTCATCCATAATGGATAATTGTCACTTATACTAACTATTATATTATATATGTAGGTACTTTCAATTATTCTGCCTCTATTTTTACATTGACTGATTTTTTTTTAAGGTAGAGAGGAGTGTCAGGGTTATAATTGAATAAAAAACGAATCAATTTGCTCATTTATTAGGTAAATTTCCATTCAAATAATGCTACCTACATAAGACCAATAAGGAAGAAGGACTTCAGTTAAACAAATCATTATTATAAATCACATTTATTAAATATCAAGGGATGAGTGCACAAATTATATAAGGTTCATTAATCCATCTCCACGTGTTATATACGTACATCAGATTTCCTTGGCTTGAAGGCCTATTTAAATGACCACGGAAAGGTTGGATCTCAGTGAAAAATGAGTGGAGAACGGCTGAGCTATTCATTTTATATGAATGGATTCGGATGATGGGTATTGGTAGATACTGAACGAATAGGAAGAAGGAATGAACGTTCCTGAGCATGTCGAAGAGTCATAAAAATATCTTCATAGATTATATCCATACATAGGAGAGGAAGAAGAAACAAAAATCCTACCCCCCCCCCTCTCTTCTCCTGTGTGTGTGTACCTCCAAAATTGTAGATTTATTTATACATACATACATATATGTACATATATATGACTCCATATATATCTATACACACCATTGGTCGTCGTTCAAGAAAAAGAAATAAAATAATAAATAAAGAAGAAAAAAAAACATTCATAGTTCGTGCTCAAAAAAATTTCGCTCTTCTCTCTCTCTTAATTAAATTGTTGAGGTTCACCCCTAGCTCCTCCAAGGTACCTATGTTACTCTTTGTAGAGGTCAACCCAAGTCAATGCTTTTACATTTATATATATATATACTTGAACAATCTGTGGTTTTGTTTTTCTTTTTTTTTTTGTTTTTTTTTACTCCTCAAATATGTAACTAACTACTTGTTTAAAAAAGAATGCTTAGAGAAAGGGTCTGAAAGAAACCACAAGGGAACTCCGTTTCTTGAAGTGTGTCTCTCTTTTCTTTTTGAGAGCAAATCAATTTATGTACATAGATATGATCCTACCCAATATAAATGAATAAAATGTGAAATACATGCATTGTTGAGTAATTACATAGAAATGGGTTACTCTACCCATTCCTACAGACTCTGAAGAAGAATAATGAAGTTTAATAGTAACACACCTACTCTAGATACATATAATATGTACATATATGTAATAACTCAAAAGGTTACAACCAGAGAGTCTAATATTTTATTAATATTATCCTTGAGTATTACACATACATACATACATACATAGAACAACGATCCATCAGTCTTTTCTTCCCCCCCCCCCCTCCTCCTCCTCCTCAAACATAGCCGTTTATTTATTAACTTTTTAATAACACATTAAGGTACTCTACATAACATTTATACAAGCATACGTCATGAGATATGTGTAGAATAATTATGTATACCTTGGAGTTGAATTCGAGGAGTCAAAACGTTTTATATAAAATATTAAAAAATAAATTTAAAAAATGGGAAAATGAAAAAGAATTCGATTACCATAATATTTCATTCTTATTTCTTTCTTTTAAAAAAATAGAAACTGCAACGTATTCAAAATAAGGGAATATGATTACTACATACTATGATTATGATTATTATTAGATGTAAAATATCGCCAATCATAAATAAGAGGCTCCATTACTTACATACATATATACATACACGATGGTATATTTATTTAAAACAATTAATGATTCGGCAAAATGCATTACTTTTTTTTAGTTTAATTATAATTATTCCGCCACATAACAAGGACTTCAAAAAAAAAAAAAAAAGAAGGAAAAGAAAAGAAATCCAATTTAAACGCTTTCAAGAAAAAAAAAAAAGTCTACCTAAACAAAAGACCTTTGACAAAAAAAATATATGACTTAAATTTATAAGCGTACTTATAAATAGAAAAGCCTCTAGGGTTTATATATATATATATATATTGTAAGTGAAAGGAGCATCTTTCTTTCTCTCTCTTCCTTCCCTCCTTTTTTTAAAAAACGATTTTTAACAAAAAGAAAAAGTAATTAATTTTTGTGTTACCATTTTTTTTAGGTCTTTTTTGTAAGAAACAATTTATTCAGCAATCAATAGCGATTTGTGTTTGACAAATTTATTATTTTCTCATTTGTAAGTAGAAAAACGGAAATTATGTATCCAAGTATGTACACCCCACACCAGTCCTTCATGAGACTAAAATATTAATTAAAACTCGTAAAAATGATGATTAGTCTAGTTACATATTCATATGTACGTTTATTATAGATACATATATATATATATATCAATTACAGCTTCGATAATGGAAAAATAAAGAGAGAAAGAGGATAATAATATTGTACATACATAATATGTATATGTACACCAAAAAAAATACCTCGTTTTGTTTTTCCTCTCCCTATGAACTTAATTGAGACTCTCTCACAAAGAGAAAAGACCTGCATTAACTGACAGCTTTTAAAAGTAAATGGTGAACATATGTGACTAATGTAGGGGCCCTATATAAATATAATATATACATTATTATCATTAAAAGAAAACCTATTGCGATGGTCTTTGGAGAGGCAAATTCACTCTAGGACTATTTTAACTTTGAACCTCAAAAAGAGGGCATATTGCCATTATATGATAGTAGAGAACAAAACATCTTATTTACCCACATAATTAAAACAATAGCCATAATTACCGAATTCCTATTAGTTAACCATCATGCTTGATACTATTATCATTTCATTTTCATCGGTTTAAATTGCTTATAAATTACATACTTTGGTAGATAGGAATGATGAATGAAACTGGAGGCACTTTAAATAAATGACTCCATTCACTTATTGGTTAAAACCCCATGGATCATTTTAATAATTATCACAATGCTACACAGATTCTCTTCAGATATCCTAATACATATGTACTCTTTTAATCCCAATTTTGGATCCCAATTTGACCACACTATACAAATTCATTGTGACAGTACTTTCATTAATGCTTTATTTTATTATTTGACATTGCAACTTGTACAATCTACTTCAAGGGCAAAAGAGTCAACTTGAACACCAAATATATCCCAACTTGTACACAATATTATATCGTCGAAAAGAATAATAATTATGATTATTATTTTTTTAATGATAAGTCACAATTTATCACCTGCAAATCATAAGAGCTATTATTACCCTTCGTCAGTCTTTTTTTTTCCTCTTTTTTTTTTATGTTCATAGTTAGAGAAAGAGAAAAGTAACAGCTGTTGGAATGCTCAGAGTGGGTTTTCATGAGGGACTCTGGAGTGTTGAGTTAGGTAAGTAACCCCCAACTCCCTCCAAAAATAAAGGGTAAATAAGAGGAGGATAATTTTCCATGTCATCGGATATAATCAGCACCCCAACGAGTGGCAACACTGTGTCTATGTTCATACAACCTTTATTCATCCTCAGAGTTACCTCATGATGAGTAGATTAACTAACTACCCTCCACACACGAGGAGGAAGTGTACATACTCATACAAACAAACAAAAAAAATAAAGTTCTCGTCTCAAAACATACATATTATATTATGTACATATTTAGGAACATAAATTTGAATTGTATTAATTGATTTTTAGCGTGACATTAGTTTTTATGTTCTGGGTGCTGTTGTAACTTATAATAATAGGATTATTGTTCTTCGTCTTCAACTTATTATTATTATTATTACTGTTTATCCAGAGCTCTCTGAGTGTGTACAATGTGCATGTTACTATTGTATGTAAGGGTGTGAAGTGTGTGTGGGGAAGTGGGTTCTTCAAAAATAAAAGCATCCAGAAAAGAAGTATCAGGTATTGATTGTATCTCGCAACCTTTTTTCCGAAAATAAAAGGAAAAAAAAGAATGGTTTTTACAGACTTCTTCATTCATCAATAGAAATTGGGTTACACTTTAACTGCAACTAAACAATGAATTGAATCAAATAAAATTACCCCTTCTCTGCGATTTCTCCTGATGCAACTCTTGTAACATTTAATAGTCGACATATGTACAATACATAAAAAGATTCGAGCTGAGTAGGTCCAGTAATTATCTCAAAAGTATATTATTCAAAGGGCTGACAATAAAAATACTATCATTCAGTCAGACTTTTTTCATTGGTCAAACTTTCAAAATTAAATCTGATGAAGGAAAGAATTATTCTATTAGATAGGAAGAAAAATTATGGTATTAATTGATTTCATGTCTATCTGTTATTTAAGGCCTTTCCCCCCCCCCCCTCTTTTAGTTGTAATAAAGGTTGAGCGAGAACATTGGGATTCTAATGTGCAGAGCACAATTACACTTTTGAACAAATATGTTATGAAAAGTTGCGTGATTAAGGTGTCATTCATAATTAACGTCATTTTTATGAAACGCCCCCCCCCCCCTCCTTCTCCACTTATAAATTGGTTCCGGTGTCTCTGGTAGAACACTAATAAGAGGCAAGAGTAAACAAATATACAGCTGACAAAAAAAGTGCAGAGTAAGTTTTTTTTTTTTTTTAAAGTCAGCAGTTCTTCTCAATTCATTTCTTTTTTTTAAATAGTCTTTTCAGATAGTGTTTGAGTATCTATGACGCCGTGCTGTATATATTTGCCTTTTAAAATAAAACTTTTTGATTCTGACACAGGAATATTCTCGTTCCCCCTTTGCACCCCCTGATGATGCAAGGTTCACACCAGTTTGAGAAGCAATTTTTAAGTAATAGAATAAAGCCGTAAAATGTAACGGCCTAAAAAGAAAATAATATTCCATCACCCCGTCTCCACAAAACCTCTCTGTATGGACATTATTTTACTTCTCTTTTTCCTTTGAAGAGATGTTATTTCTTAGCAAATTAATGGTTTGACGCCTCTTGAGGATGAAGAAACAACAACCTCGTTCAGATATATATATATATATATATCATTCTACCGACCTTGTCTGAGTGAGTGTCTTTTTTTTTGTGTGTGTGTGTGTATCAAAGAGAAAGAAAGAAAAAGAAATGGTTTTACCCCCAGGGTGGTTGTGTGTGTGTGTGTGAGAGAGAGAGAGAGAAGGGCAAAAATACGGTAGAAGAATAAGAAGAAGAGGAGTTTTCCGACTTTAGGGCACCATTTTTATGTTTTCTACTTCGTCTTCTCCTTTTCCCACAAACAGCTCCACTGCCACCACCCAAAAGAAAGAGCTCATTAATCCTGTTTAAAAGAAACTATAAGAAAAGGAGAATCTGAGGAACAAACGAACGAGCATAATCTTCTTCTAAGAAGGGGGGGGGGGGATTACTATAGCAAAAACAACAATAAAAATATAATAATAAGATGATTAGACCTTTTGAATGACGTATCCACAAATGTACATATCTGGATATTCAAATATCTACAACAATTATTTCCCACAAAAAAAAATAAAAAAACGATTTAATTCATTTAAACATATATTTACATATTTGTAAGTCACAAATTCTTTTTGCAATTTATTCCATGATGGATTGATGTACCCATATTTGTATGTAGATAGGTATTGTATTGTACCACCAGTGTATACCAGTGTTGCGATTTGGTTTGGAAATTCTGCTCCATATTTTTTAATGAATCTAATTCCATGTTTCTACTTGTTTCGAAAACAAAATTCCCCTCAAATAGAAATTTGATCTGAATGGGTCTCATTTAAATCTTTGGTCTCTGAGTTAGTTATTTTGATTTCAAACATGGGCTAAGTTTCTAACTCGGTTCGAGTTGCAGCACTAATATCTAGGTACATACATACTTGGAATAAGTTGGGTTTTGTGTCTGTATGTTTTTTCCTCTCTCTCTCTCTCAAGTGACTCATCAATAACGAGAAGGGTAGAAATATTATTTTTATGATTATTATTTATATATAAACCTCTTGTAATGTTGCTGTTGTTGTTATTATTATTATTATTTGTGTCATGTTCATATAATTGCCGACTCTCACAAAAATAACTTTTGTTGTTGTTTTGTGTTCTTTCTGGGCAAAATGATTGATATCCTAGACTTGGTTGAAGGTATACATACATATATGGTTCTGCTTATGACGACGACTATGAATGTATGTAGGTAAGTATGTATATCTATTATAAATTTATAGCTAAAGCATGAAGAAGAAGGAGTGGGGGGGGGGGCACCCCTTTACTTACAAATGTTTGTGTACACATCAATGTTCTAATGTCAAAAAAGCAATTAGAAGTATCAAGAATGTATTGTGTGTTCCACCAATCATGGAAGGATTCAAACTCCATGTTTTAATATTTTCTAGGGGCAATTGATAAATTGATCAAAATCCAATAGCAATATTAAATAATAGTAAAGACATCTCCAGTTCTTTCACTTGTACCAAATTATGAAGACATAAATAGCAGCGCTATTCATTTGTCAAAATGAAAACATATTAACATCAATTAGTATAATCAATATTAATATTCTAATAACTAATTAAAAGGCCTTTAGATAATGTTTAATATCTAACTATTAAAAAGAAATAAAAGAAACGTTTTGAAACCCTGGAGTACTACTTTTGTAAAACAAACAAAATCAAAGTTAAAATGAGTCTGCTTCAGAGTCTAGAGAGAAACATTTACTTTGTATGAAGAATGAATGATCTTCTGGCTCAAAGCATGGAATGAATTAAATCTACTTAATCGCCCATATCATCATTATCATCTACCATGAGAACAAACGGAATATGATTATTGAGTTCAACTTAAAAACAATAATATGTCTTGTCTTTTTCTTCATCTTGTTGTGATTTGCGATATGATCGATAATAATAATAATAATAAAAAGAAGAAAAATGGTAATCGCTGGGGATTACCAATGAATATATATATATATGTGTGTGTACAATCTACAGGGAGAAACAAACGTCTTCTTCTTTTCCTCCTTTCAAATCTAATTAGGCATATAACTACGTTTAATTAAGATCACTGCTACTGTATTTATTATTTTTTTTCTTATTATTTTTCGTTCAAATGTATGTACAATAGTAATGCTTAGAAACATGGTTCTGTGTTGGTTCTATGTGGTAGGTGGAGTCTCTTTCTCTCTCTCTCTCTCTTTTTCTAGTCTGTGCCCCAAAGTTACAATATCATTTATCATTTTTCTTACTATTATTACTATCATTATTAGGAAAATGAAGAGAGAGAGAGAGAGAGGGGGGGGGGGGGGGAGAGAGTTATTTATGTAAAATAATTTAACTTTTTTAGTAACAAAAAAAAAAAAAAATTTAAATATTTATTATGCCAAATCAACTCTCCATTGAGAGGATTCTAATCATATGTATGTATGTTCATACATGTACGTACGTAATATTAAGAAGAATAAATCAGTTAATCATTTCCTGTAAGTGTCACGTGTGTCTAATGGCTGTACTACATACATAGATTAAATTGTTCAATTTCTTGAGGAGGAGATGATGAATATTGTGTCCAAGGGGTGTTCGTTCTCTCTTCATCACACAACATAACTAACTAACTAACTAACTGACTAACAAAGATTTCTTTTAGATCAAACCAAATGACTCTTAAAAGTCCCATGAATCAAAAATTAATTATAAAGGAAGAGTAATCATGGTATGTGTTCGACCGACCCCTAGTCGTTTTATTCTTTCTTTCTTCTCCCTTCAAAAATCGTCACGTAGACACAATTTCTTTCTTTTCTACATACATATAACATCCCTGACTGAATAGCATTTAATCAACTTCTTATATATTATTTTTTTTGAATTTTGTATGACTCTGTCCAAGAAAATAAGCAGAAATAAGAGGGGGGAGAAAAAAGGTCATTTGAGACTCACTGCCTACTACCATCATAATATGTATGTACAGAGTGACTCAAAAGAAATGCAGTCATGCAAGGCAAACCTGCCCCAGAACCACCTACCCACATAAATATTATTATATATGTAGTAACTAAAAATTTACTTTACAAAAAAAATTAATAATAAATTTTGTTAAAAAAAAAAAACTAACTGAGGGGAGATTCTCTCTAAATTATAGGTTTGTATTTATACGTATGTATGTATGTACTTTTTCCATTCTTCTTCGTCTCTCTCCCTCTTTTTCATCTTCAAGTCATATATATATATATATATACATATATATATATATATATATATAGGTATAGTCATGTTGAATTGTTATTTAGTCACCACTACAGATTTATTTCTTTTGACTCTTTTGAAAGAGAAAAGGAAATATTGTGTCAATTGACAAGTTTTAATTTCTTTTAGTACCTAATCATATTGGATATCCAATATTTATTTATTTTTTAAACATTGCATGATCATTTTTATAGACTACCTAATTTGACAAATTTGAATTTCTTTTCTTTTTTCCAATTTATTATCTCATGTAGAGTAGAGGGATGCATTGGTCCATCACCCAAAATATTAAATTAAATGTATGAATATTTATTTCTCCGCTGAAAAAGGCGAAGCAAGATTTTTTGAGCAGGAACGGGATGTGAGGGGGGCAGCAGCATCCTCACGACGCGGCTTTTAACGCCGATGAATAATAATAAGAAAAAGAAATAGAATAATATTTCAATTCTACCTTTTTTGAAAAATAATAAAAATAACAAAAATGTTATTCAGCGCCGCTTTCCTTCTTTTACTGGTTCCGTCGCGGGTTTTTTTTTTCTTTTTTTTCCTTCTTCCTTTCTTTTCTTTTTAGTTTAATGATATGCGTCGACGTCGCTCTTCTGACGTCACAAGAAGTAAAATATTTTTTTTTTTTTTTTTAAATCAATATTTTTTTTCTCTCCTTTGTACTTCATATTCAACTGTTGGTTGTTCACTCTCTTGATTATAATAAGTAGTACATTGTACATAGTACATACTTTTTATTAATATTAAAAGAATACGCTTTTTTCCTCTTCTTCTTCCTTGGTTGTCTTCCTTTTTCTAGTTGTATGCATGTATGTATGTATATATGTGTACATCCCTAATTAGGGGTTCATATCCTATAATTAAAAAGAAAACAACAACAACAACTTGCAGAGAAATAATAAAAATAAGAATAATGAGGGTGAAATTAAAAGTTTTTCGAGTTTGTCAATTGACCTTGCTCAAGGTCATTGTGGAAATGCTCTTTGCAAAAAGAGGGGGGGGGGGGAACCCTACTATGAATTACTCAAGAGGGTTTTTTTTCTTTCTTTCTTCAAAGATTTCTTATTTCTTCGACCCATAGAGTCAAAGAAGTCCACCAATTATTTATTTCAATTAGGGACTTTAACTCCATTCAGTATGCATCCATGGGGTCTTGAAATATTAACTATTTGATTATTACTAACATATGTAGACAATAGGGGCTCAAGGTTTTTTTAGAGATGCCACATTTCTGATTTGACTTGACTTGTGTATAAATAACAGGGGCTTTAATACAAAATATTAAAAAAAATCTCTAAATTGTTTGTAGTCATTTGATAATTTGTTTTTTGGGGGGGGATCTTGAGAGAGCCTTCATCAACATCAATACATATCCATGATCGTCAACTTTATTATAATTGTTATTATTATTATTATTATTTGGGGGGGGGAGTCCATCACATAGGTACATAATTGTTCCTACATTTTTTTTTATTTTTTCTTAAAACAAAAACAAAAAATGCGTTAAAAAGAGATAAAAAATTCATAAGTTATTTTCCAAAAAATAAAAAAACTTCGCTTTTTTATGGCCACGATTTTTGTTGTAGTTGTTGTTTTTATTTTCATTATTATTATTATTTAAGCAAAAATAATAATAAAAAAAATCTTGCAGATGTTTGAAATGAGATTAGAACGGCTTTGTATGTAAATTATAAAACTTATTATTATATTTTGTTTACTTTATGTCTGTGCAAAAAAAACGGCTCAATTTTTTTTTTTTTGCAATGCCTATCTACTCCACCATCATCATCATCTTGAACCATCATTTTTCCTTCCCGCCCTATAAAATCCCCCCCCCCCTCTCTTCCTTACCTATGAAAATCCAAATCCTTTATCCAATAAAATACGAAAAAGCAGAATTCTGCGTTTTTAGCAAAAATAATGAATTGACTTTTTAAAACCATTGACTACAAAAGAAAAGGGCAAAAAAACCTCTCTCACAAAAGCAGTAGTTGTTGAACGAAACATGAACTGAACAAGAAATTAGCAACTAGTTACATATATATGTATATATATATATAAATCTTAATTATATAGGTAAAGTGTATTTTCCACACTTAATTAGATAGATGGACGCAATTAACCTTTTGTTATTATTTTGATTATTATTGTTCTATTTAATAATAATTATCATTTGTTAATTATTATCAAAAACATAAGAGGTAATTGATATATTAAACATATACCTAAATAAAAGTTGGGAAAATGTTTGAGTCATCCACACATTGAATCTCTCAACCTTTCCTTACATACAATGAACAAAAAAAGCCCTGAAACTAATGAGTAGTTTGCTATTCTTCATTTAAAGAAGGAAATTGCTTAAAAGGAGCTAATTCGAATGTATCAAGTCACCTATGTATGTATATACCAGAGCAGTAATAAGGGGCAAGAGAGCTACTCACATCAATAGCTGGCACATATGTAGGATTTTTTGATGTTTTGGAAGTTTCATTAAGGGTTCTCTTAGAGCTTAATTGTAATCATTGACAGTCTCAGCATGAGATGGAAATCTACAGGGCCTCTAAGCATAAGGGGCCGGAACTTTGGATTTTTAGTTATGCTTTAATTAGAGGAGATTAAAAATGCAATACAGAAAGAGGTTCCGTGATAAGAAAAGACTACTATCAAAATAATATAAAATATCTTTTTCTCTCATACATAGAACAAGCCTTAGTTAACTTATAATACATACATATTCATACATGGATAATTGGAAGAGGAAGGGAAGGAGAAGGAGAAGAGGGGGGTGGTGGGGGGGTGGGAGTCTGATGAAGAAAATATTATAAAATAAAAAATTTCTTTTTGGTAAGAACACGACTTCCATCCTCAATCTTCCACTTTTTATTTTATTTTTATTTTTTATGTACTCTTCTTGCCTTCTACAAAGTAAGTTTGTTCTACGAGCGAAAGAAAAAACCCAAAAAAACTCAAACGTGAAACTATAATTAATACCCTGCGTCATTGAGATAGACAGAACCCATTTAAGAATGTGATCATACATACATACATACAATTGTCCATATTATATTATGTATATATATATATATATATATATATATATATATATATATATATATATATATATATATATATATATATATATACAACTCAATTAACAGTGCAGATTTTGGAAGAGTTAAACAACAGCAAGAACACACACACACACAAAAAAAAAAAAGACAATGAGTGAATGAATGGTTGGAGTCTTGGAGCTCAGTGCCATGCTCGAAAAAAAACAACAACCAGAGAGAATATGTAAAGTATATATATATAACAATAATGATAATAACAAAAAGAAGAAAAAACAAAACAAAAAATGATTAATATTTGATATCATTTTTGTCATAAATCAAAGCGACCACTGTAATTATTATTTTGTTATAAATCTTCTTTCGTATTTTTTTTTCATTTCAAACAAGCATACATATATATATATATATATATATGTGTACTTTGGGTGTGTATCTCAAGAGAAGTTTCGTCATCACATCTTCTTATATGGGAGCCATTCTCCCTCTCCTCTAAAAAAAACAACCAAAAAAACCAGGGTGTTTTTTGGGATTGAATATTTTTGGGTTTTTTTTTGTTTTTTTTCAATTCCCTTCATAATAAATGTGACCGACCCCTTTTCCATCCATCTTTTTACGCATTCTATAAATCACCAATATTTCGTATGCATAATTATTTTAGAGATTCGTCATGAGAGGACAATAAGTGATGATGCCGACCCCTTGGCATTTCATTATCTTCTTATTGGATGCCTTATATATATGTGTGTGTGTAAATAAAATAATGAAATATTTACTAGTGATGGATTGCAAATGGATTTAGTATGTAAATATGTACAAAAAATGAACAAGAATTATATTGATTTTATATAGATATTAAATACATACATGGTTTGAATCAACATATATAGACAAAAAAGTGTTTTAATTTCCTGTACATATATAAAGAGTGAATAGTTAATTATTAGCATAGTATCAAAAATAATTATTATAAAAAAACAAATAATATGGGTGCCATCATTCTTGTGGCAGCAGAAAAAAAAACGAAAAAAAAATTAATTATTTCCCCCCTCCCAACAAATATATATATATATATATATATTTGAAATGGACGAGTCGTGACCTTCCTTATAAATGCATATATTTTTTTTTATTTCTCTTTGCAAACCAATGCTCTTCTGTTAAGTTTTTGTGTAAATAACTCCATATTTACATTGATATACCATGACATGAAACCATGAATTATTGATCAAGTATTTTTTTTTTTTTTTTTAAATCCACATACCTTAAATATGGAGACATTTGTTAGTATTTGATCATGCCTTCAAATAGCATGATTCGTAACATGGAAACTACTCCTTGAGTCTGAACTGTCCACATTTTATTTGAAGCTGTTTAAATACATAAAGTTGAGGGTAAGAGTTTTGTGTGTTTTTTTTTTTTGTTCATTCTAGAAGGGTCTCCCTGTAGAATGAATATCTATGCTTATCTCCTTTTGCAGTTGTTTTAGTATTTTTCATAAAGGCACATATCAATTGATGCTTTGTTTTTTGTTTTTTTTACGTTCATTAACTTTGACTTACCACGTTTTTGCATCATTTTTCAGAATATGGTTGTACGTGGTAATACCTCTCAATGCAGAATTCAAAGTAATTTATGTACTGGCATTAACAAGGGGGGGGGGGGGATGCAGTTACGGTTTGTTCTAAATATAGTAAATACTGCCATCTAGCATCTATTTCCTTCAACTTTGGATAGCTAGAGGTTTGATGATGAATGACTATTATAATTTTACGTATGTATTGACAATGAGGATTTGATTAATTCACTCCAAATTATAGTGATCAGTTGGTGTGGCTCTGCTGCTGCTGCTGCTTCTGTTGTTGTTGTTGTTTGAAGCATTATTTCCTGTCCTGGACTGACATTTTTTTTTTTTTTTTTTGAGGAGAAGGAAAAAATAATGTAAAAAAAACCCCGAGTTTACGGAAAAATAACGATTTTTTTTCTTCTTCATCATTATTCACGAAACGATTTATTTAGGAGTAAATAGAACCATTAGAGTGCCCTGGAGCACTCCTGATATGTTTGGTCCCTTCATGAGTAAAAATGAGATAAATGATGATGATCTGTGGTTCGATTCACCCCCCCCCCCTCTCCTCTCTCTCTCCCCCCAAGAAAAGAAGTCAAATCAAATTTTCCTTTTTAAAAGGTTATTAAAGATTTTATAAGTATAATGAATTTGGATGGATTTTGTATTAATGTAATTCAGTATACGAATAATTTATGTATATAGATTATCTGTGCATCAAATAAGACATGCTACGATTTAGATGTTGACCAAAATATCAAAAAAAAAAAAAAAAAAAGTAAATGTCTGTTCATAGATTTATAGAACAAAAACATATTTTATATGTGTGTATGTTATTCCCATTTCCTTTGCCAATAAACAATAATTAACTTTTCGTTTTCTTTTTGTTTTTGTTTTCTTTTTCTTTAAATGATATGTTTTGAAAAATTGAAAGTTTTTGTGTGTTTTTTTAATGTGCAGAAAACACGTCAGTTTAAGGAGTAATAACGATGAGAGGATCCTTCAAAGAATCAATAAGAAAGACAAAAACAAGGAATATTATTCAGCTATATAAATATATATATATATATATACGTATAGTAGCCTTTTTAATCAGAGAGATATAACGTCGTAATAACAGCATTATGTCCATTGGATTGGACAATCGACGTCACTCAACCCTATGATTTAGACATTCAAATTAAGTATCACAAAGGGAAAGAAAGAAATGCCGAAAATGAGTTGACTGTTAGTCATTTAGTCAGTCTTTCTTTTCTTAAAAACAAATCCTCATTTAATATAGTTGGAAATTACTTCAAAAGAACCATTTCGAACTCAAAGGCTAAATACACGTCTAAGGCAGAGCAAAAAGTTGATTTTTCAGGTCAGCTGTGTCATTTTCTATTTCAATTATTCCTTACAGAGGGGGTCTGAATGTTGATAAGCTGTATGTATATTTTTCCTTCAAATGGTGAAAAATAAAAGTCCCAGAGTTGGGGGGGGGGGGGAGAATGGGCAAACCATTGATTTTTGGTCTTTTATTCTGGTTTATTTTCGGAGGAAAGGTTACGAGATATACTACGAATCACATAATGAGTAGAAATATTAACAAAAGCCCTAATATTTTTGATGTTATGAGGAGCATACCATTGCGCTACTCTATGGACAAGACCCATTAAACGTCATCTATAAGGACAAGGTTGAGTGAGTCCTTTTTCACCATAACTACATAACTACACCCAAACAATTATTTTCCATTTCTCTTAAACTAAGTGAGCACTCTACATACAGATGGTATTCCTTCACTTTGAAAGTCACAGGAATGAGAAAATTCTTTAATTAGTCGTCGTCGTCATTTATGTAATCATGTTTTTTTTTTCAAAAATTCAAAGAATAGGAAAATACACGATATTTTTTTTTTCCTTCAATTATTATTATTCACTATTTTTAGAATGGTTGTATTTTGAATTTTTTTTTTTTTTCACTTCATAGGTAGGTTTATAAGTATATGTATATATTTTTTATTTGCTGTATCATTTTATTTAATAAAAAAAAAACATTTTTTTTAAAAAAAACTTCCTCAAAGAAAATTATTATTATAACATACATATGTCTTTGAAGTTAGTTAAAGAGCTTAAAAATGTTTACAAATGGTTTTATTATTACATAGTTGGTTGTTTGCATATTATTAACCCTATTTGAAAGATTACATCTTTTTTTTCTTCTTTTTTTTTTTTTTCTAATTTCCAGGTAAGGATTTTTTGTCGTCGTTGTCGTTGGAAATGATGTGATTTAGCAGTTTATTTCATGGTTTAAACAATAGAAGAATGTTGTTACCTCCTCGTAAATCAAATTGAATTTATGTGTTGTAACGTCCAATGAATAATGATGGTATTTTTACCTATTGCTCACTTTTCAAAACTTGGTGGCACTTATCCATGTATAAACCTTTCTTCGTCTTCTTCTTCTTCTTCAACTACAACCATACATAATAATAAGAATAATTGGTGCAGGTCCCTTGTAGTTTCTTTGATTTATTCCATGGAGACCATTTTTTCCTTATTTCATTTTTTGGTTTAATTTTTTTACAAAGTAAAGCAAAATAAAAATAAAAATGGAATAATGGTTGAGGATGTATAAATTATCAATCTTATTTATGGAACATAAATCAATATGAATATTGTAGTCGAACAATTATCGCTAAATACCTTGTATTTAAAATTTGAGGAGTGAAATTCAGCAATGCTTATGAAAAAAAAAACATCCTTACTCTTAGGTACTTATTTATTAATTATAAAGCTATTTGGGCCGGAAATTGTGGACCGATCAGAGACGATCAGGATTTTAATTGAACTGATCTTAAGAATAAGATCGTTCGAGAGTGTCTCATAGGAGGTTTAAAAAATTACTTTTGATCAGTTTTATTTAAATCTTTAATCAAATATTCATGACGTCATATGTGTAAACAAACATCCCTTCTATGACAAAGTGACTTTCTTTATGCAGGACCCATACAGGGGTTGTAGATCGAATATTATTATCGACCCAAAAGTCTGTTAAGAAATAATCAAATTCTTCAATACCAAATTGAGCAAAAAAATAAATCGAATCGAATCTCAAGACGTTTGAGCAGTTGCATCGGACACTTGAGAGACTAGAAATCCATTAATGCATTTATAAATCATGATTACGTATTCCACATATCACTTTCTAAATGCTTCTTAACTCATGTTTATTTATGTTCATAGAAGCAAAGAAACATATTTTGGTAGTCACCATGGCTTAGAATCTGAATGACTGTGAAATAAAGGTACATACTTACATATACTACATACATATATGTATATGTAATAATTTGATACAATTTCATTCATGTATCCACTATCTATGTAGGTCATGAAACCTTACTACTTTTTGATTTATGATTCTTGTTTTCATTCAAGCTATATCTAGGTAAAGAAATATCAGAAGGTCTGATTCTGTATTCAATTATTATTATTATTATTATTATTATTATTGTAGAAGTATTATTTCTATATGTACATATATGTACATATTTTTCATGGAAAATTGCCAAAGGCAATTACTCTTATATGTAATGAAATGCAAATACAAAAAGTTTCTGGTTCACACTTAAATTTAATGCAAGTGAATTCATAGATTGGACAAGTAAACCTTGGATATAATCAAGTCCTTGACTTTAGGGGTCCAGCATTAGGAAGAAAGAAAGAAAGAAAGAAAGAAGGAAAAAAGGTGAATTGACACATCAGTAAAAGTCAATAATCCCCTTTTCAAGAAGTTGGCAATCCAAGAAAATAAATCAACAAACTGAAATGACAATAATTTTATTGTCCTTTACTTTTCTTTTTTTATATCATATTATATAGTTTAATATTTTAAATCATAGAATTGCTAAAAAAAAATTTTAGTAGAGGCACATCCTAAGTCCTTCATTTCGTATAATATCTTTTGTCAGCTACCCTTAGTAGTAGATCTCTCCAGAGCTTTGAATTTAAAGTCTCTGTGAGAGGAAATAATTCCCTGATGCACTCCTTGAATTAATCAATTTCTATAAATAAAAGTTAAGAAATGTCCCTAATCTAATACAATTCATGCCTGATCTCCCTGCAAAAATGCTGAAACGATGAGAGACTCAAGTCAAATGAGCTCTTGTGACAATTTTCTGCCGTTACATAATGAAAAGTATTCAGATGTCATTTAGAAAGACTGGGCTTCCAATCAAATGATTGGAAGCCTTTTTTCTTCTTTTTTTCTTTTTAAAATGGAGACAAGGTTGGGAGAGTTAATAAAGATCACATCGTGGGGCTATTCTATGTAATTTATAACAAAAATATCTATGTCTTATTTACTTCATCATTATATCGTTATGTAAGTCCTTTACAAATTCATTATCAAGTTAATTATATCATTCAAAGATCTATTTGGAAAGGATTAATCATTAGGTATGACCTCTTCAAATAACCTGTTACGATTTAAAAGGATTTTTGTTTTGTTTTTTGATAGCGTGATTTTTTGAGTTACTTATGAAGATATACGCATGGTTTAAAATGGTCATAAATGAATTTATTAACCGTTTATTGTAATGGGAAGTACTATTATTAATATTTGAGAAATAATAACTACAATACATAACATATTTTGAGGGTTATTTAAAATAATATTAGCCATGTTTTATGGATTTGGATAATTGGTCACTCTGACAGCAGAAAATAAAAAAATAAGTGTATTGAATGGTTCTTAAGTCATTATGATATTTTAAGGAGAAAAAAAAAGAGAGAAGTAGGGAGATAGATACTATGTATATATATATATATATATATAACATACATGGTTCTAGTTTTGAGAAACTGGCATTTACTACATAATCATAAAGTTAAATCCTCAACATTTTGAAATGAATTTTGCGAAGAAATTTTTCAATGTATGTACATACATAAAAATCTGCATAGACCTGAGTGTGAGTCAAAATCCTTTGTTGCCTGGATGTAATTTTATGGGTGTGGCGGAAATGCTTTGATGCTAGTTTCAACTACATACATACATATAATATATGTATGTATAGCTATAGGTAGAGAGTCAAACTGCCTCAAGTATTGCATAGCACATACAAAATATGTAGATACTTATGTATGCGCAATATTTTTTGGAATAATATAACTTCTTTTTCTTTTATTATTATTATTATTATTATTATCATAATTAAATAGTTACCCACAAGGAGGTTCAAGGGTATGTAAATAAAAATGAATTTACTCATCAAATAAATATCAATGAGTGAAAATGAAAAATTATATGTATACATTAAAATATGTCATTAGCCTAATTTAGGAGTTGACTAATCATTCATTTATTTCATACCACATAAATACACTTATAGATTGGAGAGCGTTGTCATGTCACGTCATCATCGAGGAAGTTGGACATCTTGGAGGCAGAAACAACCAAATTTTATAAGAATAAAACACTTTGTTTCCTTACAATGAAGAAAAATACTAAATCACTGCCGTGTATTTATAATAGGACAGTCAAAATTAAAGACTCAAACATATTTATTTATTTTATTTCAGATCTTTTTTTTAAAAAAAAGTCAATCCATCATTAAACATTTAAATAGTACAGCAAGATTGTTCATTTTAGTAGTATATTGATAACACTGGTCAAGAACAACACAAACTTTTTGGTTCCAGATCTAATAATAATAGTATGTATGTTGTACACGAATCTGTAATTAGTTTTTTTTTTTTCGTATCGAATCTAGTTTTTGAGACTTTTACATTTTTATTTTGCTATAAAATGTGTAAAAATACTTTTAAAATTCTCAAAAACAGGATTTGATAGGAAAAAATTAACATCCGATTTGCATGTAATGTGTCGTATATACTAAAATTACCTCTAAATAGATATTGATCCTAAAGGATTTTTTTTAGAGTAAAATTTTGTTGATATACTGTACCTTATTTCAAACACTGTTTGACTTTTCATCAGTGTGAAAAAACACTGATTCAATTACAGGAGCATCATCACATTTAAACCAATAAAAAATACATTATAAATGAAAATATATCAGTCATTGTAGTAACATATAAAAAAAATGTACTCCTTTTTGGTGTAATGGAAATGGTCACACCTGTTGATCTCATAAAATAAGAAAAGTCGATCCTTGATGACTTCCTGAATAGTTTTTTTTTTTTTTTATTTTGTTACATAATAATAAAGTCATTTTGTGTGGCTTGAAAAAACAAACAACCTTTTTAGTTCCTAATTCTTGTATCTTGCGTCATTACAAAAGTATAACATTGCTCAATTGATGACCGAATTCTGACGTAAGAGATTGGAGCTTAAAAAGTTTTTTTTGTTTGTTTTTTTGAGTGGCAAACCATAGAGAGTGGGATAATTTTTTATCATATCTATATATATATATATATATATAAACAACTATTAAGTTGTAGCTTTTAGATTTCCTAAATCTCAATATTGCTCAACATTTTACTTTGAATTTCATACAAGTTCAAAAAAATAATAATAATAAGATCAAGGACTGTGTATAGTTTTTGGGAGGCCCTGGAATAGATGCTATTCGTGGTTCTAGGAATATATGTAGGTGCATCGAATGTAGTTAAAAAATACTATACCTATGTTGTTAAGAAGGTGTAACATGTGATGAATATACAATTTTAAAGGGTTTTTCAATAGGGATGACGCATTTTTATTTCATTAGGGACGACGAACTACGTCATATTTTTGTTTTGTTTTGTTTACATTTCTACTCACAAATAGCTTACAAATCATCATGGAGCAGCGTTTGCAAATTATCCAAATTTATATTCAAAATTCACGTTCAGTCGTGGCAACTTTATGAGGCTTTTTCATGGCTAAATCATCTTTAGCGACGAAGCTCATTTTTGGCTCAATGGGTTAGTTAATAAGCAAAATATGCGTTATTGGTGGGGCAAAAACACACATGTGTTTCATGAGATACCATTGCATCCCGAAAAACTTACTATTTTGTGTGGATTTCACGCTGGTGATGTTATTGGGCCATACTTTTTTCTCAATGACAATAATTACCACATACCTGTGAATGGAAATTGATATCAAGCCATGATAACGGATTACTTTTTTGGCCCCAATTGGATGGCTTGGACTTAAATGACATGCAATTTCAATGAGACGGTACATCTTGCAACACAGCAAACAATACAATCGATTTATTGAACGCAAAATTCCTGCCACTTTGATCGATTTATGTGGAATTTAAGTGGTAGAAAACTGGGTTCAACGATTGGACTTCAGTAAACATGCCCGTGGTAGTCATGCAAGAGAAACCCTTTTAATTTTATTTAAAAAAGAAATGCGTCGCTCTTATTGAAAAAACCTTTACATAATATTTTTGATCCACAAATAAGGACAACTGGATCTTGATCAAGATTGCAACCCACTATAGTCTAAAGAGTAAACATATAAAATAAAGGCTCATAGCCCCTGGCCTAAAACTTTATTTTTTCTTCTATCTACGCATAAACGTATACTTAAGTAGTAACAGGATTCAAACTACAGGCTAATGTCTAATAGTGATTATAATTAAATTATTACTCAATAAAAATACACTCATTAATTTACCTACCATGACAATACAAAATTATTATATTACTCTTTAATAAATAAACAGGAGATAAAAGAATACGAATCTCAGTAACATTTCAAATTGTATTAAAATATATATGTATATTATACATATACATTGATGTAGTATTTTTCGGCGAATCGTCCCCCCCCCCCCCACGGCCATTTTTGCCATCAAGTTAATCAAACGAATTTGGACGAATTTGGTTGACAATAAAATGTCTACCTTTCCTCTCCATTTTTATTTGAAAAAAATGGGTCAGCACGACGAGCTTTTGGGATAAACAAAAACACACTGTATTCTCCCTTCAGCTGATTTTCATCATTTGACTCTTTTGATTTAAAGCAGCTGACCCTACGTAATATGAACTCAAAAAGGGTATTATTATTATTTATGATTTTGATGCATAAAAAATATATTAAATCAAGGATTGCGCGCCCTCTTTTGAATTTTGAATATACTACAAGTAGTAACGATTGGTTTGTGATTGGTAGAATTTATAAATATATAGTATATCTAAATAATAAATTCTGCCAAATATTAACAAGTTGGCAACAAGGAAAATACAGAAGGGTAGCTACCATATGTTTTTCCAAATTTTTCCTTTCCCTTTTGTGAGTCGAGGTTGCGAGTGGACAAAAAAGCTCGACGTGCAGTCAGTCATTCAAATGGTGGGAGAGGCCAACCTTCATTGAATCAACAACAACTAAAGGTGAGTTTATTATCAACGTATATTAGTAATCTACTTAGTTAGCAAATGCTAACCGGACAAATAAGTTTATTTTAATCAGCTTTTACCCTCAATCCTTTTCAGTCCACATAACCAACTAAAACCTTACCTTATGTGTTTTTCTACATCATTCTTCATCCGTTTTTTTTCTTTTCTGAGGAGATAAGTCCCCTTGAATCCCGTTGGGGTTTGTTTAAAATTAATTATAAATAGTCTGCTACTTCCTTTAACTGTATAGCAACGTATTTGAACAATGTAAAAAATACCAGACATAGTTTATTATATCATTTTTGTATAATCTGGCAAATATATACTGCAAATAATTAATTAATGCATAATCTACATCAAAAAGTACTCTATAGGAAGAAATCAAAAGTTCTCTGATTAGAGCCGATTTCAAAAAGTGTGGAGTCACATAAAAATTAGATGACCGGAGCCTTTTTATTAGTGTAATTTACCATTTTATTTTTTTTAAACCTTAAAAGTGCTTACATTTTAGAGCGGGGGCTGGGTATTTGACTGTAGTGCCCAATCTAAAACTGACAATGCCACATATTGATTGAGGTCCCTAAATATTTGCCAACAAATGATTCAGTGTTTATTCTATTATTCGAATAAGATCATTGATGACCAGTATGCCAGAACCAATTTGTAGGTGATTTATGAAAAAGACGTGGCATATTTATGACACTATAAATCACACAACCTTTTTTGGTATTATTTTTTAATGACCCCCCCCCCCCGATGCATGTTTGATGACGTCATGAAATATAATCTTTAGTATTAAAAAATTATCATTATGCCTTCTTATCCGTCATTGAAATATAATTTTTGAATTGCTAAATCCATTCCACTTGTAATAATAGTTATAACTTATAATTTACTTAAAAGAGCATACAACAAGTTTAAGATGAACACGTCTTTTTGGTATGCCTGTATCAATTATATTATCAAAATAATAATACACAAAAATAAATAACTTGACTGATCTTTGAACGCAAAATAAATTCCTTTGAAGAAATGGGACAGATTTATTGACATTAATTTGGATAAAATTAAAGGCCTATTTTCTCGACATTCTAATTTTTTAAACTCTGAAAGGTGGATTTCAAATGGATAGAAAACAATTAAAAATGATTAATACTTTAATCATGAAAGAGATTATCAATTTAATTCAAACAAAATGAAACTGACACAACATTACTTTTGCAAATAAAGGTGGCATCCCGTCTAAAAAATACAATACCACTCCTTGGTTCCGTCGGTGTTAAGCTGATCTAATCTAAATTATCTTAGATTTATTCTATTGTTGAACATTTTCATAAATTTGGAAAGGATTTTGTGGGGTATATGGCACTACCCAAAGAAAATAGTCATTATTTTATACCAATCACAGTCAATTTCCTTTTTAACGATTGTAAATTGGATTCATTTCCACCTTGTTAGGAACGTATCTTGTAAGAACAAACATTATTATTTTAGCAATAGATTTCTAAGAGTCAATTTTCAAAAAGAAAAAAAAAAAAATTTGTTAAATGAAGATGGGATAAAAATATTCAGAATACATTGATTGTTCATGATATGAAGTAACACCATTATTTGTCCCTTTTATTTTTCTCCTTTTCCCTTAAAAATATCGTTCAAAGTACATAAAAACTTGTCGTGAGACCAAGTTTTTTACTCACTAAAATAGATTCGTCCTCTTTTCTCGAGACATGTTCCCTTTTTACATCCTGTCGGGGAACCTTTTTCTAAATTAATGTAATGTCCCGTTTTTTAAACAAGATTTAAATTACCTTATTCAAACATATTAATTTCAAAATATTATGGTCACTCCAAAATCCAAATTATTTGATTAAAAAAATATATATAATATATTTCTGAAAAAAAAAAATTTCAAAATATATTTTCTAAGAATATAAAAAAGATCAAAATTTATCTTTTTTTTATTCATAAATTTATTAATTTCTATATATTTAATAGCCAACATCAATATCAGACCAAGTGTTTTCTTTTCTTTTCTTTTTTAAATCAAAATAGGGTTCCCTATTTTCTAATCAATTGTCCTCTCTTCCCCGGAAATGTCCCCTTTCTAAATTCCGTCCAGGGACTTTTTCATAAATTCATGAAATGCTTGGTTTAGTGTATAGTTAGATTGATTGGAAATTGTGTACAGAATAATTTATCTGCTATTACATATGGGCACTGGCGTAGTAGTCTTTCCACCCAGTGGGAGGCTCAACTCTGTACAGTTGACGGAATAATCTAAGGCGTAATACTTACATACACCACTAATTGTTTTTGTTTTTTCACAGTTCTATTATAACTTTTTCATACGCTTATAAACCTAATGAAAAAACATTCAATAAAAATTAGATAAAAAAGATAAAAGGTTTTTAGTTATTAAAAATGCTCTCGATATTTCATAATCTTGTTTTGAACTTGAGAAAATTGCTTCCAAGTAAGCAAAAAAGAGGAATAATTAACCTTCATCCTTTGGGGTTTCAGGTGATGAGGATTAGAAGTTAATTGTAAACTTAAGGTGAAATACACAACTTTAGTTTTTAAAAAATACACAATTTTGAATGTGTTTTTTTTTGTATTTTTTGAATCGGGATCACGATGTACAGAAGTCCAACTACTGCCCATGGGTTTGATTAATTCATTAATGCACCCCACAATTTACCTATATTGTAGATTAGATCATCATTCAGATGAGTCGTGTTTGTTTGAAGGGTAGCATGTGGCATAAATGTAGGATATTTGTAATGCATGCATATCCCTAGCTACGTCAATCAAACCAATTTTCCCACAAGTCTCCTCTAACAATAATAATAATCATAATATAATCCGATATTGAATTAAAAATGTAGAATGCAGGCAGCACTCAGTGGAAGAAAAAGTGTCAGTTGGTGCTTTACACATTTTGCAAACTCTTATTAATTACATATTTATTTGAATATTCCAATAAATATTCCCTGAAAAAGCAATTATTCCATTTATTATTATAAATATTTATGTAACTATTATGCAGGTTTTCTTTAAGAGCTCTAATTTGAAATAAATTATTAGGTCCACAGAAATGATAATAATAATAATAATAATAATAATAATGGTTAAGAGAGCGAGAGAGAAAGGAGAGAATAAATTACATTTTATGAGCCTAATTAAAATTTTATGTCACCAATTAATAGTACCAATGGCGTAGTACATAGTCAGATGTACTGCGACTACATAGTCGACTACTATATGTACTAGGTAGGTATAAATATTATTCCTAAGAAGAGAATCGTAATTGTTTAGTACTTTTGTGAATAATAATAGTGTGTAATTGGAATATTATTATATATATATATATATATATATATATATATATATATATATATATATATATATATATGCATACAAAACATGTACAGACTCAAATAAAAAAAATAGTTACACAACTTTCCTTGATTATTATTATTATTATTCCTTCTCCTTTCATTCCCCCTCTCAATTAAGAGAAGAAATTGCTTGTAAAATGATACTACATACATAATGATAATAATGAGAAAGCCGACAATTCTTTACTTACATCTAGGTAGGTAGGTATATTGTATTTTAACCAACAACGAATTAACAATTTTTATACAGAATATAATATATTATATAATTAATATTATGAAGGGACGTAATTACATTCATACATACATACAAATGTTTGACAACAGAACGAAAACGCCTTGATGTTCATATAAACACACAAAGAGTGAGCAAAAGATATTATGAATAAGTAAGTATTTATATGATATGTTTAACACATACAACAAACAACAATAAGGATAATAATAACATTAATAACATATAATATTGGGTAGGTATTTGTTGTTGTTAATTTTTTTTTTTTTTTAAACACGGATTAAACGGATTCTACAACGATGCTTGATGAAAAGTAGTCATGCCTGGAAAATAATGATTATAATAATTATCTATGAACATTATGTATAGCAAATAGCTATATCTATTTACATAGTAGGTAAATACATATATGTAACATATAAAAGAGGGAAAACATATGTAATTAAATGTCACGTACTTTATAATATACATATTTAACTCCTCTTCAATTAACAGTTTCATGCATGTATAGAAAATGTGTGTGTGGGGGGGGGGGGGGGGAGTAATAATTACATTGATCTTATTAGTAAGATATTTCATTTAAAAAGAAATCAGCAATAAGGCAAAATAAGTATATATTTCCATATTGATCAATTATGATAGAGGATATAAATATATGTATATACATTAACAATGATTATTATTCATTGTTGTCTCTATAAATATGCAATCGTGTTTTATATTACATCTCCAAATCGAATACTCTGATATTTATATAAATGAGCATGCTCGTAGAAAGTTCTGTGAAAAAGTTTGTTCGGGTGTAATGAGGTAGTTAATGATTGTTCAATGATATACCATATATAAAATTAAGCTCAAAATGGCAGCTCTTTATCCTTTTAATTGCGTCAATTGGATATGCCTATAAAAAACATCTTCATAAATTAAATTATTGATGTAAAACTACAAAGATTGTGTATCACAGCTACGTCCCAGTAATTTTCCATACCTCCACTAACTTGACACCACTGCCTACATCAATCATGCACCATTACTAATCAGCCACCAACTGAGCACTTCCAAATTAAAACCAATAAAAAGGGCTCTCTTTCCCTGGGCTTCCAAAGGGGATAATTTTTTTTTTTAAATAGTTGTTTAAAAAGTCGAACAAAAATGATTACTTATATCAGTTAAAAATTAATTTGACATAACTTTCTGCAGACCTTGTGAATTAGTTTAAAAGCGTGCAGTAACATTTTTAGACCAAAATATTCAGAACCTTCAGTGAGTTGCAAAGCACAGAATCATTCATAGAAAAACTTTTGAAATAATATGTATGCATATTGACTAATATATGTAATTTATTATACATTTTCATCTTCATTTTAAATGTCAAGGATTCCAAAATATTGAATTTTCAATATAAAAGCCTCATTATACAATAACGTGTACAGTTCTTATAGGCTGAATTGAAAAGGTTGAACAAACTAAATCATTTACATAATGACAGATTCATTTTTAAAAGTGTCATTTATCAGATGTATAAACTTTGAGTTATTTCCCAACCTTTGGAACTGCCACAATATTTTCTTCTGAGAATGACATAGACGTAAACACTATCCTTCAAATCATTTGGATAAATTATTTACATGTATTCCTCAAAAACTACCACGAGTATCATGCTCAACATGTATTGATATCTAGTAAAATAAATATCATGTTATAGTTGATAAAAATGTTTGTGTATCAAGGAGTAAAGTGCCCAAAAATGAATAATTATAGAGGAGGCTCAATTGAGATTTGAGTTTTAAGTAACATCAATGAATTAGAAAAATGAATGACTAATGAACAGTCTAATCAAATTTTAACATAATAGTTTGTAACTCTAATAGGTACTATTGGTAAATGCAGATATATTATTTGAACTGGAGCACGATTGAGATTGGGTTTGATTGAGGTATTTACAGTAGTAGACAGTTTCTTTCCCGCCTTGCTGGTATTACGTACCACACCTTTGAGTGTTATGCAGTACCGGCTTACTTTCACCCCTAATTATGATGCATCATTTAATAGATAAAGACATAAAAAACAAGAAGTAAAAAAAGGCTTAAAAGGCTCTGATTATTTTGGATAAATTCAGTCCATCGTTTCTGAAAGGACATTTTTTGAAGTTGTACAAGGAAGGTTTTGACTTATTAAAAGAGCATTAAATTTTAGAGATATCAATCAATAAAACTAATAAATATTCCTAAGTGTATTAATTTTGAGCATTTAAATAGTGGGTGCAAAACCTACATTGATAAGTTGTTTGGAAAAGCAACAATTAAGAAGAAAGGGAAGAACCAATATAGAGTACGAAAGAACCACCGTATCTGAAATGTATTAAAATAACATATTAGTTATATGTATTAAAAGGCCATGATACACTAAATTGAATCTAAATTAATTGCAACTGCTTGAGATAAGTAAATGTTTGATTACGATAATAAGGATTTATGTATTATATAATTACCACAGCTGTTTGAAAGTGAAGGTATTGAGCAGGATAAATTCGAACTTGGGATGGGCTCAAAAACGATACTTCTTCATGACAACTGAGTATTTTTAGTCCTAATAATCGTTTTCCTGGTGAATGTAAACCACACGCTAAAGGAAAAAACAAACGGAACATGGAGAAAAATCGATCAAATTTTGAACCATCCTCAATATACTACTCACCTCCAGTTGAAAAAACTACATACAAAATGCAATCAATGCAGTAGTTGATCACGGATATTATCCTATAAGTTCAAAATATTAGCAATCACTAGAGAAGGAGGTCTTAAACGAATATGGTTACACAAAATAACGAAATGTATGGAGTTTGAAACCCTTAAATATTGCCAACTAAAGCAATAATTGAACTTTATAAATTGAAGTTACGTACATACATAGATACATAGATCAGCGAACAATTGTATTTACCAAGCATGCTTGGAGAAAATGCCAGATTTTTCACATAGTAGAGAGAATCCTGTTTGAAAGGCTTCTGAGAGTAGAAAATCGATTATTCCTGCTACAATTCGCTTCCAAAGTGCAGGGATTTTATGTTCAGTAACCACGGGTGGTGTTTGACTGGCATTCGTAGGAGTTTGACCATTTGGACTAAAAGATCAGGGGAAAATGTATATATATAATTTTATTTTAACAGGACGAATGAAAATAAATTTAAACTATTCATGATTACATTTGTCTAGTATTGAGAGACTCATTTTGCTGTGACATCACACTCATAAACCCTAAAATGAGACAAAAAGGGATTAGTTTCCTTCATGCAGCTTAATTGTAAATGGATTATGTCAATTCCATACCCAGGGCCAAGACATGCCACTGTTCCATTTGTTGCTTCCATGACGAAAGTTGATGCGCTTTTAAGGACTCAGTCCATTCCAAAACCTCCTGTGAATAGTCAGAGGCACTTATAGGCATGATTCAAAATTCACTCCTTGAAGTACTGATATGAGTTGAGGAGTTGTATTGACATTCCTTGTAGTGTATGTGAAGCATTAAAGTACGACACGTCTGTTTTGGAATTATCAGATCACGTGATTTTTTTTGTACAAACCTATTAGCAGCTCAAGTTTGTACTTAAGTTTACGTAGCTCAGACATGCATATATTTACAATATGCAAGAAACATTTATAATTGTGTTGACATTAGTTAATCATTATTGAAATATCATTACTTCAAATAATAAATAACGATTCCACATAATATAATACAAGGTGATTGGGGGTGTGCAAAGCCATAATTAGAAATCATTTATATTTAATTTTTTCAATACATAAAATGGTCATGAATGATAAAAGTTACATAAGTATATAAATGAAGAGTCATTACCTATTACATTCAAAGGTTACATAAAATCCTCATCTGAGTCATCAAAATATTGTATTGGGTTTGTTTTAGATTTTTGATCAATCTTTCTTTTCTTATGAACTTGAACGTCAGCTTCTTCTAAACACTTAGAAAGAGTAGGGAAATCGGAAATCTTAACAGGTGAGAACACAAACTTTTGTATTGGTAAATTATTTGAGTTTTCAGGTTGACTTTTCTTATGAACTTCTGCTGGGGATATTTGTTTCTTTTTAAAAGAGCTTTTCACAGATTGTTCCAAGTTTGAATTACTATCTTCCTCTTTTTCTTCTTCTACTTTGATTATCTTTGTATCTTCTTGTCGCAATTCCAACCCAATTTTTTCCGGCTCAATTTCCACTACTTCTTGTTCTTGTTTTAGTTCAAGTTCAATTTGTTGCTGCAATTTCATGTCTTTTTCCCAAGTCTTCATTTCAATATTAAAGTCTTTGAGTTGAGAAAGAAGCCTATCAAAGTTATTGAAAAATGAAACTCTTGACCGTACCCATTTACTAAGACCATCAATATATTTTCTTTTTTTAGCATATCTATCGTCAACCATGATAATGGCACCCCAATCGTACCGATGTCTAATACAACGACCAAGGGCTTGATTCAAAGCTCGAAACGCCTGTATTTCATACCAATCATTTCCAGAAAGAATGGATTCATTTTGAGTTCTCTTGGCGTCATTAAAACGCTTTTTTAAATCTACTTGAGGATCTCGGGCATTGGGAAAAGGAATTCCCACACACACTACTGCTCGAGCCATATTATCAGCAAAATCGATGCCCTCACTAACTTTCCCTCTACACACAGCCATTAAAAGTGCTCCATTCTGTCTCCCATCTGGATTGTTGGCCGCGTCCGTATAATCACGTAAAGTACTTTCAAACTCATGAGCAAAACGAGGCTCCTGTAAAAGTCTTTTGGTCTCTTTTATTTTATCCAATATCCCCGTATGTTCCCAACGCTCATATAGCTTGTTCAAGAGTCGATAAGAGGGTAGAAATAATAAAATACCATTTTGAATGGAATTACATATCTCTAAAATAGTCTTACCCAACTCATCTTGAAAGGTATAACTTTCTGTGTTTGTGTATGTCGCATTTAAAGAATAGCCTTGGGGGCCTACACTCAAGGCAGAAATGAAAAGTTGTTTTTTATCAATGACATGCGAAGCTTCAAGCATGATTGGAAAGGAAACGTCTAGCTCTGAAGCAAATGATTTCATGGGACTTAAAGTTCCAGAAGTAAGAATAACACTTCGTATATCGTCTTTTACACCGATAAAACTCAATGCAGGGTTTAAACACCAAAAATGTAATGAGTATGTATATCCAATTGATTGTGTAACTTTGTTTTGGCCTTTTGATAAGAAGCCATCCATACTTGAACGTTTTTGAGTCATTGTCTTTTTGGTTTGAACGCGTGTAAGTGCTACACGATAATCGTCTCGATATTTTGTTCCTTCCAAGAACAAATATCCTAAGATGAGAAAAAAGCCTTCTAAAACAGATATCGTCGAACTCTTTAAAACCGGAGGCGGAGGTTCTTTTTTATAACCCTCTGATATTTCATTTATAGTGGCCGAGCGCTGTTCTATTACTTGATTCAAATTACTTAATAAATCATGATACTCCTTTTCATTTAAACCAAAAAGTTGAAAGGCTGCTAAAATTTCTGTCCCGCTCCAAATTTTGGAAGCAGAATTGAAATCTGAATAATCATCCAAATTCGAACAAGAACCATCAATCCAATTCGATACCTTGGAACAAAACGAGGCAAGAGGGTTGTATGTTTGGGGAAGTTCGATCTTAGCCATAGTTTCTAGGTCATTCATAGCTTCTTTTAATTGATCCTAGAGTAAAAAGTAATGAATGAATCATCCTTGTCAAACTCAAAAAGAATCAAACCTGAGTGATGTCAAAACTTGCTGCTGATCGTGCCGAGTCTTCGATATTATGAGCCTCATCAAGAATAACAATATTTCCTTTCAAATTGATTTCAAGACTTTTTCTTATCATGGGCTCAATTAGATAATTATATGGGCAGAATACAATCTGAGCTGCAGGCATGAGCTCTCGGGTAACAAAATAAGGACAGGTCTTTGTCTTTTTTCCAACAGAGACAAGATCTTCTAGATCCCACACCTCAGATGTTTTTCTATGTGCCGCAAGACTTTGATGAGAAGACATTCTCGACTTTACATGGTTTAAAAACATGCATCCCGTTGAATTTTCGTTATTGCGTCGGTCCGTGAGCTCTTTACACGCTTCCGTTTTGGAAGATTTGAGTTTAGAGATTTGTGGATGAATGCAGGCATGTTCACGACTTCCAAGAAGTGTCATGGGTGTATCTTTATAGGCCGTGCCTTTGAGTTCGCGAATTATTTGCGTAATTTGTTTATGGGTTCGTGTCCCAAAGTAAATCTTGGGAACTTTTCTTTTTCTGGGTCTTCCAGGTCGGAGCTCGGAGGCCAAAGGATTAGGGCCAGAGGAGGTCATGAACCCATAGACACCTTCCTCTTCCTCTTCTTCCTCCTCCTCATGGAAGGTCCCCTCAGAGATCTCCTCCAGGATTTGGTTATCCAGAGCCGCGTTGAACTCCCTGACTCGACGTCTTTCCTTCTGTTGCCAGGCCAAGGATGCACACAGGAGTGCAAGGGACTTCCCGGAGCCAGTGGGGCTTTCTAAAGAAGAATAAATAAGGTCATTAGTCCAGGAAACGGCTCTGAATCCCACTCACGCACCCAAAAGTGCATTCCGCCCTTTATCCAAAGCATCCAGGATCTTGCTCATCATGGCGATCTGTGAAGGGTAGGCCCTCTCATAGGGAAAGGAAACCTTCACACCCTGAATGGTGTACTCCTTCCCCATTCCAATCAATGACTCCCGCCAAATTAGAGATCCTTCAAATTAAAATTTGAATTTATTTCAGAGTAAGTCAAGATACCTCCAGTGACGTCACACCAAAGGAATTTCTTCTCCTGATCAGCTCATCATCAAAGACAGAAACAAAAAAAAATATGAAAAAGAAGTATCATCCTTACTTTCCTGGACTTTCTTTTCTTAGTTACAAAACCTTTCTAGATATTATATGTATTGGATCAGGATGACAAGCACAATGATCTATTCAAAATAATTTAACTATTTAGAAACATGTTTTTCTTGTTATAGTAGCAACGTTAAGTACAATAACAAGAGCTTATTTCATGTAGAATGAATTATTAAATGAGACATTTCATCTTACCTATTATTAGTGATGGAGTGTGTTTAGAAGTTGCGTGGGAAAGAAAGAGTGAGTCTGTTCCTGAGGGAGGTGATAGAGTGAAGCTATTCCTTTTTTCGGCAAGTCATTCCTAGCTCCATTCTTGAAATCCGATTGGAATTGAGTTGACAAGAGATTGAATTCAAGTTTGCTAGACGGGTATTGGATCCGATCATATCATTATGGTAACGACAGGAGGCAAGAAGGATGTCGTGAAGACGTCTGAGGAGAAGGAGGACGTTCCCCCCGTGTCTGAGGAGGTGAAGGAAGAGAAGAAGGACCCCCAATTGTTGACCCTGGAGGACATCCGTGAGCACATTCGCTCCATTGAGCGCTCTGTGTCTTGCAAGGAGAACCGTTTCTTGATCCGTGTGATCCGGAGCCTCCCAAGCACGCGTCGTCGTTTGAGCAGTGGTATTTTGCGTAAGCTCCTGAGCGGCTACTACAGCACGAGTGGGCAGAAGGAGAAGCGAGAGGAGCTCCTGGAGTATCTCCCAGCCCAAGAGGAGGACACCGCCATGGAAGTGGATGAAAAGACGCCGGCACAGAGCCAGAAGAGGGCCTCCAAGTCCCCCGGAGCCCTTTTGCCGGAAGTGGACATTTACCTCCATCTCCTCGTTCTCCTTTTCCTCCTCAACAATGCCAAGGAGGAGGAAGGGGGCTCCAAAGGCTCTCTGGAGTCCCTCATCCCTTGCTCAGCAGCACTCATTGACAAAATCACCGCTCAAAACAGACGAACGCTGGATCCGCTCGCAGGGAAATGCTACTACTTCCACTCTCGCGTCTATGAACTAGCAGGAGAACTCCATCAAATCCGTGCCTTCCTTCATGCACGCCTCCGAACCGCTACCCTCAAAAATGACATCGAGGGACAAGCCATTCTCATCAACTGTCTACTTCGGAATTATCTTCACTACAACCTTTATGACCAAGTAATGTCCTCACCGCCTACATAGTACCCCCTTTCCCTACTCTATATCTATATTCAATGTTTCAGGCCGATAAACTCGTATCCAAAGCTACCTTTCCGGATACGGCCTCCAACAATGAATGTGCTCGATATCTTTATTATCTAGGTCGAATCAAAGCCATTCAATTGGAATACTCTGAAGCACATAAACATTTGGTTCAATCCCTCCGTAAAGCTCCTCAATACTCTGTTTGGGGATTCCGGCATACAGTTGAAAAGTTGAGAATCACTGTGGAACTTCTTTTAGGAGATATTCCTGAAAGGCAAACCTTTCTCCTTACTAAAAATAAATCCGCATTGGCTCCTTATTTTTACTTAACGCAAGCAGTGCGTTCTGGAGATGTCAAAAGATTCCAAGACGTTCTGGATAATCATACAAAACTTTTTCAATCGGACCATACCTTTACTTTGATTCTCAGACTGAGACACAATGTTGTTAGAACCGCAGTACGGAGTATTTCGCTCGCTTACTCACGTATTTCCTTAGAAGATGTTGCTAAAAAGCTTAGATTAAGCAGTGCTGTGGATGCTGAAAGTGTTATTGCTAAGGTTAGTTTATTTTTATTTATTTTACTAAATTTTACATCGTGATAAAAATGAGTTATTTAATAAGGTTTTTTTTCTTTTTGTATTCACATAGTTGCAAATTTCAGCTGATTGAGCTGAAATGACAAGCAATTTTTTTAATATATACAACCACATATGTATTAAAGTTTTATTTAATAAACTTATTTTCTTTATATTTTCAAATTAAATAGGCAATTCGTGATGGAGTTATTGAAGCTACTATTGACCATGAGAATGGATGGATGCAATCTAAAGAAAACTCTGATATTTATTGTACGCGTGAGCCTCAACTTGCCTTCCATCAAAGAATTGAATTCTGCTTAGACCTCCACAACAACTCTGTAAAGGCTATGAGATTTCCACCAAAATCTTACAATAAGGTAATTATAATTTAAGATGTGTGGTTTTTTTTTATTATTATTATTTTATTTCTTTTAAAGAATTGTTTTATTTTTTATACGTAGTATTTTTCATAAATAACCAACATTAATTATGACAAATATTTATTCATTTTTTTTATTTTTGAGGGTCGTCCAACTATGTACGAACTACTTACAAAGTATATGCTACGTTTAATTGTCTTTAAAACTCTCAAACTAGTTTGTTAATATTGGTTTTTGTATTTTTTTTTAATACATTTTGTTTTTAAGAGCAGTTTTTTTATGCCTTAAAAATGGAATTTTTGTAGCTAACATTGTTATAGATTTTTTAATTTTTTTGTTCTAATTATTCCTTAGGATTTAGAGTCTGCTGAAGATCGTCGTGAAAGAGAAGCCCAAGATTTGGAATTGGCTAAAGAAATGGCAGAAGAAGACGATGATATTATTTAAAATAATAATCAATAATCGATCTTGATATAATTTTTAAATGTTGTTCATAAATCTTAAAATAAGTTTGGTTTTTTTTCTTTGTAAAAATATAATTGCCGTTCTTATTCAAATAAATATAGTATACATTTTGAAAATATTAAGTTTGGAATGGTATTTTTCATTTCTACATTACTAATCCATTGACAATATAGGAATACTGTCAAAATAAAGAGAATGATAGTTCTACTTGAGTACTTAATATGTTGAATAAGTTAGTATTTTGTCCATAAATTAACCCATTACACAATTATGCTTAAAATGATACATATATTATTTAAGCGTGTCTCCTGTTATATGACTTATTTAAAACTTATGAAGACTGCGGGATCAAGTTTCGACTAAAATTATATTCAAATGAATGGCAGACGTCTAGCGAGCATTAATTTCTAATGTATCATTAACTGTGAAATATATTATTCTTAATATTAGAGGAGTTTTTATTATGTTATCTGTACCAAGTCAAAATATATCTCTGAAAATTTGTTCACTGTCTTAAGCCAATGGTTCCCAAACATATTTCCCTTACTTCTAAACAAGTTTGTGCCAAAGTCACTAATTTGCAAGTTTTTGAAGCTCAAAGTTATATAATAATACAGCTATCAAAACGCATTCTAAGTTATACATCCCAAATGATAATGTCCCCTATACCTAAAATCATGTATTTATTGAAAATATTATGGTCAAAGAAATCTATAAAATATTGTGGAGTAACGTTAGCTTCTAAAGTATATTCTTCTCATAGCTCAGGTGACAATGCAGAACTAAGCCAAGAACAATATTTATATCATAAAATTGATTGTTCTTTAGATTGAAGAAATTTCGACTTAACATTCGAACCAAGGAAATATTCGCATGTATTTTGCTCCTAGAACCTAGTCATGTCATTGCGTCCAAATTAAAAACACTACGGAAATTCATGACATATTTCGCACCCCATAAACTGAAATTCAAGTACCAAGGATGGTGGGAACACCTGTCTTGAGGGTACTTCCACATATACTTATATAAAGTTTGAAACATAATCTAGACGAGGTTGTCTTTCATGAGTAAGTTTATAAAATGGATATTTGATTGATATTTTAATTCCTGAAGATTGTTTTGAAGACTAAAATATTTTATTGATAATTTATTTATTCACATTTTCAGCTGCTTGACTTGCGTTTTCGCCTTAATCTAAGAAAAATTGTAGAATATATATAGTATTTTGCTGCATTATTGTAGATGTCGCTTATTCTTGCTTTTCTCTGAAGAAGAGTGAAATGTTAAAAAGTGGATTGAAAATTATCCAATGAGAAGGAAGAATTCACTAAACGCTCCTTCTCTTCAAGGAAAGCACCGGTGTCTGATTAGTTACTTTTCTACACACCTTCAAATCCATTTTTTTAATATATATACAAAATTATCCACGTCCCCTTTAGTAATACAACATTTGTAGTGACTAAGTACACAATTATGCCACCAAAATCTACTGGTAAAGCCGTTAAAAAGGCTGGCAAGGCCCAGAAAAACATCACCAAAGGTGAAAGGAAGAAAGTCCATAAGAGGAAGGAATCTTATGCCATTTACATTTACAAGGTCTTGAAGCAAGTTCATCCAGACACTGGAGTATCTTCTAAAGCTATGAGTATTATGAACTCATTTGTCAATGATATTTTCGAGAGGATTGCCGCTGAGTCATCACGCCTGGCCCATTATAACAAGAGATCAACCATTACATCTAGAGAGATACAAACGGCCGTACGGCTTCTTCTACCGGGTGAATTGGCAAAGCATGCTGTGTCTGAAGGGACCAAAGCCGTTACCAAATACACTTCTTCTAAATAGTCATTTATATATATTTATTAATTAACCAATTCTTGTCAGTTCATTCGAATCTCAATTTTATGTTACAGTATTTGTATTATGTTATGAGAGAATAATACAACTTAAAACGTATCGAATTTATCTTTGCAAAAACTGATTTCGTCTTGTGTTTAATGTCATGATACTAATTGAAGTGATGATAGGTAATAAGCACTAATTCATTCATATTTTGACCATGTCAGGTGTGTTTGAACCTACTTGAGGAAGGGGAGGAGTGAACTGGAATTCATAGATAAGCTTATGGCTATGATGAGAAATTACGTTTTAATAAAGATTAAGTTAGGAGAAATATTAATATGATGTAGAAAATTTGAATAGTTTGAATCTCTTTTACTGAGGAAGTATCTGTAGTTTCAAACATTAGTAGGAAACCATTTATTGATAGCTTAAGCTGCTTCCCTCTCAACATTCTTTAAATTGACAGAGTTACCAGGTTGTTTGTCTCTTTCTTTGAGTCTTACAAACCCGACTTGCTTGAAATTTACATTCCTATGGATGAAAACATAGTCGTCTGTCTCTCCCGATGGTTGTGCAAGGATTTCACATGGCTAATATAAAAAAATGAGGCAGCCTCCTTTTATCATCAATCACTGTACGTAAGTCAATCCAGGCTGCTATATATATACGTACGACCATCATTTGTGTTGTTTACAGTGACTTAAATAATTAATTTGGTACAAAAATGGAATTAACTCGTGAACATTTTGGTGCAATCATTTTTCACAACTTTCGCCCTGGATTATCACGAAAAGAGTGCATTGATGAACTTAAATCTTGGTATGGCGATGAAATATTATCCTATAGCACTGTGAAAAACTGTTTAATGAATTCAATCATGGCAGATGCTCGCTCAAAGACGAATTCCGTTAAGGCCATCCAACAACGGCCGTTGTGCCAGAGAACATTGAAGCCTTGCGTAAAGTGATAATGCAAGATCGTCATGTGACATACCGTGAGATAGAAGCATCCTTAAACATTTCTTCCACCAGCATACATTCGATATTGCATGAGCACCTGGTCGTAAAAAAGCTTTGTTCTTGTTGGATCCTGCACAATTTGACAATCGCTCAAAAGAAGGCTTGTGTCGATTGGTGCAAAGAAATGTTGAAAAAATACGCTCACGGTGCTTCAAAAGACGTTTATACGAGCGTAAAAGTTGACGAATCATGGATCTATGCGTATGAGCCCGAAACAAAACAACAATCGACCGTGTGGGTCCTCGAAGACGAGCCAAATCCAACGAAAGTTGTTCGTGGAAGAAGCACTTTGAAACAAATGGTCGCCTGTTTCTTCGGTAAAACTGGTCATGTGGCGACTGTTCCACTTGAGCATTGTAGGACGGTCAATTTTTAAGTATAAAGAAGGAGTTTTTTTTTTAAATGTACTGTCAAGACTATATAGAATGTTTAGAGGCAAGAAATAATTCATAAATCTTACTCCTACTAATATGGTATTCAACTTCAGCAAAAATGAGTCAACTCCTTCTTTGACCAATGAACCCATGTAGTAATATATTAAAGACAGAGTTGTTCATATTCTTGACTCCGAATTTCGTTAATATGTATAGATGTTTACATATTTCACTAAAAATCCTTAGATTATTGTAGGTAACATTGATACTTCATATTAGCTTCTATAATAAATATATCTTGTGATAATATTGAAAATATATCATGTTAAATGCTGTATAAAATGAATTTTCCCTCTCAAAATTAGTTTCATTGATCAGTTCCACACTTTGTTGCAATAATTCATCAACTCAATTACCATTGATTAAACCAAAATTTCAATGATCATTAAAGCATTTAAAAGTAAAGCGTTATGAGCTACTTTGACATAAATGAATAATTAGAAATCATTTCATCTGGAATTGAATGTCTATACCTTTTCAAATTCAATATGGGAATAAGCAAGTTCAATATGAGAATAAATAATAAAGAACAATATTCATGAAATTTAATATAAAAATAAATTTATTAGAATCTCATGTCAACAAAATTAATCTCATCTATATACAAAACGATTCTGGATGCTAGCAATACAATTATTACAAATCATTGAGGTAATTTCATTTAGTCCTCTTTCAATTGATTGTTCCAAAATATTCCAGGATTTAAAATATTCACCATTTTCCTAACTAATTCTCTTTTCACAAAGGCTTTAAATATTGACCCAAATAGGATGTATTGGATTGAGCATAGGGCTGTAAGGCCCAAGTCTTAAAATTTTGTAAATTAAAAATTCTTCTTCAATCCTGGAGTAGGCCGGAGCATTATCAATATCAAGTACTACTGGTCCTCCATATACATCCTTTGCTTTTCTTAAGCATTCACCCACCCACTCCATTGCTGTATCCTCTTTGAAACTTCCTCGACCCACCTTATTTTTTTCATTAATTATAAAATTTATTAATTTGTTAAATTTCCGAAATTTTGTTTTTTCTTATTTATTCCCATATTGAGCTTGAAAAGGTATATAAATATTTTTAAGTTAATTTTATACATCTACCTAGATTAGATTAGAAAATATTTAGTATACACTTCGCAATATGATTGAAGTGAATAAATATTCTACTTACACAGATAATGGTAGGTAATTAAACAAGCTATTCACAAGCTTTTTTGAGCATTCGCAACCTCAACTCTCGAAAGGGAAAGGAAAAATTTGGTTACTATCCTCACCTGTTTTCCTGGTTGTCAACTTCTTAATATTAGGCAGAGTATGTACATTGATGTACATACATGTACCATTAAAAAATCAAGAACTACACCTATTTGCGAAATACCCCCAAATTTAAAAAAATTACGCACTTCGATTTTATGTATTTATTATTTTTCTTAAGTAATAATTGTACTCTTTTAGAATTCATAACATGTCGCAACTTTTATTCAAGTCATCTGATTATCACTGAAATACATAAGTTTCCATTAATATCAGTTTATCGTGTATAGCGGAGCTCAAATGGATGGAAGCAATTACTCTTTAAGCAACCGCACAGTAGCTATTAAGGGTATGATTCTACTGACAATATTTCTCGTGTCCCTTCAGCTCTTTAGTACTGGCAAGTATAACTCATGATTACTTAAGTATATTTTATGAATCGTGTACACTCCTAAATACCTTCATTGACACTATAAAGTATGTGAAAATTTAAGGGTATCCCATGTATCTACACAATTAGTTTAGGAAACATAAATAATTTAGCATTCCAGATATTACTCAGATACAACATTAACATTAAGTTTAAATTCAATTACATATTGAATCATAGAGTTAAAAGCCTAAGACTATCCCTCATAAACCCAGGAGTGGCCCTTAAAAGGGCCTATTATATGCATATATGCAATTATGGTAACATCAGTAGGGGTAATTAACCTCCAAATCCGTAGAGGGTACGTCCCTGTCTCTTGAGAGCGTAGACAACATCCATGGCGGTCACAGTCTTCCTCTTTGCGTGTTCAGTGTAGGTGACAGCATCACGGATGACGTTCTCAAGGAAGACCTTAAGGACACCACGAGTCTCCTCATAGATCAAGCCGGAGATACGCTTGACACCACCACGACGAGCCAAACGGCGAATTGCAGGCTTAGTGATACCTTGGATATTATCACGAAGAACCTTACGATGACGCTTCGCGCCTCCCTTTCCCAAACCTTTTCCACCTTTACCACGTCCAGTCATATTGAATTATAAAAATGAAGTGAGGGTCTAAGAGGGAATGTGCTGCTTTATATAGTCTTTTCTACACTCCTCGCTAAGTTAAAAAAGAGAAGAAAAAAAGACGCGTTGAGCTACAACTACAAAAGAGGAAGGCGAGGGGTCTTGTATATTTTCTTGTGTTGAAGGGAATAAAAGATACATTTGCTTACAATTTGACAAATTTCTATTATGTGTAAAATACGAGCCTGAAACGTTAAGCAACTTAGATTACTGGATATGTAATTTTACATTAATGACATGAAATACTCATTTAGCTCAGAATTTGAAATTAATTTTTGTTCCATCAAACCAGAGCGCAATTATGAGTCATAAGGTCATATTCTTGAATCTTATCTATAATTAAAATAATTCTTAAGTTGTTCTCATTAGCCTATTTCGTCACTCATATTTTATGCTATGATTTGATTTGATGTTGGATAAGGATAGTCATAATCCTTGAAACTCTGCATTTCTATTTGAAACTTAACAAACATAGAAGCACTAATATGACAAAATAACAATTATGCTTCTGTGTTTGTTAAGTTTCAAATAGAAATGCAGAATTTCACGGATTATGACCAACCGTAGTATATTTATTAGTATTTGAAGAATAAAATTTACTTAACCCTTGGAAAATACTATGCTTTATAAATTTCATTTTAATTTTCTTTTGAATCAAGTTTAAAATATGAAAAATGTTTTTTCATTGTCAATTGAAATAAGGTTTTTGTAAACATAATCTAACTTCAATCCATGAAGGGATCATACATAAAAAGAGAGAATAGGAAGCAAAAAGCCCGCGTCATTTTGGCGCCTAAATTCTTCCCCTTGTAGAAAAAAAAACCGTTGGGATTGATTTTTCCCTCCAATTTTTGAACCTCTGCGTGGTTATTTCTTCCTTCATAAATCCGCCATTTTTTTTGTTACGTAAAGGTGGAGGTATGTACTTGCCTAATATTGAATTTTCATAGAAATCACTTCATAAACTTACTATTTTAAGATTATTAAGAATCTAATTTAAGGTGTAATTAATCTATTTTGGTAGGTTTATAGGTTTTATGGCGTTTTATTTCAACAGAAGAATAGGATTTATTAACATACAATAAAAAATATTGAATTAATAAATATCAGTTGTCAAATAATATACAATTGGGTGGCAAATTCCATATTAATGTGTTAAGTTAGAATTCAAATAGGTGAAAAGATGAGATTTATACTTGTTTATCCTTTACATTAACGTATTTTTATGGCCAATTTAACAGAAATCTAAATGTTAGCAATAGATTTGAGGCTTGTCTTTATATTGCGTTTGGTTCGAGGTAAATTCATAACTCGGATCCCTTCAAAAAGGTGCACTGATCCATGCGATCAAACAAAAATAAATTTTTTGTGAATAAGCAAACTCTTGCTCTGTTTTGGTTTGAGATAGAAATTCCTCGTAATCTAGGGTAGATCAATCACTTAAGAAATATCATGCAGTCAAATAACTGACTACTTATTACATCCTTAATTACTACATAATCTAATCATTCATTTGTCATAGGTTAATAAATATTTGAGGATATTTTAATCCATAAAAGGTCATACCCATAAAATAGAATGACCTTCTTTTCAAAGAGTCCAAGGGATAACATTGTAATGGGCTACCAGTTATATGTATGTAACAAAGCTGGAGACTCGGACTTAAGATTCATTAAACTGCGACTTTAGCTTCCACATGGAATCGTATAAAATGACTTGTGATCATCTCTGTTGTTTGATGTTGGGACGTCAAAAAGACACATTTTTGAGAAAAAGGAATATGAATTTCTCCATTTGGTTCAGATATATTTAAATTATAAACTTATCTTCTGAATTGATTCACCTCTTTAGAGTTGAGCCTATTACATGCTGTTATCAAATTAATCTCCATAATTTGAGAACATTTAGGATAAAATTTTGAAAGACATGGCTACTACACATTGGAAAGGAAGGATCTATGCTTGTCTTTAATCCTTAAATGCGCCTTCCATTAAGCCATAATTACCGGACCTTGATCCATAAAGTCTACCAAGTCCAGCATTTCTCTGGAAACACTCCCGATCTTGTGAAATATTCGTAATTTCACTTCACTTTTATCTGTACATGAATTCTAAACTAATTTTTTATTATAAACATTAGGTCTAAAAGTGTTAATCTAATAAATAGATGAGCTTTTATTTGTAATAGCTGAATTGATTAGGGTTTAGTAATTGAAGTATTTATGTGGAACGAATATTTGGGGGGATTAAATTAAGTTTCAGGGGTCATATTAAAGTTAGAGGAGTGAGCAGTTGAAGGTATTGTAAAATCAATAAATCATAAATAAACATCATTATTTATGATACACCATATATTCAAATTTGGCGTGTATAGTACTAACGCATACCTACATGAAGAACTAATAGAAATTCGTTCAAAGCTATTTACCTAAAAATATTTCATAGTAATTATCAAACATCAATGGGACAATCGTTTCACATCTGATATTGTTATGTAGTGTATGTACATTGACATTGTACGCTTTAGCAGTGGAAAAGAGAGAGAGTGCGCGTTACACACTTCACACACCATCACATAAAAAAAGGACGCGTATGATTCCCTATATAAACCCTTGAATTCACGCTATCGTTATTCAGTAAATAATTCTCTTCTACTAAATCATGGCTCGTACCAAGCAAACCGCTCGTAAATCCACCGGAGGAAAAGCTCCCCGTAAGCAATTGGCAACAAAGGCTGCCAGGAAATCTGCCCCCGCTACCGGAGGTGTGAAGAAGCCCCACAGATACAGGCCCGGAACTGTTGCTCTCCGTGAGATCCGTAGATACCAGAAATCCACTGAGCTTCTCATCCGCAAGTTGCCCTTCCAACGTCTTGTCCGTGAAATTGCACAGGACTTCAAGACCGACTTGCGTTTCCAGTCTTCCGCTGTCATGGCCCTCCAGGAGGCTTCTGAAGCTTACCTCGTTGGTCTCTTTGAGGATACCAACTTGTGTGCCATCCACGCCAAGCGTGTCACTATTATGCCCAAGGATATCCAACTCGCTCGCCGCATCCGTGGAGAACGTGCTTAAATTATGGATTGTGGATTCTACTAAAAGAAAGCAAATCCGGCCCTTTTAAGGGCCACCAAATGTTACTTTTGAGTAAACTTAACTTCGTATGAGTAGTTCATGTTCGACTATATGCTAGGAAGTGAATGCTTTGCATGGCTGTATGATGCTTTGAGCAATTACAGGGTTTTACCAATATAGGTTAGACACAATAGCAATGAAATTTGTACACCATGAGTCAATGAATAACTCATGATGAATACTAGAACTCAACATTATAAATGATAAAATAAACGAGTATGATTGCCTAAACCAAGAGCGTCGAATATAAGGCCGGTTAGGAGGTTCATTCAGGCCCGCAGGGTAATTTGAAAGTGGAAAATATACATAAAAATAATGTTTTATTTCAATGAAAATCATGAATTATACACTAGGGGCGCATGTTAGTCTTCCTTACAAGTCTCATGTTCATTATTAGAATTTTCGATACCAGTTACTTTAAGTTAGTGCAATCTTATGAAATGTATCTGAAAAATAGTGTTTACAATAGATTTTTAGCTAAGTTTTATATTGTCCCTGTTCTTCTTTAAATCAAAACAAAGGTACTTTGTTTATTTTATAGCCAAGTATGCTAGAATTTTTAATGATCCGGCTCTCGACATCTAACTATGGGTCGTATGTGGCCCGCAATATGAAATGAGTTTGGCACCCCTGATCAAAACGCTAAATGGTTAGGAACTGGGTAGTGACGAAATTTTCAACACTCGATTTGTGTTCTGTGGCGAACGAAAAACACCGTTATCATGACGATAAATACACTTGGGGGAGACAACATACATTGTTTCATTTAGATGAAGAGACACTAGGAGAATCGGGAATGTTTTTACATTGTATGTTAGCAAATTTATTATTAAGAAGAAAGCCTTTTCAAAATAAGTTCAGTATCAAACTGTTCCCCAAACATTCCTAGTAATTCATGGAGTTGTCGAAGTGTTGTATTTTAATAAGGAAAAATTAATAAACCCGTGTCACTATTACGAAATCCGGTATTGCTTTGTATGTGTATGTTTATGATGCGTCAATAACGTCAAAATGTACCTAACACAAATCTTAATCATGAGTCTCATTGTCCTAAAGATATAAATAAGAATTTTCTTTGTTCCGAGTGGATGTTATATTGATAATTTAAATAAGTGAATTAATACATGTAAATAAATGAATATTGTGAACGTTATACAAATGCTACATCACATCAACTCTTGTAACGTTTCCTCTAGAATAATATTGATGCTGTTCGAAAGCCCTTACATTATTCAAAAATACAGTTATTTTTTCACAGTACAATCATACACAAATACCCAACTACGCACAACAAAGACAGATCGCAGTGGTTTTCGCGCTCAAGTTTCTACGTAGTAAAGAAAGAGGGAAAGTATTTCCTTTTCTATGTTCAGAAACGCCCTCGATTAAACTGTATGAGCCGTTCTATTACGTCTCAAACCTAACAGTGCCTGGGGAATGATTAATAACATTTTTAACTCTTGTTCAAGAGTAGATGATACACAAAGCTTAAGGATATCTCTTGGGTTGGAAAATATGATGGCTCTAAAAAGAGCCGGTGTTTGAATAAACTATTTGTAAGGGTGAAAACACTCTTATCAAGAACTTAAGCCTTCTTAGAAGTAGTCTTTTTAGTTGCCTTCTTAGCTACAGCTTTCTTGGCGGCGGGCTTCTTAGTCACCTTTTTGGGAGACTTGGCTACTTTGGTTGTAACCTTCTTGGTGGTCTTTTTGGAGGGAGTCTTCACCTTGGTCGCCTTCTTGACAACAGCTTTCTTTGGAGATTTGGCTTTCTTCACAGCAGGCTTCTTGGCGGTGGTCTTCTTGGGGGCTGGAGCAGCCTTTTCCTTCATGAGCTTAAAAGATCCAGATGCTCCCTTACCCTTAGTTTGGGTAAGAACTCCCTTCTCTACCGCGGCTTTGAGGGCTTTACGAATAAAGGGAGACATCTTGACAATGTCGACCTTATAGTGAGCGGCAATGTACTTTTTGATAGCTTGGATGGAAGAACCATTGCGGTCTTTCAATTCAGTGATGGCGGTTTTTACCATCACAGAAGAGGTAGGGTGAGAAGACTTGGCCTTAGCTTTGCTAGGGGCCTTAGTCTTTTTTGGAGTTGCAGTTTCGGCGGACATGATTAAGCTGGTTTGACTTACGTACAGTGACTGATGATGAAATGAGGCTGCCTCTTCTTTTTATATTAGGCCATGTGAAATCCTTGCGCACCCATTGGGAGAGACAGACGACTATGTTTTCATATATCATCCATGGTTTACTATAGAAAAAAGGGGCGCGCGCGATCGTAAGCGTTCTCCCTTTCTTCTTTTTCTTCTCTTATATTTAGCCATCTGCTAGTAAAAAAATAGTATAATATTATGCTGAAAAAGGGAAGAAAAAATAATTTGTGCCTCTATTAAAAGAAAAAATAGTGTCTCAGCTATATATAAAAATCATAATATTAAAAAAGAGGTCTTCTGAATTGCGTCAATATGAATAACACTTAAGCACAAGAAAACATAAGATGACACATTTCTGCTCTCTTCGTTCAATGAACAACTCAAATCAACATTTTCCTAATTTATAAATACATTTTTGTAATATATGTATATAGTTTTTCCTTTTTGTTTGAATCGTCTGCTTTTCCTTTTTATTGTTATCGTTTCCCGCCTAACTCATATCATCTTCCTCTTTCTTCTCTTAAAATACATACATACACACTTGTATGTTAGGTTTGACATACAGAAGTCTAATTAATAGCTATTTTATTTTGAATTTAAGTATATTTATCAATAAATGGTTTCCTACTAATGTTTGAAACTACAGATACTTCCTCGGTAAAAGAGATTCAAATTATTCAAATTTTCTACATCATATTAATATTTCTCCTAACTTAATCTTTATTAAAACGTAATTTCTCATCGTAGCCATAAGCTTATCCAATATTTCCAATTCACCCCTCCCCTTCCTCAAGATAGGTACAAACACACCTGACATAGTCAAAATATGTATGAATTAGTGCTTATTACCTATCATCACTCGAAATAGTATCATGACATTAAACACAAGACGAAATCAATTTTTGCAAAGATAAATTCGATACGTTCTAAGTTGTATTATTCTCTCATAACATAATACAAATACTGTAACATAAAATTGAGATTCGAATGAACTGACAAGAATTGGTTAATTAATAAATATATATAAATGACTATTTAGAAGAAGTGTATTTGGTAACGGCTTTGGTCCCTTCAGACACAGCATGCTTTGCTAATTCACCCGGTAGAAGAAGCCGTACGGCCGTTTGTATCTCTCTAGATGTAATGGTTGATCTCTTGTTATAATGGGCCAGGCGTGACGACTCAGCGGCAATCCTCTCGAAAATATCATTGACAAATGAGTTCATAATACTCATAGCTTTAGAAGATACTCCAGTGTCTGGATGAACTTGCTTCAAGACCTTGTAAATGTAAATGGCATAAGATTCCTTCCTCTTATGGACTTTCTTCCTTTCGCCTTTGGTGATGTTTTTCTGGGCTTTGCCAGCCTTTTTTACGGCTTTACCAGTAGATTTTGGTGGCATAATTGTGTATTTGGTCACTATTAGTGTTGAAGTACTAGAGGGGACGTGGATAATTTTGTATATATATTAAAAAAATGGATTTGAAGATGTGTAGAAAAGTAACTAATCAGACACCGGCGCTTTCCTTAAAGAGAAGGAGCGTTCAGTGAATTCTTCCTTCTCATTGGATAATTTTCAATCCACTTTTTAACATTTCACTCTTCTTCAGAGAAAAGCAAGAATAAGCGATATCTACAATAATGCAGCAAAATACTATATATTCTACAATTTTTCTTAGATAGAGGCGATAATGAAAGTCAGGTAGATAAGAGAATGGCCAGTATATATGGTGTAATTACTGTAATTGCCAATCATACACAATTTGTGATGAAAAAGTTGCTCCACGCTATGTTAGGCCAATTGTCGAAAATGTCCCAATAATAATGGAAATCATCGAGTCTGAACGTCATTTATTTTAGGCTTGTTTAAAAAGAGCTGGTCTAGTTTTTTACCAATAAGGACGAAGACCTCCATATCGGAATTAAGAAATTCCCTTCAAACTGGTTAGAAGTTATCCAACAAAACGAAGCATATTAGAACTTAACCGGAGAATCCTAACTATGTTAATTTAAGTGTCAAAAGAAAGCGAAAAAACGTTCAGAACTTTTTACCTCACCTAATATTATACTATTGATATTTGGTGCCTTTATAGTGTTATATATATTCATATTGTAGTTAAATTAGATAGATAGGATACTACAAATCTGTGATTTCAGCACTAATATTATACAACATATTTTAAATAAGACCAAGTGTATGTAAGTTGAAAACAACGAGATGGCGGTACCTAACATATTTGTATAAAGACACATCCCTACAAATTTAACTAGCATATAATAATAATAAGATTCTATCAGACATCAGATGCCACAATCCTTCATATGATTAGAAAATCTTGCAGACTTAAAATCCATTCAGACATGTTCGTCTGAATGGATTTTATGTAGTAATATGCATTCCTAATCCGAATGGATTAATAGAGTGTGTCATCATCATCACTCATCACAATATGTGAGTGTGGGATCGTTGTAGGGGGTAGTAACCATGATACTAATACCTCTCTCTAACCCTGGCGACGGTCATAACTGACGTGGGGTATAATTCATCATGAAGTGCACTATTACAAAACGCCAATATACATATATTTTTTTTAAATTTTATTTGTTCAATCGCAAAATACACAGCGTATACATATGTATTCCTAAAATAAAAAAATTCCTAATTTCTGATTAGCATATGTTCCAACTCTCCCGATATGACCGGGAGACTCCCGGTTTCGGACGAAGTCTCCCGCGTTTTAGTTAGATTTCTCCCGCCCATAATAATGCTTTTTATGACTATTTTTTTGTTTATCTGGAAAAAAGTTATCTATTACCATTTGAAATAAATTCAATCAAACTTCCTTTTATCTTAAAGAAACCCAAACTCTCTAGAGTTTGTTTTATATAAGATAAAACTTGAACGAATATTATGATGTAATTGACCTCATTGTGCGTACATGGTTAACACGGTGCTGGTTCACCCCTATTCCGTTGGTTGGGCATTCCACCTACGGGTGACACTAAATTCAATGACTCCCACTTTGAAAACTTTTAAAGGTTGAAAGGTATGGATTCGGTATATTTTGTAGATTTACCATGTTAATTTTAAAAGGGGCTGAGCTAAGTGATTGGGTTGTAATTGATTCAAAACTTCAAAATTTTACATTGTAAATTTATTACTTCTTAGTCATAATTTATAATTATGAAATACATACACACTCGTTTCGTTTGTACTCTCAGTAGTTATAAGATAATTATATCAATCCAGTCTTAAATATGAATCATACTTAAATAGATAATATTAATATAAACCATATATTTCAAGTCTTTTTATATACCTTCCATGTAATAGTAATCAATTTGTACTAACAACGTATTATTAGACAGTTTCTTTAGTACCATCTGTTTTAAAAACCATTTCAATGGATAAGTATGAAGAGATTAATTTTACGTTCAAGAACACTACATATTATTCGGCAGACAATATTGCTTTTGTCAAGACATTTCAAAGAATAGATCAGACTAAATATGAAAATAAATGACGTTTGAACAAGGAATATTGTTTGGTCAAGTTAAATTGTCTTGTCTCGAGCTTTCAGATGCAACATTCCGAAAACGGTTAAGCCAACCTTATAAATAATTTATTTGGATCAAATGTCAATCATATATTCATGATACTCATTATCAAGCTACAGATACTCAAGTTCGAATAATGGGGCGGCCCTTAAAAGGGCCAATTTTGTACTTAAGGTGAAATACAACGAACAGCCAAGAAGCTTAACCTCCAAATCCGTAGAGGGTACGTCCCTGTCTCTTGAGAGCGTAGACAACATCCATGGCGGTCACAGTCTTCCTCTTTGCGTGTTCAGTGTAGGTGACAGCATCACGGATGACGTTCTCAAGGAAGACCTTAAGGACACCACGAGTCTCCTCATAGATCAAGCCAGAGATACGCTTGACACCACCACGACGAGCCAAACGGCGAATAGCAGGCTTAGTGATACCTTGGATATTATCACGGAGAACCTTACGATGACGCTTCGCGCCTCCCTTTCCCAAACCTTTTCCACCTTTACCACGTCCAGTCATTATCGATAAGTGAAGTAACAAATATGAACTGTTTAGTAACAGAAGACACTATTAGAATTTATACTAAAAGACAAGCGCGCGCCTTCCTTAGTTATCCTTTTTAATCCAGCAGTGACTCAGTATCAGCTGTATCACTCTTATGTCGTATGTGCGATAAGCGTACTTATTTTTATATTCTGATAGCAGAGTGTACTAACACAACCAAATAAAAAAGAAAATGGGACTTTATTCGGGAATACGCGGAATTTCTTCGGATTTCTTACTATTCTATAGAATATTGTTTTGTATGTGTAAATAATAATTAATTAATTTTAGTCAAAGAGAAGCTTGTTTCCATATTTCGGAATGCTATAGATATAAAATAGCTATATAAAAAATCAGAGAAAATTCCTACATGACTATAAAGGTATGTTATGAAATGTAACATATTAAATATTAAAATATATTTTCTGACAATACTTCGTAAGGCAAAATTAACCACTAACTATTTAGCAAAGATGCTTTGATATAATATATTGTGAATCTGTTTTAGAACTAAATTACTAACATTTTTAGGTTCGTAAAAATGAAAAAAGTTTGCGGAAATCTACCCGTAAATGCATTTAAATCTTTGAGCTTTAAAATCAATGCAAATTTTGGTAAAATTGAAGGACAACTTCAATGTTAAATCATGGAATTGATTCGGGTATCCCATGTACACGTATGTAATCGTATTCGATTTGTCCTATATGATTAAATATTCATCACTATGAATCATGCTCCAAACAGAGCTTACATTGTACCTTAGTCAAATATGTGAACATTCAAATTTGAAGGATATAGTCTCGTTAGTACGAAAAGATACATCATTTTAAATTGTGACCTTCTTCCGTAAATTAAAATAATATGGAGGGACACTGTAATAAAATGTCAATATATGGTATTATATAATGTTGTTTAATCCAAATGACCAATGTGATTCAGACTATTTTGATTGGATTGACTCTAGTCATCAACTCCCTGTAATATAGGTTTATCTGATCATAAGAGAAACTAATTAATACCATTTGATGAAATAGTATATAAATGAATGTTTAAGATGTTGTTAATCGAATGTACTAAGTCCAGACTTTGGTCATGTCATGATTTTACTCATTACCATAGTAAAACAGATGAATAATTAATTTGCTAAGATCTTCATAAATTATCTCCTATAATTTTTCATATTAGATGAAAAATGAAAAGATTTTAAATTCTGGATTCAGTTTTTATTTATTGTTTGTAATGCTTAATGGCAGTTAAAAGTAATGTCACATTGATTATACGAGTGAAAAATATTGATAAAGGGTGACGGAACGCTAAGAAATAGCTTTATACGGCAAATTTAAAAGTTAGTTCAAAACTTGTAGTCTCATTTGCTAGGGGGAAAATGTCGATTATATGTTTTATTTTAAAAAGAAATAACTTTGTTTTTTAGGGTAATAAAATGTCTGTAGTAATTGACAACTTTGGTGGATTACCGAATATGTAAAATTGCTTATAATTAGCCCATGTAATCCGCTATATCAATCGAGCTTAAGTAAATACCTAAGTCATGAACTGACTAATCAAGTTCATGTTCTAATTTACGTCATAAGTAAAGAGTATAAGTCATGTTTAATATCGGTTATTATATAAAAGGTAGTTACTGGACTCTTTTCATCAATGGGTATGCTGTCTTTAGTTTAGATATTTATCAAAGTTTTGTTGCCGATCCAAAAACTCTATAATATTGATATGATTTAAAATGAAACAAACTTAATTTCCCCCTTAATATGATGTGTGCTCAACTCCCTTCCAAGAGAACTTTTATTTGGGACAATATTTTACTCTCTGCAAACAAAATTAATCATAAGTGTTCTTCCATGATTCTATGAAGATGATGAATAATCAAGTCAATTCAACAAAAAAGGATTAAAAAAGAAAAGTGATTGGAATGATGAATATTCAGTCAAATGAGTTGTGGTTTAAAAACGATCGCCTCAGTAATTTTTCCCATGCTCTCATTGCAATTAAGAACAAGTTCAAATTTGAAGTAAAAATATGGCTGTAATATTATTATTACTTGTAGTAGTATTGAAATTCTATATATGGTTTAGTGAATTTTGTTAAATTTATTGATCTCACTTTGACAATATTTTTTATAATAAAAAACTTCTTTCAGTGCAATATGTACATATATTGATGTATATAGAAATTATTATATATATTATGGAGTAGTTTCTAATTGAAAACATAAATTGCGCGGCAAAAAAGAAATAAAAGGAAGGAAAAATAGAAGAGAAAAAAAAATGGAGTGGAAAAAAGCCAGATGGCTGTAAAATATAAATAAGATTATTCATAAAAATGGAGGGAAAATATTTGGCTTGGGAGGGAAAAAATGGCGGTAAAATAGGGTACGCTTTATTTTTAATATGCCAACAACATGATTGTTTACTTCTTCCAGGAAGTGAGGTGAAATTTTTTGATCTGTAATTTAAAATTGTAAATATAAGGTTAATTAAGAAATCATATGATAGAAAAATGTTTCAAAATTTGAATCACTATGGCTTTTTTTTTTACTAAGTCAATTCAACGTTCAGGAATATGTGTTGTGTCACTACTTATTAAATATAAATTTCATTTCGTTTACTACGTATTGATGAGTGAACGAATCCCGGATAATATCAAAGAATCATTTTCAAAATAAATGTTAACAATTACACCCTTAATGTACTGAATGTACCCATCCAATAACAATTCTATCCTTTACTTTTTCATGATCCCACGTTACATGCATCATTTCATCTCTTAGTTATAACTTGTACAATATAAAAAAAAATTAAGATTGTCAAATATCTCCCTTCCGCTTTTTTACTCTTTATTCAATGCTTTATAAAAAGTGTTACAGGGATCAGATTTAGTTCAAATATGCGTCGTTTTGTTCGATAATCTGTTTCCATCTAGAAGGCAACATCCTTATTTGCGAAGAACTCGGACAGCCACTTTTCACAAGCCTCGTTTGAGTTAAAGTTTACACTACCAAGGGCGTTCGCCATGGACAGGAACACGCATATCACAGGCGTTGATTCGATCCAGAAGGTTTTTTTTGCGTCAAATCATCCGGTACCCAAACATCAAGCTTTTTTTTGTATCCAGCCTTCTGCAGATGGTTTAAAATGATTTGGTGACTCACTCCCATCTACTGGGCGATGTCACGAGATGCCACATGCCGGTTTAACTCGATGTTTTCTATAATTATCAGTATTCGTCGTCACAGGTCTTCCACCGGCTGGCTTATCCATGGTGTCATGAATCGTCGAAACCATTCCTCCGCGATTCGAAGTGATAGAGTACCATCCCCCAAAACACCATTAATCTCACAGTACGTTTCACTAGCGGATTTGCCTTTAACGAAGGATAACTTTAAAATAGCGCGAATTTCGGCGTTAGTGAACCCCATATTTACACGTCAATAACTATTGAACGTAATATCCAAACTAATCATGCATAGTGTCGTTTTGTAGGTAATGTCAAGACCTTTAAAATGATGCATAGTATTACCAGATACGAGCTCTGTAGCACTTTGTACATAGCTGCGAAATTCAAAAGACAAAAAGGCGGAAGGGAGATATTTGACACCCTTATATTAATATATCTGCGTCTGGGAAAATGTTATTTTTTTATGTCAGCAAAGCATTAATATATATATATAATTTATATACATTCATCTAACCTAGGATTGGTAGAAAAGAAGTTAAGGGAGCGCGCGCTCAAACAGTGAAATTATATGTGACAACACCTAGCGGTATAAATATACTCGCTCGTCCTTACACTCCATCATTCTTTCAACTCTGATCAACATTCAACTATGGCTCGTACCAAGCAAACCGCTCGTAAATCCACCGGAGGAAAAGCTCCCCGTAAGCAATTGGCAACAAAGGCTGCTAGGAAGTCCGCTCCCGCTACCGGAGGTGTAAAGAAACCCCACAGATACAGACCCGGAACTGTTGCTCTCCGTGAGATCCGTAGATACCAGAAATCAACTGAGCTTCTTATCCGCAAGTTGCCCTTCCAACGTCTTGTCCGTGAAATTGCTCAGGACTTCAAGACTGACTTGCGTTTCCAGTCTTCCGCTGTCATGGCCCTCCAGGAGGCTTCTGAAGCTTACCTCGTTGGTCTCTTTGAGGATACCAACTTGTGTGCCATCCACGCCAAGCGTGTCACTATTATGCCCAAGGATATCCAACTCGCTCGCCGCATCCGTGGAGAACGTGCTTAAATTATGGATTGTGGATTCTACTTAAAGAAAGCAAATCCGGCCCTTTTAAGGGCCACTATAAATATTAAATAAGAGAATTTTTTGGTCATGAGTCATTAGGTTATTAAGATGTATTTGACTATTTTGTAGTATTAACGGAAGGTTTTCTACCTGTACATATAATTGACTGGTTAAAAAATATAGCATAGCATGGGCCGGCCGGGAATGAGGAAGATATTGAAGGTAGTTGGTAGCCTTGGGAGAGGGTGCGTTAGCAAGAGCGTAGATGTCGCTGTGTTAGTTGAAGGCGGTATCTTTAATCTAACGGATTTGTTGTTTAAATTGTTCGTTAATAATTTAAATCATTATTTGGTAAAAGACTTGCTCTCTGTGATAATTAGTGAAGTCAAAGATGATTCGGAAGCCCTTGGGTACGAACAACATGCAACGTGAGCAGAGTGGATCCACTTTCAAGACACCAAGTGCTTGTAAACCGGATGTATCATCCTCATCATCATCTGGAGAGCCTCACAATGGGAAGAACTCTTCAGACAAACGTTGGGAGCTGAACGACTTCGACATTGGTCGTCCTCTGGGGAAAGGAAAGTTTGGAAATGTGTATTTGGCCCGAGAGAAGAAGTCCAAGTTCATAGTAGCTCTGAAGGTGATGTTTAAGAACCAGCTGAAGAAGGCCAATGTGGAGCATCAGTTACGACGAGAAATTGAAATTCAGAGTCATTTAAGACATCCCCACATTTTAAGACTCTACGGTTACTTCTATGATGAGACTCGAGTGTATTTAATCCTTGAGTTTGCTTCCAAAGGAGAGCTCTACAAGCTCCTTAAAAACGAACCCCTCAAGAGATTTGAAGAAACCCTTGCTGCACGATACATTTTTCAAATGTCTGGAGCTCTTGACTATTTGCACTCTAAAAAAGTGATTCATAGAGACATTAAACCAGAAAACCTTCTCCTTGATTCAAAAGGGAATTTAAAAATAGCTGATTTTGGTTGGTCTGTTCATGCTCCCTCTTCACGGAGAGGCACCATGTGTGGCACTTTAGACTACCTATCCCCAGAAATGATTGAGGGGCGATCCCATGATGAAAAAGTAGACCTTTGGTCTCTTGGCATTCTATGTTTTGAGTTCCTAGTCGGGAAACCTCCTTTTGAGACGGAGAATCAACAAGAGACATACAAAAAGATTACAAATGTGGATATTGAATGGCCTAGCTTTATATCGCCTGAGGCCAGGGATTTGATTTCTAAATTGCTACAAAAAATACCTGAGAGAAGACTACCGCTAAAGGAAGTTATAGTGCATCCATGGATCATGAAGTATCGCTCAAAAGGAGTTTCTTCCTCCTCATCCTCCACTTCGTCATCCACAAATTAACCATCAAAGTGTTCCACATTCATTTTATTTTACTCATCGACGATATAAACTCAAGTTTATTTTATATAATTCATTCCATGCCTTTTGTTATAGCTTCTCCCATTCAAAAACCTTGCAATATAAAAAACCTTTAAAAAAAATAATAATAACCTAATGATAATTTTATAATTTTTATGGTAAGGAAATTATTTATCTTTGTAATTATCCAATGATCAAAGATGTGAAAACATTCAATAATCTCCTTTCCTTTGTTGCCATTCATAAAATGTCTCCTTTAATGTGTACTCTATTTCATTTTTATATAAGTATGTCAGACCATAATTCTATCTTCATAATTAAGCAAGCTATTCAATCAGATAACCAACTGATGTTTATTTTCAGCTATTTATAAATTTAATTAGTGATTGAAATTTGTTTTGTTGTTTCACTTAATGTGTGAATGGCATTTTAGCTAATTCCATTGTAATTTTTTTTGTATATGTTGTAAAATGTTTAATAAATGAACTAAATATAATTTATCAATAAAATTATTTTCCATTATTATTTTTTAATTTGTCATAAGTAAATATAATTTATATTTAGAAGTGATCCCATTACTTTAGGCTACCTTCTTTGGTTCTACTTAATGTTCTTAATAATTTTAATTTGTTGTAATTTTATCCAACACAATTTGAAAATAAACTGCAGGTAGACCACAAGTATCGGTAAGATCCGTATAGAAGGAAATATTTGAAAATCATTTATTTCATATTTTTTGAATATATGAATTACGAGATTCTTTGACTATGACATTTACTCTTATAATGACTTTCCATCTAGCCAAAAGAAGCAATGAAAATATTTTATTTTTTGGGGGATAGTTACAATACTTTTGGCTAATATCCTGAGATCAAGTTTGAGTCAGATGCATCAAAATTTAACAAAAATTACTAAAATTAGTCTTAATTTCGGTAGTTTTTTTACAAACTCCATTTGTCAAATACTGTCACTATCCCTGTAGCTGGGGACGATACCAACATTGAAAAAAATCGAGTTCGAGTAACGAATAAAGAAAATTAGAATTAAACATATTTTTTAGTAATAAATAACTAAACTTGTCGAGGCGTTGAATTAATTATTAACATTCAATTCAGGGCACTGTAGACATATAAAATAATTAATCCTGAGGATTAAACAAAAATCAAATATCAGCTCCATAATAAGTAAGCTTTGAGTTCAAATAAATTCCATCGAGTGACATCAAAATAATCTATATTTCAAAGGTTATCAGTCTCAGCGGAAATAATGACAAATTGAATCAATGATTATAAAAATATTGTTTCTTCAAAAAATTACTTTTAGCTTTTAAGATGCCAAGAAAAATATCTGATTTTTGTGTCAATAATTCTCATTTTACTATACAATTGTGCTGATATTTTGATGTTTGAGAAAAAGACCTGTTACAACTGTCCCCTCTCTTCCCTACGTTTAATGAACATATGTAGATAGCAAGAATCACTTGTTTGATTTCGAAAGGATAATTTTAACCTTAACAAATATTTACAATAATTAGAACTACTGTCTTCTTTTCTGTATTTAATTAAAACTCATGAAATCAGCCACTCAATTATAAAGGCCATAATCCTATGTCACCATCTCCTTTAAGTAATAGATTAATTAATAGAAAATAATTTTTCCTTACAATATATTGAGCCATTATTGGTTCAATTCCAATTATAAAAGTCGATAATTTTTGGTTTTATTGAGATTTTTGAAGTGAAGATAACAAAATATGAATTATGATGTAATTTTATTTTAAATCAACCTCATCAATGTTTCTAATACTGTTTTATTTATAAAAAAGGGATTTTCTCCCTTGTGTTCCTTGTACTATTAGAAAAGTAATTTTAGCTGAAAAACGTGATTTGAAAGTTTTTTCAGTGAAGCAATAAATTTAGATCACTTAAAGACCAATGAGTGAGCAAAGCCCTTTTTTGTTAAATTACCTGTAAACACCAGATTTCTAATCATATCTTATGGTAGATAGTTCCAGAATGTATGGATCTTCTAGTTTCTACTCCAGCCGAGCAATGAATGTGTCTTCCACACGGAGTTCGAAGTCAAACTTCTTAAATGAAAGGCCACTTTGTGACACTGTATGTATATTTCAAGGAATTTAAAAAGTAAGATATAGGAAAAATCATGGCTTCTACAATCTAGTGTAAAAAATGTATTCAATAATCTCAAAGTTTATTAATCAATTTGTATTGAAGCTCGTTATTCCTCACATACTTTCCCGGGATACGATCTATCTACCTACATAATGTATAAAATCATTATTTATGATATTTACTAGAGTAACAAGTCATTTATATTCCAAACTAAGTATTATCTTACATCAGCACTTGTAATTAATACTTAAAGGTATATTCAAACTTCCAAAAATATTATATCTAAGAACACTTTTGAACAAGAGATATTTTTTCATCTTCATTACCAAATGCTTCAATCGTTTCGATATTCATACTAACAGCAAATCATTCAAAGGATGTTCTATTATTATTATTATTTTTTCGAAAATACCCGTATGTCCATTTTTCGAAAATAATAATAGTCATGGCCATGACTGTAGATGTTTTCAGCAACCTTTTATGCAACTCTGCTTTATTTTTTTAAAAAAATATCACAGTCAAAATCATCTGGGTCATATTTTCATTAGTTTTATAACTAGATATTTCATACTATGAAATAATTTTCCTGCAGTTTTCTGAAGTAAAGTCCCCGTCAAATCTCTCAAAAGTTTGACAAACTGAGTCTAAAAACATAAAATAATTTACTCAAGTTCACACATTTTCTCAAAATTCTAAGCCATGGATGGGCAACCTTTGTTCACTTGTGGGCCAAATTATGTTTTTCAAGACTGACCGCGGGCCAAGAGCCCTAATTATATATTCGCAAAATATGTACATATGAAGTTATACTTATTTTATATATTTTTTTAAATTATATGATAATTATAGATTTCAAAGGTCTCCACGGGCCGGATGAAAAGCTTCCGCGGGGCAGATTTGGCCCGGGGGCCGTAGGTTGCCCATGCATGCTCTAAGCGATGTAATTTATAAGAACTCAATGCTACTCTACATAAATATGTAGTAAAAATGTTCTTATATGAGCAGATGACGAGCACTACCTTTCAATGAAGATCATATCATGAATGATACACTATTAGTGTTCAATCATTGTTGTCAAGGTCAAGCAATGAATCTGCCAGTATTTCCCGTTCATCTTGTAAAACAAGCTCTTCATTTTTAAGCACCAATCGATCAAATTCATCCATATTTTCTTGAGCCACTTGAGTAGACATAATATTCTTCTGTTTTTCTGGTTTCATTTGAAAAAATGCCTTTATTCTTGATGTGGTCAGAACGACTCGTTCGTCCCATCGATTAGCAATAATTTCATCAATAATGATTTGTCGAGTACGGTCTGCAGACATTTTTCGATCCTTGTCCGACCTTCCATATTGGTACAACATTCGGAGCTTACACAAAACATCATGTGACATTCTTTCAGAAAAGTTGTTTGGATATTTTGCCCATGCTTTGGTCAATATTGGTGGTATAGGTTGAATTTGATTAGAAGGATTTGATGAATCAATTATTTCAATAGCTACAACATTCTGGACAGCATTACGATAAGCTAAAGACCTTGGATTTACCCCTTCGTCTTGATTCACATAATGCTTCCAAGAATTATCGGCTTCTACAAATATATCAGGCTTGAGGGATGTGAAATTGAACAAATTTAAAATTTGAATAGATCTTCTTGGATGATTCATCAACTGAGAATAACCAATTACTTCTGGAGTAGTTATTCCAGGCGAAGCTATTATACCAACACTTTCTTTATGCCAGACTATTTCATGAGTTTCATGACTATCTACTCGGGTAGTCCTAAACGATTTTTCTAGGATTGGACCTTTCAAACCTGTACAATCAATCAAATGAACCGTTGTTCCAGCTATTCCTCCACGATGTGATAGAGCTTTGACTATATCTTCCTCTATCAGAACATCATTACCATCCTCCACATATGTTTTTAACATTGCATCAACATGAGAAAAGTGTGAATCAAGATAGTCACGACCAGTTTGAGCTTCTGTAAATACCCATTTGTAGACTATTGGGACTGAAGTTTCCTGGTTCAAATGATAAATATATGGAATGAGCTCTTGCGATACAAAACATGTAGCATTGTTGCTTTGAAAGGACATTTCTTTTACGTAGGGTCGTCTATCAATAATAGACTGCTTAAGATCGTTTAATAAAGCTGCTATTAGAATATAGTCTTGTCTAACATATCCCTTAATTACATAGTTTACAAATGTGTGTTGAAAACACATTTTTCCATCATCTTTGACTACCCATCGAATTTCATTTGTTCCAAAAACATTCATCGCTTTTTTCACATAATATTCTATTCGACCTTCACAAAACTTCATTGGAAGAACTTTTTGTTTATGTCCCATTACTACTAAAATCCTGGAGCTATCTTCCTTCAGCCACTCCACAACTTCTTCTATAGCATTAAATTGGACCCTCGATCTCAATTGATGACCCATATATTGTTGAAGTATTAGTGCTAATTTTGGTAGAGCAGATACCATTGATTGTATTTCAATTTGGTCCTCATCTGCAACTAGGTTCTTCACTTGCTCTAAGAATTCCTTCACAGTTTTCTCGAAAAATGTAAAAACATTTGTACATTTCCTACATGCTTTAGCTCCATGATTAATTGAGCATTCTCCACCCAAAGCACATGTACAACAATGGGATTTGTCACTACTTAAAATACTCAAGTGATTCTGCAAATAACCCTTCATAATGAATTGCTGAATATCCTTCCATTCCTCAATTAACTCATTCGATTTCTTTTTTATTTGTTCAGTGACTTGAAAGACCAATACCCTTTTCATCATAAGCACAAATTCGTTTATTGCATCTCGCATTCGAATGTAATAAGTCGATAAATCAGGTTTGGCCTCATCACGATCTGTCATCAATTTAACTATATCACGAAATGTATCTCTCCCGACTCGTTCAACATCATCAATTGCTTCTAGGTATTCATCGTACAATGTTTTTACAGACTTTCCACCATTTTCATACAATGCTATACTTTTGAATAATAAACCAGCCATATTTATATCACGGGAGTATCCAGGCCTTGCTTTGAGTGAACCCTGTAGGAATGAAATGAGTCTAGATAACTTGGCTCCATCAATACGAAAAGTATAGTCGTGTTTAGGAATTTTTTCCCCCAACAGGAGTAGATTATATGTTTTCCTCAATGATGCAAACTTAACCTTTCCCATTGTTCTGCGTATAGGATTAACTTCATTTTGTTTATCTAAAGGTAATACCGAAAATGCTGTTCCCAATAAGTTTTTTGTATCAATCCTTTTCATGGAAGATGCAAGAACGCACTGTGAAATGATGGAGGCTTCTCGATTTCCAAAAAAAGATAATTTTGCAAGGGTATTCGCAATCTCCTCGTCCTTGTCTATTCGACAATTTTGATGAAGCTGATCCTGGAGATACTGTGCTTGACTCTCATTCTCTACTAGAAGCAAAGACACTGCATTCACGATTTTCTTCATCAATAACACTGCTCTTTTTCGTTCTAGTTCATCATTTTCAATTTGTTGGTATCCATTGACTGGAAAACGTTGAGCACATGTCTCAGGATTTGTTACGGAGAGTAATTCCAATAACTTGAGCAAGACGGGCCTTTTAGCTTGCTCCTCATTCTGACGGACTCTTTTTGATGGGGGATTTTCTCTTTTCTGAGCTTCCCTTTTATGATTATTTTTTTGTTTCGAAGAAGTTTTGTTTTGATATTGACAAGGTCTGCCTTTGGCTCTATTATGCCGATTCTCTTGGGAGCATGAAGGAGAGTTACATTTGATGCAAACACCACATTCCTTACATGCCCCTCTCTTAAAACGACGGTGTTCATCGCAAACACCCAGTTTGGCTAAAATTGGAGAATAATCGGCTGTAAATAAAAAGGATTGAGTCTCAACTCTCAGAAATATTCGTAAGCTCACCTCCCGAACGATCATTCATGATCGAAATAGATTACGAATCATGGCTTGTTCTTTCTTTTCTCCTAGAAAAACTGATAGAAAGGAATAACCATCCATTCTATATCAAAATCTACAATTCATTTTGTATTATTTGAGACATTTGTTTGGTTTTTCGTCGTAGGGAAACAACAGAAAAAGTAGACATAAGAAAATATCATACATATTAGTTGTTATTGTTAACTATATATTTTGTTAGCTTTTTATCAAATCAATAGTTGCAGAGGGCGCTACAATATATGGCGCGCTTTTTATTCTTTTTGTTTAACTATAAATACCAAAGACATAGCTTATCGAGGTATCAGTCGTATCTGCTCGTTCATCATGGCTCGTACCAAGCAAACCGCTCGTAAGTCCACCGGAGGAAAAGCTCCCCGTAAGCAATTGGCAACAAAGGCTGCCAGGAAGTCCGCTCCCGCTACCGGAGGTGTGAAGAAGCCCCACAGATACAGACCCGGAACTGTTGCTCTCCGTGAGATCCGTAGATACCAAAAATCCACTGAGCTTCTTATCCGCAAGTTGCCCTTCCAACGTCTTGTCCGTGAAATTGCCCAGGACTTCAAGACCGACTTGCGTTTCCAGTCTTCTGCTGTCATGGCCCTCCAGGAGGCTTCTGAAGCTTACCTAGTTGGTCTCTTTGAGGATACCAACTTGTGTGCCATCCACGCCAAGCGTGTCACTATTATGCCCAAGGATATCCAACTCGCTCGCCGCATCCGTGGGGAACGTGCTTAAGTTGATCACCTATATCTTGATCATTGAGTAAAATCTAACATAAAAAAGGTTCTTATCAGAACCACTCCCTTTGATATAAGAGACTATTTGAGGTGCTAGTAATTTTTTATGTGTAAAGTATTATTCTATATCAATACTAAATTTAACTGAACAGTTGCCTGTGTTTTATCTGAAAATTTGTTTACATTCATGCATCTGTCCTACAATTAAATAGCACAGTAATTGGAAAGAGTTTGTTTGCTGCTCGTCGAGCTTTTTTGTTCACACGCAACCTCTACTTACAAGAGGGAAAGGAAAAATTTGGAAAAACAGGCAGCTGCGCGTCTGTATTTTCCTTGTTGCTAACTTTTTAATATTGGACGGAATTTATTTTTAAGATATACTATACATTTATAAATTCTACCAATATATAAATCATTCGTTAATACTTGTATATCAAAAATTAAAAGAAGGGCGCGCAATTTAATATATTTTTTATATATCAAAATCATGAATAATAATGATACCCTTTTTGTGCTCATAACACGTAAGGTCAGCTGCTTTAAATCAAGAGTCAAATGATGAAAATCAGTTGAAGGGAGATTACATAGTGTTTTTGTTATTCCCAAAAAGTTCATCGTGCTGATGAATGTGAAAAGCGGCTTATCGCTTTTTTCTTTTTAATCTTAGGAAGTTTAAATGTAATAAATGTAAATATTGCTTGTATTTTATTTGAAGATATTTCACGCAACCTATTTTTTCAACTTCAATTATTTGGATTTCACTACATTTTCATACAAAGGAATAAAAATTAAAATTTAGAAAATTGAGAAGAGAAAGAACTTTTCATAGAAGAAAAATTGCTTTTTTTCTATGCTGCAAGTTTTTCAAGGTAGATAATGAAGGAACAAGTTCGATTTTTTTCAAATAAATTGAACAGTGTGGGTCTGTGAAATAACATCATCTTGGAATGTGGAATTCAAATGAACAGTATAAATATTGGAGTGGATTATCTGTACAATTATATACTTAAGAATATTCCGCTGTGGGTATCGAGAATTATCACATTTTCATGAGCATGGACGTTTCCTCAGTGGATTTTCCCTCCTAGAAGTAGTAGTTGGGCCTGATTTGGTACATCTGTACATATCAATGTCGTCTAATTAATTCGCAGTACATAGAATCGTGTTTTATGATTTTTTTCTCAGGCTTTTGAATCTTTTGGAAAGTGAACTAAAGAAGTATGAAGTTCTTACATAATAGGATAAGCCATTGATATAAAATAGGTATGAAATGGACACATACATCATGCCATAAGGGTTGCACTGTAATGTTATGAATCAATATAAATGCATAAAATTAATAGGAAAATGCACCACAACACTGTGCATAAAATTACAACCAATGCAAATTTTGACCTGAAATGTACCCACAGTGTAGATGTAACGAATTTAAAGAAATGGTTATAAAAAGAAAACAAAATTGTACCTTAAATGTTACGTTAGTTTTTCAAGAAAAATTGTTAACACCAATTTCTGCCCCCCATAGGGCAACATGTAGGCCCAAAAATATAAAATAACAAGATGTAATTTGCTAGTATGTGCTACAAACTTTTTTGAAAAATAAGATCTCATTGGATAGGGTTAAGAGAAATTGGATCTGAATGCTTTAAAATTCTGACATCTCCAAGTCCTTTGAAAATAGCTAATTTATGTTCACAAAGTTCCATTTCTCCAACTTCAAATGGCTTGAAAGGTCAAAACATTTGCCTTTGAAGGCTGGAATTCTTCAATTCTTCTTTTTTCATCAATAGGCAGCAGAAAATCCTTTGGTACAAAAAAAAATAAATAATATAACGACCCGTAAACTGGAAAAAATAATGTAAATTGTATTGAAATAATTGTTCTTCACTGCAATATTGCCAACTTAGTTTGGATAGAGATAGAAAAATGGCTATGGAAAGGCTAAGGTGACGAGTAAAAATTAGAATCTAGACGTCAAAGAAATGTACAAATAAAATGAATTTGTCTCTTTTATTAAATGTAGTCGATAAATGTAAAATCAATAACTACTAATTAATTTTAATTCAGAACTTAAGTTACTTGAAAATTGCACATTGTGTCAATTGATCAATTCATGTATATACATATATACTTAAAATTAATAAAAAGATATCTTTGAAAATACAATGACTTTAGTTTAACTCTATGTGCCAACACTCAACCTCATCAATAAATGGACTATAATTTGTATTGTTAGACTGTAAAGTATAATTTAAAGTATGAGTATTGTGAAATTTAAATTTGCGTATTTGATAATTTGGTATTACAATTGGAAGGTGTGAAACCATAGAAATTTCATCCTCTCCTAGTCATTAAATTGAGTACAAAAAAAGAAAGATTGAGATGACTTCTTGAGCCGAATCACGTTTATGAAAATTCTAGCCTTCGAATGAGAACAACACACAAAATAATAGTTTTCTCGAATAAATAGGGGGACGTATCGAGCTGCGAACCCCAAACACAGCGGTTTGACAAGGCCAAGACCTTACATAACTTTATTTTATTCTTTTTTCACCATTAAAAAGGTGTGTCTCACTCTCCAGATCCAAATCTCCGAATGGAAGGGCCAAAGAAAAAAAAATTTCAGACAATAAAATAACCTTTAATAAAAAACAAGGAACTAATTAACGAGCTCACTTCCTTCACTCGCAAAGTGAAGTGAGGAAGGCCCAGAAAAAAATAAATTGAATTTGAGTCTATTAAGAGACCTCTTATAAAGAGAGTATCTGAAGAAAAAGTCTTCAGTAGCTCACCCTCCATTCAGAGGAAAGAGATCCAAAGAGTTTGACAGCCTCTTAATGACTGATGATTTTTATAAATTGAATATTTTTATTTTCAATTTCGACAAATTTTAATTTTAATTTTTCTTACTTGTTATAATATTGCATGATTATAATACAATCACAATAAAAAATAAGAATTAACATATATCTATATAGGACTTGTTTGATTAATTATCATTTTTAACACTTTTAACTTGAACAAACTTTTGAGTAAGAAAAAAAAAATCAGATATCATTTCAAAAATTTAAAACTAATTTTTAAATCAATCTAAAGAACACGTCGTTATATTTATTGTAGCTTGCAAACTTTCCTAAAAAAACATTTTTTAAAGACAATACAGTCAATATTGTACCATTAAGTGATGCGGTCAAGATTACATCACCAGAGACCAAACTATGACTTTGAGGGATCAAGACCAAAATATATTTTTTTTAATAAAAGGAAATTTTTAATTTTGTTACTCTGATTTTGGTAATGACTAGATGTTATGGGTAAAATGATCAGATAAAGTCAAGACGAGCTTTGTTATCCACTCGCAACCTCAACTCACAATAGAGAAAGGAAAAATTTGGAAAAGCAACTGGTAACAACTTTTTAATATTGGGCAGAGTTATTATTTAAATATACTATGAATTTATAAATTCTATCAATATACGAATCAATCGTTAATACTTGTATAATATTCAAAAAAGGACCACAATCCTTGATTTAATATATTTTTTATACATCAAAATCATAAATTATAATAATACACTTTTTGAGTTCATAGCACGTAGAGTCAGCTGCTTTAAATCAAAAGAGTCAACTGATGAAAAACAGCTGAAGGGAGAATACATGACGTTTTTGTTTATTCCCAAGAGCTGGTCGTGAGTAAAGTTTATGGAAGAAAAGAAAAATATCAGTTGGTACCACTAACATGATAATCAATATGAATTCATTCTTCTCTGTATAGTTGAGGAAATAACTTGCTACAATTATAAGTAGTTCAATTTTAGTTATTGAGTATTATTTAATATTATCAAATAAGAATCAGCCAATAAAATGTAAAGGTACCAGATAGTAATTCCAGGCACGCTCTCTCACCTCAACGAAATGTCCATCCCTATTCATGAAACAAAGACCAAGATGTTGAAGGAGTCGACAATATAAAAAATTGGTCTCAATACTAAGATCGATCTCCAAAACCACATTACTAATAACAGAGGACAACAAATTTGAAATGTCAAAAATCCTAAGAGGGTATAAGTATATTAAAAGTTATTCAGTATTGCACGCTGATTTCAAATCTATATATATTTTTTAATTTTTTCGAAGAGTTTGACGCTTTTCGAGAAATCGGACCCTACTTTTTGAGCTAATTTAGCTAAAAAATTACAGATTTGAAATCAACGTGCAAAACTGAATAACTTTTATTATACTTCTACCCCTTTAGGATTTTTGACATAGAAAAACTGACTAATTTAAAATTAGAAAATTTTGTCAATCATAAAATAAAAATAACTTCTATTCAAAAATAGTCCAGATTTGGAAGTTCACCCTGACCGTTAGACAAAAATAGGTGCACATCTTTTATGACCTTTTGATACCTTTAAATGTGAAAATAAACAAGTAAATATATAGCGAGGCCAAAAAGGTCAAGAAAAGGAGTTTAAGACAAATTAAATGTCTAGAAAATAAATACGACTAAAGTCGCTTTAGATTATTTTCGATTTTATTTTTCTTTGTAGTTTCTTTTGGGTGTTTGCCTCTTTTCATCACAAGAAAAGGAAGTGACATTAAAAAGAAATATTTATAATAACACAAAATACGAAACAAAGATCTCCCATAAGAAAACCACAAATGTCTTAGGGTTTGGACAGTTTTGTGATAGTCTTTCTAATTTGACCATGCTAAAACCAAAAGCAAAAATTTTCTAACTGTATATCTATTTTTTTATACGAAAAAATGATGATATATTATTTTTGATTGGATTGGAAAATTTATCACCCATTCAAATTGTTGGATACAAAATTTCGTAAATAATTCAAAATATCTAAAATTTAAAAGTAAATAACTATCAGTAAAAATAGATAAGGACGCTCAGAAGTTTGGGACTGAGTTGGGCTTTAATTAAGTGCCCATATCTTATGTCAAATGATATTAGCGATTTAAAATTTAATGCAAATTCTGTTCTCATGAGTAAAAGTTTCTGTACAAGTAATCATGGAATTATTTATTCAGTACAAGAATTAACACAGAAAAAACCCAAGAATAGAATATATAGAATATTTGCCTCGTGGTTTTAGTCTCGTTCAATATTTTTCTTTCACTAAGATTCAACACATTTTTTTTTGTAATCAGTATGAATTAGAAATGTACCATTTTCAAACATCATTTAATAAAAATATCCCTAGAAACGAAAAAAGATTCAAATACACTCAGATCAAGGCAATGTAGTGCATTAAGGAATATTTATTATTATGAGAGAGGGAGACACATTTATGAGTCAATTCAAATAAGATTTCACATTGCATCATGGTCGAGGAATTGTAAATTCGCCTACTTTACAAACTTCACACGATTTTTCACACATATTTCTTACGTGTGGAGTTGTGGGGCAACTCTGCTTCCAACCAGGACAATTTTCTGCACTATCAACGCATGGCTCTGTATAAAATAGAAAAGATTCAGAGCAATTCAAATATATACATCAATCATATCATAAGTAATTCGTCCTTACCCTCTAAAGCCTTGCCTTCACAATATGCAGCATTTAGTTTTTTAATGTCAAGTTGTGACAGCCCCACTTTTTGTCCAAGCTCCTGATTAGTATGAATGATTGGAGTCATTGTCGTTCGTCCATACATTCCAAAACTGTAGCAAATTATTTAATATATTTATATGTATTAGGGGATGTATTGAAGTCTAAATTTTGACGTCCGGCCTCTTTCAAAATATATTAAGACGGGACCGATTTTAAGTTCCATAATATTAAAGACTTCTACAATCCTTAATTTACATTGTCTAATGAATATACTTACGCTGTTCTACCGTAATGCATAATAGATCCATAATCATATTTATAGCCAAATGTTTCAAAGGAATAACCATTATAGCATTTACTAAAATCCATAGATTGAGTCCCACAAAGGGGCTTTTCTGAATAATCCCCCTTCTTTTTGGATTTAAAGAAGTTAAAATTTCCACCAGGCATTATATTTTGCCAATTTATACGGATATAATCATCTCGATCATATCGATTATGTTCATGATCGAATCCCAAGGAGTGTAATAGTTCGTGTATGACGATACCATTTTGCTTGAAGAGTAAGCGTAACGTAAGTGCTTAGTATGAATTAAACTTATATGTTTACCATGCAGTAAGGAGCTCTCAAATGTATCCAATTTTCTCGTAATTTGCTAAATCCAACGTGTGAATAGCAGTCGTATCCACGTTTATTAGTGCCTATTTTGAGATAATGCTTTTCGTTTGTTTTTTGAACAAATTTAATACATGTATTATGTTCAATATGCTTCATTGCTCCTAATATTATGTGGGTGTAATAATGGAGACCTGAATCTAAAACATATGGTACAGTGGAGTTTGGCCATCGGGTTCCTCTTCCCGACATAAAGTTTCGTGATTGCAAAGGCTCATTTGGATCTCTTACTCCACATTGAATGGAAGCATGTCCTGATTGTAGAAATGATTGTATGAAATGTAGATTGACTTAAAATAAAACTTTACCTTCAGATAAGAGTTGAAATAAAATAATAGAAACTATTATTTCCGTCTTTCTCATAGGTCTTTCTATCATTTTTATCTAAATGAAACTACTTAAACTTCATTATAGTGATTAACTTTACAACTTTTGAGGAATAGTAAACATCTGATGACTGAAAGCAATCAAACTTTACATTGAACGTAATTTTTTTTTGTTTATTTTGTATTATTTACCTATATGTACATATATTTTCATCTTCTTACAGTGTAACCTAAGGTTTTGCTCTCGGGATTCCGTTTTTTCCGGGGTTTTACACCAACTGAAAATTCCGAGGACATTCTGCATTTTATTATTGAATAATATAGCCTTTATTACATTATATATATTATAATTCATTAAATTAATAATTGAATACATATTGAAGAATAGCTCCAGTTTAAGTTTTTAAGATCTATGTTTTGCAAGTGATGTGATATATGCAGTGATAATGGATAATGTCCAAAGGAACACCAAAATGGGCTGAATATTGGAACTTTACTACAGCACTATATGCACGTTTCTTGACCCTCTTTTCTTTTTTCTTTCATAGGTACCCTTTAAGGCTGTATTGGCTTATAATCTATACATACCTGCATCAATGATGCAAGATATGGATACTTTTAAAAATAAAATAGGGACTAGGAATCGACATAAAAAACTAAAATATTAACTATGTGTCGGATAATTGATTTCTAAACTGTTTCAAATTGGCACAAGTGTTATACATGAGTTGATCTTTAGCTTGCGAGTTAGGTCGAGTTGTGTATTTCATAGTTACACAACGCGCAGCTCCACCAAAAATTAGCTTAAAAAAACTATGATTTGACAATTAATTTTGTTTTACTAATTAATTATTATATTGAGTATTTATATTTATCAAGTTTATATATTTATGACTACAATTCTTGTTTTTTTTTTTTTTTTGTATGTTGTACTTTATTCCTTACTTAATAAATAAATGCAAATCTGCAAGACTCCCGAACTTCCCGTGATGCCACTGAAAATTAACTTCCCAAGAAACGAGAAATCCTAGTGCAAACGATTATTGATCATAACTTACTCATAAGACAAGGTATTATTAAATTGCACACCTGTGAACTCAGTCAATATTTGAAAAAATAAATAAATACAACATTGGAAGAAAGAGATAATAATTTAAATATGTTTAAAACATCCTAATTTGACGTTTACACCCGGAAAATTGAATATAAAGCTCAATATTCACCAAAATATATCAATGGGAACTATATATGTATTTATGAGTTAAAAAAAAATTAAAGTTGTAATTTCTCATTTACTTGATTTGAAAAAAAAAAAAAATGAGATTGCTTTTGATTGATTTAAAATTGACCTTTCTCGTTATTTGTATAAGGATATACTCCAGACACATTTCAGACTCTGTCGAAGTATCTCTTATCTCCTCTCTTAACTCGAACACCGCTTACTTCATGGGATATTTTAAGCAGATTTCATCTTTATTATGGTCGTGTATTCCTCAAAGTGGTCGACGCAATTCTGATTTCTACTGTTGGAGGAAAAATTCTTGCGTTTAAACTGATGAAAGAAAAAAATATATAAATAAGTATATATAAAGTTGGGGTCCATTTTTTGAATGATTCTATATTTTATTTTTAAGTACATAATATGTCTAAAAATGTTACAGTAAAATATAGGAAGCCCCAACAAAATATTAGAATACTAGCAAAAAAAACCAACTGTTGGAGGAAATCTATTTAAACCAAAGATGAATAATTACATAACTGAAAGTATCAGTAGCAACAAAACTACAGGAATTATTTAATATTTTTCTCTCTGAAGTCAGAAGAAAACGACCTCGTATATTAATTATAAATTAAGATGTGAAGGTCTTGAGTCTTCAACACTCATCAAGCAGGGATTTTCACTTCTGTCTAGGAAGAGATGTTTTGATTCAATTTCATGAAGTACCCTTAAATTATTGTCTAATTAAGCTAGAGTAGGAAAAATAAGTAATGTTAGCTACATCTCCTTGGTGTCTTTAAAACGTAGGGACACCTCTGAGTATGGGTATGAATGAGATAAAGTCCAAACCTTTTTAGCAATCAGATAAACATTATAAGTATATATAATCAAGATATTAAGGCTGCAATAGTTGTGCAAGGTCTAGAAACAGAGAGCGATAAAAAAGGAAAAACATAACGAAAATGAAAGTGGTGGGGTAGGAATCCACGGCTACCATTTTTTGTATGGCTAATCACTGTAAAAGCCCTGCAATTCTAAGCAAATATTTGCTATGTAGTCATGGAAGAACACATGCATTGAACAAAACATATAAACAAAAGTCAATGTTTAGCAGTAACTCAACTGAAAGGGATTGAAGTAGACCATGCGACTTGGGAGACTAATGGTAAATGTCTCATTGAAAAATTTCGAGTGTTGTTTTATTATCGAATCTAGTGCCCCGACTAATTTTGAATAATTATTTTAGCAGCAAATTTCTAGTATTTTTTTCCTTCTTCAAATGAGAGTACTTTTAAAATAATGTCATTTTATGTTATGAATAAATATTATACATTTCACCTTGCTATTTACTTTAAAATGGGCTGAATATATCAGCTCACCGAACCAGGTGTATCAACTAATCCTCATTGGAGTATGATTTGAGAACCCCCTTTTTTTTTTTTTCTCTCTCTCTCTCTCTCTCTCTTGCACACACGTTTTGATCATATACATCACCACAAAATATTGAATTTCAGTTGTGGCCAATACAATACTTTTCAATTACCCACAATCGATGGGTCACCAAAAAGTGTGTCAACTCACTCGCCTTTCCTCTATATCTTTCTAAAAATATAATTTTGCCCCAGGAGGTAAAAACAAAGTATAAAGTTAAAAATTAGGAGGAGGGACCTGAATTTACAAAAATTAATAATTTTCACAAATTGTTTACAATTGGAGTGATCAAACTACGGTTCGCAATGTCAATTTAGCCGGCCTTCTCGAGTTTGTTCCCAATAACCTTCTTATATATCGGGATATTTTTAGGTCATATCATCATGGTATAACTCGATATTTTGCCTTAGTCTTAAGTTAATACTTTGATGTATCGTACAATTGCACCAATGATGATGACTCTGTTTATACAACATTAGTATATATACATATATATATATATATATATGTATATATGCTAACCTCAAACATTAACACAAGAAGAAAGGTATTATAATAGAGTTAAACATAAATAAAACAGTGTTGAACAAATATTAAGCATTGGCATATACAAACTTTATGAAATTAATTGACAATTTTTTGTACATTATACGAATAAAGTATTAAAGTAAGCATGTACATTTTGGTACATGCTATCCCTAGTTAATATGAGAGTACAAAACAACAACACTGAACAAACAACTGTGCCTACATAGTATAAGATATTCTTGATGACACGTAATGATATCTCTCATTATCCCTAATGCTATTAGTGTAGCATGTAGCTACATAAATATTCTATTTTACATGCATATTCATATTGCACTATTTATTTAGATATCTCAATTCAAATCAAAATACAAATCGATTTATCTTTTTACTAGAGATAAACCGATTTATCGGTGTTGATATTCCGAGTTTTATATACTATATAGCCCTTCTTTTAAAATCTGACGATCACTAAGAGAGCATTTTAAAACAGGGGTTTTTTTGGGCACTGATGTAACCACAATCACTGTTACAATTATTTTATTTACTATATTAGACTTCTGGAATTTACTTATTCATTTATGCAAATTTTCAGTAATTACTTTATATGATATGTTCTCTTGAACTGAATGTTATAATTTTAATGCTTAACTGTCAGTTATAATTGTCTACGCTACAATTTTTTAGATGCCAATAACTTCTCTTGTTTTCAATTGAACATCAGTCACAAATATCAATTATCACCCTTACTAATAATAATGAGTATTGGTATCAAAGTTGATACAATCATATTGGTCGATTTCTTCTTTTTTGTATAAAATTGATATGACCTTTTCATTAATAAAAAACATAAATAAACTATCATTGAATATTTATTTGGTTATCACCATTAATGACAATTAACGTTAATAAAAAACAAACAATAGATGCAACGACAATAATCAATGATAAGAAACACAAGCAAGGACGACCATTTAAAAAAATATGGAAACTCAGAAATCTGCTTCTACTTTACCCTCTAAATTTAAATACTGATTGAAATATGCACCCGTAGAACACCATTTCCAGTAAATGTCGTGTACACACATTCCTTCCCCCAACTACCCAACTATATATGGGCTTTTAATTTTCCAATGACTTTTGTAGGTTTGTTTTCAATCTATAGGAGTCAGTGTCCAATGAATTTGTTTATTTTACTGGACTTAAGCTGTTTCAAAAGAGGGTTTGGGCCACCAAATCTGACATTTGACACCTAGATTCAGTTTTGATGAGACGTGTCAAATTGAGTAATCTCTTCACATCACGATTATAATTAGGCAAAACCAACGATTACTTCATTAACTGGATCTATTTCCTTTTTTTAACCTTTGAGAACTTCCTCCAGAACTTATGGTTTTACACATTCTTGTACATAATTTGGAATGACTCCCTCCAAGTGAGTATATCAAGATTTTCTCAAATTCAGAAAATGAAACAGAAATGTAAAAAATACTTATTTTAAACTGGAAATGTTTCCCTATAATTTTTATTAGACGTTTTATTTATTAGTTACTTCCCTTCTTCATGTTGAAAATTTATTTTGATGTACTGAAAAATAATTCAAAAAATCAACCAGTAGAACACAATACCAAAATTTCTAGTTTTTAACTTCGATTTGTGTGTTACTTGACTTAACAGCAAACATAAAATAATCATTAAAACTTGGGCATAAAAATGTTGTTGCATAGTGTTGTACATATAATAAATAAATAAATAAAACCCTTTTTTGATGCCAATTTGTCATTGAAAGAATATTATGTACTTTTAAACATTTTATTACATATATATTATAACAAAATTAGTGTGTATTTAATTCTATAAATTGATGGAAAAAATGAACATTCTTGATAAATAAATCATCGAATGACCAGAATTTAATTATAAAAATTTAGTTATTCTAATATTTACATAGATTTAAAAATAATCTATGATAGTGTTATGAAAAATCTAACTTTGTAAATAATTTTTATATAATAATAGTCTAGAAAACTGATCAAAATTTATTTCTAATCTATATTCTATTAATATGATACATATTAGGAATGTTTTTAACAGATAATTTCTATGATACTTATGTTAAAAATAGTCAATAAATACTTTAATCACATATAAGTATGATGATTCATGACATTCATGAGTCATAAATGAAGGTACATTTATGACAATAATCATATTTTATAAATATGTTATTTACGGAACATTATTCATTATGTACCCAACAAAACCTATTTTGTAAGTTCGATACAAAACCATTCCATCACTTCTTGATAAACGTAGAGAAAATGACGTATTTTTATCGTCAGTAAGTAGTGGCAAATCAAAACAAACAATCACATTACATTCCAAATCAATTTTTGAATTTTTCTATTATTGGTTCTGAATATTCATACATAACCTTTCATAAGTAAGTTGTATATCATTAATTAGTTTGTATTTTCATATTATATAAGATTGGATAATGACGCATTTGTCTTCCGTTGTAACAGTATCCTTATTGATCAAATGACACATCAATAATATATACATATTAAAAACATTTCATTATGACGTCACCAGTATTAGGCCTATTCATGGATAATTTTTGTATTTTTATTAAAATATGACATTGTCATTAACTATTTTTCGTATGTAAATACAGAAATTCCCGATTTTTGAATGTGGTTATTAATTTCATTATCATATTGACATGTAGAGTTGATGTTTCAAAGGATGTATTCATAATGTAGCACTATCAAGTCAACTATAAGTTGAAATGTTTACAAATAACATATAATAATGTAATATGTTCATGAATGTTCCGTTCACATTCATGATTTAAATGACAAATAAATATTGAATATATGTTTCTTCACTTCTTTATCATTCATATGTTCTTTGTATCTAAAATTCTAGTTCCAAAGTCAAATCCCTCTGTAGAGCAAGTTTTTATCCTCATTATTTTGAGCCCTTCATCCATGTCGATAAAAACCTAAAGAACTTCCAAAATGTCCAATCTCTTCAACAGTTTTTTAGAGGCAAGCAAGTCTGCCATTCAAATATGGGCCACAAACACGGATCCCCATCAAGTCCGAACTGTGAGTCCTTCAACATATACTTCAGCTCCCATCAAGCTTCGAGGAGAGTCCGTTATGGTCTATGGGCCCTTGATGAATCGCAAAAGTTCTAATGGAGATAACTCACGCTATGATGTAGTTGTTCAAACTTCTAATTCTTGTTTTTGGTAATGCTTGATTAGTCCAGGGGTTCGGTTACATTTATACAGTTGTATCATTTTATAATTTTAAACAACTCCTTAAATAATATTAACTCCTTGTCCCCTCTTAATTAACATTCATAAGTATACTTTTTTTTATCTAGTGTTTTCTGGTCCTCGGATTGGAGTGAGGCTGAACGATATTTTCAAATGTATGATCCCATCATATCTCATCTCTTCAGAATTGATGGATCTCTCTCAACAGCTGGATTTTTAACTACTTTATGTCAAACAATCAAACAGGATCCATCTCAAAATTTAGCTCATATTGTTATAAAACTAGACTTGAAGCAGATTATGAATGAATCTGTAGTTTTAAGGTACTATCTGTTTTATAGTACAGTATTTTGTACTAAAACTCTACCGATATATATTTGATCGGCCAATTTTAGGAAGTTGTAGATTAATCGGTAGTCGATCAAAGTAACCGGTAAATTTCAATTCAGTTTTTTAAAGTATAAAAAAATCGGATTCAACAATTTCTTTTCCAAAAAAAACCTTATGAGATTAAAAGTTTTTGATTACTTAATCATCGAAAACTCAAGTGTGGCTACTCTGGTAATCAATAAAATAATAATATTAAATCCACAATTGAAAATTTATCATAAGAAATAATCTAGGTTCTATTTCTTAAAATTATTTAGTCGTTTTTCTGTGGTGATGAGAAAAATAATGCAGTGGCTAAAATGGCTGTATGTGGGCTTTTGTGTTGTTATTTTTTACTGAAATTTTAATGGATAATTAGAAAAAAAATCGGCTAACTAATTGATAATTACTTTTTTGACCCCCAAAAAACGGTATCGGTTCCAAAGAATCCATATCGGCCGATCCCTACTTTGTACATTTAATTTTATGCATAGTCTAGATTTATCTGTTGTAATGTACAATTTTATATTTTAGGGATATGAATGGATTGAATTATCTTGGACAGTCTCCTTTTCACTTGGCTATCATGACACAAAATATTCATGCTATTAACTATTTAATTGGAAAAAAAGTGATTAAGGATAATGTAGACATTGATAGGAATAACATATATCATTTTGCGGCTGTGACTTCGAAAGAAATAATCGAGGTATTGAAAGAGCTAATTAGGATTTTTGTTTTGTTTTAATTATGAAGTCTTCAAATGTAATCAAACCACCATATTTAAAATTTTTTTTGTTTCCCTTTCGTCGAAAATGAATAATGATGCCATTTAATAAATTTCAAATTTTAAAATGTACTCTTTATTTCTTTTAAACCTTAGACGTTGGCTGAAGACCCTAAGACAAAACACCTCCTTAATAATTGTAACATTGAAGGACATACACCTCTGCATATAGCTTGTCTTAAAGATAAACCTGAGTGCCTCAAAGCCCTTTTATGTTCAGGTAAGATTGTATCCGATTTCAATTTATAAAAAAATCTATAATGCTCTCATTAAATTTAATACTTTATTATATTTATTTATAACAAATGTGGAATTGTATGTTAGTTTGCAGTATATTTGACATCACTTTTTTTATAATTAATTTATAGAATTTAAATCATTTATTTCAAGCTACAAGTATTAATTTAATATATATTATTGATAATTTTTTTTAAATTTACAAATTAATTCAATTACCTTATGGTTTCTCATCTCATCTATGTATAACGCTACTGTCTTTATAAATATCTATATAATTTATATATGGACGTTTTTATTTTATTTAATTAAAATCTATATTTAAATTATTATTTACTTGCATAAATTATAGTTTTATTTTTCTATGGTCATTAATTAATTTATTAACACAGTAAATGGGTAGACATTTTTTATTATTAAATATACAGGTATGCAGGAAGTGTTTTTTTTGTAATAATTAAATTAAATTTTTATCTGAGGCAATTTTTCATTTTTTTTATTGAATTTTATAATCCATTTCTTATTTATGAATAAAGGAAGATAGGCTTTACTTATAGGAGACGAATGGTGTGTTAATTTGATATCTTTTTCGTTTCTTTTTCAAATTTGACCTTCATTTTATTCATATCCATTCTGTACCTGGTTCATATGTGGAGAAAAGTTATTTTTATTTAACAAAGAGTAGATTTTAATGAATTATATTGTAGTTTGTTAATTACACATTATTTATTTGCCCATAAAAAGAGCAAAAATGATTATGGAAGAAAGGAAAATCGCAATTCTCGAATCCTTTTCTACTGTAGTAGACTGTAATCAATTTCAGGCTGAACTAAAATACTTAATAGTCAATTATTCAGCCTGGATATGTTATATAGACTCAAACTTTTAGACTTGTGTCCCCAATTGTTGCATTTGAGCTTCTTTTTCATTAACTACCCCTATTTCATACCCCTCTTGCTTGAGTTGATCTACAATCCCCTTATATAACGTACTCCCAGTTAGAGAAGCCCTAATTCAGATAATTAATACGCTTCAGTGATGAGTTTTACCTAATAAACGTACAATAAACTATACTTCGTTTATTGTATTGTTGCATTAAAAGAATGGAATTAAATTAGTCATTGTTCCGATTCCTTTGACATTGGGATCAATTAATAAGTTTTGTTTTTAAAATTTAATCAATGTTTGTAAGAAATTTCAATTCATTATTATTTGAAGTCGTGAATCGTTTCAGCTCTAAACGATAAGAAAAAAGGCAGAAATATGAAATTTCGATGATTAAAAATAAGAATGAAAACTGTTCATATAAGAATAAACAATTATTCTTTGAATTTTTTATGGTATGTCTGAGAGAGTAGGGACTGAGAGATATTATGACATAATTTGGAAGTCCTCAAATTCAAGAAATCTACTTATTGCATAACCTTTACAATGAAATATGTTTTAATTATTATTTATTATTTATTCCGTCTACATTATCTGCAATCTAAATTCGAAATACTGTGAGTATCCAATGTCATAGTATTGAATGCAATTTTGAAGTAGTAGTTGATATATATCTATATATCTAATTAGCCCAAGTTAAATATTGTAGAACTTATTTTAAACTGCAACTAGAGTTATGAGCATCTGAAATTCAGCCCTTATTTTCTGCCTAATATTCACCTAAAAGCAAGTTCCGATTTTACAATGAATTTATTACGAACTTATTATGTACAATCTTTAAAAAAAAATGATTTATATGAATCTTAATATACCTTAGTTAGTATATTTTATTTAAAATTGTCAACAAATTGTTCAAGAATCATATATTAATTTGAAATGTAAATCTCATCCCGATCCCTGTATTTTAACGTTTATAGCATGCATGGGTAATCTACGGCCCGCGAGCCAAATATGTCCCGTGAAAGCTTTTCATTTAGCCTGCAGAGACCTTTGAAATCTATAATTATCATATAATTTAAAAAAAAATCCCGAATCTTTCTATTAAAAGTTACTCATCAATATGAAAAAATCATAAATGATAAAATCGGTTGTTTAATAATTGTTTATATGTATGGTATAAAATAAGTATAACTATGTATGCATGTATATTTTGTAAATATATCATTAGGACTCTTGGCCTGCAGTAAGTCTTGGAAAACATAATTTAGCCCACAAGTGAACAAAGGTTGCCCATCCATGGTTTATAGCATCAGTTTGTACATTAATGTAGAATGTCTCATTTTAAGAGTTTTTTTTACTGAGCGAAGGTTTTTTTTTGCTGGAAGACATTAAAAAAAAAAACAAAAAAACGCCAAGAGCAAAATTTCAGGTCCTTCATTCTATTTTTGACATACCTGGTATTGACACTTTAAAAATAAAGAAATAAGTATTTTCGCATCAAGTTTGGCTATTTTCATACGTGGGGTGCAGTCCCAGTTTTAAAGCTATATGTCAAATTTTATTATTTTATTATTGCTAAGGTTTGAATTTACAAAAAACAAAAAAAAAGCTTGAATTCAAAAATCAAATGTCTTTCGTTGCTTCAAACGGTGTTATGTATGATATTTTCATTAATTGTCTCCCATTTTCATCTTTTGTCAAATTAGCACATTTTTTCAGTTTTTATTTATTGTTTTAACCAATAAAAAAGAGAAACTGTTTTTGTTGAACCATTCTCAGACACCTTAGATTTTTGAAGAAAAAGTTAACTAGAGTTTTTTATTGTATATTAAAACCTATTTAATAATAAAATTACAATATTTGTCCCATGCTTTAAATTTGTTCATCTATATAGGGTTGTTTACTATGTCAAAATGGGATGAAGGACCTGATATTTTATAGATAACATTTTCTCGATATCCTCAAATAGCGCAGTAGACCCTGGTGCAGTGAAGAAAAAATCCCCAAAACGCAAATGTATAGAGTTCGCCATATTTATTGCAACACATGTTTATTCGAATAACTTAAAAGGAAAATGTACAAAGACGAACAAAATTTGGAGAACTTGAAGTCTATGCATAGTAAAACAAGAATCAATTGAATTTATTTGATGTGACCTTCTTTATTTTTGATTATTACCTTATATCTGCGAGGAAATTTGTGGAGAAAATCATGGATATGAGCTCGAATCTAGTTTTGCGTCAATTTAAAGCCATGCGACGGAGCAGAATCTTATTGGAGGGTCCAAGATGCATCATCAAAATTTTGACTGACCCAAGGAAGTAATTGAGTCTCTAAAATACTCTCATTGTAATGTTAACTGTAGATTTTGACTCCAAAAGGTATAAAAACGAATGGAGATTTTTCAATGGCTGTGATGATTGCTGCCCAGAATATCACAACGTGGATTTTGTGGAATATTCATTCTCATGCCCTTCTCATATCCATATTTACGCCTCTTTTGATCATATTGGATGTTTAAACACTGCTGAGTGTCAAATTTATTTTCATCAATGAAAGCCAATCTGGGTAGCGTGCTGTTTTTTCAAGAGATGCTGGATATGGCGACATCAGTCAAGTCTTATGCCTTCATATAGGTCTGAAAGTTCAAGTTTCTTTGCAATTTTATAAGTAAAGGTCCTGAGGTTGTCCTTAACTAATCGGTGCATTGAAATTTGGCTGAGTCTTGCTTCAGGAGCCAATTTTTCTGTAGATCGATGCAGATTCCTTCTCAATTTTTGGCCATTTAAAAAAAATCTATATTTTCCTCGAATTTTCTACATTGACCCAGTAGGTTGAATGTTTGACCAGTCTTCTAGAACTTTTTTAAAACTCTCCAAATCGTTTGACGAGCAATAAAGTGTTTCTTTGCAGTGAACAAATTCCTGTCTCCTTCTTTATGGAGATTTACAATAGCTTTTCTATCTACAGCCATCACTGTAGCAAATTTTTAATACTTTTAATACCTCAGACTTATTAGGGATGAAATCAAGTGGTAATTATACATATACATATATTAGATTTAGATTAACCTATTTGCACTTGACTTGAAATCGTGTTGCTTTTTTATTTTCTTGCAGCCATTATTATCTTTGCCATGAAAAGTATCTAATAGTAGTTTTTAAGTAACTAAGAAAAGTAATCAAATATACACCTACAATTCATTAATGACTGCGTTACAAATTTCAATTTTCATACTTACCTACAGAGATATTTGATCCATGCGATATGCTTATTTGCTACATTTCATGCAAATCCGAGACGCTTGTATTTATGTTTATGTATTTAATTACTCATGCTTTGATTTATATCTCTTTTCATACTTGTATTTATATATGTACATATTGTCTCATTAACATATATACATATATATATGTAATTATTGTGCATACATATGGATGCAGGTAATGATCAGACAGGATTGTGCAATTTTCGCAAATGTAAAAAAAATAAAAAAATAAAGTAGCAGATGTAGATATGTAAATAGTATTCCATTCATTACTGACTTTATAGATACAATGAAGAGTACGCTTTAAATTATGGATTTTTTGTATACAATATCCAAGGACACTTGCCTTTAATTTTCCTTTTAAAGAATTTTTAATTGCTTCATTCCCATTTAAAATATTTACTATTAGGAAATCTAAAATCTTTCTCACGAAACTATATACTTTAAGGTCTTGTATTTCATTTTGTCATTTTAAAACATATTTTAAAATTCGGTTAAAAGTAGTAGTAAATACAGAGATACATATTAGAGTAATGATGGATTCATTTTTAATGCTTAAACAAATCATAATTAATTATGAACCAGAAGTATATTTTAAGAGCAAGCATTTTACGCTTTTTTGTGTTTTTTGTTTTTTTTGCCTAAATGACGCTTACTGATATAAAAATTATACATTGAATTTGAAGATACTTGTTTTTTTTTGACACTAAGGATAATTTCAGTGATAAAATGTCAAGGCAGTAATACTTAAAGAGTAACTGCCAAAACTATGGGAAATGAAGTCCACAATGTAACATAAGTAGGGTTTATTTTTTAATAAATTGTTTAATTTGCTTAGACATAAACTTCATCGTGAGATCATTTTAACGTTCAAAAATTTGTAACAATTGATGATAATAATTTGAGAATGTCAACATTGTATTTATTATTCAATCTCCTAAGAGGAATCGCTACCCAAATTTTGTTTTGTGGTCTATATATAATATCTCGATGAATTTTTTTATATATTTGTTTCCATCCATCAAAATATAAATGTATTATTTTATAACATTTCTTCTAGAATAATGCTCCTGGTTTATATGCAGCGATATATATATTTGTGCTAATCCTGTCCTTATAATTAGATTTGTCATTTTTTCATTCATCTATCAAGAAATAGTAGCCTTTAAGTTCACATATGTACTTAAGAATTAAATTAAATTTATGTTTTCTTCATAATAAATTAAAACAACATTTAAACTTCATATTGATTATTCGTTTTGGTTGCAATCCTATCAATGGATCCTCTTAATATTTTCTGATTAATGTAGCTATTCCACTCTTTCATAGGGATTTTTTTAGCACAACGGCATTTTTTTAAAGAGATCTTTTTATTAAAACATTGGCAAGGAAAATGTTGACTTTAGTAGCATCCTCCTTTGAAAATCTATCAGAAGTCTCATCTAGTTAAGTACTCTTTTAATCATATTTTATATTTGGTTATTGTCGGGAGACTCAAACTTTCCCGAACCGTAATTACTTGATGGGAGAATGACTTGAATCAGATCAATGGGTTGACCAAATAAAAAATGCTGCATTGAACTTCTTGTAACCACGAGCACTCAAATGGATAAAAATTTCAACAACATTAACTACGTACTAACTCTAACAACAAAATATTGATCAAGAATTGTGAAAGGTTGTAGTGTCCATGATTTGTTCTTTCAGTAGGGAAAAGAAGGGAAAAAAGAAAGGAATTACATAGATAATGCGTATTTAGATGGAAAGTTTCTTTTTAAAATTAAAACTTTGATACGCGTATTGTATTATACATATATACAGGAGGGGTAACGACATATATTGGTCCGTAGAAACCAGGAAAATTATTTTAAAATTTATTTTTAGAAAAACATTTGCTAGAAAAAGGGAGTTCTGGACAAATCCATTTATTTGCAAGGATTTTTTTTGTCAAAACGAAATGGGTAAAGTAGTAATGTCTTGATTTTTGGTTTGTATAATACCCCTTAAGATACAATTTAAAAAAATTGTACAAGAACTACTTATCTATTAAAAACGGATACTACATCTTGATTCTCAGGAAAAGATTTACATTCCCTTATTTCTTTGTGTAAATACAGTACATAATTGATGTTATCAATTACTGATTCAATTTTTAATCACTCCTTATCAAATATTGCATGATCCATGACTTTTAAAGGATATTAATTTTTCAAGTGCAATTCAATAAATTATAATTTGAATGTAGTCTTTACCCTACGCTTATATGTATGTACATGGAATATTAGATATAATCTCTTCCAGGGTTAATAAAACAAATTTCATTGTTACGGAAATAATTTGAAAAAAAAAATTGTAATTCCTTTTTTGGCATCGATTTCTAGGAAAACTCAATGCAAAAAACAGTTTTGTACATACATACATATTTTGGAATGTATCAAATATCTAAAAATGTGGATATACGGAAGTGGATATCAATATTTAGAAATTTGTGCATGTCGATGCGAGTATCAAATTTTAGAAATATGAATGCAAATATGTTTAAAATGCAAATGTGAGTATTCAAGAGATATGTGTACAACCCCGGAATAATTTTTTTGCTCAGTGGGTATTTATGAGTATGTCTTGGATCGTAAGAAGACAAATCACCCCTGCGAGAAGTGTCACTCGTATGTTTAATCTAAAATTTGTATATTCATATTATTTATGCTTGTTTATAACCAAAAATAGATGCATGTAAGCTTATAGAGTTTAACATTTCTTAATGCATGCTAATCTTTTGTCTCTTCCTCGTGACTACGGTATTTGTCAATTTCCTTGATATACTGAATACCTATGTATTATAATTCATTACTTCTTCAAATAATGATCATACGGGCCCAATGGAAATTAAAACTGGTCTTATTTGACGGATGGATGGCAAATTTGCAAATAATTTTCAAAAATCTGGATTCACTCGTTTAAATTTAAGCTGATCTGTAAATGTTTGGATGGTTGTATCCAGCATCTTGAACTTTTACAGCAAGTAATTCGACGAGACTGCATTCAAAGGCACATTTTTCCTAAAACTAAAAAATTGGGTGGATTCATGACTTTATTATGGTTATGGAGTTGGAACAATATAATTGCAAATTAAATTATGGGGATCATGTAACAAATAGCGAAGCAATGCCATGACTAATGAAATACTCAGTATCTTTGAGTGGGGTGAATGTCCTAGAGGGTGATGATTAATTATTGGGGAAGGGGAGGTAAACGTACATGAATAATCTTGAATATGTCATGGCAATCGTTTTTTCTTTGAATTAATATGTAGGTACACGAAGCACCTCTTTCAATTCGAATATTTAGCACTAAGTAATTGAGTGGTATAATATTTTTAGAGTAAATGTCCCAAAAGATATGGGCATGGGTGCATCATTTCGTAAATTAGTTAAATTTATTTAATAAAACCTAGGTATTTCATATTTTACAACTACTGGGAGTTTGTATTTGTTTTCTACCCAACATGTTTCACCAACTTTTTTCCTATTTAAAACTATAAAACTGGATTTTTTATTTCATCATAAAAGTCACCCTACTCAATGCGTCGTGCATTGATGAGTCTCCCTTAATCATTTTGAAGGCTTGTCACTATTGTATTTATAATATGTATGATTACCAATTGGATATTGTCAATTCACTTTCCTGTCTTTTTCTTTGTGAAACCTTGTTATTACAAAGTCGTACTAACCCAGGCAATGGGATTTAATTATCGATTTTAAATTTAAGACCTTATAAAATAAACCTCGCCTAATATCCGATTAATCGGCTGGTTTTTTTACAAATATAATAATGTAAATATTTTCATAATAACATTTTTTTAAAATAAATTCACTACAGACTTTGAGTATTTCAAAATATCAATATTTATCGGCAAAACATGCCTACTATCAAATATTCTTAAAAAGCCAATAGTCGACAGAACTCTACTGTTAAATTGCAAATTTCCTCATTCCTATGGGATGTACTTATTAGTAATAAGTTATTTCTCTCCTCACTTTAAATCCATTGTATGGACTTTTTCTATTAGAAGAGTAATTTTTCTACAATTTGAATTTGTTCAATCATTATGAGGTGGGGAATTTACTTAGAAAATCAATGCAGGATCATATTCTTATGTCACTCTTAGTATACAAAGGATACTTATTTTATCCATATTTTAATAGACAACAACGTATGGTATAATATACATATTTTTCCTTCTTGCTTGCAAAACGGGATTTTCTTGCTACATCCGTCTTCTTATATATATATATATATTAGGGAATTTTTCTCAAGGTTCCACTCTTTAGTCATTGGTACTTATATAGACATTTAAGACTCCATGCCAAACTTGAAGATGATAGATTGAAGTTTAGTCAACTGCATTTTTACTTCAAGTTCTAAAATTTAACTGCATGTTAAAAAAAATCGATCATCACAGAATTTGATGATTTTAAGTGCAGAAGCAAGACAAAAATGTATAGATAAGTTAGTGCACCAAAATCAGCCGTTCATAATATATGGATACTTACTTGTAGTTTTATTGTTTTAAGAAGTGCAGTAGTTATCTTTTTCATATTTCAGCAATGATTAAATATTATTATATTATGTAAATATATTTAAGAGCTTACAGAGTATATGAGTATGGATCTTCATTTTGTCTTCAAATAGAATATCTACAGATTTTTCAAATGATTTTACAAAAACATGTACTTATACACACTATATATAGATATAGTGTGTACACTATAAATGTAGACTATATCTATATAAGTTCTGTATGACTCCTCTTCCTTACATTTCCAGTCTTCCTTGAGAAAAAAATTATGTACACTTGTAAGTAGAAACGTCCATTTCTACTGTTACCATGCTTGTAAGTGTATTCTTATCGATTAGAGATTTGTTTTAATTAAACATGCAAACGAAAAATTAATAGATACCCTTGTACATAAAAATAATGTATCCATTATTTTTTTATTCTTGTTGCCTTTCCGTCTCATCGTATTCTTAGTATTCCGTGTATGTATATATGTATGTATTTGTACGAGTTTGTATTGAATTCTACGAAGGGTCCATGCCTCCTTCAATTTTTAAATAATTCATTATTATTCTTTGTGAATAAAACCCCTTCTTTCTAATGATTACCGTGTAGGAAGACGTCAGTGAGTCACAAGGTTAATTCTTTCATATTATTTACATACATGGGTATTGCGTATCATTTCTTTGCAAACACCCAACAAAATTGTATAATCTTGCAGTCTGTGAAAAATTTCATGGATTGGGTGTTTCCCCAGGATTTGAACAATTGATATTGAAATTAGTCTGTACTGTTCTTTTTTTGTGTGTCTTCTCTTGGGGGTAAAGACTCTCTAGTTGTATAAATAATTAAATATGAGGTTTTGCTGTGTCTTATCTGTTAGATTCAGGGGCGTACTGGGGCGAAAATTTCCACCGGGCAAAGAGTAAATATCTTGTACGATAAAGGCGCATTATGCTAAATCGAAGGGTCGCCTAGTAAAGATTTTAGAGGGGCGCACCGGTCATTGACCGGTTGACCGCCGGGCCAGTACGCCCCTGGTTAGATTAGCTCAAATTCTTTAAAATTCATAATATATATGACTGTAGAGTTGGGTCAACTAACATATGGTGTAGAACGGGAAGGAATTATTATTTAAAAAAAAATTATTTAATTGAACTCTTCCTATCCTAAAGTTTAAACACCAATTTAGACTTTTCAGGAAGTAACTTTATTTGTATGGCCATTTAGTTGTTTAAAGAATGGAATTTAGAAAGAATGCTTCTTTGAAGGGCTAAATACACATATGAGGAGGAAGATAATATGAGGCAATAAAATGCATTGTGATCCACCTTTATGTAATAGCAAAAGTGCATTTAATTTATGTACAATGAACAATAAAGCTAAAGAAACAGCAATAAAAATGATTGCAGGGTAGATTGTCTATTCCAGAATCCTGTTTTCTTGGGATTTATCGAGGTTTTATACCTGAGAAATCCGGCATCTTCTATATTTAATTCATTCAATAAAGTTGAATTCATATTAATGATTCACTTAAGGAGAAGTTTTTCACGATTGATGCTTTACAAATGATGATTTGCTATGTCTATCGACAAAAAATGATGCTCAACAATCCATCAAAATGTTAGCAATTCTTGACAACTTTTCTATTTAAAAACAAACAAACAATGTTCATTCTTGTATTTGGGACATAAATACATTATGTTTCTGGAGCTGGTTGAGATGATTTCTATTTTTATAAAAGGAGTTGCTATTCCTAGATGGGCCTTTACAAGTGTATTTTAACTATGTATTGTGATTAACCATATATGCTATGTATCTATATAATTGGTGAACTTTACTTCAAATATCCTTCCAATGAAGTGAAAAAGTTTGACTCCTTCATTTATGTATGGAGTAAAACTATCTCAAAATGTATGTTTTCTCCTTAAATGGTTTACAATTCAAAAACTAGCTAAATAAATTTCATAGTATTTTTTATTATCTCTATCTCATTTTAAAATTTTCTGGGATCCAAAAATATCGAAATTAAGTTTCCTGGAATCTCGGTGAAGGGCAATTTCTCCGGAAATGAGAAGCCCTATTAAAGGAGCATTCGCAGAATTTTTTGATAAATTCCATTAGTAATCCTAATGATCATAATTACATATTGTAAAGTATATTTATTTATTTTTGTATTGGGGGGGGGGGGGTGGAGGGGAGGCTACATACCTCCACTCCCTATGTGGCTATGTATATTATTCCTAGATTATGCAAGGTGTTGTCTAGTTATTAATTATGAAAGTTTAGACTGTACGTTCTTATGGATTTTTCAGCTACTACTCATTAGTTTTTCTGAAGGTTGATTGGTTGAAAGTGATATATCTTTTGTTAGGCTAGTGGTGAACATATTCTCACTCTTGAATAAAAAACACTTGGGAAGAAGCAAATGATTTTTTCTGTGTTTTTTATAGAGGAGAAATGATTGAGATAGTCAGTAAATATCAGAACTAATAACTGAAATGTCGGTCAACACACCTTTCTTATTAATTAAATTGTAAATACACGATATACTGATATGAATAATAATTTCCTCATTTAACTTTGCTAGCCAAAGTAAGGAGGTAAAACTAATCTAATCGCTACAAGTCTTGTATTTATTGAAAAAATATGTATTGGGATGTAAAGAGTACCTAGATATTATCTAGGAGTTGACTGCACCTAATTGCAGCTGCTAGTTTAATTGATGCTAATTATAGTTATTATATGCATATGTACTTATTTGAATATTTATTATTATTTATGGAATTTGTTAAAACTAATGGAATTAAATAACTTTTCGTGTATCTATTGAATAATGCCTTGAGGGTACGGGTCACTTGTTGTATGATCAAAGTATTTAATTTCATCATCTAAGAAACTTTTGTCAATTTCATTAATGGATTGTTCTATTAACTGCATAATATTATGGACTCAGCTTCAATGAGAACTGGACTAATGCAGAATGTACTGCGAATAAAAATCAAGACAATTGAGCCTGTTTTTCTCAAAAATATCAATGATTTAGAGTTAATAATAATAATAATAATAATAATTTAACATGATATTAAGTAGTAATTACAATTAAGATGCATTTTTATATTCAAATATTATGTATATATTTGGTAAAATATAAATGCATTTAAAAGAACGAAATATAATTAATTGTAAGGTATTTTTTTAGTCCTAAGTTGTATATGACCATTTCATTTCTTTCAATAAGTAATATAAGAAAAATAGAAAATAAACTCAAATTCAGGAAGAAAGAAAAAGATGAAGAATTGTTCATCTTTAAATGCAAGAAGGATTTGAATGCCAGATTCTTATTATGCAGCTAAATATGACTTGAAAATGTTTGATTTTGTCTAATTTGTTGATTCCTATTGTTCATAGATATAATATGTATTCTAATGGACTTACTTAGCATTATGTACTGTTTTTTTTAGGTGCCGATGTCAATGTGACAGGAAGGGTTGTCAAAAGTGAGAGAGGAAGTCTTTCATCTCAACAAAGTGATGGGGGTAAGGGCATCAAAGAAATCATTGAGAACTATCCTAAGCAGCTTCAAACGAAGGTAAGAGACCTTTTGTTCTTTATATGTATGTAGGTACGTATTATTATGATTATTTAATATAATCTTTGCCTCATTTCATTCAAGGGCGGGCCCCCTTTCATGGAAGGAAGAAGATGAATTCCATTTTAATGATGGTTTATCCCTGTGAACTTTAAAAAAAAAGAAAAAAAAGAGATGAAATAATTTTTGAGATACCTACATTTGTTAACAAATCTTTATCTTAATTACATTAATTCGTTTTGTTATTTGTAAAAGATTGAGTGAGTCTTTGGTGCTTCAATAAATGCACTCATCACTCGTGACTCATTCCACACACTCACACTGTACATATTATTCATATACCCATTCCTTTCGTTTTTATTTTATTGCACCTATTGCTATCGCATAAATTTGTGTATGTGTGACAAATCCAAGATTAAATTGTTTAGGTTTAGACTGTATGCATCTGGTATCAACATTATAGTCACACATTCATACATATAACGTACATGTACATCTCACTTTTAGAAGTCGGAAATGGGAACCTACTATGCGCTTACATACATTGTTCATACCACCATTTCCACAAATGCATTTATTACTAAAAGCCATACATACAAACGCGTTTCACATGATTTATTACATCTAGAGATTTTTGTATTTATGACTCTCTTCCGTGGTTTTCTTTTAATTACCTAGACACTTCTTCTTCTTCTTATATAATACTAACTAATTACTATGTACTTACATTTATCAAAGTAGGCAGATATTAGGGTTTACTTCTCATATCTCCCTGTAAATTGTTATTCAGGGAGATACCGGGAAATTCCTGGATGAAATAGTAAATATTAAAAGTCTACTGTGAAATTTAAGTCATTTATATGATACCTTTTTTTTGTGGGTTGTGATATCCAGTGACTTTCTCTCTTTCATCTTATATTTTTTCATATATGAAGTGTTCGAGATGCTAAAAGTCATTCGTGTGTTTATTGAATTTGCAGGGTTTTGACTTTATAGGTTGTTCATTTCATTAATGATTCCGACTTTTACCATCGGACTTGACTTTTAAATAAAGTAAGAAAGCCCAGTTGCAAAAGGATAAACCACTCAGCACTCACAAAAAGTGATGGATCTCGAATATCTCAGAGTGTCTGCCTTTTAGGCATTCTTTTGTTGATAAAAATTTATAAGAAGGAATTAAAACTTGATCTAGCTCTGGATCGTGACGCTTTAGTGAAAGAGATTGACTTGGATCAAATCAATGCTCCTGTGAATCAAATGGGTTTTTCATTTCAACCTAGGTCATATCCAACTATCCACCTTTTAAAGTAATTAGATTTTGGTATGCCTAATGGTTTTAAGATAGTAGTTACTTCACTGGACCTCACGGAATTTTATTCCCACCTACTTCATGGTCTGGATCATCCTGAGATTCAGACTACTGTTAATCGAACATCGAATTATTATGGCCGGCTAAAGTTAAGCAGTAATGTCACAAGATGGGTTAGAGGGTTTACACTGGCTATCAAAAAGCGAAGCCCCATCCATCAACAAAGTCGTCAACATTTGATTTTGCAACTGAAAGCTTCAAGAATATTCATGTAGATCTGTTTAGACTTTTTTATAGAGTCAGGGATCTCTGTTTGACATTATGTATAATATATTTACAAGAGCAAGGTATATCCAGCCTCAACTGTTTTCTGAATTTGAATGAAGATTTAAAGCACGCTCAACCAAAAAAACTGGGTTACTAAACAACTTGAGACAGTAAGTCATGAGTATATCAAAAATGAACCCATCAAATACTATAGTCATTGTCACCTTACATGATAGTGGAAGGAAAAAGGAGGTTCTGGATTTTGATTACTGCAAAATTAGATTTAGCAAGGATGGTCTTTGGCTTGCATTCTATGTTGAATACGTGTTATCATACTATCGTTAACCAAGATGGACTGGATCCTGCATAGCAATGCTGTGGGTCGTCATCATCTCAGGAGTGTTTCTCTTATTTACACATCATTTACTTGTTTTGAATACATACATTTTGTGCCGTAGTATTTGACTACTATTAATGTAATGTCTAAGGTGCTAAAAGCCCTCTTATATCTTTTGTCTCTTGTATTGTATTTTTGGGTTATTGACAGAGGTTGGCTTCATATTTTTTAGAAGAAAACATAAATTTTATGCTAGTTGTATCCATACATTCTTGAAAGATCCAAAAATTTTAACTTTATTGGAAAGATATTTGTACTATAAATCACCAATTATATTGTAATTAACCATATATCTAGCTATAATCATAGATATATGCTTAATTACAATAGTTATGGTAATACATATATACTTGTAACGATCCATTGAGAAATATTGACTCTTTTTATATATAATATCTCATACATCTCCTGGAACTTAACATAAATTAAGTCCCGAATGCAAAGATGAAAATTGTTTTTTAAAACAGAAACATTATCAAAAATTGGAAACATGCACTTTGGTGCATTGTAGAGCATCATTTTTTGTGGATGCTCATAATGGATCATTGTCATTTATCCACAATATCAATCGTTAAAAATTACGTCTCAAGTGAATCATCAATGTGTATTCAACTTTTCCTTCAATACATTACGTTAAGGAAACTTATTTTATGAAATATTTGAATGGTAGGTTAGCTGGGTATAGAAACCATAGTAGGTATGTACTTAGTATTGACATTTGATTAGGGAATTCTATCTACTAGCAATGCATAAATCCAAGTTTGATTGTAGTTACTCAAGCAAACCGGGTGTAATTATTTATTTTCTACATATTGTATATTTAAACACTGGAAATAAGGGATTTTGAAGTAAATAAAGTGTTCGAAGTTCAAGTAACTGATTTTGGGAGAAAGGTTGTGAGATAAATACTAAAGATAAGATCATAGGTCTAGACCGGACCAAGTTTCAACACTATTACATAGATATGGCGTAAGTCATATTAAGTACATATATGTATAGAGTTATATATAGTGTACTCATCATGTTACTAAATCAATGTGTTTCATTTGTCTTTATCAACATCATTCTAATGTTTTCTTTTTCTTTTTGGATGCGTTCATAACCCTCATGAAGAGGAGACGGAGCTAGAGTAATTAATTTTAGATCTTATTGTAAGAGTTTAAGATTAAAAAGAATATATTTATTTTTATACAGTTGAGTCACAGGTTGAGAGCCTTGGGATTCTACCGTGAAATAATGCACTTTTTTTGGCGTGTGATTTTTAATGCAAAACATCATCTTTTTATATGAATAATAATAATTAATTTGTGGGAGCTTTTATATTAGATATAGTATGTACATACGTACTGGTATAGAGTTCCAAGTACCTAGTTATAGATGGGTGTAGGAAGGAAATGGTTGCTACGTTTTTGATGTGGGATATCCTTAAAAAAAAACAAAAAATAATAATAATGTATTCCTAGCTAATTCATTCCATTTCTTTCTCACCCAATAAAATGAGCTGCCATTTATATACATACATACATACAAATAAACAAAGGACTTGAAAACTATTTCACATTGTTCACAATCATAAGGTAGCAACCGATTGTACCTATTAGATAAATTGAATGTACATATCTATGTAGGTATTTAATACCAAGGGGTATGTATGAATGCTCTATTCTTTGTGTTCATTGAATCTAAAATCATCCATTTCTGCCCACTGATTTTAATTGTATGTTTGTATCTGTGATTCCTTCCGCTGATGTTCCATTGTATGTATGTAAGTATTTTGCATAATGACCTTATTATTCCATTATTATACATGGGTAGGTTCATTATATAAGTTTGATTCCTAAATACATACATATATTCATACGTATAGTTCGCCCCCTTCATTTTTATAAGGTTCATGAGTTTTCCTTGTTGAATCTCATTTTGAATTTTATATTATTCGTCTCTACATTACTCGTTTTCTTTAGTCCTTCATTTTGAGTCAATAGCCTCAACTATGCATTTAAACAATTTTACACGTAGTTATTAACAAGTAAAAAAGTACGAATTTGCAAAGCATAATATATGTACTGTGAATCCATTTCCTTATATCGAAACTTGTTTCTTCTTCTATCTTGTACTCTGTGTATATAAATACCTTAAAAGGCTTTGAAGGGTTTATCAATAAATAAAATATGTAGGAAATGAAAAAACAAACAAGTTGGTTCCTTCAATTCAATTATTCAAAGAAAATATTATATGTAATAGGATATGAGGGATGTTTACTTATTAGGTATTTTTTACCTAATACCTATTAAATCTGCGTCATCTTACAATAATTATATTATTGATTCAAATTTTCCTTAATGAAATAAAATAAAATTCAAAATACTATTTCATTCCAAAAAACAAAGACAAAAAGCAACAACCAGAAACAAACGTCTTAGCTTTGGATCCTCGCTTAAAGAAATTTTAGACCTCTTATCATTTTAGTTGAAAACCTCTGATAAAGGTAAATTAACTTTGTATCTGGTAAATTCATCTCATTATTAATTACCCTTTCCTACATAAGGGCCTGTAATTTTCCTTTCCTAATATAGGACTTGACGGAAGCTAGCCTTTATTTGATTAATGAAGTAGATCTCAAACTCTGCTGGGGTGCACAAAATGTTTATATTCTTTAAAGAAGAAACATGGAATTGAATTTTTTCTTTATATTATATATGTAATATATAATATAAAGAAAACTATATTTCTCTCAATGGTGTACCTTATGGATTAAAAGGTTTGAGAAGTACTGGCTTAATTTAACTGTTGCAAGAAAAAGGTTATAATGTACATATATTTATTTTGTCAAGAAAGGAAAAGTTTTCTTTTAGTCAGAGTAAACATTATTTAAATAAACAGTTCCGTCTAAAAACAAAACAAAGAAACCTTGGAGTAACGAATGAATACATTTTGTCCAGTCCCCTCTGAGAATATTAAAACTGCTTAGTATCCACTGATAGGGGGCATTTTTCCTTTAATTCTACTTTTAGAAGAGGAGAAGTTGATGTACTGCGTAAATACTTCTATGCATTATATGATGGAGATTCGCCTTCATACGTATATATATGTATATTTGGTGTTAATTTTAGTACATTTATTGGTGTACACACACACACAATGTGTACATAGTTGACTCTACAATAGATGTATTATGTTACACATAATCAAATGAGCCTCAAAGAGCAGTGCTCTGTAAAGCTTTTATTTTATCTGCAGTTTGTTTTGGGAGGAGTAGGAGGAATGTATTAGTATACCTAGGTGATTCATAATTGTGAATGTATATCCAAATATTTGTGGATAAGTCACTCATGATTAATTAGAGTAATATGTACTATACATATATGTATGTTACATGCATCAAGAGGTAAAGTCTGATTGGCCAAAAGTATGACATTATAGGAATATGTACATACCTGCTTTCATCAATAATTATATTATACTCATATATGTATACTATTCGCACATAATATACATATACATATAGTATACGTTTGGTCGTTGGTAAAACATAATGCAGTTGTTATAAAAAGTAATGCTGTATTTTTTTTAAAGAAAGAGGTTGTAATTGCATTGAGATTTTTTCCGATTTTTTTATTTTGTCTTACAAGTAACCGTGGATCAATTCAACCTACAACCTACGTGTTGAAACTCGGTTTGATTTTTTCTAGAGGAATGTTTTTTTCGGTTAAGAATGACTCGCAAACTGGTTATTGAAATTTAATTGTTTTCAAACCCTTAACACCACCGTTATTTTATCTGTGGATGAAAAAATAAAAGAATAAAAAAATAATACTTCTGGTCTCGGTTTGAAATGAGTCACTTTTTAAACATTGTTATGTCAGGGATTATATTTGCTCATTTCAAATCCCAATTGACAACGTTATCAAGTGCAGTTCATTAAAATATCCGTTCAGACATAACAAAGTTTCAGATAAGACCCATCCAGATCGAGTATATGTATTTATAGGACTCGTATTGTTATCTTCGAATTATAATAGTCTTGAGCCGGTCCAGGATTTACACAACAGTATATCTCTTCACATATTTTTATGATATTCGGAGAACCGATTAAATTGCCCGATTTTAATCAATTTTATACTAATCGGTAATTGGTCCAATTGCCAAACACTATGGATACTCTATTTCCCTAAAAAATCCAATTCAAAAAATAAAATAAAAAACGAAATAAATACTTTTTGTCTCAAAAAAGAATGAGATGTAAATTTTTTAGTTACTGAGCCATTGAAAACCCAAACTGGCCATTTCTGAAAGTTATTTATCCCTCAAATAATATTTTTGACCCTCATAGTAATCAATGTAATTTAGATTTGTGACATCACTTTTATCTATCATTTACTATTAAAAAACTAAATAACCTACATCAACTCCTATGTGTGACCATGTCAGCCCTCAATAAAATAAGAAAAAAAAAATTAGGATGTGAATAGTTTCTCAAAGTATTAGCAGTGATAGTGATGAGAAAATTTATGCAGTGATCAGAGTAGCTATTCCTAAACTGGTTAGCTTTACTTGTATCTCAAAAAAAAAATACAAAAAAATAGAAAAATACAAAACAAAAACTACTCATTATTCGATATCAGTTCCAAAAAATCCATACCGACCCAGCCCTTCGTTGAACCTACCTAGATTCATGTTTTTTACTTTGTTTTTTGTTAAAATATAAACAAATTAAAATCCTATTTTCTGAGCAATAAACTTTGTAACTTTCCATTAGGGAGGAATTACGGACATGTAATAAATTTGTTTTGGGTTGGGCAATGAGCCATAATACATACTTACATATGTGTACAAAAAAAAGATACCCTCTTTAAGATTTTATTTTGTTTAAGAAGATAATTTCCAGTAATTTGCTCTAAAAAAATATGTAGCTTCGTATAAATGTATGTATATAAAAATGTCTGTGAGGGAATATTTATACCCTCACAGATATATTAAGATGTTGTTAAAACTTAGTAGAAGATGCAAAAAAATCTAATCATACCAAAATCATTAAATACATCATAACTAATCAAAATATTACTCAGTATTATTATTGAATAATAGATTGTTTTTGTTCCCTATTCTCATCAGTTCACAGTTTGAAAAAAAATACAAAATATGACGTCATTGACAATTCATTAAAGTTCGGATCCAAATTTTAAATGAAACATATCAATACCGAATTTTCATGCGTGACCGATCCAGTTCAAATGTGTTTAGCCCAACAAAAATTAAAAAGATCTTGGATTGGTCCATTGGTGATTTCCATACCAAAATCCAACACTAGTAGATACATTTTATAGATAAAAACATTAAAAAAGTACTTTAATTTATAATGAAGCTAAATTATAGCATTGTTCATGTAATTTGACGATTACTTATGTAACTATAGGTAGTTTGAATGCATGCTAATAAATTTTTTATAATCTTTTAATGCTCATTTTTTATAGGTTTATTTATAAGCTTTATTGGTAGATAGTTTCGATGCATACAGCATTAAGTAATAAGATCATAAATGCCCAGTACCTACTAAAGTAAATACAATCAATTTTAGCTGGTTCCCATTGAGATGTAACAATTTAAAGGAATTCATTTTGCTATGCTATAATTCTGAGACAACTAGAATAAATTTGTATCAGAGCACCATATCTATGTATTGCTTATACATAATTAATGAATCGCACAATTAACTGAGATATTTTCTGAGGTGGGAATTGTTTTAATAATATGGTAACAACTAGTTTGATTATTTTCCCTATAATGTTATTAACAACAACACCGATATGCACACACTTTATAATTAATAAAAGTTGATTGGTCTCCGCTACCAAAAAAAACTTCAATTTTAATAATTCCATCAGTTTCATCTCTGATTGTCAATTATGTCATAATAATTATGCTTTGCTCTATGAATAATACAACTTTTAGTTTAATTTACATTGAATTGATATTATAAAGTTTAATTATGTTTTTTTAAATTACTTTTATTATTGAGTTACTACGCCAAGTAACGAGTAATTAATTATTTTTACATGTAACGTTCCCAAAACTGGTTTTGAGTCCACTCATTCTTTTCTCAAAAATAATTTTTCATCCTTAAGTACATGGTATATAATATATTTATGATGGTAAAAGATTGAAACTATGTCATATCAAAATTTGTTCTCCTTAAGATGTTACCGCATGATTTCCTCAATTATGCTACATCTACTACATACATACAATAATATTAACTAACAAATTACTACAAATTACTTCACTATGCCTGATTACATTTCATTGATATAAAACATAGTATGTATAATTAATATTTTTCGTTAATAGTACATTCTTTAATATATTAACTCAAATAATATTCTCTGATTAGTACAAGCGGGGTAGAGTATGCTTTCATGCATGTTAATAATTATTATTATTGGGTATTCATTTCACTTGCATAACAAATTCCAAGTATAAATAAAGGATGTTTGATGTTGTTCCTCAATTCATTTTTGCCATGTTTTTATATTATTTATTTGACAGGAATGAAATTCCTGTACTGATTACCTTTAAAATTTCTTGACATCTTTATTAGACATGATAGAAAAAAGGAGGAGGGGGGGGGGGAGAAGTGTGGGAATGATAAATATTTTAATGATCTTATGAGCAGTTAATTACTCTCTCTCTCCTCCTTGTTTTTAATGCATAATTAATTTAAATGGCCAAATCTATACTTTTTGATGTTGAATTTATGCTAATACTAATCATATGATGTATATATTAAGGAGCAGGATCTGAAAGTACCTAGGTCTTGTTCTCGACCACGATCAATGCAGCTAGATAAAAAATTTCATCTTCTAAAAAAAATAAATAGAATAGGTCTCGGTCTTGATTTATCAACGTCTTGGTCTCAGATGAAAGTTTCAGTTAGAAAAAAGTAGCACAGGGCCGTGCCTAGGATTTTTGTTGGGTGGGAGAAGGTAGGCAAACTCAAAAATTTCATCAAGTTAAAAACCCAATGAACAAACAATTACATCATTACATACAGTTGCAAAACTCTTATTTCATAGTTGGAAGTAAAGTTCTTTTCTAGAGGAAGTTTTATTTATATACATATAATATAAAACTAGCAGTGCCCTGGTGGCACTACGGCACATTTAAAGATTAAATTGAAGAAGACATTATTATTTATAAAAAATCCTATTAAAATATTTACTTAAGTGCTTATGGATATAAGTAGATTATTTTTTGTTTTTCCATTTGGAGGATAAACAAATAGATGCTTTTCTAACTCAGGAAGGAGTCACATAAATTCGACCAAGTAAGAAAGAAACATGGATGATGCTCTAAGTTTAATCCATAAACTTGCTAATATTTTTTGATTAAATTGACAACTATGATTTAAAATAAATAGAAACTATTCATATTCAATTATTTCAAATCATAAATGACAATTTAATCACAGAAAGTTATAAAAATATTTTTTTAGTTCTTCCCTGCAAGTCATATATGTATATGTATGTTCAAACAAAATGATTACTATAAGAATTAAAGATGGATTGACGCCTTTCAATGTGAGACAGGCAATGTTTTTTTTTTTTTAATAAAACACAAGGAATTTTGAATGTATGTACATACCTATGTTTTTTATAAATAAATATTTTTTATTAATCTTATGGTTTTCGAGAAACAGGTTTTTGGGCGTTTTACCTTAATGGGCCACCAAACCAGATATTAAATAGCTCACGATCTTTTTCGGATCAGAGTCTAACAAGGACATATGTACATTAATTTTTAGTGTGTCCCCTACATTTGCCACAAATCTGTTTACACATTTATTTAAGTATCTTTGGGGTGAGTCATCCTGCAGCAAAATGGTTAGTGGTAGGATATCCTGCTGTGAATGTTTCACTTCACGATTTCTATGTATGTCATCTAAATAGATGACAAATTATATTTATCTTTTGTTTTTAATAAATATAGTTTTGATTTGACTACGAAGCTTTGCGTTTTTAACAGAATATTTTTAGTTTAATGTTTGATGTTCCGATAAAAAAAAAGCCTGGTGAATTTTTGAACATTAGTTTTTTCTCCTTGAAGAAAGTATGCACTCTGTGTCTATATTTACTGTGGATTTTAATGGGTCAAAGTCAAAGTAACTACAAGGGTAGTATAAACCCTGATGTATGAATTGTGTATAAATATGTCCTACATGTATGTATAAGTTGAAATTTAATTTTCAGCTATTCGACCTTTTTCTATTTACATACATACATATCTTTATCTTTGTACATACAGTCATGGGCATAAGTCTACGTACACTTTAATATTTATTTTTGCAAAAAATGAGCTTTATGCATTTAAAAATAAAAAAAAACATATATACAGAGTAAAATCAATCCATATTTTGCTCTATAAGTATAAAAAGATAAGCAGTGATCATTCAGTAGTGATGTTAGAAAAAGCTACAACTATTTAAAAGCATATATGTTATTTATATAATATTCATGAAATTTTCCTTATAATAATATACCATACCACTACTACTACTACACCTTGATATTGGCGAGTCATTGGTGTTTATATTATACATATACGTACATGAAAAGAGTTTGGAATATGTGAATGAGTTAATACACGACGGAAAATAATTAAAAAGGATTTTTTTATCAACTTCACTGCCGAATGGTTACTCCTTAACACATAGGTAGGGTGTCCTATTCTTTTTTTAAAAAAATGCTTGTGAGTAGGACTCAAGTAAAACATTTTTTGAAAAAATTAAAATCAAACAACTATCGCAATGCTTGTGCCTCCTCTGTACATTTATTGACGTTAAGCAGTCATGCGCATGACCATCTATTTGTCCATACACAAACATGGGTACATTACAAACTATGGAGCGGATAATGTAAATATATTTGAAGGATTTGAAAAAAAAGTTTCTTTGGACTTCAAATATTCAGATTTGAAATCACGGATAATTAATTTTGCCTTTTAGTTCCTCAAATGAATTACGGAAAGAGCAACATATTTTCTTGGTTTTGTTAGAGAAGGCATCATAAATATATGTACAATACTATCTATACACCCTGAATGAGGCCATATCTCATAGAAGGCCCTTTAAATAGATTAGTATATATACTTAGTTCGGCATTCTTTTTAATGCCCTTTCTTTAAAAAAGTTAAGCAAGAGAATCTCTGGTTTGCTCATATAAAGTAGTCTAACAGTTCATATATGTAGTGTGTACATTCCATCACCCCTTGGTATATATGTAGGTAAAGAGAAGAAAATAAGTAGACTGCAAAGTGGCCTATTGCTGAAACAACGATCCACTAAACAAATAGATATGTACATTTGAAAGTCTCTTTGTCATGGGATATGTTAAGTTAAGTTTATAACTCATTAAGAATGTGTTGTTTGCTTTGTAGTAATAAAGTTAGTTCATATATATATATATATATATATATATATATATATATATGTATACATACCTATAGTATAATTGCAATTTCCTTTGTCCATTACCCTTCAAAAGCGACAAAAAAATCTACAGAATTACGGTTGAGTGAGTAGCTGAAAGAAATTTAAAGCATTAGATATTAATTTGATGTTTGCACAACAAATACTATGGGTATGAGAGCATAGGCCATAGTAGGCAAATACTTTCTACGTACATGTATGTGTAGTTGTTTATACAACATATGTAGATGAATGTGTAAATACCTCAATCCTTTCCAATTGAATAGAAGAGAAAATAAATTACTAAATATTATGTGTCAAGTTACAAATTGCATATTCCCACTCTAGATAATGATGGATAAAGGACATTAAAAATGAAAATATACCCTTGTATTAAGTACATTTGTGAGTGCATAGTATCACTCCAATGCATTTGTATCATTAAAATCCATATTTTTAAAGTGTTTTAGCAATTTATACTTATAGGTAATCATATATTACTTATTCAAACACCATTGAGTGATTGTGGGGAAAGTACATAATATGTAAGTACTTGCTTTAACTATGTATGTAGGTTTTTCTTATTTTGTGTAGTGTGTTTTACAACTTCCTTATTAGCATGATTGATTTGTATTTCCTTCTCGGACATTGAGGGATCCATGACGTGTTCTTTCTTATAACTCTTTATCATATCATGCTCTTTATTTGGTCGGTAGGATTCCGTTTTAACGGGGTTATCCCCCTGCCAGTATTTCCTGGTAAATCGGGCATTTAATTGTTTCATAATGTAAGATTTCCTTTATATGTATAATTCATTAGATGAAAAGTTGAATACATACCGATGATCCAATGTAAATAAAGTTATGTTGTATGCGCAATGTACATATATCGATACAAAATGATGCTCTAGAAAGTTCCAAAAGTTTTCGAATCACAAGACTCTACTCCAATTTTGTATGTTTTAACATACTTTCAAGTCCCTTTTTTCTTCATGATGTTTTTTTTATTAAATAAAAGGGCATTTCTATTTTTGTATTTGGAACTCAATTTAAGTTTATGGATCAGCAGTGTGGAATGTCTTATTACATCTCGTATTTCTATTCATAGATGCTTCTTACCTAAGTCCCAAATGGTTACAAGTATAGGTTTATTAAGTAGTGTAACTAATCAATCTCCTCTCGATAATTCTTTCTACAAATATCTTTCCAATAAAGGGAAAAATGTATAATTCATAATGTAATAATTAATTCTCTGTAATACCTCTGTAAAATATTGCTTTCACTTAGATTCACTTAGTACCCATTGAACTAGTTCAGTAATTTTTGTAAGCATCTTTTTAAGCAGCTTAATTGTACATAAATAAGGTTTAATTGAAGTATTTATTACTCTTAAAAGTGTTGGATATTAATTTATACCCTACGATAGTCATATTTTCTATTAAAATCTCCGCTCAATATTACGCTCTCATTCCACCCTTGCTATTTCTCACGCAATTGTTTAAATATAGCAAAATATTTTTATAGCTTGGGACAGAGTAAAAATCACGGGTGTGAGTATTTCCAGGTTTCTTCCTGTGCTACCTATGCATCGAAAGAACAGCCACAAAGAAATTGCAATGTAGTGATCTCACGACTGTGATCCCTATTTAGTAAAGTACTATCAAGAACATATATAAATGATATACATACAATAGGATGTTCCACGGGAGGGTTTTTGCGTCTTTAAGATTCGGGTGTGTCCTACGGATTTAAGACGTCCATTTTATGGAAGTGCTACATCCCTAATCAAAGACTATTAAATGTACACATATAGTACGTAAGTTTTACTTATAGGTAGGTATTCCTTTACACCTTTTCTCTCTCTCTCTCTCTCTCTCTCTCTCCTTTCTTAATATAGCCATAATCATTTATATCTGATTGTATGTACTTACATACATACATACATAGGTACAAAACAGATCGAACAAATAAACAACTGCCCTTGAATGAATATGCTACATATATTATGTGCTATGACGGGGAGGAATCAGAGTCATGCCTATCTACATACCTACTTCCAACTATGAATGTATGTACATACCTTCTACATATTATTATTTTATTATTATGTATACAAAGTCTTATTAATTCTTTGCTATGAGTATGTACATACATATATTAATCTTGTAAATAATTAAGCATACATACATATATTATGTATTATGTAAGTGTTGTAGGGTTTTTTTTATACTATGACTTTATTGTTTATGCTGTACATATACATACATACATACAAGTATAATAATTATGACTACTTAGTGTAGTCTAGATAGATACATACTAGGGTGGCTCGTTATTTTGGTTTTTATATAGAAATTAAAAATAAAATAAAATGAAATTTGGATACTTAAAAAAAACTTATTGAGGGAAGGAGGAATAGGAGACTGCAAGGAAGAAATTTTTTTATAAGTATATTTTCGGCCACATAAATCAACTCCAAACACAACCAAACATGCATATGACGCGTTTCAAATACATAAGTACATTTAAAAAATATTCGATAGCTGTATTACATATAAGTAATTTGAAGTGACAGATAATTCATAAGTTAGTTTTTGAATACATTGATGAGTCTTTGAATTTTGACCCTAAAATTACTTTGTGGAACCTTATTTAAGCCTTTTTTTATGGGACCTTAGCTTTTTTATATTTAAGAACAACTTGTACTAAGAAGTCAATAACACAATTTAATAGAATAAATAAATAAAAATGGAGCCACTCTAATCTACATATTGCATTGTACAATTCAATATGAATCATGAAGAAGGGCCGGGCCCTCTCATCATCTCACTTTCTTTCAATTCAAAGATGTCGCCATTTTAGAACTGTGACAAAAAGTTCTGGATAGTTTGATTTAATGATATATTTTCAACAGATGAAGAGGAAGAAAGAGCACTTAAACTCTTCTTTTTTCTCCAGGCACTCCGCTCCGTATTAACTCCGTACTCGCAAAGAAACGTCATCTCATACTCACAATTAAAATCTGCCCACTGATATCCAAAAAAACCACCCACGATATAGATACAGTGTTGATGATCCTTGGAGCCGTTGGGTTGTGAGGGTGCCCAGTCAAAGTTTTGGATTAGTTGTCCTAGGAACGAAGGATAAACTAAATATTATGCATAATTATGGTTATAATAATGATATGTATGTACATATATTAGGTAAATGGTATTTTATTAAAGGAACAGATGCGAATAAATGATGACATTCTTTGAAAGGTGCGGTACAGTTCTTAAATATATATATATATGCATATGGTCGTTGGTATCCTTGGAAATCAATGTTTTTGTTAATTAGCTAATATATGTATTAACTACATATTTACATGGAGAAAAACGATTTTCCAATCAAATCCACTATTGCCATCCTTTCTCACATTGTGTATTAATAACTAATGGAACATTAGCACATATGATATATCCGTGGATATTCTGCTTTTCATAAATACACTCACCTCCGTGTTGGCAACGCTTTCAATATCCGCAATCTGAGTGGATACTTAGATAAATACTCGCATTCACATACATAGTCAAATATAAAATTATCTGCATTTTAAAAGTATGTATTTTGTATCTGCAAAATACTTGTTTCGAAAATTGATATTCACATTGTATAAATGGATTTGTAGATATGCTTCAGTACATACGTTATTTGTATGCAGTCAAATACAGGGGTTGTAGGTTTAAGGAGCTCTTTTAGCACCCTTATTATTATGGTTCTATGTTAATATATGTCAATTTGAGTAGCATTAAGGAATAGGGAGTTTATTAATAGGAAAATTATACCTATCCATCAATGTAACTAAAAGGTAATGTATCTATGTATGTCCGTACATAGTACTTAGAATATGAATTCAATTTATCTCATATTTTGTTAAATAAAAAATATAATTATTTATACTTAAAAATACATTTATTTAAGAACATACATTTTACACTTTATTTTGTTGAATGCTCATTTTTATTCATTCTTTCTTCTGACTTTTAAAGCTCCTTGTTTCCTTACTTTAAAGGAAGAAACATGAATGTTCATTGAAGAAACAGTAGTGTGTTACTTAGTTATACGTTTGCGCAACCTAGTGTTGGAGAGGCAACATTCCTCTTGTGAGAGGTGAATAAACTTCCTTCTTATTAAGTATCTTTACACTACCTTTTTCAATGTCAAATAAGAAAATGGAGCAATCCTTGCTTACTAGCTTGCTTTTTTTCCCTCTCCTCCTCACACACTTATTTTAAGAGCAATACTTTGTAAAACAAGACGAATATTTGTATTTTTATCTTTATCTTGACCTGAGGGATAGAAACGGATAATCGTAATCCACCATTATGTACAAAGTACGTAATATCAGATGTAGTCTTGGATAATATTACTTAATAGAGTCATATGACTCTTCATTGAAAAATAGTAACCTTATAATGTTACTTACTACAACATTCTTTGTAGCAAAAGTTTTATTTTAATTTTCTTTTAATTTCAAACCAAAAAATTGGAAGAATACATTTTTGATGACAAAGTTAATAAATCATTCTTAGAATTGACAAACAGAACAAAACAAAACAACAAATTTTTCTTTTTTTTCCTCACTTTTGAAAAAATTAAAAGACATTTGAAAAGGCCATCAAACATTGCTTTTTTTGGAGACAATTTTTACTTTAGTAAAGTAATGTCGTTATATATAATATTAGTTCTTACGGGGTGAAGTAATGTTACTGGACAGTAATATTCTACTACCCAAACTTGATCGCAAATGAACTGCTTTAGTCATGACTTGAACTCAAATTCGCTGAGTTGATTCATCTACCATTATGGCAATGTTTTACTAACATAAGTTTTGGATAATGATAAATGGAGTATGAACAAAGTAACAGATCATTCATATCCACAAGATGGCGCTAATTTAGAAAATTATAGTAAACAAAGAAATAAGTAAACAATGGTCATATATATATATATATATATACAAAACCTAATACCCATTAAGGTATGAGCAAAGTACCAACAAATTCGTTGCCACAAGATGTCGCTTAATTACTAGGTTATACATAGGCAGTAATCAAATAAATAAGTAAATAACGCTCACGCCTTATTATAGGTATATTAAATGATCATCTTATTAATTTGAATTCATTACAATTTAAACCAATGTATGCATAATAATTTAAAAAACGCCTTCATCCTCAACTCTCTGCTCTTGAGTCCTTTGCCAAAATCAATTATATTAATTAATAGAGTGGCAATAAATAAGAATAGATGTTTCTAGTTATGTTGAGCTCGAGACCCATTTTTGAAGGTCGTGCTCTCGTTTCTTAATTTTTAAATGACGATTTTTTTTTCATTTGGTCTTCCCAGAGTTAACCGTTTGCTGAATTTGACATTTTCTCAAATACTTCATGGATATCTGCATAAATAACAAGGCCTCCGTGATCGTCCTACAGGTATCCTTGACTCTTAACTTTTCTGAGGTGAATACTTCCTATAAATATGTAGGTATGTACTACCTACCTATATAAATACAAAGGAGAAAACAAGTTTGACATTTGTAACAAAGTATTCAAAACTCTTTTTATCGTTATTATTATCGTTACTAAATGCAAATGCAACAAAAAGAAGAAGAATATGCAGTTGGTATCAGGTCAAAGACATCATTTTTTTGTAATTTGAATCAAGGTTTTGAAGAGAGTGTCGTGGTGCTGCGGGAGTTGATGTGACTGGAAATGAAGATGCGCTTACTAGAGGGACATTGCAGCTATGTTAAATAATAAACAACGTCCTTTTATGTCGTTTATTCCTATATTTTATATTTGCAATAATGTTGTTCTTAAAAAAAGGTTTAGATACATGTTTAACTGAAAATTCGCTTATAGAGATATTAGGTATCGTGGAAATTAAAAACCAGGACCTGTTTAATTGCATATTGATGATATGTTTTAATGTATTTTTTTCCTTTTAATACATAATAAGAAATAGTTTATTTATGTACTATTATGTCGTATTTACGAAAAGAAGAGCAAGGATGGAGTAACCTTCCTTTGGTATCCCCAAAACAACATCACTTACATATGTTCTTCGTTAGCTGTTGCTTTGCATTTATTTGATGAACTCGAACGGTGTACTTTTTTTTTAGTTTCCTTGAGTTATTACATGGTTCATTAAGAGAATGTTCAACAGTTGAAACCTAAAAAGGGACTTGTTGGCCAATTACTATGTAGATATGTACATAGTGTATAGTCTGTTTCTCCAAATTGAAAATTGCTATGTGATTAGCTAAGGAACAAAGTCAGAGCAGAGGGAGGGACTATCAAAAAAAGGAAAATACCTCCTTTGTAACTTTGCTTAGGTAGTAATGAGCTGCCATTTGTGCCATGGTTATGTCTTTGGGGACAGGTAACCTGTCATGAACATCCTCAGTGACAATGATGACTATTTCCTTCTCATTCAAATGAGTACATAGTGAATCGTTTCTCCCTCCCTTTCAAGAAGAAAAGGCGTTTGTTTGCCCTTTCCCTTAGGCTTATGTCCGGATTCGATGACTTTTACCTTTTGTTGATTATTATTATTGTTATTATTTTAAAGTATGTATGTAATCCATATCTTTGCTGCGATGGAATTGCTGTTGCTTTACTTGCTTGGGTGTTGTCTATATCAGTTTTAATAATAATAAGTAACATTTTCCTGAAGGTTATTTGTTAGAAGTTGGTTTCAATAATAATAATAATAATAAAAATAAAATATTGGTCTACGGCAACATCACCTCCTCAGGCTTAAATCCGTACATATTATGAGATACATTTAACTATTGAGGGTCAAAAGAAATGAATAATAATTGACAAACACACGTCCCCCTGCCCTGTAAAGTCCTCTCATTATTCATACCAATTGAGTCTCAGGAATAAATGTTTTAACTTTATCTAATACCCTCCCTTTCTTTGCCCTTGATATTTGCTTGGCTCCTTCTGGCGGAAGAAGGACAAGAAATAGATTAATTATTATTCTACATACATATATACATACGACTCGATTTTAAGGGAAAGACCAAAAAAATTGACCAAAATCATTATCATAATTATGCATTCATTAAGAACAACTGTTGTTGGGTTTTGTTTTGTTTAACATTTATCAAGTAAGCCAATTATTTATTTATTCTTTCCTTTATTTCAAGTACACTGAGAGAGAAAAAATACTGTGTTTTTTTTCAACTAGGCTCCTTAGAAGCACTTTCTGTGAACAATGGATGGACCACATTCATCATACTCTTGTTTGGAGATCCACATCTGTTGGAAGGTAGAGAGGGAAGCCAAGATGGAGCCTCCGATCCAGACAGAGTATTTTCTCTCTGGAGGTGCAATGATTTTGATCTTGATGGTGGATGGGGCCAATGCAGTGATTTCCTTTTGCATACGATCAGCAATACCAGGGTACATAGTAGTGCCACCAGACATGACAGTATTGGCATAGAGATCCTTACGGATGTCGACATCACACTTCATGATGGAGTTGTAGCAAGTCTCGTGGACACCACAGGATTCCATACCCAAGAAAGAGGGTTGGAAAAGGGCTTCAGGAGAGCGGAAACGTTCATTGCCAATGGTGATAACTTGTCCATCTGGCAATTCATATGATTTTTCCAAGGAGGAAGAGGCAGCAGCTGTAGACATTTCTTGTTCAAAGTCTAGGGCCACATAGCAGAGCTTTTCCTTGATGTCACGAACGATTTCACGCTCAGCCGTTGTGGTGAAGGAGTAACCACGCTCAGTGAGGATTTTCATCAAGTAGTTGGTCAATTCACGACCAGCCAAATCAATTCTGAGGATGGCATGTGGAAGGGCATAACCTTCGTAGATGGGAACTGTGTGGGAGACACCATCTCCAGAGTCCAGGACAATACCAGTGGTACGTCCAGAGGCATAGAGTGAAAGGACAGCTTGGATAGCAACGTACATGGCGGGCATATTGAAGGTCTCAAACATGATTTGAGTCATCTTTTCTCTGTTAGCCTTGGGGTTAAGAGGAGCTTCTGTAAGGAGAACAGGTTGCTCCTCTGGGGCAACGCGTAGTTCATTGTAGAAGGTGTGATGCCAAATCTTTTCCATGTCATCCCAGTTGGTGATGATGCCGTGCTCAACTGGGTATTTTAGAGTAAGGATACCTCTCTTGGATTGAGCTTCATCTCCAACATAGGCATCTTTTTGGCCCATACCCACCATGACACCCTATGAATCATGTGGAAATATAAGTACAAGTCATGTAAAATAAACAAATAAATCTCCAATAACCTGATGGCGTGGTCTTCCAACGATGGAGGGAAAGACGGCTCTTGGAGCATCATCTCCTGCGAATCCGGCTTTACACATACCGGATCCATTGTCGACAACTAGTGCAGCCACGTCTTCGTCACACATCTTTGCAAATAAAGGAAGGAAATCTTTTTGAATGGAAAGAATTGAATGAAAATGTGTTGTCTTGTTGACCCCTCAGAAAGTACTCGAATCATTTGATGGGTCATCTCCTACCTTTTATACACTTGCCTACCTTTTTCATTTTTAGAAAGCTGGAGTTAGACCGGTGGGAAAGTTAATTAATGCTTTTTGACCCCCTCAGTAAATAATACATTTTTGACCATATTTGAGCATGGAAACTTTTTCTCACTTTCTCAAAGGGCTGGTCATTGCTTTTGAATTTCTCTCCCCTACAAATATCTATGTACATATGTATTAATGTAATACATTTATTAATACATATACCCTGAGATGTTGTTTTATAAAAAGATGCATATATACATATATGTATATGTATAATTAATATTTAAAGTGCATTTTTGTAATATTTCCTAAATGATGATTTTAATTTTTTTAAATAAATATGTGTTTAAATATGTAACTAATGTTAAACTACATATTTTGTATATATATATATATATATACATATTTTGAGAATGGATTGACATCAATTATCTCTTACTATTAAAGTACATATTAATAATGACAATGTACATACATAATTAATTGCTATTCAAGATTTTACGACTATATGTATACTAATGGAGTTAATTAATTACACGTGTCTTGTTTGTTGTTTTAATACAATTTAAGGGCGAACAATTAAAAAAAATTCCTTTTCTCTAACTACATATGTACACCTAACCATTTATGAACTTTGTCTATCACTAACTTATACATATATGTAGTCATTTATTGAATAATTTTGAACAAGTTGTAACTTATTCCTATTATAAGAAATGTTAAGTTGAAATTTGTACGTCTCCTAACATAACATTTAATTTGAGCACGTGTCATTTTAATTAACAATTGTCAATCGTAGTTTTGATTTAAAAAAAAAGGAGCCAAATATTGATCCTTTAATTTTAATTTCTTCAGAAATTTAAGTATGGCCCATTTTTATATTTATATAAACGAATTTCCGTTTCTTGTTTTATACAAAATCTATTACTAAAATACATTTTTTGAGAAACTAAAATGTTCTATTCCATTTTTTTGTATGCAATTTGAACAGAGTTGCAACTAGAGTTCCTTTAAAATATTTTTATAGAGACAATAAACTTAAAGTAGTCAAATTTTTGAAGCCGTGTCAGCTGACAAACCAGAGGATCATCTAATAAAATCAATCAACGTTCAGAACATTACTAATTGAATGAAAAGTAAGTAATGAACAACAGCTGACAACAAAATGCAGTTTGAATTTTCATGTTAGTGGGGGAATGCTGTGTACACTTATTTCAATGCATTGGGCCTCTAGTTATAGCTATATGTAGTTATTTTTTTTTCATCAACTTCAATTTTTTTCTCTTCAAATCATTACTCTATGTTTTTTTTACCTTTAGATTTTCCCTTAAAATTATTTCCATTACAAACAAATTCCCCTCTCCATTTATTAAATTATAATTATACTCCCATATTAATTGCATCCGTGAAGAAGTTATCCAAATGCTACTCTGTGTCAGGGTTAAAAATATCTTTTCTTGAGTGCTAGCCAAGGTATTAAATATAGTGTTTTCATGTGACGTCATCAGTGGTAAATATTTCGAAAATTCTTATTGTCCTTTTTTGCAATAATGATTCAAATCGCTTCGGTTAGGGTATGTTTTTATATTATTCTTATTATTAATTCACAGCATACTTAAAAACAATAGATGCATATAGAGAGTGTTTTCATGTAACGTCATCATTGCGGAAGTCGTGCATCTTGGGGGTCTAAACAACCAAATTGTATAAGAATAAAAATCCTTATTTATTTCTTTTTTTATATGTACAAACTAGTTAGCTTTTTACCGGTTGAAAAACACTGTTTTACCAAATTAAATATGCTATTATTTCATTTGTGAAGTCGTGGGGTCAATAATTACTGCAAAATTTCTTTTAAAAAAAGTATTGTAATTCACCCAGGAACTAAATTCAGAAATATCCCTTGTCCACAATTCAGTTTGAAGTTATAAATTAAAGTTCGCATTATGATTTTTTTTTTGTTAAGTATGATGGTTTTTTTAATTAATGATATTCACCTGTTGCCTTTTAGAACAAAAGTAGATCATTTTTGATACGTCACAACGTGTCAATTATACAAACATTTATATAAAAACTTGCATGTTTTTGAATAAAAGAATGATAATTCTTTTCTTATAACTACATGCATTTATAATTAAATGAAATAAAAAGTGGTCATAGAATCATTCCACAAGAGGGAATTAAACCGAGGTCGAGATTCAACCATTTTTTTCAAGGTTAATCATGGTGAATAAAGTAAATATAATAGTCATTATCGTGGACAACCCTGGCTAGATTGTATACACATAAATAATTAAGTTGAGAGGGTTACACCCTATACAGTTACATTACGTTCAGGAATTTGCTCATTTCATATTCTGATCCACGGTTGAGCTATTGATACTACTTTCGTAAGTCTATACGACGTCAATACGCATAAAGGTAATGATTGTGATGGTTGTCAAACGAAGAAGTAATTGTGTTTCTGACTGTTATGAGGTCTATATTGTACATTATGAAGCAGTGATTTTTTGCTCAAGGCTGCATTCTTCAAGATTTCGTTATTTTTAAGCCTTTAAGACTCTATGCCAAACTTGAAACTGATAGATCCAAGTTTAGTCTATCGCATTTTTACTTGAAATTCTAAAATTTAACTGCATAATAAAAAAAAACTCGACTATCCCAAAATTTGATGATTTTTCGTACAGAAGCTCTCACGTATAAAACAAAAATGTCTGGCAAATTTTAGTCCACCTAAATCACCGGCTTAGGAGATATGGGCACTTTATTGAAGGTAGATGAGCCTTAAATGACTGGAAACTTATTAATTTCAAGAGTCGAGACTGTCTCCCTCCAGGTTTGACTGTACATAAGAAGAGTAATGTGACAATAAAAAAATAATAATTATATGTGCAGGTATCTTTGTTCAAGGGATCCTTTGGTCGAAAAATGTTGAAGACCCCTCCTTTCAACTCTCTTTAAAATACTTTAAGTAGGATAAATTGTTGAACATGGAAGCAATGCCCCTTTGTCAAGATTATTATACTTAAGCAACATACATATATTTAAACCAACTCCCTACCTGTTGGAAACCATGCCCATTTTCCTACGTGTCCATTATCAGATCCACCAATCCATACTCCTGTCCGATGATCTCCTAGGTACAAATAACAATGGGATTAGTTATTTTAATATCATTCTATAAATAGTTGCAAATATTTAATAGTAAGGAATATTTCATTTATGTATGTATGTAGTTTAGAGACGCATTTAACAGCATTCAAATCCCTTGTCATCATAAATTATTCGATCTCCTTATTTCATTGTTTGAAAAAAAGAAAGAGAAAAAAGTATTCAAACTATGCAATTCTCCTTCCTTCCTACTTATTATGCATGTAGACTCATAACTACCATGGGTCACATTCTCTTTTCTAATTACTTCTTTTCTATGTCGATATGATGTACATATGTAGGTAAATATATGAACAAACATTAGAATCACCATACCCATGATTAGAATCATCATTGTTGTTGGTGGCACAAAGCACATTCCACATTCTCACTGCCCTCATCCTTTTAAAGTTTCCACCCCTTAAGGCTAATAATCATTCCATCTATCTATGTTAGTAGTATACACTTCCCAAACAGGAAGGTTAAGGGAGAGAGAGAGACCCATGTTTTTCATTTATACTTCAAGTATTTTTTGCCTTAAGCCTCAATTTACTTCCGCCCCATTTTCCTGGGATGTACTCCTTTTGAGAAAGGGACTCGTTTGTTTACAAATAAATGCTCTGAGAAAATATATTTCTTTGTAGACATGGTGGATGAATCATGTCTGTCTTTTTATTTTGAAAGACATTATTATTGATTTATATATAATATAAAGACAGTTTTTCTTATTACTCATCATTTTCTTGAATTCTGTTTTTTCTACTTTTGTACAGCGTACATAGATGTATTTAACGAATTGAGGTATTGAATATTTCATTATGGTATTTGTGGAATAGGGAGACTCATTTTTGACAGATTCACTTGTTCCATTTTTGCTTTGCTATTTTTCAAGCGATGAATTCAGACCAAAAAAACAAAACCAACAACCTCCAGAAGGGACGACTCTCACACGGAAATTAAAAGAGTACATACATATGTAGTCCTCTCCATATGTATTTTATGTACAGCATTATCAATCATTATTCATGGTAAAATATAATTGTGTTTGAATTTTCCATAAACATATGTTATTCTAATGACTAGGCTTGAACATGCAGATTAAACAAAATTCCTCAATTACATACTTATTCAAACTGAGGGATAATTATGATCAAAAGACTACACAGACTCTTCAAACTTAATTACTCAATAAGCATGGAAGCTGTAATTAGACTGAGTAAATGCTGCTTGTCCACTAAAGTACATAACTACATTTTTCTAAGTGTTGCTCAGATCTAGAAATGACTCAATTGTAAAGTCAACACATGGATACTTCCCAAAATAATTCCTGCATAAATAATAATTCAGTCTCATGGTTTGTTAAATTCAACAATTTCAGTTCACCTTCAAAAAACTATACATAGTTAATTATGGATTTGGAGATTGAGGAACACTCCATGTGAGCATTTGTAGTAAAATTCTCTGTTGTGTTCCAGTTTCTTAATACCTTTTATCATCATTGAGATAAACATAGTTGTAAATGTACAAATTCATGAAATCCATCTTTTTAAGAAAATCACACAATACAAAAAGGACATTACAATTTAAAAAAAAATAAATATCAAATGAAGACTATAGTTGCATTCCTGAGTATATCAAACCATCCCGTCAGTTTGAATATAAAGTCCATAATTGACCAAAATAAACCCATTAAATAGGAGTATTTATATATACTTATAAATTATATATCAATAGCTTGGCTGTGTACTCACGCATCTCATTTTGTTGAATGCTATTTAGTTTACTTTCTTCATTTCTTCAACCCGGCTCATAGTTTACTCACTGTATTTTCAACTTACTTATTATGTATATACAATACACTATGTAGCAAAATATGAACTTTTTTGTGCCTGGGTTTTATGTCGAATAATACAAAAATTTCAAAATGTTATTTTTGATGTCTACAAACTGATTTTTTAATGGATATTAAAGATTCAAACTCATTTTTAACGTAAAGAAAGGAAGTAAATGAATTAAATATGTAATAAAGTTATAGGGAAATGCTTTTAGTTTTTAAAAATGTTGTCAGTATTTGTATGTACATATATCTTGTTTGTAACTTGAGAAAAGTGTTGAAAATATTTTTATTAATTAGTTTTTTTTTCATGTGAAAATGAGTCTTAATATGTATGCACTATAAAATCAATGTTTAGTATTGAGAAGCTAAATTTTTGTGCTATTTATCATGAACGAAACATAAAATAACCATTTAAATGTCGTTCATAGTGCAGTGTTTTTTTTATATACTATTATTATTATTATTATTATTATTATCTAATTTTCTTAATTTCAAAGTCAAACTCAACTTATTTTAAATGTTGCAATCATTCCGTATGACGATTTTTGTAAATTAAATATCAGAGCAGGTAATTTTTTTGTTAGAGTCAGGAAGTATGTACATGATGCTCACTTTACGAAACGCTGGTGGCATGGAGTTATCAATTCATTAGAGATGGAATTTATTCCATTGACTCTCACCTCATGTTTCACCTATACGTCATTCTACCTCCCTATGTACGTATAAAAAATGTATGTATAGATACTTCCCCACAACGTATCCTTTTATAATTACTACAAATTGACCAGGAAAAAGGATGTTGAGTAGTGGAAATAACAAAACATCACGGAGGAGACAAAGCTAGTCCGTATCTCCCTCCTACTCATTTGCTATGCTGTTTGTATACATACATATGTTGTTATAATGTATTATATACATAAATATGGTGGTCCCTGTCATGTTTGTCGACAGGTTTTGATTGCTTCAAAAAGAGGAATCTACTCAAAAAATAGTTCCATGGTTGACCTCCTACTCTGATACTTAAAGTATTTAAACTTCCTATTGTGTGATATGTATGTAGGTATGAATATTACTTCATTAGTCGATGAATAAAGAATGTATAGTATAAAGAGAAATGAGGAGGCGGTACAGTGGAGCACTCAGGGATAAGCAAATAAGCAAGCAAACAATTAGATTAAGATGGGTCAAGGGTGTTGGTGGGAAATGAGATCCTTCGAAATTCGACATGGAGCTCTTAGAGCTCTACCTTGCTTCGATTTACAAATAATTATACCAAGGAAAATGAAGTATTTACCTTCGTATCCTCTATATTTGTACATTAAAAAAGATCATATTTGAAAGATATAATATATGGTGCATGTATGTATATTTGTATGTATTTCTGTCTATTCGACAATTGGTTTAAGTGTATGTACATAAATGGTAGATTCTATTACTAAAAGAGTGTCTAAACATAAGACTTAATTGAAATCCGAAGTAAATGGGGTATATATTGAAACAGAAGTCACTAAATGTGACTTAAAGGGAAAAATAACCTTATCCATGGATTGATTCTCGTTAGAAGAATGAACATACCCCTTTTATCAGATGAAGACAATAGCTCAATCTTATGATGAAGGGATTGATACGATGGGAGGAAGGAAGGGAGGTGTACTGTCTGTTAATCTCTGACAAAAAAATGAACACCTAGAAGAATGGTCAAAATCGGGAAGAAAATAGATCTCACCGGTCCGGATATCTAATACTGGCTACGCCATTGTATTGAGATCATAATTGATTTTTTGCTAAAAGAAAATTCAATCTATATGCTTTGATATTGTTCTTGAGAGAGATAGCAAGACTTTGACATGGTCTCAAGAGCAAAACCAACCTCCAAAACAGAAAATGACCTGAAGTAACGTATCTAATTCTTATACATATACCTCCTCAATATGATATACTCCTATCTGGGAACAAATGAACTTCGTCGTTTCATATCCATTGTTACATACATGTACATACTCTGAGAAGGAAGAAATTTTTTTTCATTTCATTATCTATACATATAACTCAACATGATTTGCATTTTCCATTCTTTCAGAAGTTACTAATTTTTTCTTATCTTCTAGGCTTTTGTACATATGCCTACATATGTACCTCATACCTACTATTTACCAATTACTACCTACTATAATACATACTTTTAATAGACATTTATTGTACATAGTATCCTCCTTCTCTATGTATGTACATTGTGTATTGTTTTAAGAATACCACCTACCTACATAAGAACATTGTACAAATGTACATAATATATGGTCATATTCATTCATTAGTTCAATTAGAATCTTATATTATACCTATAATATATGTAGATGATTATGCAAATACTTGGTATAGCACGGATGAATCCTTTGGTCTGTGAAACTTTCTTAATGTCTCTATATATGTAAAATAGGAACATTATGGGTATGTAGTGGAAACTGGACAAGGATGGAAATTCCAAGGGGGGTGGGGGAAAACCTCCTTCATAAAAAGATTATTTTGAGATCCATAGAATACAAATTATCATTTATAAAAAAACTGTCTTATAGACATACTATATACATAACAATAAACCCAAATTGTTTTTGTATAAAAAAAAGTCAATTTAAAAAAATAGTCACCCCCAAATTTTACATCATAACTTATATGTCGTCGTTGTCCCCAACTATGAAATGGGATTTATGTGCCTAAAACCGGCAGACTTTGTTAATTAATCCGCTTTTTTGCCTTTAATCGGACCGGAAGTGAAAAAACTCACGAATCGACTCAAACTTCTGCTCTAAGACTTGGACTCCAGCTCATAGACTCAAGACTTGACTTAGTCTCCTAAACAGAGGCTCGGTGAACTTCTCTAGTAATTGGGAACAGTTGCAACATATCCATTTCTTAAACTTAAAAGAAACTTTAAATACAAAATTTTCTTGATATCTAACTCAAACTTATTTCACTTATTTCAATCGTTACAACGGTTAGAAATGACTCGACAGGTTGTATTTAAATACCAATTTATGAAAAAACTACTGACTGGCATAATATTTTAATAAATTCAACTAATACTAACAAATATACATATATTGTAAGAAGTATGTGGCAATACATACATTCTGGCCATATTCCAGTTATTTAGCCACTTTTTATCATCGAGGATTCAACGTCATGATTTATGACTCTTGATATTAAGGGTTAGAGAGTGATAATTTAATATCGAACATTGTTTTGGACGATTCATTGTAGCCGGAACCGAAGAGGTGTAAGAGGGTGACATATAGGGTGATCAAACGTCTTCTTTTCCTTGGACATGCCTTCTTTGTCAGACACTCTACTCTGGTTCGAGGACTTTTTTTATAAAGAAATCCATGAAAATCCAAATTATCTCTTTTATAAGGAACAATAATTAATTTACTAATGAATAAAAACATTCACATCTACATATATTGAATGATCGAGTCATGGGTCTTCTTTTATTGAAATCAAAATATATTGTTTGTGTATATTTGGTATACATATACCATACATTATAGTATATGGTTATGTAAGTATATAATATATCAAAAACCTAGGAATCTCTGTTTTTAAGATCATTACTCTGTAAAAACCATGTACATAGATACATATGTATATATCATCAAATATCAAACTCTATGCTTGAGTAGGTCGGATTCACACTCTATACATATACGGTATAGTATGTGTGTACACAAACATTCATGAAAAAATATGCATGAATTGATAAGAAAGGTCCTTGCAATAGCAACATCATCAAGAATATGTACTTCTTACTTTTACTTACACATCTGTTGCATTTTGTACCATCTTTTAATACAGAAAGTGCTTAAAAAACCTCATGGTCATCCTTTAAATTAATGGTCAAATGAATTAATATCTACACACGTAGTATTTATATATTATATGGTATATAAATATGACCTGTAATTTATCAATGAGTTTAAATTAAAATATTTATTACATATTTTAATATACGAGTCCCTTCTTGGATACATGCGGAAGTTGACGAGGCTCATTTTTCATTACTGTTATTATTATTCTTTTGTCTTAATGATAGAGCAGAGTTACTTATTCTTCTTATTATTATCATTACATTTATAATTTATAATTCCTTTTTCCCTTGGGCAACGGAGTCTCGAGGTCCAAGGGTTCAATGGTATACATATTATATTTATGGTATACATGTTCATATGTAACTACATAAAACTTAAAAGGACATCTTGATGGTTTTTTCCATTATGTGCATACAAAATTAATCATGGGTAGATAATAACTTTTTTTTACCTTTTGAACTTACCTACTTGAGACTCAATGTATTTATGTATCACACGTCATAGGAATCATCTTCACCGTATTTTTCAACCCTTCCTCATAAAAGAGAGAGGAAAAAAGTCATAATTAGCCAATTCTTATTCCCAACTATGGAATAAATATTCTTCATTAAATACAAGATAATTATCATCAGCGTAACAACAGATAATTCCAGTTGTTCAAGCAATCCATGAAGGGCAAGAAAAATTGACTCCTGACTATAAAAATACGTAGTCTTCGGTCTAAACCGAGAATAGTTTAATGAACTCTTGATGACGAAGTGTAAAGTGATGACTCATTACGATGTGAAACTGTTTATATGACCGTACAAGCTCTGAGACTCATTCCCTATCGAAATATGGACTCTAAAAGTTGTGGAAAAACCCTGGTATAATTAAATCTCTACAAAAAGTGTTATAAATGTGATTCAGGGGAAGTTGTTTTTACATTTCAATTGGAATGAGTCAAAATGAATGTCTTTGTTTTATCTCATCATTTCTTAATGTTGCACTTGCACTGAAATAAATGTTCTATAAAGAAGGAATCACATCTTAGCGAGTGGAATTATAAAATTGGTCTTGAACCGTGTCACAACACTATTATGTGCTAAAGCACATATTTCATGATTTTTTTTGTCGAATTTTGATCATTTATTTATTTTGCAACTTTTTTCGTTCCTTCCACTGTTCTATTTAGAAGTTGCTCATGAAATCCAGTGAGGCTCATACTTTAATTAATTTTCCTTTTTATATTATGTAGGTATTTTGAATTGAGAGTTAGTTAATGACGGCTTCCTTTTAATGAATATCATATATCACTCTATTTCCGTCTTATCTCCATCCCCGCGTAACATTTCATCATTTTTTTCTTCTTGCTTCTTTATTATTGATAATGTCATCATTATTGATTCTTCAAAGAACTTTATTATTATGTGTTCAACATGACAGAGCATTCATAAATCTTCTTCTTATTGATAGAATATGTATCAGTCTATCTTCTCATTTAATCGATGCTCCGCAGTTGTATTTATTCATACAATGATGATATCGTGGATGTCATTGCCAAATAATGTTACTATCCTTCCAATTCCCCCTTTTTTTTCGTTAGTTCTTTTCCTTTAACTACATAAAACTGGCATCGGTAAATACTTACAGATACTGAGTGAGGTAGGAAATTAGCGAATCATGATCAAAGATTACAGTACATATTCCACCAAATATACATAGGTATGCTGTCGTAATTTTATGCTATTTATTCCCATTGTGTCAATTCAACCAAAGATAAGGTGGATCAAACTCCTGGGACATAGCTGAAATACTTCTTCAGATTTTCCTCTCCATGGCCATACATACATATAAGTATGCCATAACCAATTGACGCCACTGATATCTTCCCATCGACATGGTATTTGAAAAAACAAACACTCTAGTTAGTCCAACCTCCCTATAGAATAAAACTCTCTAGATACAACCCATTCCATGACAAAAAAAATTATATATCTTGTGTCTCTATATAAAAACAATTTTGAACAAAAATCAAGAAAATACTTAATGTATACATCTGGTCCTACTCTAATTTTGAAGTCTGAATTCGTGAATCAAAAGCTAGCAATCAAGTCCAATTTCTAAGATTTTTTCTTCTATTTTTCATCTATTAACTCCTTACAAATCATTGACCTTGAAACACTTATATAGTGAGGAAGTCATTCTGAGCGACGATAAAAATCCAAAGCTACATAATGAAGGAAACTCTTTAAGTAGGAATAGAAAAATACTGGAAAAGGTGTTAGCTTCTTAAAATACTACATAGTTTTCTAACCATATGCAAATTAGTATCCATAAACATCCAGGCTTGTGTCTTGGATCCGTAGAAAAGGGATTGAAGATGGATTTAATATAATCTACAATGTATATTGCAAAAACCATCATCATATATGACCTTCTGTATCCATTGATACTAAAAATATGTAATTGATCGAAAGAGACTTGAACTTATTATTCCTTTTTTAAGGATTTATGAAAAGGGAATCACTGAAGCTCATTTATATTATGTATTGTTGTTGAGGCTATCATTCTCGGTAGAGGAGTTAGTGTATATGTAGCTATCTAGATGCTTCCTTCTTTATTTGAGAGTCGTGGAGGGAAAAAATGTCAAAAAGATTTGACAGTCTCATAATATTTGAGGGCCATAAAGGCCTTAAAAGTATGCATTTTGTAGATATTCTTACGCAAAACAGAGAGGAGAGATATCCCTTTGTTCTTTTCATATTATTCTTTGTTCAATACATAATTTGCATAAAAGAGTAGGATATTTGTTCCACCTTCCTTCTTATTTTGATGTATTGTCAGTTGGTTAATCTTAATTAAGAACTCGTTAAGGTGCATTTCATCACTATTATGCAAATGAGGCAGATAACAAATTGCATTTTGCATTTGTATACAAAAAAAAAAAAAAAAAAAAATGCAGGTATGTTGAGGTTAAGAGATTATCGCATTGATCTTTATTTCCTTATTTACTTTATGTGTCATATCCTCTTTAAGGATCCGGAAAACAGTCGTTGTTAAAGGATTCTCTCAATAGTCATGCAAGTGTCACTCGTAAATGCTCCACCTACGAGTCACTGCCAATACTTTTTTATACTTTTTTTTAAACATAAAATTTTTCAAGGAGCGAATGTTTTTAAACAACAACGCTCTAGGATATCAAATCACCATTGTCAATGTTAAATTAATTAAACAACTTTTTCCTTCTTTGAAAGACATATGTAGGTAAAATAAAGTATGTGTTTTTATAGTGAATTTTAAGAAAATTATGTATTATATGGAGTTTTGATATCTTTGATATACCTATTTCATGCTTTCCTTTGTATAAAGTATGCGGTATTTTTAAATTAGCTGCATACCTTAGTACCTGCTATACCTACACACATGATCTCACAATTATTTCTCATTTTTATACAGCACTTATGTGGATGTGTACATACATATACATATGTATGTATGCTATGTATTGTATTGTATATAGCTTTCATCACGCTATGTACAAATTTACTGTGTAACGTGACTTTTATACATATAAGTGTTTCTATATATATATATATATATTTATATGTACAATCAATTAGTCAATTGATATTTCTTCACGGTTTCAATAATGATATAATTATAATACTCATAGAAGTACTGGGTGTCCCTATAAAAATCACACACTATTGAGTAAGTATTTCAATCACTTAGAGTAATGACTTGTATTTATTTTTTAACACAAATGCAAAACAATAGTTGAAGAGGGGCTTATTTATTCAGTCTCAGTGATGGCCTACAGTCCTCTCTTAAAAAAACCCTCACGTCCTTTGTGTAGAGTCCTTACTACTATTTACCTACTCCTAGTTTCTGATCACGGATGTCTTAATAGCTTCCACCTTCAGATGCCTCTTTCCAAAGGTACACGGTCAAGGGGATTGACAAAAGATGAATAGGGTGACCACATATATTAGAACATCAGTTTTCTCCTTCATGAAATTAGGGGCCTTGTTATAGAGGCTCAGGAAAGGGCTCCTTGACCCAATGAATAAAGTTCCTGGCCCAAAACTCCAGATCATTGCCCTTCGCTTTTGAATGTAAGGACTTCAAAAGTTTGGTTTCTATAGCCTCCTTGATTTTCGGACCTCGTTTCTACATTTTCATAAATTATACAGAAATTTCCTGAATACTGTCAATTCTCCGTTCATGATTTGAATCTGAACGCCTCGTTCACACATCAATTCTAAAGCCCTCTTCTTCTTACCACAAAAGATGTTCACTTACCTCTTCTAACCTTTATATGTATTCGTCATTTAGTCAGTGAGTACATTATTTTTTGGAACACCCGGTACATGTACATAATAGCTCCCGTTTTTACCTATTGCATCAAATCAATTAAATATACATATTCTCAAAGAGAAACTTTTTATTCAATATGAATACGTTTTTATTTATTCATTTAAAAAAAAAAAAAAAAAAAAAACTATGTGGGACTCAGCATTTAATCAAAAGATATTTAAAATACTCTTGAAGGTTGCTTCTTTACACATGTCATTGCGGTTTGATGACGCAATTTGTCTGATTTGGAAGTTGGTTTTTTTAGTGCCTCTCTCGTAATAATAACAATAATCAGGAAATATCTTAATCATTTTTCACTTTCTTTGATCTCATCTTCTTCACTCTTTTTTATTATTCAAAAAATACATACATACATCTACATGTAGTCGTTCCTACTAAGTAACTAACATATTCTCATAGATATATTCATGTAAATATTCACAGGCATCCATGGGACTTGAGTTATGATTAAGTGTCAACGAAACATTATGTACGTATATCCATGAATAATGATTCAAATAAGAATCTCCTTCTCTCCTATTTATGCCTTTTGCGTTTGGCTTACAGCTCCTACTTCCTGTAAGAAGTACATACTGTATGTACACAGAGGTGGTGTTCTTGCTTCTACTATTATTATCCTTTTTTGATAATTAAAAAAAGTCTCTTGACAATTTCTATTTGTTAATATTTTAAATAGTATATCTGTGGTGACTGATTATTATTTTGTTTTCGTCATGAACAAATCTCACACATACTTAGTACGTATATTGAATGAATGACAACTTATTTTACAAATACTTCAATCTATATATATATAACATGGGGATTAGTTCTGTTGTCCTTTTTTGTTTTGAGAATATCTTTGTCACGTAAAGGAATTAATGTATCTACATAGTTACATATTTGATTCCTACTCCCTCCCCTCTTGTAACAGACGTAGATAATTACTTTATTTAAAAAGAAGAAAAAAATTATCTTTTTTGAATGAGTTTTGAAGGTAATGCAGTGGTGTATATACATAATTATCATCATCATGAAACAGGATATAAAATGTACAGTGTAGGTACATATTATATGTATGTCAAGTGTCCTGTCCAAAATAAACATTGATTAAAAACACAAAAACCACCATTAAATTCAAGGTATCTGGGGAGACTGTCTAAATATTGAAAAGACCAAAATTGATCTTTCATAAAAAACTAAATCAAAATTCATATTTTATCAATCTAAAGAAATCCATTTAAAAAAATGAGAAATGTTAAGGGGGCAGCAAATTTTTTACGATCTCTAATCTTTGCAAATGTTTTCTTCCCCTCTCCTTCTCCCCTGACGTCACAGATTGTACAATAAGCCGAAAGTGACGCCATGTTGGGGATAATAATAGTTAATCTATTAGCTACACTATGTAAATTTGAATATATAATGATTAGTGATGTCCAAATTTTGTGAAAAAGATTTATTTGTATTTTGAGGCCTTAATTGCATTATTTGAATTTTTGACTTATAGTCCAAGGCCTCTCCTTGATCAAGATCAACTTCAAGATCCTAAAGGAGAGCATCACTCAGCTAAAGGAAAGACTGCCTCTTGGCCAGGCCTTGTTCATCATTCAGAAGGTCTGTGAGAGTCAGACAGTTCCAAGTTTGCCAACAAGCTGTAGGAGATCCTATAGAAGAACCTATCCTTTTATAAGATGATGCTCAGTGCTCTCTGGGGAGAATGTGCCTGACTTAAAGAGGGACCTCAACATCATAACGAGCTTCAGCTGCACCCCCATGACAGCCGTGGACTACAAAAGAGCCTTCCAATGAGAGAAACAGTCAAATGGAGGGACCAGATGATTATTCAGTGGCCCTGTTTGAATACAAAAAAGTATACTTCCAATGACATTGTTATACCAAAATATACCTTCTTTTGCTGGATGTATTTGCATTTTTAGCTCCATTTTATGCATTATTTGGACATTACTGATAATAATACATTAGTATACTTTTAATATATATTATTGGGATCTGAGATATACTGAAGAGATTTAAGTCTAAATGTTTGTCAGGCCTATTATATAATGCATGGCAGGTATTCACAAGATTTATAAATCTTAAGGAAGCAATAATTTTTATTTTTACATTAAAATTTGCTTGTTTATGCCTCCCCCAAGATGTTTGACTTCCAGAACGATGACGTCACATGAAAGTGCTCTATACTTCATTTTCACTTATAGGGGGATGAGAAATGATCTGTACTACACTAAACTTTAATGGACATGTTTCATGTTTTTATGAACCTGTGTATGTATATAGTTACGAGAAGGTATGTGACAAGATTAGATAAATGCTACATCATTCATTCTGTCAGCAATACACAATTTTGAAAATCTCTTTCAAACTTATATAGTAAGGAAGAAGGCACACTTATTAATTTATGTACTAGGTAAAGGAAACTCTGTCGATCTATTAAAATACAAGTTTATAAATTTCTATAGGTCTTACAAATAATCTTTGTATGATTTGCACTCTAACATAATTTTTCTTCATTAAGCATTGATATGTAAGTATATAGTTCTCTTCAAGCAATGTTTAATATTCCCTTTTATCTACCTATATAAAGCTATCAAAGGAGTTAATGAACATTTACTTATAAAAGTCGAAAAGGGATTGAGTATACGGCTCAAAGTTCAAGAAAGGGCCGATTTTGCTTATTTGAACAATAAATACCTACTAATAATACTTTTAAGTAGTACATGAAACAATGTTCCATGTATGTAAATGAAAATATTTTTGATCCATCCAGTTTGCTTATTCAATGTTCATGTATCGTCTATACGGTGCTTAATCGAATAAACGTATCAAACTTATGAATTAACCTATCCAGGTAGCTCATGAATTGACAAATCAAATTTATGTTCTAATTAATGTTGTATGGGGTAAAATATGATTGAAATCAAATTTTTGGTTCGTCCTTCATGTTACTTTATAATATCAGTTATCCTATGTAGAATGAAGAATAGTTAGTTAATTAATTATTAATAATAACCATAATCCTTATAACTAAGACTACATTAATGTTCATTTAAAATAATCGCAATGGATTCAAAATATTTTAACTTATATGTAGTATGTTACATACTACTATTTGATACTAAGCTTCCTGTACGATCCGAAACCCCACAAAATACAAAGATCTATAACACACAAATGTTATAATGTCTTGATATGAGTAAACAATTTTATATAGCAGTCCGTATCAACTATAAACATTTATTTATTTTTCTATAGCATGAATTGAAAGTTTAATAATATTTTAATTGATCGGAGTTTCTAGATATCAATCCATTCATTGGCATTTACATGTTCTACACTTCAATGTACAGCTACTAGGGCGAATACTTGAACTTTCCACAACATTCATTTAAACATACTTGAATTTTCAAAGACTTTACTTCAAAATCAATTTCATATTCCCTTCTACTTATAAAAGAAACAAAGTATTTGACCCAATTAGATTGCACTCAAACAAAATAGACCTAAATCTTTACTGGTGTATACCTATCTAGATAAATACTAGAAAGTAGTAGCAGCAGCAATCTTAAAACTTATTGTACTCATTACTATAAAGTTTGTCTTTTCGATGCTGGGTATTTGAAACTGAGACATAGTTAATATAAAGAGGCAGTGTTAACGCATTTCATTAGCGCTAGAATTACTCAAAAAGACCTTAGAGTCGATTTTGACTTTTTTGTTGTTTCATATGAAAACTTTAAAGATAAAAATAATTTATTAATGAAATTTATTTATAATTTATTTAAAATTAAATTTTCTTTTTTAATAATAAAATTTTGAAGTGAGCCATGGACAAGACGTGTTTCAATATATTCACCATAACACATAATATATAGTCGTAATCTACTTTCATGTCATCATGGTGTGTTCAGTCAATTTTAGGAAATTAATTTTTTCAATATGAAAAAGTGGAATAGACTCTTGGATTCAAATATTTATGAGACTACTATGAGATGATAAAATCAAGCAACTTTTTCCTGGATGTATTAAATATAATTTGCTATGACAAGTCAAAAAAGATACATGAAATATTTTATTAATTTTTGTATCTTCAGGGAACTCTACAAATAAATTAAAGGGGTTTTTGCACATGTTTGTGATATGTACAATTTAAAATACTACTACTACTACTAATAATAATAATAGAAATAAATATGAAATTTTAAATACTCTGACTAATTGCGTAAATTCCTATATAATCCAGCGTTTATAATTAGATTTTATCTCAAGGATATTTTGTCTTATCTATCCCCTATTTTTCTTGTCTGGTCCAAATGTTCTTGAATTTGGTCCTTGATTTTAATGCTCTTTGTGCGAACAAACTTATGACTCTACTTAAACATATTATGTTGTAAAATGTGATAATATGTGGGGATATTTATAATCGAGGGGGGAATCCATTTCCTTGAAATCCAAACCGCTAAATTCTCTGATTTAGACTTGATTGACATAGATGTAAAAGTTTATCCTTAAGTGGTAAACATTTATCAAGGCATTTTGTTGTTTTTGAAAAAGAAAAAAAAACGCAAGTTGTAAAGGATCTGTGGTTAGATTGAATTGGTAGTGACTTAATTATTATTGCCAAGTAGTTATTTAACAACCTGTGAATCTTAATATAGACATATTTAGTGGTTGTAATCGAAGGAGCCCCTTTGTTGAAGGAAGGAACACCTCCTTAAACAGTCCTTCAATGCTTTCTTTCTTTACATAAATGCCTGCAATTTTAATTTATTTCTAAGTGACGCACTCATCAGTGGTGAGATATCTTTCAAAGTGCAGCACAAATCAAGGTTTATTCAAATTTTTTGAATAAACACGTTAAATTATGTATGAGGAATTTAAAATATTTATGTACATACATATTTATTGTGTTTTTGTCTATTTATTCCTGAAGTAACATAACATGTACGCAATCACACCACGAAAGACAATGTCATCACTTACGATTCTAAGTCATCAACTATGTATGCTTGAATGTAACTTCTATTATTCATTACTACCTTCAATCTCAAGAAAAAGGGATAAGAATCAAATGTTCCAGTCATAAACACACACATAGCAAAATCATGGTTAATTCTAGTCAAGTCATTGTTTATTTAGGAGTATGAATGTAACTGCACGAACCATTATCCAGGAGCCAATTTTTTATGTCGTTATTTTCTTTTGGGGTGTCTAGAACGGAGAGTGAGACGGAGTCACCAAATGTATGACAAAACTCCATGGCACGAAACCAATTGAGACGGAAATATCCGTAGAAATAACAACTTTCTCCAATATGAGTAAACGCTACGGGGCAAGTGGATTTGATCTTGGCTCCAGGGGCCTCTTGTTGAAAGGATCCGGGGATTTGAGCTGAAAGATAAAAGTACATTACTATTAAGTATTATGTGTTTCTTTGAAGATCAAGCATAGCTCGGACATGAAATATGTTGATAGTATTTTATGGCTCAATATCTGCTGGGGGTAATCATTTCCGTCTAATGGGGTGTATGTCAGGAAATAAGTTCATCCTTATGAATATACTTTTCAGTGTAATTCCCATCCTGACTACACTTCTTCTAAAAGTAGTTTTCCTTGCATTCATTTTTGTTTTGTGCAGCGACCTTGATGCAACAGATGCATGCTTCTAAAAAAGCACATGCATACTCACACACAAACAATGGTTTGCAGCTAAGTTACATACTCCTTTGTATTGTTATTATTATGGAATATGATGCAATCCATTAAGTACAAAATGTCTAAGCTAATAAAAGGAGTCTCTTTTAAAAAATAACCTGTAAAAATTACAAAAGAAGGAAGTGTTCATCCTCCACAGTGCAAAAAGACTTTGTCCTACGTGACTAATTCTTAAAAATAACAAGTCGTGGTTGGTATCAATGGACAATATAGGAAATAAGGATACTGTCACTTGCAGTTTAATTAGATTTGGAATTTTCTTTCAGTTTGGGGACTTAACAAGTAACGTGTAGGGAAAACATAAATACTGAGACTTTTAACCTAATTAATCTATAATAATAATTAACCATTTAAATAATGGTCCATGGTCTGAGACCAATTGTCAAACAAAATACCGGTCTTAAAGGTGGATATTCGGTCTTAGAACATGGATCATTATTTAATCGATCACATATACGGTCTCAGATAAAAATATATCCCATCCGTAAAACTTGAAGTATGAATTCATATAAGTCTTTTTCATTTGAAATTACAACTAATGTTTTCAACATTAGTTCTTTAAAATGTGGGTAGAAAAATAAAGTTTTACATTACATAGATCGAGCAAGACTGAATTTTTTAATTAGACTAGTGGAGGAGAATTTTGTCCTCATCAAATCTGTTCAGAGGCTGAATCGCTGGATCAATGAATAATTATCATCAGATGTTATATTTTGATGATGTCCGTGGCATAGGTATCTACGCATATGAAGCAACCCATTTTACATCTAATGCAAAATCTCTTAAATAATTATTACGTATGCATTTAAAACTGGCCCCCTTTTTTGAATTTGACCCTGACGTTATGAATTGTTGTTATGCAACTATGAAACGATATGCGGCTCTACGCATAAAACCGGAAGGAATGTATGTAGCTAGAAGAATCAATTCGAACCATTTCCTCAATTATTCAGCATATATCGAAAAAAGAAAAAAGAAAGCTGAGTCGCTTCCATTCATGAGTGTGTTAAGGGACATTATAATGGCTTGATGATCACTCCCACCTAAGTATGTATGTTCAAATTATCTACAAATTACACCATACATAGTACATAGCTTTGTTTTGTGTGTGTTAAAAGTATGAAGAGTATAACATAAAAAAGAAGGAAAACAAAAAAATCCGGATTTACATAGACATTTTAGGAAGAAATGACAGATGTTTGGATCGTAAATTTACAATCTTTTCTTTGCAATCATCAAATAAAATTTTTTTATGTACATATTATATCATGTAAGTGATAAATATAGCTTCAATGATTTATAGCCTTCTTTTGTTTTGTTATAGCATTATGAAGGGATATTATTTATGTTATAGGTATTGAAGTCATGCTATTATTTCAATCTGATGTGTATGTATGTATATACAATTTTGATGAAGGACAATGGATCCTTTGAAAAAAGTCATCAACTCTTTGACCTGGACATTAAAACAGTAGTTTAAAAATAAGAAAAAGAAAAAGTGAGAATTAACTTATTGCGTTATCCGATTTACCTACATACATATATTTATACATACACATTGGTGCATGTCTATGGAAGTAGTAGGCATGTGCTTAAGTACGTATATTTGATTTGCAAATTATGTATTCACTTCCTCTCAACGCAATGGTTTACATACATACTCTGAGAAATTCAAGGTAATTCTCAAATATATGTAAATTTTCATATACATGTTATATGGATAATCATCTCAATCTTTGATTTAAATATTTGGTAAATCAAAATACTCTATTGTATATAAGTTAAATACAGTTATTATATACGTAGAAGAAGGGCTCGATTTTTTAATTTGTCATTGGCTACTTTCTGTGCCATAGAAAATTATTTATAGATGGTTTCACAAAGCAATTGACATTATGAACTTTTATAGGTAATTTATCTAATAATAGGTTATTTTAGAGTGTCAAAATTCAAAGGTCATTTAGTTCTTTGAAACGTTATATGAAATAAAGCTATTGAGTATCTTTTAAATGCCTTTAAAACGCATCATCAAATAGCAAGTTTATTTGTGTTTGAATTTGATCTTTGTGGACAAAATATGTATAATTATAAAAAAAGAACTTACAATGATAATTCATCTGCAGAATTTCTATGTTTAATTTAGCTGAATTTTTTATATAATTATATAGTACAATTATATTATATAATTTTAAGAGGTAAGAAATTGTCAAAAAATAATCAATCATGAAATGAACGATTTCACAAAGAAATTCAATTCTATTTCTGGAACCTAAGTTTAGTTTTTGTTGTTGAAGGTTCTCTTATCTCCATCCAATGCCCTGGTACTAAACCCCCCAAACGAAAGGCCATCCTGATAATATATAAAGTACGTAGACGAGTCAAGGTTCTCTAGTGTGATGTAACATAATATGTGTTCATACCAGATAGGTTTGGTCATGGCTCTGGTTGTGATCTTCAGTGGAAAAGTCAAATGTTTCATCATATCTTTTAATTAATTATCTTACTATCTATCTATGAATATATGTATGTACTTAGATAAATAAAATGTCTTACCTCCAATGAATATCAGGAATATGAATAGGGATATATTATGACTATTCTTCATTGCACTTGCTATATATATTGAACTCTCTAAATATATATTTATCTGTCACAGATTAGAGTCAATTAAAAACTGAACGAACATAAATTTGTATTCATATGTATACCTATGAACATGGATTTTGGAAAAAAAAGGCAAAAGGCAAAAGCAAAATTAACACACATACTACTAATAAAAAAAAGTAGTACGTTTTCACTATCTGTGACTCTGCATTTTCTTGAGCTGCTTTATTTAAAGAGGTGAAAATATATATATATATATATATATATAGTGTGTGTGTGTACCATGAATGTGTGTGTGGATTACGAAATTGGGGAGGGACAAAAGGCGAGAATAGTGCTAATGAAAGGATTTAGTTTGTTCGTCGTCGTCATAGTCGTAATGAAATGGAAAAAAAGCAGCTCCTTCCTCATGTAATCAATTTCATCATTGTCATCATCATCATTTGTCAAAAGATGAAATAAAAAGAGACAATATATATATATATATATATATAGTCTTACGCCATGTGACCTTGCTAATTAACAATTGAAAGAAAAAAAAGTACAAAGATATTTTTATACTACATATAGTATGTTTTTTTTATTTCTTTTTTTTTACGAAATCAGCAGTGTACCATATTTCATTAACAAAAATAAATAATAAATCATGGAGTAAATAAATAAATATTTAAACATAGGGTACTATGTTATGTTATATGCAGTAGATTGATAAATAATTAACATTTCAGGATGAATTTATGCCTAAAAGTGCGGTAAAAAATGTGTATGGTGAAAATATATAAATGATATTCAACATAATGAAATAATGAATTTGAGGGGGGGGGGGGGGGGAGGTATCCTGAATTGGTAATTACATAAGTGTTTGATTCTCTTCTTCTCTTTTGTATGTACATCTGTACATTACGGGAGGATCTTGAGCAAAAAAAGGAACTGAGAAGGATTCATAATGGTATTATTATTATTCATCTCTTGTTTGTTTGATTGATTTATACACCTAGCAGTGGTTATCATCATGATGATGTCTGTACTCGGGCCAAACGCAGGTCTTTTCCTCCTTCTTGTAAGGTACTTGAATAGGATATTTCTCACATTTCTTCTTATATTCCTTTTTGCAAACCTCTTCTGGGACTTTATGGCATTTAGGAACGTTGTAGTTGGAGCAATGCTCTTGAGGCACTTTGTGGCACTTGGGTACTTTGACATACTCACACTTTTGGGATGGGACTTTGGTGCATTTCTTGCCATAGTTGTAGGAAGGCTTACATTCCTCGTGATACACGGTGTGACATTCCTGTTTCTCCTCGTAGTCGCAGTGCTGTTTGTAAGTGGTTTCGCAGTGTTGCTTCGTCTCATGTGTGCAAGCTTTCTTATAGATGGTTTTGCAGTGAGGGACTTCGTATTTCTCACAATGCTCCTTGTACTCGGTCTTGTACTTTTCCACATAGTAGCTATGCTCTTTGGCACACTCATTGTGGCTCACCTTCTTAGGAACGTAGTACTCTTCATAGTGGCATTTCTTCTCGGGTATTTGCTTGCAGACTTCCTCGGGGTACTTTTGACATTTGGGGACCTTGTAGCTTTTACAATGCTCTTGAGGGACTTTGTGACATTTAGGAACCTTTTTATAGTGGCAATTTTCCTTGGGGATTTTGGTACACTTCTTTCCATACTCGTAGGAAGGCTTGCACTCCTCGACATAGTGAGTGGAGCATTCCTGCTTATCCTCATAGGTACATTGCTCCTTGTAAGTCGTCTCGCAATGCTGCTTCGTCTCGTGTTCACAATGCTCCTTGTAAATGGTCTTACAGGCTGTACGATAATGCTCTGTGCATTTTTGCTGCTTTGCAGGAACACATTTCTTGGTGTAGTAGTCTCGGCAGTCACATCCCTTTTTGAAGATATCGAAAAAGAGAGGCTCAGGAGCTGCAAAAGTGACTCCAACGGCAAATGCTAGGAGCACAACCTAAGGTAGAATAAGTATGTATGTATGTATTAACTTGGTGAATGACTATCCCTTTGGAAGCTTACCACTAATTTCATGCTGGTTGATGTGTTTTTTTGATGACTGAAGTCAGTGAATTAAAATCTTCGACTAAATGATTTTCTCAGTATACCCTTATATTAAGTATAAAGCAACGCGGCTTTTTTGTTGCCTTCAACACACGTTTTCGTAAGGGTAAAATGCATTTAATCGTAGTCATGGTGGGAGCAGCAGCACAAGCATAAACCTTGCGTATTACTTCACCCTTACGCTTAAGCGTCACGCAGTGTAAAAGAAGAACGAGAAATATGTTTGAGTTTTTTTTATATTATTTATTATTATTATTTTAAAAAACAAACGTCTTGTTATTTCATAATCTGACCGTTTTTTAGAATCGAGTGGTTAGAGGTGGCGTGAGTTATATTATGGTTGTTCTGTTAAGATTGACTTTGTTTCAAGGTCAGATTTCTTCCCATGAGTAACATATACTATATATGTATATATTAATTGCTATTTACTTTTATGTATTTATGGTACATACCTAGATAGATAGGCTACATGCATACGTGTGTGTGTGTGTGTGTCAATAACCTCTCCAGGAAGGAAGAATTTTTCGATGGGTCAAATGACCTGTTTATCCCCTCAATGTTTTTATTGTAAAGATACATATATGAGGAAAAGAGTTGAAATGATTCGATGATGCTTGTTGGTATATTGTCATTTGGGAGCTCTGCTTTTCAAACCTCGTATTTTATCATCCTTTTTCTTGTGTACATGAAATGAAAGAGAGAAGGTGAACAACCTTTTTTTTTTTTTTTTTGTCAAAGTCTCAGTTTTACTTAAGTACATATCCCTACAAACTTGTATATACCTACAAATGCATTGGTTTACCAATATTGTATGAATTTCTGCATATTTCACCAACAATTACTCAATGGTTTGTGTGGTTAAAGTGTTGATTGTTTTTTGTTTTTTTTTGTTTTTAATCAACAGTGTGGTTTTATCCACTGCATTCATATACATACATTTGCAAGTAGATACAAACATATGCACATCATTTTTACTTCCTGTGTTTTACATTTTAATTCCTTTTCTTCCCTAGGACATCAAAAATGGTGGAACTCCTCTTCACTGGGCTACATCCAGTGAAATTATTGAGGCCCTCTCAGACTCTGGATGTATTATTGATGCTAAAAACTTCAAGGGAAAAACTGCACTTCATATCATGGTTCAGAAAAAACGCTTGGACTGTGCTCTTGCCTTGATTGTTAGAAATGCTTCCATTAATATGCCTGATGATGAGTTTGGAAATAGTCCACTCCATGATGCTGTGGACATTGGACATGTTCAGCTCATTAAAGCACTTCTTGTTTTTAATGCAGATCCTTTAGCCCAAAACAAAGAAGGTAGGAGGTTCTTTCACACTTTAAAAAGAATTTTTTTTTCATTGTTTAGCTATTCTTAATCTATGTATATAATGTAAATTCAATCATTATTTTTCAGGACTTACACCCTGGGGACTTGCCCTAAAAAAGTGTCAAAATGCATCCATGGTTGAATCTCTCTCTCGAACCAGAATCGCTGTTCTGTACTCCCTTCATGCTGTTGGAGCCTCTCAAAACTTTTCGTCCATCCCGGATGTTGAGCGAAAAACATATGAAACGGAATTTGCTAAATTGGAAACGACTTCAACATGTAAAAATCTTCGTCCTCGGACACACTTTGACGCCTTTTTAAATTCTGCTGCTGCATCTGGAGTCTCAAGTGACGAGTTTTCATCCAAGGGCCGACTTCTCTCTCTTGATGGGGGTGGAATTAAAGGACTTGTTTTGACAACAATTTTAAAATATATGGAGAATCGATATCAAACACCTATACTACATTGCTTTGATTGGATTGCAGGGACTTCCACAGGTGGAATTCTGGCTCTTGCCTTATTATCTGGAAAATCTGTGGACGAATGTCAAATGTTGTATTATAGACTCAAGGATAAGGTCTTTGGAGGTGAAGCATCTCGGCCTTATAATTCTGCTCCCTTCGATAAGTTACTTCAACAAGAATTTGGAAATGATACCGTTATGCAGCATCTTCCTCCAAATCCAAAGTATGGTTTGCTATTTTTTTTCATGTACATATTTTATTATAAATTCATATTGGTTTTAGAGTTATGGTCACAGCCACGTTTGCTGATCGATGCCCTCCTGATCTAATGCTCTTTCGTAATTACAAGTCACCCCAAGACAAAATCAATATTCCAGATTATGACAATCCCGAACTTGGGTCAAAATGCTCCTCAAATGAACGATTGATATGGAAGGCAGCACGGGCCTCAGGTGCGGCTCCCTCTTTTTTTAGACCAGAGGAGTGCTACGTCGATGGAGGTATTCTGAGTAATAATCCATCTATTGATTTACTCACTGAAATCACGGAACATAATGTCGTGTGTCGCTTTTTAAAAAAAGAGACTGAAGTATGCACACCCAAAGTTCTCGTCTCCCTTGGAACCGGACTCCCCCCAGTCAAACGTGTAAGTGACAAAAACAACAGTAACATATTCCAGGCACCTTTTTCGTATCTTTTGTAGACTAAAGTTGTGGACATTTTCCGTCCAAACAACGCAACGGAGACGTTTAAGCTCTTCCTCGGGTGGGATGGCATGGGTAAACTCATGCTGGATAGTATTTTAGATACAGATGGTCGTGTAGTGGATCGAACACGATCCTGGTGTTTGGGCTCTGGGATCAAGTATCATCGCATATCTCCGCCATTACTTGAAGATGTTGAATTGGATGCCACAGACGATAAAATCCTCGTTGAGCTCATGTGGACTGTTTTAGCCTTCTGTGTGTCTAAGGATGAGGACATCATGGGCGTTGCTCCTTATTTGGTGGAGGGCTTTGTTCCCCAATCCCCTTTTGTAAAAACTACTTGACTCTTTTCTCCTCTCTGCGATTTCTAGTCTCTTGCTTTCTGTTCTTTATTTGAGTCATTTTATTTAATACTCAAAATTTATTTTATATTAAACTTTTCTCTTCCTTTCTTTATGGACCTTTAAAAAAAATATGAGTGTAATAAATGAAATATATATGTGATTATCAACAAAGAGAATCTAATAAAAGTTAATTATGAAAATAATAATAACGCAAAAAAAATAATAATAATAAAAAATTACTATGGAAAATAACGCAACAGCCACTGCATGGCTCTTTTGCAGTAGTTGAACCAACAAAAGTAATAATGAAAAACAAAATTGTTTTTCCCCCCTCCCTCCTTTTCAATGTTTGTGAACAGTCCCAGGTTATTTAAAATTCATATACAGTGAGTTGCGATTGAGCTAGATATAATTGATCATTATGAACCAGTCACAATTGAAATATTTGCAATTTAACTCTGAAAACATTAATTTCATGGTTTTGAAGTGGCGTTTTTTATTCAATTTAAATGACTTAAATATCTGCATATTTCATTTATGCTCTATGTACATACATAATGTTGACAATATGTAATATGCATGTCATTTTGAAACACTTTTTATCAGTGATACTGCAAGCATATAGTGACCCTCGGTGGGCATTAAATTGGCCGCCTTTTTATAACAATACATACTTTTACTGCCTTGATGATTGTTTTTTAATCTTTTTTGCTTCGAGTCGCGTTTTTCAATAAAATATCTCATTTCTTACGCATATCTATTTCATACTAATCAATCCTTATGGCTCACCAGTGTGGCAAGGGTTGAAAAATACTGATCAAGATAGGGACCACAAAGCAAACTTAGAATAAATGTACGTAACTAGCACATAAAATAAGAATATACCAATATAATGTATAGATTGTACTTGTATTTTATAGAAATATATATTTTGAAAATTATGAACAATAACTATTATGGAATTTTTTTTTAATATTCTGAACGAAATTTTATATTGCATCATCGATGAAAAGAAATTTCGTGTGTCAAATATCCATTTCAAAAAATTGCAAAATTTCTTAAGGTACACGAATAAGAACTTAATTCATTTTTAATAAGTTTAAGCTTTAAAAAGGTCATTTTTAAAGAGGAAAAATTATAACTTACATTTATTATAAAAATATGATTCTATACAGATGATTAAACTGTTTATTTTTGTTTAGATGAGGTTAAAAATGAATCAATTTATGAAAAATTAAGTTTTTCATAGAAGAAGTTTGTTAGGGGTCCTTGATTTTCTTTATATCCCTAAAATTACAATACGTATATGTACAGAGTTGTATTAAATATTTCGTATGCATTAAATAAATTATAAGTATAATATTTATATATTAGGACATTTTACAATTCTCCTTGAATGGCGACACTGAATCATTTTAGCTGACATCATAACTAATATTTTATTAAGATATATTACAAAACTAAAATAATGTTTGTATCACGAGTCAATATGATTAGGCTTTTTTACATATAAAAGCATAAAATTAACATAAAAATACGCCACAAAATTATGCATATAGTTGCAACCAGTCTAAACAAATTTTAACAAATAATAATTATAAAATAAAAACAATTTTTCTCAAAATTTTAATCATTGAATTTAAAGTGCAAGGCGAACCACAAGCCATCAAATTAATGACACCTATGATGTACATACAACTTTTAAAAAAAGTTTACATTAGGAAATAATTACCCTATTAGAACATATAACCTCCAACGTGAGTTTTCTATTTTTTCACTCAAAATACCCCATAAAAAATTAATCGTCAATTGTATTGCGTAAATATAAACAAAATCTCTTCAACAAAGATTTTTTTATATAATCAGCTAAACAATTTGTCTAATACTAATTAACAATAAGGAGAAATCATATCAACAGAATATATTTTTTAAAGATTATCTATTCAACTAAGAACAGTTATAAAGTAAATTAAGAAAAAATTATGTCAATGTATTTAGATAATAATGAAATAAGGAATATAATTTTTTTTAAATTGTCAATATTCTGATCTTTGAAGGCCTGGAGCATCTTCTAAATGTCACAATTTTTCAATCGGTAAATTAATCTACACAAGAAATAAGAAAATGGGGGGCGTCACCTACAACAATTAGAAATGCAATGTTCACTACACATGAATTGCCACCCCTGTATGTCCATTGCAGACAAAACTACCATTAATTATATAAGTACATATAATTTACTTGTCAGGCTTCAATTTATTAAATTATGAGGAGTAAAGCTAATACATATATATTTAATAAACGACTATATGTACTATATGCATATGTCAGAACTTAGTGACACTCATAACACATGCAACAGGACTGCAAACATTTATAATAGACAGTACAAGTGAATCATTCCTTTTACATTACGATATATCTATATATTGTGTCAACATAAAAGCAATTTAAATAAAAATCAATATCATAAGATACTCCTAATTTAATTGCTTTCTTCATCAATATAAAAGCATCAATGATTATAGACATATTTCTGTCAATTATTGTCTTTTTAAAGAACTTTATAAGAGAAATTGATGTAGCCAGATATAAGAGCTATAGCTTAAAGCTGATTTATGGGAATATAATCTAAATATTTTTTTTAGAAGTTATGCCCAATAATGAAAGTCTTGCGACATTTTATTGCAATATTTCAAAGGATTAATCAAATTATTAATAGAAATGGACAGTAATTAATGAATTAGTAGTATAAATATATAAATGTTATAATTGAGACAAGTGTTGTCACATCCCCAATATTTCCGTATCATTTTTCATATCAAAAATTGGTATCTGTATTTTGATACTTTTTTGACATAAAATATAAAGCGAAAATCTCTTTAAGGGCAATTTACAAGTAATTACATGAGCGTCTGTTAATTTTTTTTTTTCAAGAGGGGGGGGGGGCTAAAATTTTGTTGACTTTTTTATAAGAAACAGTCATCTTCAATATTTATCTTTATTTTTACGTGCATCGGTGGGTCAACTATCAAACACCTATGTCAAATTAGTATGGTATCGTTTTTAGAGTGTCAGTATCCTAGTACCACTAAAGTATCGGCATACCAAACAACACTAATCTATGCTCATTTTAAAAATAAAGGATCTCAAATTTTATATAAATGCTTGAAGTAATATTTTGAATCAAAAATAGAAGAGTTAGAGTGTTTAAGGGATGGCTCATCCAATGTATCTACCTATGATATATTCGATATATTGATAAATAATTTCATTATAAGTCAGCTCATTCATTTATATTTTATTTGTATTTCTCTTTTTCTACCATGAGTCATACAAAATTTCAAAATATTTTGATTTACGTTGGTAAAGGTATTTAAGTTGTTTATCAAATCGATCAAACTATGTACATATTTTTAAAGCTCCTATTTTATGACTTTGATCATAATACGACTACATATATGTATTCAAGGTAGAAAAAAATAAAAAAAAATTCAATAAAAGCTTGTAACAGTACTTATTCATAGTTCCGCCTCACTCGAATGGACTTGTTTCAACAACTTACCTAAAAGGCGTATCTCAATATACGAATCCCCTTTGAGCTATTTTTCCCCCTCAATAGTTGATTCAAAGTATTTCATGGGATTATGTAATATGTATTCCCTGGCTATGGTTATGTTCGGCAAGTGCTATTTAATACAATTTGACAAAGTTCTAGCCCATTTTCTGGGCCATACATCTATTATAGAATTAGATATAATCAAAACCTAGACTTGATTTGAGTTCAAAAGAAATCTGAGGACTCCATAAAAATATTTATAGTGTGTAAAATATTTGAGACTCGATACCAAAGAGTTTGAACTCTAATTGGAATTGGAATATAGAGAGTTTCATGATGTAAGTACAGGTTGTCCACTTGATTTGTTTCCACAACAACAAAATTTCCCTCTACTTTCAACTAACATATATTTTGGACATCAGGTCTCGTCCTTTTACACTCTTTGTAGGGTTTAAGTGGAGGGCTATTAGGAATTCACTCCTCTGTGTGAGCCCATGCTCCATCTCATAAGTAACATTTCAGTGGAAATAAGGGTCTTATTCTGCAGCACATAAGAATAAGATATGCTCTTTTCACAAATTTGGTACTGAGGTTCATTTAATGCAGTTTATGATGGAAATAAAAGGGAATATTAGATGGGAGTGAAGAACATATATTGCACACCATAGGATGATTTATGATGGGCCTTTTGTCCTTTTTGTTGGCCAGGCTAAACACCTTGAATATTATAAAAACATAATGACGACTTTCTTTGAATTTATATTCGGATATTGTAGTGAATATGAGCTCTCATCACTGAATGTATTTACATAGTTTTTTCCAGTCATTCACTGTCCATTTGAGTCTTTCTTTAAAAAATTATAAGCGTTGTTTTTTTGGGTTTTTTCCCCCTTATAATATGTGAATATCCCTATAAATAATAATTTTGGGTCTTTTTTTCTTTTTCGTTTCAGAGGAAAGATTGAGAGATACAATGAATAAGAACTCTACACGGTGTATGTCAAAAACAGGATGTATAAAAAGTATTATCCTTCTATCTTTTTTTATACCCTGACATTACCCCAAGTTTATTTAACATTTATTAGAGATATGTTTTATACACAGAAATACATAATTCGAGGTCAGTAGATCAACATTCAAAACACATAGAAACAAATTATTATTTAAAAAAACAAAATACAAGGTTTGGTTGAAAAAAGCATGTTTCAAATGTTGTTCCAATTGTGGACTCTTTTTAAAAAGAAGAAAAAAAAAGTAGTTAAACATTTGAATTACGACTATTTGCTTTCTGCGTGATTCAGGTTATTTAATCCTATTATGTTCATTAAAACAAAGTTTGACATGAAAAATTATAGAAATAATGATATTTATGTATATAAAATTGTTCATAGATTTTTTAAATTATTTGCAATTAAGAGTGCTACAAAAATATTGACCACTAAAGTTCTATTACTCACAACAGGAAAAAAAATATACCTCGGAGGAAAAAACAATTACGGAACTAAAAACTTTTATAACCTTACAAATACATGCAGACATATTGTAATGTATCTAAATTTGCAGAATATTTGTTAACACATAACAATTTTGATTCTTGTTATCAAATGTCTCTCTAAATAAGGAGATGATGTAAATGGTTTACAATTAGTTTCTAGGATTCTTGTTGGAGAAGAGAGCTCAGATCTGAGACAATTTCATATTTTTAGCACAAGACTTTACAATATATTCCAATGTCTGAGGAATCGATTTCATTACTATTTTAAATGTTTGAGTTCTAGACACCAATAATTATTATTAAATAAAAAAAATTCAAAGAATAGACGGGTGTGTGTGAAACCGCCCCACAAAATATTTACATAGATATTTATGACTGAGTCAATAGTAAAATATGTCATTCTAGCCTCAATAAGGTGTGCAAACAATATCAACTATGGAGCAAAGGAAATGGTAAAAGGTCTTTATTTTAACACAAAAATAACTATTCATCTTGAAACAGACTCTGTAATGCATTCATTTAAATATCGGGAGTTGTACGTAGGGTGGTCAAGAGAAATAGTTAGTTTGAATATTGTTGAGAACTGAACGTTTGGAATACAAAGGCAAGGTAACCCGTTGAACATTAACATGGAGGAACTAGGAAGAAATAAATGTATAACATAACTGTCATGGATATTCAAAAGTTGTTCAATTTATATATATATATATATGTCAATCTTATTACCAATTAGAGACACAACTGCTTCCATTGCCCATCATTTTATTTATTATTTTATGATTATGTCCAAGAGATGAATATCGGTGTCAAAAGAATTCTGAATTCAGAAAATAAGGAGAATTATGAATGATTTAATTGTATCGTAGGAAGTAACTACTTCAATTTAATTATTTACGATCTTACCAGGTATTTTAAAATGCAATTTCTATGCTGTGGTACTTCTGAGTGTTTGAAAAGGAAGTTTTTCGCAGAGATGAATACTCATGAATTATCATTAGATAAATCTTTTGTCTAAAAATTACATCAATTGTCCAATGAATTGAAATTCAATTTATATAACTATGAATAATGGATTTCAAGGAAAGACACGAGAACATATTTGACCCTATCTCTCTCTCTCTCTCTCTCTTTCTCACACACACATGGTTTTTTTTATTACCATGCATTTTAAAAGATGAAGGGGCAGAATAATGGTATTTCCTGGAAATGTTACTAGCACTGAGGTTAGAAGAAATTTTGTATTAAGAAGATGAGAGGAAGTTAAATTGATCAAGTCCTGTAATAAGGAAGTACAAAGTGTGTTCAAATCTATTAAGCTAGAGGCTTTATTGCAAATATGTCTCAATACATATATTCATATATACTTATGATAGGAAGTCAAAAAAAAAAAAAAAATTGAACTACATAAGGAGAGGTCCTAATAACAAATTTTATTTGATTGATTATTTTCTTTCCAATTTATATATATATATATATATATATAATATTAACAATATTACATGTATTAGCGTCCAAATTATAATTACAATTTCATAATTAATTGTTCAGAAAATGAGTGAAATTATACAGATCTACTTTTGCTATTTCTCATAGGTAGTAACAATCAAGTAGTCTACATATATAAAGTTCAATGTTCCAAAGTTGTATTCCTAAAGTTTATTATTTTGTCAATGAACAAAAAAAAATGCATTCCAGTTATTACTTCATTTCTTTTTTATTCTTTCAACAACGGAAATGTACCTCAGGGTCATTTTTTTTATAGGTAGGTAGATGGTTAACCATTTAAAAGAGAAACATTTTTTTTTCCTTTTAATTTATTTTTCATACATTTTCAACTCGATTTGTACATAATACATGTATCAAAATGTGTTTGTTTGTTAGAAACACATACATTGTTTATTTTAAATGTATAGTCTTTATTGTCACAAAAAAGATAATAAATTATGACTTCCATATTGTTTTAGTCCAGTCACTTGTAGTGACATGGATTCAACTCTTTACAAATAAATTTTGTGACATTCATAATTAAAATACTTGCAATAAATCAAACTATGAAAAATATGAATATTGTTTGCATACATACATATGTACAGTTGAAAACAATTAACACAGTGAAAGATTTAAAAGAGGAAGATTCTTTGTAGCTCAAAGTTCTATTCATCTGTCTATTTGAATAAATAAAGAAGAAACTATAACTTTTTACTGACATTTTAATTCATACAGAATTAATTTTAATTAATGAGTTGTATGATCCCATGTAAAACTGTGTCAAATTCTTTGCACAATGATTTAATACATTTCTTTTTTATTCCATCAATATTCTCCTCTGTGCTTTTGTCCCCTCTAACTTCCCCAAAAAACAAATTTCATAAATTCATTAATTGAACAAACTAAACTTAATTAGACAATTCCTTGCTCTTTTAATTATGAATATACATATATGTAGATATAGCCGTAAAGATGTAAAAATATCTGGAATCCATGCGAGCGTGAATTTCTCATATAGCAAATGAATAAACAAGATTGTTTGTATTTTTATTAATTATTTCTTCCCATTTTGACAATTCAAATGTCCTCTGGACATGCAGCAGTGCTTGACTTCATCTCAGGCCTGGATTTTACACTCACCTGAGTTTATGCAATTTTCACATCTCTAAATATACACATATATGTACATCCTTTTTTTGGAGTAGACCGCAACAAAGTAAGAAATTAACTTTGAATTCATTATTTAAAAAATTAAAGTATATATATATATATATATTTTTTTTTTTCAAATTCTGAGTATATATTGCACATTAGCTACTTGACCCACAATATGGCTGCAAATTTAAATTTGGTTGTAGGAATGCACAACTTGGCTCATTTTATATTATGTAGCATAGAACATCATTTAACAATTTAAGTCTGTTACTTTTAGTGTTATGAGAACGTAAATAAATTAACGTTCAGACACTTTACTATGAATACCTTGAAATTGAACAATAAAAACAAATAGCTTTTATTATTTTATTTAATAAGTGCCTACATCTTACATTAATTTTTTTATGCTTTAAGTGCCTGAACGTCAATTTTTCGAGGTTCAAAACTTGTGTTAATATATTACAGTTTTGTTCCTTTCCAGTACTATCAAAACAATTTAATATGATAAATAAAATATTTATTTGACGAGTGAAGAAAAATTAGAAGGTATTTAAAAACATATGGAAACATATAAATGCTTGTTTTTATTCAACCTCCTCTAATTTTAATATAAAACTGACACAACAAGGGAGCTTCAATCATAAAAAATATTATCAGTAAAATACTTTTTTTATCACATCATGATTTTTTCTCACAATTTACAAATGAAAATTTATTATGAAATGAACGTTCTGGCTTTAGTAGGTTAAGTCCTTTACAAATTTTATTGTTCTAACAAATATTTAAATAATTCTTAATTTAATGAATTGATAAGTTCATGTAATCTGCGGCGCGGTTATTTTGTAATTATATTCATACATATAATAGCAAAAAAAATTTTAGTACTTGGATGATCAAATTGGCTGTAGAGGAAATCAGAAGAAGAGAGTATAGTTGGGATTAAAAGGAAGGTCATAAAAGATCTGATGCAATTTACACCTACATATAATAAAATAACATATATGTACATAAATGATAAACCTTTTTTGTTCTTCCAAATAGCTAATAAAATCATAAGTAAAGACTATGAAGAACCCATCTGAAAATTATTAAAAAAAAGAAGATACTTTTTCTTTATGCAGTCTATGCATCTCAAGGAGGATGGTTTGAGTTTTATATCAAGTATTTTCTTGATTCATGTTGTGAATAGTAAATTATATGGGGAACTGACTTGTCTGTGTGAATATTTGTAGGTATACATCTCCTAAACTAATTTACAACCCTATTGGAGTTCTTCCTTATGAACAAAATGATGTCTCAGAAGCACCAATACATAACTCTTAATATTAAATAAAGGCATTTAGAGTAATGAAACAATAAATATTGACTGTCTAAAATGAAAGTAAATTTATTATACTGTTAAAGGTCCTTGGAGAGGCCAAAATATTATACATACTCAGGGCCAATTTTGATGAAACTTTACAAAGTCACTGACAATTCTCCCTCGGAGGAATACTCATTTCAATTTTTTTTTAAATGACAATTTTTTACTTCAAAAGATTCATATCTCAAATGTTCAAAAAAAAGAAGAAGAAGATACATTCCAAATCAGACAGATCAACGTTAGCTAAGAAACAGTCCGTTATGCTTCCAAATTTTCACTGTACATATAATACAACCTTTTACACATTTGCGCCTTCTGTCGAGCGTAGTCAAGTAGTAATGATATAATTATAATTAATATCCCATCTAATAATATAATAAATGATTTTAAATAACAATTCAAAAGTTTAAATTATATTATTTATTTATGATGTAAATTAGAACATGTATTTGATCGGATAGTTCGACTATATCAAATCGTGTTTTATCATGAAAATAACAGACAGGGAAATTTATTGGTGGTTTGATTATATATTATTTAGGAGGAAAGAGAGTCAAACCCTATTTTTTTAAAAGAATTTTATTGTACATACATTCAAACTATGAATGAATGATGAGAGAGTCGATGTTTTGTTCAGCTAATTAAATCATCAATTACTTATGTATTTAGATATCCTTCATGCTCCAACGTGAGTATAAATTACATATTAATTAATTTATTGATATTATTGAACCTTGATGGTCTATTTTTAACTCAATATACTACTAATAATGGCTAACCGGAATGTGCATTGAATATATTACATATGTTTAAATTATATAAAAAGTCGTAAATAATTTTGAGGAATCTGTTGAAGTGGTTAGATATTCAGTTTCTTTTATTATTTGTCACTTTTTCTGAGATTTAGCCACGAATTTATCCCATGAAGAGGTACAATTAAATTATCCTACCACCATTAAAATTAATTTTATTAGGTATAATATAGAAAATATTTTTTAGTTTACGCATTTATTGGGGCAATTTTATTCAATGAGTATCCGACATATTATAAGGTTTTTGAACTTTCCCTTTAAATATATGTAAAATTTTACATAAATAGATATATGTATAAGTGTAAAATTTCCCATATATTTAAAGGAAAAGTTCAATATATACGTTTATAAAAAAATATTTGGTGTGTATTTATTGCTAAATGTCTCTCAAATCATCAAAAATAAGAAATTAGTCATTAAAACCCAAATTCTTCCAAATTCTTATTTTGGAAGAAAAAAAATACCAGTAATAACTGTCCTTCAAACATTTATTTAGAAAGTTTCTCATTAAGTGATTATCATCAGTATATATACATATATATAATAAAGCATTATAAGTAGATATCGTGAGTTATTTTTTATTAGCGCAAAATGACAGTTAATTAATTAATCAAAGTAATTTACGTAATAAGAGTACATACATAAAATATAAGTACGCTTAATATTAATAATTATCATTACAATAGATAATTATAGACCTATATATATATATATATATGCACGTACAAATCATTATGTGAGTCAAATGAACACTGATATTCATTATCAACAAACAAAAATTATATGCATTTATTTCCTTCCACATCTTGTCCTTAATTATCTACACAGAAAATGCACATTGAATTAAAGGAATTGCAGGAAAATATATTATGGGTACACGTTTGTATTTTATCAACATCCATTTGATCAAAAAAATAATACTAGGACTGTAATTACGCTGTTGCTGAATGCAATTTGCATTTTTAATTATATTAATTACATTGGTAATGATGGGGAAGTAAATGATGATTATATATGCTAATTGGTGAGCTTTTGCTTTAATAAATATTGTGTGTCAATTAAAATGAAGCCAATCCGTCATGTTACGGAATCTATTCGATGAAAAATAAGACCAACCATGGGAAATATTAAATCCTTTCCTTTCCCACTCAATTTTTATTCAATACATGACAAAGCAGCTTTTTTTGTATCTCTCAACCTTTCCAAAAAGAAGACCCCACATTACACTATGTATAGTATGTAGTTAGCCCATTCTTACCAAGTATGGGAAACTCTTCAATTATATAGTAGGTATTTGATTCCAGCTAAATAATAGCCGATCCGAGTTAATTCAATCAATGCTTAGATCAACATTCAAGAAAAAGAGAAGCAAAAATATACAAATACAATAGACAAATCAAGATTGTGATAAATAATGTTTCAAATGAATTCAATTTTCAAAAAATCATTAAATTATTGCAAGGTAATCAATCATCAGACGATTCTATCGTATGACTAATAATAAGGGAATCTCATTATATATTAATGATATTGATGACACAAATACTTATTAATGATTTCATTATCTTCATTAGCAATTATACATATATTTATATTGTCTTGATATGACTTGATTTTGATGGCTTTTCTAATATTTATGAGACTATTGTATATTCTTTCTGTACATATACATACAGCACAGCTATTATTAATTAGCTTTGCGTATATACGTAGACATGCTAAGACATTAGGCAATAAATTGATTTTATTGTATTTATGTTTCTCTTCATAACTTTTTATAACTTTATACAAAATTGTCGCTACGTTCCTGTCCTTGCAATAAAATAATGACCTAATTTAATATGAATATAAAAGATCGACCCATAGATACACAAATATAAATAGCTAGATAATTTTGTACATAAAACTTATGGCTTAAGGTATTCATAACCAATAATGGTTTATGTCAAATGAAATAAATTGTCTTTTCGAAAAGATTTAAATGGAGTTTCCACATCAGATTTCCAACTGGTTTTACTTTCTTAAACCTTTTTGCGTTTTATTTGCAAAAATAATCAAAATTGTACGTAAGTAGTTAGATTTAACAAGACTTATCCAATAAAAAACACGACAATTGTTGTAGTAAATATAGGCAAAAAGTAATCGGTGATTTTTTTATCTTTTATTGCGACTTGTGTCCAAAACATTAAGAACTGAATTAGTCTCTCTTGCTAAAAAGAATTAGGCATCAGTATTTACGTCAAAAAAAAAAAAAAAATAAAAAATAAGAAGCTCAATAATCTTGCTGAAAATATTTTTTCTTTTATTTAAAGTCTTTAAAAAAAATGGCACAAAAGTCAATTGATTTAACTTCAAGAAGAAGTCCCAAATTGACCGTTGAAGCAAGCACTTTTTCAAAGAAATTTCTAGTTCATATGTGATTATAGAAATAAAACACACTCAAATTTGAGTTTTAGAAAAACAATGCAAGTTGCACGGTTGAAATCTTACAAACTGAAACTTGAGCCTTTACTTGCTCCAACTGTTTAAGACATTTGCCATTAATTAAAATACCTTTTCAATTGCAAAAAAAGGACCTCTCAAGGTGAAATTGGCAAAAGTTAGTTGTTCAAGAGGAAAGAACTGGTTTTTTTTAATGATTTACGGAGATTGATTTACACAGTAAAACCGAACGGATATTGGATAAAATTGCTGAAATATTTTTTTAAAAGTAGGTATGAACAATGGAAGATACTTTTTAATGATTGCTGTGAGAATTGAGTAATAAAATGATTCAGACTCTTGAACTCCTTGCCAAAAAGAAGTGTTTTCCTTCAAAGATTCTGGAATAAAACAAAAATTTTGTTATTTGCATTGTACTAAGTGTACTTGAATCATGCTTATCAATGATGCCCCATTCGGAACTTTAGGAATAATTGTGGAAAATGCAACATTTTTTGAAAATATTCCAGGTGGAGATACAAAAAGGGCAAAAGATTTCAAAAGCATTGTTAATATATCATTACTTACTGAATAAAATTGTGAACATGTTTTGAATTTGATGCCATCACCATAGATGCATTTGTTCTTAGGTCCTTGCATCATAATTTACAGCAATTTAAATGCTGCATGTGATTAAAAAGCTTTCAAAAGGGGTACTGAAATTGCATTAATCCAGTTAATTGTCAAAGATTAAAGCTATATGTGCCAGTATGTTGCCATTTTTCTTTTGAAAGCTTCTAATGTGAAAAACACATGCCAATTATATTGAAGCTATTTATTGATGGGTTATTAACCTTTGTCAAATTGATAAATTCTTACTTTGAACAAATATTGCATTCTGATTTGGAAAAGTGCATTGCGGATTTTAGTTAGTTATACTCAAAATTGGGGCCAATTATATCACAAAACTTCACTGCAGTTTCTGCCACTTTGCTCGATTTTAATTTTAACAGTTATGGATTGCCTAGTTCATAAGAAATTCAAAAATTACCTTGGGATCTCTGACTTTAATGGTGTCGATTGCGGATCTTCTACATGACGTCTTCTATCACATCTTCAAAGAACTTAATAAGACGTTTACTTCACTTAGTCCATCAGAAGGCTCTCAAACTTTTTGCAGTTTTCTTACACAATGGAATCTTTATAGTGTCTCACAACCTTTTTTCAGAAGAAAGAAAATAATAAGGCCCAAAATCAGTTGGTAGTTAGTCAATTCTTCCCAATTCTTCTTTGGACTCTTCTTCAATAGTAGCTTTACAAGAATCAAGAGTTGAAGAAACAAAATAAATTTGTAATAACATATATGCTGAAAAGGCATATTTAATGTATAAAGTTAATCTTTGAGCCTCAGAGATTGAATACTAAAACTATTGTTTCGATATTACAGCTTTTATAAAGTCTTTAAATACTCTTGAAATTTAATTACATATTTAGATATCCTTAGAGCGAATTTGTGCGTCTCACATACGTTACATGAAACAACGGATCAAATATAGAATATAGACAATTTATTTATACTATGATATTCAAACCTCAACAAGTTTCCTTCTCAAAATGAGAAGGTTTTGTTACTTGAGACTTTCTTGTTTATACATATGTAGGAGAGAAAATGACACAATACATTTGTAATTCCCAAGATAACGTAGGTTATTTTTCTATCCTATAAAATTTCAAGTCATATAATTTCTTCATTTAGTATACTATAAGATTTTTGAAATAAATTGTTCAATTGATTCATTCCAAAGTTGATCTGTTCAATCATGTATCATCCATTTGATATGCACATTCGCTTTGACGCTATATATGACACATAAAAAAAATATTAATTATCACCTACATACATTCAAATGTTCAAAAAAACAAAAAAAAAACGAATCATGATAATCTCGTGCAATTTAAAATGCATTTACAAAGTGAATTGAATAAAAGAAACTAGCAAAAAAAAAAAAAAAAAAATTAAACATGTTCTTAATTATGCACTTAAATCAAGGCTGAATCATCATTTTATTATCCTAATTATATAATATATGCCTGAATAAATGAATTTTATGTAATTGCTATCATCAACGCTAGGATTTTCGTTTTCCTCAACTGACGAGAACTATAATGAAACATTCAAAAGTCCGTATAGACTTCCTCGATGAACAAATAAATTTACATAATATTTATTTATGCATTTTGTATGTTTGTGAAGCAGTGTATTTGTTTTGTTTTCCTTTGTTTACGAATCATTGCTTTAGTAATGTTAACTGAATGGCCCAATCTAATCAGTCAAGAACTGTCTTTAGGAATGTTATCTATTAAATTTTTGACAAATTGCTATATAGATTCTTAATTGATTCATTACAACTTTTAATTTACAGGATATTCTGTCGCTCATAATTAATTAATTATTGCTACCTATGAGTGTTTTATTTATTCGACAAAAATTTATGTAGGTACTAGGTATTTTGTATGTACATACATCATGATTTTCCAAATGTACCATTAAGATGAATAAATAATCATTATTATTTGTGTCGTTTAGATCCCCTGTTATTTCTCTTCTTTGAATGAGTGAATGATTATAACTTCCTTGATGCCTGACAAGGCTTGTCTTTCACGTCCCTTTTTTCCAGCTCCCTTCAAATTCATTTAAACCCTGCATTAATGTCTTTATTGAGGCTTTCACTTAATCGATGATGATGCTTTGAATCTTTTTGAAGTATGTATGTAACTTATCAGAGTAGGAAAAGTGGGAAAAAAAACAAGAGCAAAAAAAACCGATTCTCATGTTCAAATCATTATGCTTCGTCTTCTCTCAGGAGATTTGCCTAAATATGAAAACGATTACTTGTGACTACATATCTATTATATATTATATAAATATGTAAAGGAGCGATTCCTGTTCTCTCAAGTTTTGAATAACAACTCCTTTCTCAACTTTCTCCTATATATATACAACCCCAACTAAGAAAGGGCTCTCTTCCAGCGCTCGCTAAAACGAACATACAAACTTACCATATACATATATTACTAAAAAGAAAAAGAAAATCCCGGGCAATTTCCCCCTTTCAAAAATTTAGTTTTTTCTGGAGGTTCGAAGTGTCTAAAGGAAAAAAAAATATATATAAATATTTACTAAATATATACAAAACAAATATTTTTTTCTACTCCTTCTTGACAAACTATTCATCATGAGCGGAGGTTTTTTAGCTCTACAACAGAAAAAAAGCAAGGAGAAAAAAAAAATTGCGGACTTAGAAGATGCATTTCGATTAGCAGATACAAATAAAGACGGAAAGCTCTCTGTGGATTCATGGTTGGATATCCTGAAGGCAACTGGTCATCAAATTACGCGGTGAGATCTTTTGTGCTCTTTTGTTGTAGCTAACTACCTTTGCATGACATGCATGAATATCTTACTCATAATAGGCATAAATACATACATAATGAAAACATTTCCCTTGAGGACTCCTTAATTGATGACATTGTGTATTTCATTAACCATAGAGCACATGCTATTGCGTGTATATATATTATTATTATTATGGACATCAATTGAATCAATTCCGTTTAATGACTTTTTGTGCCCTAGAGAGCCATGCTGAAACAGAGTTATTTAATTCTCTACATTTTATACTGCAAAAAATAAAGGTTTTCCTTTATGTTTAAAACTATTTATAAAAGATCTTAAGAAATTATATAATTTATAGAGATAACTTATTGGACAAGGAGGGATAACGCCCTATTAGAAAAAAAAATCTTTCACGATTTACGACCTATTTTTCTACATTACTTGACCATAACTTATTAACAACCTACATGGATGCCTAAACTACTAAAAAATACCTTTTAAAAGTATATAAGTATATTTATGATGAAGACCATTCTACCCCATAGTATACATATTTCTTTACATAAATAAATCAACGCTATCTCATAACTAACTTTACAATATTAATTGCAAAGTATAATTGCAAATTTACAACATTTTTTGATTGATGTAACATTATGAAGGATAAAACAACAACAAGTTTGAAACGGCCTAAACAATACAATAATATATGCATATTATGAAAGTAAACAAATCATCCAGTAATTTGATTACATTAATTTAATAAGCTGTCCTGCTTATAGTCTCGTCACTTTCTTTTATTAATTTGAAGTTGATAGATGCATAGATAATTAAACTACATACCTACATTCAGAAAATGGTTCACTATAGTAAAAAAACCTGATTATACTTATCATTAGCTAAAAGTATGTAAATTAATTTCCACCCATAAAATTAATGTAGCACAAAAGGACAAAAAATATACAAAATCATTAATATCCTACAAAGAAAAAAAAAAGAAAAGAATACAATGTGTAATCAAGTATTCATATAATTTAATTTTTATTCTTTTTTGCTACGAGTTACTCTATTGTAGTCGACATTCGGGTAAAAATGGTTCATATGTATATAGATAAGGAAATTAATACCTTTCCTTATAAATATTTGAATCCTTTATTTCTTATCGAGCCCATGTGATCACAAGAGTAAGGGTTTGCATCGCATTGGATATTATTTGCATAACACAAACATGCCTCAAGCATTAACGAAAAATGTTTTCAATTCCTTTTTATTTGCTCTATTTTCTTTTTATGGTTCCCCCCTTTTATTCTTATTTATTGATCACAGCTACTGATATGCTTTATTACAGTACATATATGTATAATACATATTCATATATGGTGGAAAAACTCAATTTGAATTTTTGTTTATTTAGCTCCTGCAGCAAAATAAGGGGAAAGCAGAGACTCTTCAATTTTTGTTTTGTTGTCTCATTTTTATTGCCAAAGTGTTATGTACACATCATGACATAACCATTTCTCTATTAAAAAAATCCAAAAATGGAAAAATTCTTACATCAATCTACATTAATTTTTCTCATAAAAAACCAAGTTTTTATTATACATACATATATATTTAAAATTGTGAAACTCGTCAAATGGTCTTTGCATGAATAAATTCTTGTCATTCCTCAAATAATCATTTTAAAATACAGGAAAAAGACACTTTGAATATAATCATATTTTTATAACTCAATTATAAACATGTCTTTGATGGTATATTTTGAACGTCTAAATATTTAAATCCATCATTCAATGATAATTAATTAATTCCAATGATGAAAAGTTGAACTCACATGTATATATTGTAGATGGTTAAAGTGCTTTGTCCATCAATGTATAAATGATGTAATAAATTACCCCAAGTACGTATATTAATATAATTATTAATTAGTGTTCATATGCCCAACAAAAGAGGACGTTGTTTTCCTATATATACAGTACATACATATAAATTAAAGTTACTATGCAAGCAAAATTTTAATAATCTTTTTAAATAAAAGAATTTTTTTTATATAAAAAAACTTATCTCATAACTATCAACGAATAATATTAGGAAAATAAAAGTTTTTTAATAGTTTTTTTAATGACTACGCTTCTGTTTCTAAGAAGAAAATTTAATTTCTTTTCTTTAGGATATTAAGTCCAATTACTCCTTCGCATAGATTTAAAATAATACTTGAAAGAACAAACTTGTGAATTTAACTGAATTTAAAAAAAAAAATAATAATAATACGGAATTTATGTTTCAACTTTGTATTTCATCTTTGAATTTAAACAAATAGTAAGTTAGGAAAGCAACAAAAAGATGGGGAAAGTTTCTTTACATCTCCTTTATATATTTTTAAATAATCAATATTTTCTTACATGGGAAATAGTGTTAGACCATTTTGTTTGTTGCGCTTCCAAACTGATTTTAAGCACCCGTTTAAATATTCAAATGATATTAAAATTTTTGTGCCTCATTATTTTAAATGCACTCTTATAAAGGTGCATTTTAAAATATTTCAGGGTCAAGTTCAAGTATTTAGGAACTAAATATCTCATTCTAAGGACTTACATATGTGTAGATATTTATATTCTACTTTTAGTTTGATAAGCCCTAGTATCAGAATAAAGGATTGACTCTCACCCAAATTTAGTTTATATCTTCTACAGATCTTTGCATTTTCAGATTTTACATACATTACTAATATTTAAGTGAACATATAAGGAGTTGATGACTCTAATAAGATACTACACATTGAAAGCTCAAATACTAAATAAATATACTTAATAGACACTAGTTCATTTGGTAGTCTATTTATTTAGTATTTCCGAATGTAATCTATAGTCTGTTTTCAATTCATTTCTCACGATCAAAGTTAACTACTTCCCTTGTATTCCTGGTTTGGAGTTTTCCTTCATTCAAATTATGAGATATAATTATGGATTTATATGGTCATCCTAATTAGCTTCTAACCAAGTATGTAAATATGCCTAAACATAAATTCCTTATCATAAATGATTTTTAAAGAGTTGAAAGGAAAATTTTAGGGGTCGATCGAAAAATGAAGCTCAAAATTAGAGCAGGAGTTTGACTTGATTTGGGACTTTTAATTCAATAATTTAGACTTAATTCCTTGAAGTTTGTCTATTTTTTTCAACGGTTTTATTCTGTCATCAAAAGTAGTCTGTTTACAGCTTTCATTGCAGAAATTTGTTTAATATCTTACCTTTACGTGCGGAAACAGGGGTTTTAAAAAATGTATCTCACCTGACCTCTCTGAGCTCTGAACATCTTTACCTCTAAAACTTTTGAGTCTAAAATTCGAATAATAATGAATACTGATCAAGACATTCAAATATTAGAGTACATATATTTTTGGCCATTTTGCACTTAGTTTGAGCCATTTTGATTTTATTCCATACGAACCATGATCATAAAATTAGGTAGTTAATGTGGTTGTAATTTCAAATTTGCATAGATTTAAAAGCCTCTCTACTAAAAAGGGAACAGAATTACTTTGTATGTTGGATAAGTAGCTACACTTTCTGAATATGATCCTGAATATACATTTGGGGTATTTTATTCAATACAAAAACATGGATCTTTGAATGACTAAAGGGCCTCTCTGCCAACCTTTTGGATATTTTTGGAAACCATTCTAATATTACGGATACAAAGTTGATATTTAAGGAGTATAATTAGTACCAGTATGGATTTTATAGTAAATTGAGCACTTTTAGACTATGAGTCCAAGGTAATAAATAAAGTCTGGGAGAATTACAAATCTTGCTGCTTATTTAAAAAAAAAAGTTATACTTAAAATAAATCACCGTAATATGGTTTATAATAGTACTTCATAAACAAGGTCCTTTTTTTACCAAACAGGATAAAAATTCTTAATGATCATGAACCTATTAACTCGTAACAAAATCGTTTTTCATTGCTTCTATACGGAAGTAATTTATGAGAGGCTTTTTTTTTGAAAAAAAAAAAAAAAAATAGAGAGAGAGAGAGAGTAATAATATAGAAATAAATATATCTATGTGTATCTGGGATGATTTATTCTCATTTCTGTTTTTTGTTTTTTTTTAACTTTGAAAAAGGCATTTACAATAGTTTCCTACTCTGGTATACCTACGTAGATGATATACTAAGTATAGATAAGTATGAACTGTACTTTTGACTCAACGCTCCTTAAGTATAAATTCCCATCAATGCAACTATAATTAATCTGTTTCATATATTTATGTAAAAGAGACCCAATTTCTTCTTCCTCAAAATCGTCAATTATTCTCAAACCTGGAGTAGATTAATTATTCTACATACATATATATGTATCTACAAACAAGAATATAGGTATGTGATAGAATCAATTTGCTTTATCCCTATCTTGTTCTTTGACATTGAGGGGAAGGAGAGCCATTCGTATTTCTTTCTTGATAAGGAATACATACTTACATTACATCTTTGGGAACTCCAATTGACCACTCCAAGTATTCAATTATCTTTTTAAAATACTACATATTTACATGGGTAGGTACATTAATACATAAAAGAGTTGGTTGGTTGGTTGTCCTTTTTGAGTGGAACCTGTCCTTGACGTAATTATTTTTCCATTTTTTATTCCTTTTCATCTTGTCACTCAACTCATAAATCTTATTAGTTCACGAGTGCGTCAATATTCTAAAAAAACATGTCATACTCATAATATGGTGTACAAAAATCAATTCAATGCATCATGGGATTCATATATGTAGACATCGAGAGAGACTTTAAGGCAGTATGTAGAATACCGAAAAGACCTGACTACAAATAATCTATTTGAATAAATGTTTATTTTTATCTAACATTATTTATGAATGTTATTGAATAACAATTATTATTATTAATTAAATTATCAATTATGGAATGAAAAGTCAAATGTTTTAAAGAATGTTTATTTATAGCTTTATTGCTTCATTGACTGGTATGGCAATGAATCTTTATTGAGCTCCCACATAGGACTCCTTTTGGTTATTTCATCACCTTATGATACAAGAAGTAGAAAAAATGAAAAAAACCCGGAGATGTTACGTCGAAAAAATAATTATATTTTGAATAGGAGATGTCATTCTGTGGACAGATTAATATAAGTACACATGAACTCTACTGAAACATCAAATATCTTGTTCTTGTTGATAGATGAAGAAAGTATCATCTTTCAAAAAAAAAATATAATAAAATAAGAATAGATTTTTTTTCATAGAAAAAAAAATCATCAAAACCAATAACAACATGCTACATAGGTGTACAATATAGATAGTCACTCATGTAGTTCTCCATATTAACTTTTGAAGGTCTCAGTCTCAACACTCTCAAAATCTTAGTCCTGTCTGGATCTCATTATGCTGATCCAAACCCAAAAATTCTAGATTAAATAATTTCTTTTTTGTATTGTATCATTTTTGGCCCTCACTCAGACTTGATCCCTCTTCACCTCCAGCCAAATGGTCAGAACCAAAACATATCTAGTAGTAGCTCAACATTTCAAGTTTGTGCTTCAATTATAAATATGTATGCCTATAAATGATTACGAGTCAAATGTTATTTTCAAATAAAAAGATGGATTAAAACAACAACAACAATAAAAAAAAAACACTGAGTTTTGGAGCCTTTTAGTTAGAAATATAATATCCTTTTTTTCAATATAATATGCACAGTGGTACATTAACATAATATTTTAAGTATACACATCTCATAGTATAAGTATATATATATATATATATATACACAAAATATCATATTTGAATGAAGTATTGCCAAATTTGTCAACTACAAAAATAAAAGTATCCCCAGTATCATTTCTTGATCTTTTGCAAATAATATATTCCTTCTTTGAGAACATGTTTGTCTACTCGTACGTACAATTTTATGGATATTCAATCCCTTGCTCAGTCAGTCTGTATTCTATTCTGAATAAATATTTATTTCATACATATGTACAATCAAAATTGGTTATGATTCCTGCTACAGTTTTATCCTCAAAAACCCCAACCATGTTCACCTTGAGATGTCCTCATTTTTCATTTTAAAAATAGTAATGTACTCTGTAGACCTTTTTTTATGTGCCCATTTGAATGATAATAAATGGGATGTATTTAAGTACATTCATTCATTCATTCATATACATATTCATCTCTGTTTAGTAGATAAATACATATCATACAACAACTTCTTAGTCCTTTTTCTCAGTATGAGCCATAATTACATAATGACAATGATTATAATGATAGCGTTTTATTATGTATGTACATATATAGGTACATTAAAACTGATGAGTCATAGTTTAGGAAATATCTTTTTATTGTTAGTAAAGATTCTTTAAAGTATATATATGTAGTATATTTATTTTATTCTTCTTTATTGATTTATCATTCTTTAATAATGGATAAGATATATGTATGTAGAATATACTCTGTACTTTGAAAAGTTTATTACTTAAAGTAACTTTGTACATAATAAATATCTATGTATGTACATACATATATAAACAATTCATGTTGCTAAACTAAAAATAAATAAATAATAGTAACTCAGGGTATATTTCAAATTTAGATGAACCTCAATGTATGCATATCCCTTGAAATTTGTATTCTCTGAAGTCATGAAAATAAAACAACCAATTTATTTATATAAATTTACAAAAGCTGAATGTTTTTCTACGTAAAAACAACTGAAATTTGAAAATACCTACTATTTTTTATGATAGGATACTTTAATAATAAAAAAATTACCTATTTTAAAAGGGATGTGAACTTTCCCTCTCAAAAAATAAAAGGAAAAACCAAAGGAAAAATCCAGTGAGAGGAATTGCACTTTTTGCTTCTTGCTAGGTATTTACTTCCCAAAATTTTGATACTAATGGAGTAATAGTGAGTCAAGATAATGGAGTAGTAAGTGGACTGGTTACATATGATTCACTTGTTCTTCAATAAGTTTAGAGTTAAGAGTTCAAACACAAAAATTAGAAGGTTTAAATTCTGACTGCAGGTCACAATTTGAGGTGCCCTGCTCTAGAGTATCAAGACAAAAAACAACAACAAGTCATTATACTCTTGTTTATAAGGCTGAATTCTTCAATCAAAGATCTCCAATCAAGTCCAATTCCTAAGATTTTTGTTCCATTTTTCGGTCAACTTCTACCACATTTTCCATCTCTTGCTTAGTAAAAAAAAACAGATTGGTTTTTTCAATTAAAAAAATTACAATGAGGAAAACGATTTATCAAATTTTCCAATCAGTAAAAAATGTTTATAATTGTCACAAGTTTCATTTTCTTTAAAAAAAAATAAGATAACTTTTTAAAAAAATTTCTCAAACAATATCACTAATGTACAATGACGTATTCAGTAATTGAAATCTATAATTTAAAATAATTAATTAGGTTTTTTCAAAAACCAAATTGTTGAGCGTTTTTAAATCATCCTTTTTGTTTGAAAATTATTTCTCGTTTAATAAACTCTGAATTGGAATAGAAAAAAAAAAACTAACTAAAAAATCTCTTGGGTAAGTACAAAAAAAATAATTTAAGGTAAAATATTGATTTCATGTTAAAACACTAAATAAATAAATCAAATGATATATTTCATTCAATCTATTTATATATATTAATATCTTAACTATCCATCTATATTTTGTGTCTGGAACTTCTTTATTAATAGTTCTAAAGTCCATGTAGACTCTGTTTCATACCTTTATTTAAGTCTACACATGTAAAACCATGTGTGTTTTAGACAATGTGTAAAGCTTTTGTTCTGTGATCAAATTTTGCATTTAAAATTTCTGTGAATCCTACTCTACAGTCTCATAAAGTATTTATGAACAAATTTATAGATGATATTATTCGAATCCAATCCTTTCAAAAATAATTTTGGAATTCATTAAATAGGTTGAATTTAATTTGAATATGGTCTAGGAATTCGAAACGAGGGATGTAGGCAATTTAATCATTGTATCGTCAAAACTCTTTACATAACATTCTCTATGTTTAATTTAAAAAAATATGCCTACACCTACTGTTTCCTTATCAGAAGCCTTTTTTAGTTTCTTTATAAAGTAGGTAGTTAGGAACATGGAATAAGAACGTGTTTATAATAAATTGAGCTATAATTATTAAATAATCACCAACTTCAAATTAAAGGGATTAATTAAAGAGAACAAGGAGAATAAATTAATGTGTACTTTAACCCTTCAAACTTAATTATCTCATTAAATCAACCACAATTCTTATAATGACTTAGTGTGTTTTTCTTTCCTCACCAATTAATTATACACAACCACTTATTTCTTAATGCAATGATAATTTGGAAAAGCTTTATTCTACATACTGATATGCACACTTACTAACTATACCATACATGGAAAGAAACAAAGAGAAAAAAAAATGGCGTCCAAGGAACTGCTGCTGCATATTAATCCACCTAGCAGATGGATCATTTGTATCTATAATTTTAGAAATAATAATAATTATTGATGATCCATTGGTATGTAGATACATGAGGAAAACAACACTTATAACAAAAAATCTCTATGATAAATATCATTTAAAACCACTACACATTACTCTAATTAACTTTTGATGGATGTGATCCAAATGAGTATATTCCATGATGGTTAAACAAACATGATATGACGCATACATATATATATAAATAAATATGTATATGTAATACATTATTATTACATTTAAAGGAAGTAAAAAAATCCTGAACCATTTAAGTTGAAGTATACTAGTTGTCCTAAATATTTTCATATTTTTTTATAGAGTTCGGTTGATATCCCATAATTTTAGATAACAGATATTATAACTTTTTATACTCATGTTTTTCACTGTTGGTTATAGGCCTCCTTGCAACATCGATTTAAAATAGTAGCGAAAATTCAAAATAAAAAAAGAAAACAAAATCGAAAATATCTTTTACAAAGTAAAAAAATTGGATTATTTACAATTCCTGTCCAAACTCCCAATAAAGCATATTCACAGATTAATAGTCCTCTCTCCCTCTCCCCAACTTTGAAATCAATTTACGCATCTGTTTAAAAGTAATTTGCTAATAGTGACAAGCCATTACAATAATGACATTTATCAATCCTTGTCCAGGAAGAGTTTTGTGTGAGTAAACTTTCAAAAATATCTTTGAATTAATGTATCATTTGCCAATTAATATCAATTTGCAAGAATAAAAATAAACCCTCATTTCCTCAAAGCACAAACAACTAGCTTTTTAAAGAAGAAAAGCCCCTTGATTTATTAGCTAGAATGGCAAGTATTTTGTGCCATTTGTTGTATAATAAAACCTAAGCAAAAATGATGAAATGTCTACTAGATTAAAATTCAAGGTCTTAAATAATAGAAATATATCCACTATAATAATAAGATGTAGTGTGTTTGGTATTTCATTTATTATCAATAAGAGTAGCTTTATATAACCGACATTTGGTTATTTTATTCGAATGAAGGTCTTTTCCTGGGTTAAAAGTGGTTTTTCCATTGATATAATTTATTGAAATTTGATCCACAAACTACTTTTTATTATTTGCAGATGTGAGAATTCAATAGGATGTTTTGATTTTATGTACTTATAAGGACATGGTTTAGATATAAATAAATTCTTTAAAATTCAGTTTTCTACAGGTTTAATGATTTAAAAAGATTTTAAATCAGATTTAATATAAAACAAAATTGTAATTCATAGGACACATGAAAATTAGTGTATCATGCCTATCACCCATCTATTTAAATAAAAAATAAACTATTTGCATATATATAACACTGTTAATTATACCATTAAAAGTTAACCTTCTGTAGTCATTAATTAAATACATGAGACTACTACATAAACAAATAGTTTTTTCTTTAGTATGCACCACTTCAATGGTACCCGTAAAATTTTTTAATACTTTTTCGTTGGTTCATGCATAATTATTTAAATATGATTTAAATAATTGGTTTTCCATAATATCATATAATTATATCATAGCTTATCCTTCATATATTTTATTTTATGATTGTATAATTACTTGGCTACTACTAACTTTATTTTTCAATCACTGAGGACATTAAAGGGATACACAAAACCATGGGGCGCTCCTGTCAATTCTCTGTGACATACTATTGTGCCTTGCTCTGCAGTTTGAGAGTATCTAAAACAAAAACAAATATGGTTATTTGCGACGTCATTTTCTTGATTACCTCACTCATGAATAAAGGAATAGATTTAAAAACCAGGGGTCATGATGAGAACCATTAACTATGATTAAACTTGGACTTTAGTATTAAAAACTTGGGATTTAAGTCACAATTTTGTATCAAAGACTTGACAAACTCACAAATTAGTGACTTTTTGAGTCATACTTATTAAAATATTCTTTCAAACGCATGCACAGTTTAAAGGTTCCCGTGTATCCGTGTATCATCTGAGTTTAAAAGATGTCCTCCCATTAATTAATTTCATTCTTTCAGAGGTGATGTCATGGATTTATTTCGAGAGAAGGATGTAGACGTCAGTGTTGGAATGAGCTTTGAAGAGTACTCTGGTTTTGACTCCCGGAATGAGTTAGCCTTTAAGGCAATTGATAAAAATGGTGACGGGTTTGTTAGTTTCGGGGAATTTACCAAAATATGTCCAAATCTGAATAAAGAACAAGTTGAATCCGCCTTTCGAAAATTTGATGCAGATGGAACGGGGCGGATCAACTACAAGGAATTTAGTACCATGATGAGAAAATATCAAGACAAGGCATCTGCATCCTCCAATGCATCATCACCAACGACTGAAAAGCCTGAAGAGGATTGATCCTCTCTCACAAACACTCTCCTGCATTTTATATTTTATATATGTAATCAATCAATTATTATTCCCTTTTTATCCATTGCATGGTTTTTGGGTTTCTACTTTGTGTTTTGTTCAAGTCTCACTTTTTGATTCATCTTTCTTTTACAAGATTGTATTACACAAACATCTTCATCATGTTTCCCTTTTCGTAAAAAATAAAAAATAAAACCTTTATTTTTTGTTGTTGTTATTCAAAAGAAAATAAATATCAGAGTTGTTCATAAAAGTTACTTTTATTTCAGCATGCTCTTCAAATTTGAGATCATTACTCAACACATATCTAAAAAAAAAAAAATAATTTAATTCAATTAGGATGATGGTTAATTAATAAAAGCGTTTTTCAATCAACTTTCCTAAGACAATCTAAGAAATCTTTGATATTGAGACATAATAAGCAAAAAAATATAAAGAAATATATATCCATATATTAATGTCCATTGAAAATCTAACTTATACTATTTTGATTTATAATAATTAATCAATTATACCTATGTATGTATGTATTCATAATTTTACAAAATATTTAAAACAAATAAATGTTTATTTCTTATAAAAGAAGAGTTTCAGAACTTTACTTTAATATAGAAATATATGTATATTATAAAATTTATTTAAAGGTTTTTATTTTTTACTTAAAATGCATATATGGATTTGAAATGACTAATAGGAATTAAGGAACGCTCTTCCAATGTGTGAATCGAAGGGAAAATCTTTTCATTTTCCAATCAACTTTTGATCATTCTAATTTTATTTTTGGAAATATATTCTTGTTAATCATAAAAATATCTATAGAAATACTTTATAGCTTCATTGAAGAACCTTTATAAATTTGGTAACACCATATCATTTCATATAAAGCAAGATATTTTATCACAAATATATTTTTTTATTAAGAAGGGATCCAATCCTCAATATTTCATCTGTAATCATCATAAATATTGTATTTTTTTATTTTTATTTAGAAAACACAATTTTTTTTTAATTTTAAATTTTGCCAACTGATTTGAAAATATTCTTAAATTTAACAAAAAATATATTTGGTTAGGGGTAGATAACTCTCATCTCCGCCCTCGTCGTAACAGGCCTGCTGATGGAATTATTTAAAATGATAATCGCTCAAAATAGTTCCCAAATTGAGTGGGTAAGAACTCTTTTCAATGCATCAGCTCCAATTGGTTCCAGTTTCGACTGAAATTATCTACATTTGGTATGTGTCCACATTGAAGTTGAAATTTACTGACAGGCATTCAATGAGAGTGTTAAAGAGGAGTCCCCTGTCTTAGAGCAGAGGACTAAAATAGGAATTTGTCTTCCTGCAATATCCTGGTAAGATTTATTAACATTGGTCCCGTAAATGCTTCAAATATATGTGTAAAATATATATATATGAATATATTTCATTTTACTAAAACTGCATTATAGTATTCAGATCACACACTAAATTCATGTTCTTAACAATTGTACTTCCCCCCCCCTCCTAGAATTTGGATTACCCCTCCTTGGATATGGGTCTTGTTACGGCATTGCTTAAACATAACAATATAGTACAATAATAATAATGATATGAGGCATTTAAAAAGTGTTGAGACAGACTGCAAAAGTAGAATCGCTATTTGATAGAAAATGCATGCCTAATAGTTACTATTGCATCAAAAAAATGTCAGCTAAATAAACTTTTATACTGAATCTTTATACTCTATTAAAAATAAAAAAGTTATTTATTTATGCCTCAAATGAATTCATTTTGTCCTTAAAAAGATGAAATTTATCTATTTACAATAAAGAACCCCCCCCCCCCCCCCCAAAAAAAAAAAAAAAAAAAAAAAAAAATCTGGTATTTTTTTCCCGTAGGAAGGACAAAATAAAAATTCTTCTTGGCCTGGGGCTAACAGTCTTCATTGTTTTATTTCTAATCCTTTGACTACCTTTAATAATAGACTTCAATCTTGATTAAGATACCGTTGTTCTCATTTCCGGATCCAAAATGTATATTTATACAATATATGCATGTCATATAATCATGCTTGTCATTGTATTAATACAATAAAATGATTAATTTTTTTTCTGTGAATATTTATTCGGCGAAATGACTTTTTTTTTAATTGTCCCAGAACCGCATTATACATTATTGAAAGTAACATTACATTTTGGAAAAGAGAAAAAAGTTTTTATATCTGGGTCTGATTTTCTTCATAATTTTAAATAATTTTAAAACCTATTTTGATACGAAAACAACAAATTGCAATTTCGTACTCAATACTTCAATATAGGTAGTGCCTATATACTAAAATCAGATATAAAGTTTAAAACTTACTGTGGTACGTAATTAAAAAAACTGTCTGATCTCTCCTTTTAATTCAAAGCTATATGAGGAATCGAAAATCCAAATAACTAAATACGAGATTGGTAACAACAAAATTTATTCAATTTGTTAGTTACTATTTCAAATATGATCATAATTTATATTAAATAATCGTTTAAAATGTATATAACACATAAAACTCTTTAGGCGAAAAATAGCATTAAAGTCATTATTGAGTGTTGGGAATGATAAATAGACAAGTAGATGAATGTACTGGACTGTTAACCATTTCAAGAAGGATTTCATCATTTTTTCCCTTGTTTTTGTGTACACACTGTATATGTACAAAAGAATTAATTATCATTGTATTTAATACATAATCTATGTATATACCTTACAATCTGTAGAGATATGAACAAATAATTACAAGAAATGATGGTGCAATGAGAAGTTTATCATGTAATAAAGGATTTAATTGACATTTCCTTGAAAGTTTGAATAATTTATAATAACATTTCATTATTGTTCTTTGCAGGGATTTGTAAATGTTACACTCTTATGTCTGTAAACTAATGCAATGTCTTTACAAGGAGATTAATCAATAACCCTCTCTCAATAGGAAATGACAATGCTTTGTGAGTATTCAGAGACTTACGTATGTTGTTTTTTATCTCTGTACATACATACTCAGTTTTTCATGGTACTGCAGTCATTGTTTTCCATTTTGATAGTAATCTAATATTTTATACATAGCTTTTAAATAATTATTACCAGTGAGGCATTCACCCAAAATAAGTTGTGATATTTAAGTATGGGATAGAAATTAAAAAATCCAAAATTCCAGCCTTTTTTTATCTCCATTTCAGGATTTACTCTTCAACTTTTAGCCTTTCGGTCGGCATCCATATTTTTAAATCATCCTATCTCTGAATCTGATCTCCTTTAAATATTTAATAGGGAAATAGAGTGGAGTGAAGGAGGGGAGATCAAACTAGCCCTCTATTTATAAAACATATGTTCATTGTTTCAATCTGTTTTGACTTTTTGCACCTAATTTTGAAACACATATCTTTTTTCATATGTTTTGCTATTAAATAATTTCATGTTGAAGTCACATAATTATATAGTTAACAAAAAAAAAGCTTCATTATTGTTGCATTTGAATACGTTTAAAGGATCTTTAAATCCTGAACCAGAGGTTAAAAAAGACTGAAATTTTGAATTTCTAAGCCAAACAATTACAAAACAATTGAACATGGTGTCGTTAGGTAGATTATTGATTGATTATTTTATTGAATAACTCTCTCTATATATATAAGCTGAATTTGATTTTCTTGTTTTTATTTTATTAGATGAATTGTAGTCTTTTTTTTTTCTTTTTTCAATTGCAGCAATTTATCAATTTTCTAAAATATAGTGTTTTCGGAGGTAAATTGAGGGAAATAATCTGATGTGGAGAAAGAACTTCCTTCAATTTTTGATGAAATACATATCTTTAAGCACATTAAAAGAATATACTGAATATCTATGTGACAAGTCAACATATAAGAAGACCGGGATGAAAAAGAAGAAATTGATAAAAAAAGGAGTTTTCTTTTTCGACTAACTTTACTTCATAAGAAACGAACACATAATTTTTTATGAGCCATTTTGCACCCTTATTATTGTTGTCTTGACCAGTGTCTCTCAACTAATGGGTCACTACCGACCCAAATGTGGCCCTTTTATAAATGACTCTTGGAGAGCTAGTAAAAAATGAATATAATCTTTGATTGTTATTACCTGTACACTAATGAAGAATTATCTGAACTCAGATTAAAGAAGATGAATGAAAATAATTGAATGCATTTATAATTTCAAATCCCAATAAATACATTTTGTTAAAGAGAAATATCAATATTGGGGCCAAAAATCAATATAACTTTATCATATTTCAAACTTTAAAACTCCTAAGAAAACTCCTAAGAAATCACAGAAAACCTTTTTCAAAAATAGGAAAAGTAAGTAACAGCTTAAATAAAAATATTCCAAAAGATAGAGAAAAACTAATTTTTGCTTTATTGAAATAAATGTATTGCATTTGTTGAGTATAAAATATGTAATGTACATAGATACATTCAGTATTGGCAAATTTCTTTTTCAACTAGGTATATAAAGCACGTCATAATTTTTACGAAGGATAACCTTTCAAATAATCCCTCTTTATGTTAATGTTGTTTTTATATACAAATTGGTTTAAAAAGTGTTGATGTTTTTTTTTTAATTTTATTCCAAAAAGAAACTTGTTAAGTTTTGTTATTGGGAGTAAAAAAAAGAGAAAATTGAATCTATAGTTGTTATGTTTAGCGGCATATGTATAGTCATTGATATTAAACCGGATCAAATTCATTTTTTTTAAATCTTTCAGAACGTAGTAGTTCTTCATTAATAGACTGAAAACCTGTAGTTCATTTTACAAAAAAAAGCTAAAGACTCATTTACATATTGTATTTACTTGGCTAATTAAATTTAATATGACGTAGTAATTACCGTATTAATCTCTTCATAATAAAAGAAACCGCGCGTCAATATCATACAAAATTGCAAAATATTAAATCCAAATTTAACTCCCTGTGGCTAGGAGACAAAAAGTTTTTTGTTTTGTTTTTGCCAATTCGTAATATTTTAATTTGAGCATTTGTATTATTTTTTTTTACAGTCAATAACCACATCATAAATCTCTCAGAGCTTGCATCGAATTCAATTTATCAATGGACCAATTATTTACGTAGGTAGGCATTAAATATCTACCTCTTGTCTCATATTATGTCTAATTTAAATACCTTTTTTCATGGGAAAAAGCAATGGTCATCCCTCTTTTTCTCAATTCCTGACCTTTTCTGCACAAGTAGCATAAGCAATGCTTATTTTAAAGTTAAATTTAACGCCTTAATATAAATTTGCTACAACAAAATATATTAATCAGGAGTGACCGTGACCATCAAGGATAAAAAAAAATAATGCATCTATTTCACTTGGGGGTCAAAATAATATTTTTTTATAAAAAATACCATTGGTTGTCATTTTTTTTAATAATTCATATACTTTAACTATATTTTAGTATTTTATATATTATACTCCCTATATGTAGAGCTTTAAATAGGCCTAAGGGGGCATAGAGCTTTCAGTACTTTCAAAAATTACTTTTTTTTTACGATTTAGAATCTGAATAGTTAATTATTTGTAGCAATCTATTTAAATAAACTTTAAAAATTCTTTGATAAAGTGCAATTTTGATTTCATAAAAAGGAAAAGTATTGTCCTAGTGAAGAACACTTTCTTTACTTTTGTGGTATGTCTCAAAAAAAATAAAAAAAAATCATTTTATACTGAGAAAATCATGGGTTCTATTTTGAAGCAATCTTTGAATTTGTCTCGTCTTCAACTTCTTTCGTCACATTTCTTAATGTATAGAAAAATTTTAATGAGTTTTTTCTATATACATGTATAAAGAACAATTTCAATTATCTATTTTTCACATGTTGTCTCGTTTTCGTTACGTTTGGTCACATTTAATTCGTCTTTATTTCGTCAAGAAGACAACATTTTTGTTGTAGTCTGACGTTTAATAACATTCAATAAAATTGTCTTGTCTCGTCATTGATATTTATAAAAACATTTTTAATGAATGTATTTGGTTTAGGTTGGGCTGACAAAGTGAAAAATAAATTTAACCCAGATGTAAATTATTGATGTAACCATACGCATTCACCGCAAGTTTTTTTTTCTTAAAATGATAGCAAAATTTATATATTTTCTAATATTTATTATTTTGATCAATAGATTAACACCTCGCTCAAAATAATTAGATATAGTCATTTAGATTAAAAACTGCTATTTATGTATTTAAATAGATACATAAATATTCGAGATCCATAAAGTTTTATGATCAATCAGTTAAAACTAAATCAGTTTCACAAATATATATTTTTTTAATATTAATATCTAATTCTAATATCGAACCAATACGCCCGTGGATTCGGTCAAAATAGAATGTACACTTTTTAATTTTCCAAAATAGTTGACAATTTTTTTTTTTGCTCCTTCAGTTTTTTTAAATTTTTTTTTTTGAAACATATTAGGGAATTTTTTGTAAAAATTTGTTTTTTATCTTAGAAAAAAACATCGAGTCTTAGCATTTGCAAGGAAATAATACTTATGAGATATTCAAATATTTTATACTTTTATAGAAAACCTGTTTAGACTCTTGAAAACTTATTTGAAGGTAAAAAAAATGGTTGGTTAAATTACATCTAATTTGTAATCAAATTATGTATGAACAATTGAATTTGTACAAGCTTCAAGACTCAACGACCTAAATAAAAAAATATACAATTTGCTGTTTTTAATTAAAATGTTTTATCAATGTGTTTTTACTAGGACTCGACCTATGGATTTTTTTCGGATTGATACGAATTTTTTGTTTGTTAAAAATAGATAAACGATTAAATATTAAAAATAAACACGGAAAAGCCAAAGTATGGACACTTCGGAAAATGTATAATATTTCTTAATAAGACTCAACCGATATGGATTTTTTGGGACTTTTACTGATTATTTGTTTTTTAAAAATAGATAACTGATTAAATATTAAGAATAAACACGGAAAAACAAAAATATGGTGGTCATTTCATGAAATGTATAATTTTCCTCATAAATATAGCCAAGGAGATCGATCATCCGCCACAATTTGGTGATAAGGCATCTGAAAATTTGTATTCAGAATATTTTCAAGGTCATTGTGACTAAACATAGGATTTTAGGCAGGTTTTAAGTTTTTTGACAGTAAATAATAATTAAAAGTAATGTCACAAATATAAAATTGCATTGATTCTTAGGATTTAGAAACTTATAGAAATGACCGGCCACGTTTGGGCTTTCAAAGGCTAAGAAATGAAAAATCCTGTTTTTTAGCAAAATTGAATACGGATAGTAATCGACAGCTTTGGCCGATGAATATAGAACTGCATAAAATAAGTCAATCAAATTGACTCACTGATATATTGATAGAACACAAGTTTTTACACAAAAATTCGATTTTTTAAAGTACTCAGGTGCTTAGGTGTAAATAAGTTCTTAAATGGATATTTCTGTTGCTTTTTTAATCATACCTTGAAGATTTTTTGGTAACTATGTAAAATTGTACAATATGACATATTGATCAAGGACAGCACTAAAAATGTGTGTTTGACCAATCTATTAATTAGATAAAACCATTTAAGTAAGTAAAATAAAAGTCTTAAAGAGATTTTTAACATAAACGGTAAAAAAATCAATTATTCTGTACTATGATGACATACTCTTTTGAGTTCTTTAACACTTGATATCCTGAATTACCAAATTCATCTTAGCATAAAATACCAACAAGAAAGACTTGATGAGTTCATTAAGTTCTGTTTCAGATATTTTGATTGATCTTTTGATGTATGAAATAAGAAGGAGGGGGTTGTATTTTAATTTATATCAAGGCAATGAATATATCATTTAATATCTTTTAAGCAGTAGGAGTTTACATATTAGTGTTGGCCTTAAAGATAACATCATGGAACTACAACGGAATGTCTTCCTAGTTTATGAACATCGAGGTCAAATAGGTTGTGGTTATGTATCTATAAATTACAAAGTTCTTCATACAAAGTATATTTTATTTATTAGTAGAACACAGACAGACATTAAATCCATGTTAATTAATTACATTTAGAGTCAAAATACATACAAATTTGATTTGTTATTTCGATTCTGTTTTTAGTCCTATTTTATATATAAAGAAATATATTTTGAACTGATTGATTTCATTCAGTAAAATCCTCACATTAAGATTGTCATCAAGCAGAAAAAAGCACACTTTCAAGAATATGTTGCACTGCAGTATATAACAGCTTATACTAATATTTTTTATGTTTAAAAATACAATATGTACTCGTAAATCTAAGTGGTTGTTGAATATAATTGATAGAATGCTCCGGCTCTAACAAACAGATCAAATTTGATGATTGATATCTGCAAGATATTTTTGTCAATCTGTTAAAAATTACATCTGAGTGTTTTTATTTAAAGCCCAAACATGAAATGTATCTATAATAGGAGGAAATTATTTTTTATTTATTGTTTGAAATTCATTCATTCAGGAATATATTATTATTTCCCTTAGTTTTACATGCTGTTTTCTATCGTTACCAAATGACTTGAGGCAATTTTTTTTTTGTTGCTCAATTGAGTTTTAAATGACTTACAACTAATTGTTTGTATTATAGCAATTTGTAGAGGATTTGATCCCTTATTTTTTAAATCCAACATTTAATAATATTTAATGAAATAAACTTTAATGTTATGTTTTTTATTTATCGGGAACAAAAAACTAAAAGACTTATCAGTAATGTAACTAATTGTATCATTAAGTTTTATTTTTTTTCTCCAATTATAGTTGTTTTGGTATATTATTTAAATTTGTCAATATTTTCTCCTTAAATCTGGAAACATAGCATCTCTTTTATTAACTAGTAGGAGTTCCTCCTTGTAGAGATTGCTCCCAAATTTCCAGAATTTGATTTCCTTTTTTTATATTATTGGTAAGTTTCCAGGATTTTCCAAGAACTTTTCTAGTGTGTACAGACTCAAAAAAACTATTTCAAAAACTTGTAACTAAAATTAATTATTATTAGTAATTTTTATTACCCTTTATTACTCTGTACATTTTTTATAGCTTGCACCATTCTATGCGTAATTAACCCTTATAAACCAATATACTTATTATTATTATTATTATTACCTACTATGGTTGAAACACAAGCTTCATTGAAGTTACATGCATTAATACTTGGAGATTGATAGGAAAATGAGCGCCGTTCATGCTTTACATTCATTTTTGAGTCACTGTTCCTGCTTTTGTTCATTTTCCTTTTTGCTTCTCTTTTTTTTTTACTCTCCCATACCTTGTACAGTTGAATCAAAAAGTTCTTTTCTAAGATAAACACCATCCTAGCAACAAGCTCTTCAAATGAGAGGCTCTTCTCTATTAGACCTAACATGAACTTCTCTGGAAACAAGTAGCAATTTCGAGACAAAGACCTAGTTTTTGAATCAGTTCCTGCTGAATACCAATGATTTCACGTAAACAATGGCATCTCACCATTATAATTTATGGGGGAGGACAATAATGACAGCAAATTTATTGATGATTCAATTTATCACATGATTTTCTTTTCAATTTAAAAGAATGAATTTTTCTAGTCAAAAAATGAACGCAAAAGTATAAATGGGTTCAAGCCTGTATATACTAGATATACATAAGCTTTGTTGTCCTGTGACAGCATAAGAAATTTATGAGTATAATTTGTCGACCCAATTTACGAAAAAATATAACTTTCTTCCATATTTTATTGTCGGGTTAGTAATGGAAAAAAAATTATCTGTTTTCACAAGTTCATCATTGGGTATAAAAGTTTTACAATATATAGTCAAAACTATATCTCCCAAAATAGCGATGGACTAATTGCTAAACTGATTTCTTTAGTGACTTTCTTGTTGTTACCCAGATATTACAAAACAATAAATTAAATATGTGCTATCAGGGTTTTTTTTTCCAATTTTTCATTCCCCAAATAATCTTTTTCTTTTTAAATATTATCACAGCATTTCTTGGGAAGATCCTAGCATTCCGGGCAGACGCAGTCGTTTTCCCAAAATTCTAAGATTATAAAAAATATCTTGAATGATATGAAACGGAGAAAAATTTGTTTTTCTCAAAAGGTACCATTTTGTTTATATAGGTATATGCAAAAATTGGTTTCACTATTTTTCAAAACAAATGAACCTTTCACTAAATAAAGTACATTGTTTTTCTATCCAGTAATATCATTTGAGTGAAAAAAAATATTTCGTTATGAACTACTCACATTAGCCACGGAAAATGTCCAATAAACTAATATTCAAATATATGCTTGAGAAGTAATTTTTTTTAACAATTGCTTAGAAGAATTGAAATCATATTATGACCTCATCCCACTAACATTACAATTTTAATTTTTTTATTTCTATTCCTCATATCAATGTTTTAAACTTTGATTGGCTGAACTCGTAATTAAAGCTCTTGTTTGAGTATCAACAATACACAATGGTACCTTTAAATAATGAACAGCCCCTATGTACTTTCTTATCAGCTGTCGATTCTATACTTTTCGTGCCTCTCATTAGAGTTCTGAATGTTTATTGATTTTCACACGAATTAGCTGTTGTCATGTAATTAGCAATTTCTTAGTGCTAAATAAATATTTGTCCCATATTTTTGAAAAATTGACTAAATACCAACTACTTTTGGTCACTTTTTTTATTTCTATTTTTGAAAGAAAGGCTGAGAGATAGATTGAAGATTGATTCATTCATACAATGAGGGATAAGTCCGTGATAAGTCGATATATCTACCTAATCTCTCAGTTACTGCAATTATGATTTTGATTACTACTTCACTTAAGTTATTGGCATATATGTAACTCTTTCGTTGTTTTCAAAATTTAGTTGATATGAAGTTATCTTTAATCTTTATCTGAAAAAGTATCTATTATTTCAAAGAGTGCTTAATGTTTGGACATGTGAAGCAACGTTACTTGTCTTTGTCCTTTCTTAATTATATACTATCTATTGCATGAATGGGCAACCTTAGTTTACTAGTGGGCCAAATTATGTTCTTCAAGACTGACTGCGGGCCAAGAGCCCTAATTATATATTTGCAAAATATGTATGCATACATAGTTATACTCATTTTATAATATTTTTTTTAAAGTTATATGATAATTATAGATTTCAAAGATCTTCACGGGCCGGATGAAAAGCTTCCGCGGGCCGTAGGTTGCCCATGCATGATTTATTGTATCTTGTCCTTATTTGCTCAATCAGTAACATTCATTACCATCAAAAAGTTGGTAATTCACAATTTCATTTGCTATCTAAGATAAATACTGAAAAGGCTGAATCATTCATCGATTTATAATGTATATATCCTTCCAATGTAAGTATAGTTTAAAATCTTTTCATAAAACATTGAGAAATCATTTTGATTTGAAGTCTAATAACGTAATTGAATTTCATTATGGATGGAACAATATCATTCCTGAAAGCTTTCATTCTTTTAAAGTACTGTCATATTATATGTTAAATTATATCTTAGGATAAGATGTCACTGCATGATTGACATACACTCTCTATACATATATAAAATATATAACTGATTAGCTCAATAAAATAGCAGATCTATTTAAAATTTGGGCAATATATTTGTCTTATTTTTATCGTGATATATTAATAAAAACTTCTAGACATTCAATAAAATGAATCTTAATAAAATAATCTATTCTATTAGTTGTCTTTCTTGTAAATCTGTAGCTGTAAATTAATGGACAGAGAACCAAACATGGAGAAAGTAACAATTTGTATAAGTATTAGGTTGTGTGGTGCTTGTATTAAATGTTCCGTAGATGTAGGAATTAGTATATATATTTTGAGTGTTAAAACTTTGTATCACTTACAGACTATACTACATAAATAATAAAGATACTTATTTTAATATATATATATAAATTAAATTAGAGTCTACCCATTATAAACCTTGATACCTCTGAATATGAATTGGTTTTTACAAAATTTGTTTCCTTTAACGATAAAAGGAGTAATTTACAATTTAAAAAAATAAATATTATACCTAATTTTCACATGTTTTTATTAACAATTTGTTTTAAAAGGTTTATTAAAATCGCAACTGATCATTTTTTGATAGTCTGTAAAGGCTTAAGGCCTTTAATTGTTGGTGGTATTGGAACAATATTATGCAAGGTAATAATTCACTATATTAATTCTTGATAACGCTCTATATTCATGCGAGAAATAACAAAGAATTGACTACTACCGATTAGTGTGCCAAATTAATTAGCTTATAATTTGGGGATGAAATGTCAAATGTCCGAGGATAAAATTAAATGTGATAAAATGAAAGGGAAAAATTGGCAAAATGAAAAAGAAAATAAGGAAATTGTCTAAAGAAGTAACTTCCACAAAATAATATATTAATTTTTTTTATTTGTTGCCTCCTACATAGAAAATTTCGTTAGTAACAACCAAAATTTATTAATTTAATTTTACTGGGTTTAGTGTCTTGAAATTAAAAAGAGAACAAAAATTAACTTTGTAATTGTTATGGTAAAAATGATTTTGAATATGCATATATATATATATATAGGTATATAAATATATTTAACATAAAATAATGTTTAAATTGTCTAAAAATCAACTAAAAATTTCTCCTTTTCAAGATTAAAAAAAATATTTTTCAGGACAATATATTTTGAAACTAAATTTCTACTACTGGACAAAATGTGTAGAGCATGAAATCAAAAGCAAGAAAAGTCTAGATTTCTTTTTCTGGCAATTTTTGTCTATAAAAAAAATTAAAAAAACTAATACCTAACCATAAATTGTTAAGTGCCATCATATACCCTTTATTTAAGACTTTTTGTTGAATACGTTTTCAAAATAATTGAGCCATTCAAACCTCTGCAAAATTACAAATCTTGACAGAAAATTGCCCGAAAATATTCCTTTTTTTATTCATCTTAAACTACAAAGAATCAATAAATCAATTACAAATAGTAGACCCTTGATTCAAAATGAACAAAAATGTATGAACAGTGTCCTATTGGTAATACCACTTCACATGATGACTTGACACGGTCAATTACATAGCCAGCATTTTACGTTTAGCATTATTAAATTATCAAATATTTTAAGTTCTATATTGCATAGGAATAAAGAAACTACGATAGAAAAGTTACAAAAAAAAACTTGAGCCATTTTCCAAAAATCGCCAGTCTGATTTTATGTTGTAAACTCACAAATGATTCTTTATGTCCTTGAAAATTGCTTTCCTGGAGAAGGTGTCTCAGATTTCAAAATAGAAATTGATCGTAGACATGGACTGTAGGTAACCTGTTTTACCAATTTGATGCTTTTTGTAATAACAGAAAGGTCTTTGTTTCCTGCACTGACTGAGTGTCATACGAATTGTTATCTGTCAGCTTACATGATGGAGAGACTGTTATCTACAATAAAATATTAAAAAGGATAAAAAAAAAATACCTATAATATTTATAACGAACCTTGTTTCTAGTTATTCCTGATCGTGGTTTATCATGAACAGAACCTGTCTCTTTAAATTTTTTCATCCATTTAGCAATGGTGTTCCTATGAGGCGGTTCTTTAGTGTATTCAATTCTAAACCTTCTTTGTACAGCAACAGTAGATTTCAGTTCAGCTAACCAAAGGACGCAGTTTACTTTTTCTTCAATTGAAGCCATGGGATTCAAATTAATTAAATTAATTGTGAAAAATAAAAAACGATAGTTTTACTTATAAATTCTGTAATGAAGAATTATTCAATAGCTATAATAAAAACAGGTATATCTCACTTTTAAATCCTGTTTACAGATCCTTTCTATCACAAGCACAAATAAAGTTATAAATTTTCTAAAGTGCACACGGACTTTATGGACACCCTGTATCTACGACAATGCTCATTTGATCAAGACGCTTGTTGAAATCAAAGCTAATCAGAGAGATGATTGAATCGGAAAAATAACACCACAAGTTTGGAAAACGCGAGTTATAATGATATAAGTCAAGAAAATTCCATCATTCCATCCACTCAATCGCCTTAACTCCTTCCCTCACCATATATGAATTTGTCAAACAATTTAAGCTTTTTTTATGCAACCATATCTTACATCAAATAACAATGCAAGGGTCCCACAATCAACAAAATAATAGTATACTGTTTTCATGATGCTCAATGAATCATTTTAGTTTTTTTAGAGTTCATCCATTACAAAATATTAAAAAATATGAAAAATTATGTATAAACTGACCTCTATTTTATAGCCATGCTCAAGGTAGTAGCTAATTCATCAATTTGTATATTTTATAGTAGTTAATTATTGATTATTATTATAATCATATATATAAATATAACATTGAAAGCAATACTTAAGAATTTTGTATATGTACCTAGGTACTTGCATATGTACAAATATATAAAAATATGAAGAAAAATAATAATTAATAAGATTACAGTTGTTTATAAGTGAAAGTTTTTCAAACTATAAATACGAAGTGATTTTAGCTGATTCAGCGATTCTTGTCTTTTCCTTCAGTCCTGTCTCATCACTTCAGTACAAGCTCATTTTTTTACAAAACTTAATTTAAAAAAATGGCTGCTGAGTTAAATTTGTCAAAAATTTCGGTAAGATGACCACTTGATTCGTTTTATAAACAAATTTTTGACCAACTGAGCATGGAAGGATTTCCTTGATCAATGCACATATTATAGATATGAGGTGAAATACTTAATAACTCTTCTTTTTTTTCATCTCTCAGGAAGTCACCGGATTGGATCTACTTCAGGTCGAAAGTAAGTAGAAAACCAGTATTTGAAATAATCTTATACCTATGCGTGTTATATTATGTAATTATATATGTAATTCCATTAGGTTTGCAAAAAGCATTCGAAGCCTGTGGTGAAAATCAGGAGACCATGGATACAGAACTCCTTGTAACCTCAATTAAAATGTTGGGAGTGAATGTAACAAAGGCTAGCATCATGGATGCTGTTGAAGAAGGTGGATTAGATCCTGAAGAAAAGTTTAACTTGGAACAGTTTTGTTTTATTGCAAGTCGTTTCGTTAATGAAGAGGATGAAGAAGAGATGAGAGAGGAGCTCAAGGAAGCATTTCGTATCTATGACAGGGAAGGTGGGAGGGGATCTTATAACAAAGTCTGAATGACTTAATATCAAACTATCTAAATTTCATTGTAGGGAATGGGTATATCACTACGGGAGTACTAAAGGAAATCCTTAAAGAGATTGATCCTAGTTTGAATGCTGAGCAGTTGGAAGGAATTATTCAAGAAGTGGATGAAGATGGATCTGGAACGGTGGACTTTGATGGTAAGTATATATATAAGGCGTATTGAACAACTTTTTTTTTTTAATATATACGTATATTTAATATTTTAGAGTTTCAAGAAATGATGATGGGGTAATAAAGATGAACACAAAATGAATATATGTAAAATGTACTCAATACTCTAATTGCAATAAATTTGGACAAAAAAAGAAGAAGAGGATTGTGTGTTTTTAATTGATGAATATGATGATCAATTGATCTAATTATATACTTTTTATATTATATAAAATTTATACTTATTATTTCATAACTTGTAATTGAATTACTGTCACATAAATGCATACTCCTAAAGTGCTTCCGCGTTCCTTTTTGAATGAAACTAGGTAAATCATTTTTAAGCAATTTATCATCCATATTCAAATAATTTCCTTGGCTACAAGCCAAGTGATAACTTATACAAAAAAAAAAAAAAGAAAAAGAAAAGAAGATGAAAAATGTAATAACAAATTTTAGTTTCATGGATTATTAACTACGATCCATTCTATACTTTTTTTACCTTCATATGGATTCTAATAATTATTATTATTATCAATGAAAGGAAAATAGTTTATTTTTTAATTATTTGTAGTAATGAGTTCAAACTCTTTACTTTATATAATCATTATATTAGATGAATCAGTTGACTACCACTTCGTAAAATGTCGTAACAAGGGATTATGTTACTTCCAAAGAATAGCTATTTTTCAAAATATATACATTGTATATACATCGAATAATTAAAATAAACTGTCCAAAATAAGTCATAATAAAAAAACATGTCCATAAAAATAAATATATAAATAAAGTAGGTGTAATAATAGAGCTTTTACAATCATACTATCAATTAACACGCTTAATTTCATGATTTATTCATAGTATATCTAGGTCGTATGTATATTACATAAATATACACATATCATACACGATACAATAGAAATCCCATTTTTCCGGAACATTTATCCACACCATTTTCTCATCACGAAACCTTTGAAATTACCTTGAGCGTTGCTTGATTTTAACTCTATTATACATCATTATATTCAATTCTATTTTATTAATTCTGTACGCGACTTCTTAAATCCGCTATAGGAACGTATTTTTGCTCCACATTTAAAAATTAAAAGCTAATTATTCCCGTCGTACAATATATACTGTTTTGTCGGCTAGCTTTACAATATAATATATAGATAATGGTTCCTCTTCATACTTTGACTCACATGAGTCATGGTAGATTTATAAGTTAGCAAATATTCATGACTAGAAAATTTGATATCGAATGTATAAAGGGCCGCTATTGATGAGTAGGTGAGTTTAGCTGATGAATTTATTTGGAACATTATATTAATAAGATGCAAGAGTCTAATAATTTCATTCCAATGAATTCTTTAGTGTGTATCTCAACCTATTCACTCAAAAAAGAAGGAAAAAATAACTGTAACTCCATGTATGGAGTGTTATCCCATGACATAATCATTGTGAAACTCGGCCATCTTGGAGACATAAACATTAAAAATTCGACTTTTATAAGAATGAAAACCTTTGTTTCTTTTTGGATGAAGGAAAATGGTGAATACACATAAATAGACTCAAACTTTATTCAAAAAATATATCATTATTCACTATTATGCATGTAAAAGGGACTCATTTGTAGTAAAAATATTTTATTACATCATTATGTACTCAAATTTATATCGAATAGTCAATAAGTGAACTATTACTTTTGAATGGGTCAGATATTTTTCTCCAATTATCCACCTATAGGGATTCGTTATAAATCAAGAACAATATCAATTGCACAATCTAGTCACTTTTTTAGTACTTAACTATTTATTTGATTTTATTCAAATATCACTGTAAGTCCAGAATAAAGTAAACTGTACTTTTAAAATCATTTAGTTCAGATTATATAAGGTGAGTATTTACTTGCAGGAGGAATCAAAATGATAACCTTTGGAGCTCTGACAGTCTTGAAGAGTCCAATATATCTGGAGAATTCGACTATTTGAAGTTTTACTGTAAAAGTAATGATCAATATTTTTTTTTCTCGTCAATGCTTGTTAAAGTGTATGAATTATTTGGAATTAATATTTATTGAGCAATGGGTCTTATAAAAGTTCTCAAATTGTAAATCCCATAACTAACGAATGTAAAGAATATACGTATTCATGGAGTAACTAATGAGAGATGAGATATCAGCAGCTGTTTCATGTCAGTGAAATTAAATAAAACAGATGAAAATAAAACCAAGTTTCATCAGGGAAATATCTCAATTAAGTTAAACCTACGGATAGAACGACCGTGTATACGTCATGAGGGACGTACTAGGCTTAGAGCTCTGTATACTTTGATCCTAAAAACCACAACAAAGCTCCATTTCAAAATGAGGAGGTTTTGTGAACTTCGCGATATTTTTTTGGCTGTTCCCTCCCTCAAACAAGAATTGCTTGTAGTCACAGAACCTCGTCATTTTGAAAAGCTTTGAAGGTCATACTTAGATTATTTAAAGTTCTTAGAAATACATTACCTATTACCCAAATACGTCCTGACGTCAAACAGATGTGCAAATCTACCTTAACAATACAAAAATTTACATTGTATATATATTCATTCATCATCTGTTGATTTTTCTATACCTCTTGTTCCTTACCTACATACATATTATATTCTTTGTTCTGAGCGTTGATTGGTTCAACTCTTAATCCGAACTCATGTTTCTTGTTCGTTACTATTATTAAATAATTTTAGTTCTACATGCGGGCAATTGAATTTTGTGGGGTTTTATTTCGATTGAAATGTTGAGAGACACAACAAATATCACTTTGTAGCGTACCTATTAATGAAATAAAGGACTTATAACATGGATGCCTTGGATGTGAGATATAAATTAATACAATACCTATATTTATATCTTCCATAACTATTTATAGTTCCTATTAAATAGTACAGTTCTTCATCAAATGCCGTCTTGTTCTTATGAAGAGTTTAAACCTTACAATTAAAGTGGGGGGGGGGGGGGAATTAGTTTCCCATAAATTGGAATAGGTAAAGTTTTCCCCAATATTTCAATTAATATTATTTTCCAATAATAATAATTAAACATTTTAAATACTAGAATTAATAGGTAAGTAAAAGTACTTCACAAAATCTAAAACGACTTTATCAACATAATTAGATAGATGGTTATGTATATACTATTGCTTGCTTATTTGTACAAATAAAACTATTTTTCAAAAGCCTGAAACTCTTTTCTATACGTATGAACATACAAAATATGAATTGTTAAACAATTTAAAAGCTCTCAATATAGTATTCAACTATTTTATTACTATCAAACTAAACTATATATATATACCATTGAATTAATAAAACAAAGGCAAAGAAAGAGAAGAAGAAAAACCTCGAATAAATAATGCAACTTCAATTATTCTTAAAGACTCTTAAAGGCCAAATTATTTATTAAGTTTTTTTCTTCTCTTTTTTAATTTGATTATTTATTAAGTATCATAAATAAATGATAGTTTGAAAAAAAAAAAAATAGAATTTTTGAAAAGGGACCTTCTTGAAAAAATCAATTACCTTTTGCAAACATTGATAATTGTACCATGCTTTTACATATGTAGGTATGGTTTTATATATAAAACTTATTATTTACATCATGGAAACACAGTTTTTAACAATTCAGTGTCAAAGAAATTCATTTCACTCTTACCACAACTTGCTAGGTTTTAAAACTTACGTAATCATTATAAATCTGTAGCATTCGTTGAGGAGGAAAAGGGATTTGAATTTTTTATTTTTTTTGCGTAATCATGTGTAAAAAAATAAAAAATAAATATTTAAATGAAATTCAAAGTTCTGAGCTTCAAAGTCAGATATTTATTTTCCTTTTAATTTACATACATTAAAAAAACAGCTCCTTTGTAGCTGAAACATATTTATGTTATTTAATTATATGAAATAATAATACATTTATATGATGTATATTAGGGCTAGATACTGCACCTCATTTCTTTAGCAGTTTGATAATCTAATTTGCTATATCTTCTTCTACGTGCTACAAAAATTTTGTTCTATATATTTTTGTCAGATTTTGGGGCTGTGAAGGACTATGAAAAGAAGAAGTTGTTCTATTGAAATACATTTAGTTTATCTAGCAAATTTAGTCAAAGTGCTTTCGAGTAGTTTGAAAAGGGTTTCCCTCAAGGACTGGCACTTTAAGATCCTGAGCGGTACATCATTTATGCTATTAAACAAAATGAGTTACTATTTTTTTTTTAAATAAATAAATATATATTTTGAATTGGGTGTGAATGTTGTTTATTTTGTAACTTGTTTACAAAAACTGAATATCTCTGCGTCACCTTGTGGTTATGAACGTTTTGTTAGCTGTTCTGGTATTTATTCCTTAAACGGAGCAAAAGTCAGTGGCTCCTCGTACCCAGGAGTGAAAGAACTTTTTAATTCTTGCCGATATTACTAAAAGAAGATGATTTACATTTTGACTTAAATAATGGTAACATCCATTTTTGATTGGTGTCTTCATTTTAGAAAGTCGTTCTCTCATATTGAACTTATTTTTACTCCTGATCGTATCCGTTTTGAACCACAACCCCAAGACTCTAATAAGTAAGAAGGTCATTGGGCTTGGCAAATATTAGAGGCAGAGTGAAAGCAATGAAGGAATGGCTCCTTGAATAATATCAAAGGCTCAATTTTTACATTTTGCTTTGACCTATCTGCTTGCTGACATTTGTGTCTCTACTCCTTTCCAACCAATCCGAATTTGTGACATTTATAGTTGAATAAAGCAATCATAATCTAGATCGTTAGTTCCTCAGCTTTTACTGCCTCTTTAATCTAGACTGTTTATACAACAAGGATATCATTTTATTTATTTCCCATTATTGGATTGTGGCCGGTTTTTTGTGGAAGGGGTAAAACCCTCCTTGTAGGAAATTGATAAATAGCAACTAAAAAAAAATTATCGGATGTTATTGAAAGGTAGAAATACAAAAGTCTGAAAAATAAATTTTACACCTGCTGAATGTAGATTCCAATTTTAAACTATTTCTAAAATGTTAACTATTCTTATATCAGAGGCTATTTCGATGTCAGAAGATGGCTATTCTAAATGTTTCTATAGTAAAATAGATCAAATCAATTAATTAGTATTATTTATTTCGTTAAGAAATGATATTAAGAAATATATAGTTTTTTAGTTTGTGAAATTAAAAATTAAACCAAACATATTGAAAACTTAACTTTTTTATTCAAAATGTTGTAATCTACTCTTTTCAAATAGTTTTAAAAAGCAAACTAATAATTCGTTATACCTATATATTATATATATTTATATTTACATCTATGCTTGAATAACATGTAATTAAACTTTCAAAAATGAAATAAAGTTCAAGAATAAAGACATTGAAATATGAATCCCAAGTCGGCAACTTAAGTCTATTGGAAATTTTGCATGAAGGCTTAATTATACATATATCTAACTAAATACCAATTTTTTAATTTATTTTTCCGGCCCATCATGTACAATGTAGGTCACTCTATGGAGTATTAAAATTTATGTCTCAAGGCTGCACTCTTCAGACATCCTTACTTTTAAACATTTAAGACTCCGTGCAAAACTGTTCATGGTATTTGGGCACTTTATTGAAGTTTTATTATTTTACTCAACCCTAAACATTAGATGATCCTGAAATGGCCTGTTATTTTGGCTAAGATACTTGTTACAACTATACATGTAATGGTTGAAAAGTGCAGTTTGTTGCACTTTTAAATTCATGGTTCTTTACTACTTCCTAGTGTATAATAAAAAGACCAAAGGACTGGATGAGGTATTGCTGTAGTGTCACAGATCATCGTAGTTCAACTCCTTTGAATTAAAACTATCCCCTAATATGTCAGGCATTTCAAACGTTAAGTACTATCATTTTCCCTTGATTTTGACTACATAGATATGGTTTTTGTAAGTATAAAATATGTATATTTTATAGTAGGCTATGTATATTGTACATACTTTGTTTCTTAACTCACTCCTTTTATTCCTCATATCCCATTATCTTATATGTGAAATATAATAAAATAATGATAATAATAAAATAATTCAATATAAGACGACAACGACTATATTAATATTCATTTAGAGGCAGCTTTTTTTTTTTTTACACTAAAAGTTACGTATTTTTCTTTTTGTTAAGTAAATGGGTTAACAAAAAATCTTTTCATATCTTTTTAACACATTTGTAATACGTTGAATACAGGTTTTTAATTTATGAGAAAAAAAATATGTTGAAGGAAAAAAGAAGAAGTAAATGATGTAACCTTTTTTTTTTCCTCATCTTTTTTAAGGTAAGCATCATCATCAATGAGTGAATAAGGACATTTATTCAATGTATTTTTCTCAACAGAAAAGGGAAAGAGAGAGAGAGAGAGAAATAAAGTGTTTAGCTGAATTACAGTTTTAATTAATTTATTAGTTAAAATGGCACCGGTCAAAAAGAAAAAAAAAGAAGAAAAGTACAACATATTTATTGCGTCTCTTAACCTTTCCCCATAAAAGAGAGAAATAAAAAATTTCTGTTGTACTATAACATATTTAATACCTTTACTGCATCACAGGAAATAACCAGAGTTCACAGACTATTACATACATTCAGGGAAAGACAGCTATCTAGAGAGAGGGACTGCAGGTTAGAAATTTTGAAGACTCCATTACATATTAATATTGGTGACGTTATAAAAGAGATATCAAGTAAAAATAAAGTATGCCTATGGATGATTTGTTTCTTCTAAAGATGAGTTTAACAACCTAAGAAGTTAATTTTTAAAAACTAATTTATTAATATCCACCCTACATTTTTCTTGACCACATTCAGCAAAATAAAAGTCTTGCCATTTCATAGGATTTTTTCATTACCTAGCAATTAATTTACCTTTATTCAAATATCTCAGTTTCCCTGTGGCATCAAATTGTATTTAAATTTTCTTTTTATTTGTATTTTTGAAGCCATTTGATAAAGTTTTCTAAGGATTTTTAAGAAAATTGGTACATTTTATTTAATAAATATACATCAACTCTATGTCTCTTTCGGTTCAATATGTAAGCTGTCAGTAAAATCCCTGTATAATCCAGCTACAAAAAAAAAAAGAACATAAGAAAAAGACTACAAAAGATAATGCCAACCTGCATAGCAAATTCTGAGAGGGTTGAGAGTATGTATAATTGCCTTTTGAGGAGCTAAATTGGGTTTCGTATGACTCCTTTAATGAAAAAACTATTTTTTATGCCATAAAGTATGGTTATGAAACTAAAACTATCATTTTGTCATTTCAAGTCTTTATTACTCATTAACTGATATTAAACTTGAACATGTTGTATTTAGAGAAAATGTAGCAAAAATACAATCAAAAGCGTTTCGATATGCACATTTCCAGAAATCTAAAGAAATATCGGATGCTATATTTTAAACATTCTAAGTATACATAAGCATACATACACCTTTTTCAAGTTATGTGATAAATTATAAAAATCTATCAGATATAATATTTTACAAGCATACATTACATTTCCTATGATAATGTACTGAATAAATATTTCTCAAGACAAGCATTATAATTTATATGTATGTATGTATGTACCAACATATTTGAGAGTCAATGAAATCAAATTTATAAAAGACTTAGTTTTTACAGCAAACTTCTGAATATTCAGAATTTTCGTTTGTGTTAAATAACAATAATTTTTTACTTACATACTTATTCATTTGCTCATCATGAAATATATTAAGAAAAAGAAGGCTAGTAAAACAAACAAAAAAACACACTATGAAATTACATTTGATCGGTAAATTCAGGTAAAGTTCATTTCTCTAGGTTCCTTAAAAATCAAAATAAGTAAAATCTTTTATTCTTGGGTACATAAATGGGAAAATCAAAGAAGTGGGCCACGCAATTGAGTACTATTTTGTTTTTTTACCAATTGAAATGGTATAATTTACTATTTCCTTTTCACATCGGTATATTCCCCCCCCCCCCCCCCCCCTAGAAATTGCACCTGAAAAAGCTTTGGGGTAGAGTGATCGAGAACCACTCATGTATTAAATCATTATATATCGAAATGATTTTACTAAGTATTGTTATATGTTCAAAAATGTGAAATCATTCTGGTTTTGTGATGTATAGAACAATTTGTCCTCTACCACAGTTGCGACTTGGAGAGTTTAGTGCAAAATATTCCATTGGTTCTAGACATACTTATACCTCCTGGACAATCACCCCATAGGACATTCCTACCCCATGTCATATGATCCAAATAAACAATTATCGCAATATATTGATCTTGGTCATAAACATGGAGTGACAAACCAAATCATTTTTTTTTAAATTTAAGAATATTGTACATTTGAATGCAGAGTCTTATTACACCCTCTGATTGTTTTAGATGTTGGCCTGAGCCACCAAAATATTTACAGATCAGCTCATTTTTGGTTTTCTAGATATTTGAATGGATATGATTTAACAAATAATCCATAATTTATCCATCGAATAAGTATTCGAAAAGGATATATAAAAATATCAATTTCGATATACCTAATAGTGGGGCGGTAGCCCAGTGGGTGATTGTCAAGGCGTGACTGTACTCCTATGGCTCCAGCCCTTTAAAAAAAATCTTGTATCTAAATATTTTTGCAGTATAGGTATATGATTTTTATCCACGGCCATACTTTGCTAAATGATTAAAATAGCTCTTAGAAAAAGTGGAGGTATACGAAATACCGGACATTCCTTTTGACACGTTTTATCACTGCACCATTGTATAATAATGGAACAAAGTTGATTTTTTGTAGAATTTCTATGTTCCAATTAACAATGATGTGAATTCTACTAATTTACATATACTTACGTCGGTTCCTCTTGACCTTGCAAATTACATGATCTCAAATATATCATCATTTCAATTATTCAACTTTCCACTCTTGAGCATAGAATTATAGTCTAGATCATGAATAGTAATTATATTAAGATATACCTCTGCCCATTCCAAATTGTTATTTGTTTGTTGACTTGGACTCAACCGAAATTTTTTAGAACTAATAGCTTCAATGATATGGAGGTTCAAAATAAGCCTTTTTTCGTATGAATCTATGATATCTCAGTAAAAATAATAATGAGAAAAAAAGATTAAGACGGCCACTTAAGCTACTGTATAATTTTCCTCATCACTGTGGCAGAGCAGATATGTCATTTGCCAAGAATTGCCAAACATTTGGATTTCCAATGGTTTAATAATAATCTAAAACTTTTATTCTCAAAAAGAAAAAAAATATTTTTAAAATTTGGATTTTGAAACTTTAGATAAATAAAATATAAGTAATAGTCGATTAATCCAAAACATTGGTCAATTTAATATGTTACACAAGTATATTAATTGAGTCCAAGTAAATATGTACCCCCAATTTACAACTGTACAGAGCATACTCTGTTCCCCCTCCTCGTCTTCTCTTTTACATGCTAAATTAATGAAAGTGAAATTTGCATCTCAGATGAAAAAAACATAAAACAAAACATAATCATCGTAATTTACCCTCAACGCTTCAAGTACTTTTGTCATCAGAATCTAACATCTTTTATTTTTTCTTCCCTTGATCCTGTTCTAAGATAGATTTCACGCTAAAAGTACATAATATTTATTTATATTCTTTTTTCTTTTGTAAAGAAAAAAAGAATGACAATGGTTTGTTCATATTATTTAAAAATAAAAAAAAATAAGAATGCCATTTTATTATTGTTATTATGAAGAAAGAAAGAAAAAAAACACACACACAAAAACAAATCTTTTCCGAATTTATTTTTGTATTTATGATTATAATACATATATTCCCTTGTTTAGACTCAGTGTATTGTCAAAATTATATTATATGTATATATATATATATATATACGTAATATACTTAAAACTAAAATAATAATAATAATAAAATAGAGAGAAGCTTTAATTAAACTTCATTAAAAGATAGCTATGAAGAGATAAGACACTTCTGTCAGATAACCTTATTAGCTAAAAAATTACATTATATATATATATATATATATATATTTGCAAATTTGTTTTGGACTTATTTTCATTCTAGAGCATCGCATTATCCTATTTAAGAACTAGGAGAAGAAATGGAAGACTTAAGTGTAATTCTATATCTATTTTTTTTTTTTTTTGAAAATTGACAAATAATAATAATAATAATAATTGGCCATTTGTAAATGAAAAAAATATCAAGTTTTTATTTTATTTTATTTTATAAATGTTTGTTTCTTTTGTTTCTGTTTTGGGACTAAAAAGTTTTTATCATAGATATTATTCTACTCATAGCTCATTGTTTTGCCAAGGACATTATAATATTATACTCTATGTAGGTAGATATGATATTGAACAATTGGTTTTGACTCTTTTTTTTATGATGGTATTGAAAAAAAGTAGGTATTTATGGTTGATATATACTTAGTAAGGGCTCTTAAACTTTTTAACTCGCTCAGTGAAATTTGAAATAAAAATCAAAGTTTGTTCTAATTAATAGTCATAACTACATGGTTGACACGCAGACCACGTCTGCTGAGAACTGTGACCCCTACGGAGACAGCCTCCTGTCATCAGTGTGCAAGCAGAATGAGTAGAGTTGTAAAAAAGAGCCATTTTGTGCTGAGTGTCAAAACCACTGGCCAGAAATCACATCATAACATTGAGAAACATTAAGTCAGCTGATATGCTGTATGCACTTCAATAAGAGGAAGGAAAAGGTTATAATTTTGCTATTCTAGGTATCCCAAAGCAGTTTGCATTAAATGTTTTTGAGCACATCACATTCATCAACGAAGAAGGAAGTCATTTCCCATCAAATGTGTATTTTATGGCTCCTTTTCATTGCAAAAAGTATGGTTATAGTATTTTTACTTAATAAATATGTTCTTTACCAATAATTACGAATGCATGATGTTAGTTTCAAAAACAAAAACAAATACGTCATACAGATTGCCGATTGAGACGATTTTGGAGTGAAAAATACTCACGGCAAGAGCTTTTTATTCCATAGATCTACTTTAGAACCCTTAATATAGAGTGACATCTGTAGGATTTTGTTGAAGGTGCTAGCTCAGAAATTGATAATAAGTGAAAAAAAAGTTGATATATTTAATTGAAAATGCAGAATTTGCAGAAGCATTTACTCAATAATTAGATTCTGGGACAATTCACCGAAAACGACTATATATGTTATACAAAACTTATCATCGGATCTTCTGGGATCAAAATTTAAAACATTTATGCATTCAATTCATTCCTTTTGATCTTGAAGGGAGAATGAAAAACAAGGGCATGATTAATCACTAAAGGGTAAATATTAACCTTCATTTCAATTTTTGTTGATCCTACCTTGATATGGGAAAGTAAAATAGACTCACATTGATTTTTTTTTTTTTTTTTGCAAAAGATTAGTTGCTGTTATTGTGCATTCATCTTCGAAAATTGTTTGCAACCTTTGTAAAAAAAATAGAGTGAAAAGGCTTTAAAAAAACTAGATTTGATTGTCTGAAAAAAATGAATTCGTGATCAGTGTGTCAAATCCTACTACTAAAATCAGGATTTGAAATGCAATCCCTGTTTTTCTTGACTTATTCAACTAAGGCACAAAATAATCAAAGCTCAATTAGACTAAATTCATGTTTTGCACATATTTTCAGCTTATTAGTTTATAATAGCATTGAAAAATATGGCTTTTTCAAATAATTAATTAGAGCATGGAGTGGAGTCACATCATTCACACAAAGGGGAAAAAGCTTTGAGGAAAATAATGAAAAAATATCCTTAAATAAAGAGTACCCGTTTTTAAACTTCAAAGAGGATGATAATTTTCAGTCAGGCAAATAGAAAGTTACCTGTTAAATAAGTAAATATATTGTGTAAGTCAAATATTTATTATTATATAAAAATCGGAGATTGTTGCTCTTTGAAACAATGGGAGTTATGAGCAAAGTCGTCCTTGATGAATAATTTAAAGCATTTATCTATTTATTAAATATAAATGGTTAAAAAAAGAAGGTTGATGTAGACTCAAATATGCTATTGACAGTGTTGGGCAAGTTACATGTAAAAGATAATAAAAAGGGCATAATGAAACTAACAAAATATTCACAGCCTCAAAATGTCACAAATTTACAAGGTTATAGTAAATACACTAATAAGTAAAAAAAACTCGTTACAAGTTACTTAGCCGAAGAGTAGAGTTTTAAATTACTCCATTAATCAAGAGAAAAATTAATTAGTTAACCTTAAATGTAACAGGTCTGTCAAAAAACAAATAAAAAAATAAATTTCAATTTGGACCTTTCTAATTTAACATAGGTACGCTAAATTTACAGTTTCAGAGCAAAGCAGTGTAATGAATTAGTGTCCGTCAAAAATAAAATAAATGAATTATTAACATGAATGTGTTTTCAATATAAAGGTATTGTAACAGAAGGGATATGAATATAATACAAAAGTTACTCCGTTACTGAAAAAGGCAACGACTTTTTCCTCTCTCTGATTAATTATGGGTCAGAATGAATTTGAATTATTGTAATTATGGAACATTTTTATTAAAAAAAAATAAGCAATAATTAGTTTGCTGAAAATTTAATTCATTTATTTTTTTAACAAACGTCAATTAGTAATTACTTTACCTCACATTTTGTATGTGAACTTATAACATATATTTGGATTATTCAATATTTGTGTAATTTGAACGCTTTTCCTAAGCATCAATGCTACATATATTTTATTGTATGAAATTTTTTTTTTGAAAGAAAACAAAACAAACAAACACATCAATTGAACTATTTTTGCATCTTCTATACACAAAAAGTTAAAAATGAAGATTCCTTTTCACTACAAAAGAGAAAAAGAAAAATCAAACTTAATTTTTTTATACTGCAATAATGTTTCTCAGACAATGGGATGTATCAATTATTTATTTTTGAATTAGCATTATCAGAATGTATCCAAAAAATATTAAATTTGCTTCTTAAAATGAATTGCAAATTACAATTTGCAAATGCGATGAAGAACATTTCTCTCAAGACGAAGATTAGATCCAAACTTTGAATTCAAGAGTTAATGGTGGTCACCCTTCGGTGTTTTTTTTTAAAGAAGGATAACTCAGAACGTTATCCATGTCGAGAAGAAGTTCCAGTCGTGAATAAAGTTATGAAGGACATTAATTATTTTTGTATTTGTTTATATTGGAATGTTTGTTTATTAAATTAAACATCAGTGTGTCGATGAGCTTTTACAACTGAGCTCTGATATCAAATTTTTATGTTCTTATGAAACTCAGACTCAGACTTTGAGGGATCTAAAACAAGGTGATACCAAGGTTTTAAAGGATTGATAGTAATAGAAAAAAACAAATATTCTGATTTATTATTTATGAAATTAAATGTTTATTCTAATTGCTTTGGGCTTGACTCTAAGACCAAGACATTCAAGAGGCTTAGACTGAGATCAGACCAAACTTTTTGGAGAGAAGATCCATACAAGAACAAAACTTTCAAAAAGAGGTCAAAATAATTACCATTATGTTAGTTATTATAATTTTAAGATACACTTCATAATGTGTCTGTACAAAAAAAAACACCGAATTAACAATTATTTCAAATTTGTTCAACAATTCAATTATAAGTTAATTAGAAACAAAGTAGTCTAAGCTTTCTAATCTGAATGTAATTGATTTATCATCATTTGTGTGTATGTATGTATGTGTGGGACGACGTGATGTGATGCATTTTGATATCCATTCAATGTATGTATGAAGAAAAAAAGAACACACATAACAAAAAAAGCAACCCAAAAAACCGAACCAAACTAAGAGGTATACGTTGAAGAAAAAAAGAGACAGAAAAGAAAAAAAAAGTTTATCATAATTCTTTTCATGGACATTGATTTATGTTGACTTGCCTTTAATGTTTTTAACATACATACAAATATATATATATATATATAAACCAATAGATATATGGTTTAAAAAAAAGAAAACCTTTAAAAAAATTATGAATAGATTACATTCATAGGTATGTACATAGAATAATACTTTTATTCTATGCTATGAAGGGAATGAGGGATACTTAGACAGCACTTTCCTGTCTTCAAATTGCGTGCATTGCACAAAATAATCATTACTAGCCTTCATTTGAAGGAAATTTACCTATTACCTATGAGTACATATATACAAATTTATACTTATTTAGTTTTACGTAATAATTATTGTTATAAACTGCAAACATTTTTGAGGGATTAAAAACGCATAAATTTGGGCGGAAAAAATAACTCCTGTTGTCACTTGTACCCATTTTCCTATGAATAAAAAAAAACACAAAAAACTACTTATTTATTGTAAAAATGTAGAAAATAACTTGTGTGTCATTTTATATAAACAATTTGACATTGGGGAGAGAGAGAGAGGGAATAAATAAAAGTATTCCTCACCTGGGGACAATATTACTTTGTAGGTATATGTGTACATATATAGACTATATAAGAACTTAAAGGAATCTTTATTTTTTTTTTTACTTTATGGAAAGGAACATAAAAATTCTACTTTTTCTAAAATTAATTCTTAATAAAAATGGGGGAGACAAAATGTACAGCAGAAAAAATCTACATTATATCTGTCTCTGTAGTGGTTTTGAAGGCATTTGAGACACATAAATTAACATGTATAAATATATGCATAATTAATCTGAAAGGTGACATCTTTTAATCGTATAGCAATGCATCATAATTTTTTTTGATTGGTTCAAAAACTAAAAATGCAAGCCGGGAACCCCTCTTTTATTCACATTTCACCTATATGTTTGGTACGTTCTAGGACTGAATTCTTTATTCATCTTATTCCTACCTCTACGGTTCCTTTTTTCAATTTTCAATATCAATAAAAAGAAAGAGAACAAAGTCTGAAAAGGAAATCATTCCAAGGATCAGTCCAACTCTAATATCCATCCAACATATATTTACCAAGTCTAGAACTAATATAAAGAGAACAATGCAATGTTCGATTTCTTGTTCGACTAAAAATGTTATTATTTGCACTTGAATTGTTATATTTGAAAGTCAAACAAGTACTCAGGTAGAACTTAACATATGCATTCAAACACAACCTAATAAATTTTTTGAAGATTGTTTTGAGACGAATTGACTCATTCATGACATTACTTTTTTTTACTTTTATCTTTAGAAAAAAATGTCAAGACAAATGCCCAAGTTAATTGATGTTTCATCCTGTGAATACATTTTATGTATACCCATGTATGTAACTACATCTCCAGAGAATAATTTTATATTTTACGTATATATATATATATGTATAAAGAGCTTTTATAATTTTACCTTTCTCAAAATCCAGATGGGAGATCCACGGAGAATATCTTTTGAAAAAAATAATCTCTATTTTTCGTAGATCAAATGGACAACTTTTTAAAGGCATTAAATATAGGTACATACATATATTTACATGAAAGCAATATGTAAATACTTGATACTTTAGCTATGAGAATAACTTTTCCAAGAAAGAAAAGAAGAAAAATAAAAACAAAGATAGGAAATGTGCAACAATTTCGCATATTTTCAAGTTTTTTTTTCTTTTTTCTCTAGTATTATTGTCTTATTTATTATTATAATGCTAATTTATGCAAGCCGCCTATGTAGGTACATATAACAACAGCTCGAAACACGCTAATGCATGTATTTTTCAACTACTTTAAATTTGCAATAGTTGTCTGCTGAACTTGCAATTTTTGGTCATATTTGTATTGAGCTATATTTATAAAGGATAGGTCGAACTATTGATACTTTCTTAATAAATCTATGAGCCGAATGTAACACAAACCCCTGGTAAAAGTTTGCCCAATATGTTGGTTCTTAAGAAGAATATTATTTTTTCTTTTGTTAGATAATGGCTTTTAAAATTATATACATCACCCAACCTGCCTTTTATCTTTTTGTTTACTTTTATGTGTAACAAAGATGTCAATTGATTGTTGTGGAAAGAATCTTTTGATATGTATGAATCGAAAATAGTCTATGTACATACGTATCTTTTAAATCCAAAGTGAAAAATGATATTATTGAAAGGAAAGTTTCAATTACTAAAATTTCGGACAAATATAGAAAATAAATAAATAATTATTTTTCATAAATTAGGTTGATAAAATAAACTCCTTTTATTCTCACATGACAAGAAAACTTATCTCTAGCATATGCATTGTTGGTATAATTCCAAATCGATCATAGAAACAGTTCTAGTAGATAACTACTACACTCTATTTTTTTCTTTACCTATCCTCAAGTTTTTTATTATCATTTTGATTTAACATAAACATTACATCTTAATACATCTTCTTGTTATCTTAAGATTTGATAACTCTAAATGTGTTGAATTTAGTAGTATTTGGCAATTATCTGCATTTCGGTTAAGTAAGGACATCATTGATTTGAACATCTCGATAACAAAGCGTCCATATGTCTCTTTTTGAAAGGATTGCAATTATTGACATAACGGAGTTGATCACAATGAATGATTTATATGCTCTTCATCTTCAATTTGGTGATTACTCAGGTCTGTATGCCTCCAAGGATGTATATCTTTCCAGACACCAATGTAATGATCTTTGAATTTTAAATTTGGGTTCTTAAATCCCAATCTAGGATTATCAATAGAGCAGAAAAAAGATAATAGGCTGCTTTTACATGTTTTTTCCTCCTTTTTTTGAAATCAGCCTTGGTTGATACAAAAAAGAAAACGAAAGTCAGAAAAGGAAAGAAAAAAAGAAATAAATGAAGAATTGTCCAGGTGTTGGGGAGTATGAGGTGTAATTGGCGAACTTTTAACTTATTTCAAACCATTATAATTACACATATTCAAGGAATTTCTTTAAATCCCCCCCCCCCAAAAAAAGTAATTCTAACATTTGGATATGCACCTCACCCGGATGAATTTTGGAACGAACTAATGGGCGGAAATATAACTCACGTGTTTCAAAATTTTATTTTTCATGCCATTTTCATTCATATAAAAAAGAAACATATATTGATTTAAGTTTAAATTTGTAGATCCTCAATGGAAGGTCGATAGATACCCCTCTCCTGAGTTTAAGATTTGAAAAGAGAAACTAATTGGAGCATAATTTGATTTTTATTTATTGAACATAGTCATATCTATTACAGTCATTTTAACTTTGCTAAATGCATGTTTCTTAATTAAATCTTTATATAATATAAAATTTCACATTTCTTAATTTAAAGTTTTTATAATAAGGAAGTTTTCTTTCGTTAAGAATCACTTTTTCAACAAAGTCTTAAAGCTTAGAAATGATTTATATATGTAGATATTATACTAATAGAGTGATGAAATGTCTAAGTAAATTTCTAGGCTTTGACTGTCTTAATCCATACATATGTACATGTATATCTACTTTGAAAGAATACTACTATTATCCATTCAGTATTAAATTATACACATACAGGTCTCAAAGCCTTTTAGTTTTTATTGTACCTAAATAGGTAACTATTCTCTCCAGGTCTGAAAAACTATGGTCATTATATGGTCATGATGAGTAATTAAAAAAGTACCATACGGATCTCTGCACCTTCATATTGTTAAATATGTGAAAATTTATATAATCTTGTTTAGCGTAAATGTCTCATAAAGCATACCAGTTAGCAACCAGTAAACTGTTTGTACATTTATTATCTATTTTAAACATTCAACTGCCCCTGGCAGGCTCAGCAGATCGGGTGTCTCTGAGTGTTACCATACTTTCAAGTCTGGTTTTTACGCTCATCAGAATTTAGACTTTTTCACATCTCTTTAGATACTTTTATGACTTTTAAAGCTGCTTATATTTTGATTTGTACATATTATTAATTGAAGTTTGAATTTTCTCGGCTTGAAAGATGAAAACCCATGTATGTATTTTCCCCTATAAAAAAAGTTACAAAATACAAAGACCCTGAAGAACAATACCACATATGTAACTAGTAGATATATGGAAGTTTGAGATACATATTTGCTTCTTTTTATAGAAGACCACATTTGTCATTAGAGTGATCGTTATTTTGATTATTGTTCCTCTCTCTTTTAGCTTCTACTCCCCCCCCCCCCCCCCTCTTGCTCCCACTTTTTCTTTCTTTCTTTTTCTCCCTTTTCTTTCTCCATTCATTTTTTTTTTTTTCCATGTGAGAAATGTCACCGAGTGTCTCAAATATAGCGTGATTCTCGATCTAAATGCCATGAAGCAGATTTTAAAAAAAATGTGTACAAAAATTAAATTATTTATTTATAAATGTGTATCTATATATATATATTTCTTTTTTTTTTTAAAGAAAAAAACTCTTGACAAATGACTCTATGTAAATGTGAATGAAAAATCGTTTGTTCCACTTCCTCTGACGAACTTTTTTAAAAAATAATTTCGTTTTCACAAATTTATTTCCCTTTTAAATTGTTTTAATCTACATATAGTCAAATTCATGGAAAGTTAAGTTCAGTGCCTATTTATTTTTAAAATGTACATACATTGAATATGTATAATGATGTAATAACATATTTTTAATATAAGTATTTTAAGGACAATTATAGCTTTATAAGATTCAAGTCCTTTTATTTGTCGATTCCTAGTGCACTGCAGTAATTCACCATTTTTATATTAAATAAGAAACCAACGTTATTTATTCTTATAAAATTTGGCTTTTTATGCTCCCAAAATGATTGGCTTCTACAATGATGACGTCATGTAAAAGCACTCTATATAATAGTTCATTTCTTAAATTTTGAAAACCATTAGATGATTTTTCTTATAATTTTTTTTATTTTGAATTATTGGTATTTCATTAAAAAATCTCGGTTTATCAACCATCTTCCATGCTTTCGGTTTATTACCTATAGAATCCATTTCTATACGTCGGTAAAATTTTTCTTATACTCACAATTTATTTTTTGTAAATAATTGTATTCCCTCTAGATCGTACTTATTATAAATGTTAAATTTCAAAATAATGTTCATAGATTACTATATACTTTACTGTGAGCTAAAAAGATCATTGATTGATCTTCAATTCAATTCTCTGAAGTGTAGATTGTTGTTCAGATATATGTCTATGTGTTAAATTTTTCTGCAAATCGAATCAAAGTCTACTTCTAAGTGTAGTATAGTGTTTATTTTGGCAATTTTTAGGTATGTCATAGCTACTCTTAAGTATTCAGTAATTGAACAACAACAAAAAAGCCAAAAATAAAAAGTAGGGAAATTGCAAGGTAAGATGTCTGCATGAACTAAAAAAAGCTTTTTTTTTAATCCTTATAAAGTTAAATTATATGCACAAAAAATGTTATAATGTTAGTCCAGATAACGTTTTTTTAACTCATAATTCAAAGAAGAATGAGCTCACCCAGAAGAGAAGTTTCTAATTAATTATGTTACAAAATAATTCTACCTTATTCAGAAAAAAAAATGATGTTAGACGTCTCATTTGGACAAAAGTTTATGCATATACATACATATTTGTTTAAATATAACTTGTTTTTATAAATAAAAGATGTGTGTAAATTGATTTGAAGGCATGCTAAAAATAATTAATTATAGACATTATACCTACTTTATAAAAGCAACTAAAATTATACAGTGTAACACATTTTGATATATGTCATATCATCGAAATCTTAGAATATTTACTTTTTAAAAAATATATTTTAATTTTTTGACAAAATACAATATGGAATAGAGTTTTCTAAAATATAAAGAAAAACTAAAAATTGTACCAATAGAAATTTTTTTTATAAAAAAATAGTTTAAAGCAACATATATAAATACTAACTTTTTTTTTAACTCAAAAAATATTTGTGCGTGTATTTAAAAAAAAATCATATTATTTGATATAATTTATACAATTCAAATTGAATTGAATAAATTAAATAATTGATTTTATTTATAAATATTTTTAATTAAAATATTTATCTTTTAATGACTTTATTTGTTGTCATTCTATATTATAACTATGTTTAATTAAACATAATTTTTCCTATAGTCTAGGATTTAAATTTTTAAATCCTTAAAGGACCTGATGGCTAAATATTGTAATGTTTAACTGTTTTTAATGAGTTTAAATGTTTCAAAAATTATGTATTAAAAGAAAAAAATCAAATATAATTTTGTCAAATGTTGTGTTGAAAAAAATAGTATGCACATGTTGATAAACTACAAACTTCTGAGCGTCTTTTTATCATATAAAGACTACATAAAAAATTGAAAATGGCTCTTTGGGTTGTTCAGAATATAAGGAAACTTTTCCCTTAAGGTTTTAAAAATGAAAAAACAAACAGAAGACTATTGGATAGAGAAGCAAGAGTTTTTTACTCTAATATTAAAATTTGATTGTTTGTACCTCCTCAAAGATGTTTGACTTACAGAATTATGAAATCATATAGAAACACTTTATTTTGTGTATTTGGATCAATCAGGGATTTGTATTTATTATCCAAGTATTATCCTTTAAAACCCATTAAATTGATTTTTAAGTGTTTTTTACTATTGAATAATCTGGTGCTAAAAGTACTAAATTTACATTTATAAAAAAGTTGCGATAACTATCAAATGTTATTTTAACCAATAATACAAGTCCATTCATAAAATATCCATGTTGTTGAACGTTTATTAGTTAAAATTGCTAGTGGAAGGGTATTTCTGAAATGCAATCAATACCAAAGTACATTACTGTCTAATCAGAATGTTTTTAATTATAATCAGACTATAAAAGTTGTATGCAAATTGTACTATTTATCTTATTCAAGGAAAATATGTACTCAAAAGGATATTTTGAGTACATGAAAACCTGTTTTTTTTATTAGAAACGTTGATTCAAAACTCCTTAAATAGTTTCAAAATTAAAAAAGCTTGTCATTTTAGTTTAACAGTGTTTGGAAAGCCCTTATTTAAAGAAAATGTACTATTTAGATATAAAAAAATTACACATTTTTTACCACGTTACTGCTAGGTATGCAACCATTGATTTTTTCAGATTTTTTCCCCCTAAAATGACTATTTTGTAATTGTTGCACTTTTAACTCTTAAGTTCTTCAATTTAGTTTTAACCACCTTTTTGCAAGCTTTCCCTTCATTTTGAATATTTACAAAAAATGAAAATAAAAAATCAAGACTTAAGCGTTTTTATTAATTACCCATCACTCAATTTGCCCATATCAAATTAGCTATACAATATATCAAGTAAGTACTTGTGAATGAATGCTCAAAAATGTATATGAGTAGATACATACATGTGTACTAAAGGTGCACAAAAAAACTAAAAAAATAATTGCGGTCTATGAATTATTTTTTTATATGAATTCCTTATGCTACTTTAAATATTTTTTGCAAAGAATTCCCCGACAAATTTTTAAAATAACTGTCTTTGACTCAAAGTATGTGTTCATTAATTGCTTTCTTCCTCTTTCTCTCTATCACACAAACGTTGCTTGATTCATAAAAGCAATTAAATTGAGATGACCAAATATTCAATATATATATTATTATATAAATTCATCTTTACATAGATATTTTTTCTAGAGGAAACGGTTTTTCTAAAAAAAAGAAAAGAACAAAAAATGCTTATCTGCGTTTGTTTATTTCCCTCGTGATTTATGCTGGTACATCAAATCAACAATATTTTGATATGGCACAAAGAAGCATCAATTTATGGTGTGTGTCTAAGCGTCTCATGATTTATTGTTACATCTTATTTGATGATGATCACTACATATATGTGTATAAAATGAAGTGATATGTCTCATAGTTTAGATGTATATTTTGTTGATGTAGAATACACTCAAACAATAGAAAAAGGTTTAAACGCGATTTTTATTTTTCTTGGTCTTCTTTTATATAAGAGTGACTCTAGTTTCTACATTGAAGGGAACTTGTTTATGATGTTCAAATTCTATTTAAGCCACATTTGACGCCAGGAATTTATGAAAATAGTTGTTGCTTTTTAGTTTGTTTGTTAGAGAAATTTAGGTCAAGAATTTGAAACATTTGTATCTTTGATTATAATTTACAGCTTTGTGCGAATCTTGAATATACATATGAACATACTTATGCATATATATGTATATATAATTATATGAAAATGAATCAAAGTTTAGCTCTAAATTTTGAGTCTCAATGCTTAAAATTTGTCCTTTATCTGTTTTTGTTTCTTTTTTGCTATCTACATACAAATTTATGTTGCGTGGTGTTGTTAATTGAGAGGGTTAAGGTCGGTTCTTTCAACAAATTCATTTTTCATTTGAAAGAATGTAGCTTAATACAAACGCAATACAATTTGGTTATTGATAAATTCTAATTTTCCCCAATTTCTACTTTATGATGCATTTTTCATAACGTCGTCATAGTTACTAAATGATTTGTTTTAAAGAAAATTCTATACCGTGCAAATTTAAAAAGCTTTTCCCCAGTTTTATTTTTATGACAGCTATGAACACGTTTTTAGTGATTTGAAAATTTGATTCATAGTTTCCTTCAGTGTAAATTTATTATTTATTATTAGGTAAAAGTGTCTACTGAGTATGTCTCCTTTGTTAAATAAATACGCGTATAATATGTAAGCCGACATTAAACTCATTGAAAGATGCAATACATCATTTGATATGTAGAGTATATTCTGTACATAAGCAGTTTTTAGTGGAAATTAATTTATCTCATTTAGGATATGACAAGGTTTTATATGTGTCTTCTGAAAATTTCATCTTTTTTTTTTTACTTTTAGGAACTAAAGTTACATACAAAATACTAAAGCTACATACATACTTACGTCTATACCTACTTAATTCTTGTACTTAAAAAAAATGATATCTTCTTATATCATGCAATACAAAGGCTTAATTAAATAAATAGTCGATATGAAAGAAAAAAAAATAACAAAATAAAAACTTAAGTAGATCAAACTTTAAAAACTTACATAGAACTGTTTTTATATTTTAATGTTTTTTTAGTACGTTCAAATTGATGGAGTTACTTGAAGTGATTAAGAATTTGCAAATACCTGCATATGACAAGAATATTCCATTTGAATAGACAATGTATTTAAAAATGAAAATTAAAAAAAAAAAAGCAAGAGCTCCTTGTAAACTAATACATATTACAGAAAAATGCAATTATCTTGACATTATCTTGGATATATGAATTTTTTGCTTTGCTTTGTTTTTTAAGGACCGTCAAATGCTCTTAAGTTACTCTTATAAACCTTATCCCTCCTGACAAGTTTTTGCCAATTAAGAGACTCATTATTATTGTGTGAGTCTAGGTATGTAAGTTTTATTTGTTACTTTGCAGAAAGAAAAGTATGTAGTTTCAAAAATGCCTGAAATGTATATGTGTATCTACTACATATACTTATATGCCGTTAAGAGAGTAAATTATATGATTATATACCTAATGAGTTAAAGAAAATGCATAAATGTCTTGTTTATTTTTTTCCTATATCGCGCCTCATTTACCTATAAAATAAATGTATGCATATCATATCCCTATAGTTGTATGTATCCATGTATTAAATATCATCCGTTTATAAAATGAACTTAAAACTAACTGCATTTTTTTTTGCTTGCTTACTTGCTCTTTCTTACTTTCTGGTCACCTTCTCTCCCTTGTTTGTCATTTTAAAAAAAAATTTACTCCGTTATATTTCATATTACGTAGATTTTAGGTAGATAATTAAGTAGCTATAGGTCTAAATCATAAAAATCATTTAAAATCGTCATAAAAATTTGTACAACAATAGCATTAAGAAGAATATATGATATATATAAATACATACAATTAATACTCAAAAATACTTAGTTATTTACAAAAATAAATGTCATCAACGTGTTGAAATTATTATTATTATTATTTTTTTTGCATGCATGATAAACATTATTATTATTACCTTATTTTTTAACTTTACGTGAAAGGAAGCCATGTTTTTATTAAAGGGTATTATTTATATATATACAATTTCTAACATAATTGCTTTTATTTTTTTGTTTGTATCTTTATCAAAAAAAAGAGGTAAAATTAACTAATGTATGAATGAGAGGATGAAGAATCCTTTAAAACAATTCAAAGTTAACCAAGTAAATACATAGTCACATGATCCAAATAAGATCAAATATGTTTCTGGGAAACATTTTTTTTTACTCTGTAAAGAATTTGGAGCAACAACAGTCTATTACGTATATCAAAAGTGTATACATATAAAATTTACAAATATGTATGTTTTCAAAATTAACTTATATTCTATTACTACAAACTTCTCTCCTGTGACTACAATCCATAATTACGAATCTACGAATATGGACTCCATCATTTCATACATTTGGATAAGAAGGAACGATATTAAACGTATTTGGTAAAACAAATAAAAAAAGTAATTTTATATGTACATATACATATACTAAATATGTCTAAATTTTAGTTATGGTCGATGTAAATATATATCATTGGGCACGTCTATATTATATATATATATAATTTTAATATCATATTTTAAAGAAGATGTTTATAAAAAGTCAAATCTAGAATGGATAAACAAACATTTTGTTTGCAATATATTAAGAATGAACATTTTCTGACTCACTCAAACAGACTCCTTTTATAGTTTTACGATTTAAAAATTCATCATTTTAGATCCAATAACTCAATTAAATAAATACAACATATATGTATTTATTAGGATGTAAACGCTGACCTTCTCTAAGTGCTTTATTAGTCCTTAATTTGGCAGTCAAAAAGTCATAAATCAATGGGTTAACATCAATTCATTATAATTAACTATTATTATTAACAAAAATAATAAAATTATATTAATTATTGACATCGACATAAATATTAAGAGAAACAAATCAATGCAAAATAAATTTAATATAAGTGGCAGTATAAATAACGACTCAGTCATTCTAAGCAAGTGTTCAAGCGTTTGACTCTTCTAGTAATAAAAATACATTTAAAATAATCTATGTATACTTTTTTGAATTCAAAATGACAACAGTTCAAAACAATGTACACATAAATATTTAATAAATAATCCTTTTCTAGAAAAGTTGCATCATTTTGTAAATGTTCCTAAATTATTTCCCCTTATTATTGCAGTACTAAATATATTCCAAATTTCAGATTTCATATTCTGAAGGCTCGGCCGAAAACTAAACCCCATCGAGAATGTATGATCAAAAGTGAAAGCAGATGTAAAACAACACCTTGCAATTCAAACAAAAGACATGATTTATCATATCGGCAAAAAAAAGAAAGAAAGAAGAAACCTTGTTCAGTATTTGTAACGCATACTGAAGCAGATATCTACCTATGCCAACAGGGTTTGTACAGTGTTTGTACGTACGTAGGTATCCAATGTTTTGTATATAAACATCATATACATTTCTACACTTCATTATATAAAGCGATATTTGTCTTAAAATGCAAGAAAATTAATATTATGTAGAGATAGTTGTATATGATATATAAATGAATCCATTAAGATGGAGAAAAGAAAAGATTTAAACAACATGTCTGGGGAGATCTTTTGCCAATTTTATTTTTGCCTATTTATTACATTCATAAGGAGAAGAGAAAGAAGTAGAAATTAATATTTCTTCTTTCATTTGAAACGTTTACGAATGTTTGATGTGCCATTATCATAATAATATATATCAAAAACAAAGAAAAAAAATTGCAATAAATCATGGAAAAAAAAAGCAAAAAAAGATTAATGTAAAAATGTCATTACCAGGAGTTAAAAAAGGAGGTAAATACAGCACATGAGTAAAAGTTTTGCCGATTGGGGGTGGCGGAAATTAGCTGAAAGGTACGAGATGTATTAGTTCATCATATATTTTTACTTGCCCAATCAAGAGAAAAACAAAATTTGGGAAACACTTGTTGTATTTTTTATGGGTATAAAAGTGTATATATATATACAAACAAATAGTATTCCGAAATCATGATCAACAATTCCCAACATATATATATTCATTGTATTGTCAGCTGCTTATATCTCTATTTTTTATAAAAAAAGGTTCAAGAGTTGGTAGTAGTGACGTCATTGCTTACCTATCAAATACTTTTTAGTCTCTTTTTCTTCTCTTTTTGGAGGATATATATATATATAAATATTGAATTAGCTCTTGTAAACTAGTAAATTGAGTATATATAGTCCAAGCCTTGAAGAAAATGGCGTCACTGGCTAGTGACCAATTCATTTTGAGCCTTTGATCTTCTTCTTTATTTAAGAAAAGAAAGAAAGGTTGTGCGATACAATCCATATTTCAATCTGCTATGTAATTATTAAAGTATAAATACATAAAATAGCTGCATAAGATCTCTTCAAATTGTGTATAGTATTGTGAATATCTCTTTACTTTAAGTACTTACAAAATAGTACGTTCTGAAAAGAGTGAAAGCCCTGTGTCCATCTACATATTTACCTAAACAATATGTAAATTATCATTCCCTTTATATCCTTAAGTTTACAAATGTTGTTGTTCCAAAAAGTAATTAGAACAATCACTTTACGTAATCATGAATGTGATTAAAATACTGTCAGGTTTATTTGTTGTTTTTTTGAGGACCGAGGACAACTTAGTGACAAATTTATTTGACTATTCAACTACATATATAGGTACATGCATAAAAGATCTTTTGACAACAATAACTGTATATGTACATACATTCATAAGCACTTAAGCATAATTATATATAGATGTATGTAGATATGAAATATTTATATAATCGTAAAGAATGTCAAAATGATTTGCAAAAATTGCAAAGGAGTTGGAAGGAAAATAAAACACTCTCTTATGATTTAATAACCAGCTCAGAGAAGGCTAATATAATTCAACTTTTTGACTTATAATGTATGTTTTTTTTTGTAGGTATTTGCAAATCTTGGGTCACTTAAAAGGGGCATTTATTAAATAATAATTATTATTATAATTTGTGTTAAATAATTATTTGTTAGGATGAAAGATACAAATATATATTTCCGTTTTTTTCTTTGATGTTGCAAATTTTAAGGAGTTTTTGATTTCATATTTATACTTCTAAAGGTGTTAATTGTAGGTCAATATAATCATATATCATATTTCTATTTTTTTTAATGACAATTTGTACTTACAAATCATGGAATATTTTATAAAAAAAATGTATTCAATATATGTTCAACGTCATACATTAAAATTGTTGCAATCGGTAAATTCATAGAATTCATTCAAATTCTACATTTCCTACTAAAATTTGCATCAATCTATTTGCAAAAAATATTTTTTCATCATTTGTTTCGATAAAAAATTTAAAGTCAAAATATTTAACAACAGAAAACAGACAAAAAGGAATTAAAAAACAATAACAACGTTTGAATATGCGTGTATGAATACCTTTAACATATATGTGAACGCATCAAATAAAAATTATGATTTTGGGTACAAAAAAAATAAAAGCTTTTGATGTTGGGGTATTTCATACTTCATTTTTATATCTATGCATTAAGTATAAATTTGTATCAGTTCAAAATTATCTGCCAACAATACTATGGATCATGTCTTTAGTCTCATCAGACAGATGTATTCATTCATGTCCTATGAAGGGGATACCAAAAAGAAAACAGTAATTCGTCCTAACCATGAGGTCATCAGTGAATAAGAAAAATGTTTTTACAGTTCAATTTTGATTCGTGATGGAATTCATTTTAGTTCTTTGAATCAGAATAGCATTTTAGGTTCAGCATGTTTATAAGTAGTACATGGAGTGTAATAAATCAAAAAGAGGATCTGAATCTAAATCCTAATTTTTACTAATTAAAAAATTGAAAATAGAGTCATTAACGGAATCGTGTGCTGAGGGTAAACTGATACAAATTTATACTTAATGCATACAAGCATTGAATGAATGAAGTTTGATTTTCCTGCTGACTCCATTAATAATAATTACAATAATATTTATTAATAAACGTTTGTTCATCCTTCAGACATCATCCAGGATTTGCTAATCCCTGTTTTTCTTTCAAATAACAATAACCCTATTCATTATTTTCCCTTAAATGCAATGACTTCATATTCTATGTACATTTGTATCAATGTACATACATACATACATATGTGCTGCCCTTGCACTACTCATATGCACCCATGTACGAGACTCTCTACTCCTGCTTTACTCTCGACTACTTCTTACTTATAGTAACAATAATAAATAAAATTTCTGATTCATATCATTTTTTAGATTGGAACTTGATAAAGTTTTGAATTATTATTTTCAAACATGAAAGTTTCATCTTTAGCAATTCTGCCTTGTTGGCATATTTATAACAGGCAAAAATATCTTTGTTAAGTACATAAAATATACATATGTACATACATTATATGGGTACATACATACTACATGTAAGTATGTATACTATATGAAGTCGTTCTTATTTGCTATACATATCTACCTAGGTATGTATGTATTTGAACTTTTAATGACTTATTTATGTTTGTTGTTGTTGTTGTTCGAGATTTATCATAGCTATTCTGTCAAAATATGCTGTTTATGCTGTTGATATAAGTAAATGTATGTATGTTGTATATTATCCACTCTGTTTTTGAGTCTCAAAATAATCTTTTGATCTCAATTTCATCTTCTTCTCTTTTTTTTTTTTTTGATTTCTTCTCTCTATACATATGTACACACACATCCCACAAACAACTTCAATTATCATCATAAGAATAGTTCTTGTTGTTGTTGTTGGAATAATTACTCTGATTTTGATGTGAATAGGGATTTTGTTGAATGTTTCTATGGTTTTTTTTTTTTTCAATTATGATCTCTTCTTCTTTTTTTTACTCTTAGGTCTACTCCTTATGTGTATACCTATTTATACCTTTAGAGAGTATACCCCTTATTATTTTCAAGAGCATTAATGAAAAACTTTGTTTGTTTCAAAACAACAATCAGCTTATTTTACAAATATACATATGTGTTACACATGTACTTTAACAAGTTTATAATGACATATAATTTTTGTTGCATTGAATTGGGTATTTTTGATCAGGCTCACCGAACAATATGGATTTGTTTTTAAGTTCATTATGTCTTCTCTATTATTATTATTATTATTTTGGAAGAAAAATACTTAGCCTTAATTATTTTGTAAAGATGGAAAACCCAGTCAAAACATAAAATCAAACAAAATTCCAGGAATCATTTCCCTATGTATATATAATTACCAAAGGAAAAGAGCACATCAGTCAAAATTTTGAAATACCCCATATTTTATTCTCTTGAATATTTGTCAACTACAGATTTATTGTTCTAGAGAGAAAAAATATTTGATTTAATGTTATTGATTTCTAGTGTATGGGATCTTACGAAAGTTTTTTAATTTTTTAAAAATAAATATTCTTAAATCAATGAAATTAGAGTTTTTTTTTAAGTTTAAAATTGTCATAAAAATACCAATGTCAGGGTCAAAAAAATCAATTAAGAGTAAAAATTTAAAGGGAGCTTTCAAAATGGCTGTTCTAGGCACATTTGGATTTTCAAGCTCTTAGTAGTTTATAAACAACTAATTTCATTTTTTTTAGAAAAAAAAAGATATTTATATTAAGAAAAAATCAGCAAAATTGTCCGATTACCAACTATTCTTATAGTATCTTTATTCATAATTGCTAGTAAGACTATACCAAAGTGTTCATTACTTTCAAAAACATATTATTCTTGACTCTAGATACACTTTAAATTATTTGATGTTCAGTAAATTGCTGCTAGGTTTTATAATTTTCTGGGAAATTTGTATCCGGACTTGTGCTGTGGACTAACATTTTATTCTTTTCAGATGGATATTTATGGATAGATTGTATAAAAGCAGACTAATCATACTATAATATGAACAATCTGAGCCGATTAAAATCCAAACTACACCAAGAATTGCCTTACATATAATTTAAAAATCTATTATCATATGAATGCACAATTTAACAATTTTACAGAGTTCAGTTTTTCTTCTTTAGAGTGTTGTTGTAGTCATATGATGAATTGAGTTGAAATAAACATCAAGGAATATTAATTGTTAATATTAATGTGCAACTAGCAAAATATATATTTTTATTTTTATTCAACAAACAAATAAACATGGGTAAACATCAAACATCATAAGAACGACAACTACATTCTCATAAAGTGGCATGAAGCCAAAAGGTGATATTAAAACGGCTTCATACATGCATATACATATGTACGTATTTAATAATATATTTTATACTTCAATTCATTTCTTTCTACTTTTTACTTATCATTTTTTAGTTCATCATTAAAAAAAAGACATAGGGGGGGGGGGGGAAAAATCACTCACTCCCTCTATGTATGGGGAAACATCATTTAATTGCGTTGATAAAGTTTTCATCAAATAACTAATTGAAGTTCCTTAATTAGAAGAGGAAGAACAAGTAGAGGAAAAAATAAAACAATAAATTGAAGGAAAAAAGAAAATAAAAGAAAGTCAAAACTTTGTAATAAAATGGAAACTTTGGTTTATTTTTCTTTTGTTGTCATAGTTATTTAAGTAATGTATTAAATCAAAATTAATAAGATTCTACCTACCTATGTAAAAACTCAATTGATTGATAATAATAGTAATAAACATTTGAATAATTTGGTATGGTCCATATTTTTTTGAGAGATAGGAAGAGCTGCCAAAAACCAAAAAAAAAAAATCTTAAATGCTTGTTGGTAGGATTTCTTACTTTGCTTGATTAACCAATTAATTCTTTGGCTTTTTAACCTATTGATTGACCCCATTAAACAAACAAAAAAAAAAAAAAAGAAGGAAAATGACAGAATGGAGAATCTTTTTTTTTTTTTTTGTGTGTGTGTGTGTCTCTTTGACCACCCTTTACTTCTTTATACTCCATTAGACATTAAAAATTTTTGAATTAGACATGTCTATGAGAAGTTATTTGTATTCTAACATTCCATTTTTCCTCTCAACACCCAAAATATATAAATGCATTTAGAAAACACTTTTTGTGGGTTTTATGAGAAACACTCTCTACCTTGTTTCTTTTTATTATATATCATATCCCAAAATATATCCTATTAGCTTGTTATCTAGGTACAAGCTATTCTTTTCAATCAAGTCTTCTCAATATACATATATCAATATATAGTCTTCTTTGTGTGTATACATTCTATACAAATTTTTAACTGTTTTAAAATACATTTAGAGGTTGTGCAACAACATTAAAAAAAGTATGTTGGTTATAACATCATCTATATACTATATGTACATTACAGCTTTTTGTAAACGCTAACAAATTTAATTGAGTTAGTTTTCTACAAAGTATATTTCATAAGGATTATGAGAATTTTTTATTTGTTTGACAAAAGGTACCATAATTAGAAATAAAGTTAGTTTTATTACAAGTATGTACCTAAATTTTCATTTATATTCGTAAAAAAGGTCAAATTATGATGACCTCAATCACTTATTTTGACCTTTATTCGACAAAAAGCTTATATAACCAAATTTTATTTAATCATTCAAAAAACCGTGTTTTTTTTTCTTCTAAAGTATAAAGATACTTCACAAGGCCTTAAAAGAGTCAAATTTTAAATAAAAGGTAAAATAATCTAAAATAATTAGGACACAGTTGTTATTAAATTATCCTCCTGATTCTTCACTGATCTATAATTGGGTTGAATTTATAACTAGAAGAGGGAAAATATCCCCAAAATAGTAGTAAAATACATATTTTATCAGGGAATCCTTTATGCCTAAGCTGAAACTGACATTGCTTTCTATGTAGGTAAAAATTTACATATCTACATAAGTACATTCATTGTTGTTTTTATGTAAGTACATAAATGTAGATATATGTACATAAGTACCTAACTATAGACAGCATTTCTTACCCTGCCATGCAATTAATGTGAGGACCAACAACGCCTTGACTAAATCAGTATATGATTACTCTTATTATTACCTTAAAAAGACAATTTATTTATTTATTATATATAATATGTATGAATGTATCGTTGTATAACAATTATGAAGAAGGAGCAAAAATAAATATTTTTTTACACTTATTTATAACAATTATACGACCAAGTACATAACAAGACGAAGCCAACAACAACAACATACAATTACTAGACACGCGTAGTTGTATATATATATATATGTACGTACACCCCTTATATATTTATAATTTTTTTTCCTTACAAAAAGTAATACATATATGTTTAAAGGTAGGTCGGTATAATTTTTATTATTAATAAAAATAATAATTATTATTACTCCTATATATATGTATATACATATATATATATATACCGTGTGTACCTGAGTTAAGCCAAGACGAAGGACAGAGAATAATAAAAAAGAAGTGATCTTTGTAAGTTTGTTATGCATATATAATATGTAGAACATAGAAGTCATCCCTGATTTTAGAAAGCTTTTTCAAGAGATTATGTGTATTCTACTTATGTACAAATAGTTATCGAGTTGATACATACATTGAGAATGACAAATTGTAGAAATAATAAAGAGTATGATAAAACAAATTAGAAAGGCTCAACCATACAGAACATTCTTAGAAAGCTCAACAATTTTCTTCTTCAAAAAATTAATAATATATGCATATACAAAGGATAAATATTTGAATTTACAAACAGCATTTAAATAAACAGCATCTACATCATTTACCTCATTTCAAAATCGAATACATAATTTCAATATTAAAATACCTACATACATACATATTAAGCAAAGAATTAAGCACGTTCTACCGGAGCACAATCTACTGTATTCAACATAATAATTTGTTGTGTTCATCCCAAGTAAATACAAGAAACAGGTTATCGATTTTGAAGAAAATTGTTCGAAAGCAATTGATTACTACCTGTGTAGGAGTTTACTATAGTTTATATAGCTTTTGAGCCCATATACATATGTAGAAGTTTTTTGAAGTTGATTATAAGATTGATTAAGGATACTAAAAAAATGTTACTTAGTGACAATTATAAATAAACTGAAGTTAATGATGAAAAAAAAGAGGCTTCGGGTACAATGAAGTTATAAATAATCTAAAGTACTCTAAGATTTTCTAATAGCTAAAGACACACAGTCAGTTTGAAGAAATAAACAGTTCAAATCAACCATGGGGTTATTCTATAATTATGTATAAGCTATATTCATGAAAAATTATGAATAAAAAAGATGGTGTGTAATATTTATGACTGGTTATACTCTGGAAACATCTTTATCCATAATATTTTCAATTTTTTTAATACAATAAGTTAGTGTATTTTTTTTAAATTAATATATTTGAATCAATTTTGAAAAAAACAAACAAAAAACCTTTCCTCTTTAGAAAGCACTGATTACCTACATATAAAAAGAGTGACGACAAAATCTATTATATTTGAGTCTTGAGGTATGTATTAAAAAGAAGTTGTTTGGAATATTAAGAAAACTGTCTTGTAAAATACAGAGAAAAAAAAAACAAAACTAAATAATGGGAGGTATTTTCACACATTGAGAAAAAAATTTATTTTTTATTTTTCCTTCCTTGACCGCATGTTTCATTTCATGCTCTCTCTCTCTCTCTCTGCCTCTCTCTTTCACACACACACACACTACTTTGTAGTTTTTTAGCTTCGAAGTAACTGTAGATACTTAATAAGTATTTTTTTTTATTGTTGTAGGGTTACACTGTGCTTCCTTCATCACCTTTGTTTCATGTTTTCACAAAGTATGTATCAATGGAATTTTATCATTCTATTTTCCAAACTTTGTTTCCAGAAGTATGTTAGAGAAATAAGCAAGGATACCAAGATGCTCAAACAACAACAAAAAGATAGCGATATGTATCTAAAACCCATAAAATAGTTCTATACATTCAATTCTTTTTTTCTTCTTGTTCTTTAAGCATATTGGAAAATCGTTAATTATGAGAAACTATGGCCAAAAGGGAGGAAGGGCCAACATATTTTATATACATGAGTATATTTTTAAAATGTTTTTCTATACGACTATTATATTAGGTACAGATTTATGGTTAGAAAACATTGACAAAAAAAGTTTAACGGACATGTTTGGGGACAAATGGGTTTTATTTACATACCCAATGAAATAATGGCTTTGCTAAGAGTCTCAATTGTTAAAAAATGATAAAAAGTATTGTTCTAAGTTATAAAAGCTGTAACCGGAAAGATTTCTTTCAAATATGTGTACAGTTGCTTGAAAATGGTGAAAAAATCAAACAAATTCACTTTGATTTCCAGATAAGTAATCCATATAGATAACTAACATTTTTCTTTAATGGTAATTTGTAGGGATGCAAAGTAATCAGGGAATTATTTAGAGAAAGATCTCTTCATTTAAAATAGTTAGATAGATAAATAATACATTTATGAACTTCTAAAAACATACACAAACATAACCTTTTACCATAATTTGTCTCACATTTAACCGAAAGAAAAGATAATTTTGTTTTTTTTTAATGAATCTTCATCATTGAGTGGGTTATACTCTATTGTATGTTACTCATATCTATAGATATTTATTTTTCCTCAAAGTAGGTAAATTTAAATGATTTATTTTCTTTGAAGAAAATGAGGTTATAGGCTCTTAACATGAAATGAATACTTAGCAATTAGGGCCCTTAAAAGGATGTATATTCATAATAGAAAGCAGTTTGTTTGAGTTGTTGAAATTTGAAGCATAGGAAACGGAAGTGAGCATCCCCCCCCCCAAAAAAAAACGCCAATGACAGCAAAACAAACTGTTCCTTACATCTAGGTAAGGTTACTTAATGTATTTAATGTGTCAACATAAAAGTAGTACGATTTGTGTTTTGTTTTACTTCAACAATATAAACGCAGCTTTGAACTTTATATACAAAATATTGGGAGAATTTGACACTAGCATGAATGTTGACTATAGTTGAGATCTTATTCATTTAATGTATTCAACTTTAATTGGGCTCTAAAATAGCCTTTTTAAATCCCATTTTTTTTTTATCCTTTACGTGTCCTTTACGACCATTCCTACACCCATTTCTTAGAATAATCTCATATTTACATTAATTTATTTTACTTATAACTTTTGAAATCTACTCCAATTCAATGTAACACATGTGTATTTGACATATTAGTCATATGTAGATATTATCATGACTACACATCAGTCATACACAGACTTACACATACAATATCAAATCAAGTTTTTGTTATTCTTGATGGGATGAAGTAACAAAAAAGTATTAATAAAATTCCTTTTCCAAATTGGTATTTAACAAAAAAGACAAACCAATTAAAAGCTTAAATGCAACAATACTTTGATTGAATACCACACACGAGGCTGCTCCTGTCTCAAATATTAATATCCATACACACTAGGAATCTACTCTTTAACAATTTGTTAGAGCAATATATAATAAAGAGTGAATGTTAAAAAGAAAGACAAACTAAAATGATTTTATAATTATTCAATTAGAATAATTTGTTTTCCAGAAACAAGGGTACGAAACTATGGAATTGAAACTATCTCTTATAATTAATATCATGATTAATAATTACTACGTAGGTATCATTACATGACTTGATTAAGCAAATGTGGACACACATTTTCCTCTCTCTCTCTCTTGATATACATTATTTAATCAGATTAAAACAATTCCTTTTTGTTATATTAAATAAGAGACATTTTTTCCGACTTTTTTTTTTAATTATGAGAATGTATCTACCTTTCATTCAATTAATAATCATATTTTTCCATTGTGCTAGAGATATATGTATGTACATACATATAGGTCCACGGTATGAATCCCTTCCAAATGAATCCACATATGTGTACCTATAGAAACAAGAGAGGAGCAGCTCCTATTCGTTTTGAGCACCCCGTAGAAATATTTTAATGTGCATGGATCAAGTTGTTTTTATGCAAGAAAAAGTTTTTTTTTTTTTTATGGGAGTGCCTTTAGAAAAAAAAATACTCTTGTCGTTATTTTTTATTTTTGTTGTTGGTATAATATTATTATATATATACATACATACATATATATATATGAAATAGAAAAAAAGAAGTTAGTTTTTCAGTTTTTTTTTTATTTATTTATTAAACGCACATGGCCCTTCTCCACCTTCGTCCTCCTCCCACAACAACTACATGCACACATACGGCTCACTCCCTTTACTTATTATTATTTTTTAATTACTCTTAAGATTAATAATAATAGACAATAATAATAATAATATATCCTGAACTATGTACATATAAGAATATAATTAATTAATTAATTGGATACTCTCACGATGTTTTCCTTTTTTAAAATAGGACTGGAAATATTTACATATGTTTCACAAAGTAACTTACAGGGTAGACTATGTATTTACAAATCCGTGGAACACATTGAACGCAAAACTATAAAAGAAAGTAGAGAAACCAAGTGATCATTTTGTTGCACAAATAAAAATATGTACTTCAAAAACGACATCTTGTGTGAAAAAAAGTTATCACAAAGACTAGGAAATATCTCAAAGCTTGCTTACAGACTCATTTTGCTTCTTTTTTTTTTGTGGCTATAGTTGTACCCATAGTTATAGAACAAAGTAACCTCCATGAGTTCAATAAAAGAAGAACATAATTTATGTACCTTATTCACCGTTTTCAATTTTATTATATACTCTTTAAAGTCAGCCCCCTGGACTCTACTGTTGTTTGACCCCTTACCTCAAAAGCGGCATCTTGGGTAAAAAAAAAACTTTCCCTGCCAATGAAATATCCTTAAGCTAACAGGAACTTTTTTATATAGCATTGATTATACCTCTCTCCAAAACATCAATAACTCTTAGGTTTTTTTGGTTTCCTGTGAATTTGCTACTATTTAATCCATAATATTTCAAAATTTGGAAGAGTGATTTAATTGCCTCGTAACACTATGATTTTGAATCTTTATTCTTTTTGGAGGAAAGGGCGAGATATGCAGTCTAAATAGGAAGAAGTTGTGACCTTTCCTGCAAGGATAAAAGAACACTTACATACTTAAGGGAATTAATTATGAGTATCATCAATAAACCCTTCTCTGATTACAAGGTTTCATATACACTTTATCAATGCAAAAAAAGAAGAGGGTACCGTTTATTGATCAAGTGGTTTTAATCATAATGATTTTAAAACTGTGAACAACTTTCCTAAAATATTCGAGTTTTTATCCATATCAATATTTTAATAGTTGATACATGAGATACTCATATTTATCTTAATATCCTGCTCAAAAGTTTTGTTTTTAAGTATTCATTATATTCCTATTTGAAATAGTATATTGCTAAATGAGTCACAATGTGGAAGCCAGTAGAAAGAGCCCTTTATAAAGGAACCTTATTTTTGTTTTTTTTACGAATCTTGGAAAAGGGTTTCAATTGATTACTTGCAATGTACATCAATGCATTAGTGGGGATTCGATCCAATCAAAACACTTTTAGTAATAAAATCTGCCAGTTACGTACCACATGCGAGTAAAAATACAATCTTTCATAAAATGGAAATTACTTTTAGGCAAATCATATTCATTTGAAACTTGTGTCTGTGTTTCTATTCATGTTTCTCCGAATGAACTGTTTTCATTTTTACATAGTATCTCTGAGACATACCTAAAACTTCATTTTGAGTCTTGATTTTTTTTTTACGTAGGACCTTTTATACATTATTAGGAGTTCATTTGAATGGTGTTTAATTATTGAAAACTAAAAAAAAAAAACCCCAAAAAAAAAGAACATTTGAAATGTGGCCCATCCTTGTTTACGCCTTATAATGAAAAAAAAAACACCTCTATGTAAATGCCTTTAAAGTGGTGATATTCTCTATTAGCATAACCTAATCATCATCATAATAATAAAAATAATAACAATAACAAAAAATATGCTAATGACTTTGTTCACTTTGATTATAGAGTTTGTTCCATATAAGACCATCAACCTATTTACTTTGTAAATTACTTTTTATTAAAAAAAAATTAAAAAAAACCTTAAAAAGGTTTCCCTTTGGTTTTTTTTCTTCTTCCTCCTCTATTCTTTCATCTCTTTGGTACTCTTCTCTCTCTCTCTCTCTCTCTCTCTCTCTCTCTAGTACCATTAGTATTTAAAGGTTTACTGAAAAGAAGCACACAACTCTTGTTTTTCCATATTTTTTCTTTTATATATTTTTTTCACCACAAATGTCCAATAATACAACTATGTATGTATAATATATTTTTCTCTTCGTTAAGGATACAATTTTGATAGTTACGTCGAAGAAATAGACGTTGTCCACGCCTCCAAAGAAACTCTGTAGTTCACTTTCATTTTACTTTGTTATTGTTATTATTGCAAGGAAACTGTTTTGTTTTCATTCTTTAAAAAAAGGGTTAAACCACTGAAAGTTCATTTCAGTTGATATGTACATATATATATATATATAGTATGTACAAACTCTGTGCGAAAGAGGGCGTATAAAGCAAGGGAGACATAATACAATATTTTTTTGTGCGTGCCTTGAGGGTTATATATGTATATATATATTCGTGCTTTTGATTGACAAGTTTTTAGATATATATTATATTAATGAAAAAAAAAAGTTTGAATGTTATATGAACACATTCAACTTACAAATAATAATCCATGTAGGTACTTTCATGGTTGTACAGGTATGAGATTGATTTGAAGAACCTACCAACCTACACGTATGTATGAATATACATTGAATGCCAGCATCTGCCCTATTGTCACTATGACAAGGGACAGTATGTCTGCTTACAGAAATAAAAAACGATAAACCTTTTTTTCCTATTTTTTATTCACATGTGAATTACGTTACAAATTGCGTTTTAGTATATATGTATATATAATCTATTCGTACAAAATAATTTGATCAAAAGCATTTATTTACTAAGCATGAGTACTTTAGTTCATCATTTTGTTCTGTCCAACACACGACACTTTAGTAATCTTCAAATGAGACCTTTTTTTTTTAGATTGCTGCACTCTATGAGAGAACCGGATCATGTTTATACTATTTTCATCATCAAAGTCTAAGTTATTGATATAATTAAAGTTATAATTATTCAATTGTAACTGATATAAATGAAGGTTTAGGTAGTCAAAAAATTTAAGTTGATGATTACCTTATGATGTATGTATGTAAATTAGAACATGAATTTCAATGTTTGATTCGATTAAGCAAAGTTGAGACGTGTTTAGTTACATTAAGGTTTTGTAAACAAACACTTAATTAGATTTTTTTAAAACTTGTACATAAAGAGATGTAAGTTTACTCCATCATATGAGAGTATTCCAAGGGATTGGAGTATGAGCCCTATGAGTAAAACTATTCAAACGGAACATGCATTGTGCATAAAGTACTTGGATTTTACCGATAGAGCACAAGGATCTGGAACCCTTATTTGACCTTGGTGATGTGTCATTTTATAATATGATATTTATGATAAGTTATTTATATGCATGTATTTATTATTTGTATATATGTTAAATGCATTTTTACATGTTTATTCCTTACATATATATATATGTATATATATATAAATATGTAAGTATTAAACTTGAATGTCAATTATAGATATGATGTAACTGTCAGAGTCTGTACTATCTCTGGTATTTTTCAACGCAAACTATAAATGTGTATAAATTTGATCTGATATCAAATATAGTCATTCAACCTGAAAGTTAAAGAGGATACAATATGTACAATGAGGGAAAAGGTGTTTTTCGTCAAGATTCAGTCTTAAAATTGGCAACACATGAGTCCAGTCTATTGAAATTTAAGCTCCCTTGGTCCTTCATTTGATTCAAAATATGCAGAGATAAATGAACATATTCTTCCAAATAAAGTAAAATACTGCTAAATGTGCTTACTCTGTACAAAAAATTATTTTGATAGCTCATATAGATTAGGATCTTGTTAGCAATTGATACATCCTTAAAAAAATAAGAAAAGAATTTCATCATTTAAAATGATGAAATGACATTTCTCCTCTTTGAAACAACTAATCTCTTATAAAAATAACGATTTTGTGGTTAAGAGTTATAGTTGTGTATGTGTCTCTTATATATTTTGTCTTTTACAGGCATTACTTGGACTACGATGAACACTCGAGGGGATGAGTCGCTTTGAAACAAAAATTGACTTTGACCTTGCTTTTGTAGCATAGCGTTTCTTACATTAAATGTGAAGAGTTATAATCAATAAACAATGGGTACAGGCACAAAGTACTGAATCACTCTCTTTGGAGAAATGATTTTCCTTCTTTGTAGTGATTACACCATGAAAACTATTAGTATTGTAATGTAGATCAATATTGTAATGAACCGTTGATGACGTCAAATGTGTATTGAAATGAACACACATCACTACTACGATGACATCATATAAAGTTTATTAGCTCTTTTGTTCTACTGGTTGTGTAAAGACTTCTATCCAAATTTCTAATATTGTTTTTTCGGTTCAATGTTTGAGATCCATGATCAGAAACTGGTCTAGAGGATCAAAATTAAAGTTTTAGTCGAATGGATAGGAATCACTTATGACTAGTCTCCCATTCTGTTGATTTTTTAAAACAAATAACGATTTTTTTGGGGTTTTTTTTTTTTTACAAAGAAATTAACAAAACTGTATCATATGAAGGGGTCGATTTTTTTAATACAATAATGTAACAGTTTTCAAAATCTCCATAACAATTTAATTTTTGACAATAAATAATTCATTTTATAAATATCTTTTGAAGTATTTATTATATTGGCCTTTATAGTAAACATTTTTAGAAACCTTTATTTGTTAATAATTTTTTTACTGCCAATTGCTTTTTTCTTATTTTCTTACCTTGTCAAATTCTAATTATCTTATTTACTCTTTGCTTTTAATAACTTTAATACAAGGCCATTTAATTAAATACTTACTTTTCATATTTCAAACACCTAAATGAAATCGGCATCGAATGCTAAAAGCCAATAACTCTACTTCAGACTCAAAATTCAGTCTCAGACCGAGTCATATACGTGAAAACTGCTTATTAATCATTCAAGTTGATGAAAAAAAATTCGATGCTCGAATTTACTCGTGCACTAAGTTTCTCGCTCTCTGGGGTATTACTGTACTATATGTAGAAAGAAGAAGAAGGAGATGTGATGTGATGTAGGTAGGAACGTACTTATGTACATACATAAGTCTAATATAGGTAGGGATCAAAACCTTTGAAAGATTTATTATTATTTACTAGACAAAAAATCCACTTTGATGCTTATCACTTTATTGCAAATTTTTATACATACATTCACTATTTACTTACATCCATATTTGTTCATTTTTTGTACATATGTATTATGTATGTATGTAGTTGATATTAGGACATTTTAATGAAAGTAATTTCATTTCCCTGCCTTCTTTTTCGATCAAAACACACTCTGCTTATTGATTTTTTGTTTTATTTGTTGTTGTTGTTGTTGTTGTTGTTGATTCTGATATTGAGGAGGTGTTTAAAGAATTCATATATTATATTTTCCTCTTTTTTTTCTCCTTTTTTTTTTTTTTGAAGGATTATGTATGTGGTTTGTTTATGCTTGATGAAGCAGAATTTCTCTCTCTCTCTCTTTTTTTAATGGTACTTTTTGATATATCAATAGTTTTAAAACTTTTACTTCAACCAACGCGAAGGGCGGGTAATCAAGGATGATGATAGTGATGAATATGAGAAGGTCTGAAAATGATCTTATGATCCAAATGATTCATTTTTTCTTCCTCTTGAATCGCTGTGCCGGCATTGAATGGCGCCTTGATCTCCATAGATTTTAATAACATCTATGACATTTTTTGATGGCTTTTATTGAGTGAACACTCCGGGCTCTCATTTTTTCTGGATTCGACACATAAATCTTGGATGTGGTCAATTAATCATCACTTAAATATCTAGGCAATACACCCATTTAATTCATATGCACATCTTTGCTCAATTTTGCACTATAAAAGTTATCTGATCAAATAGCTAATTAGACAAACACATCTAATAATAATAATATCTCTATGTATTTTATTTCACGTTTATCCTAATCCTAATTAAATAAAATGCATTTATTTAATTGAATCTTTATTTATACAAATTTAGAACTAAACATTCACACTCATATTCACTCCAATTCTTTAATTCTTTCGAATCACATTGACCCTGATATTTCAGGATGAATAAGTTATTTCAAAACATATCTAATGATTATCAACCATATACGTCTTGAGGATCAATCATATGACTTGGTTAAATGTAGCTTCTATACAGTGCATTCATTAGCTGAAACCTCTTTCAGAGTAGTAGGTACTCATATTGTAAGGCCTATCATTGGAACAAGATTAAATAACTCAATGAAGAAGAAGCACCTAGAAATTTATCTTTATGTTATATTTTAATGTTGAGATTCTCATCTTTATGTACATATATGAATATAGATTTTCAATTTGAACATTCTATATCCTTTGTGAATGACCACCAAGCCCATAAATTGAGGAAATCTTGTGTTTGAAAAGAAATAGTTTTGCCATAGGCCCGCTCTAATACTACTTACCTATTGAAGAAGTGACGTCAAATTTCCTTATTGTAACATGCTGTAGCAACACGTTTGATCCAGAGTCTTTTTATATTTATAATAAAGACGTTTGACGTACTAATAGTGAGATTGAAGTAGAAAATATGTGGGCATTAGTGTATTAATACCTATATATATATATATATATATATATATATATAAATCAAAATAAAACCTGGTATTTGACGCTCTGATATTTGGGACAAGACTAGTAGATTAAGTTCTCACTAATCTCTCTAACCATATTTTATTTCCAAGACTTTTAAAGTCTAAGATGATTAATTTTTATTTTATTTTTTGAATCGATCAGAAAATTGTGAAATTTCTTTGTTCATATCGCTTGAACGTGTGTTTAACTACCATGATTAATTTCTTTATGGGTATTATTCATAATGGTGATGATTCAGATACAGTTAATTTTTCCTCCTTTCTCTTTCATTTTGCTTGAGCCATATTTGGCAGATAAATAATTCACATATGTAATCATAAATCATGGGTGTTGAATATAAAAACAAATTACATATTTTTATAGGGTCTTATCATACATTTATGTATTCAATGGTTATTTATACCAGGTTTCAACATTGAAAATATCATTACTTGCTTGATAGGTATGACCAGACCAAGGAACTCTATTCACACTTGAGTCTCATTAAGCTATGATTCAGACTCGACTGTAACTTGAAGTGAAAAGACTCACAACTTTCGCTTGTTCTGATATAAATTACTAGATCTGAACAAAGCGGATACCAATTATTTGGGAATAAGAAAAACAATAATTGATTAATTGGCCATTTTTGCCTTCTTCAAATTAACTCTTGCAAAACCAGTAAAAATAATCAAACAGGCACTGCATACATTTCTTCATGACCACAGCAAAGCAAGTTACTTTGCAAGATTTTAAGACATCCCACAATTTTTATCCTCATCGTTTTTAAAATGTTGATTCATTGTACATATATAGTGTTTTACTTCAGTAACCACCGGTTTAGTCATACATAGGTTTTCATTTTTTGTCAATAAATTAATTTGGAAAAGTCATAGAAGAATTATAACATTTGAAGGTGATGTCACATGTCTTAATATTTAACATTGATTGTCAGTATCAAAAATATTGATTAATGGCAAAAGTAAAAAAAAAAAAGAAGAAAACTTTCAATGTGGCCATTTTTTGAGATTTCTCAGCTTGCATGGGTAATGTCAATTCAAGCCTTTTGATCCTGTTTTTTTTATTTCAAATTAATGGGGGGAAATGCGTGATAATCAGCCTCGGCGAAGAATCGGTCAAGTTTGAATCTGAACTGATATTTTCATTCAAAATATTGAGAATTAAAAGTTTCATTACATTTAGTTTAATACATAATTCCTTCACATATCCTTAAATACGAACATTTACGCCCCTCCCCCCCCCCCCCCTACTAAGAATGAAACTTTTATTTTCATTTTATAAGAAACTTTGATTATTATAATTTATCTTTTTGCCAACTGTCATCCACAAATGAATTGTTTCATGATTTTGTTATTTCAACCATTAGATTTGTACTCAGCTTAAGAAATGAAGGAAATATACAACGGACCAAGGGTGTATATTTAAAAAAAAAAATTTAATAACTGAAAGAAAATTAATTGTTCAACATTATGGCTTATTACATTTTTATGTATAAAGGGATTCAGTTTGCAAATTTTATCATTGACCCTCTGTATATATAATGTAAATATTATTGCAAAACGACTTCAGAAGTTGACTCTTTTCTGATTTAAGGTAGTATTATGAATTAAAAAGGGCTTTAATATTTATTTGGTTGTCCAAAGCTAGGATAAAAAACACGGTGACGAAACAGCGTGTTCTTAGCTTGGACATATTTCCTGAGCTACAAGATAACCTTTCTCACACAAGATGTCGCTATATATATCAATTATTATAAAGTACTATTCCCTTTGTTAGTTTAACGCACATAACAGTCAGCCAGGAGAACAAGGGGACGGGTTAGAATTGGGGTAACTCAACCCACAATAGGACATAAGCTATACCATGTTGACCTTTGAGGTTGTCCAATGTCGATTGAGGCTGATTTTGAGGTCAAAATGCAACTTGAAGACTTAGGAGGCCGAATTTGAGGTTGTTTATTAAGTCAAAAATTTCATGAAATTGTCGATTTAGGGGCTCGGTGGTTGGGTTCTCTCCGCAGAAGCTAGTAAATAATGGTGTGCTACAGGTTGCCGTTTTAAAGCTAGTACATATATTTATATTCTTCTTCCATTTCACGGAATTTACCTTGTTATACATACTTGAATTAACATGGATGTTCATAGTTAGTTTTAGAGTAATTAATGGGAAGCTCAGCGCCTCTAGCGGAAAAAGAGTCATCTTTTATCCAAGTAGATTTGGACAAAATTAGATAACGTGGTCGTCGTTTCAACACTTTTTTTAATAGCCTACATATAGTAACAAAAAAATTATTAGAGAAAATTAACCAATGATCTTCATAGCATCTCTCAACCTTTACTTCGAAATTAAAGGGGGAGATTAAATCCCCTACATTAGCTTGTAGCTAACCCATATTGTTAATCTTTCCCAAACTCTTGAATTTATTCATGTTTTACAAATAATATTTTAAGATTTGCAATTAATAATTTGAATGTAGCAAATTAATATTTAGAATAATAACACTGGTCAACAGTCAAAAATGCCGAGGGGTATAAGGATAATAAAAGTTTTTTAGTTTCGAACGCCGATTTTAAATCTGTATTTTTTTTTTTACAAAACAAAGACTGGAATTGAAATTTGTATTAAATACACTAACGGATCATTATTTTTTAATGCACAAAATGAGTATCTTTCTAGGCTTAAATTAAAATTGAAGTTAGAAAATGAGCCAAAATAGCTCAAAAAGTAGGGTTCGATTTCTCAAAAACCGTCAGACCCTCGAAAAAAAAATTTCCAAATTTGAAATTAACGTGCAAAACTGAATAACTTTTATTATAATTATACCTCATAGGTTTTTTGACATTTCAAATTTGTTGTCTTGTGCAATTAGGGGTAGGAATTTTAGATAAATCAACAGCTGATGATAAACTACATCAAGACACATTGATATTGTGAGGATATACCATTATACAATAACTTAAAAAAAATCAATACTCAGACAAGTTCCTATAATATAAATTAATTTTTTTATTGATCAAATCCACTCTGGTCAAATTGAGCTTCGTGGAACTTTGACCTAACCAATTGATCATCAATGTATGTGAATTACTCACTATTCTGATACAATAGTTTTGATATTATATACATACTTTATAACATTATGATTTTTAACATATTTTATTGTCATTTTTGAGGCAAACTATTTTGAATGTACACAATTTCAGCAAGTATTTATTATATAAATTGTAGATGGAGCAAATAAAATCTTAATTATCTACATCAAATCAAATTATTTCACTCTAATTAGTAATACATAACACTTTATTCTAGTAAACATATACATAGAAGAACTATCATTTAATATGTATTTTTTAACTTTAAAAAAAAATCTACCTAATTAATTCTTTTCATAAATAATTAAGCCAAATAAATAGAAAATACTCCTTGACACCTCCAAGATGCGGCAAAGGAATCATTAGACCATGAAATAAATCAATAGGGCTATCATTTACCTAAATAATATATTTATCTATGTGTGAAACATTCTTGGCCCTATTAGACCGAGTATCTTTATCCCTTATTTTAGCGGCATTGTTTGGTTAAAATCAATGATGAAAGGGTCTTACACTCTCTGTAGATTATTTTAACCCCCTGTTCATAGTAAATAAAGAAAAATATAGCTTATTTTTAGGGAACAAAAGAAAAGTGTATTAAATACTTTATCCATTCAATAGATAAAAATTAGCAGAGGTCCACAAAGGGAAAATAGTGATAAGATTCAACCATAGGTATGTATACGCTATGAATATACTCTTTTGACTAATGTTCTTTAAATATGTATGTAATTTTTAATCTACATTGAAGAAAAAAAAATCCGATATCTCAAGGTTATTTGAGAGTGACATACCCATGTACATATAAACAAACACATACAGATGGGACCATTAGCAACAGAAAATGGTTTCTTTCCTTTGAAGAAAAACTATTTGATTAGTTCTAAGGTCAGATAAATAGTAATAATATATATACGTGTGGATTTGATATATTCTTTCAATAACTGAATTTACTCTGAAGTGATGAGTAATCTCAAAGTAATCTTTGATCTCAAAGTACATAAATACAATTAGTCCATAATGGTATGGCTTCACTATTATTAGATTTAAAAAGAGTTCAATATATATATATATATATATGATGTTTATGTTTCTAAGTCAACAGATTCTCTGACGAATAAATGTTTAATTTTTTAAACATCTGTTGAATCTAAAAAAATTAAAATTGTGGTACAAACCAACAATTATGACTTTAAATTAGATGTATTGTCAATGAGTCAGGAAAAATTCCGAAACGTACTAGATTTTCTCAAGTTCAGAACAGGATACATAAATTTAAAAAAAACAAACATTACAAACCAAAAACCATTGTCTATCATTTATATGAAGATTTGTTTTATTTTGTTTTTCATTAACTTATTTTCTTCAACTATTTAAAAAGGATTCTGAATCTTTAATTTAAACTAAAAAATCAATTTGTTGACTACAAAACCAAAAATATTATATTTCAAATATCAACTTTTGTGTTTTTCAACATAAAAGCGTTTATAAAATAATCCTTACGACCCAAGTAATAAAATGTTGTTGCATATGGTGTTATCAGCGAATATTAATCGATCACCGATTATTCACATAAAACCTGTAATCATTATCAACAACTTTAATTGTCGCGTCAGCAATTTGCTTGTGCCTTGTATTTCTTATGGAGTAAGTAAATGCTCTGAGACCACACGATGGACGATAAATAAATAGCTTACAAACTGTATCATTTCTATTTTATGTCAAGTAGATCCCCACAAAGTTAAAATACAAAAAAAATGCATGACTTGGATAATAGTCATTGGTAATCAATCCTCATTAAAAAGAAAGACTCTAATATTTATTGCTAAATGTATGTTCTTACTTAAGTAGATACGTATATGCCTATATGTTGTATGTGATTATATGCATATTGTAAAAACATGACTCGTAAGGGAGGTAATAATTATAATTTGACCAAGTGGAACAATATAATTTGAACATTCACTATTTGTACATACAAAATGTTTGTATAATCATGGATAATTTTTAATAATTGTTTACATTGTACCAACACACACTCAAAGAGAGAGAGTCAAGTGTATGTATGTATGTAATTCCTCACATTAAAGTATGTACATAAGTATTGTTCAGTGGGAGTTCAAAAGCAATTAAATTTTTGGTTCACCTCATATGCACAATGCATACATACTTAAGAAGAATACATTTTAAGTCCTTTTTTCTTTCATAAGAATTAGCTTTCCTGAATATAGAGGTTCATAAAATACGAATATTTCATTGGTTTTTATGTAACCATATGATTAGTTCCAGGAAGGTAGCGATGTACCAGATCCTTAAACGAGAATTTGTAGCACCTGATGTGCCCTTACTCGGATCTTAGTAGATTTTAAGCGCAATTTTAATTGTTATCATCCAGATTACATTTTTGGAATCGTGGGATACAACTTTTTTCTGCAAGGTGTCACATTTGAAGTACGTACATAGATATAATTATAGTTTTATTCCCCTAGTGGACTAAAAGTTGACTCCTCGCTTTTTCACTTTGTTTTATAGCATTGTGCTAGTTGAAGTCAATATTGTGCACAACTTGTCGTCTCTATGTTCATATGTATTTCTTTCTTTTTCTATATATTTTTAGCGAGTATATAAGACTGATTTTGACGTCACAGACATTTATGAGGTGTATCAATACCATAGTTTTTACTTTGTACAAAAAAAAAAAGAAAGAAAATGAAAATCACAACATTCATTTATCTTTTGTGATGAACTGGATTAGATTTGGTTCATTTTTAATCTCAGCTAAAAATCTAAAACAAACATATATTAATTAATAATAATTCTATTAATACATCTTTTGATGAGGGTGTATTAATAGAGAAAAGAGCTTGTAGAAACAAAAATATTTACAATCAACACAAGTTAGTTTGTTCTATTAAAATGTACAAAAGTAAGGGAAAATCATTTCTTACAAAATTGAGTTCTTCCTTTAAGGGACGTATTTTCTTGCTCTTTACTTTTTTTTTGTTTTAAAGGCAAAGTCAAAAATAAACCTACAAAAATACATATTTATTTTTTCCCCCACACCATGAGGAGGATCCTTTATTGAATTTCACTCTACATACATATTCTAATTATCTTCAAAAGGAGAAGGAACACATGTTGGTTAGACCTTGAGGTAAAGTCTCATGCTGATGTTGTTTGCTTGTTTGTTTGTTATTTGGGTAGATGTGTAACAGATCGTTACCTCTCTTTGACTTACTGTACTCTGAGTGAATAAGTAAATATATTGTCCTTGAAATGGAAATTAATGGATGTTAGCATTTTTGGATACTCGTACATATCTTCTTCTTTCTTTTAAAAAAATATATTCTGGGGTTGAGTGTTTTTTTAATATTTAAATTGTCTATTTATATGTATTTCATATTAAATAAATATATATACGTTTATATATGCAAAAAACTGTTGCTCCATGCTTATTCAAAATTATCAAGAAACTGTCGGACGAGTCCCTTTTATTAAAGAAATTTATTTGAAAGCCCACCATTTGGTTAAATATTGTTTTTTAATAAATAAGTAGAGGATGTTCACACTACACAGCTACATATAATGGTACAAGTTCATCCAAGGAAGAAGATTATCTGTTTCCGGAATTCAGAAAATTGAGGAGAAATAATACTTCAGGCCCTGTTACATTTTTAACAGTTGATTAGAATAACTATGAACATAAACATGCTCTCCAAAGGTTTGCACCCTGCTGAATACTAAGTTCCCTTTTGATTTTCATTCGTAAAAAGGTAAAATCATTAAAAAAAATTTAAAAAAAGTCATAGTGAATCCAACTTTCAATAGAAAATGATAATAGTAAAATGGTTTTATTAGTCATGAATTTATAATTTAAAAAAAAAAATTATGAGCTTGTCTATATTTTCCGCTAATAAACAAGACCGATTCACAATATCGCCAGCTGTCCCTCCATCCAGATGTACCTTTAGTTGCAAAGTATCGGGGAGCTAACTTGGAAACATTGGGAAAACATTTCGTCATCTGGGTAGCATTTTATCATGTTGTGAGTCTTTTTCAATTTCTTTAGGCAAATGTCTTATTTCTTTTAACCCAGATTCATAGGCATCACCAAATATTTCTGCCATTTTTTGACTTCTGCTTCCATTTATGTTGAATAAATTGAGAATTGTTGTTCTAAATATTACTTGAGCATATAATAAGTAGTACTACGCTGATTCGGAACATCGTAAATTAATTTGTGTCGACGTAGCATTAATAACTTTTGTTTATTTTAAATAATTTGACTGATAGTTGTGCTTGTGTAAAAAAAAGTTAGAACACTCCTTACCTTACCAAGGAGTCGCTAAACACTATTTTAAGATATCAGAGCTTTAGAAAAGAGGTTTAATATATACACAAAACGGCTAATCTGTGGGTCTAACCCTGCTGTATCTTTGATGGCATTGTCCGTTGTAACTAGTATTGAGAGATTTTGTAAAAAATAATAACCAAAATTTTATAATATCAAAATAATTAATATATGGGTATATATACTTACCGAACCGTATGGAGGGTAAAAACGTACTGAACCGCGGTACAACCACGTACCGTACCAGTTCCAGTATCAATGTACTAGGGTAAATTTATGTATTAAATCTTTTCATATCTACTAATTGTACACTTTTTTCCTATAGAGATCGGCTGATTTTTAACTGGCCCTGACATCTGAAACTTTTATGTCACTTGGTATAAAATTATTTACTGTTATTTTAATTATTAAGTTAATATAATTATTCATTATTGCTTTGAAAATCAAAGATTATCTTCATTTTTCATTAGTTTTTTGTAAGTCACTAGTAGGAGAACACTGTTTTAGACCACAATAACTCTGACCAAGGTTTTGAGGGATCCCTTAAAAAAAATTTTTTTACATATTTTTTATAAGTATTAACTTTGATCTTTTTCTTAAAAACAAAACCAAGTTTTTGAAGGGTTGAGACCTAAGACAAAATCAAGAGCTTTAAGAAATTGGTCTTGAGAATTGCATCAATAGTTAATTATTTTATAGTATACTATAGGTAGATATGAACCTTTAAATTTTATATTCAGTATACCATTTTACATGGGCCAACGACAAAATATCCAATTTTTATGTTAAATTTTAAGTATTGATAAAATTGATAATAAATGATGTAACAGTGAGAGAATTATATAATACATTTTCTTCAAAATATATAACACTTGATTATAATGAGATATCTATTAATTTTAATTAAATGACCACTCATTTATTTTATTCGTTATTTGACTACAACAACTAGGAAATTCAACTTTTGCTTTCATATGCATAAATATTGAAATGCTTTTACATCAGTATTTTTTCCTTCTATGTGTAGGTAATTTGAATAATAATATTGTGTGCACATAAATAGAGTTCTAATATCTATAATATTGTAATGATACCTAATTCGTCACGCCTGAATTTATCATATAATTCAAAATCGAATAAGCAAATTTATATTTTGACCATGATACACATAGAATATGTATATAATTACCTATGAGTGCTTGCAGTGTTTCCGTAACGATCGAATTTGATCCCTCTGGGCTTCTTTGACACTTGTTATACATACATTGGGGTGACTTTGTTTTTTTTAGTAATAAAATTCGCCATTTACATAATATGTACGTGCGAAAATAATAATAGGATGTGAGTTTGTAGAGAATCTTCAAGAGTCTGGATGATTTTACAGACGATTTAGGATCGACGCTTGAGCAAACACATTGAAATGGAAAAGGTAAATGGAATCAAAAGTTGAATTACAGATATAAACACATCCATCTCTTAATTTGGGTATGCACATATTTTAAACAGAAAGGATTTCAATTGAAATTCAAGAATGAATCATACCTATATGGTGATATTGTCAAATTGATGCATAGGCCTACATAAGTAATTGCAGTTCCTTTTGGTACATTGATATCTGCTTGACATTCAGTACGAAATTACCCACATGTGTGTGTGTATTTTTTTGTATGACATGAATATTTTTTCTTCTTAGATTGTTTATAATGAAGGATGTTTCTTCCTATACATATATGTACATGCATACATAATACAATGAGAGATAAAACTGTTTGTAATCAAAGTAGATGTATCCAAGTCTAGACAGTTAGGAGACCCTCCCATGTATTATTTTTGTTTGCTTGTATGTTAATATATAATTTTTTTTTGAATTTTATGTTTGTATATATTATATATATGTACATTATAAGCACATATGGATGTTACGTTTTTTTAGTATTACTATTATTATCTATTTTAAAAAAAAGTATCATGCTATAAAAGTACTTAAATAGATATAAAATGTCAATTCAATGAGCAATGTAGCACTTTCAAATGGCGTCATCATTCTCATCAAGTCGGTCATATTAGAAACAGCATAAAGTAAGACATTTTATGATAATAATATACCATGCTCCTATACATATGTACCGCAACAATTATTTATAAATACTTTTTGTTTATTGACATCCATAGTAAATATTGCCTCTAAAATGCCTTTAAAATGCAACAATCGTTGACGTCAGTGACAACATCTTAATGAATATATGTGGTGTTTGAAATCCTTGTTAAATATTACTTCATAATATTTAGTAATCAAATATTTGACTGCACATTTTCTCTAGGCATATAATTTGTTCATACGTTATACATATGCAATTAAGATAATAAACATTGCTCTCTTGAATGGACTTTGTAGGATATTAAATTGTGAATGTACTAGTATTGATGAGTTATTGCATTTAACTTTTTTGGAAAATTACATTAATTTCCGTTTTCAAATGGAAAGTTATTACATGGAGTCGTATAAATATTTGGTTTAATGGATAGTGATGACACTTTCCAAACTTTGCCAAATATGATGAGGTTGCACATTTTATATGTACAGAAAGTAGAATTGGACTATAATTAATATATTAGTAAATTTATCAAAATACACCTGTGTTCATTTATCTGTACTCGTTTCCCTAGACATGTCCTCTTTTTACACTCTGTTCGGTAGCTTTTTTGTAAATTCATCAAATATCCTTATTTTACGCAAAAATTAATTTACGTTGTGTACAAAATACTTTAACTGCTATTACTTGTGACGTAGTCACCGTAGCTCTAAGGTTCTCAACGATGTGCCTTAGATGATTTATGTCATTTAAAGTGGGATATTTACACACACACACATAGGAAATTATTTTGTATCATCTTTAGTTACATATCACAATTTGTCTAGTTGGATCATATTTATATCAATATATAGTTTACAGCTATACAGATACTGAGCAGAGCAAGTATTCTCTTTTTTTCGCATTGACTTTGAATTTTACTCAATTACTTAACTATTTGAAAGCAAGATATGTATGTATAATTTACACAGATGTGACACTGTTTGACTCATTCACTTGAAAATCATAAGCCCAAACAATCCCATTCAGACAAATAAAATATGGATAAGAGGTCAAAGAGCTATTGAAGACATAGGTACAGCGATAGTTATTTCAAAGGTAATGAAAATTAATTGATGTATTATTTTTTTTTCAAAAGGAGACTTGACTGAGTGTGACTAGAGTACTTGATTTGTTAACATATGAAAATGTGTATAGAGTCAAGGTGATTTATTCAACTAAATGATTAATAGTATGATATTATAACAATAAAGCTTTTATTCTTCAAAACTTGACATTTTGATCAAGTAATGACGTCATCGTGGACACGTTCAACAAAGCAATCATTACCAATTGCTTGTTATAAGTAGAGATGGGCTTTTTGTTTACGATAAAATACAGTTTTGTATTTCAAAAATTAAAAACTCTAGCTATTTTTTTAAAATATGTTAATTCTTTGTTAAACCATTGAGAGGGAAGCATCGACCTTTTTAGGAAAAACTGAAAGATTCTTGCCGAGATTAGTTGTTGAGTTTATTAGAAATATATAATAATTTATGATATAAATATAATCATGATGTTCTTTTTTAAATAATATTGTATAAATGTTGCAGTTTCTCTTCAGTATAGCAGTAATACAAGTAATATATATAAATGCAGCTAATATTAATATGGTATTACTCAATGGTACCATAAGTCTCGCTCCCGTCTTCTCATTGGATTATCCAAAAGTCCCCTCCCTTAGGATGCAACTTTCGAATAATACAAATTGTAATTTTATTATTAGGAAAGGAATAACCCCTTTGGCACCATAGAGAAAGAAATGTGCATGAACAATATATAAATATAAAGACTACAAGCTACTTGTAAGTGGTAGTTTGGGAATACGAAACAGACAAATTTTGAATACGAATAAAATAATATGAGGGATGCAGCTGCTATACTAAGGAATTGAAAGACAAGTGCTAACTCTTCCACGTTAATTTTTATTAATTGTGTTGTTTCTTTTTACATGAGCTGAATTAATAAACTGATTGGCCAGCAATATTCCAAAAAGGGAGAGATCATTAAGTTCCAGCTGGTTTTATAAAAGTCTAATTGTATCACTTACGTTATTTTTACAACAACTTGACAATTTTTGACGGATAGATTATTATAATTTGCATCAATGACAATATAAGAGTTTACATTGATTCATATTTATCTTTGAAAAATAAGTATGTGATCTATAATATTAAACAAGTTTGTCTAATGCTATCGTCAATGGGAAAAGTAGTATTTACATATATATTTGTATACTTTTGTCTATCTGTCCTTAAATTATAGACTCTAAAACTATCAGATGAATTGAGTGGATTTTTGGAATATAGCCTTTTTTGCTATTCTTTTTCTAGCTCAGGCCACAAAGTGTCAATAAATTAAATTTTGTTTAAATTTATCCTAAACACATTATGCAAAGTGTTCAGAGTGAAGATTAAGGTATCATCTAGTAAAATTTGTAGTCATACATCATAGGTTACTGATTTCTATTCCACTGAATTTCTACTCATAATCTATATATCCCTTTATAGTAATACAGAAAAACGAGAGAAAAGCATGGCTGACTCCAAAAGGAAACATAGAAAACTGCAGTTCCTAAAGATTGCGTATGGATAGTATCCATGGTATTGTACACTGTCCTATAGCCCCCATTCCCCCCTCCTCTACAAATGTATAAGAAAACCATACATACGGACATTCTATATATTTACTTGATATCGTGTACAAATTCAAGAGGATGATAGGACTCGCATATTTCAAGAGTAGGCGGTTCAAAATTTGACCACACATCTGTCAGATTTTTTTTATTCCTCAAAACCACTTCTCTGCCATTCAAAATACCTACATGCAAACATACTTTAGTCACCTGTGTGTTTCATTGTTTTTTTAAAACAAAGTCTCTTCGTGAGCCAATCCACTTATATAGAGACATATGAGGAAATAACTAGTATGTAATTATGGGCTTTTAAGTCATGTATCAAGTTACATATACATACATACACAGATACATTCATGCATAAGGCTGTAATTAGTATACATACATGGATATATGTACTCCTTTCTTATTTCAATGAAGATATTGTCAAGTTTGTCGATGAAGGCGTTAAGCATTAGATATGAGGAGTGGATACAGCTACTCCCCATACCTCATAATTATCCCTCTTTTTTTAAAGTCTTTTTCCATACATCTCTTTTTGCACAGATGAAATTAAATGAAGCATAATAAATCGCACAACTGACTAGTGTTGAGACTCAGTTATGTGTGTGTATTTCTGTAAACCAAAGCAACGATCGAAACAGCTGTCTCAGGCATTGAACTATAATTTAATCGTTCTCTGACTGTGGATTAAAGTTTTTGAAAGTGATTCTGAATGGAAGAATGACGATTCAGATAAACCGATGTGTATGTATACACCTGAGCAGAACGTTGCATGACGGTATCCTAGTGATTTTTCCTCATTTCAAAACACATGTGACATTATTAGTTCATTAAAAAACTTGGGTCCAGACCAAAACGGACCGAACATGTAAAAAAAAATGTACCATACTTGGCGGCCCGATACAGAACTTCAAGACTCAATTGCAACACTAGTACAAAATGTACATATACATATTTGTGTTGCCACAATAAGAATATTTTCGAATTGGTTGTAACACTAAAATGGATACCTCTTCGAGTAAAAAATACAAAACGAACAATGCCCTTAAGGGCAATTCACATGCACTTATAAAAGTATTCAAATCATTTTTTTTAAATTATAAAAGACAATTTTTCTTCTGTTTTTTGTTACACCAACGGAGGACCCTGTATTTTTATGAATGACGTAATGGCACTGTAAATACTGTTTATAGTAGAAATTTTGTAAAATATCTTTTTAAAATACGTGAGTACCCCGGTATCACAATAATATCGGTACGTATATATGGAGCAACTCTAATTGATACATAAGTATGAGTAGATATGTACTTAACCATTACATGAATTACGTAGAATGTATGAAAAGCAAAATAACGAATTTGATTTTTTTTGTTCAGCCACATGATTGACGTTGTTTACTTGTGTGTGTATAGTTACAAGTCTATCAAACCATATATGTATGTATGCACATACGTTTTTTGCTCTATGTATATACTATTATTAAACATGTATGTAGGGTTTTTTTTCCTTCATTGCTTCCTACTATGTACAAATGTATCATGCCTTTCATATTGTCTCTGCCTCAGTTACTGCATGTGCTATGTATAATAATATATATGTAACACACTCTGCAATATGAATATTCCATTTTTAGAACATGTAAGTATATTATTATTGTGAATGAGAAGAAGGGAGATTCTCTCTTCCTCTTCTTCTTCTTCTTCTTCATGTAGAGCCCTTCTTATCGTTATCCTTAATGTGACCGCATTATGTTTTGAGTATCTATCTATCTAGATGGTACATTCATGTATGTACATACATATTATAGAGCATTCTTCTTCTCATCACAAGGATCAAAAGAAGAACAGGAGCCCTGCTCTATGTACCAATGCATTAATATTCAAAAGGAACACTCCGTTTCACCCATTTGAATACAGCTAATATGTACTTCTCCTCCTCCAATAACAGACACATGGCTTAACATCTCTCTTTCTCTTCATCTTCTTCTCCTCTTCCTTGACAGACATAATAATGCCTCTGTCCCGAGAAAATACAAACATATTTTGCATAAGTATGTAATGTGAATTTGAATCCCCTTTGAACATACAAGACATGCTATGCAAAGTTATCATTACTCTTAAATATTTATGGTAACTTATACCAACTGATTTCGGATTCTTTTTTTTAAGAAGGAAGAGTTGAGAGAGTCAGTATAGTAATAATCAAAAATTCCATGGTCCCTATGACATTTGTGCAATCATCATTGACACTCTCAATCCTTTGATTCTTCAAAAAGATAACCAAAAATGACGTAGTAGTTGAACTACTCAATAGTTCGCCAAAAGAATATAGCTATGTTGTGTACATTTGTAATTTGGTGGGAGAACGCACTGGTTAGAAGTGTAAAACGATTCTTGGATTTTTTTCTTTTTTTTGAAATTATAATAATAATACTTGACGAATAATTATATGAAATATTTTTGTTATGTCATCAGTATCAGTTTATTTCTTCTTGGAATTTGCACTTTAGTTCTACTCAAGTGGATACTACTTTATTTACTTACTTTGGTGATGATATGTAGAGAGAAGGTAAAAGTATCCGATTTTCTACTTCTCTATCTCATATTTTGCCATTAGAGTCCACGGATGGATTAATAATAATTATTTTAATTACATAATTTCCTGACTTTGACTTTGAGTATGTAGGACCGTTTAATGATGGACAGAGTGAGAGAGGGTCAGTTTGCACAAATGAACACATTATATATTCTACCATACACTTTTAATTAATCCCTGAAACATTTCATGAAAAATGAAGATGATTAAATAAGTAAAAAAAAAGAAAAGAAGACAACAGCTACTGCATTAAGGAAACGGATGAGAGATTCAATTTCTTCTCGTAGTTACTACTTACATACATGCATTTTATGTACGTAGATTTGTATATTTTTAAAAGTCATGATAAACATCGTCACTTTTCTTTCTCTCTCTCTCTCTCTATGTACATATATTCTACATATATGTATACAAATGGCCATTTCCAACAAGCAGAAACAAAGAGGAAGTGGCCAGTTAATTAGTCTTAAATCTTTTCATAATGATGTGTTTTTATTTTACCAACCTATGTATCTACAACATTCAATCTATGCAAAAAAACAAAAAACAAAACAAAAGGTGGATAACAAACGAGACGGTGTTGCTCAATCTTTGGCATTTTTATTTATACATAAAAATGTATGTATCATCTGTCTCAAAAAATTATCTAACTCTTTGTTTTTCAATAAATTGGCAAAATATTTTTTCCTCTCCTATTAGTAGTAAATATAACAAGAACTATGATTCAATAGGTAAACGAATGCATTTTTCATTTTTTCATTTTTTTTTTTTTTCAACAAAAGCCTTTTGTAACGGGATTTCAAATTGACAACACATATATTAAGGTCAAAGATGCATATGTACATATGTTGCATTCAATCAAAATTAAGAAAATGAATCCTAATTTGGAGGTTGCGAGAGAGATGACTGTTTTTATGTATTCTAATCACATATGTCTACACACAGTCTACCCATCTCCTAACCTTTATCATACACAGTTGTATTAAGAATTCTTTTGCTGTTTAGCAAGATATATGTAGTAACAAATCAAAATTCAGAGAATTTATAGTCATTTCAAAGGTAAGCTAAAAAAAATACGGATAATACTTTTATGTAATTCTTGAAATAGATCTTAAAATTCGTCCAGAATTTTAATTTAATTTTGAAATGTCACTGTATTTGAAATGCTATAGGGCTGCCGATGGCTTGCCAAACTTTGCTAATAAAATGGTATATGTATATGTAAAAAAACAAAAACGAATTAGAAATGATATTATCCAGAATCAAGCATTATTTTAAGTGTTGACAAAGTTTATATAGCGATCGAAAAATCATCCAAAGTATTGACTCTAAACTTTCTCCAATTCAATAAATAACTTTGTATGTAAAAAAGTGTATTACAAAAAGAATGCCATTCCAATGGATTTTTGTTTGACTTTAGAAGATATCACTACATCTACTTAATATATATTTAAGTGTGCTTTGCTTGTATGGATACCCTTTCAAAACTATTCTTTCCTAATAACCAATATTTTACAGAAATTAATTAATTTCATATATGATAATATTATATATTTTTTTGCCAAATTTTATATCTTATTTTAACGATATGGCAAAAAAAAGTGTTTTTATTTTCTATTTAAGTAAAGGGGAAAAAATGAAGTCAGTTTAATGCATCTGCAACATTATCTAACATGTACATTTGTACATTTAGAAAAGTCAGTATCGACTCTGTAAATATGTATATGTATGTATATATGCACATACATACTTATAAGAAATAGTTGTAAAAATAAGTTTCATTGTACTATAAGGAATCGCAATAATCATAAAAAAAGGGTTTGCTTTTATGTAATAATTATCTTTTATTACATTTTGTAACTTTTGTATTATTCAATGATGAACTTCCCGTCAGTTGCCTTTGCTTTATGCATGGATGATGTGGCCTAAGATTATGCATGTATGTATGTATGTACATATTTAATTTTTAATCATTATTATCAAGTCTCTTTATTTCTATTTCTATTATTATTATTATCTTCCAAATGAGAAGAAAGAAGAAAAAGAGAACTTGAAAAATCACCGTAAGCAACTTCTAATTCACTTAATGATTGTAATTATCATAAGTCTTTCTTGAAATAGGGAGATAGTTAAGATTATAACTACCTATATTAAAGAAAGAAGAAAAGCCGTAGCGACAACGGGATGTTTCAAAAATATTTATTTTCTTTACAAAATGGGCCTTTTTTGAATTTCTGAAAAATCCAGTATTCAATCTAAATTAAATATTATATGCGTTTATAAAAGTTTTTTTAACTAACATTTGATGCCTCCTGGGAGATCAACAATTAATTTGGTTTAAAAAAAATGGAAGCTTTCTTATAAATAACAAGGAATAAAATGAAAGCAAAAATTTGTTATTAATGGGACTGACTATGAATAAAAGTAATATATATATATTATGTATTTATAAACTATTAAACTCAATTTATTACTTGTTAAAATGTATTTTTTGTTTTTGTTTGGAGGATTATAAAAACCATTGTAGGATTGTATTTTTATTCAGTAATTTGTTATACTCCTTATCAATTACATACTCATAAAATAAGTTATAAATAATTATATTTCATAATTCCTAGCTTGTGCTTTATTGAACAACTTAGATTATTTCAGTCTCTTTCAATTTAAATTTTTATAATATGTGTATAATCTTTTACTGGTCACTTACATATCTTCTTTTAGCATAAACTTAAGGTACATACATAATTTATACCCCTTCATTTCTAAGAAAACGTTTATAATCTAAAAAACTAATGTGTTTTGTTTTTTACATTCTAAATAATTATATGAATACAATTTTTCTTGGTCAATGCTTTGCCCTCTCTCTCTCTCTCTCTTAATTGGACTCTCTCTTTTTTTTTCAGAAATACAACAATTGCTTGAGGGATCTTGTTTGCAAACTTTTTTTTTTCTTTTTGTTTAATTGATCTACCTCAATTGACACTCTCAAACATGTTGAGCAGCAACAGGGAATGAAAAAACATGATGGGTGGTTAAAAGTATATTTATATGTATACAGTCTTTATTTCCTCATAATTCTAATCACAATCTATCAATATGAATGCTGAAGCCTCCTTATGATATCCCTATGATTATGTATAATCCTATTTCTGAACCATGATTGATGACGCTCCTTTCAAAAGTTGTTTAGGAATTACATAGATATATCCATGTACTCCAAGGATAAACACCTATCAAAATAAAATAAATACATATATATATATATATATTTACATGCCTATGAAGGGCTGTAGGTATTTACCTAGGTGCACCTATAATCATGTAGGAAAAAAAATGTGATTGTATCCTGGATTTAAAGTAAAGAAGAGTGTATGGAGATCGTTTTTTCCCAATAACTTATTTTTAAGAGGATACATATTTGTTACATATCTTTTAACAACATTTTCATTGGTTTTTTATTGGTCATTAAGTAATTAATTCTTATATCAAATATTTATTAATACTTTGAGGTTATTTTTTACGTGGATTCGTAAATACAAATATTGAATTCCTTAAGACTTAAATATTAAAACAATTCCCAATGACTCTTCAAGATTATTCATCTTATTAATTTACATTATTAGTATCTAAAATATGGATACTAGTCAGTAAGATTTCAATTGTCCTTCAGCTAGATTTATTAATTATTTTAAGAAGACAACAACATAACTTTTAAGGTTATGGAACACATATATGTATACCTTTTAAAGATAAAAAAAATCATTTTAGTGAAAATATATTTGTGTTAAGGATCACCATTAATTTCAAAAGTTGATAGTTACCTTGCTCAAATATGAATGTACTTGCAAAACATCTAGAAAATTCGTAAAGCCTCTCTGTTGGAATACCAGCACCACCCTTTATGAAATATGTTATACTACTCCAAAAACATAAATAAATTTTAAATAGAAGAATCGAAGACTGTTTTCTATAAAAAAAAAGTCATCAAGAGTTTAAAACATTTACGCGTTTCATTGAGTATCATTTTTAGTCGATTTGCATCATTTAAAGGACATACAGGTATATAATGAATTACACAAAGGAACCATACATTATAAAATAATTAAATGAGAAATTTCTGAAAAAATTTTCGCAGGTATAAAACCCCGAAAAAAACGACATTTCGGTAGAAAAATCCTACCAGTGACGTATGGAATTTCAAAATTCAAAATTTACATGTGCAACATTTGAATTTCTGCAAAAGCTTATAGATTTATCAAAATTTAGCTACAAAAATTTCCAAAATACAAATTATTAGTGGGTGGTAATGGAAAATCAAGTAATTGATACATCACTGAAAAAATATATACTCATACTATGATACAAAAAAATTATGCCCAATATTTATTAATATGTATGTACAGGGAACATATTCATCATTTTAATTTTGGTGGCCTCAGACCCTTCCTTTTAGAAATAATTAAAAACAGCACAAAATTAAAATCCTCAAAAATCAAGAATAACCTCAATAACTAAAAAATGCATTATTCACCGTGTTATTCTTTCTCTCCCCACTTTTAAAAATGGACATCTCCCATATGTTGTCGTTTCTCTTTTTTAAAAGGGGTGTTTCAAAGTATACAAGTGAGGGTATCATATGCTTATAATCATATCTACCTACATATATTATTTAATGTAGGGATCCTCTTCCTCTCTTCTTATATGTAGGCATTAACTATCTTAAAAACAAAGATATGGATTTTTGCTATTCCTAATACTTGGATCAAGCGTCACACTTGGGTAATTAAAATGCCGACGTGTTTTATATGTATTTGGTTTCTATGCAGACTAATGACATGGATATCTATACATACATATACAATGAGTATTTGTTTCACATGACAGACTATGTTAGTCTTGTGTGTTTTTTTTTTCCTTACTCGTTTCATTCTTTTTATTTAGAGGTTATATAATCTATTTTCTTTATTTTTTAACGAAATATTTATGGAATTAAAATATACATATGATAAATTCTTATACAAACATAGACTCTTTGCCTCGTTTGTTTAAAACATTTATTTACAATAAAAATGATGATCCCTCTCTATGTAGTTGGAGTTTTTCTTCTTTTTCGAGGGTGTAAACTTTTTTTTTTTTTTTTGAATATGCAAATACCACAGACTAGTCTATTAGTACTTATTAAAAAATCTAATTAATTTTGTGTCACTAAATACTTATAGAATTACAATATGAATTCATATTCAATTAAAACAAAAAAATCAAAAAAAAAAAACTTTTTAATTAAAAGCACTCACTCCCTTCTTAAAATGACAAAATATGTAAATATGATATCAATGTCCATGCTATATCTTTTTATTAATACTTTATTTAAACAACAACAGAGCAAAGATCAATTTTTTAAAAGAAAAATTGAATTCGTATAACAAAAAAATATTGAATTAAAAAAAAAATCTCGAAAAAACTTATTCGATTTTTTTTTTTGAAAAAAGAAAAAAAGAAAAAAATCCCAATTCTAACTTTTTACTAATATTATACAAATACAACTATACGTATACCATATCAAAATACAAAACTATTCCATTTTCCTCTAGTTTCATGAACAAACATGTGCGTTATTAATATGCACTATATTTTGAATTAAATTTAACCCTTATGTGGATTTCAATATGGAAATAATGCCGAGATGATTTCCTCAGTTAGTAGTTCTATAAAAAGGTTACATAATATTTTTTTCTATTCTTAAATTCAATAAATGTTGTATGCGTTGACTGATGGATTATTGAATAAACATTTTTTTTAAATGTGAACAATTCCTTACAATTAAATGATGAGTATAACAACAGTTGAAAAAATTTATAAGGGATCTATTTTTTTCTTTCCTTTTTTGGAGAAAGGAGAGATTGAGAGAGTCAATAGAGGTCACAATAAAGTGTACACATTTTAAACACTTGAAAATTTATAAGGAAAACCGCCAAATAAATGTCTTCTTTTCTTCTTTTTTTTCAAATAGTCTTTATTTGCTATTATAATAATAGATATTACATTCTAAAGGGAATTGCATTTAAAAAAAACTATATAAATAAACAATATAATTTACAATTAGTCCCTAAAGATAAAAAACCCTTTGTTATTAAACCTAAAATTAACATAATATATTTATATAAAATTTTAACAAATCCACGCTAAAAACATATATGAGTATAAATCAAACCTATGTACATACGAAAAAGTATAAAATATTTATATAATACGTCATAATAATATATGTATATACAACATAAATGTTCGACCTTCTAAACTACAAACATCAATTACAGTGTGTGTCACCCAAATCTATGTTTATCTTAAAAACATAGATCATTTAGTTTAAAATGACTCTAAAATAGATCGTTTATACCTGCACGTCGCCTATACTGGTAAAAATATTCATGGGCCACTAACAAATTGTCCCACGTACACTTAAAAAAACTGTATGATTTTTAAATGCTTGAATAATGTAAGGAAGTTGATTGTTTTACTTAGTTACATACTTTGAAATTGTATCATTATTATGTAGTTATATGTATGAAAATATTAATGATAAAATAGACACATTTTTAGTTGTCTAAAAACTCATAACAACATCTAATAAGGAACAAATTGTGATATGTGTATGTAAGTATGTATATAAATGTACCATTATTAAAAAAACATTAAAACATAATGCTATTAAAATATTATCATGTCAAAGTTATTGATTTTTTTTTAAACAAGACAAAATGATCCTATTAGTAAGTTTGTCTTTGTATAAACTCTTATTAAATAATTTATTCAAGTATGTCAGTTGATTATTTTTCAAAGAAAGCATAATATTTTTATATATACATATTATATGTAGTAGTATTAAATTTGATCCCTTGATTCCAGGTTTTACTCCATGACTTCACGTTTAAAAATGATTGTAGATACATAGTTATAAGGATAAATTCACAATTATAATTTGATTTTATATACAGATACAAACAAAATAAATAGTATGATGTAATGATTTATACTATTGATTGATAAATAACGCTTCAATACTACTATGACCATTTATTTGAATTGAAAATTTAAAAGTCTCTTAATAAGAAGTTTGATTGAAGATCCTGAAAAGAAAAGAAAACTCCCATCAGACTGCTTGAGTGTTCTGAGACAGAGACTGCTCTATCTTACCGTGACTATATAATGCCATCGTGCACTGTCTTAGTTTGAACGCTGTACTTTGGTAAATATGTTTTATGTGTTGTCTTAGGGCCAGATAAATAGGAAATTTTGCTAGGAGGCTATATGCACAACAAAACAGAGTTGAACGAGATAGAATGTTGCGAGATGAATGGATCCGGAGTGTGCAACAAACGTAATAAAACCTTATCCAAAGAGGAAATGTAAGAATTTTTAATGAAAAACAGAAAAAAGCACCAAACAGATTGAGATCTGACTCGAGAATGCTGAAGATGAGGAAATTTCAAAATAGAATGGAGTTGATTTTAAGAAACAAACAATCCTTGGAGTTGCTGAATCACTTCCTCCGAATATATTTGATCTTCATATACAAAAAGTTGTTTCAATATTAAATTTGATCTCTTGATTCCAGCCACTTTTACTCCCTGACTTCCACATTAAGAAGGAACATACCTTAAGAACAACATAAGATTAAAATTACAACTTGAGTTCTATATTATTGTATAGTTAGATATCAACTTCACAACATAATAGTCTGATTTAAGGTAATAAATTGATAGCACTTCATATACAATATTAAAAATAAAATGTGTGCCATGGAGAGTGGATAGAAGTTGGGTTAATTAACCCATGCAATACTAGGCCCTTTCAAACATTTTTCCTTCTCCATTCAATCGAATAAATATTCTTTATTTCTCTTCTTTATATTTTGATTTACAAATTAAAAGTATTTTTTGGCAAATCTAATGAGAAAATAAATCAAATTTAATTATAAGAAGTCCCAATCTTTTTTTTTTGTTTTTCTTTTACTTTTTATCTACCCTACAAAAATTGTATTGGCAGTGTCATGATTATATAATGATAATAATATTAATACTTAATCAGTATCCTCGCCAATAAAATGATATTTGAGCTACGTTTCTCCTCCTTTCATTTCATTTACACCCCCCCCTCCTCCTCCCAATTTTATTACATATGTATATATATATGAGTACTAAAAGAATGATGCGAATATTTGTGAGGATAAATGAGCTACTAAATAGCGCTATTTATCTTGTATTAGGGTTGTTCCTTTTTTTCCCCCTACTCTTTCAGTTATTATTACTCAAAATGAGTGATCATTTCTGTGCAAAGTGCAATACAATTTTCAGTTGTCATGAAGAAAATGGAATACTTAGAGAACCTTGCAACTACTTAGTAACCATGTACATACCTAGTGAGGATAGACATTGAGCGCTTTCAATATATGTCATTATTCTACATAGAACCCAATTTCATAAGAATAAAGCTCTCTTTTAATATATATATATGTATAAAAGAGTATACTATGTATATATAGTTGTCATAGACAGTACAAGGACATCCGGAGGATTTTTGTGGGGTGAGAGATACACAAATTAGAGATAAATGATATTCATAACTCTATATATGTAAATAATTTAGAACTGTGAAAAAAGTCCTTCCTGGCAAGTATCGTTCACTTCAAACTCTTGTCAGTTGGCAAGCTGTATGATTGAATTATTTGGTGTTTTTGATGCTGTCATCGTTCTTTCTTAATTGTCGTATATATTAAATATGCAAGCTTGAGCATTACAAGAGAATTGAAAAGGGCATCTATAGTAATAGCCCTTTACAATCAAAAGATGCCACAAAATACACATTTTATAATGAATAATGACTTCTTTCTTCGTTTTTTATAATGACGTAGTACTCAAATGTTTTAAATAAAAGCTGCTTTGGGATATTTAGAGCAGCAAAATAATACCAGGTTTCTTATTTAAGGATCGATAGCATATTTTTACACACACCGGGAAGAGCTCCTTTTTTGCATTTCTTAAAATAATATTGAGATAAATATGTATTGAGATTTCTGATGTATCGCGTAATATTCAATCAGCTATTGAATCGGTGAGAGAGAGAGGAAAATATGGGGCTGTGATTGGTATAGACTTTAGTAAAGCATTTGACTCCATAAAACATGACCAAATCCTTCGAGCGGTAAAAAAGATGCTCCCAAAATACTTTTTTAACCCTGTTAGAGCTCTTTTATTTAATGGGTCATCTGTCATTTCGATGGGTGGTCAGGAGAGCAAGCCTATAATTCTCAAAAAGGGTTGTAGACAAGGTTGTCCTACATCGCCTCTACTTTTTATAGCCGCTGTAGAGGAACTAGTGTGCTTTATTACTAGAAAGTATGGTGGTTTTGGTGTCCTGTTCCAAGGACATCGGCATTTGGTGGACTTATACGCAGACGACGTGACGTTAACGGTTGAGGCGAACTCAGAACCTCAGTTGATCAAAAGAATAGGAATTCTTCTTAAAGCCTTTGAAAAATTCAAGGTTCGTTCTGGATTGGAATTGAATAGAGAAAAAACTTTCATTTTGCCATTAGGTGCCTGGAACTCAGGGGAGGGTTCAGTGGTGGAGAACTGTGTCGTAAAGAGAAAGGTGTCAATTCTGGGTATCGATTGGAGTCCGGAAGGAATTCATTCTTCAAACTGGGAAAATATCTCAGTAAATACCAATAGGCGCTTATCCTCTTGGAGGGGATTTAATCTTCAGAGGAGAATTGATTTGTACAATACTCAGATCGTGCCAGTAGTCCTTTATAAGGCGACAGCCTCACCGGTGATTGCTGAGAGGGCGATAATTGAAGAAGAAAAGTGGCTCCTCAAATTGTTCCACAAAAGATATCTACCAGCGATCAAAAGAACCAGAAAACTTATGGGTGGTGGAATAACTCTTCTCTCGAAAGTAATTCCTAAAATATACACAAAGGTCCTAAATGATGTAATGGAGTTTCCAGACAAAGAATGGAGGACAAGGATCACGAGTGGGGAGCTATTGTGGAGGCTCTTATTTGGAACGATAAACACCAATAAACAAACTGAGGCGGTATCGGGTGTTTGGGCTGCGGTACAACGAATTATATGGAGGGGAGTTCCAATTTTTTCAGGAGACTCTATAGTGGACATTATAGGTCAAAATTTATCAAAGAGATTCTTCTTTAGAAATCTGGAAGACCCGTCAACAATAGAAGAAATAGCTATTTTTAAAAGAGCTTTATCTATCCACAACACCATCGGAGTATATCCTCTAAATGATGGACGGTTTAGATATCCTCTCATAAAGGCAGCAAATCTTCATCTGATGCCCTGCCCTTGGCACCTAAAAATGGGTTGTCCGAATGGTCAGGAAGAGGTCACTATTTTGGCTGATTTTTATTTGAATCACCTCAAGCTACCGGAGAACTGGAGAATAAGGATCGAGCGTTCTTTGGTAGGGATACACGATGGGAAAAAATTTACAGCGCAACTACAGATTTCCTCAAACTGTATACAGTTTACGAGGCACTGCCTTAATTGTGGTAAGTTGTACAACTCAACGCTTCACGCATTTGTGGACTGCCCAAAAGTGGGAATACTGAAAAGACTGGTCATGCTGAATATTAAGGGGACTGATCAGGGAGAGGAGAAATACGTAAAAGCCCTAGTTCTATTTGGGTTTTCTAATAGAAACAAAGTCAGGGACCCTAATATGAAAGCTATTGACGCAGCCCTTTTGAACGCCAAGGCCCGGATAGCTCAATTCTTGACAATTGCGGAACCTCTACGTCCTGGGGACCTATATGGAGTAATTTTACACGCAGCGGCTAGATATACAGCTCTAACGCTGAAAATACCAACGGCTTCAGATGACTCATGGACACAGGCCAGTAAAATCATTAAATATTATCCGACAAGTTCAGTTAATTATTTTAATTTGACTAAGAGAATAATTAAGTTTTTAAAATAGTCTATGCATTTATAATTATATGTTTAGTGTTGTAATATTTAATGTGTTATTAATTTGTTAAAAATGTTTTAGATCGATTTATAATTGCTTTTAATTTGTAATAGTTCCTCAGCCAAAGTTAAAATTTTAGACTAAAATGTCTATTTATGTATTTTTATACGTATTTACTTTGTGCGTTATTTTATGTAGTTGGAACTGAAATGAATGGAGAAAAAAAAAAAAAAAAAAAAATATTGAGATAAATAATTAATAAAACAATTTGATAGAGAATAGAAATTAGTTAATAAATATTCATATATATAAGTGGATCAATAATAGGGGGCTAGCTCAGAAATTCCTTATAACCAGGAATATTGATTTTAGTCTTAACAATATGTATATGACGTACACTTAAAATAATCATTCGTCATATTCAGTCATTAATATTTTTGTCTTTTCTTTGAGGTAGGATAGATACTAATTTATAATCTCTGAGTAAATTGAATAGTAGATGATTCATCTACTCAAAAATACATAGTTTTGAATAGAAAACGACTTTCTTTATGTAAGATGTGTGCTGATTTGTAAAATATTTTTAAAAATTACTAAGTTTTCTTTCTTTTTGAATTGTTCACTCCAGAAATTAATTTTTAATTAAAAGTATATGAAAGGGAATAAAAAGTAACACCTGAAAAAGAGGGTAACAACTAAAAAAAAAATAATGGCGAGTATACTATTTATGATAAAATCGGTATCTCTATTTAAATAGCTCTACTCAACACATGATTAAAAAATGAGTTATTAAATGGCTTCACATCAAGTTTGACTCATACATTATCTTTGAAAGGATCAAATTCTTCTCTCTTATATTAATTCTATCTTTTCATTTCCTAATCTATCAAGAATCAAATGATTCTAAAAATCACATTCTAGTCACTTTTTTAGGTCATCAAGAGTGTTAAGGATACGTGAAGAGGCAAAAAAATCTGGTTGTATTGAAGTAAATGGCTTTTAAATGCACACTACAGTAAAATATTTAATAATTTTTAATCAGAAAGGGTGGAAAATACCCTTGATGCGATGCTCAAGCAAATAATTGGGATCCTTAAAAAACAAAAATGAATCAATTTCATAGGGATCTTCACCACCTTTAAGTTTCATTTTATTTAAATATTGAATAAATATATCATATGCGTGTAAGTTTTTTAAATATATTTTTTTGGGGAAGGGGAGAAGGAAATTTGACAATTTTTTTAAAATAAAGTTATATTAATCGAAACTATGCATCCAACGTGACGCTTCTTTGGGTAATATTATGCAATCTGTGAGGAGTGTGAAAGTGTTATATTTGTATAATTTTGGAAAAAAGAAGAAATTAATTAAGGATCAAATTATAAACAACAAATAGAATAGCAAATAATCAAAAAATACGATAAAGTTTACAGCGTGTATGTTATTAATATTGAACCATGTGACGATATTGATAGATATATGCTAATGAAATGTTTCTATAATTATGCAACTTTAATTAGTATTTTTGGTTTTCATAAAATCAAAGTTAAAATGCTAATAATATGTATTCATAATTTCATGCCTTAAAAAGGAAAACAAAAAAGTATTGATAATTAATAAATATGAAAAAATAAATATATTTCATATTTACTAGGCATAACTTTGATAAAGATGAGTTTCAAAACAAGGAAATTTGGCCTTTCTTTTTCAATATCAATAATATAGAATCTAGGAAGATAATTAGAATCAACTCAAAAGGATTGCTTATGCGTACTTAAGAATGCATGAATCTCATTTGAAATGGTCCTTGTACAAATAATGACATAGAAAGACAGACATATATGTATAAAACAAAGCCAAGTAAGGAAATACAAAACTGCCTGTACATACATACGTATACCTATGTACTATTTGTATGAATCTACTCTCGATTCCTCCTTACTCCCAATGTTCTAATAAAAGTTGGCAACTTTCCTGACTGATCATCTATAAATGATAATATGTTATATTGTCTGTATACACATTTATACAATTACAAGCCTACTTAGGTACATACCTAGTTAAGTTACATATATGTACATAAATGAATAAGGATTGGATCTATAAATAAATTAAATAAAGAGAGCAAACTACAAAAGAAACAACGCAAATACTCAAGAAGTTTATTTTGCTTCATAAGAGTTTGAAATATCTTACTAACTAAGGGATTTTATCTCATTTTGGTATCGAAATCGGGGGTCATCATAAATTAGTTGCATAAAAAACAAGGCAATCTTGAACAAAAATCAAGAAAATGTTTATTTAGTTCATAAATATGGTTAACCCGACCAAAGGAGTCGCAGGATATATTATCATACTTGAAAAATTTCTATTGCAGGCTACTTAAGTAAAATAAATCCAGAATAATATCTACTTCTACAAACAACGGAATAACTTAAGCAAGGCTTTTTTATGAGTGCTTACAGAGTTTAATAGTAGGATAAATCCTGCTAGCTCAGAGGAAAAACCTTTTTTATATTATACCTGAAAAGTAGCTGAAACAACATGTGTAAGGGGGCTCTAATGAATGATTTTTTTTTTTGCATTCGAGAGAGGGGCTATTTCCCCTAGTAACAATTCAGCTTCATTGATATATTATACCAGTTTTTTTTTAGCTAGACAATTAGATGATAGCCTACTGTGTGTCTGCTAGGGAAATGGCTCAACATTTCATTGACATTATATACCTAAATAGTGCAATAATGGAATTTAATTTGAAATTTCTGAGATGGTTTCAGATAGGTATGTGTACATAGTTTAGGGCCTTCATTTGATGTACCTATGATACTTTATTCGGCTTCAATAAGGTCTTTTAAATACTTAGAATCTATAGTATGTTACAATTAATTGTAACAAGAACGTTTTGTGTTCTTTAAGTACAATCCTAGCCACCATCAAATGTGAAATAAGAATAGTTTATTGATAGAAATGTATTAGTTCCGTGAAATCCGTACTCATGCTTGAGAACCTTCGTACCAGCTTGCTCTTGTACTGATGGAGCACAAATGATATGCTGCTTTTTTCACAATATAAATATAGTATAAATCAAAATATTGGGCTTGTTTGAACATTTCATTATAAATACTTATATATAAGTATTTATTAGATATATATATATATATATGTATATAATTTTTTTATCGAGAATCAATGCCTCCTATATAGGCACATACATAGATATGTGTATTTACGCGTACATATTGTTTCTTTATAATTACTTTAAAGAGCAATTAACCTAAATTCTATGTATAAGCAAATTGCAAAAATTAGTAAAAGATGTTCTTTTTTTTAAACACTTTTGTTATATGTATCACTAACAATATAGCTATTGAATGGATGTTAGAGCCCTTGTATTGACATATTTTAAATTAAATTATTTTAAACTACCATGGACAAATTCTGGATTTATTTATACATATATTTATGTAGTTTCTTTTTTGAAATCCTTCCATTTGAAAAACAAAAACAAACAAAAAAAAAAAACTACAAAATTATATGCAAACAATTGAAAAGCCACTTTGGAGTTTCCTTTATTATGTTTATTTTCGAGCAAAAGCAGTTTGATATGAATATTTTATAGTTCTTGCATAGACTATACATATATGTATACGTACATAGGTATGTAAGAACATTTTACATACAGACACTCCGTTATGCTAAGAATTATAATTGATGCGTAAAGTAAGTTGACAACCTTCTCCCATAACGACATTTGATAAGGCATGCCATACAGTAAGAGTAGCATATTATAAACTCAGGCAAATTCCTTCATCCTTGATTATTCTTCATTTTAAAGAAGTAAAAATAAACAAGGCATAAGATCTTTTTGAAAGGAACACAACTTTTGTTTAAAAAAAAAAACAAAAAAAAAAACATGAGAAGACAAATTTTGCAATTTTTTTTTTTGGCAAAATGTCTTTACAAATTTTTTTTACCATTTTTGTTGTAGGAAAGCTAAAATTGAAGAGGAACTAAAATGATTTCTCATCTTTAGTTATAAAATATATATATATGTTAATTGTAAAACCATTTTGGAGAGCCTTAAAAAAAGGATGAACCATTCTGCAAGGATTATTTTAAAATTAAAAAATGGACTACTTACACCTTTAGAAATGAAATATTTTTGCCTTCTTTCTATGTATAGACAATAGACAAAAATGCAATTGGAATTCAAAGGATTTATCCAATTGAACCGCAAATGTCTTAAGCAAATATAATTATAGCAAAGGCAAAATAAAAAACATAGGTAAAGAGTATTTGTAGTTATGAAAGCATAATAATTTTAAACGACTTACAAATATATTATTTATTTATGTGAAAGACGTTGGAATTAAATTTATTTTTTTAGAGTATACATATATATTTTGAGTACATCAATCGACAAAATGTCAAAAGTACCGAGATTTACCTTTGAACTAACTCTACCTATAGAGGTAATTGTATTTGTGAATGTTCCTGCATGATATGTTTGACATTAGTTGTGTATTTTTTTGTAGATATATTCTAAATTTATGATCAAATTCTAAAAACAAATTAATGCACTTTTTTTATTTTACTTTTTTTATTTTAATTTTGATTGCAGTTTTTTGACCTTGCAATTACTATGATATTATTTTTTATGTAAATTCTATTACAAATTTGCTTGTGATGTGTACATACATATCTATATAGTAAATTTTATTTACTGAATGGATAGGTATATAATTGAAAAAAACAACAACAACCTAAAAACATATGTGTACTCAATTCATAATAAGAATTGTTTGATTTTTTTCATTCATAACATTTCCTATATTTTGATTCATATTGAATTTGATTCCCCCCCCCCCTAACAATAGAAACTTTTTTTTGTTGATTTGTCAAAATTAATTGCATGTACTTCCTATAGTAACAATCGAACAAATCGTGGATAATTTTTACAAACTTGTATCTAGATCGACTTGAGTTAGAGTTGAGTCTTCAAAATTGATTTATCAAGGGTTCAAAATCATGGCCTATAACATATACCAGCCCTGCGATTTGAGGCCTAAATATAGAGTGAACCCCAACAATTTATCGTAACTGTTGCTTTTAGTAACTTTTTGTTTATTTCAAACGTCCAATTGGACTTCCATTCCTCATTCCTCATGATCTTGAGTTTCATGTAGCAATAAACTAGGAAGAAAGGAGGTAGCATAGATCAAGGTCAAAAATATCTCCAGATTGAATTATACCATAATTAGGATAAAAATGACCCTTTGAGTATGATTGGGTACCTATTAAATGTTACAATTAACAAGGGATACCTATGTCATCAAACTCTTGACAATTTGACATACTTTTAGTTGGGTTTACTATCATTTTTACCTTGAGAATTGCAGCGATTTTTTTTATCATTTTGGCTCAATAACTCTGAACTGAGAAGCGAATACACTAAAATGTTTTATTAGGGCATATCAATGGTATCCTTTAAAAACCTTATGCATATTTCAAAATTTTATTGATATTGTCTCAATCTCAATCCTAAAATCTTTATCATGTTCAAGGTCTCCAGAAGTTATTTATAGATTTAAAAAAAAAAAAAAAAAGCAATCCATCCCTCAAGAGCTGCTCTAACCTAGTTGTGAGAATCAGCTTGGACAAACCCACCATCAAAATACAACATCCAGATTTTAATGATTTTAATCACAAACAATTCCAGAAAAATCAGAGAGAATCACTACCCAAAAGTTCTTGGAAAATATACATTAAATTTATGGATACATATTTTTTTGATTTATCCATTTAACTTATGGATATCTATATCCATCTCTTTTATAGTTTTTAGAATGGGCATCTTAAAGTAATCAAAAATCAGTTTATAAGTATTAGTTCTGTGCTTCAGAAGAATTGAGAATTAATTGAGCGTCTAAAACTATACATATTCTTGATTGTACATTGAGACAAAACTTTTTTCACATTTTTAAGTTTATTCTAAGTTTCATGTAATTATTTGAAGGAAATCTACCTCTGATCATTTACTGTTTCAATGTCAATTTTTTTTGCCATAAAGCATTATTGCTTCTTATAGTGTGACTTGTGTTAAATATTTAGTTAATTGGCATAGTTATATACCTATATGTAAATGTATTGCTATTCACTGATTGAAATCAGCTGATAGGAAATGTGCTTAAATACAATAAAAGTTTATGCACTTTGTCTCTTTTAATTGTGTTATTCCCCCTCCCGTTCGTAACACAAATAGAAAGCTTCTTCGGATAATTTCATAAATATTATTTACTAAATCCTGAGAGCACCTTAGTCTCAAATACATTTACTATGATCAACCACTTTTCCTATCAGTAGAGAGACTACATGCAGTATAAACTAATATAAACTTCTTTCTTCATTTTCGTTATCAACTCTTTATAAAGTAAATGCTTATACTAAAATACAAATACTTAAACTAATAACAAAAAATATTAAATCTGTTTCCTTATGTTGATGATATGTCTATTTACATTGCAAAAGCCCAACTGGACATAAAATCATCGTTCACCAGTGTAATTAATCTGTGCCTTCTCCAAATCTGAGGAGCATATTAAATGTGTACAACAAAATTGCAATTTTCCTTCAAAATTACATAAGAAACACGACCTTTCATTTAGGACAGTTTTAATCTTACCTTTTCAACATTAAGAGGGAATAATAATGATAAAATGAAATCTCTTGTAGTAAGCTGAAAGATGCTACAAAATATTTTAAATAACCTCATTACTATATGGGAAGGGATAATAGTTCAAAAATGAAGAGTCATCAATTCATTATAAACGAGTAAATTCTTGGTGTACACCTTGGCCTTTCGAATGACTGCTGTTCGTTATACGAAGAAATATATATATCAGTAATGATTCAATTAAAAAATCCCAAGAGTCTCGTGTAAACACCTAAAATATATATGAAAGGCGATTATAATCAAAGTTTAAATGATGGTCTATGCATTATTATGAACAAAAGAATAATACTTTTATAGTGGAGGAAATGGTCATTAACAAAAAATAAGTTCCAAAGAGTCAAGTTAGTTTTTTGGGTTTGTTTTTAATGGATGTTCATTAAGCTTATACAAAGCAATTCAACATCTGATAAATCTAGGGATTTTTTTTTGAGCAATAACTTTCAGTAACGTTTTGACAGTCTTGTTCAATTACTATCTATGAAAATATCTTATATGTACATCAGTAATAATAATAATTAATAATTATTTTCCTGTATATGGTGATAAAAAAGATAAAATTTGTATGTAGATTTTTATATAAATTAAATAAACAAAACCAAAAGACAATGACAACGAGTTAAATTTATAATTTTCAATATTCGCGTGTGTTAAGGAAAGTTAGCTAAAGACAAAAAAAACCTGGTTATTTTATTTTTATTCTCGATCAAACAACAACTTAAAAGTTTTGAAAAAACAATAATATATAAACCTATATAACACTCTACACACATATATAGGTTGAAGAACTTTTCTTTCTCATATTTCATTGAAAGGTGATATACTTACAAGTTATTTATCGGTGCTGTGTGCACGTAGTTGGTATAGTTAGTATCATAATACATACATACTTAAATACTCTGAAATTTAAGGCTAAAATGACAGTGGATGTCACATTGTTGAAGGACATACTATGTAATTTGGAATATATGTACAAAAATCAAATAGGGTCAAATGATTGATATACTACTACTTTTTATATTTATGTATGTTAGTATTTATTACCTACTCCAACTGATCGATAAAGTATATTCATAATTATTATATAGATACATATTGTAAATAGAATCATTTAAATTTACAATAAATTAATCCATGACCTAGACCCACTAAAAAAGACCACGCTTTGTTTTCATTCAACAATTCTGGATGTACGGACAATGCAACAAAATATTAAAAACAATAGAGTGTTTTCAAGTGACATCATCATTCTGGAAGTCAACTATCTTGGAGATAGCTGAAGTTTCTATATACCATATATGTATATATATTTATCCGTTTTATTTGATAAATTATATACATCAACAAGGACTACATATGTTTCTGACATGGTTTCAATTTTGGCTGTGTATGTAATTTGTGACGTCAGTGAAAACCTTCTATAGAATGGATCCTTGTAAAACAATATATTTTTATTGTTAAGTCCTTTGATAGCAATTTATTTACTATATTCGTTATTCGAATCAAAAAGATGTAATATGTTGTACATAGTTCATATTATGACAAAAAAACAATTTTTCTAAAAAAAACTGCCTACAGATATTTTTCCAAACAGTTTGAAATTTGTATTTAGTTCTTTTAAACGAAAGGAAACTACTCTAAAATTTTAACATTAACAAAACTTAAAAAATAAACTCCACCTTAGTAATTAATCAATATATTTTTTTTGGAAGAAATACGTACAGTCATAGGTGTCAATAACTTTTCCTCTCTTTGTTCATACTTATAGGAGTGTATATACATTTCATATGAATAGAAGTGATTCTTTGAACTTATTCTTTATATATATATATATATATAATGCTTTTTTAAGGAAGGACTAAAAAGACTCCGCCTTATAAACGATGATTATTGAATGATGCACTTTTCTTCATCCTAGAAATTTTTTAACGCACATCATACTAATACTAATGAAGAATAGAAGAGATACGTAATGACTTATAATCCTATTAACCTTCTCATAAAAGAAATTATTAAAAAAAAAAACATCTACAAAAAACTAAGAATTCATAAACATTTAAAAAATGTTAATTTTTTTATTTTGGTAAGGAGCTTTCTAAATTTATTAAGAGTCTTTATAAATGTATTGTATGAACATTGACTGTTTGATCAATCTCAGCCAATTCAAAAATATTTTCTTCTTCAAACAGGTCCTCCTTACTTTTTTTGATTTAATGATTTCTTTCTCTTTTTTTATTTACTCACAAAATTTCCCTTTGCACTGTTTTTAATGTTTTTACATTTGACTTTCTTGATAATAATATTTCTTATATATATATATATATATATATATATATATATATATATTACATGATATACAGTTATTATAACAGTACATTTCCTGATAATAACAATAATAAAAATAATACACAGAGGGTAAAAAAGTATACAAACAAACAATTATAAACTATAATGACTTTTTTAATTGTTAATTTTGATAAAGTATTTCTTTCCATAAAAGGATTCATATAAATGTTCTTTGTATGTGCCTTTTTCGATGGCCATTGCGTCATTTTTACTTCTATTGCTTGTAGTTTTCTGTGTTTTTTTTTCATGTACTAATTATAGTTTTATCTTGGACTTCTTTTTTTTTTTTTAAATTAATGCTTTTTTTTTGCTTACATTTAATATTTTTTTTTTGTGTGCTTTCCAAGTTACAAGTCATTAAGATTTAACTTTGATAAAAAGAATACTTTTGTAAAAAAGAATAACAGATTTTAAATTGAAAAAAAAAAAAAGTGGGCCTACATAAATGAGCCAATTGCTCTCTAAATAAATCAAATGTAGACATGTGAACAACTGTGATCCCCATTTATTCATTTTAATATCTACATATGTTAATATTATGTAGATATATTCAAAAGACATTAACTTTTATAAAAATCAAGGTCACTCATGAGTGAGTCATTTTTTGACTTATTCAAATCAGGTCAACAATGTCTAAAAAATCATAAAAAGTGTTGTGTACACATGTAGATTGTATCGATAAGGATATATTTCGTGAATATAACATAGATTCTTTTTTTATTTAAAATAATTTTTTTATGGTGATAATCCTACTCTTATCAGTCAGTCACAGAACTTGTCGATAGGCATATGTATTTATTTTCTTTTTTATTATTATTATTATTTTTGTCCTATTTTCTTTCTTTTACTTTAAAAAAAATTTACATCAAAATCCGTCTTTGGTGACTCCAGTATGTACATATACTAATACATAATTCCCAATTTATCGGATAAAAGCTATTTTGGTATCGGCAATTCACTAAAAAATACTATGTATTTAAAGTTAAATACTTGTTTGAATGCAATTTATAAATTTAACCTGATGAATATTGCTCTGATTCCTTTATTAAAGTACAATATAACATTTTTCTTGTCATATTCGTAAATTAATGAATCTTCATATGTAGAGTAATATTTTAACTATATGTATATATTCACTATACAACAGTAAACTGAAATATAACCTGAATGCTACTAATTTAACATTGACATAGTAAAAAAAATTATTTATTATCAGAGGCTAACAGTTTATGACTTGATCAAGATCCAGCTGTACAAAATCCAAAATGATTAAGTACATGCATATATTCTATGTTTACGAAATAAAGTCATTACAAGTCAGATTCTCATGTTTTTTTGGCATTTTGGCATCAAATGTAAAATAATTCATATATATTATAGTATTTTTGGGTGAACTGTTCTAGAACCCTTATTTTGAATCTTTAACTCATCAAAGTCATTTAAAATATTAATTACTTTTAAGATCTTTTTCAGATTTGAATCTCTTTCAAGAGTTACAAACATACTGAAAATTGTATGAGGGTTTACAAAATTCAGAGTTACATATCTAGGTCCTTCAATCAATGCCTTTAAATGAAAAAACGACAATCTCAAGTACTTATATATATACATTAATTTGCTCCTTTTAAGAGTATCACAAAGTTATAAAGATAAAAGTCACATTTTAATGTCCAAGTTAAGTTTGATGCTTTTTCAATGAACCATGCATTAGAATGATTATTATACTTTTGTGTATATTCTCTTTTAAAAACCGTATTTTAGGGTTATGACCTTTTGAGTAGTTGGGACGTATGTAATATATATACACATAATATATGTGTTATACATATATGTACATATATTTGCAAAAGAGGTCATTAAAGGACATACTAAATTTTTGAATCTGATAACAATTGCGTGAATTTGTATGATATAAGGAACTATCCCCCCTCTTTTGATACATACATATATATATATATATATATCATATCTTTTTCTCATGGCAAAGCCATTGCTTAGAAACTGCTTAGATATGTACATCCTCAAATAGCAGAGGCAAAAAATAATTCCCATTTAAGATTTTTTTCTTTCATATTAAAAAAGAAACGAAAAGATTTTTGTTCTTCTATTTTTTCAGTAAACATTTACCATCATGTAATATCATGTGTAATGATATTTATCCCTACCCATAATTAGGTTGCATTTAATGATTAAGAAAAAATAATTATTACAAAAAAAAAAAAAAATAAGTTAAAAGGAAAATGAAATCATTACATATCCATGATTGTAAGCTAAGTATTTATTATTATAGGTACGAGCTAATTGTTGAAATCAGGGGATTTAAAGTATGTATTTTGATTAAATATCATTTAATCCCATCATCATTTTTCCATCTTTTTCTCTTCAATGCACTTAACCTCTAGGGATATTATTAACATACATATGTAGACGTATGTTTGCATGTAAATATGTTTCTTCATGCAATTTATTGAGATTCTTTACATAGGTACATATATTTGAACATACATATGTATATGTATATAATTATGTAGTTTAAAATTGAGAAGAGTTTCTATTAAGAAAACTTTTTGAAATGCATATCAGACTCATTTACTGAAATTGCACCCACGGTTGTAAAGGACAACTCTTCAGTAGCAATTTCCATGTAAAATAACGGGATAAATTTAATTAAGTGATTAATTAAGCATTACTAAGCATTCAACTCTCCTACTATTGAATTGTTATGTTTTTTTTTTCACTGCACAAATATACTAGGGGTAATCATAAAACAGACTTTGCCAAAATTATGACGCCTATTAGGTCCTTTTTAGAATGTTACAGGGTAATTTTTTTTAATACGAGATCTTTGGGTCAAAATTGGTGACTTTTAAGCCCCTTGTACTGTCCCAATTATGATGCAATGGAACACTGTAATTTTTATATTTTTTAAGATTGTATTAATCAGTAAAAAATATTGTACATCTTGTTTTAAAAAAATTTAAAACGTTTGAAATGGATTCATTGTTAAAAGTTTCTCTCTATTATTTATGTAAGTAAAAAATAAGTAAGTGAAAATATCATGAACATTATTATTTAAGGCAATATATTCTTTGAAGGTTTCTTTAACACTTTTAGGTTTTTAAGAAAAGGTGCCCAATATTTTTTACTGATTAATAAAATTCTAAAAAGTACAATTTTAGACTCATTGTATCATAACTCTTAGCTCAAATTTTGAATAATTTAGAACAATTATGAAAAAATGCAATACCTTTTCAATATTCTTTTCGAGTTCCGCCTGGTGCTTTGTAGTACTGGCAGCCTCTTTTATTTGATATGAAGTCCTTCTTTTCTTCATATTGTAAAATTTGAATGCTTTACAAAGTTCAATAAGAAGATTAAAGTTAAATCTAGATTCTTCAAATCTTCTGTGTCAAAAATATAATAAATAAACTTGTAATTAATGTTAGGTGACTGTATATGAAAAGATAAATTCATCATATATCATAGAACAAAATTAAGAATGTAATGTTGGCTGAGGATGCCTCCAAGGCAAAAGTCATCACATATTTAACTTTCCTCTTCCTTGGTTATTCTTCTCATGGCCCCCTTTGTCAAGTAACAATATCCTTTATATCCATTCATCAATGTTTTGTAGTTGTATTTTACGATAATGCCATGGGGTGTTAATTTCCTCAACGAAGGTTTCTTTTTTCATAACGATAAGAAAAATAGTTTGTTTAGTGTTTTGTCCAAACTGTTTCCTTTTCTTGAGGAAATGAGACGAAATAAAATGTACTTATAATTATTGACTGGAGATTGAAATAACTTATATACGAGGTATTATCAACCCTTTACATTTCCAAGACTATGTCACACTCAAGTGATAGTAACGATTTAGTCAAAAAAAAAACAAAAAAAAACATTTAAGCCAAAAATATAGTTACATTTGTATTTTTTATTAAAGCATACATAAAAAAATATTTTCTCTTCCAGACACAATAGTATGTCGGCATATAGACGAGACGAAATGTGCCGAATCAAGCAAGTTGTTTATGAAATAACAAATATTCAGGACTTATGTATTTGTTGAAGATTTGACGTCAATAGAATCAAAATAATAATTTATATGCAATATGTTCATGTTTCTTGAGTCAATCCTTCCTTTTCATTTATCAATTAGTTTTTAATTTTGTATTTTACGATATTGACATTGATGAAATCATTTAAGAAGTAGACGATATATAATTTAATGCCTATTCAAGATTATGTTTATTAAAGTTGTGATGTCAATAAATAGTTTATGAGATGGCTAATTGTACAAAAATTTATGAGGACTCATCGTCGGTGTGTTCTTAAAACGAAGATGTTCCATGAATCATGGTAAAAAGTACATATGTACATATATAGATTTATTTATTTATCGTCTTATGTATGGCAAAATGTTTATCCACGTAATAGGACGAAGGGATCCTTTGCTTGGATTTCTATGTACTTCTCCATATGTATGTAAGTATGTTATTCTTTTCTTTCAAAAAATAAAAATAATAAATAAACGTGACGCCTTTTTTTTGTTTGATGCAAAGGCCTTACATTTATGTATGTATGTATACAACCAAACCATAGATGAATGTACAAGCATACTTTTTTTTTTAAAAAGGAAAATGAATTAAAGATTTTGCTATAAAAGAGTTGAAATTCGCATTTTTTCATTTCTTTTTTTTGCAATTATATTGTGTGTACATATATATATATATGATTATTTCTTTCTTTCCTTCTTATTTTCCTTATTCTCCTTTCTCTCTCTTTACTTATATGTATTATATGTATACATAGCAAATCATGCGAATAAAGACAACCTTTTGACCTTTGAAGTACTTATTTTATGGAGTAATAACTATATACATACATACCAACATACATATATGAAAGAAGAAAAAGTGCGAACTAGGTTTCATAGACACAAAGATGAGATTGAGACATTATATGTACATACATACACACACCAAGTCAAGTCAAGTAAAAAATTCATTTTTTTATATGTATACACATTATTATTATTATTATTATTATTATTACAACCATGTATATAGAACATAATTATTGCAAAGAGGAAATTGAACTCTTTGGAATCTTCATGTTATTCATTCAAAAAAAAAGAAGCCTGTCTTAATCATCATCATCATGCTTTATGTAGCATTAATTGGCTTGAATAAATCAACTATTGTTTGTAAGTATAAAATCCATGTATCACTACTTTTTTTTTGCTCTAGGATAAAGCATATAATATGTACAGTAGAAAAAGAATAAAATTTGAAAAGGGGAGGATCACAAGAAGAAGAAAAAGAAGGGAAAGAAAAAGAATATAAAAATCAAAAACATTCCATTGCCAAGAATATTGTTGAAGACGAAGAAGAAATGAGCTGCCTTTTAATAAGATCTTTTTATTTTTTTCCTTGCTTCATTTTTTTTTTTTTTTTTTTTGTATATATTCCCTCTCGTTCCCTTCGATTAGGTCTAATTTCAAAATAATAATAATCATTTATATATGTATATTACATAGGAGTTTGTACTTGCATATCTTTAGTTAAATGAACGCCTATCAACCTCTAATTTATAATTATATTTATATGTATACTTACATATATGTAAGGTTTTGTCATTGGATTATCAAAGTTTTTGAGCTTCAACAACAAGAAGTCATTTGAAATCCCAGTCTTGTTCCTTTTTCTTTTTTTCAAAAAAAATAAAAAAATTTTCTTTAACACTTTTGGGCTTAATAACATATAAATAATATTTGATGTAATCTTATTTATATCCAAAGTAAATATTTGTTTAAAAAAAAAGAAAATTTTCCATGAGCATTCTCTTTGTGTTTCCCCAATTGAGATGAAAATATTGGTTTCTTCTAGGACCTATGACTCCCCATAAATGTGTTAGTCAACTGATTCAAATTTAAGAATATAATATTTATAAAGAAGGATAATACAAAGAGTGAATGTTTCCCAACTATTAAATAGACACGTATGCATTTGGATGCCAGAGTGGAGTCGACAAAAAAAAAGAACTTTACCGACTATCAAAAATATGTCATTCGTTATTTATATATATATATATGTACATCAAATACTAATATGCATTAAAATTTATTCATACGTCATTATATATACATTTACATAGTGTAGCAAATAAAATAACTATTACTTTTGCAAGAATAAGATATTTTGATGAAATTATCTTCCTTTTTGGTACATACAAAACAAAATTATTTGTACTAGTCTAGTCTAGTGTGATTTTTTTACACCTATTATAAATTGTATTTTATTCAAATATCGGCATCAAGTGTTTATTTTTTATTTTTTATTTCAATTTGATACAGTTTCTTTCGTATTTATTTGTGAAACAATATGTCCACTTTATTTACTAAATATATCAACACAGCTTCGATGTATATATCATAACGTATATGAAAACGCTTTCTACATAGTTTAACAACTGGAAGGACCAGTTTTTTGTTTGTTTTTATTGAGAAGGAAAGGTTGAGAGATGTATTGATAATCAGTATACTAAAATAATAGACCAAAAAAAAATCAGTTAGAAAGCATCAGTTTCCCTGATTTCCTCACAAATTCAATCTAAAGATGATGCGTATTTGAGGATGGAAACTACATACATTGCATGAGTTGTAGATAAATGTATACTTATCAATGCATGAATGTTTGTTTCTATACATGGGTAGGTACTACCTATAGCTCGCTCAACATATGTACTTAAGTATTTACAAAGTCACTCATCTTTGAACAACAAATGGGAGGTGAAAGAGTCTTACTTTTATGTAGATACATATTCTCTTTTCACGCCCATAATATATATATTGCTATGATGTATGAGTTGAATATGTCAAAATAATTTATTTGCAATGAATTTTAACACTCTTAAAGAAGAGCAAGAATATGTAAATACTAGGTATGAAATTATCCTGTGTTCTCTACATATGTATGTACATAGATACAAAAATTTAATTTTATCAATAAAAATACTTTCTACACTCTTACAGATATAGTATCTGCTAGAAAGAATCATGTCTTGTCAAGTTTTGTCAAGGTCGGTATGAATACATTGCTGTAGTGCCTCTTACAAAGAATAGCTTTTACATGACGTGTAAATAAAAAAAAAAATATTTATCTCATTTTTTTGACAATAATTAAATTCAGCTTCTGTATATGATGGATATTTGAAGCATCCTTGGGGAGTTTTAAATTACATATAAATACGTCCTTTAATCAACAATACTGTTTAAAAAGAAGAAAAGAGAATTAATGAGTGACTCACTCAAATTTAGAAGATATGAAAAAAGATACATCATTCCGCGTTTGTGCTGAAACTACTCTTGAAATGACGTCATTGAAAAATGGGTTGATCCTTCTGGCTCTGATATCCTCTGACTTTTTTTTAATATCTTAAAACTCGGTTTTCCTTAATTAAATTGCTCAACAAAATCATACTTTTTTATCCGTTTTGAGATCGAATTAGAATGAACATAGTAGAATTTGAGCCCCTCTTTCAATATATGGCCTTAATTGTCTCTATAAGCCTCAAATTCTTGTCACAAAGCCCATAATTTTGTATTTTTAAGATTCAATGTATTTTTTTACGCTGGGTGACCTAGAGTTAAAGATAAATCTATTTAAAAGGCAAATCTTTCAAGATTCTAAAATTATTTTTTAAATTTTATATTTATTACGTGTCTAATTTGAGTCATTTTGGTTTGAGTGCAAAAAAAGTTCTTCAGAGTCTAATAGCTCCAATGAGAATAACTTATGAAAGTGTAAGGATGGAAACATCTTTTCATCTTCTCTTTTACTCTCCTAAAATTCCCCCAATCATTAAAATGGTTGACAATAAGAATATTGAAGCCTATAACGTAGTGCTGTGCCCTTCGGACTGGCTCATTGTAACACAGCCTAAACAACAAGAGGCTTTTAAAATGGAGTTTTTAATTGCAAAGATTCAACAAATTCTGTATGTAGTAAAGGTTGGTAAAAGACGGATTCCGCCAGGTTTGGTGATTCATGTGTCCCAGCATATTGAATCCTCAAGAGTTTTACTCTTAATTGAAATAAATAAAATAATAATAATTGTAAATGGAAGTGTAGTGATATGTTTCCTATTTCATAATTAAAAGTCTAAACTTTAATTTAGAGTAAAGACCACTTTCAATAACGTACTAAATCAAAGTCAATTTGAGTCTCATAGTTTTAAAAAGAGTATATTTTGTGGTTTTGATGTAAATATTTTTTTTTTTTTGGATTTCAGAAAAATATATATGACATTAGATGAGCACAGAAATATGATTTTTTTACATTTATGGGAGCAATGCCCAAAGAATACTCGATGTTGACAGGCCCAGTAGAATGTTTTTTAATTATATACATGTAAATAAAAAATATTGGGAAGTAACGACATTTCATAACTGCTTAAACTAGCCTACAAGTCTAAATAGTTACCTATTATATGATATAGAAATTTGGAGATGCCTTTTCAGAGGTCTTTTCATAGATCCTATTCATGAAAATCCTAATATATGATGATATCATATTAGTTCATAATAAATATGCAATAAATAAAAAGATTTTTTTTATACTTTTTTTTTTTTTTTTTGAGTTGAACCTATTAACACAATGCATGGATCTCTCTTCTTGCTATCAATAATTTAGGACAAATCTGTTACTATGACCTTAGTATTGACTGAAACTTTTTATATATTTTTTTAAATAAAATAATATAAATATTTTTTGACATTGAAATAGATTAAAGTTATATATTTTTTTAAAAAATAGGTCGTAAATGAAAAACAAACACAAAAAAAGTAAGTATTTAATAACATTTGAATAATATTTTTTTTTTTTTTAAAGTACCAAGTAGATCACTATATGAAGCTTTCAAAAACGGTTCTTGCTAATTGTCCTGCCCCACATTTCATTCAAATTTTAATGTGTCTTCTACAAATAACCATCATTGGGACTAATATTAAGGTAAATTATACAGTTTATCAATTAAATTCGGATTTTGTAAAATTCTTTTATGGGTCAGAATAGTGTCCATGATCATCGACTTAGGCATAGTTGTAGTATGTATGATCCTCATAGGCATTGATCGTTATCAATACCTCAAATATCTTCATATATACATTATGTATTCAAGATAGATTATTGATAAGAATAATCTAATATGATGACGTCAAAGAAAAAAATACGTTTCGCAAAATGTCCTTTGCATCTGATTAAGACGTCACAATTTTGAGACGAATAGGTATTTCCTTATTTCTCAGAATTCATTTAATATTTATAACTACATATAAAATTCTGAAACAAAAAAATTAGAGAATCATCTGTTTTACAATTAGCAGATTGTGTTTACATATTTATAGTAACAAGTACGGAGGACTTGTAAGAGACACTTATATACGAGTGTAGGTAGTATATGTATATATAGCTTTATTCTAATGATCATAATTTTCTTAAAAGGTCTGAAAAAGAAAGATTATACCAAAGTATTGGCATTCGACCCCTGAGAGTATAAATGGAATAAGTAAGTGAACACATATATTTGTAGTTATCAAAATCTATAGAAGAAGGTTTTGGCAAGACGTAAGAAGCAAAAAGGCAAGAGCACTTTTGAGGAAATTTTTATATACATATATGTATATATAAATATGTATGTATATTATATTTGTTTGTAGAATGAAAAAGCATTTTTTTTCCTCGACTCCGCCCACTTGAAATTCCTTATAAACTTTAATAAATCATTTATTAATTCCATTTATTCAAGTATTTTATCAAAGGGGTACATCACACAACACTCTGTTACCTTTTAAAAATATATATATATGTATATATGGTGCAAATAAAAAAATGAACTCCTCACTTCCCCTCTCAAAAAACAAAAAAAAAGATTTTTAATAATGCAATAGGAGTATAAGGCAGGTACTTCAGATCAACTTTTATTCCATATGTTAAATAGTTTCATAATTGTGCTATTTAAAAATATTTCAATCATACTAACGGATTCTATTCTCAAAAAAATCCATGAGGTTTTTTAGAGCTTTACACAAGAAAATCATCACAAATAACAAAACCCTAATATGACTATCAAATTATATTAATAATGAATAATAATAGAAATCCATTATTTTTGTATAAAATTGAAGGATTTATTTAGCATTGTTAAAATGATCCAATATTAGGTTAAATATTCAAATATTTTATTCAATAACTACTTATCACTTTGAAAGGAAACTCCATTATGCCTCTTTTATAGAAACACTTCTCCCTATTGGCAAAAAACTGGAACAGTCAATTTTTACAAGCTTCTATTGAGGCGAATTTTACATCAGGAAAAATACACAATGAGCTGAGACCCTACAGTCAAAATCTTAATTAATTATTATCACCTATTGGCTCGTATGAAGGAATCAATCACCCAGAAGCTTTGGCCAAATGGAGAGGAATTGGGTTACATCAGGACAACACTAGGCCTTACACATCAACAGTGACTCTCCAGAAGCTCTGAGAGCTTGATTGGATTCTTGGTTCTAATATATCCACCACCTTATAGTCTGGCCCTGGCACCAAGTGATTACGACCTGTGTATGTCTATAGCGAATGATTTTGCTGGTGAAAAACTATATAGGTAAAATTAATATAATTAATATAATTAAATAATCAATATTAATACTTTGATGATAAATGCTTAGACCATTTTATGACTAATTATATATTTATTTAGAATTTATTTGAAGTGTAACAAATAAATTTTAATTAAGCCATGACCAAGTCACCTTTTTTAATCAACAACTTCTCTTAGAGACTCCAACTGAAGAGCTCCTTTTGATACAAGGCTGTTTTAAACATATAAATTCACTTGTTATGTCCTTTGTTTTTAGACACTACGGATAAAATTCAATAATATTCTTTAAATATGAACATATGTTTAGTAATGTTAAAGTTGAAGTCCACTTTTCAGTCATTTCAAATAATAATTCACGAAAAAGTAACAGAAAATTGTGATTTTTTTTCCAATAGAACGTGTTCTCTGACCTCACAAATTGCATAATAAGCTAAAAACAACACTATGTTTATAAGTAAATATGCTGTCAATGACTAAAAAAAGTGAACAAATTCTATAAATTGTAAGAGAATTAATTCATCTAATGCCTTTAAATATGAAAAATCTAAACTATTGTACATCAACCAATATATGTAGAAGTTTTTATACTTATAAAAGTTGATTGTTCATGTATCTACCAAGATGGCTGACTTCTAAAAGGTTGACGTCACATAAAATATAATCCACTTTTTCATATCATATTTTTCTACCAAATGCCTTATACTTCTGCTAAATTTCAGGGCCTCATTCTACTTTTGTCATGATAGTGCTCGCAACTAAATGAATGATGAATAAATGGTATTTGAGGTCAAAATCGACCATTTTCTTAAGGTTTTATACCATCCCAATTTTAAAACTATGGACCGAAACTTGTAATATTATTATTATATGTATATGTGTATTAAAGTTTTCTATATCAGAAGACTAGGGGCAAGGTCGGCCTCATGGGAAAAGAACACAGGTGTATTGTATACAAAATTTGATGACTACATGGGCATGAGTATATAGGTCATCTATTGATAGAGCTGAATATTCATTCAATCAACCCAATTATTTCAAAGTCTGATTGAAAATAGTATGTTATCTTCAAGAGTCAAATGTCCATTTTTCAAAAATGGACATTTGATTGTTCTACTTTTTCACTTTTTTTTTTACTTTTGACTAGTTTGTGTCACAACTTTTTGATCCTACATCTGTACATGCTGATTATTGTCCTGTACTCAAAAGATATAAATTTAAACTAAAGTTGGAAAAAAGATAAAATATTTTATAGTAAGTAAAGGTGACTTCTTGTAAAAATTACAATAGCTCGATTTTGAGGGGACCCAAGTAGTAGGTCATTTTTTATTCGTATTGCTAACTAGCTTATTGAAACGAAAGGAATCAATTTTTATTTTAAACTAAATATATTTAGGTTATTTTATGAGCCATCACAAGGAATTATGTCTTGCACTTCAAACAAGGAAAACAAACATGTGCCTGAGAGAAGAAAAGTAACTCAATACTTAACAATCTATTCTAGTGATAGGAAAAAAATCAATATGAGTGTGGGAAAGGTAGAACTTTGTAGTTTGAGTTTTCTGGAAATTTGAGTTATCCGACTTTTATTGTATTTGATGCATACCTAGGTGTATCTATTGGGGTCAAAATTATCATTTTCCATTTAAATATATGTTGTATAGAAGCTAGGATTTTGTTCAAGTTGGAACTTGTACGTATATTAACATCTTATTTAACTACCTATGACATCAGCAAAACTAACTAAACATTCAATTAGTAAAATTACACCCTTGGTAACATTAATTTAAACGTCCTATAGAATTTCGATAAGTCATTACGCTCTTCCTTCATCACAAGGTCCGTAAATTCGGTATTTAATGCTTCATATCCTTATTGTAACTTGTACAATTTACTTGAAGTACAAGTTAGAACATGTACACATCATATACATGAGCCATTTCTATACTTATGAATAGAATTCATATTAAAATCAACACATGTATTTAAAAAAATGTAGAGCAATTGATACAAATGTTCTAGAGTAATTGTTTAAAGATACACTTGCTATTAAACGATATTCGTTTTGGAAGATATATGGAAAATTCTTAAACGTTATGACAGAATCCGTATCTTTTATTTTTTTAAATTGAGAATAAGGAAAACATAGGAAAAGTAATTAAGGAAAAAAATTTCTACTTATTAAAAACGTAATAACCGTTCAAACATAAAAATCAAATGCAATAATAACGTCTATTGCTTCACATTATAAGCCGTCAATGATAGTTTTAGAATAGACAACACGAGAAAAGGAGTTTATTCATTTGTTTAATGCCTTATTTTTTGTATCATTCTTTAGCAAAAATGAAATAACACAGAAATACAAAACTCCACGAATAAAAATTGTACTTGACTGTTTCATTTCTTCCAGTCTTTTTTGCCTTCATGTACATATATATTTGTGTGTATGTTTTCCAGATGAGATTCAAATCAAATTAAGAATCATTTTCATCTCATATCCTTATAACTACGCTTTCATCCAACAATCATATGTATGTATGTATGTATGTACATACATACATACTTTGATGCTCAAAAATATCATAACTCTATCTATGTATGTATGTATGTGGAAACATAGCTATCAGTAAGAATGAAGCAAGGCTGTAGTATATATTTACATAGACTAAATAGAGTAGCCCAGAATATCATCATTGTCATAACGTCAATAATGAACAAAAGAATTTCGTATATAAAGACACAGATACCACAAATATGATTATGATCAAACACCTTGCCCACCTGATACGTACATATTCAGACAAAGTATCCTGAGGATTTGTTAAATTGTTTTAATTGTCATAATTATTATTATTTTAATTATAAGTAATGTTTGAAGTATTTAGTCTGAGACAAAAGCTGAGATTTTATTAGTAAATCCTTTTATTTGCAAAATTACCAAAAAAGTAATTTGAAAAAAATGTATAGAGCTGCCTTTACAATATTTGCAGGAGAATAAATCATTGATCAAGGTCCTTTTATTGAATCAGGAACAAGTGTTTAATGCAATAATTGATCATGTGAAATAAAAAAGTAATAATCAATGCATTTTGAATAAAGAATCAACAAAATTGGAAATACACACACAAACAATCATTATTTTTCAAAAATGAATCTTTTTGACCAGAAGTAAAGCATTTATCCGTTTCGGAGACAAGTGAACAAAAATTCTTCTAGAAATATGAGTAAGATCACTTATAAAAATGCATACTCACTACTCACCCAAACTGTTACTAGTACAGTCAAGAAGTTTATTCAATCCCATAAGAAAAAATCTTCAAAAATGCAGGAGGATATAGAAAGTCTTTTGAATAGCTCGTCTATTTTTATTAAACAATACTCCATGGACATTTTAAATTCTTATAGAGTATTTGACATGGCAGAAACGGAAATGCAAAAGAAGAAGGAATATGAATCAAACCCTGTTCTGAGAATGAAGTGCTTACCTCAAAGGAATAATGGTTCTGCCTCAATCATAAAAAAAATAGTTGTTGATAATAAAACTATCTCCAAATCCTCTGAAATATTAGACTATTTTCATAGGAGATTTTCTGATATTTTAGGTGGACAAAGATCAAATCTCCCTAAATCATAAAAACGGTCAAAATCTAGTATATTTACTCTTCAGAATATTGAAAAATATATACAATATGACTTCAAGGATAAAAAATCATCGGGTCCCGATGGATTAGGAGGGCGTACATTCTCTCTTCTTCCTTAGGAAATGGCTCCTTATCTGTTTGCTATTGGTGAACAAATGGAAAAACGGGGAACGATGCCGAGCTCTCTCTCTAAAGGAAGAATTGCGCTTATTCCGAAGAAAGGAGATGGGACCGATTTTAATAATTGGAGGCCTATCACTGTTTTAAATGAAGCTTATAGAATTTTATCGGGAGTTTTAGCCAAGCAAATTGAGCCAATTTTAAAAATAAACATAAAGGATGAACAGAAGGGTTTCCTCAAAAAGAGAAAAATAACGGATATATCACGAAACATTAATGCAGCTATAGAATCACTTCACAAAAGTAATAAATTTGGTGCATTGATAGCTGTTGATTTTAGTAAGGCTTTCGATTCGGTTCATCATAATCACATTTTAAAATCGATAAAAAGACTTTTACCTAAACATTATTTTAACCCTATAAGAGCTCTGTTAGTTAACGGCTCTTCGATTATCTCTTTGGATGGCAAATACAGTACTCCAATTTTACTCAAGAAAAGTTGCAGACAGGGGTGTCCTGTAGCCCCTCTTCTTTTCATCGCTGCAATAGATGAACTTACACGAACCGTAACAAGAAAATACAATGGGTTTGGAATCTCCTTCAATGAAGGAAAACATCTAATAGATCTCTACGCAGATGATATCACGTTAATGGTCCAAGCTACTTCTGAAAGTCAACTTATTAGTCGAATTAATGTTTTACTGTCTGCTTTTAAAAAGTTCTCTATTAAATCAGGCCTAACCATAAACCATGCTAAAACAGCCATATTACCCTTGGAATCCTGGTCTCCCGAACTGCACATTACTATCGGTGGATTTAAAGTTGTTAAATCAGTTAATGTTCTAGGGATAGAATGGATGAAAGAAGGAGCATCGCAAAATGTCTGGACAAAGTTGAATGTAATGATTTATAAACAGATACAACAATGGCGCAGTTTTTCTTTACAAAAACGCATCGATCTTTATAATAGTCGTATAATTCCTCTTGTTCTGTATAAAGCAACTTCAATTCCCTCCTTGGCTGAGTCTGCAATAGCGGAAGAAGATGCTTGGCTGCAACGCCTCTTCCACAGAAACTATATCCCTTCTCTCAGGCGACCTAAGAATAGGATTGGTGGTGGATTATGTCTACTCGCTTCTATACTTCCAAAGTGCTATAAAAAAATAATAGAGGATTTGGGTGCTCATCCAAATAAAGAATGGCGACTTGTTTATACGTCTTCCAATACTTGGTTGCATATGGGTACGCTTTTAACAAATGCGAGACTTGAAAAATTCTCTCCTCTTCTTGCGTCGATGCAAAGAATTTTATGGAAAGCCAAACCTGTCTACCACTCTGACACTTCGGTAGACATAATATACCAAAACAGAAATGTCAAACCTTTTATTAATAGATTTGGCGACCCCTCTCGTTTAGAAGAAACCGCTCTGTTGAATGGAATTTTTGCTTATCATGACCTGAGATCGGATTCCACTTTTGGCGGAGGAAGGTTTCGGTTTCCACTTCAGAGATCAGTAAAAACCTTATGCCCTTCTATGCCGTGGTTTTCAAAACTAATTTTTGACAAGCAAACATTTAATGAAGTACGCATAATAGCGGGAAAGTTTTTAAATCTTCTAAGTCTTCCTCCGTCATGGGAAAAAAGAATTTTTAATTCAACTTGTGGAATCGCTGACGGGTCCAAATTCACAGCTCAATTCCAAATCTCAGCAGACCTCATCAAATTTTATTATCCTTGCAATAACTGTGGTTTTTTATTTAATAATACATTACACGCCTTCGTGGATTGTCCTCTACTGAAGACGATCAAGCACTTTACTCATCTAAACGTTTGTGGTAATATGGACTTAAATTCGAACGTGACTAGAGCTACAATTCTTTTTGGCGCATTCAGAAGAAGAAACAAGATCTCTCCTCATCAAAAGGCTGTTGAATTTGCACTGCTCAACATGAAATCATTAATTGCGAAGAGACTGACAAATAACTCTTATATTCGAATCGAAGACCTTAGAGCAATTATGATTGGGGCAGCTGCACGTTATTCAGCCCTCTCAATAAAAATTCCCAATTCATCTGCGACGTCATGGACATGGGCCGGAGATTTGATTAAATTTATTCCTTCAAATTCTCTCGAATACCTCAAACTCATCAAATCGACAATAAGACGACATCAACGTTTTATATTGAATAAGAAATAATTTTTAATAAGTCATTTTATATTATGGTTTTATCTTTAGACAGTAATTTTGAATTATAATGTTCATTTATGTTTTGTTTTTTACGTAACTGTCTTAAGATTGTGTTTTTTTATCTCCTATTTTCTAGTGTATTCTTATATTTTTACACTGTATGGATTTTAGCTAATAAATAAACATCTTAACCATTAAAAAAAAAATCTTCTACATCAATGTATTGTAATCTAGTTTCACATTGTTTAAAAATATGTTCCTATGATCTCATTTACAAACATCTGTTTGATATAATAAAAAACCGTAGTCTAGTAAAGGTTTCATGAACTGCTACATACTTCATGTCTTGTCTCCTAGATAGCTCTAGCTTATGTTGATGTGATATAATGCTAATGAAGCTGAAGCCCTTTGTATGTATATACACGCATACATTCAAAAAATTATGATTATTTCACCTCAAAATTAAGTGCCTCAACGAAACCTTAATTTTCAAACTAAATAACGCTCTTAAATTTATATTAGAAACATTATTTTCTTAACCTCTTCTGAGATCCAATAATTATTGTTATGAAAACATCCTCACGTGATTAATATACATAAATAAATCTATTCATCCTCAAATTTAGTTCAAACTGCACAGAAGGCAGCGAATCAAATTAGTAAGCAGATAATTTCGACTTTTATTTAATATATGTATACCAAGAGCTTTTTTGAAATTCCATCAAATAGTGCTGAATATTGTATTTCGATATTCATCGGGTTATTTTTACAAGCATTAAAAAAAGCCAGAAAATAAAATAAAAATCCATTCTTTTACTTTTTTTTTCCTTTTTCATTTTTATATAATTTCGTATATATGTATGCCTGCATTTATGCCAGATCTGGCTCAATGTTAGAATTTATCCCGATGGATCCAAATCATATATGTCAAAAATGGATAATATTATGTTTATTTTCTATATATATACTTTCATTCACAAATATATTGAAGTACATATGTGGACAATTATTATTGGAATGAGGAAGTTCCATGAGACGAGATCCCTGTTAGTTTTTGTTAAATTTATATATATATATATACATTGTTTTATTTCATCCTATAAATAAATAATTGGAAGATACAATTTGACAGAAAAATAACTTTAAAAGTGTTTTTAAGAATATTGAGGTCACATATTAAAAAGAAAAAAATGTTTCACATATAATATGTATATAAAATATTTTTTCTGGTATAGTGTAGTATACAAAAAATCACCGTAACCTTGTGGGAAAACAGATGTTATAGAATTCAGCAGAATTTTATTACAAAAGGACCACATTAACATTATCTATACCCACCTTCCTCTCCAGATTGTTTAGCAATGGGAAAAGAAAGGGTCGTCCTCATCCAACTCTTGAAGCTCTGAGAATCTCTGTTGATGAAGTGCAGACCAACATGTTTGAGGAGTTTTTGGCTAGTGTCTAATCGAGCTTCCGGCCCAGGATCGAGGTCTTTTTTGTGGCTAATATTCTAAAAATAAGGCATTTCATTCAGAAAATTTAAAAAAAAATATTTCATTTTAAAGTTATCTCTCTCTGTATATATATATTATTGAACGATAAAACATCAATTAAAGTATTTTGAAGATAATTTGCAAAAAATATTGGTTGTAAATAATAAGAAATTTATTTAAATTAATATTATGATTTCTAATGTGATTGTAATTCTGATTATTCAATTTTCAAAGAATCTACTATTTACTTGTAAGTAATGTGACTTTTTTTTTATCTCACTGTTAGTATTTAAGTCTGGTTTGTTTGGAGCAAAATACAAATATATTTATTCATATTTATTTTATTGGATGGCCGAATATTAAAATTCAAAAATTAGAAATAACTTTAGTTCAAATTGAATGATTGTTATCTTATAGTCAAACTTAATTTGACTAGTATTTCTGCAGTTAAAACGCGTAGTAAAATCAGTTACCAACTTGCCCTTTCCTGAATTTAAAAAATGACAAGGGTTTGTACTCCTTTCAATGAGATCAAATACTAGTCAATAATTATTTTAATCATAGAACAGTTTATGAAAATCAAATATATCCCATTATTAGAAGGACTTAGGCTAGAGAAACTTCAAAATATTGTGGAGTACTAGGGAAGAAAACAATTTTGGAGTCATTAAGATCATTTGATTCTTGTACAATGTCTTAGAGCTTTCAAAATGATATGCAAGATGTATCATCTCCAGATTGCTTACTCAAACTTTAAGGATAAAAGTTTGTGCCGTGTAAAAGCATTTTTACTCACTTGTGGGAAACTTCTACGAATCGTGGCCAATGTTAAATTCCTTGTCGGATGTTCTGCTCCGTACGAAAGTGAGAACCAAATCAATAACTTGTGTCATATTAATATTAACATAAGGAATAATATACTGGGAGCTAAAATTTAATGAGATTTTTAGCTGTAGAAAGACTAGTCTGATTAAGATTTTTGACTAAAATAACAATGGTTCACTTTAAATTAAGATTTTTACTCAATTTGAAATTTAAATAATAATCAGTCGACAAATAAAAGAAAATCTAAATACATTCGCATGTTGCTCCGAACAATCCTCTTACAAAAGGCATCCAAACATGGAGGATCTAGGTATATAATTAAAAGAAATGCATTATTTTGTTAGGGTTTTATATACTTAGAAGTGCTATTTTTTAAAGAATATTAATGATTAACTTTTTTTTTCTTTGGAAAGAAAGAGAGAAAAAATCCGTTGCCCTGGATTTTTTTATATGATATTATGAATTTAGTTTAACATTACCGAGCAACTTACTATGGTACATTGATGCGAGCGTTTATAAGTAAGTACTTTAAAATCATCATCAAAATATATACATATATTCATTTGTGTATAGAGCCATGTATTAATTGAGTCGTTAAATTGAGAACTCAAATTTTTCTATTCATACATAAACCTTAATTTGAATATTAAATATGGATTCATATATTCAGTACAAGGTAAAAAATATTCCAAGGGCTTTCCCAACAACAGGCAGCAGTTTTGATTGATATAATTATATTTAGTAAATATTATTTGTAAATTGTCAAAAATGGCTTTCTTTCTAAAATAACGAAAAAATGATTTCACAATGACATAATTGGCAAACTACCAATGATTATTAACCCTTTCTCTGTTTTTTAATAATATAATTACATTAATTATAAAAAATCGTATGTGCCATGCTTGGAACATGCTTTTTCCATCAATTAAACAAATATTTAATGATATTTTTTTTTATTATACTCAAACACCATTTGCTAGTTATTTCAAATCAAAAAGTCGAAATCAAAGTTTTTAAAAAGCTGATTATTAGACAAACTCTACTGTTTGACCTTTTTCTTGTCTATTTGAAATCTCTTTATAGAATTACACAGTTAAAAAACATAATTTTTATAAATAGTTTGTAAGATATGATTTATTAAATAAATGATATATAGAGTTTGATCATTTATTCTTTTTATAGTGACTCTAAGAAACTAGTCAAAATCCATAGATAGTCCTTGCTTAAGTAAGAATATTATTGTAAGTATGCATGAAAAAATAAAAATAAGCATTTCCTTTGAAAATCAAGTTTTTTCAAATTCCTATTTGAAGCTTTCCAACTTCCAGTTTCCGTTTTAATTACTGTTATTCATGATACATCATATGTCACTTATTTTTGAATTATAACTCATGACGTCATTTATGAGCAGTCAGCAAATAAACAAATACCATATCATATAAAATAAGTAATGAAAAATGATGTTAATATATTTTGAAAGCCACAGAAAATTAAGAATTGTGCACACTTTAGAGCTTAGTTTTTTAAAAGCCATGATATAAAATTATATTCAAACGTGGCTGAGAAATTGGTGCAAGTTAACTTTTTTACTCTGCAAGATCTAGCTTTTAAGGTTGGCTCCTAAACATATTCTACTCCAAAGCAATTCACTTTGTTTTGATTTAATGACTATGGAGGTTACGTAGTTAATTATAGAGTAGCGCACCCTCTAGCGGATAAAAATTTGTTAAAAAAAGTAGTCAAGTTAATTTGGACAAAAATGAATCAATGGATTGTGTTATTTTATAAATTTGTGTTTGATTGTTTCAAAGTTCAAATGGATCATCAATCTTGTACATACATAATATCTTTGCATTCGGAAAGGCTTTCATAGTGAAAAGAGGATTTTTGTCCTTATGTACATACATATACATAGGTATATATAAAAACAAGGTTCTTTATACTTGAGTGGTTATATAAAATAATATATATATACATATATGTACTGTTACGTATAGAACGTAAGGAAGGCGTTTTTTGTTGTTCAAAGTCAAACCACGAAGAGAGTTTATATATATATATATATATATATATATATATATATATATATATGTTTGTGTTTTTTATTTCATTTAAAAAAAAAGTATTTATGTATGTAGTGCAAAGCTCTAAGTATATATATATATATATATATACAAGTGACACAAAGGGAAGTCATATATATATATATATATTAAATACTTTACTTATATTTTTTATCTCTATTTCTGTCCTCCCATTTTATTTTCATTTTTTTTACTTCTGCAACAAATTTATTGATCATTTTTTTATCTAAGTTCTCCTCCCATATACAAATATATATTTATATATATAAATGTAGAAAAAATTGCATTTATCTACATAAATACACATATATGTATATATATATATATATATATATATAACACATATTGTGTGTATATGAGAAGTATGTAATTAAACAAATATTCATATTATTGAATGTAAAATGTAAGAACAAAGACTTCTTGAAATGATTCATACGCTATGAATATGTGGAAAATACATAAAATGATTTGATAATTACTTTTTAAAAACTCATTCTCCTTGGTTTTATATATATATATATATATATGTATAAATGGACCCTGTTGGTGGCCCAAGTATGTAAAGTGAGGAAACGCACAATGACTCCCACAAAATAGTTGACAATGCATTTTGTATTTTTGAATGCTGTATATTTATTAAGGGAGAGTGAAAAAAGATGAATTTACCACTTTTGAGGTATTACCTGTGAGGCTGATTGTAACAAACATCTCTATCAAATTTGAGGCCATTTTAGCTCCAGTACTTCATATTATGTAGTATGTATATGTACATATAGTTACTATAATAGAATATAAGAACTTCAATAAAGGGCCCATATGTCCTAAATGGCTGATTTAAAGGGGACAAAAGTTTAGCAAACGCTCTTTTCTCATGAGTAAAAGTTTGATTCCCCCCCCCTCAAATTTTGTTATAGTCGAATTCCTTTATCGATTATGAATGTAGTTAAATTATACATAAAACTTCAATTAAAAATGTGGTAGACTCAATCACTTCATATTTTGCATGGAATTTTAGATTATTTTAAAAGAACAATGCCTCAAGAGGTCAACCTGGAGTAAACATACACTCTATTCAAGTCACAGCCATTGAGTCCTATTGTAATGCCAACATTGAAATTAGAGTTCTTTTAAGAACTTTTATGAGCGAATAGTTTTTTTTTAATTTTGTTTTTTGAAATGGAAATTTTTATTATGTTGCCTTTAATTTTTTTTATCAAGGCAGATGTTTATTAAAAAAAGAATGTTTTTCTCCATTTTATTCCTCTTAAATGTAAAAACACTGAAAGGTTCATACGTGACAAAGTTCATGTTTTGTTTGATGATTAATTACATACTTATTTCAATTTACCTGTACTTTTGAAGTTTTTAAGGCTTTTTAAAAGGAAAGTAAAAAAAAAAGGCTTTCCAATTGCTCAAATCAAGGAAAATTCAAAAACCTTATTAATCATGTGTGATACGTCATGTACCCATTTGTTTTCTTATTTTTTGAGTAGCTGTTGTTGTTTTTTTTTGTTAATCTTTGAGCTAAAGAATGACCAAAAGGACGTCATTTAAAAAAATAAAAATACTGCAATTAAGATTAGTACTTAAAAAAAAAAAAGAATGTCAAAGTGATGAAAAAAGTAAATAAGAATCATATAAAGTTGTGATAATTTGTCTATAGATTTTTTATATTATTTCTTATATCAACACAAATATTATTTTGTATTAACTCTCTTATCTCATACATAAATATGCTATGCGTGTACCTATAATCTTACCTATTTAGGCAAGTAGGTGTAAGCCATGATTAGTTATTTTATAGAGTTGACAGCTTTTTCATGATATTTTATACATGTATAAAAAAAATTAAACAAGAAAAAATGTACGACTCCCGTCTTATTTTTTGATGGCATATACCCTCATGAAATTCAAAAAGGAAACAATTTGCTGATTTTTTGTATCCCCCACCTTTTTGGAAGCACTTTTATATAGGTATACATACATATATTTAGTATGTTTGTATATTTTTTTTGAAATATGAAAACCATGAATATTTATTAATGTAATATTTGTCAACATTCCAAACCTTTTTTCACAGCAAATTTATGATAAGTAACCGGGTGAAATACCTAGAATTCCTTCACTAAGGGTTAGTTGTTTTAGTTTTGTTTAATAGCTGGAGGTGGCATGCAAATATAGTTATCTATTTTTGATTTGTTGGTTGATAAATGTGGACTAAAAAGCTTATTTTGGGATTGGTAAAAATATTATTTTAAATATTTATATATTAATCAGGGGGGGAACAAAATTCAGCTCATATGACTCCTAATTTAATTGGAAGTAATTATCTTAGAAGAATGATAAATAATAAAATTATATAATAATAAAATTACTTGCTCCAATCTATATCAAAACAGTCAATAGTGTATCAAAGTGACTTTTTGAAGGCAAAATTAAATATCTAACTCCAATTTAGTCCAAGTTACCACTAATATGTCTACTGGTAAGATTCTTTTTACGTATAGAAAACATTGCAATCAAATTTTTGCATTTTTAAAACCATGAATATTTTTTTTCCATTTTGTTTGACGACTACATATACCAAGAAATTATACCATCAAATTGGTTTTACATTTAAATTTTCAAGCAATCTTTTAGAGTACTGTATAACGCAGAAAGTGAGATCAAATCACTAAATATTGAGTCTCATGTCTTGGACAGCAAGTTTGAATCAAGTCAATGATCCTTAAGTATAATTCAAGTAATTCTCTAGTTGATGACTTGAGTCCAATTTATATCTATGACATGGTTTCACACACTTTTGAAGCATACGTGGATGTAATATAATGGCGAACCTGTTTCTCAATTAACAAGATCTCAATTTGTAAAACTGTGTGTAATTTAATAAATTTTGTTGAAATATTATTTTGGACTGCATGGGTATAAATTTCTCTCTATGAGTTTGAGACTGAGTATATATGTATATATTTATATATATTGAATACAAAGACTAGAGCTTTAAAACTATTTCAAAACTTTCCAACACTTTTATTGCTATCAATTAAAAAGTTAATTTTTGTTTGGCGATCAAAATATTGGAATATATCAATTTTAAAAAGTTCAAATTGAGTCACTTAACAAATTGAGTTGAATGTATTTCAAGTCGTCATGATTTTGGTTGCACAGTACCACAAATCATGTGATTCAATTTCACGTCACTAATTTAACTATATTTTCATTGCATATCAAATATGTATAGTGCACTTTATACTTAATTCATTCTATATATGTATGTATATTGAAGGGTTTAATATTTGTTGTCTATACTGTTTTTACTATTAAAAAAAAAAACTTTTTCAAAACAACTTTTTGGTTTAAAAACACCAATTTTTCCCCCTTTTAACCTTTTCATGTTCTTACCAATGTATGTTTTATATATTCAATAAATTATTTTAATGCTGATTCAAAGCTTTTTACAACTTCTCAAGGATCATCTTTTTAAATTCATTTTCTATCTTTCTTCATTTCTTTTTTTTAAGCATTTAATAGATAAAAAAAACCTTTAGGCTTTTTTTTTAACTATTTAAAAAAATATTAAATAATAAAAGAACACTACTTGTTCATTAGATATTATGAAATTAATTGTATTAATGTATATACATCTACAATTTAGACTAGTTGTTTATTCCAAAGAAAATATAACCACGAGTGTTAAACCACAACACCTTAGTTGACCACAAAAAAAAATTAAGATGTATGGAAATGAGGTATTTGCAACATTTTCATAATTTCTACAACATATATTCTCATTAAGTAACAATTTAGTCAATAGTTAGAGAAACTCTTTGCTAATTAGTTTAGTTGTTACTTTTTATTTAATGGCTGTTGTTAGGTACTCTGACATTTTAGGCTTTAAATGTAGGATAGAGTAAACTGATTAGTTGACTAATCAATCGACCAGTAGCGAAGGGTAGCAAATGCTGTCGACTCTTCATAAACATATTAAAAAATATGAATACAGATATTGTACATACAATTAAATAAAAGACGTGTAAACCAAAGTGAAACATAATTTTTAAACATTTTTTGGAAGTGTAGAGCAAATGTGGTTCTCTCACTTTTACATAGGAGAAAATTCCCATTGTGTTTATGTAATTATTTTTAAGAAGCTGTGAAAAAGAGATAATTTTTATTAGCAAGTGGTTGTAATGATGGAATTGTTGAAGAATATGAAATATTTCAGAATATAGATTTTGGAGTATACGCGGTTAGGTCATTAATTATTTTATGTAACATTACCTAATCCTGCCGTAATACCACATATTTGTAGTTTAATTTCAACAAACAGATTAATGTCTTAAATTTTATGTATACAAGTCGGGATTTTGTACAAGTTGTAACTTTTACATGTAAACGGGTCAAATTGGGACCACAAAAATAAAATAAAGCATTTTTAAATGAATAATTTAGAGTATAACTTGGGATGAGAATAATGAAATGATTGGAATTCCCTTAGAGGTTTGATAAGTTAATGGAGCTATTTTGAACTTTTGTTCAAGAAAATAACTCAGAAAGGAGCATATGCTGGGATGCCTGAGATTATAGTCCAATCACTAGTCAATAAATATAGATAATAAATAGTTCATAGTTAATATTAATTAGAATGGCTGGTGAATATATTATTAAGTAAGATATTAAGTGGCGTACTAAAATGTTACTTGAAGAAATAGATTGTACATATATTGAACACAATTTAAAACATAATTACATCTTATAAGGATAGTTATTTTTTTTAGGAATTATAATTTAAAAAGACCCAGGTAACGTAGTAATTAAATTCAGTATTCAGTAGGAATTGATAAATAGTAATCTTTGTCTAATGAAAATAGAATATGTTTAGGAATGCTTTACTAAATTTGAAGATACAATGTTTGATACTTGATTAACAATATGCATATAATTCTATATTAAAGTTTAGAATGAGATCGGCAGCCTGTAACTCCTAAGCGTCTTTAAAAATTTATTTGTATATTAACAAGTTTAAAATATATTTAGCTGATTTTAGTAAAATTTATCTTTTCAAAATTTATAAAAATTTTACTTCGCTGCACTGACAAACACTTTGTGTTTCAAGGAGTCAGCACTCAAATATTACATCACTTTGCGTTTCAAACAGTTTGTTCTAAAACATTATGTCATATTTGTGCAATCAATTGGTGCAAGTATTGGTTATTGGTACCAAAAGTTTATATTGTTCTAATTATACTTTTAACATAGTTAGTTGCTAACCCCTGGACCCTTAGGATACATATAAGTACATATATATAAACTTGTATTGACCAGCTTATCGAGGTTTTTTTATGTATTTTTAAATACAAAGTTATTTTCTAAAAGAAAATAAAAAGTAGACACGAGTGTATATTTTCATTTAAAGTTTTATATTATTTATCTACAACATAAAATCATTAAAAAAATAAAAAAAAATGGCAAAGTTTTAGTTACTATAAACGTTTTAATATATAAATGAATTTCATACATAATACATATATACAAAGTAATGTGGACAGGTCTTTAAAACACCAAAGTCACACTTTTATTATATTTGATTTTAATAAGACCTATTTTCCCAAGCAATTTCACTTATAGTTATGTAAATACTTACATATAGATTATACATAGTTCAATTATTTTTTATTGAAATAAATATGAGTCACGTTCAAGTGTTCTTTCATCTACATATTTAAATGTAACATAAAATAATTATTTATGTGCAGCCTGTACCTTATAAATGGTCAAACCTTTAAAAAAATAAACTAAAAACAATAAGAGGGTTTTTGCTACCCATTATATTAAGGGGGATTGCGTCATCGACACAAGAAATATCAAAAATATTTCATTTTCAAACCTCTAAAAATATTTTTGAAGGCTTGAAAAAATCCAAAAGAAAACGATGAAAGTTTATCCTCGTAGCCTCACTAAACCTCACAATTTGTAGCATCAACTATTTATGTAAATTCTATAATAGAAGTCAATTCGTCATTCTTTCCTATTGGACATATACTTTAAGAATTAACAGCAGTATTTTTATACATCACCTTCTTGTCTCAAAGAGTATGTATCAATTCAATTCCCGTTTCATTAGATTTTGACTTGTTAAGCTCTTACAAAGTTGTGTGAATACATACATATGTATCATTAGAAATTCCATGGTAAATGGTGATAATTTTAATTTATTGAATTCAAATTAAATCTTGCTATGTAATGAACATAAATATACTTACAAATTAAACGTTTTGTCCTTCCTCTTTTATGAAGAAAAGATTAAAAGATGGAATAAAGAAGGGGTAGCAGTTGACTCTCTACTTATTTATGTATCTATATAATCATCATATCATTAGATCATCAGTCAAATATTTACGATGATGTTTACTGTGACTTATATAAATACAAGAGGAATTACATGATATGGAATCTGTACATAGATAGACCATTACAAATTGGATTACGTCAACAAATCATCATACTTGTTATCAATACTCTATTAAATAATACCTTACAAAAAATAAAGGTATAAATGAATAGCAAATACGAGGATTGTCTAGAGCAACATGCGAATGTATTCGGATTTTCTTTTATTTGTTGACTGATTATTATTATTTAAATTTCAAATTGAGTAAAAATCTTAATTTAAAGTGAACCATTGTTATTTATTCAAAAATCTTAATCAGACTAGTCTTCCTACAGCTAAAAATCTCATTAAATTTTAGCTCCCAGTATATTATTCCTTATGTTAATATTAATATGACACAAGTTATTGATTTGATTCTCACTTTCGTACGGAGCAGAACATCTGACAAGGAATTTAACATTGGCCACGATTCGTAAAAGTTTCCCACAAGTGAGTAAAAATGCTTTTACACGGCACACACTTTTATCCTTAAGAGCTTGAGTAAGCAATCTGGAGATGATACATCTTGCATATCATTTTGAAAGCTCTAAGCCGTGTTAATAGAACCAAATGGTCTTACTGACTCCTAAATTGTTTTTTTTTTTTGCTTTTACCCGAGAGTATTTTAGAGCTTCTCTAGCCCGAATCCTTGTAATAATGGGATATATTTGGTTTTCAGAAATTGTTCTCTGACTAAAAAAAGTATTGGCAAGCATTTGATCTCATTGAAAGGAATGCTAACTCTTGTCATTTTTTAAATTTCGAGGGAGAGGGTCAATTGGCAACTGATTTTAATACACGTTATAACTGTAAAAATACTTGTCAAACAAAGTTTTTCTATACATATTGCTTGAAACAAACTTATTGAAATTATTTGTAGAATGCTAAAAAAAGGTATTCAGGAAACAATGACTCATACTTAAATTTTTATATATGTATCAACATTTCAGTTAAGTATAATAATAGCAAATTTTACACCATTTTTTTATAGGAATTCATAGTTAAAAGTATTTCAGAAACTTTTAGTTATATTTAATTTATTGATTGATTATATTTTACTATAGATATTATGATATAAGACGTAATTAATTATGGTTTAAAGTAATTTGCATCAATGATTTAAAAATAAACACACAACTTAAATGAAATGTTTTACACCTAATTAATTTTTAATTACAATAAATCATGAAGTTAGTTAAGCTCTAAATAAAGTTTGAGAATGCAGAAATAGTTATTGCTATAAAATTGATTTATATGCGATTAAAAAAAAAGTATATGTATATATATTTTGACCTCTGTGAATGAGGTTTTATTAACACCATGTCTTTGGATTAAAAATTTTATTATAAGTACAACTGAAAATAGATTTTCACATGTACCTGTATCTACATACATAAATTATATTGTAGCATATTTGATAGGTTGAGCTATTCTTTTTGCAAACAAAACTTGAAAAATTTTCAAAGATAGGGAAAAAAAATATTTTCAATTATTGGGGTTCTTTGTTTTTTGGACATCTTATACAATCAACTACTACTACTTTTCTCAAAAATGAATATGGATTATCCTGTTATTTCTTTTCTATAAGTAAATTGATCTAATTAATTCTTGAGAGTCACGGCAAATTGAGCATAAATGTCAAATAAAAAAAATTCTGGTCAAGAAAAATCATGATAGATTCTATATGAAAGGCTCCATCAGAGAAAAAATAAAGTCTCATAATTGGTTCCTAATCTTTAGGTACCTGTGACCCTTTTATTAAAAGCTTAAAACCCTTTTACTTTCCGTGAAGAAGAGGAAAACAATCATCTTTCAAATCAATTAATTAGCTAACCTAATATCTGGTATCGATAACCCTCCTTCAAATTGGAATAATCATAGAGTCCATAATTGACCTATGAATGAGACATGATGTAACAAAATACATTTTTCATTTTCTAGGTGCTTGTTAGAATAATATATGTGTTGTTAGGTAGTAAATTTGTCTGAAATGTCAGTGTATCTAAACGCATTACGAGCTTAAATAACAAATTATTTAAACTTTATAGAAAAATAAAGACACTTATTTTCCATATATGTTTGGTTTTTATTGATTTCTAATGAAACCTGTACTGAATAAATTATATTATCCGCTTCGTGCTAGTAGAGAATTACATATTTTATTTGTTTTGAGTAGATATTAAAATAAAAAAATCCTGATATCATGATTCCTAGTGTCCAAAGTAGGGTATGACGGACACCAATACCCCCCCAAAAAAATAAAAAAAACTTTTTTTTCTTTTTGCCTGAGCATAAGCAATTTGTAATAATTTTCTTTTCGATACATAAATCAAAGAGATAGACTCTCATTAATCATTTCTATCCCATATGTTTGGCAGTCCCTCATTTACTCTAACGCTCTCCAACTCCATATATTGATCACTTTCTTCTTCTTCTTCTTATTATTATTATTGTTAATTCACCCCATGTTGCATAAATTCAACACACTGTGTTATCTATCATATATGTTCGTATATGTACAAACAACATCGATAGATAGGTAATAGAGACCTTTCTCCTGGTTGTTGTCAATCACTTCAAAGGTAGAGCAAACATGGAAGGACTACAAATTAGTCATTTTCCGCTGGTATGACAAAAACCTTAGGGTGCCATCAAAATGTTGTTCGTTTTTTTTCGCAAAATATTGTGGAAAAACTTGTCAACCTGCATCATATTCCTATAATTATCTGTCAATCTAGGTGAATCAATGAGAAAATGTTTTTTTTTTAAGCATATGAACGCGAATATCATAAATGTTGTATTGCAAATTTTTTTAGTCTTTATTTTTATGTCATTTCATAAATGTTTTTTTATTTATATAATTTTATTTTGTTTTCAACATCTTCAAAAGTTTGAATGTAACTAATGTTAGTTGAGAATATATGTATAAACCAGATGCAATTTCCTTTATTCTTGAAGTTTTAACCAAAATGTCAAGATGTCACATTGATCTGATTGATGGGATTTGACTCCTTTTAAACCATTGTATATTTATGTGTGACTATGCATGTATGCTTTGAAGATGACATCACATGACCTCTTTGTCTTTCATATCAGGGCTATGACTACTACTAATTGTAAGAATGTGGGATCATCATCATTTTGTCTGTCTCTTGTCTCAAAAATTATTGAATTAAATATATATATGCAACTAGTTCCTTCATGAGACCTCTATCCTTGAAGGGGCACTCTAAATTTTAATATGGGAGTTCCAATTAAAAAAATATAGGATTATCAAGACAAGAATCTTGGATGACGTCTGAAATATTTGAGTACTATAACAATTCTGCACTTTTAAAATAATAGATTTTCAATTATCTGTAATTAAAAATGAGCCAATGGAGTAAGGGACACGTGCTCCAAATGGTCTCCCATAGTTTTGGCATGGTTTATACCGTTTTTAAAATAATTTAATAAATAAATAACTCTAAGAAGTTCCACTCAGTATAGTTATTTACTTCTACTTTGTTATATTTTTCATCATTTATATTCATTTATTTAGCCCTATGAAATTAATATATTACTCTCTATGTGCATATATAATTTAATTATTTTCTGATACTAAATATATTCTAAACTGTTGAGACTCTGAATGTTTAATTATCTGAAATAGAGTAAAAAAAATCAAATCAACAGCTGCATAAGTCCCCTTTATTCCTCTCTAGCAATCTATTTCTCTCCAACTGGTTCGAGAGTAGAATGAATATGGATTAATCTGCTGAAACCTGGGGTAATTTTTCCAGATTTGGACAGAATGAGAACTTAAAGAGTGAGGAATAAACATACTATGAATACATTTGTAAAATATAAAAGTCACCCAATACATATTTTTAAACTGTGTATGTATAAAGTATTATAAAGTACTAATAGAATACTTTTTAAACGAAACTATGGAAGATAAGAGAATCAATCAACTACCTCCTAGGTAACTTGATAGGCCTACATACTTTCTTAGATCCTCCACGATTCAACTCATTTGAGTACATATGTCCTTGAAAATGAAGACAACAAGATCATTATCATCATCCTTCATTGTCTACCCTTCAATGAGCCCTTGTCAGATAATTAAAAAAAAAAATCTTAGCTCACAACGTGCATGCGCCAAAAATGATAAGTTGGAAAAAAGATACTCCAACGTACTATGTGTCTATGTACACTAGGTACTAAAATATACCTACCTAAGTACATACGTTGGTGTGTATGGATGAATGAGAAGTTTTTAGTAGATATATGTACATATGTGTAATTATAGCAAGTAAAGGAAATATGAAGGAAACATCACTATCAGCAGCAGCAACAACAACAACAGAGTATGGGAAGTGAAGTATATATTTTTTTCGAGCCTTGCCAATTAAATTAAAGATACATATCTTTGCGGAAACTGCGTGTTTACTTCTTATTCTCACACATCCCCTTTTTACTACCAAGCAACTAAGCAAATCTTGGATCCTTTACCTGGCATTTTCTATTACCTAAGTAAATTACATAATTAACTTCATGATAAGTAAACTACATTTTACTTTGTACAATTTTAAATCATCCATATTTACATAGAGTATAATACTTTGTCAATTCTACTATGAACAATTAGCAAAATTAAATCTAATTCCTACGTCATAGATCACTAATAGAACTCAATTTTTTATGATGACTCATTCAATATATGATTTTGTACATATCCGTTCAAAAATGGATAATAAAAATATTGGTACATTTATATCTCGGACCCTAATGAAGAAAATACAAGGAACTCATTTCATTTATTTGATTCTTCTCCATAGAAAAACATTTTCTTATTTGAGGATCAGCAAATAATTATACCTGACGTCATTTGCAAATAATGATCATTAGAAAACCTTATACCATTTTATTAAAAAAATATCTTTGAATTTTCCTCCATTCTGAGAAAATTTTCAAATTCACATATGAATGTACATAGTATGTAACACAAAAATTGATGATTTCTATTACTTGAGGATAGTAATCATAGCATTGCTCTGTATTATTTTTATACGTACTATATACGTACTTAGGTGATGACATATAATTTACACTTTGGCGATGACTACCTACGTATAGCAATAATTTATCGATAAATTGCCAAATGACAGATAATAATAAAATGTAGATTTGTGGTCATTTTTGACAGTTTTCCTCATATATTTTTGTACATATGCATGTAATGAATTGACTACAACTTCAGAGTGACTAACCAAATTGAGTGCTTTTAAGTAAAATTAACTTTTTAATTTATATATGCATGTTATATACATATATGTATATATTATGTGAAGACATAAAAAATCATTCTAATTAGAGAAAATTACAAAACAAAAAACAGATTAGTAACAGAACGTTTCACGCAATATTCAAACTTGATATTGATGTCATTAATTTTTTCAGCATCCGGGCATTGAAGGAAAGAGATAACTTTTTCCGCTAGAAGGGTTTATCTCTTTTCGCTAACACACTCTCATATATATATATAATTAATAGTGAATTGTCATGATAATTATTATAGCTAATTGATTCATTTGATCTTTGTTGTAGCTTTCATGAGTTTAAATATGCATGGGTCTTTAAGGTCTAATTGGATAATATTTATAGGTACACGAATTCAGGAATTGAAAAAGTCTTCAAGTCCAAATAACTTCTTAGAATGTTTGGTACTGATATTGCATTATATACATATATTTAAATAAACTAATTGATTGTTCATAATAGTTAATAAAATGAAAACATGAGGCAAAAATTATAAGGGAATCCCAGGGGTGATTTGTATACATACTTTCAGGTATGTTTGCGAACTTTTTTTTAGTATGTCCTTAGTTTGTAAAGTATTTGAAGTATATACTATCCTATTTTAGTTTGTAAAGTAAAGATTTGCAAAAGATAACAAAAAACCCAAGGACATACATATAGAAAAAGTTTGAGTGAATTTGTCAACTTGTTAAGAAGAATTTTATTTATACATAAAGGTAGATAATCAAAAATTCAAGAACTATAAGTAGCCATTTAATTCATGCGTAAAAAAAGAAAAAAGAAAGACAAATCTATTTTCTCAGTCTTTATCACCTTGATTTCAAAAGACAAATGATATTGAAGATACACCTACATACATATTTACATATATAAAAATACCTTAATACCCAGGTTAAAAAGTACAATTTATCAACGTTAGTCTCTTCATTAATTTTAATCAAAAATATGAAAAGAAACTATACTCCGAAGATTTCTCATAATCTCTCTCATAAGTAAGAAAGGGCAAAAAACTATTGCACTTCTTAAATGAAAACAAAGGCACTTTGATAGTAGCTTCATCATTATTTGGAGAAATATATGTAAGAAAAAGGTTTCCCCACAGATACATTTTTCTATCATTAAACAAGTAGAGTTCCCCCCCCCCCTCTCCTCTCCTCCAAAAAAAAAAAAGAGAAGAAAAATAGTAATGCTGCAATTTCATTGCAGGTTATAAAAGTTGGTTTTCAAAAAACCAATGTATGCAGTGCCTACTTATATTAGAAAATTTAATGCTTCATTCCCCTATGACAAATATTTCACCCAGGTTCATCATTTTCAATGACAAGTAATTGTAGTGACTTTGCAACTCTCTTTTTCGTCTTTTTTCATGCATACTTTGATAGTATTCCTGATGGTAGTTAAAATAACGATACTTAAAGACATGGGAACGTTCTAAAATGTACATCATTTATTTATTCTTTAGTAACTATCTCCAGGAGTTGTTCAAAAAATGGAGAGAGCTACGATAATTTCTTGTTCCAAAATTGATCAAATAAAATTTGAGGATAGTTCACAAAAGTTTTTTTAGATTACAAAATCTTACTTCTTAAAAAGCTAATTAATAGAGTATGTCATCATAAATGAATATTGAAAGTTTGAATTCGTGATATACAAACAGAGCTATCTTTATCTAACTATCTACATAGATATATTTTCGCTCTTTTTTTTCAAAAAATTACACCTATTCAACAATTTGAAAGAATAGAGTCACTTGGACGAATGAAGTGCTAGAGTATTTATAATAAAAACAACTGAAGCAAAAAAAAAAAAAAAAAGTACACATAGTTGGCCAAAATGGAGGTTGTTGAACTTTTAGACTGGTGATAGAACTTCCTTTCTTCCATTTTTTACTTGCCCCTATCTGTTTGTTAAAAGTGATTGTAACTGGTTTCCTACTGTTTCTGAATTGACGTTAAGATTTTGATAGTTTTTTTTCAATTTTTCTATTTTGTAATAATTTGAGAGCTGTTGTTTTTTCCGGTAATAAATTTTTTGTTAATGCTTTAATTACTTATGTGCATCGATCCAGCCAGGATCAATAAATCAGTTAGTTGACTAAATTGGCTAATTTTAGGAAGTTTTAAATTTATTATTCCTTAACTGAAGCTGTAGTGTGTTACCCATATTTCATTTACCTAAAAAACAAGATTCAATATTTACAAATAAATAAGGAAATTAATGAGATCAATACATTTTAGCTATTGAACCATTGCAGCCATTTAAGGAGTTACTTAAGTTATATACAGTCAATGATATTTATATTTTTCATTTATTATTTAAAAACTAAACACCTGTATAAAGTTACATGTGTGATCACACTGGTCATCAATAAAATGAAACTGGATCCCCAACTTAACAATTCTCAGAAGAGAAATTCTAGCAAGTATTATTTTAAAATCTTGACAGCTAATTCATTTGATTTGCCTACGTGATCTTGGAGAAGAATTATGAACTAATCAAAGTAACCATGCTCTAGCTTTTGTGTAGTTAAATTCACTGGAGTTCCTAACATCCAAAAAATCCATAGTCGAGCCCTTGGGTATTACTTACTACGGTGTTGCAATTATTTTATATCCCACTAAAAATTAGTTATTTGTATTTTTAAAACAACAATGTTGTTCTTTATTGCATCTTAGAATAATACAATGAATCATAACCTTATTCTTATAAAACGCATGACCTTGACATATGTAAGTGTATATATATATATATATAGGTATTTAAAATACAATATTTTTAAGTATATAAGTAATATATATATATTATCGGTTTGTTTTTGGGAATTTAAAAATCTAGAGGAGAGAATCTTAGTTTATTTTTTAAATGGATTTTGTAACACGTAAAGACTTTTTTTTTTTTTTTGATTATTCAATTTATATTTTGATGCATGCATAGTTTTCTTAACGAAAACTTTTTTTATGTACTTAATATCCTTCTTATTCAATTACAGATATGTAGATGTATCCCAATCATTGCTATTAACAAAAAATTCTAGTTCTATTTATCTGTACATAAAAATACACGTATCAAAGTTATTATTATTACACATGTACAAATCTATCTTTTAGTATCATTTTATATTTAAGTCATTGGGATTTGAATGACATTTTCAAAAAAAATATTTTTAACAAATCAATATATTTATATTGAGAACTTTGCTTTTGTAAGTTGTCATAGGGACAAAATATATTAGTTATTCTTGTATTTACATTGATGAATCATTTTTGCAGAGTTTCTTTTTCTTTTTATGAATGAAAAATCTATGAAAAAGTTAATTCCTTATGTCAAGTTCATGATAATTTATTATAAAATCGTTAACGAACCTTTTTGATTTTTGAAAGCTAAGAACTTCAGATCCTCATACTAAAGACTTTTAATATGTTAAAATACATACCATACAATACCATGATAGTGTTGCCACCTTTTGGCTATAGAAATATTAGGTCTATGTTGATGTTGAGTGATCTGGTTACTATCAAAAAGAGAAGCTCTTTTGTAGTTTTCTAACCTAAATTAAAAAAAAAATTAGATTATCTTATTTTGTCCGGTATTTCAGTCCTTCGTTTAAATAAAAGACATATAAGTATATTGTCAAGTCAAGGACACAAAATTAGCACATAAGACATGCATCTTCAAAAATAAGTTATTTTTTAACTTTTTCCAAGAATAGAAATTGCACAACGTTATTCATACAACCCTTCCCTTCGAAGAGATAAAAGACAAAAAAAAGAAAGTTCCAAAATGGGGTGAAAGTTTAGTGGATTCATCATTAGATGAACTATTACTGTTGAACTATTAATTAATTAATTAGTTGAATAACAAAATTTAATTTGAGTCCAACAAATCAACATTTAGAACACGTGTGAGTAGTGGTCAATTTGTATAGGTGCAAACTGACAACTGACAATTAAAAATACATTAGAACTGTTGACGTTGTTTGAATAGCATTGTACTTGGTCTAAAATATTCCAATGCTATCTATAATAGATAAAAGATTTTGAAAGTGCAGGTAATTGAGAAAAAGTTATAGTTTATTGATCCTTTGAAAATGAGGGACTTTACATCGATTTCTCAACAAAACCTCCTCCCCACCATCTATGTAATTGATCTATGCCTCTATGCAAAATATCATTATTTTAGGATATCAATTAAAATTTTCAAAATCAAAATAATAACAAAACTACATTTTAGGATCATATCTTAGATTTGTGGAATGTAGTTTTTGGTTGTCCTTGGAGATTTGTTCAATTATGGAGAACTCCACAGAATCAGCACTACAATAAGTTGAGCTAAAACTCTCATTTATGATAAAAAAATGACTTGTTACACTTTGTCTTTGGGCCCACGATATACGCCACATTTATTACATAATGAATTACAAAAGGGATGAATGTTGTTGTGATATAAGAGAAGTGTGATTTGACGTGCATACTACATAGTGTTATGACAAGGTTATTGGAATAAATATATCATACATATTTGACATGAATTCTGTACAGAGAAAAAGTCTTTTTTCTGCCTTTTCATTTGAAAAAATAAATTGCTATTTTCCTCTGTATGATAACGCAAATTTGTCTTTCGATTTCATTTAAATCCCCCCCCCCCTCCCCCTTTTCCCCCTGTCTTACTTTTGACCGGAGATAATAACAAAAGAATTAAATTATAATTATTATAGATCTCTTATTAAAGGATAATCTTCTGTTATTTATTTATATTATTTTTTCTCATATAAAAAAATAAGGTTCTTTCCCTTTCTTTTAGCTTGTCTATTCCATTAATCTAATCCTTTTTAACTAAAAGAAAAGAAAAGAGAGAGAGAGAGAAAGAAAAAAAGAAAAAAAAAACATCGTAAAGTTTCTCAAGATCCTAAAAAAGGATTCCCTCTGTTTAGTATTACTATTATTATTATTATTTAAATAAATAGAAAAAGAAACTTTTCTCATTATTACTCTAATTTAAGCATCATAAATATTGTGTAGCTTTCTTGGGGGAGATTTAGATAGTCTTTTCAAAAACCAAGAGCATATATGTATTATTTATATTTGGTGAAGAAAGTGTCAATTAAAAAAAGACAAAAAACATGAGTCATTTGATTATTCAAATGATCTTTATCATTTTGAATTCATCAAATCTTGAATGTCCCTAACAAAGGTTCGAGTATTTTCAAGATCATAAAATGCACATTGGTATTTATTTGAAAAAAATTATGTTTATTTGTCAAGGGTTTGTTTTGAAACCTGTGAAAAAATAATCAATTGAGTTAGAGCTAGTCAAATGATGAAATTTGTTAATGACTCACAAATAATGTACATATATGTTATATTTAGTTCTTCTGCAATCATTTGTAAATTTGGATTTTATATGAGTGTGCAAAACTTTCGTTGCACTCAATTCACTGTGAAAAAAAAGTTCAATGTTGGGAAAGCTAATATTTGGGATACGTTTCTTTGTTTTTTGATATGTATGGTCAGTACGTTAAGAAAATAAATCAAGAATAGACAATGGTATGCAGAAAATTGAGTCATTCATTGTACCTGGTTAAATCTTTTTCAATAGATGACGTCATATTTGTTTTTGAATCCTAGTTTTCCGATCGTCAACGATAAGTACACAAAAACCAAATCTATTACGTCTGTTTACAATGCATTAATACGTTGTGATATGCTTTCTACTTACTTCTACTTATAATTAATTATTATTATTCATTTTTGAACTGATATAAAATATAATAAATGACTAATAAAATTTTTTTAGATTCCATTATTACATAAGACCTAAGTTAGAGCATGATTAGGATTACTCAATCCATGAATTTGATTTATGGTTAATTCAAGTAAGTAACTTCACTATGAGGTGCTACATTATTTTATTACCTTTTATTCACTCATTTGATCATTAGCAATTGAACAATTCATTAACATTTAGTTATTTTAATTTGAATACCTTAACAGTTCCATGTATTAGTCCTTTTTCACCTCAATTTATGGTCCAAATATAAGATATTAGAGGTATATGTATACTTATCTTCGATTGTGCCGATGGTGGCTTCTTTGACTCTTTCATGTTTTCATTCCTCTGGGGGTCAGTATTGATATTAGTTCAGAACTTTAAATGATATTATGAATAGATTTAATTATACTCTGTACTGATTTTTGTATTCAAGGAGTAATTAAAATTAAATGCATGAAAGTTTCTATGATGGAAAAGAGATCTCAATTGTGCAGAAACGAACATGATATTCCTTTTAAATTTCATATTTAATCTTATTTAGAAGTAATTACTACTGATATTCACATAGATAATGGAGAAGAAAAAAATAGGACAGAATTACATCAGTAGGTTGATTACAAAAATACTATCGTAAACTTAAAAAAACATCTAAGAAATTTCCACCACATAATTATATACATATTGTTAAGTGGACATATCGTTCTGATTACTAATGAACAACTTCACTATGATGTAAATTACCTCTTTAATATGAGAATTAGAAAAAAATCCAAATGTTAGCTCTTCGCATAGTGAATTTTTCTTGTATTGACCTTTATAACCGTGCAATATATACTTTCTTGGGATCATATTGATATATAAGTATTGACTGAAGACTAGGTAGCAATTTAAATATTTCTGAAATCCCATTGAATGTAAAAAATGTTGTCAATATGGTAAAATAAGAAGAAATATTGATTAAAAATATAAATATTTTGCTACTAAAGACCAGTCATGTCTTTCTAAAAATTCCAGGACTCCAGTAATAACGATGAAAGAACTGTGAAAAGAACAGTTTATTTAAAAGTATATTTCAAAAGGGTATTTTGAGTCAAACCCTTTCTTTAAAATTATGTACATAGGTAGTTAAAAAGGACCAAGCATTTTGAATGCTTATTTTTTTGTTCAAATGTCAACAATTACATTTGCATACACATGCAGTGATGTGTAATTCAAGTCACAAAATAGTTTTTGAACAACATACTACTACATCAAGACGTTTCTTATACTCTTTGATTTTGACGGACTCTGGTCATTTTCCTTAATTATAGAGCGGTAGAATAAATTTAGATATTTAATCCATTTGAATGATAGCACACATTAATATTCATATAATATTCTTTTCTCCCATAGAGTTGATTATAAAGATATTGTCACATGTACTTCTTTATTTTGTGTCAGTTATCTAATTACAATTTTTACGTACAAACAATCAAGTCATAAATCTAAGTATATTAGCGAGCAAAAACTGAATTGAGAGTGCAAATGAGTTGCTTTAAATATATTTGGAAAATGCAAGGAAGGAATGCTTCAAGTGCTTGTGTGTGTATACATATATACTCTACAAGAATCATATTTTCACCAGAATCTGGAACTGAAGGAATGGAATTGTATGTGTGTACATTCATATGTGTTGTTTGTGTTACGTCAATAAATTTTCCTCCTTAGAAGAAAAAGAAAAAATTGTAAGTAAAATTTGGCATCTATTTTGCTTTATACTTCTATTTGTGTGATATATATATATATATATATTTCATATATGTATTTATGAGTTGATATAGAAATAACATATATAGTATGTATTTTTTTTTATCCTATTTCATTTTGCTAGGCGTTGAAAACATTAAATGACTCGGTTCATTCAATAATATTTGTTTTATCTATGTTTAATTGGATACGGATTTAAAAAATAGGAATTTAAAGAACTAAAAAAAAAAAAAGAATGCAATCAGAATAAATATATTTACTTTAAACTATTGTCCGACTGATATTTGGGTAAAGAAAATAACCAGAAGAAAATTGACTGATTCATCAGCCGATGATCAAATCAAAATCTTAATCAGGAGCCCACACACAAAAAAAGAACTATCACTCTCAGTGTGTGTAAAAATGATGCTTGAAATACCGTTCAAAAAATAGCCTAACCCTGATTTGCTGAGGATTTTTAAATAAGGGTGGGAATGAGAAAATCATTTGTTACTATTTTGCTGCTTTGTCTCATTTTTCAGCTTTTATTCGATTCATTTTAGCATATTTTAAGGAAAACGAATAGAAACGAGTGTTTTGTTGCATTTTTAAATTATTTGTAATGTTGCAACATCTCTACTTGATGACAGACATGTGGTGATATAAAAGGGTGCAAATCCATACATAGTTAAGACTTCAATTATTTTTTTTGTTGGTCTAACCCACTAAATTATATTAGCTTCTTGTGCATATGAATAAATTAAACATTCGAACATTTAGAGTTTGCTCAGCTCCATTTAAAGTTAAAAAAGTTGACAACTTTTTTGAATTTTCTTTAATTCTCCTTTCAATATCATCCAAATATATTGAGATATAGATTTTTTTGATTAAAAATTTTCTTTAGCTAAATAAATAATTTTGAAGAAAATATCTGCTCAAATTTCCTCAGACCTTTTCAAGTTAAATAAATAAAAGATTAAGGAGAAAAAATATCTGTATATACCGTGTATAACGTGCAAGTTTTCTCCTTTTTTCTATCATTGAATAAATTACTTAGTTCAAAAAATCATTACATAGAATCATTATTTGAATTTTGATGTTTTATTTTAAACTTACCTTGTAGATTATTAATCAAAAGTTCATCTCAAATTCCCCTCTAATTAGAACTAATTGTTACGGAAAAGATATAATTTCTTGTCATATATTTATTCCAAAACTACTTTAAATAACATTACATAATTGAAATGAAAAAGTTCTAGGGGCAACACTTGCTAGGAAGAGCTCTTTTTTTTATAATTTTCCCATTTTATTTTATGGATGACTGGCGTGGTCCTCTTTTGAATTTTATCGAAGTTTTGAATTTTTCCATAAAATAATCTCAACAATATTTTTTTTAATTCCTCATATCATTAATAAGTGATTACATTATGTATTTACACTGAATGCACAAGTCAATAAAAAAAATCTTTTAGCCTCCATATTTAATTCCACTAATTGCCTTTAAAAAATGAAATTTAATAGTTTCGTCCGTAACTAGTCAATATAGATATTTGTAGCACGTGATGTGCCGATCATACTTTCTGCATGCATGTATGTAGAACACAATCAGGTTTTTAGAAAGATAAGGTGCTGAACCCTTCGAGCACACAAGTTCTAAAATGTTATGTGCCCGAAAATGAATATATTTTGTCCTGAACTTGGATATTTTATATAAATTCAATAAAAAATACTTAAATATTATGCTATGAAGTGGAATTTAAAATTTTATTTATGCCTGAGCTGTAATGCTTTGCTTATGAATTCATAATTTTAATGGTTATTTGAATTAAGGAAGAGAAGAAAATTTCACGCGCTGTATCTGGTGGGCTCAGAGATGGGTAACCCAGCGTGTCTGAGAGCAAAATACCGTAACAGGAACACTCTCAATGTCCAGATCTGAGAAACATATTTTGTTCATCTACTCTTCATTTTTCTTCTCCTGTAGTTGGCTAAGACATCATAGATGTATATTTGTATTTCTATTTTGTTTTAAAGACCTTCACTTGGTAATGGTAAAAACGAAAATTATTTAATAAATCTAAAAGTGAAGTTAAACGTAAGAAAGGAGATTTCTTAGTATTTGAATATTGGTTGTAAAGTGGCAATTCCATTGCATGAGATACATTTTGATAGTTAATGAATGATTAATTATATTCATACTTCAAATAAACATGCTTATAAATATATATGAACAATTGAAGTGACGAACAAAACCCTTTAAAAAGGGGAAACATTTACATTTTCATAGGATTGGATGAGTCCACAAAAAATATCTACCCATATTTGGAATCAATATAAATTTTAAAGTTAATAAATTATTTTATATGTGTATTTTTATTTATTTATTTTCTTACTCAAAATGGTCTATGGTGAAGTTGTAGAAATACCAAAGAACTCAATTTGAAAATACTCAAAAACTAGACTTTATCAAAAAAAAACAATCTAACTACCAATTTGTAATTAGGACTTAAAGAACTAATAGAAATTGATCTATGCCCTAAAATACCTATTTTCAACAATGTAAAGTTATGTTGACTTGTGTTGTTAGAATACATATGATGAATTAATTAATGACGAAAGAGGAAAGGGAATTTTTGGCTGTGGAAATTTGAAAATGTTTAAACTTGATTAACAACCAAAATACATATATTCATGCTCGTCCTCAATTTTCACATAAACTATATTGACTTTAATTTAAAAATATTTTCAGTAAAATTTCACAAAAACAGTAAAAAGTAATATGTATACTAGTTTCGCTCAAGACTTTTTAATTTGACCCATAGTTTGTCTTACTAATGATTTATTATCTTGCTAAAATGATAGAGGAGATGGAAGTACGAGATTGACTAATTGTTTGATAATTTAACAAAATAGAGGAGCACAACAGCTGAAAGACTGGGGGTAAATATATGTAGTTACAGGAAGAAAATATAGGTCCTTTGATTTTAGAACAACTACAATTCAGGTTGATGAAGATGTTATTATTCGTGGTGATGTTCCTTTCAGTAAACTTTCAAATAAATGTATATTTTGATAAATATGAAGTTTAGATATTATGGGTCAAAATGATCACTTATTGTCGTCCTAGTATGATTAAAAATCAGGTCTTTCGAGTGTAACTGGAGAATTTGTTCTTTTTTTAAAAAAAATTCTCTGCTGATTTTTCAAGGGAAAAAATATGTGTAATTACAATCAGAAAACTATGACCAATTACAGTCATTATTTTTTCTCAAAAATCCTTTAATCGTCTCACTCATGTCTCATTTAGACTTTATTTTTGTAAGAACTTTGTAGAGAGAACTTCATATCATAGCCAAAGACCGTCTTCAAGTTGTAAAATATATTTTTATAGGAATTATATTTGAATATAATCCATGGAGTACCTTTTTATAATTCAAGACTTGCTGAATTTCATTAACAGGAATGAAAATCATACTAATTATTATACATACATTATAATAATTTCATGCCAAATCATTATACACATTATGACTATGTGTACCTAAGTGTATATTTTTATGGCATGCACCATAAAATAAGCTATGTGGATCAATTTGAGAATATTTGTAATTAATATTTTATGTCAGATAATCACTTTATTACGTTTCATAGACTGGTTTAATTATCATAGATATTTAGTAGCGTTTGTATGTACTACATATGTGTATGTATGTAAGTACATAGGTAATGATGATGACAGAGGAGAAGAATCATGACTACATAAAAAATCTTGATATATGTATAAAATATAGAGGTATTATATAAATTTATAATCGTTGCTTCCTATTTTACGAAAAAAAAAAAAAAAAATTAGAAATTTTCTACAAAACCTCTGCATTAAATACATACATGTTTCTTCTTCGAAGGGAAAATTAAATACTCGATAGATTTAATCATTCTCATTAACACACTTGCAGAGAAATTCCTCACATCACTAATAATTTTCAATGTCATATACGTACAATTATTTCATACTTTTTTTTTATTATTGCAATTTCCTCTAATCATTGCAACATAGATATATATTTATGCCATAATATTAACAATTTGGACCATTTCGTCATAATTTTGACTGTGTTGAGACTAATTAGTATGGAAGAAGAAAAAGAAAACACTTACTTTCATGACATTTTATCTCTATAGTATGGTATTTGCTTATAATTCCCTAATTATATTGAATTTCCAATCTGTCAAAAAAAAAATATAATACATTCATTTTTTTTTAACAAAATCTATTATTCAAAAATTTAATTATATTTATCCCTCTTTTACTTTTTTTTTTAAAAAAAAAAAAGCCCGAAAATCATGGATAACCTTCACTTTATGTATGAACTCTCAGTTCATGAATGACATATATGTTTTGTCATCTTTTTGTATGAAGAAAACTTCAAAATATGTAGTGTATAAAAAATATAAAATAGTGTATTAAAAAGCAAAGGTAATTAAGACACTAAAGATGAGTGATATACATGAGATAGATCATGAGACTCCTTTTTGAAGAACTTGTTGAGTCAACCAGGATCAATGTAACATAATTTAAAAAAAGAAAAATCATTTTACATATAGTGGTCTTTACACTTCAAAATTAGTCTGCTCTGCTAAGGTGATCTTAGCAGGTACCTAAAGCACCATAGAGGATATTATTAATAAAGCCACCTATATTTAGATATTTCTTTTTTGAAATTACATAAATGGTGTAAGTTTAACTTTGATGTATCCCTTATCGTTAAATACCAAAACAAAAAGACTCTTTGATAGAAATTTGATGTTCTCTTATTCGTGGAATTCATTTAAATAATGTTATTGACCTTGATTGAAAGACTTATATTCATCTATACTATTTATGGTAAAATAAGAAATATTGATATTCTTCATATAAACCTAGGTTCTATATAAATATCAGAGAATATGAGAATTGAAGCAACATGTAATCATGGATAAACGTCTAAAATTACTTGATAAGTAAGAGAAATAGCAATACTACAATTAAGATCTGTGACACAGATTACACTTATATATGTATGTAGATTGTATATTTCTGTTCCTTCATAGACAAGTACAATATATGTATATATATAGTAGGTAATCATTATCAAAAAAGTGTTTTATACTTTGTCTCTTACTTGACTCTGATTAAAACTTTATGAGAAAAATAATTAAAGTTAGCAAGTGAAACACAAGTAGAATAGGTAGGTATATAATTTTTACAAATTGAAAACACTTGTTTCACAATTCACTATCAGTTTTATATACTTTTAAGGGGAAGAGGGTCTGCGACTACACATGAATGACCCGAAAATATACACCATATAACAAAAATTCATTCACTCTGTCAAAAAATCAAGGATGGGTCTTTATTTAACATGCATATGTACCTTCAGTACAAACCTTTCAACATTGATTAATTACTCAATGTCTAATAATGCTCTTAATACTACTAGGTACCTACTTGGTAAGAGTCAAAAATGTATTTCAAAACAGCTGTGAATAAACAGCCTACATTGTTTTGTCTTAAATATAATACTCTTAGCAAAGTTTTGTGGATTTTAATGCTCTAAGGATTTTTAAAGAGAAGGACACGGACTGGTTACTAGTAGTCCTCTCTTAAAGACAGAGAAAGAGAGAGAAAAGAACAATACGTAGAAGTTGAGGAAGACAAAAGTCAAATATAAAGTAATTAAACACCTGTAATTTAAATCATAATACTCTATGTATGTTTTTTACTAAATGTCCTTACTACAGTCAGAAATATCAATGTTGTATAAATGATTCTAGATAGGTATATATGTATATATATTATATGGGTAAGTATTTTAGGAATAGGGGCACATAGATAAAGCTATATGTGTGCATGGAAATTTAGTTTAGGTAGAAAGGAATTATTTATTGCGACAATATTGAATAAAATGAGTTGTAATAAGTGTTACATGAATATTTCTGATTGACACGTTTCATCTCAATTTTCTTCTTTTTTTTTGCCATCTTATTTAATTGTAATTTTTATTTATTTTATCCTTGTAGATTCGTTTTGTTTTTATTCTATTTCATATACCTACATAGGCATGTCACAAATAAATAAATAAATAAATAGAATACTAATTTACAATGTAGTTTATGCATTATTACTACATATCTTATCGCATAGAAAAAAAAAGGAGAAAAAGGTGTAATTGATAGATATGCAGGCATAAATATATAAGTTATGTACTTACATTTGTACCTAATTACATATCTAGGGTAGAAGGCACACCATGAAAATCTCTCAAGACTTTAAAAAATTATTATTATTATTTCAATAATTTTGACAATATTTTTGTGAATGAAAAATATCCTTTAATTCAAATATGTCTACTGGCTTACTTGTGTAAATAAAGCGTCAGGCCTACATTCATTCATAGATAAATAAGCACGTAATTTCATTTCTAAGGCCAAGGAGTTTATTATACAACATCATTACCCCTCCAATTATAAATTTATGTCATATAAAATATTCTAAAAGTATGTACACATCACTTTGTGCCTCGTAGAGACTTACTTACATTTATTACATGCTAAAATTATAATCAGTGTTTTGCTTCATTTATTTTTTTGTCAGTTTTGTCTTAAAGATTAGTTATATAGAGTAATTCAGTAGGGCAATACACCAATTCGAATTTGGCTATTTATTTATATGTACTTTTCCTGTAAATATATCCACAAGCAAAAAATAAAATGTTATATTAGTTCGAAGCACTGACAGTCTTTAAGAATTCGGATTTAAACTCTTTCAATATCCCAGACTGTTTGGAGTGTTGTTTAACTATATTACAGAAACGTATTTATAGTTTGTGTCCCTATAATTACTTCCAAATTTAGTTTTGATGGACTTTTTCCTAGATAGATTTTGTCAAAAGCTATATGTCTTCTTCTTAATCTATTAACACAAAAAGGGCCAGATTTCTAATCATACTAAAACGACCATAAGGGATCGATTTGACCCGCAGTATCTAAGCTACGTATTTGTCAAAATGTACATTTATTTGAAAGATTACGGAAAGGAATGTCACGAGGATCTTATTATCTACCTAAATTGTAGTTGTTCTAAAATCAAAGGACCTATATTTTCTTCCTGTAACTACATATATTTACTCTCAGTCTTTCAGCTGTTGTGCTCCTCTATTTTGCTTCATCATCGAAGGATATGTTAATCTCGTATTTCCATCTCATGTCTTATATTTATGGAAAATAGAATTGAGGACACTCATAAGATATTTGGGCCAAATTTATCCATTTTGTCCGAAATAGGTTAAACTGACATAGGTTCACATCAAGACAAAGTCAAGGACCAGCATGAATAATTATATTTCTGCAATTAACCATAAAATATATACATTTTCTAATTTCAAAATGATCAAACTAACCATCTTGGACCTTCTATATAGTGTTAATATGACTCTGTAATTTAGTTCATTGATTGAACCTTAGAATGACAAAAATAATTATCCTTGGTTATCACATCATAGCTAATAGGTATCTACATAAATGCCAATTACTTATAATTGAACAACTTTGATTGGTGGGAAATAAGGACGTCAGGGACGATTAATATATAGATTTTTCGTATCTGATGTGTGCATACGTACCTGGATATATAATTTATTCATCTCTCTTATTAGTAGGTATTATTTGATTTCCTAAACATATATGTAGTAGCTATACAACTATTTTTGATGTGTAATAAAAATAGTATTGTATTTATAATATCCAAGTCTCTTTTTGAGTTTGCTCATAAATTATTAAAGGTGTAGTACTACATATCAGGGAAAAGTAATTTGAAAGAAACACCTCTAATTAGGTTTAAACAATATAAGAAAAAATAAATAGCCCGTTTTATTTTTCTTAAATAAGTATCATCATAATTTGAAGGAACGAGAGAGAAATAAGGGCGGGGGGGGGGGGAGATGCATTTTCTTAATCATTGTCTAAGTGTCTTCCTTATTTCATATATGTAATATATAATCTAACTAATTTACTCTAGTCCATAGTAGAAATATATTTCAAAACAATAATTTTTGACAGAATTTGTGTCTATTTGTTCTTCTTCTTTCTTTCTTTTCCAGGTATTATATAGCCCTTCAAAGGTTGAGTGTACAATATATACTTACATATTCAAATGAGCCTTGAAAAGAGGGAAAGAGAGAGAGAAAGCAACAATGGAGAGTAAAATCTATAATTGGAGATTTATTTCTACTTAAAGGGTTTATGCTCAAAATTAATTCCTCATAAAAATATTACTCTAAACAAGGATAAATGTATCTAAGGGCAGTTATCTATGATGTCAGGAAGAAAATATTCTATAATGGAGCACATCAAAGAAATAAGGTCATACATATTTCCAGACCCATAGCAAAACCTTGCCAAACGTAATCTAAAGTGACATACCAATGTATATTTTTTTTCTGATCCATAGCGTTTGTTAATGAAATCTAACTTTAAAAATACGTTATTGTTTATTGATCAGTGATGAAAATGTGTGGAAAATGATTTTAGTCTTTATTTTTCATAATGTCTCAAAATAAATAATTTTGGAGAAAATAAATTGTTATTCGGTATATGGGTTTAGGTTCATTTTAAGTATTTTTTTAGTAGTATTCAATTTTTAATATAATTATCATAATTATGAGCCTTTCAATTTGGATATAAGCTAGTTATACCGTATTATTATTATCCATAATTAATGTCAATTTATTAATTACATATGTAAGTATGTACAACGTAATTGTGTTATGTATTTGTAATTCAATTTGATAATTATGGAGATTGTTACAATTAGTCTTTTAACCCTCTTGTCATCCTCAAATTTCCAAACATCCATAATTTTTGGGATCAATTTAAGCCCAGCTTTATATATTTTCTTTGAAATTTAAATTTGACCCCATTTATTTATAATATACCTATTAGTTTCATTAATCCTCATTTTAAGTTTTAATATTTTTAAAAAACCTTATCACACAGATCATTGGTTCTGGTCAGTGTCATTTTTTGTTATTTCTATCCAAAAATAATTATAATAACAATGGCCCACACTCAAAAATTCCAAATATAAGTTATTCAATTTTGCACACTGATTTCAAAACTCTAGTTTTTTTTTTTCGAGAGTCCGACGGGTTTCGAGAAATTGGACCCTACTTTTTTAGCTTTTTTGGCCCATTTTTTCAACTTCAACCTCAAATTAAGCCTAGAAAGGTACTCCCTTTGTCCATTAAAAAATAAAGATTGGCTAGTGTTTTTTATGCAAATTCCATTTCCAGTCTTTGTTTTGACCTGAGGAGGCATTAAAGAGCTGAGACCCTCAGCTTTCAAACGAAATGTAAGCGCTCGATAAGAATCCTTAACTAAGAAGAGATCGTCTATCTAAGTATGTAAATTTTCATTCAATTTCGAGCAAAAATTCGCTAGAAATCTAACTCACGGTAGAGCTACTTAAATAGTAGCATGCAGAAGGATTAAGAAACCATCTGGTACCCTTCTGTGCGATACTACTTTAGTCTATTGCACTTGTTTTTTAGTAGCTCTACCAAGAGATTTCTAGTGGATTTTTGCTCGAAATTGAATGGAAATTTACACATTTAGATGGACAATTTCTTCTTAGTTAAGGATTCTTATCGAGCGCTTGACATCTCGTTTGAAAGCTGTGGGTCTTCAGCTTTTGAATGCATTCCTTATTAATCCATTTCATGTAATATTCAACAAGTTATTTAAGTACAAAAGATTTGGCAGACTTTTGGGTCTACTTCTGCCGCCTATGTTCCTGGGAGTCCCTTTAGGCCAAATCAAAGACTGAAAATGGACTCTGTATAAAAAACACTAGCCAATCATTATTATTTAATGCACAAAATTTGTATCCTTCTAGGCTTAAACTGAAGTTGAATTTAAAAAATTGGCTAAAAAAGCTAAAAAAGTAGAATCTGATTTCTCGAAAACTGTCGAACTCTCGAAAAAAGTATTTACAGATTTGAAATCAATGTGCAAATTTAAATAACTATTATAAGGATTACCCCTTAGGATTTTTGAAAGTTCAAATTTGTTGACCTGTGTAATTAGAGTGTTTTCTATTAAATTCAGAGTTAATTTTATTTTATTTCAATAATCTCTTCTTTAATCTATATAAACAACAAAAATTAAAGTATGCTAAACTGAACTATTAATCATCAAGCTTTATACATGCATTAACAGCTGGCCTTTACTGTGTGCATAATGTACTCACGATTTCTATATAAAGTTTGCATACGAATTTGGAGCATTTAACACTTGTCTTGGAATCATTTCTGTTTGAATACATAAGGCATGTCCCATCTTTCCTAACTCTAGTGTTGGTCAAAGGGAAATTTGCAGCTTTGAACGCTCCACTTTTTATCTGATTCATTAATGTAGCTGCAGTTGGATGTACTCTAAAAAAGTATTACCTCCATTCAATATCTTGCTTCACTAGCTCTGATCCCAGCTTATCAAGAAAAATCCTTCTTCAATAAACCTTTTTTTATGTTACAGTCTTTGTTACAACATGGATAAGGTCAGAGCCAAATATATGTAATTACCGACAAATGACAATTCTATGGCCACATTTTGTTTTCTTCAGCCCGTATTATGAAAGTATTGTGTTGACTAACATGGATTATGCTATAGAAAACAAAAAGTGGCCATAGAGTTGTCATTCGTCGGTAACTACATATATTTGGCTCTGACCTTATCCATGTTGACACACTTCCCGGAGTAAAATTGTGGCATTTGAGACTTTTTGTCCTCTCTAGTGCTCACGTTAGTATCTTTGTGCATGGTACTCTTCAAAATTACACTTTTATGCTTTTTGGGGCAATAAAGAACTAATATTACTTTGCTAATAGGACAAATATTGATCAAGTTACACCGCAGAAGTAATTACTTTTAAAAGTTCTGGCTTATTTTTCAAAGTTAAGTTCTTCACAAATGGCGTACGATGTACAAAAAAATATCACAGGTTAGTTTCTGAACGCACAGAGCTTAAGCCATGTCTAGTAACTACAAACCTCATACTTTGGTTTTTTTTAGGGGCAATACCCTGTGTTTTGCCGGGTTCAAATTCCATATTCCAGGCATACCTTGACGTAGTGTTGCATTCTGCTCAAATTTTTATTCTGTATCCTGCAGGTTTGCTTGGAATGTATTAACGAAAGGGGCAACACTCACGGAATGCAACATGCAACAAGACACTCATCTACTGTCACATTGGAACCTCGTTTGCTTATAATACACAATCTTTTGACCCACATTTACCATACCTCCATAACGGTGGCAAGTTTATAACGGTCACGTCTGCCTTGCCTTGTTTTTTTGTTATCGAAACGTATAACTCGGGACAACAAATAAAAAGCCGTCATTGTAGCCAAATAAAATAAGCAATTCAAAGTAAGCATTTAATACGATTTTATCGTCATACTATCATGTGTTTCCATACACACACTTTCCCTCTTTATTAATCATTTCCATTGATAGTTTTTTATTTGTGGTGTAAGGAAAAGCTCTGAATGTTTTAATTTAATTTTTTTAAACTCTTTTTTCCTTTACCTTGTTTTTTTAACCAAACAAAGTATGTAAAAAAAATGTTAAGAGAATATATTTATTAAAAAAATAATAAAAAATTGAGCAAATATTAAATAAGCAAATAGATATCTTATTTACTAATTTAGTTTGTAAAAGTTTTATTTTATTATTGTTGTGCTTGGATGTATGTATAAGTTTTGAAACTGCATAAAATTATAAAATACATCCAATACATTAAATGAAAGGAAAGTGGAAGCCTGAATAAATAAACAGACTTATGGTTAAGTGATTGCAATAGACAAATACATACTTATAAAAGATAATTTAAAAATGATAAAAACAAAACAAACAGTCATGGATTTGATTCATTTTGAGTTATTTTTCTTTGAAAAAATTGCTTGTTAAAAAGTTGTTGATTTTAATTTATGTCATAATTTAAAAGTGATTCTAAATGATATTAAATTGGAAAACAACAACAGCAACTATAAACTCACTTATTTTTCAAGAAAAATAATATTATTTTTCACATCCTAGCTTTGGTTTTCGAATAAATTTAAATTGGATTTTAGGTTTTTAGGTTTTTTTCCATTTTTTCAAAAATAACCAATCATTCGATGGATGAATAAAATTATAAATTTGTGTGACAGTAATTAATACAATTACCATCTAAATTCTGAATGAATGGGGGAGTTTATACTTTGAGTAATTTTGGTATATCATGAACAGTCCAAAATTTGGATAGGAACTTTTTTTTTTTTAAATAGAAGCCAAGGAAGTAAATATTGTCCTTACAATCATTTTTGAAGATAACTTGATTGAAAATTGATGAATCAATACAAATAAAAAAACACTTTAATAAGTTATCCATTGATCATCTAAAATGTCCAATACTTACAAAAATAAACAGTTACAATTTTTGTATTTTGTGTAATAAACTATGTATGTATATAATAAGCTTTCACCTTGAAAAAAAAGGTGATGTAATTTTTTTTTCCTGAAGGATAATTGGACGTCAACTTGCAAAACAAACATTTGAAATGTATATCATTATGTTTGGTTCAAAAAAGATTATATAAGAAGCATATTACTCTTAACACCCCCTTTAAAGCAAGCTTAAAGGCAAGACAATGTCATTATTTATAAGGGGGAAAAGTACATATGTATATATATAATTCATTTGAAATAATAATTAACAAGTATTTGGATATTTTTATGTAACTAAATAATACAAAGTGGAATTATAAATAAAAAAAAAGGAAATTCCCCCAAGATTATTCTATATATTCTGTACATTTTGATAGATTAATTTTGCTTAGTATGTAAGGCTGATCCAACTATGGACAATAGAACTTTATAATGTGCCACAAACTACTTTACAATCTGTAAGTTTTCTCTGAAAAGTAAAATACGACTCCTTTAAATTATCGTTTAACTAATAATGAAATTTTAATAGTCGTATTAGACGTAATGCAAATGATACATTCAATTCTCTACTTTAAAGGTATTCTCTCATTTTTTGGTTGCATATATATATATATATATATATATAATTCAATATATATGATTGATCTGTCAACACAAAACCAGTTAATTTGGATTTCTTTATTAATAAATTATTCAGATGAATCCTCAAAAATATTTCACTAAAAAATTGCAAGATAATTAATAAATTACTAGTATGCATATAGCTTCAAGGGCTATATTGATTCCTACTAAAGCCCCATCTATATTAAAAAGGATGCTCTAAACTATAGTTGTTATTCATGGATATATCAAACCATCCCATAAATTAAAATATTAATCAAAAAATGGCTCTTAATTAATTATATATATATATATTTATATATAAATTGAAAGTAGTTATTATTTTAATTTTTGCTCAAGATTGATTTTGTGTTGATGTGGCAATGGATTTTTGTTATGTGAGTATGTATAGAGATAGAAAAAGTTTTTTAAATATGAAGAGAAAGAAAATGCTACATACATTTTTTTTTTAAAGAAAAAGTCTTTATTTTATTAAGAAGACAAAGATTTCGATAATAATTTGTATAATAATAATAGAAATAATTATATAGTAATTATCGTATAATATAATTTAATAAAAATGAATGTAAATTATCCACTATTCTCCCTTTCTCTTCTTAAGTTAATAATAGTAATAATATATGGTATAGTTTTATATAAAATAACATAATATGCTAATAATATTTTTTAAAAAAACTCGTCAAAACTCAGTGCGAATGAACCACGAAAAAAAAGCGAGTTAAAAAAAAACTTTTTCATCACAATTCAAATTTTTGTAGTAGTAGCTGGAATTATAACAAAGCTACATACATACAATTATTCTGTATATTTACAAATTATTTAGAACGAATAATAATTAATCGATCACTAATTTCACCAGACAAATAACATCTACGATTTTTTTATTTTTTTTTTCACCGGGGGTCAAGAGGTTGCGGGAGGGTTTTTTTTTTCATGAAAATTACTTTGTTTGTAGATTATATTATTGCGATCTAATCAACGTGTAATCACAGTATATTTTATTATTTATTATTAAAATCTCTTATAAAAAAAACTTGGTGCTCTTTTTCCTTCTCTCAATCTCTAATTTATAGTTTTAAGATTCAGATTTAAAAAAAAAAAAACACCTCTAAAAAAATAAATAGGCTGTTGTTGACGGTAAATGAAAGGAATTATGCAATGCCTGAATGCATTATATTATATTAGAAAATAAGTATATGATTGAATTCGATCACAACTCTGATTTTGGTCTCTCATCTTCAGACTGCTCATTTTTTTTTCTTAGAAAAAAAATATTAAAATGAAAAAAAAATGTGTTTTTTGGATACAAAAAAAAAAAATGAAAAAATCTGTTAGGAACAATTTTTTGCGTGTTTTTTTAACTTTTCTTTGTGTTTTTTTTTCTTTTTTTGCAGGAACTTAGGACCATGACAACAACTACGCTGTGTTATAATATTCATGAGAACTTTGAAAAAATAAAAAAAAAAATATAATGAAAAAACAAAAAGGATTTACCCAGAAATAAATTATTGCTATCCATTTTTAACAGAAAAAAAATGACTTTTTTTTGTATAAGCTAATGAATGATTATTTTTTTTATAAAATATTTTTAAAGATTTTTTTTTTCAAAAAATATATGTCAGTATATTTTTTTTCTTTTTTTTTTTCGCAAATAATACATGATGACAATTATCTTATAATTATTATTATTACTAGATAAATATAACAACAAAACAACGATAATAATTATTTATTCTCATTATTTTTTTAATTGAATCTCGACAACAATTAACACCAGACACAAAGGAAATATGTAAAAAAAAAAATATCCTACGTTTGCAGCAAATTCTAGGTACGAACAACATTAGGACATTGCAAGTGGGGTTTGCTGAAGTTTGGAGGATAAATCCCCTGCTCCTCCAGAGGCTGTATTGTTATTATTATTATTGGCTGAGGCTCCATCCCCACTTTCTTCACTCTCCATGAGAAGAGTAGTAGCAGCTTTGAGACCACTCGGACTATCTACTCCTCCTCCATTTGCCCCTGAGATCCCAAGAATCTGTTGATTCTCTAGATAGAACTTTTCATGAGTGATTTTGATGTGACTCAGGAGTGAGGATTTGAATGGGAATCTCTCTGAACAGACGGGACAGCTGATTCCATGACAGGAATGGAGGTGTGAGTCCAATTCTCCTTTATCGCTAAAAGACTTATCACAAATGGAACAAGAGAAACTCGAACAGGGATAATGATCCTCTAGGCCGGATTGAGTTTCAAAGACTGAGTCACAGGTAGGACAACGGAGGGGAAAAGATGGGGGTAGACTTGTCAGGAGAGAAGATGAAGTAGTGGATGTTGTAGATCCTCCTCCCTTGTCTGGAGGACGATCATTTGCTAAAAAATGATGAGAAGGGGAGAAGAGCGGACTCCCGTAAGGAGATCGATCATTTGGAAAGCCGCCGCTTCCATTCCCACCACTTCCACTACCAGGTCCTCCTGGAAGTGGAGGAATGGACTCATAGTTACTGAGGGATGCTGCATGAAGATGTGCCGCTGCTGTCTGCTGCTGCTGTCCTGGATCCTGATGAGCATGATGCATGTTATAGCTCATGGGTTCAGGAGGAGGAGGTTGAAATCTTTGGTTATACAATCCTCCATAGATATCTGGATAGGGAACGCCGTGCTGAGGTAGGGGGGATCCTGAGTCTTGTGCATGATGGTGATTATTACTATTGTTACTGTTGGTATTACTATTAGGCAGGCCTCCTCCACTCCCGGGCGAAATGTTGGTAGGTCTCACTTGGGGAGAATTGAGACCATCAGGCCGGATGTTTGTCGTTTTTTCGCATTTCCGCAAATGTACTTGGAGTACATTTGGAAGCATGAAACCTTTGCCACAATTATGACAAATGTATGGACGTTCACCATTGTGTGACTTTCGATGTACTCTCACGTACCAAGCTGTCGAGAAACGTTTTTGGCAGATCTCACAGACATAGCGCTTTTTATTGCTACTCGCTGAGTTTGAAGAGCCTTTTGATTTTCCACCTCCAGTACCAGTGGCTCCACCACTGTTCCCAGTCGGACCAGGTCCATGATTATTCACTGGTGGATGTGAAGTAGGTGGATGATGAGGTCCGAGCTCTTCCAGAATGCTTCCACCAAGCCCAGAAGTAATATCTAATCCATCAACCATACCTATTCTTGGCCTACCAGGCCCTCTTTTTCTATTAGCATCAGACTGATCTTCTCCTGGAGACAGTTCAGAAGAAGAATAAGGCGAAGGAAATTGTGAGTTGAGCGGAGATACGGGGATTCTGGGTCGAGACGAGGGCGAGGAAGCGGATGAGGAGGAATCTCCACCCCCGCCAGGAGATCCTGGAACTTTATTTGAAGCACTCAGTCTTGGTCGTCCTGGTCCTCTTCGTTCACTTCCTCCTCGAGGACTGGGTCTAGGACCTCTTAAAGCCCACGATCCAGGAGGCTGAAGTCCTGGAGGATGGGGAGATTGTTGGGGTTGCTGGGGTTGATGAGGAGGTGGCCCATGAGGAGGAGGAGGACCATAGTTCCACCAGGGAGAATCCATGAACCGATCCTGATGTGGTGTATGATGACCAGCCTGTGGATAGGAGTTATAATAATTCCATATGGGTTGTTGCGCCTGCTGTGGCTGTTGTTGACCATAGCCTCCCATTCCCATGGGAAATGTATGTTGCTGCATGCTTGCACCAGAGCCTGAGAAATTAATTATATGTATGTATGTATATATGCAATTTAGTCACTCAACGCTAGATACGTAGAGATCCATCAAGGAGTAGTGAAAATCAAATATATTTAGAAAAAAATGGTTACTTTTCTTACCTGGAAGATGCTGGTTTGCAGCTAGCCATTCGTCATGATTCAAATGCGGATTGTGATGGTCATAGGGTAGCACAGCTCCGTGAGCCTTTTCTAATTCATTTCCAAGATGATACTCGTCATTGTTATTATTGCTGAGAATGTCTTGCTGTTGTTGATGGTGATGGTGCTTTTCGTCGAATTTGGACAGATCAGAGAGGAGTTCATGGGATTCGTGGGGGCGAAAGTCTAAAGAGGATTTTTTATCCTCATCCATACATCCTTTATTCGTGAGTGAGGAGGAGGAATCTTCGTTGGAACCGAGTGGCGAGGAAGAATTTTCTTGTTCATGTCCGGAATTCACAGAAGAAGGAACTATGAGGTCGTTACTGTTTTTCTCGTCATCACCAATGGGGCGGCTATCACTACTACTTTTTTCTTCTTCAGAAGGGGGTCGGAATGCAGTGGATACAGTGGGATCAGGGTTAGACTCTGCACCGTAGCCATTATACACATAAGCCGGATCCTTTTTAGGATCGTCTCCATCCCCAGGAGGAGGAGGTGGCCAAGAAGATGGAGAGTAACCATAGTTGGAAGACTGATTGGAATAGACTGGAGAGTAGGGTGAACCGCTGTAGGAGTAGTATGCGCCAGCAGGAGGTGGTGGAGGATTAGAGGAGCCCGTTGAGGAACTTCCAAAGTTCATAGTTTAGAGAAAATGGTGTGAGTTAAGGGGAGGGAGAGAGGTGATGGTGGTGGTGAACTTAGGGTTGCCGTTATTGATAGCTCGGAGGGGTGAGGTTTTCAAACTCCATCCTTTCACTTGCTGTCTTTGCTCCACACTCTCCAGAGTCTCTAAAAAACAAAAGCAAAGAAGAGTTGGTTAAGCGTTACGTTGATTTACACGACATGTACATATGTGATTCTGATTCTGTTATTGTCTTTCTCTCTCTCTACATAGGTATGTTTATGTCTCTCTTTTTAAATTAGCACCGAGTTCCTTTTGCAGCATTTAATATAAGACTAAAATAATACAAGTGAAAAACGCGCTCACTAAAAAATTTGCGTTAATAAAAAACAAAAAATAAAAAATAAATGCTTTCTTTCTCCGAAAGAGAAAGAGGGCGCTCAGAGTAAAGTTACATGTATGTATGTACATACATATACTTATGTATATATATTTGTGAAAAAGGGGGCGCAAATAACCCCCAAATAGACTTCAATTCTCTCTCAGTTAGTAGTACTTGTACATTTGTGCATATATGTATAATATTCATGTATCGAAATGAGAAATAATTCATTTTGGTTGAAGCTCAAGACAACATTTCATGCCTTTACCTCTTGAACAAGTAGGAGCATATAAATGCTTTGTAAACAAAAGGAACAACTTATTATATTGTCTACATTATAAATATAATATGTCTCTCTCTTTTTCTTCCTTGCCAAAAAAAAAAAAAAAAAAAAAAAAATAGAATACATTTTTAGACTATGAAATCAACACACCCTGTACTCATCTTCAAGCCTAAATGCGCAAAAACGGAGGGGGGGGGGGGTTAACAAAAGCTTAAATAGAGAAAAAGAGAAAAAGAAAAGAGAAAATGATGTTTTAAAAGACTTTTTTTTTCCTTCCTCTTGTTATTGCTTTCTTAAGATGATAGCAGAAGAAGAAGGGAAGTATAAGATTTTTATATTTGTTTGTTTGTGTTGCTTGTTTACCTTTTTGCATGAATAAGTGTTCGAGCCCTAGATGATGATGATGAACAACTGAACGGGACTCTTTTCCGTCTTCCCCCCCCCCCTCACCCCCCCCCCCCCCAAAAAAAAAGTACTTTGATTAAAAATTAATTAAAATAAGGTGGTAGTGGAAGTCAAGGTAGAAAAAAGAAGAAAAGAAAAAAAAAAACTCGGGAGGACTTGATCATTTCCGGTAAGGTTGAGGAGTCCTTTTTTTTTTTTTCTCTCTCTCTCTCTCTCATGGAAGAGTCATGCAATTATTTTAAGTGTATGTATATATCATAATAATAATAATAATAATAAAATAATACGAATAACAACCAAATATTAATACGACATTATCAGTGACTTATAATACTTTTTATTTCTCGTCAAAATATTAATTAAGTTATTTGTTTGAGGGGAGAACTTGAATATTAAGTGTAAAAAGTTAACTTCTTTTTACCTCAAATCCTAACTCCAACTTACTTACTGCATACTATGTATTGGATACAAGTTATGTAAAGCCGTACATACATGAGTATGTAACAATATTAATTAATTGAGCTAGAACCAAAAAGTAAGTATCTTTTTGAATGACGTCATATTTAAATGAATATTCCTATTACAGTGAGTGTGTGTACATATGTATGTATGTATGTAGGACTAATTCATATGTTTAAAAAGTGTTAGGAAATTGCTGAATATCACAGTCAAATATAATTTATTTATAATGTACATATATTAAAATTTGGAAGTGAAAAAACTATTAATCAGCAAAGGATTTAGTATCACAAGCCTTCATTCAAAAGGATCAAATGGGAGAGGGAATGAGTCATCATGAGTACACTTTATCCCTTGTTTTTTCTCTGCATCTTTATCAGGGCTACTACTACCAAACAATGTTTATGACTATATAAGGAGCTATAATTAATCCTGAACAGGACAAATTAATAAACGACTACTTTTGAAAATGGAATTTCAACTCCACTTTTGTGAGTACTAAATTAATTAATATGTGTTATATCTAGTCAAAAACGAATTCTAATTAATTTGCATGCCTTTCAAATATCTAGGTATATCTTTATAAATAAATCCTTCTAAAAAAAAGAAAAAACAATAAATATGCTCTAACATACATATTAATATACATATGAGATGGTAATTAATTAAAAGGTGATTATCACTCTTTTTATTATTATTATTATTATTAGCATTCAATAATAAGAATAAGAATAAAAAGAATATTTTAAATAACCGTATTTAATATTTACAGAAACCTTAATGATTTCAAATATTTCGGTTCATATTACGGGAAATGACGTGGTGAGAGGGACGAGAGAAAACAATCGGTAGCGAAAATTGCAGATTTGCAACTTTTAAGCAATTAAAAGCAATCCTATCTAGGCATTTATGTAAGTACATGCATTTATGTACTACAATACCTAAATATTGAACAGATATATCATATCATCATTTAAAAAAAAAAAAAAGATTTATAATTAAACACATAGTGTTTATAAATCTCTTGTATTTGTTTTGAACAAATATACAAATCCGTGAGTGGATTAAAGAGAAGTTGAGTGAGTAGATAGATAATGGCTTGTGGATAAGTCATAAAATGGCACAAGTACGGTTATGTCTTTCTGTCTGTCTGTCTCTCTCTCTCTATTTCTGTGTGTATGTATTTTTGAAGGAGAAATTTTCGATTAAGGTAAATGGAATTTTATTATTTTGTTTTATTATTATTTCTTTATTTCTTCCTTAAAACAACCATTGGTGGTGGTGGTACAGAGGAAGAAAATGAGAGAGGGAGATGGGGGGGGGGGGGGGAATAGGAAGATGTTTCTGAATCATTAACTTCAAGGAAATAAAGAGAAAGGGGGGGGGGAACTAAGCCTGAATAATGATAATAAGAACAACAATGCTAAAAAAAGTAGGGGGGGGGGGAGAGAGAGGTATTAGAATGTTAAAATCGAGGTTTTGTTTTATGAAATATTCAAGATTCCGAAATTACAGATATATATATATATATATATATATACATTTATTTAATACAAAAATGGATAGAATTTAAACTGCGTAGTTAAGTATTACATAAATCATGTAAATAAGTAAGTCGCACGAACAGCTTGGATTGTTTATTATCAATGAAACAAGTATTTTATATGATTATCATTTTTTTTGCATTCTTTTTTCATATATTGATGAAGGAATAAAGCGAGTTACCTTTCTAGCTCAATTCATTTACCACACGAATAATTTAAAATACAAAAATGTATTTACAAAAAGTAATTCTTTTCAAAATATGTCAGATATGTACTTAGTTTTTCCAGGAGATTTGAAGAAAAGTCCAAAATTTGAGAGATTACAATTTCCGTGGTAAAAAAAAGTTTGAGTAAGAATTTAATGGAAAAATCCACTTTTTATGTATTAACATACATGGAAAAAATGTATGCGTTTTGTAAGTTATTTGAATTAAACTTGGAGATGATAATAAATACATACAGTCGAGAGAAAGACAAAAAAAATGTTTTTGTAATTAATGAAACACCTTTTCTATTGTTTTGTATGTGTCTGTGTGTATGTATTTTTTTTAGTACTTGTTATAAATTAAATTAAAATTAAATTATGTCACTACTTAAACATAATAAACTCCTTAAGAAAAAGAAAGAGAGAGAGAGAGACAATTCTAAACAATAAAAACAAACAAAGTAGTTACTTTGTTTCATTATCTTACAAAAATCTCTTCTTTTATATTAATATGAATAAATAAATAAAAAAGTAGAATCATATTGTTAAAATTTTGACATGATCTTCTAAATGAACAAAAGGTTTGTATGTGTGTATGTATGTATGTATGTAAGAGGTATCAAGATTATGTACAAATCTTACATACACTCTATGTATAACAAGATATACATATATATATATATATATAAGACTTTAACTTTTAATTAATGCATAATAATTGATAATTATACATATATTTATTTATTATTTAATAAATAAATCAAAATTCACACTAATTCTCATCATCAACAAAATGAATTTGCTGTAGACAATTTGGAACTTTGTTACTTGAGTAGAAAAGTATACCTACATATAAATAGGTAAGTAATTAAAAGAGAGAAAAAGACGACTAATTAACATGTGTAGGTACTGTTAATACGTCTACGTTGGTACAATAGAAGAGAAAAACAGAAAAGTTTTTATTTTTCTTATTCTGCTTGTTTTTTTGTTGTTCAAAGTAGCAACATACCTATGGAAAAATACAAAAAAAAATAAAAATTGTTAACAAGGTAAAACTATTTATAAGAAAATATGAAACAGCTGTTATAAATAATGATAATAATAATAATAATAATAATAATAAAAATGTAGATATAGATACAAGGAGAATAATAAGCGAATGTTTCTACACAATAAAGGAGGCCTTTCTAAAGGATGGAGGAGGTATGTGCATAGACTATGACGTAATCCTCAACCTTTTTGCCTCAAATTGCTGTTCCTTCCAGGTTCATTAATTAAGTTTAAACAAATCAACCGTCGCTCATGCGTGTTTTAAATACCATTAAGCACTGCCGAATCCTCTTTTTTTTATAGGCCTATTTCAATACATGTGTCATTACGTCACTTTTTACACAATGAGAAGTATTACATCATTCTTTTTTTTCCTTGTTTGCCTTTACCTCCCCACAGGGTTAGTATTAATTATAATTTGCTAATTAATTTGTTGCTCATAATATATCTGAGCAACAACTACCTATATATATACATACATATACATACATAGGTAGATAGATATAGTATATGCATAGTAAAAAATTATTATTTAAGAGGATAAGGCGTGGGTTGGTTGCTTCCATGAAGGATAATCATTTAAAAACCTTCTTTAATAAGTTAACTTTGATTGTATATATATATACAATCAAGTATAATAATATACATTTGTTTTAAGGGAAAGGAACTTTAAAAGACAAAAATAAAATAAAAATAATATATAGATGTTTGTAACATATTGTATGTATGTATGTAGATATAATTACAACCTTAATTATATGTATATATGTATATATGTACATAGGAGTCCTCCGTGTTTACTTAGATAATAAGAAGTTTAAAAGTTAGTTAAAAGAGTGAAATCAATGCCTTATCAAACAATTATTAAATCAAAATATATTTACATACATACAATCATACAATCATAGAACCACTTGAGTTAGTTGCGTTTATTATTTCGATAATTGCTACTCCATTACCTGTACTACAGCCATAGAAATAAATATGTTTGAACGTAGTTAGACATACATACATTTATATCATTAAAACGTATTCATATATTTGATATGTCTTGTAATCATGCTATTTTTTTGTTTCAAAATAATATAATAACCATATTCATTGACTATTAAAAGGCTCTGATGTAAGGAGGGATGAAAAATAACAAATACACTTATGTATGTATATGTACATACAATGGTAAACAAACATGCGTTTAAATCCATTTCATTTGATAGCCGTAATTACGGGACTGATATTAAATCAGTGTCTTGAAAAAACAAAAAAAACAAAAATTATTCACTTTTTGAAAAATCAAAAAAAGAAAAAGTAAAAAAATGATTCTTTTTCTTTTTCTACACGAGTCCTTATGGATTTGAACAAACAACAAGAGCATAGACACTGACATTAAATATTAGAGAATAAAAAAATAATTAATGATACAATTAATGTCAACAAGAATACACTCAACCTTTCCTTTTTCTTTTAGCGATATTTTATGCTATTTAATTATTCGGTAATTATTTTTAATATCCACTTCTCTATCTTCATAGTTATCTACCAATATCTTAATTATGAATTTGTTTGAAGCAAATTTTTTTTAAGAGTTTATATATAAAACTCTTGAATTTAAATAAGGAGCGACCCTCTCCTTTAAAAAAAAAAAAAAAAACTAGGTCGAAAAAAAAACAAAGAACAATTTCCAAGAAAAAAAAAATAATAATAATAACAACAACAATGAATAGAGGGTTAAGAAGAAAGAAGGAATGATAAAACAACAAATCACTCAATCTCATCATGAATTGACAAATTTTATTTTATTTTATTTTTCCTCCTGTTGTTTGTACAACCCTTTTTTTTTTTTATCTTCCATTCAGCACACACACTTTTTCATCAGAAAATGTGTGCAAAAAGCATCCCCCTCTTTTTTAGGGGGGGGGAGAGGAAGGAAAAAGTTATTGAGAATCCATTGACTAATGATTATTTGCATTAAATTTGCAAACATGATTTAGTCGTTAAATATAATATGATTTGATTAATGAGAGACAATTTTTGATTCTTTCTTCATTTATACTATATTAGACTTTAGAGTAAACTACCTGATCCCTAGAGACACTCTGTATTATTATTATTATTATTGTTGTTGTTGTTATTCTCATTCAGTCATAGGAGGAGGAGGAGGAGGAGAAGAAGACGAAGAGGGGATAATAATAATACGAAAAACAAAAATACATACATATATTTACAAAAGAAGAAAAAAGCAAAAAAAAAAAAAAAAAAAAAACGAGAAATCTGTCCAAAAAAATCTTTTTTTAAGCATGTCAAGTAAGAGAAGTAAGTATATATATATATATATATACACGGAATCTAAGCGAAAAAAAAAATCGTTATATATATGTGTACATACATATACTCCTTGTCTGTTGATAGCAGGAGCAGCAACTAAGGGTTTTTTCCGTTGTAGTCGGCGTTTTGCGGATGATGAGAAAAATAAATGATTGAAAGAGAAAATAATAAATATAATAAAAATAATAATAGAGGAACTAAAGCCAAGTTTATTTGCGAGAAAGAAATCTTCTTGACTTTGATGAATCACAATCAGTGAATATCATGGATAAAAGATCTCCGCGATCCAGTAATTATGTAAGTAATCATTAATATAATATGATGTAGGAATATCCTCTGAAAAGTTTGGATAATTGTTTTCATTTTTTGCAGGCACTGTTTGAATCCCGATCGTTCGGGATACATATGAGACTAATTTACGTATAAAAGAGCCATGAAATGAAAAAAAAAACAACCATGCGTATACTAAAACCCAGATGGATCCAATTCAGGCTAAATTTATGCATTCTATATATTTAAAAACATAATCTCTGCCTTCAGACAGCCCTGAATAAGTATGAATAAGACCATAGAAAGTTCAATACGGATCAAAACTGGACTAAATAGAGTCAATTTCTAATTCAATTGATAGAATATATGGGCTTAGGGAATGGAATACTCTTTATGAAACCTTTTTGCAAATGACCCTAGTCATGGATTCTAGTGATATATATAATTGTTTTCCATTATGTATGTAAATATTATTTATTCAAAATGCTCTCTTTATAGAGGAAACCCTGAATTGAACTGAATCTGGACACAATTGGGTTCGCTCAACATACAGAAAGATCACAAATAACTAAAAAACCTTTCAAAAATACGTCATATTTTATTCAAAACTTTATGGGAAATTATTTTGACAATAATTAATATTAATATCATATATTTCATACACGTCCTTGTTATGATTTTTGTGCTTCATATTATTTTTTTTTTTCTAAGCAGACAGAACAGGAAAAAAATAAAAAAATTGTTATTATTATTATAGTACAATCATTTTTGTAAAAAAAAAAAAAAAGTTTATAGCCACATAAATTTTGTTCACTCAAAAGAAGGAAAGAAAATAACAATAATAAGAAAAAGAACAAGGCACAAGAAGAGAAAGATTTTTTGTAAAAAAAAACAAACAGAAATGTAGACTCGCTTTTTTATTGCTGAAAAATAATAAGAAGAAAAAAAAAACCTTTTGGCTTTTATAAACAGAACCAAAAAGCTTGCTTCCTATATATGTATATAATGTAGTAAGTATATACATTTATTTATTTATTTAAAAAGTCGTGGAGATTTTTTTTTCCTTTTGCCGAATTTTTAAGTTATTTGTTACAAAAACTCATACATACAAGATATGTAATTCGATTCCACTTGGTGATAGTACATACACTCCACAAAGTGTTTATAACCCCAGATAGGTTCGTAGGTAGGTAGGCATAGCAATTATACATACATACATAAAATGTAGCAAGAACTTTTTCCCAAAAAAGCCTAACAAAATTCCCGGAATACATGGTTTTGTCTTCTTTTAACTCCCTCAACGCTATGTCAAATGATAACTACACTCAAGTATATATATATATATATATATAAACATTTAAACAGCAGCCTTTCTTAAATAAAGTATAGAAGAAAAAAAAGAGGAAGGGGGGGGGGGGAAGAAGCATATCAAGGCCATTTCCGGTCTTCCTCCTCTCCTATGTATGTATGTATGTTTACATATGCATATACATATATGTAATCTCTCACATACATACATAAATATGTACATACATATATGCAAAATGACGGCACAAAAAATGAACCAAACGGCCACATGGCAATCATGTCATGTCCAATTTCAACAATTATTATTGCCATGTTCTTGAAATAATCTAAGAAAAAAACGCACACAAATCTGCCGGTCTCAAATCTGCCCGCTTCTTCTTCTTCTTATTATTATTATTATTTAATTCAAAATTACGTAATTATAAATGAAAAGTACTCAAGATTTTCTTTCTATCATCTATGCTCCTTCTTCTCTTGATGTCTTATCAAGAAGGGAGGGGAGCAGCTACAGGGTGTGCAAAAAGGTCCTTTTTTTTGTTTTAATGAGGCTTTTTTGCTTTAAAGGGACTTTGAGTAGGGATGTGACCACATACATACATACATATGGTAGGTAGGTTTTCAAACTAGGGCCCATCACTACAACTTTTTTGATTGACGGTATAATAACCAAAAACAAAAAAAGACTGAGGGATTATTTCGCGTGCGGAATTTTTTTATTTTGTTGTTCTTCAATAGGTTAATTTGAGGAAATGTTGGCAAAAAAAAAAAAAAAAAAAGACAAAAGGGGGGGGGGAAGAAGAGGAGGAAGGGTGATTTAATATAAATTAGTGATAGGGTCAGTCAGCTGGTGAAGCAATTAAAAATAATAATATCGTGATTTCCATTCATTTTGTCACAAAATGAAAACCGGTTTCTCTTTCTCTCTTTCTTTTTCGTTCTCTCTCTCTCTCTCTCCTTCTATTTCTCTAATTCCTTCTCCTAAAATTATCGATTTTTTTTGCGGACACCGCTCACAACTGAGTGTTTCAAAAAATAAGGAATTTAAAAGCTTTTTAAATAGTGATACGTCGTAGAGGGTCACTTATTCTTCTAAGACAATTTTACTATTTCAAATGAAAAAACTTGGGAAGTCTTCATACCTAAGATTTTAGACAGAGCTCTGTTTCATTTGAAAAATCAAATTTTGCACAAATAATCACCTGGAATTGAGGGGGATTGGGGAGGGGGGGGGGGGTGCGAGAAAAGATGATTTTCTGGGTTATTTTTTAAAAAGTGGAATTAAAAATGCAGGAAAAGTTTGACAATTGAGTACACCTATCACTACAACCACTACATACAACTATGAGCAAAAAAAAAAAAAAACTTGGGGCAAATACATTTTTACATAATGAAAATGGTTCTAATCTCATATAGTTATTATTATTATTATTATTATATATGTATGAAATGAAAATTGCAAAAAAAAAAATAAAAAAAAATAGTAACGACGAAATAAAATAAAAGTTTTTACTTAAAATATATAATAATAATAATAAAAATAATATGAAATCGAAACTTTGAATTTTTATTGTTTATTTATTTTTGGATAGCCCACCATAGGTTGGTTGATGAGAATGAGGCTCTAATAATTATATATATATGTACGTATGTTCTAACCCGGGAAAAATCCAGGAAAAACTTACCATGATGATGTCTCCCGAATGATCGAGAAGTTCAAATGTAATTCCTTTTCCGTATGATTAGAGATATATGTATATTGGAAATGGGTGAATGGATGGAACTGTGATGAAGTTTGTGTAGTTATAATAATCAGTAGAAACGAAGAACACAAAATAAATAATAATTAAACACTTTGGTCACACTCATTAATGGTTCACTTCATGTTGATGATTTTAGCACAGTTCTCGTTCTCTCCTTATTTCCTCTATTTGGATTGATGAATACTTATAGTGCAAATTAAAATTGGGGGAAAAGAGGTTACATATAATTTTTGTGTAACCTACAACTACTACTATGAATGTATATATATTAAATGTATATTTTGTATTTGTTTAGAAGGAAAAAAGTTTCAGCTACTTCGCTGTAGTGAAAAATGAAGAAACAGAAATATTTTTCTGTGAAAAAAAAAATTCACAAAATAAAGAAGAAGAAAAAAAAAAAAACGCGTACGCGGACAAAGCGCTTCAACACAAGCCTTGAAGGGGGAAAAAAAGAAGAAAAAAAATCGCAAAAAGTTCTTCTTTACACGTGTTTAGTAAAAAAAAAAAGGAAATTTTTTTTTTGTTAAGCACGAAACTTCGGACTCCCAAAAAGTTTTATAAATAAATAAATATTAAACTTAAGGCTTTTTTAAATTTTGTAAGTAGAATACAGGGATCTAACAAAATTGTTGAATTCTTTTCGCTACAAATTGTGTATTTATGTTGCAAAGAGTTAAAAAGATGGGAAAGGAATTATTGCATAGTGAGTGAGTAAGTATGTAAGTACTAGGAGTCCAAGAGTATGTATGTAGTAGTGTTTTTTACACACACTCCTTTTACGAGGACACAATAAATAAGAGAAAAAGTGTGCGTTTTTGCGCTCTTTGAGCGCACGCTTTGCGGGCAAATCTATTTTTTTCTTCTACATTTTTCAGGCCTTCTTCTTCTTATGTAATATCGGTGCAGATGGTTTTGAGCAATAACAACAAGAATAAAAATAATAATAACAAAAAAAAAGAATACAGAAAAAAATGTGGGTTAGGTTTTTGAGGACACCCTGTTATCCGTTTCACAGTCCGACGGACACATTAGACATGGATCGCTAAAATGAATTCGGCGGTTTTTTTTATATAAGTGGATTTCTAAATTACCGCCATCTAGGTACATACCTAAGTACAGCATGAAGGCTAGAAGGCTATTTTGAAAGGACAAATGCCTATGTACAATTTTATGCAAAGAAAAACATTTCTTTATTTCGAAGCATTCGAAGTCTGATGAGACTTTCGGTGTGGACTTTTTTATTCCCCTTCTTTGCCTTGTTCCTTTCTTCTTCTTTTCGCTTCTTTTCTTTTACTTCTTATTATTATTATTATTATTTTGAAGATAACATTTTCTGATAGCAATCTTATGACTGTTACCAAGCTGCTCCTTTATTTTAAAATAAAAGAGATTTCTTCTGATTAGTCTAACTACGAATCGTAGTAGTATGTTTTTAGAAGAAGAGATTAGTGATGTGTGTGTGTGAGTGAGTGAGTGAGTGTATAGAGTGAGTGAGAGAGAGAGAGAGAGAAAGAGAGAAGTTCACAATCTTGACCACATTTTCCGGTGGTTTTGCCTACTCCTCCTCCTCCTCCTCCTCCTCTTCTTCTTATGGAATACATGTCAAAAGAACATATTCACAACTTATTATTATTCTTATTCTTATTATTTAAAAAAGGAAGTAACAACAAATGAAAAAATATGTATGTAACTAAATGAAAATTCGGGAATTCTTTTCTCAGAAAAAAAGAATTAATCATTAATCATTCTGCAGTCACGTGATGAAGACCATGTTGACACTCTCTTTTGGACAATTTTGAGAGAGTTCCACACGTTTTGATCATGACTTGGGAGTGTTGTATCGTTTCTAATTTAGCAAGGAGGAAGGCAGTTCTATTGTGTTTAGAACTACATAGTTCGGTTTATTCCGATATGTGGGTCCCAAAATATATTAAGAACTCTTAATAATGCCACATTTTCATTTTTATTTATGTACATTTCAATATATTATTAGTGAACCTCCATTTTTGAGTATTGATGATATTGAGGAGCATATAACCTAAAAAAAGTTGTGTCCAAATAGACTTAATACAATTTAACTAATTTGAAGAAATTATAAATAGTTTTGTAGATATGGACTCTCTGACGATAAATAGTATCCATAAAATTACCTAGTTTTCAAATTAATATTTAGCTATGACTCAAATCAGTCAAAATGAAGGGTTTTTTTTTTTTCGAAAGTAACTGAACCGAACATTTTAGAACCGACACAACAACAGGAGTACATGTAGAAATACAAAAGTAACTGTTTAGAGCATATATATTTATTTAACCCCACATTAAATTGTACATATATTCTATTCTATTTTCTAGTAAGAGTCCTGGAGAGAGAGAGAGAGAGAGAGAGAGAGTAGGAAACCCTTAAGTGGCCCCCAGGGTAGACTGTCCCCATTTCATTGATTCTTTCATTACCAAGGAGGGTGGGGGGGATATCTGTGACTTAGGTAATCAAATGATTTTTTCCCCTTGTTTTACCTACAGCAGACCACGTCAAACTACGAGTAAATACACAAATAAATACAGCAGGAGTACCTATTTAAAAATCCTCCAAGTTGACTTAAAAAAAAAGAAATTGTTCCCAACTAAATGAGAATATATATATATTCATGAGCGTTTTACTCCTTGGGAAGACGACGACTTGGGCATACAGATGTATGTTTAATTTGTTTGAATTGACAATGATTGTCATTTTGTGTATGTATGTCTCTGTATCATTAACAACAATAATAAGTAAATCATCTTTATCAGTCTATGAGTATTATTGTTATTATTATTATTGCCACTAAAGGGGGAGCTCTCTCTCTCTCATGTGATGGGTGGGAGGGGGCTAAGAAAAATGTAAGTAGTAGTGTGTATGTAGTCCTTGACCCTTTCAAAGCAAATATCATCATCGTCATCAGTTATGAACAAGCAAGGAGCATATAAGAGAACTGTTTATTTGCGATGCCTGCTTGGACTCTTGGTATATGTACATATATATATATATATATACAATTCATAGTAGTTATTATATAATAACTTAAACATAAATACATACATAAAGTCACTTTCATGATGTATATGTATGTATGTGTATGTATATATATTATTAATAAATAATTTTAACTACACACCATTGACTATTTACATATATGTACAAATGAAGTATAAAAATCTATGTAAAATCAACAACCAAATTTCAGACCCATGGAAAAAGATGAGAAGAAAAAATCATTTCATATCCCTACGTCTTGTATCGATAAAATATTCGTAACTACATTGTGACTTACAATTTGTATAGCAGAGAGTCAATGTTTCTTCATAATAATTCAATTTAATTTTGACGGGACTCCACATATTCCATTTGACAAAATTATATTATTCTTGCAAATCGTTTGCCTCAAAATCATATTTCAATACATTTTTACTTTTTGCATATAGCATAAATTCTCATTTTTAGTTACTTTTTGGGCAAAAATACATACTGTTTGGCTATTTAGTCATTTTTTATCAATTGTTGAAAGATCTCCGTTTTAACAAATTAACTTATATGATCATTTGTATGCTATAGTATCACAGTTGTAGGTATGTTCTTTAAATAGGCATTTATCTATTAATGTTAAAATGATGTAAAAATGTATATAAATACATACATAGATTTTTTTTTTTTTAAATGAATGGAAGAGAATTCAAGCCTTTTAAGGGGTCCTTTTTATAAAAATATATTTATTTCGTGGGAAAAATAAAGGTTTATGTATTTATATTACAAAAAAATATACTTTTATAATTTATAATTTTTTTGAGTTCAAGACGAAGTTGCCTCAAAACCCTCCTCCCTTGAGCCGATCACATACCTAAACGTTTCATTATTATTATTATTGCTATATGAAGCATCTTTTTTTTTTTTGCAGATATTTGCTAAATATTTATATACTTATTCATTTATTAATAAATACATTTTTTGCAGATATACATTCCATGATGGATATTTATCATCATTCCCTGCCTTTTTCCACTCAAATGTACCTATCTATCTATGTAATTGTATGTACCTATGTAATAACATTTCAGGCTCATGCGAAACCAGAAGCAATGTGCATATTTTTTAAGGCACCCATGTACTGTAGTTATACAAAAAAAAAAAGTCAAAATTTGCGAGTAGGCATAACTAAAATCATTCAAGCAAAGAGGAATGAAATGAAAAAGATATTGTTACAAAATAATAAAATTTGATAAAAGGGCTTTTATTTATTTAGAAAATTCACATGTTGTATGTAAAATGATTAAAAAAAAAAAAAAAAAGATAAGTTAGGAGCCGGATCTACGTATAAACTTAGACATTGTTTATTTATTTTCGCATGTTGAAAAGTGTTAACCACAAAATGTCTGATTCCGAGATACGAACCATATGACTTTTCCTTCAAAGAGTCTATCTACTATCCAGAAATATATTCAAACATTTATATATATATGCATATAAGTAATGGAAAAAAGAGACAAAGTAATGGATACAGAAGAACGAACTAAGGAAAGAAGGAAAAAAAAAACCTATTTTTTTTCCTTACAATTTTTCACTCACTACAAATATTTAATTGACGTCTTAAAAAAATCTTTTAAAAAACTGTCAAACATTGTTAATTAATTTTGTGAAAAAAAAAAAAAAATTAACGAAAAGCGACTCGTCTTTTATTCCTCTTCTTCGTCTTCTCTCAAGAGAGGGAGATGAAATAACAAACAATTTTTTTTTTTTGTGATAAATCTAAACAAGAAGTTCCATTTTTTTTTGTTCATTGTGTGTTATTTTGTTGTATTGTTTTTATATTGTTTGACTGATAGTTGATGATATGTATAGTAAAGAGGAGGAGTACATATTATGTATTATGAAGAGAGACAAAAAAGCTTTTTAAAAAATGAGTCACAAAATTCTGTGTTTAATTTGTATATTTTTACAATTAAATTTATCTAAAAAGAGAGCCTTTGCCATATGATTTTTATAATAACGCAACTGGGCAGCAATTTAAAGCCATTTAATATTTAGTATAAAAAACTAATTTTGCACAAACGAGCTAAATTTAAAAAAATAGACAATCTTTGATGTATTACTTAAATAGTTTTATAACCATTTTCGAATTTGAGAAAAAAGTTAAACAATTACCAATTGAATTGCAATTTAAATCATTTTCCAGGGGTTAAAGTTCAAAAGGGAACAATTTTCATTTTGAGTTTGGTATAAAATCCAAGAAAGATATTCACAATTTGACTCATATCCTTTAAATTGTTACTGTTCAGAGTAATGCTATAATATTGTCCAATATAGGGCTTTACGGCTTTTAATAAGTGTTTTAAAAAAATAAACAACCTTTCCATGGTGTCAAATTATCACAATATATGGATATGCAAATTGTATCATTTATAAGAGTTTAGTTAAAAAATAATCGTTAAATATTGTTTAAATTCAAAAACACTAGCCACAGCTTGATTAATAATCTTCTAAAATAATTGTGGCTATTAAAATATACTCATTTAAGGACTTTTAAAGAAGAGGAATAAAACTAGGTTTAAAATACTTAACTTTAATAAAATTACATATTGAGTTTGCCAATTGGATTACCCTATTTCAATAGGACTAAGTATTATTTGTAGAAGGGCTGAGGCCTCGCTGAAGTAGGGTTTATGACAAAATTGACCCAAAGTATTATATACATACATAGATATACCAAAAATTGTTGAATAATGATTTTAGGATATCATTAGAACATAGCTATTCATAATTTTTTCGGTACTTTTAGAAAATGAAAGGGGATAACTTTTAATGCTTATCTGAAAGGAGACCGTGGTTAAAAGAATAGGTTGAAAATGGTAAATTTGGAAATAATTAATTTTTATACATGACCCACGAGTTGAAATCAACTCACAAGTTCTAGGGCCTAAATCCTTGAATAAATATTAAAATATTTTTAAAACTACATTTTTCCACAGTTTATAGAGGAAATTGGATGCTCCCTATCTGATCTTCTAGGAAAAGACTATTCAATATACAACGTTCAAGCAACTTGAAAATTGCTCAAACTACTATTTACATACCCAGGCCTTGATCTGTGGAAATTTGACTCAACTCCATTTGTAATTGTATATTCCATTTAGAAAAAAAGAAGTTTCTGTGTCGTTGTTTTATGAATGCGTCATTCCATTCATTTCTTCTTCCCTCTACTTTACAACGTCTATTCCTTTCATGGTTACGAATATTTGCAATTGCCAAAATAGTATAATAATAATAAATGCATTTTGTGTGTGTGCTTTTTTTTCTACTTCAAAAATTGCCATCAACAACAACAACAAGAAGAAGAAAAGAATCAAAGAGTACAAATCTATTAAACATTAATTATGCATTATTTTTTACAAGTTACAACTTTTAGTTTATATTTTTGCCGCATTTATTATTATTTTTATTTTTGTGCAAAATCATATATCAAGATTAAATAAATAAATATAAATATATATGTATAACTTACTAACTAACTATATATATATATATATATATAAATGTGAGCTACGCAATTTATTACGTTTGCGTACTGCAAAATACCTAATAATAAAGCGTTAAAAAAATAACAATAAATATTACGGCAAAGCAGGATTTAAAAGAAACCTTCCTTCTTGGAGAAGAAGGAGTTGCTGTAGAGGAGAGAAAGGGGAATTCCTAGATAAGCGCACTGTTGAAATGAAAAATGCATTTTTCTTATTTTTCTTTTTATTATTATTGTTATTTTTGTTATTATTATTTTTTCGTCTTCTTTATCAGTGGCCAATATTATTATTATTATTAATAATAATAATTTGTTTTGCGTGTTCAGAAGTAGAATGTGTGTGTGTTTTTTTTTATTTATGTAAATGCCTACAAGAAGTGTGTGCATTTAATTTGATGGTCTTATTAAGGATTGTTGGCTCCGTTCAGGGATCACCCTTTCTTTCTCGGAATTTCTTATCAACATCTGGCTAATATTGAAATTACAGCATGATTATTGAGTTCTACCTATTTGACCGTCAATCTCATTACATTATACATATTTGTATGTAAGTACAGGTAAAACCTCATACTACGAGTAAAAGGTTTTATATAGAGCAGCCCAATATTCTTATTTCATTAACTCATTTCAAGCTCAAAGCTCAAATTTTTATCTTAACTCATAAATAAAAATTGTGATTCATTGGTGAGACTTTGACTTAAGGATTTGTATAAGTTTTTCTTCTATCTCTACATATAATCGGTAAGCCCTCACCTCTTTGCTCCAAACTCAGACATGCGTTTTACTTCTAAATGCTTACAATGAGTTGTAATTTTTAGTGATATTTAGTGAGCCAAGTATCTGTGGTTCTTTTCTGTTCTCATGAGTATGTAGTTGGTTAAATATTTGTTTGTGAGACTATTCTTTAAAGAGCATCCCTAAGTTAAAAGCTCTTTTTTATATTAATTAGTGATACTCTAACTCTAGGATCCGTGGTTCAATTCTATTCCTATATTTAGTTATATATCAGGCTGTTCTTTAAGAAACATGAAAAAATTGAAAGACCACAATACAGTAACAGTATTTTTTGGTTATATATAATATTAAAAAACTTATTTCAAACTTTTTAACAAATCATGATTTATAAGTGATACATTAACTTACTTTTGCAACTGTATTCCTATTCTACATGTATATTAAGCATCATTCTAAAGAAAATAAATATTCAAAAAGCATTGGTGGAAATTTCAAGAAGCTTTGCAAAGACAAATAACTAACTTTTTCATACACTGAAATACATGTACATATTAAATCTTTACCTAAAGAACTAACTTTTCCATGCATTGATAGTCCTCATTGGCATGAAATTAATTATTAGTCAAACTTACACAAGTAGCAGTAATAAATTCTTTTATTTTTCATTTCTTAGAAATAAGTATAAAATAAAAGGGTCATTGTGATTTTTCAGTATCGACAAATTATCATGCTTGATTGAGAAAACAATCTTTTTGTATGACCCGGACATTTAAAATAGTCTATTCAACATAATTTAATCCATTTGAACAATTTTTACAGAATGATAATAAATATTATTATTATTTTCTTTTTACATTTTTTTGTCAAATTCGACGTATTTCAAAAGTATGTTAAATTAAACATGGTGAAAAACAAATACTTAGGTTCGAATATGTATCACTATGTAATGGTGGTACATTCATATATATACATAAAGAGTGATCATTTCTCCCCACTCTCCCCTTTTTAAATAAATATATATATATATATGTATATATTTACATATGTATTATTCCCTTTCCATTTATAAATTCAAGGAATTTTTGTAAAAAAAAGAAAAAGAGGAGGCATTTACAAAAAGAAAAGGAAAGAGAGAGAAAGAAAGAAAGAAAGAGAAAAGTGAGGACTATGGCTCTTTAAAAAAAAAAAAAAAATGGAAGAAAACTCATTTTCAAATTACGGGCAACATTTCTTAATAGTAATATTATTTTCAACAGCCAGTTTTGACAGAATTTAAAAAAGTTTTATTTCAAAGGCTTTCACATTAGAAAGCTATTTTGGTTCTTTATAAGTATAAATCTATTTGGAGAGGGAGAAGAGTCTCTTTACCAAAGATTTTCGAATCCTACTCTTACTCATGCAATACACACACAAACAAAGCACTACAAAGATCATCAAGGCCATTTCAGACCTCCTTCTTCTTTGTCAAACTTTGTGTGTAGGTACATTACATACAAACATACACTAAAGTAGGTCAGGTCCCTTTTTCTTTGTACGTCATCCTCAAAAGAGATACGACCTCAATTAACAACAACAACATACAATTTGGGCATCATATACATAAATGTGTAGTATATAAAAAATTGAGTAAATAGATCTTTAGGTAGAGCAAGAGTACTAGTACTTAAACAGCTCACTAGATGGAGTATATTATATATATATATATATAAAGAGGAGGAGGGGGGGGAAAAAGTTTTATGTTTGAACAACTTTCCTACAACTCACACACACACACACACAGAAAAAAAAACATTCGCATTTATAAGAACATTGTTGCTTTCAAAAAGCAACTCAGTTGGAACACAAAAAAAAAAAAAAAGATATAGAGAAAATGAAAGAGGGTTAAGGACGGAAGTAGCATAGTGAGAGATTTTATACACATCACATACAATTTTTATAAAGTTTTTTTTTTTTTTTAGGTGGGAGGGGGGGGGGGGTGGAGAAAAGTTTTTTGTCATTTGCACTCCAGGAGGCCTATTTTTAAGAATAAAGAACAAAACTATCTTTTAAAAAAAAAATAGGTGTCTAACATACAAAACATATCATGAAAGCCACAGATATAAAAGCAATAGGGATTTATACAACTTAAAAGTGACTAACATTGTACATACGTATGCAAATAGGAAGGTAGTGAGTGAGGTGCAAGTCATTCTGACTTTGGAAAACAAAACAAAAATAGAATAGGGAGCATAATTTGCAACGAAAAAACTTTTTTCTTTTTTGTTAAATAATATTTTTCTATTGCTTTCACAAGAACTTTAAGAAGAAAATAATGTCTATTTTTCATTACACTTCAAAATCATTCGACCTTTGCCCTTTCTACTTGATTTTCGCATCTTTTTTTTTCCTACCATATATTAAATTACACCTTTCATTTAAAATCAAACTATCAAAGTTTTTTATTATCTTAGGGCAAACATTCAAAAAAAAAAAAACCTTGGAAAACACCTTGTGGGTATAGAGCAAAAGTGTAACAAGTATATAAATATGCATATATTTAAGCAGATATCCCCGATCGAAGTTATCAAAATTAATATAAATTCCTGAGGTTGCATCTTTATAAAGTGGATTTTCCAAATTGAGGTATTGAACATTATTTCTCTAATATTCTCCTTTTTGTTTTCAAAACTGTCTGTTTATTCTTTTGCTCTGAACCCAAGATCTTTTAACCCTTTCGATCCGATCCATTAGGTATATGTCTATTGATACAACTCATAGAATACATAGATTGATTATTTGAGCTTCTTTTTATGTATGTAAGTCCAAGGCCTTACTCTCTCTCTGTGTTCAAATATGGTATAGAGACCCATTAAAATGTTGTTGTTTTTCGGATTCCATGTTTGTTTTGACCGTTAGACCAACGCCAAATATAAATGGGAATAACATTGGAATGTGAGATTCTTCCTCTGTTCCTCTCCACCTGAAAATAATAATAATAATAACATGAGTCAACTGTTATCAACGACCTCCTCCCTCTATAATTTCATTATGAGAGGTGATGAAAGGTTCAAAGGAGCATCATTACAATCATTAATGAGGGAGGTATAATATGAAAATATGATGAAAAAAGAAGTGGCTCTAAAAAGAAAAAAAATGGAGCCCATGTCAGATCATTTTGGGTTAGTGCGTCATTCAAAGTGAGATACAAAATCTCTATGTCAAAGATCCATTTTATAGAATGTTTTCTAATAGAAAAAAATAAAAATAAACTTCAGCATTGTATTTATATGTACAGACAAGCAAAATTATACTTAGTTTCTTTTTGAAACTGGAGGCTATATGTAGACTTCTCTTTCCTTCTCGCTATCATTATTATTATTATTATTACTATCCAAGCACAGGGTGCCTACCAAAAAGTTCATGCAAATGAAAGAGATCATCATATTTATATACAAAAATATGACTGTAATCGATTTAATTTATAGCAGACAAACCATTCTCAAAAATAACGCCATCAAATTTATTCAAATGATGCCCAAGATATATAAATATCTACCGTACAGAATATATTTTATGTATGTATATATTCTACGTATATAAGAGAATCCATGACAGTATCCACAGGGACTTAAGGTATACATACATACCTACATAGATAAATCCATCAAAAATAACCCCAAAGCAGGTGAGGAAGACCCTTACAACGTCAGAGGCCTCAACACACTTTCACTTATTTAATGACGTGAGTCCTACAGGATTGGCAGTCTGTTTGTTATTTTTGCAGATTTTTATCTTTATGCGTGGTTTTTCCCAATTGTTTTTTATTTCTTTCTTACTATTTTTTTTTAATTTTTGAGTGGGGGGCAGGGGATGATTAGGTATTTAACATAAGTAATTAACGGCATGTTTGGATATGGAATTTTGAAGGTTGATATGGATTTTATCTTGTGGTTGTTGGAATCAATTATAGGATCATCCATGAGTCACTTTGTATTGCCATTTCTTGAGAAATCATTATACTTTGGTTTTTTTCTCACAAAAATAAATAAATAAATAATTATTAGCGCTTTAAGACAATGGTTTTTCTAGAAAAAAATTTTTTTTTTTAATTGGTTTTGTCTTTTTTTTTTTAAATATCCTCTTTTCATAGCAATTCAACCATTTTCATTGGCTGATAGAGATGACTTAGAAACACTTAAATTATGTTTTTTTATTTACTTATATCATATTTATTTTAATTTTTTTTATAAATACTTATTTATATACACTATGTTAACATTTAAGAGTAATTTTTTAAATTGTCAAATAATTATTAAAATATAAAACTTTAGAAAATGCAAATATATCTAAAATTCGGATACATTGGGGGCATATAAATGCGTAAAGTTATGTATATTTTTTTTGACTGGAATAGTGCTTGTGTTAATAGAGGACTTATTGTATTGATTTAGATTTTACCCCTCTATTTTAAGACAAATTTTACATTCAATTGACTCTCTAAACTAATTAGTAGCTATTCTAAATTTATGATAAAAAAACAAATTTATATTTTTTGCAATTTTCTAATTTTTGATTTGGTTTTTTATTAGGAGTAGTAGTTTTTTTACTTTCACTAACGGTCAACGAACTTAGACGATCGTCAACTATGTATTGTCTTTTATTTGCCCTAGATAACACACGCATAGGTAAACACAAACTCAGATCCACTGTTCAATGAATATCAAATAAAAGATTTAAAATTATTCTACAAAATTAATCACAACTTTTAGTTTTTCTTACCAGAAAAACAAGGTCTGGATGATTCATTCATTTACTTCAAGGGTCCCACCATATCTTGGCCTAATTAAAATAATGATTATTATTTAAGCCTCTCCCCCTCTCTTTGTATTCCTCACATCATAATACACTTTCAAAATGTGGTTTTTTTTCATATAGAGGAAGACACAAACACACAAAAAAATGAATTGAAATATATATATATATGCCAAATTGTGGTTTGCGAATTTCCAAAAATAACAAGAAAAATAATAAGAAGAATAAGTACACAAGTTCTGACTGTTCTCATGTTGAATTTTAATTGCCAAGTGAAATAAGAGTCACCTCAGAGAAGCTTTTTGTGAAAATTTTGCTATTTACAAGGATACATGAAAAATAAAGGGGGTTCAAATGAATTCAAGCGAAATAGGGGTCTTTTGCAAGTTCATTCAAAGTTTTGAACTTTTTATTCATTATTAGAATGTAAAAAATGTAAACATAAATTACTCTCTCCTTTTTTTTTTCTTTTTTTTTGGAATAACCATATAAAAAACCCTGTTTTTTAATAGACTTAAAGGTATTGAAAAGCAAAACTGTTGCTAATTCACTGTGTAATTGTATACCTATTAAAAATAGGTATTATTCAGGATATATGTTAAGACAACAAACATTTTTTTAAATTAGTATCCAGAGCACAAATGCCCAATCTCTCTCTGTTAAGGCATCGTTCATTAATTTAATACAAAAAAACAAGGAATGATTAATAAATTTGATAAAATGAATGTCTCATATATAAATATATAAGAATAAATATGTAACTCTAGACAATTTTTCTTCTTCTTATGAGGTCATTAACAGTGGGACAGATTGTTTCTAGTTGAACTTTAGGAAGTCGTTGTTCTTGTTAAGATTCTGCTGATGTACACATATACATATATATGTATGAGATGATTGTTTGTTTGTGGTGGGGAGAGGTAGGTGTCGCCCTCTATGTGATTACTTATAATCCCATTGTTATATACAATATATATATATATATATATATATATATGTATAAAAGGAAACGGTCGGTTTTTCTTCTTTCTTTTTTTTTTCCAAGCCACGAACGATAGATCTTTTCTTTTTCTTTTCTTTTCCTTCTTGACATTGATGGAAATGCTTGCCAAAATAACAATAACTAAAAGTATACTTAGTTATATTACTATGTATGTGCTGTATACAATATAGATGGAGGAGAGTGGATGGAGTGAAACACTCTGTAGGAATTTCGCGACAGTTTAAAAAGACGAGCGCTCCTTTTTTTCCACTCTTCTTCTTCTTCTCTTAGTCTTACTACCACACAAAATTCGCGACCTAATTTTAACCTATGCCATGGAAACAAGACTAATCATCATCATCTTGATCAGAATTGCGAAGAAAATGGATTGAGATCATAAGAGCATATGTACATGTGCAAAGATGAATAATGGGGGTGGGAGCCGAAATCACCTCTTTAATAGGTAACTATGTATATGCAAATAATACAATGACGTCAGTCAGTCAGGGAAGGAAAACCTCTGTGTTATTCTACTTAATCAAGATAAATATATATGTATCTATAAAGGAATACGAAACAGTAGAACAAACAAACAAAAAACAAATACGTACATACATACAAAAATGCATTTATCTCTCTTTTTTTTCTTTAAAAGTCATGGAGAACAATTTACAGGGAAGCCTTTATCTACATATAATATACCTATGTACATAGATATGCAGAGTTGACCTAAAAAATAAACTCAGGTGTATAAAGTTATATAATATTTGCTACCTATGTACTCAAAAATAGGCACACGGAAACTTCCAGGTATTTAAAAATAAGATGATACATTTGCAAGGAGATTCTGTAATGAAGTGACGTAGGGTACGTAGCTAAGAACAAAATATAATGGGCCAAATCTCTTCTTCTTCGTCCATGAAGAAAAAAAAACAATAATAAAAAGAATCTTATTGTTATTAAGAAGAAGAAGAAGGGAGAACAATAATAAATTGCGAAAATAGATATTACTTACGTGATGTTTGAATCTACCTAATTTTGCTTTTACCCTTTTAAAGAAAACCGGGAAGAAGAAACACACGAATTCTTGATATTGATATTAAAAAAAAAAAAAAAAAAAGAAAGAAAGAATATTCGTAATCTCATTATTATTTTGTTAATATTACAAAGAACAAAATATCTCTCTCACAATATATGTATGTATGTTTATATCCTTGAAAAGAAGCCTCCAAAAAAAGATATATATATATATATACAAAACGTGTTGTTAGCTTAATTAATGACCTCTTGGGGCGTTTCATTCCTTTTAACTTGGCCTAAATTTGAGGTACTACATACATATGTATACATACACACTGAGAGAAGGAAGAAAAACATATGGCATCTCCCCTATTGTTTAATGTTATTTAGCATCGTGCCTTTTATATATCTAGATATAGCCCCCCTATTTCTTGCTAAAATAATGGCATTGGAGAATTGAATCATGATACATACATACATATAAATAAATACTTGGATTACTTTTCAACCTACGACATCATCTTTCTTTTATGTGATTCTTTATAAGATCAAATAGTGAAGCTATGTTATGTACCTACATAATATATATAATGATACCCTAGTAACCATGTATGAATGTATAGATGTAGGTATGCTCCGTTAGAGCACTATTAAAGCCCTTCCTTTCCTTGAAAATGATTACACTTGAAAATTGAAACAACAATTGGGATATGGCAAGAATTGAACTCTGATAGCTATTCATTAGGAACTAATTGACTCTTATCAAACAATCTGGACTCAAAAGCTGTCTTATGCATTACAACAATCCACATTTGGGATAAAGGAGCACACGGACGTTCAATGGAAGGCCCTTGTACTTAAGGAACCGTCTTTATGACATGACCATGGTTCATCTCCTAGACTATATATAGTTGTATTAGAGTTCTAATTATATTATATTAATTATAGATGGAGTTACATTTAAGCCATTTTACTTCTTGATGGCTCCATTGAGGTCCTTACGTTCACTCCTTAAATATTCAAAAAAATCTGAATTTATTTTTCTTAATACCTCTAAAATAGCTTATACTTTCCTGGATGACTTAAAGTATGCTGAATTGATCCCAAGAAATGATGATTTTGGGAAAATAATTATTCAAGTATCATTTGAAATTATTAAAAATAGAATGACCCAGACACATAATTAGCCAAAAGTTTTTGTGTTTACGGATTTGTATAATTTTTTGGCGATATTTGGACCATTTGTCTTCCTGCTATCAATTATGTATCTACATTAAAGCCTTGTTCATGTATGTTCAACTCAATATATATATATATATATATATGTTGGATCCTAAAATATAAAATTTTTGTAAGGACATACAGAATGATTAAGTCACAAAAGAAGACCAAATTTATATTTCAGACCCTATCCACTATGTGTAACATTTCTTTAGCCAATAACACGATTAAAGCCATTCCTTTCTCTGCTTACATTTAAGGAACTCAAAGTAGTACCTATGTAAAATTTATATGAAAAACAGGGATGCCCATACAAGAGAATCACTTTATTAGGAGTCAAAAGCTATTATTATTACATGAGGACACAGATGCTTCAATCTGTTGGTAGTATTTGAACTATTTCTTTACTACATAACTGACATTTTTTTTTTTTCCAAGGGAAAGATCATAAATACAAATGATGGGTTGTTCTAGAACCTTTCAAGCCTTTAAAATATGATACATATATATACATATATGTGTTGAGAGACCCACTTGAAACTTTCTTTTTCTTTAATGGCTGATTGCGAATTCAATTGTACACATATATGTATAATCAAGTATTCGTAGTGGTTGTAGTGGAAGTATTAATCGTAGAAAAAAGAAGAAGAAGCATAAGAAGAAGGCTTGGTCCCTGCCTTTGCTTGCTTTATTCATCATTTCTTCATACATTTCGTGAGTGTAATACATCATTCCTAAAAAAAAAAAAAAAAAAAAAATAAGTATACACAAAGTACATATGTATGTATATATATATATAATGGCAAAAAACTGCTACAGAATGTACATACATACACGATAGATTAAGCTTTGAAGAATTGAAGAAGACGGAGAAAGAAAAAATATATAAAAAATAGTCGAAGAAGCTGTTTTACAGAAAAAATAAATAAATAAGAAGAGGAGAGAGGGAGAATTTAGCCAGCTTCTTCTAACAAACAATCTATGCTTATAACAATAACAATAATAATAGCACATACACTTCCACCACTCGTCATAGAACTTACACATTATTATTATTATTATTATTATATATGTACTCTACATATGTACATATATGTAAAAGGAATACTTAAATTGGCAAAAAAAAAAAAAAAAAAAATGACGTAGAAATGACTAATAATAATAAAACTTGTTTCTTTATCATTTTCTGTTCTTTACTATTATTTATTCATTGTCATGATATAGAATATTGAATCTTTTTATATTGAGGCTGTCGATCAAAGGAGGGTGAAACACACGTCGTGTTACTTATAGTAGAGGAGGAAGAAACAAAAAAGAAAACTTTTTGGTGTGGTTGTGACTATTAAAAATTCACATAAAAAATGAAAAGATATAAAATTCGTTTTATGATCTTTTTTTTTTTTTGTTCTTATATATATAAATAAAATAATAATAATAATAATGCAACAAGTGGTTGATGAGAGTTTAAAAAAGAAGAAGAAGGGATTTAATGTTTTGAAAGATTCATTTCTTTCTTTTGGGGTATCCTGTGCTGCTATTTAATGTACTTTGGTGGAGCATATATATGTATACGTATATATATATATATATATATAGTTACCTATATTATGTAGGAATATTTTAAATGGAGAAGATATTTATCAGGGGCAGTTTTTTTTACGACAGGTTAATTGGCAAAGATGACTTTTTTTTTCTTTTTTTTTTTGTTCCTCCTTCGACCATTATTATATCGTTTGAATCTCTTTTATTTTGTTTGATTTAATCTATTTGAAGGTTAAGACAGAGAGAAAAAACCTTCTGGTTTTTTTAACGATTCAATGACTTCCATTTATTCATTGAATCAAGGGTTTGTCTACATTTATCAAATGTATTATTGAGTTGTCAAGTTAAAGGAGTAATAAATAAATTGGAAAATTGGGTCAAATTCCTTGTATATACATACATACATACATACATACATCTATAATATTTGCAATTGAATCATTGATTATTACTCTTGGAAAGGAGCATCTACCTTAATCATCCGTGGGTTGCCAAAAATATAGGTACATATATGTAGATTGATAATAGTTAGATTAACAGAGTCTAAAGTGCTCTAAAATGAAGAATATTGTCAAAGAGAGTGGAGGATTATGGCTTCTATGGTGACTCAATCTCTCCTTAGATATCTATAATCCATTTGCCAAAAAAATTATTACTTAAATAATATATTTCCTATATCCATAATCGCAAAAATCTCTCCAGGGCAAGTCCTTATTGCTAATTCAAGTGAAAAAACGTTTATAAATATAAAATATATTGTATATACATAGTACATATGTAGGTAACTAAATAAACCTGATATGGACATCATTTTAAAGGATATCTCGACTGGGAACTCAACCAAAAAAAACCAAAAAACCTCCAATTAATTTAACCCAACTTATGATGGTTATTTAGTTATATATACATACATAGATGGATTTGTTTGAATGCCCTCCAAAATGGATGTTCAAATCCCTTAAATATTTTTTCTACACTCTATGTAGAGATATTGGGATGAATTCTTGGTGGGGCATACTCACATGGGTCTCCATGTACCTATAAAGGTCACATCTATTGTTAATACCTATTTAGTTCCCCGATGCTGAAATGTACGGACTTATATTATAACATTTATGGCAAAAAACAGCTGAAAGGATACTTTACAATCACTATCAAATGTTTTTCGAATACTCAAAATAAAGTAACATTCATATCATAATGTGTGAAAATATTTTCGATCCATTGAGTTTGTTTACCAATCAATGAAACAATCTTTCACAATCCAGTATAGCTATTATTCTACATTTATGCGTCAATGATGTTTTTCTTGATCATAATTCCAGGTTATGTATATGATAGGTACTATACTTAAAATTAGTAACAATCGTTCCATGAATAACGAATTTCATAATATATATATATATATATATATATATATATATAGTCAACAAATAACCTATCAAAGGTTTGAATCATAAAGTTCACTTATAAAGTAAATAAAAACTGGAATTTGATTTTGTCAATTCATGAACTTGGTGTGTTGTTAGTTCATACATTTGATGATTCGTTTACGAACCAACACAAAATGTCTGACATTAACTTTTGAAAGAACAAACGCAATTGATCGAAAATATATTTGTTTATATTCTATTTTATGTTAGATGTTTGACAAGGTTTACTAGTGATCCGAATCATAATCACTCATAATATAGTTTATAGTACATAGTTCCTTGTGTTTTTTTGCTCAATATGTGCAAAATTTCCTTTCAAAAAATTCCAATTTCTTTCCATTTTTATTTTTTTGCATTTACTCCAAGGCAGAGGTTCATTCATAGAGTAAACATACATATATGCACAAAATTGGGACAACTTGTAAAAATAAATTGTATATGAAGCAACAAGCGTTGAGACTGAATGTGACTCCTTTTGGATTTGGTGGCATAAGAGCCAAATGATAGAACTCAATTTCAATTGATTATTTATCATCCGATTTCCTATTGACAACATTTATGAAAGTGGCTAAAGCAAATGTCGTCATTAGTCGAAAGTAATTTGAAGCTTCCACATATTTGTATGACTTACTATTTATGTACAAAATTTTGTGTCGTATCTGCTATCCCTGTATCTATAAATATGATTACAAATAAATGTATAGTTATAATATATGTATGTAGTGTGTATGGGTACAACATATATATGTACATACAATTCGTCAGCTTCCAAAACTGCTCCACATTTTTGAGATAAGTAAATGAAGCCTTGATCAGAACTTCCTTGAAAATAATAATAATAATAATATATATATATATATATTATGATGATCAATCACATTGTCTTAAAGAGAATGGATGAGGGTTGTCGAGAGAATACTCCTTTTGTATGTATGTGTTCAAATATACAGAGAAATAAACTACGTTTTTAGAGAAGCCTTTTCCTCTTGTATGTATGTATGTATGTATCTTCCCTTTAGGGAGGAAGAAGAAACAATTCGCATTTTATGTATACATATACATATACATATATGTATGAGTGAAGCTGCTCTATACATATATTTTCCTTTGCTAAAACCTCTTCCCCCCCCCTCTTCTTCTTCTTCTCCTCTGTCTACATATATTTGTTCCCATGGACTCATAAAAAAAAGAGAAATCTAAGGAAGAAGTCTTGCCTTTTATCCTCATGTTGCTAAAAAAATATACATACATTTAATATATGTATGTATGTACGTTCATCTATGTATATATGTACATTGAGAGAAAGAAGGAAGAAAATGAAAAGGGACATCTGGTAGCAATGCTCCCTTTTTTACCCAAACAATATCCATGCAGTTGGACAGCTTTTTTTTAAAAAGAAAAAAAAAAGTTTTTGTTCTTTGAAGAATTCCTATTATTCAACTGTATGTACATATTATGAATATATATATATATATTTATTTAAATATCTTGTTATTCGTACGACTCTCAACTCGAGTATCTAAACTATGGCATTCGACCAGAAATTTTGAATACATATATTCTCTTGTAAGAATTTGTATTCTTTGTTTTTCCTCTTTTCCCTGATCATGGTTAGATATGTGTGAAAAAGTATACTTGGATCTTGAACAAATCGGTTATCAATTACAATAGTTCTGGAACAAATGATGGTAACACTCTGCGTATTTATACCGATTGAAAACTTCCAAAACGAATAGCAGAGTACATATAGTTATGCATCAGCATAAAATATCAGTAAGTGGGAGTATAATTTCTATTTAAATAGCTGTTTCAGATTGATTTATATAGTGTTTGACTCAAAGAATTGTTTTCTATAAGTTTATGTTTTAATTTTTTTATCCCTGTTTTTTTCATACCTGGGTTCTCAATCACAAAAAAAAGTCAATATTGAAGTTCATTCGTATTGTAGAATTGAATATATCCTTTATATTATGTAAGTAGTTTCTTTCAATATTATTTTATGATAGAACCTACTTACATAGAAATGAAAATAGCATATTTAGTTGTTGTAGTTGTCTCTGAATAAATTTGGGCCTTCAAACATCTCTTATTAGTTGATGTTTCAATAACTAAAAAAAAGTTAAAAAGTTTCTATTTTAGGGGATAGTACCTTTTAAATGAATACTATTTTTGCTTAATTTTGAGTGAAGTTCCAAGGAAAAAAGTTGTAAAAATGAAAAATCATTACGTATGTGAGAATACACTTTGTAGATAATATATTTTTATTAATCAAAATAATTTTTTGGTCAGTATAATTTAGCAAGGTATTAGCAAAGATCTATAATTCTAATAGATTTTCACAATCATTTTGCATTTTTTAATAGGTGAATATTAACAAGTACAATTGAACTTCGTCTTTGAAGTTTTTAAAAAAATAACTTAAATGTCTTTTCAAAGAGGTAAGTGATGGCTTAAATATTTATATGTTGAGTATTTCATAATTCAAAAAGATATTATTTGTCGCAACACTTTTATGTATGAATGCTATTGTAATAAAAAGTTCAAAATAAATGATTCAAAAAAAAGAGTTTGGATCCTGAGAAATATATGAATAATTCTTATCTCATATATACAATAATCAAAATATATTCATTTGTAAGACTATGAATTAATTTACCAAATTAGTGGAAATTTAATTGGATATGAAAAATAATTTATCAATCAATATATAATGGTGTAAAGACATATACCTAGATAATTTTGTGTGTAAAAAGGTCAGGTATTCACATATTCAAAAGCTGTATGACCAACATGACTTTGAAAAAAAAAATATATATGCATATATACAAGAAGACAAAACTGCATTGAAAAAAGCAAACAACGAACACAAGAGGGGGAAAATATAGACGAATAAGAATGAAAATATCAAGTCATTTTTCTAACACTGCATATTCAGTCATTTGTAAATACATATATTTCGTTATTTTTTTCTGCATTCCTTCATTATTATTATTATTATTATTATTTTGCAATGTCATGCATGTAGGCCCAAAGAAAATGCTTTTTTAAAGATGCTACCAGCCATAAGTGAAACAAGGCAGATAATTTGAGAGTCTCAAGACTTTGATGCTTCAGTCATAGTCAAATTTCAGGTTTAATAAGACTTGAGTCCCGTTGAAGTCTCAAATCAATAAAAGCAAATTAAAAGTCTCAATGAGTGTGTGTTTCATTCCAAAAGATTTTAAAAATCATCATTGTATTCATTAGAAATACTGTAGTTAAGATAATATTAAAAATATTGTTGTGTAGTGTCCTAATATAACCTTGAGATTCCAGCTAAAGAATATCTTAAAATTTTAGAAAAGTATACTTGATACAAAGTTGTCAAAGAGGTAGTATCTTGACTACACAACATTTGAAGTACTTTGCAATATAACAACTTTTCAAAATAATAGCACTATCAAATAGTTACCTAAATATTGGTGAACATATATTTTAAGACTTCATTCAATTCTCTTACAAGTCTTCTTAAGCCAAAATGCTCAAGTTCTAGTCAAAGTACAAGTCACTTATGCTGAGTTTTAAGTCCTTCAACATTTTCACTCGAGTTCCAGTGAAGTGATTTGAGCCCACACCTCTGCTAGAAGCAAAGACTCAAGAAGATTGAGTCAATGTGCAGTCTTAGAAGCAACGTTTATCTAAAATATATTATAGTTATATACTGTATAAATGACTATCTATATACAATACTTTGGATATAAGCCACTTTTAATGTAGCGGTTACATTTATTCCAAAGAAAATTTATCAAATTCAAAGATATGTATCTTTTTAGAATATTCTATTGACAATAAATATAAGGCTCATAGAAGAATATCGTCTAAATAGTTCTAAAGTGGTTAGGACTGTAATAAAAATCTTTGATCTAATTTCATTGATTAAAATTCAATAATGTACAAAGTAATTATTATTTTTTTAAAAGTTGAAATTAGCAGCTTTTTGTTGGAACCGACATGTTGCTGTTATTCGGATTTTAGTGTATTTAAATCCGGATCATGAGGGTCACATCTACACATATTTGTACATAAAATATATTGGTGGTTAAGACGTAATGGTTTTTTATCAATGTCGAAAATCTACTTACTTTTCACATGGCTTTGCGTCTACATATTTTGATATACATAATGAATTCAATATTTTTAATGAAATGGATTATAAGAAATTAAAGAGGGTTAATTGTTTTTTTGTCTCTCTCTCTCTATATATATAATATGTAAATCTTTTTTTTTCCCTCCTAAATAAAAGGATTTTTTAATCTCTGTATTTGATTGTGTGGAAGTAATTTTCATTTATGTATATATGTATGTATGAATTTCAATAAGGCCATCAACATCATCCCTCCATTAGTAAGTAGTGCTATTTATGGAGACACGGAAGTGTTTTTTTTTTTTTACATATTTCATTATGTCGACTTAAGTCTTAAGGTTCATTAAACCATCGTTAGACATAAAAGCAATACGTATGTACCTATATGTACATATATTTAGTAGGTAAGAAACATAGATGGTTAGTAAAGTTAATTATCTTCAAATAAACAATATAAATTAAATTATTACATAAAACTTTTTACAAGATTTTTGATTTAATTCACTTTCAAAAGCAAAATTAATACACTCATATATTTATTGCAAATTCCTGCTAAATACTCAAATAGATTCATGCATTGCTTATTTATGCTAATCATTGTAAATCAAATTATGCGTAAATCAAATTATATATAGGTTTTTGTAGGTATTTGCTGCTTCATCTTTTGATCTTATGGACTTTCAAATCACCATGGGTACATATATGTATGTCTATAAAATTGCACTAAAGACATAAAAATTAAACACTACTCATAAAATAATGCCTTAATGTTGAAAATGATTTTCGTTTGTTTAATCAATTATATTATCGACCATGGATCAAATATATAATTTATAACTTCAATAAAATCAAAATTCTCTCTAATTGCTTTTACCGATGATTTTTTTTTGTAAAGGTTTTTTAATGTTACAAGCAAAAAAGAAAAAAAAATTGGTTGACCTTTTCAATATACTTAATTTTTTTCTTTCTCACGATGCTGTTGATTGGTCTATGACATATTCATACAAAGATTCCATTTGATTCTTTCTTTCTTTCTTTCTGTGTGTATGAAGTATTTTTTGACATTTTTTTTTCCTTATTCTCCCAAACATCAATAGAACTTTCCGCCAAAGTCTTATTGTGTTCAACTTAAATGCACTATTATGGCCCAAACGATAATTTATTATCAATTCCATTTTTTTTTAAAAAGAGATGTCGAAAATGCACTCAATCCTGATTTTTTGTTTTAGGTATCAATGTTTTAAATACATTCTATTGTTTCCATTTTAATAGAGGAAAAAGTATGATTAAAAATGGTTTGTTAATTGGTATTTATAGCTTACAAAGTTTCAAGTTAATTAAAACAATATTTTTATACCTACCTACCTCTAAAAATCAAATCTTATGTGCCTATCTATGTAAGCATTTAACAAATGAGCCTTGCAATTAACTATTTCGTATTAAATGATTGAATTTTGTATGATTTTGTTATAGTATATTTAAGATTTTTAGACTTTGTCAAAGTCCTATAGTGTTACTTTAGAAAACATTACTATAACTATTCACGTCTCGACGTTACTCATTTGAATAAACTCGCCGAATTCACGTTTTAGTTTAAGTCATAAGTAAACAATATAATTCAATTTTTTCATTCATGATACAATTTTATTTCATTTCAAAAAAGTATTATAGTAGTTATTAATAACCATCATTTTTTAACATGAAAGTTTAAGTATGTACTTTAATAATTTTAAGAAGGAGAGTCCCAGCATACTCTTCACAAGACGTCACGTATGACGTATTCATGTTTTAAAAATAATGTTAAATGTGGATCAAAAATGTATGTAATTATATTCGACTATAATTAATTTATTTGACAAAGTATTCTCATAAGAATCAAAATATGGAAAACAATATAGATTTTCAGAGATGAAGGACATCTTTGGGTACTATTACGAATGAATGTACCTATGTGTACATTCGACACAAAAGTAATCTTGATCAAAAATAAAATAAGCAACAAACTAGATATTTTTTTTTACAAACTGTTCATAATTATAAAAGCTCCAATATAAAAACAAGGAGGTATATATGGTACAATTATAAACTATTTACTCAACTTTATGGGATGAATTGAGATATCCGGAGATATGTGACTTCATTTGATTTATAGAACTTTATTTCCCCTTGAAAAAGGCTTTCAAATCGAGCATAATATTTTCCTTCAATTGTAATCAGAGACCTTAGGATGCATTTGTAGCAATACTTAACTAGAAATGGTAATTTATCGATAAAATGAAAGTTGAAGAGTATCTACAAATTGAAATTCAAACACATTTTTGAGAAAAACCATATTTCCTTTTATGTTGACATATATGTAACATCATACATACTTTGCATTAATTTTTATGAGTAAAAGAAAGGGCATAAAGAAGGTACAATCAAACCTACAAGCCACTCATTCGTTCTTACAATTTATGTTTTAAATCATTGTGATATTGAATGGTTTTAATTTAATGGGATTTTGTTTTAACTACTAAGGAAGTCCCTAAAGTTAAAACCACCAAAGTATAATAGTTTTAGGAGATAAAAGGAAGCATCAAGGCAAATGATGTACTGTTCACAATGTGAGGGCCCACTGGTAGCTCTGATATTACATTTAATTAATTCACTTCTAGGTACATATCTATCTACAGCTGTTTCTTCCCTCACCCCCCCCCCCTGAAACCAACCATTTGACTTTTTGCACTATCTTTTCTTATCAGTACCTTAGTACTACCTCTTTCAATCCAATCATTTTCCCCCTTCTTTTGCAAAAGTACATATGTATGTATAATAATAATTATTATTATTGCAAATTCCCTTTCAACCATTTTATTGAAACCAATTATTATTACTTTATATATATGTATATTCATCGTCATAATATAATGAGAAGAAAAAGAAGGAAATATCTTCTATTCAGACTACAGATGGTACTAACTACAAATGTATATATACATAGCTAAGTAGTTAGTTAGATGGTGTTGGTATAAAAGGTACATCCACTGACCGATGTTACTCCATGACGTCATCAAGTCTAGGTCATATCATTATTATTCCTATCATTATTATTATTATTGTTTATAACAAAAACATATTAAGTGTTATGTAAGTACAAATATGTGTAAGAGAAGGCACAATAAAGAAAAAAAATCCCATCTCTCTCTCTCCCTCTTCAACTGTTTGAAAGAAATCAATTCACTCCTATTGAAAGACGAAGATATATATATATATATTATTCTTGGCCATCTGTCTCTTCATTGTATATATGTAAGTAAAAATGTTCTATTATTTGACTGCTTCAATTCAAACGTATTTTATTCTTCTTCTGCTTCATCTTGTTCGCCTTCTTTCCATACTAGAACAGTCGGTTTGCTTTGAAGTATTGCATCAAAAAATATAGGAATACATACCTATGTATGTATACACACTCATATATGTACATATATATATACCATGTATTTCGGAAAAAGACTTTTCTAAAGGCTCCCTACAACTGTAGTATAACAAACAGTTTCCACCCACGAAAATAAACACATCTTTGGCTAGGAATTGAAATTAAAAAGGAAATAGGTAGGTTTAATATGTATGTTTGTACTCTAGAATTACAACATTCAAAAGAGTTTGTAAGGAATTGAAGGACTGAACATAACTTTTGTAGGAGAAAATTCACATTATTATACCTATATATATATATGTATACATTTATGTACATGGAACGTAAATAAGTAGATGTGAACCAGAGTGTGGGCGCGAAAAAACACGGTTTTATCTTACATATTAGGAATTCTATCCGTTTATTCTCCGGCATTTCTGAGACATGTAATAACAATATATAAGTGACATATTATACCTGAATTATACATAAATATATACCCGTCAAAAACCCCTTTTTGGAGCTTAAATTTAAGAATTAAGGGATATATGAGTTAAAGATCATGTTCAAAGCATGTCTTCTATGAATAATGCTTGAGAGTAAGGCATTTTGCACCTTATATACATATATGTTTTATGTATTGATTGCGATTTTGTACAAATAATTTTAACTTGTAGAAATTACAATTTTGTATTTATTTTTCTCATATCGCCTTACTTAATTATTTCACGAGTCATTTTAATTACCAACACTTAATTGATGCCATCCCTTCATTTTTAATTTGTTTTAAATTACCTATTTGTTACACTACATACACATATTTAAGAGAGATGGAACCGTGAACACTTCAACTTTGTACATAATGAGTTAAATTTGCATCATTGCAATATGTATAATTATGAAAAATACTATATATTGCTCAATTTAAAGGATTCAGCTCATTTGTAACATGTACAATCTGTTTGTAGAAGTTACAAAATGTATACAACATCGAGTGAAGAAAAAATGAATACTCTCAATTATAAATTAAAAATATTAATTGTATATTTTTGTAATTTTTTTTACAAAAATAAAAATATATGTAGTTGTTATTTTTATAAGAGTCAGGGGTAGCTAATGACATCCTCCGAAAAAAAATCGTTGCTTTTTGTACAAATGAGAGCAACAGTTATGTATGTACATATATATTTTCATCAATGGACAATTTCCCCATCTGCTATGGAAGCCCCCACTCCCCCATCCCCCACGATAAGGACCTCAAGCACACATATACAATTTCTCACACCCACTTTGAAAAATAAAAAGAAAAAAAGAAAAAAGGTGGGCTCCTCTTACTCCTCTCTAATCCCCAAAATGTCCAGATGAACACATTTATTTATAATCAATATTTAAGCATGCCTCCCTAAATCTATTCAAAATCTCCCACTTTAAAAGGCCCCCCTGAAACGTCATTATCCTCTTCTTTCATTGAATATATTATTTGCATGAAAAGAAGTGGTAGAACAACAAAAAGTATGTCGTTGAAGCTGTACAAAACATATTATTATCCAAAACATCCATAGATCGTAAAAAAAAAGAAGAAATTTCATAATTTCTTTATAGAATTTTTTGTTTTTAAGATTACGTCGTGTTCATCTTATGACAAAAAAAAATCAAAATTTTGTACAGTAATGGAATATTTTAATGCCTCTCTCAACCTTTCCTCCTCCAAAAAGAGAAAGAGAAAAAAAAGGCCCAACTCTGTGACTATTTGTCTTTAATTAATTATAATTGTTTACAACTTAACAATAGATAGCTGTAGGCATAATTTAAGTTTAACAAATCAACTTTTAAAGCACTGATAAGAGGCTAGAAAAAAAATTCAGAGCTGACTAAGGAGTACGTACAATTTAAAATTTTCATGTTAAACAATTTATCATAGGAAACAATGAAAAAAGGCCTGAAATATCCTGATAGCTGTCCAATTACGATATTAATATTTGTGGAATATAAAGGGTTTTCAATGACATTACAGATTGCATCATAAATTAAAGTGAGCCATGTTGAGACCATATAGTTGATATGATTATTAAATAAAATGAACAAATATTCCCTCAAATTTCAAGGAAACTTTATCAAATGATTTATAATATGAAAAAAAAGTCTACACAACTGTGTTGAATACAGCTTGATAAATTAATACATAGGCTGTAAAAATCCCAATGAAATGGCTAGGCTTTTAAAAATAAATTTGTATTGGATTAATAAGGGAACTACAAAAAATACTTTTTGAGAAAAATATCCTATCATCGCAAAAGTAACAGGCAATTTATTGGCTACACTATGTTAATGTACTTATAACGACATAATAATATATTTTTAATACATAATATTTTGAAATAGAATAAAGATGAACTTTTTTATGGACTGTAAAGGCTTAAGTCCTTTTAACTACCGTTCCTAAGTTACGTTTAAATTCCCACCAGTAAGTTCATCCTGTTCCTATGGTTGTTTATTCTTATAAAATGTGATAGTGTATGCGTCTCTCAAGATGACCAACTTTCAAGATGATGACGTCATCTGAAAAAAACTCCACTATTTTCTATTTAGTAGTACAAAGCGTACCTAATATGTAATTTGAGATCAACAAATCAACGTTTTGAAACTAATGGGCAGAAAGAGTAGGTAGAAAATAAATCAACAGCTGAAAAAAGATTATGGTCATATTTTTTCCTATTAGGGGTAAAAAAAAACTTCATTTTTGTTGATCAATGTTTTAATACAGAAGGATTTTGAATGTATTTTGAAGTATTTTTTGATGCTAAAAAAATGTTTATTTTTAAATATGAAAGAATAATATTTAAAAAAAGAAGCATTTTTTTTCTTCTTTGGGGACCATTCTGCGTGGTTCTTTTCTTATCATGTCACTACTTCAGCATTCAAATCCCCATGTTGTTCCTTTATTATTATTCTTCTTTCTTGTCTTAAATATTTTATTTATTTATTTTTAAACCATAGTATAAACTTGAGTGACAAATTTTTTAAACATTTCTTTTCTCGGTGCTATTTCTCTCTCTTTTTCTTTTTTCTTACAAAAATAAAAAATACTTATTCCTTGTTTCATAGTCGTCATTGTGGTTTTCATAGCCACAAAAGTTGTTATGAATACTTACAAAGAAGAAGAAAAAAAAAGAGAAAGGACGCTTCTGTCAAAGATAAAGTATTAGACATAAAAGACTCAAATTCTCATCATCATTTGTAAGAAGATGGTTTTTGAAGGAAAAAGACAACAACAACAACAACACACCTAAAAATAACAAGTATATAATAAAGGAAAACTGTCCTCGAAAAAAAAAAAAAAATACAAGAAATCTGATCCTGGAAGAAGAAAAAAGAGACGAGATTGTTGTCGTTGTTGTTGTTCCTTCAGAAAATGACAAAAAGAAAGAAAAGAAGAAATTTGAAGATAATGACGTTTTTCTTTAAGTAATAAGCTATTTGCAATTGAAGTAATTTTTTTTTTTGTTAACTAAAAATTCCCCTTAAAAAAAATAAAAATAAGTTTTTTTTTATTATCTAAATCCTCTGGTTCTCAACTAATACTTGAGCATAACATTAAGCTCCATTCTTTTTACAATAGAAAGAAAAATAATGGTTTACTCTCAACAAAAATATCTTATACAATAAAGAAACAACCATTGGTGGTTTATCTGTATAGAGATGACACAAAAATATTTAATAAACGAAGGGATGATGCAACTGTAATTACTACGACCAATGAGAGAATGAAACAAATTTCAATTAAAAAAAAAAGAAGGACATTAACTGTCCTGCTTGTTGACAAGCAGACACACAAAAAGTTGGTTTAGTGAATCATCTATCTGAATGACTCATTAAATAAATAACAATATGAATAACTTTACTCCATATTCTTTGAAATGGGCCAACATATGACTTGCAAATATTGAATATTTTCATAAGCTATTGGTGTAAAGAATGTTTATCCATCTTATTAATAGTCCCTTTAGTGTTATAATAACATTATTTCAAAATGAACTGTTGAATTACTAACTAAAAAGTGAAGCTCCAAACGAGGCAACTTAACTCCTGTTTGGTTAAGGCAAAGACAAGAGAAAATATTTTTTATTGGACAACAGTTTATTGGTTATTTTCCAATGATACATTATTTCTCTTTGCAGTTATTGAGTCAACAGGGGGGGGGGGGGTGGAAGGCATTGGATCAAGAAGTTCATTTTATTTTTCTCATGTTAGCACAAGTTATTAACACTATTTTTAACTGATATATAATTCATTCATGAATGACTAGTCAAAAATTTGAATTATACTATTAACCTATAACGTAGATTAAAACATGCACTTTAATTACTTAATTTGATAAAGCAACGTTGAGACGTGATTACTTATATTAATGTTTTTAAATGTTATATATCGAAACAATTTGTACTTTTACGTTACTTGATTTCATCGAAATATTTGAGACAGTAGCTGTAGTAGCTATTCTTTTGTTACAATGGAAATCTATTGGAAATATTTATTGGAATGTATAATTAATATTTAGTACAACTTCTAACAGAGAGCGAGAATGCCATTTTACAGTATAAAATCTTTTCTATATACCTACATTGGTAATGAAAAGTTGGACAGACACTCTCCAACCCATGCATACTTATGTAGTTTATAAAAGCTTAAGAATATACATAATGTTATGTATTTCCTTGTTGACTCTGCAAAAAGAAAAAAGAAAAAAAGAAGACCATTTGGCAAAAGTGCTTCTTAATTGATTTGTTTCATTTGCATAGTTTCTTGTGTGCATTCTTTTTGCAACGTATACTAATATGTATTTACATATCTGATGCATGATCATTTTAACGCCTTGTTTTTTGTTTTGTTTTAGGTGCATAAATGAATAAATGCAACACGGATTTGCTATTCATTCAGAATATACATATTATAAATAAATATTAAAATAATACGTCAATTGAGTTATAAATATTTATCAAGCGTGAAATATGTCCTTATGAAATAAATTGAAAAAATAATAATACAAACCATCGCAATGACAAATAAATATCTTACTGTACATACCTTTTTTTTTTTCAATTACCTCTTGGTAATAATATATATATATATATATATATAGAAACAAGGAATTAACCATAGATACATCCATTAAAACCCTTCTACCCTCAACCAATTAATTCTCAAAACCAATGGAAATAATAATATTTATAGAACGGAGAAGATAATTACTATAAAATATATGATGAAATGATTGTATTCAATAAACCACGACCATGATAACAAGACTCCCATTAAGGAGGTAAATAAGACGAACGTGGAAAGAAAAAGATTTTGGATGGATTCAATGTCATTTTTGATATTTATGAAGGTTTTTGCTCCTCCTACATACTTTGAATGAAATTCTTACATCAAGTACATATGATGAAACACTCACTATAATTTGGTGAAATAACCCTCCGCCCCCCCCCCCTCTCCCTCCCCACCTCTTTTATAAATTTAAACACATAGAATACACATATGATAGAGAAATTCATGAATATATACATTGGCTCTTAAGGCAAAAATATGTACATAGAGTCAAAAGTTATGCCAGTCTTATTGAGGTTTAAATGACTTTTAATTCAATGTTCTATAGGCATATGTATGTATCTATTCATAGCTAAGTGCAACCTCATAAAATGACTTTGAAATGAAGTTATTATTTCCTACTTATGCCATTTGATTACAACTGACACTTTTGAAAACTAAAACAAAAAACAAAAAAACACAAAGAGCTACAACATTAATTGTGAGGTGAATATATGTATGTATGTATGTATATTAACAAGTCATTTTGTTTCAACAACAGAAATGCTTTGATGCAAAAAAAAAAAAAAAAACTTATTTTTTCCTGGTTCAATAATTAAATCAATATATTGAAGTAAAAATATGAGCTACACATTCCATTGACACATTCACTAACTTCAATTGATTCTCAAAAAAATAAAATAAAATATCTCTATCTGTCTGTCAACAGTTATAAACTGTTCTTTAATAAGATTGCAAAAATACTGTTTGTATGAACTCATTGTTAGATACTCGTATATATATATATATATATAAGCATGCAAATAAAAGATAAGTGGAAAAAGGTAAGGAAAAAAAGAAAAGAGAAACGAAATACCTGTAATTATCAGGAAATTAAGGACTTAAGTATCTTTTTAAAAAAATCAAAATAAATATAAGCGGACATATTACCTATGTATATTTATATAGGTGTATGTCTATAATTATGGAGGCCAGAAGGGAGGTAAGGTAACATTACCTTTTTGAATAAATTAATTTAGTAGATAATTAAAATACATTTGAGTGCTTGATTCTCTACGAATAAGAAAGTTGGACAATAGGCACAATTTTTGTTGATTTACCCCCTATTGTTCAAATAAAACTTGAATTAATAGTACATATCCCAAACAGTCTGAGCAATGGATTCTGTAGATTTATACGACTTTGAGTGCACCAAACTAAAATCATATATATTTTGCAAAAAAAGGGCTCTAAAATGACAAATTCTACCATGTAAAAATCCAGACAAAACAAGTTACTGCTCCACATTTATTCACAACATACATATTTTAAAAAGATATTTTAAAACCCCTGATAGTTCAATGAGAGCTCTCAATACTATCACAAAAAAATATACTTTCTATCCTGAATAGTTTTGTATGTATGTGTCTTTCTATATTAGAACATGAAAATAATTTAATTATCATGTATTAAACATAGGAATAAATAGTTCTACAAACTTATTATCTCATCTGTCACCAAAAGGATTTTTGTTTTGTTTTATAGCACTCTATTCATTTCAAATCATAAAAACTTTATGGATGTGTTAAAAAAAATGAAAACAATTTGGCCAGAAGAGTTTTTAAAAAAACCTTTCGAAAAGCATAGGAGGAGGAGAGTGAAGTATCTGTATGTAAGTATGTAGAAGGGAGTTGAGCATCATCATGCCTTCATAAGGAAGATTTCACTCTTTTATTGACACTATATATGTACTAAATATTAATAAATATATAATAGCTGCATATTGCCCACTTAATGCTTACAATTGTATTTGTACATATATATATATGTATAGTGAGTCGTTTGGACAACTGGTAAATAACGGATCAAATCCATTAGTGCGTAAAGAATATACACACTACAAAATATATATATTCTCTGTACATAGTATTGAAGAGGACAACCATATGCACCAGATGGTTTCAACAACTAACTATGTACCAGCACTTCTTCTTCTTCTTCTTCTCCTCCTCCTCCTCCTTCTAATCATAGTAATAATAATATTAAAAGTACAGTCCTACCATCATGTACTTTTCTATATGAACACTTTGTATATACTACATATATTTTCAATAAGAGTAACGCTCTCAAGGAGCTGCTGCTGCTGATACCCTTCTTCTGACATGGTTCTACCTATGTACCCATGTAGGTACTTTGCTATTGAATAGTACATATAGTATCTGGAATCCTCGCCTACGCATGGAACGCCTACATGATAATCACTAAGGGGAAAAAAAATAGTTATAAAATTATATTTCGCAAAAATGATGAAAGACTCAAAAAAAAAAAAAAAAAAAAAAAAACGAATGGAAGAAGAAAAGGTCTGTAGTATACAGTTAATTTACAAGACATTTATATATATGTATACCTATCTACATATCTAACCATGTTCTAGGCTTCACATATTATACATACCTATAGCTCTGCACACGGTTGGTTGTTAGTAGTTAATAAAATATAATACATATATACATATATGTATATGTTGTAATACTGCGATAATTTACTTCTTTCCACCTGACAACATTTATGTATTTGTAGGTGATATTATTATTACTTTATGCGTCTGAATTATATGTATGTTGGTATGTATGTATATAGTCTTATTAACAAGTGGCCTTAGTAGTAATGGCAGTAAAAAAATGGACATGGAATCCTTAAAAACTTTAGGTATATAATAATTATCAAACCATTGCTTAAGGATGTGATAAAAATAATATTTTTACTAGCAACAATTTATAGATAACAGGTCAATAATTATACATAAATTGATATCTAAGTACAGTTGGTTTTTCATATTGATGATATCGATACTTACAACCAACACTGACCACACTGATTAGTCAAAATGGTATCAAAATGAATTTTTATCTTAATTTGTAAGTTTTGTAAGTTCTTTTTATCAATTATTCAAATATATAATGACTTGGAATAATAAGGCATTATGTTATTTATATGAAGATTTGCATGCATTGATTATATGTTATATATTTATGGACACACATTAGTGATGTAACGAATGTTTAAATCCTTGGATCATTCCCATTTTAGATATATTTGCTCTACATGTAATTTTGGGATCTACTTCTTTTTCCACATTCTGCTACTAATTAAGTGTTTCTTAAACTTATTTATTCCAGGGCGCCCTGAGACCTATTAATGCACACCATTTTGACATTTTGCTAATAGAAAATGAGGACAGTTTAATTGAGAAGTAGATTAGCTTTTCATATCCATTTTTTTAATGAATGATGAGGAGCAGAGTTGTGGCACACTGTTTGAGAACCACTGGGATAAGGTATCATAGGAAGGAGAGATAGATAGACAGGAACGTGAAGGAACAAAATCCCCCTATCCCCCATCTACCAATATTCGTATGGCCTGTGACTTGGCATGTGATGTATCAAATATTCGCCTTTACATCCACATCTGCCAATTTCTAATAGCTGATATCTGCATCCACTTTTAAGATGTTCGATAAAACACTTATATAAATTGATTTTATGTCAAAACACCCATGGAATACAATGCACATAGGGATTTAATATTTCAATTAATACCAACCAAGAAAATGTAAAATAAAAAACTTTTAATGTTCGATCAACTTTCAAGTACTAAAACGTTTACAAAATTTGAAGCTGTGCTTTTTAAATGATTCATAGTAACAAAAATGAATCACTGATTTCAAATATTGAATCTATTTAGGAATTGTACATATGAATTTAATTATAACCTAAACACATATGTATACTAATAATACATCGAACTAATGACTACCTATAAATATGTATATATTTCCTTATCATCTTATTCATGTCAAATTAATGCAGAAATGGAATCTATAAGTATGTACATTTATTTTTCCTGTCAAATGATGTGAACAAAAAGCAAGGAGCAGTTTTGTTTTTTTAGACAATAACTTTAAACTCATATCATTATAGATAATTATTTGTGTGGGGTTACTGATGTGTTAATGACATAATAGACCTCATTAGAGAGACAACAGATAAAAAGAAATAGTACAATTTTCTCATACATTTTCAACACAAGCCAATACCTTACTAATGAATTTTGTGGATTCCTAAATTTCCATACATATGTGTGTAACTATGAAGGTATATATGTATACATAAGTATATATTTTTTGGCAGTCTTTCAAATTCACCAAATAATGTTGATAAGTCTGTATATGTACATATAAAATAATAATTCAAATATATACAATCTTGAATCCACAAGGTCAGTATGGATTAACCCATTCATCAATATATGAAATATTGAATAAATAAACGAAGAAAGAAGTTAAATACCATGATTTGTCAAATTAGTAATAAGTTATGATTCAATATTGATTTTGATAGGTTAGGTAACTATTTATTCATGCTTAAAGGGTTTTTTAAGACTATATATCCACAAAACCATCCCTTTTTAAACTATTATGATATTCATTAATTAATTTGTAACATTGTATTGGTCTTAACTAAGGACATGAATATATGTCAGACCCAGAATATAAAAAAAAGTATTTCATGACGACATCCCTAAAAAGTTGTGTTTTTTTACCCTGTGCATATTTTTATATATTTGATGAAATAAAGGCTTTTAGCATTAATTATCTTATAAAAAATGACTTTTTATCCAGTTCAATAATATAATATTTAATTATTCTGCAAGGTTTTTTTTTCGAATTGTACTTGAATTAAACTCACTACAAAATTTAAAAAATAATCAATTTAAATTTATTCAACTGCGATGATAAAAAATAAAGAGCTCGCTCTACAGAATAATTATCTTTTCTATTTGGAATATAGACCAACCAAAGTTTAGAGCTGGCATAACACTCTTTGAAGTCCTCATCACGGAGTCAATAAAGATTAAAGTTTGCATTTTTATATTTCAAAATATCTTTTCAGATTATCTAAAATATCCAATTAGTTTGTAAGAATAACATTAAAGTACCTCAAAAGAAGTCCTTCTTAGTCTTTTTGACTTGATTTAATTCCCCCCCCCCCTTCTTCAATCAAATAGCATTTGAAACTTGTTGGGAAAGGAATTTTCATATTGTTTTATAAAAACTCACACCTTTCCTACTTCTTCTCACCGTAAATCCCTTCTCACAAGACTGATTTTGAGCGTTTACATATACCTATGCTCTGCAAATGTACAATATGATTTTGACTTCATACTACTTATTACTATGATTTACTTCTTTACAACAACCACCACCACCATCACCACCCACAGACATCATCTAAATTTGCATTCACATTAACATGTTAATAAAAAAGAAAAGAAAAAAAGTTGCACAAAAATAAGAGTCTAATCCCACGGCATTCAATAACAGTAAGAAGAACAAGAAAGAAAGAGATGGTAAAAAATAAAGAAAAGAAAAAGGTTTTGATGAGATAATTAGTGTAAGGATTTTTTCCTTAATAATATATTTTTGGATACATATACATATATTTGGTTATACTCTCTTCTGGTTATGATTTTATTATTATCATGTTCTTTCCCAAGCATTTGTCCTTGAAAGGTCGTACATACAAAGATATATGGATGTGCATTTGTTTGAAATATGCATACAGCAGTATATACATATAGGTAGGTATTAGTGATGTATGCAATACTCGAATTTGAAAACAATCCACATTCACAAATATTGAAATGTACATCCTTTCACATATAAACATCTATGTATACAATACAAAACATACATTTTCCTTTAAAACAAAACCAGAACACCGGGGTACTATCCGGATTTTTAAACAACTTCAAATCTGCCAATTTGAAATTTTGATATTCTATATGCATTCTAGGTGGATATTCTCTTTACTAAAGAGGGAAATGACGGTGTTTCTACTTTTTTTCAGTAATGGGTTAACTTATTTAATTCTTAGTCACATCTTTGATTGTCTTAGTTGCTATAAATTCATTAAAATGCTTTGCTCTGTGAAAAATAAAACTTTTATTTTAGCATTCGTAAATTCAGAAAGGTTTGAAAGATTCAAATTTATTTTGCTGTTCTATCTTGTTTTTTATATTTTTTACACGTTTCGTTTACGATTGACTAATTACTTTTACTCTTGTGGAACAGTGTTACTTTTTGTGAGTAAGTAACTAGCAACGAGTTACTCTATTCTAAGTAACAGACCTCACACTGTTCTTTAATCACTAAAAAATAACAAAGCATTTGCACCGATGATTTTATACATATTTATATCCTCATTTATACACTCAAATCCGCATTTGTGTATTTTTAAATAATGTTAATATTCACATTTTTAGATACTCAATACATCACTAATACATGTACCATGGATAAAAAATACGGTAATAGTTATGTCTTGTTTTGCTTGTTATTCCATTTGCAATAGAATTTTTTGAAGAAAAATATAAATAAATAACATATATGGGAGTAGTATTAGTAGATGCATTAAATTCCTCAATAATCATTTTAATCTCTCTCTCTCTCTTTATTTTGCTCCTTCTATGCTACTGGAGCTACGCATTTTTTTTTCTTCTTTATGTGCTAAAATAATAATAACAACAACAACAAGAAAAAAAAAACAATAACAAACAAACGTAAATAAGTGCAATGCACAAAAAAAAAAAAAAGAATCGTTAATGAGGAAATTATAATGCTTTGTAACTCCATACTTAAAGGTTTTTCTGCGTTAAAGGGTTAAATTAGCTGATTAACTAAACAACATAATATTACTTACTATTTATATATGTTGAAGAGTCAATGATGAAGCAAAATATATATCTTTTTTATATAGAGAAAGCGTTTTCTCTGACGTCACAGATTGTATAATAATGGCATGTTGAGAGCCTAGAGTTGATACATTTATAATTTTCAAAATGGAGATATTTTCAATAAATAATACAAAAATTAGGTAACTTGATCTAATGGGTTTAAAAATGATAAAAGTCTATCTAAATATCTTTATAGAAGATTACATAATGCCCAAGTGATCAATGAATTTAATCAAATTAATTGTAAAGTACTCTATGTACTTTTTGAATGAAATGACTAGATTTGTACAAATAATTTTGTTCTGCATGGATGGAAGATAAAAAAAGTAGAATAATTGGACAAAAATATAAACTCCTTTTCAATGTAATGGTTAGTTTATTGGCTCCACACTCTAAATGTATATATAAACATATAATGACGTCATAGTATATTTTTAAGAGATACATTAGGCTCTGAAATGTAAAAAAAAGAGTGTAAAATAGTTATTTTACCGAACGGTAAAAGTCTTAATCCGAACATCAAACAAAAACCCAGTTTCCTCTTCCTCCACGACAAGTTTCTTAAAAAAACGATTTATCTAGAAGGGAAATATCTGATTTTCCGCTATGAAAATTGAGTTTGGATATTGTGTAAGGATTCAATTGAGAACCATACGTAATGTAGCAATAATGAAATCGTAGTATTTACTATATAGTATATTGCTATATTTAATGGTTTAATTTATTTTGCTCTTTTTAACTCTTTCTATCTGGGAGGGGGGGGGGGGAGCAGTTCAAGTTGTGGTGTGGGGGGGGGGGGGATACATCGGCCCACTATCTACGCTTTTGTATCGATATGTTTACCAAGAAATACATAGAATTATATTTTCTTAAGGGGTGGACGTATCCCCAAGAAAATATAAAGAATAGTCCAACAGTTGAACAGAATGTCGACATTGACTCACAACTAATTACTATTATTTTTAGCTTTGTTTCCGTCTCTTTTTGAAGGAAAGGTTAAGAAATGCAATTAATATTGTGTCCACACATCTCAACAACTTTTTAATATAATAAAGTCTAAAACCTTTCATAAATTACCTTTTCTTGTGCTTGGGCAAACAATGTCTTCTTTGTTGTTGATGATGATGGATTGGACATTTATCTGCTATTGGATGAACCCAGTATCCTTGAAATTTTGAAATTCAGAATATTAATTAGCTTACACTCTGATAGATTAATATAGTTTCGTGGCTATCGAAAAGGGCCACTAAAACCATAGGAAGAAACCAAGTAGATAACATATAGTTTGAAAGTTTTAGTTATACTATTGAATACATAAGTTATGGTGCAATTAAATTAACACCCTCGTTAACATCATTTGCCTGCTAAATGATTTTTTTCGGGGAGAAAATGTATTATGAGTACATATTACTACCCCCGGAAGTAGGGCCAACTATAATTAAAAGTAGCATTAAGTGCATTATTATATTTTTAAAATGCATTTCTAAAAAAATCTACAACAAATGTAACCGGAAATTATTTTATTCTTCTTTTCGAGGGAGAAGCAATCTAATAAAAAATGGCCATAATTTCAAAGCAGATCAAAAGTACCAACCGTTTTTCCTTTTCTAATTATACTTTTTTTTTGGATTGTCAGCATTCAATTTGTCTTTCTTCCTTTGCTTGTTAATAGAGTCATCAAAGTTGATTTGTTCAACTCTCATATATAACCTTGTAATCTCTGAATATCAAATGGAAATAGTGATGATGTAATTGACTCATTACTATCAACATTAATTTTGGGGCCTTTTTTTCCTTCTTTTGTTTTTAGAGAAAAAGTTGAGAGATGGATTGAATATGTGATACGTGATGTATACAAACTTATCATATATTTTAATGATTATGATACAAAATCAGGTTGTCATACATGATATGCAATTTAAATGTAGTCCACACATTATAAGAAGCTCCAATGAGAGTTGATCTATATAGGCTGATACAATTTACCATATATATGTATGTACGTGTATATAATATTTAACTCTTTCTGATAGGTTCACAGTTTTAAATTCAATTGAGTTACCTCATTAAAGTTAAGTTAACTTTGCTACAAAAACAACAAATTAACATTATATTAATGAGACATGCATTTTTTTATGAGTTTCTTTTTGTCAGTCGTTCTCACTCCACAAAATTAATAAATTATACCTATTTGTAATGATTTTGGTGAAGGGACTATTAGTTACATTACCTAAAAAGGAACCTTGACGATATTCTATTCCTCTATTTTGTTGCTCGTTTCTTTTATGACCTCAAGTGATTTTTTCCCTTCATTTTTAATTATTTCAAGTGCCCACAATATTCTTTTCTTCGCCCCTTTAACTATGATGCAAATATTGAGCACTGACCTGTTATGAAACATCTTTTGCAATGGAAGGGGGAGGGGGAAAGACCATTGAATGAACTTAAATATATATATATATATATATGAAGTATGTACATAAGTCAGGCCTCAATATTGAGTAAATCCTTGACACAAAAAACTGAGTTGCTCCTGATTGAGGCTCAGCAACTTACTTGCCTGTTACTTACTCACATAACTTTTTTTTCTTTCTTATTATTAATTTATATTATCTTATTATTTGTATACTCAGTTCCTTTATCTCATTTTTTCATTCTTTTTCTTTTTTGCTTTTGCTTTTTTTTTCTTCTGTATTTAATCATGATTAATCTATCTGTTATTCATCATTAGTCTGTAAATTCATTCTTTAGTTGTTTTCCCTTCATTTAATAATGGAATACCATTATGACGATTCTATGTATTAAGTTATTTCTTCATTTGATCTATATAAAATTGTATTATCAACATATTTGTATGTATATATCTTCTATTTATTTACTTGGATACATAACGTTACTTCTAATCACTTGTATTTGTCTCTTTTTAACAAATAGAAATATATTGAATGACTGAAAGAAAAATGGAACTAACATATACATATCAATTGAAAATTATTTGGATATTCATACCGGTTCTAAGAAAAATCACCTCAAGGAAGTTAATACATCAATTGATACATGTATCTAGAGTCAAATCTAGGTAAGAGCAACTCCTCCTAGATTCTTCAAAAAAATGTAATGTTGCTCGTTTCCAATGTACAATTATAAAATTCCGTTTCTTGATGGTGACATACACAATGAAATAAAATAATTTGCAATTAATTTCAAGGCATATTTATTTTATTACCTTATTTTTCTCTGTTATTTTTTTTTTTTTTGCTAAGATTGATTTTTTGTTTTTTCAGTTTCATCAACAGTGGGTTTGTCAAGAACATTATACCATTGTACGAATTTTCTAAAATATTTCAGTATTTTAAAAACAAAAATATTTTTATTTTTATATCTGTGAATTTTTGATAATTTTCTACGTAAAAACTCTTATCCGAATTTGACTATATCTTAAAAGTATTCTTATTGAGCATTTCTGGATCGTATTATAGGTCATTGATTTGACTATATTCATATACTATTTTGAGAGCAGAGTTAATTATTTCCTATGAGGATAACATTGGTGAATATTATTTTTTTTACCAAATACAGGGATGAGATGATCATGTCTGCATCTTTCTTCCAGCCAAGGAGTAGGAAAGCGAAATAACCTCCTATAATCATGAAATATAATTATCATACATTAATCTCAGAGACTATCCTGGAACCCCTCAAATGAAATTGAAGAATTGTCTTTCTCGGTTCAAAACAAGTTATGTGATATACATTATCAAATGTTAATTATTTACTAATTCCTACATAAATGTACTTAGATATGAAATCAGGGACCATCTTTTGACGTCCTTGGCTTATAGGAAAGATCCCTCTTTTCATGTATACATATTATTATTTGCCAAATGTTAATTAGAAAATATAAATACATTGTTTCATTCGATATTGGTCTATAGTGTTAATTAGTTTTTCTGCACACCCTGGGTATAAGGTAATTTTTTTTTTTTTTGAAAAATTTAACCATCTCGAATATACAATCTCTGAGATAAAAAATAAACCCTAGAATCATTTTTTAGTCATGGGTAAAAATTTGTTTACTTGTCTTACTATGATATAAAAAAATTCTCTCAGATCCTAAATATGCACATAGATATTAAAATATTCAAATCAAGGATGATCATGGCATCATTTTAATTTCTTTAAAACTACCTAAAGGACATTTTTTATGTTATGCTCCTTTTGTATTAGAGCGTTTTTGCATGACGTCATCATTGTGGAAATCCACAAATTTGATTGTCTATGCTCCCAACCATTAATAATCAAATTCTATAAGCATAAAAAACGTTTACTGCTGTAAATCTGGATTTCACTATAAGAACAGATAATACCTTTACAGTCAAAGTTGACAGTTATAAGCTAATACATTAATATATATATATACATTTAAACATAGTGTAATTAATCAATTAACTATTAATTTTGCAGGGTTAGAGATTGTATCTCATTTATTCAAATACCTTATTGATTCAAAAAAAATTTTGACTAAACAAATTTAGACATTTCATAGGAAATTTCAGTACCTAGCTATTAATTTAAATGTATTCAAGAAACTACTATTTGTCTTTGGCATGATAATTTTATTCAATACAGTTGCCTGGTCTTTTTTCACTTTTAACACCATAAAATAAAGTTATCTTATTTTTTTTATTTTTTTAAAAAAAATATGTCCTTTTTAATTGATGAAATTATAAACTATGTATATGACTCCAACACAGTGTCACTTTATTATGCAGTACAATTTAATAAAACAATCTATTTATACCTATTATATAGGAGTATATTTTTATTAATTTACAAAATATATCAAGCAAGTAGATAAGTTATTCAATCTCTTGACCTTATGATAATAGTATCTATATATTTATGTGACTTTTACACTAAAATAACTACTAATTGATTTTTTTTTGCATTTTTTATTTATTTATAAAATATGGAAAAGATGTTTACTGAATATTAATTCGATTAATATTTAGATACTCAATACCAAGGTATCCATTTACTAAATAAATACATATGTATGTAAATAAGACTCATTAGAACTTATATGTACATATGTAGATATTTACAGAATCTTTTCTGTGAAATAAATGAATGTATCTATAATCTAAACATAATATAATAGGATACAATTATTGCCAAGTTAAATCAGGGACCGCATTTTATATTTTAATATGTGATATACTGTAAAGCATTAAAAAAAATTGTAGAAACTAATTTTTTTTGCTACCCTCATAAAACATTCTTATTCTCATAAGATCCAAACATAAAATTGCCTTAATTAACAATCAAAAAGCATAAAAAGTATATGAATAATAAAAGTTAATTTACCGTTGCAAATTATGTATGTATGTACATACATAATTTTGTTTTGTTTTTTTCCTTGGCAATCAATGAAAATTTTCACAAAAAAACAAAAAAAAAAAATGGTCATTTTATTCTTTTTATTTTCTAATAAATTTGCAAAGATTTTTATTTTAATGCTTAACATATAAATTATACTAACGTTTTTGCTTTGTTTGTTCGTGGTGGTCATCCGTATGTTTCGTGGCAAAACTTTAGCTATGCATGCATGAAATGTAACCAACATTTTGTGTAATTGATCATAAACGTATTTATGAATATGATTTTAAATGAAAAGAGTCACTTCCTGCTTTTTTAAGTGTGGCGGTATAATTATTGGAGCTATTCTTGGAACATAATTTGGAGGATTCGCTTTATTTTCAACTATAAAACTAATAATTTAAATTTTGTTGTTCATCAAAATACAGGATAATAATAATTAATTTCATTCTAATTTAACTCTTGTTTTTCAACATTTTATGTCAAAATACGATATAATTATAATTTTACGTTTTATGTTGTGGTTATATTAGTGATACTATTATTGAGGATATTGGACTTACCTGGATATCAACCTCTTAAAATCTTTGTTTGAATTTATTTAATGTCTTGATTTTGTTGCGAATATCAAATCAACTAGGTTAGCAAATTTCTTTTCTAGAAAAAAAACAAAAAAACAAGACATATTTCTATTCTCTTGGTTTCGTTCTTTCCATGCCTTGATATTATTTTTGCTCCCGGATGAGGGGATCTTGAACATAATTCTGAGTTACACAAACATATACATGGACTCAAAAATACTTAAGAAACAGTGTTGGCTCTCACTACATATGTGAGAGATCAAGTATCCATTTCAAGTTAACTATGAAGTACCTAATTTTAATGAGTAAAATAGAGACAAGATACTCATCATTTTGGCTGCATTTATTGTATGCATGTATTTCTTATTCTAGAGCACCCTGTATTTAAAAGATTTATATTTATTTATTTTTATCCGCATATCACTTTCATCTTGATAAACTAGATTTATTTAATTAAGTTAAAACATCTTTATTTGTATCCATCATTCTATGAACAACTAAAAGCAGAATTAAAACAATAATATTAAGAGTTGTATGTACATTTGTATAATAGTTATATGTAGCCATATCTAGGCTGGTTATACATACATACATATGTATGTATGTATGTACTGTAGGAGTCGTTTGTCATGATGAGGAGTGGGCTGAGGAGTCTCTATAAATTGTTATGCATTCCTTATCTTTGTAATATTTATTTTATTTGCAATATTTTTGATTGATTTCATGAAGATATCTTGTCAAATGGGAGAATGAAAATTAAAAATAAATAAAAAATCATCATCAGGAACATTGATACATATCTTAATAGCAAGCATACACAAGATATTTTTTTTACTAAATATGTAATAATATACATACTATATTTGTCAGCTTGGAAGAAGCCCAAGGTCGAGTCATGTCTCACCCCCATTATTTTATGATTTGCATCTGCTGGATTAACGACACTATATATGTATATGTATATATATTCTATACATGAGTTACTCAAAACCTTTTGATCTCTCTTTATTTTATTATTTTTGCTAGAAGGGACTCCATTTCATTATATATACATATACATATATATATATGTATATGTAATATCCCTTAGCTCTCAAACCTATTCCCTTACATCTCGTATTTAAGGGAGAGAGAGAGATCTACAAGAGAACTCATATAATGGATTTTGTTTTGTTCCTCTTTAACACGTGTTATGTATTTAAGGGGTCTTCTTTAGTTTGTATGTATGTATATTGTTTAGATGTTGTTTGAAGTGTTGAGGAGTTGGATAGAGAGGGAGGGAGAGAGAAACAGAGATAAAGAAGAAGAAGAAGAAGAAGAAGAGGGAAAGCCTAGATGTTTTTTACATTGTACATATGTACACTTGAGAACTGACTTGAAAATTTGTAAGAGCATATTGAATATTTATAAAAGGGATTTTATTTCACAAATTTAATTAAACATTACGTTAGAAATGCAGCAGAGATGCGTGTATGTTTATTATTATTATTATTATACTGTATGTGGATAGTCATAAGTTGTGCAATTAGAGTGTACATGCTGCAAGTCTAGAAAATATTTTTGACATAGCTTCATGTTTCAAAAATAAATTAACCAATTAAAATCGAGAAAAATGGTGTATACCTAGGGTTCCTAAGCGTCCATAAACAAAAAATATATCAGTCAGAGATGGCAATAATGGCGTTACTTCTAACACTGTTACTTTTTTAAAAGTAACGATGGACGTAACTCGTTTGATAAGTTTCACTTCTGATAACACATTGTTATACAAAAAATGACCGTTACCCCGTAACTTTATTTTAATAATTCTATGAGTCTCATCCTTCATTGTCTTGTAAGTCATTAACTTAATACAATGTTTTCCTTTGTGAATAATAAAACTTTAAATTTAGTGTATGTTAAATTATACTAGAAAGCTTGGGATCCAAGTTTAAATTTCTATTTTACTTTATTTTTTGTTAATTTATTAAATGTACTAATGATATGAATGCGTTAAGAGTAAAGGACCATTTACATTTAGGAATAAATAATTACTTTTACTATTGACTAACGGCACTACTTTTTATGCTAAGTAAATAATGGTCAGACACTCATTACTGTTCCCATGTAACATGTACAATACTAGTCTGGTATACTTAATACCTAACTACAAATAACTTTTATATATATCAAAACGAAATGATGACATCAGTTGGTACTAAAAATTGCTGGTGCCTTAATTCGAATTTGTCATCATGATGTTTAATAATTACAACTTGACAACTCTCCTTGTACAATTTGAATCTCTAGTACAAAATCCTAATTGTATACAACTTGTTATGTATGCATGCATATTTGTTTAAAGGTTGAGTATAGAGAACATTATCCATCTACGTTCCATTCTTTCCAAAAGTGACTATACTTTTTGTCGTACTTTTATGCACTTACTCATATTGACGCACCATCTGTTCAACCATGGAATGAACAATTTGTTTTGCCATCAACTATGTATGTATGTATGTATGTAAGTCGGAGAGAAATCCCCCCTCTAATTTCTGTCTTAATTCTTTCTTTCTAAGTCATTAACATAACAATCCCTTTCTCACTTAATTAATATTAATTATTATTTTTATTATTATTATTGTTCTCTTTCTTTTTTGTTCTTTGTATGTAAGTACTAATGAAAAAGCTAAGCTAAACATCACTGCGAGGTACTACTTCACAGAAAATAAAAGGAATTAATATGCAAAAAATGCATGCACAACTATTGAGTATGAAAAGACCATACTTTCATTATGTTCAACTATAATTTTTTTTAAAAGACTATTATAAGTACATATTCATTTATAGCTATATATTCTTTGCTTTTGAAGGTAGCACAAAGACATTAAGTACATACATACATACATACATACATGCCTTAGTATGTGTGTACATATAGTATGTACTGTGTTCCTTTCTTTCTTCACTCTTCTACCCACCTTTCTTTTTCTGTCTCTATTTCTAAGCACACAAATGAGTCAACATCAAATTCAAAATATGTATGATATATTTATGTACATATAGTTATAATATACATACATTGTACACACTTTCCCTTCCTATATATAGATAGAGAAAGACACAATAAGTTTTTCTTACTGTATTAGAAAAAAAATTAAGATTTTCTACAAAGAAATTTTTCATTTCTTTTCTATTTTTAAGTTGCCTACCATCTAACTATGCCATTTAAAAGTTATTTGAATCCTCTTAAAATTTCCATCATTGGTGCTTTAAGGCCGGTTTAATCCTGGATTTGATAATAAATACGTCAATTTTTTTTTTGATTTTTGCAAGGTATTACCGTTTTGTTTTTTTGGTATTTTATTTCTAAATCAATGTAGAGCAAATTTTCTTTCTCTTCAAGGATGAGTAAACTGCACAGATCTTGCTTTATCTTCCTATACATAGATGTACTAGTTATCAATTTTATTTGCATCAAATTTCCAATGATATAAAATAAGCGAATGCCCCCTAAGCAATCAATCAAACATTTAATAATTTTACTGAACATTGTGATTTTCAATAGAGCCACTGTAAATTTTGCAAGTAATATCGGAACAAATGCAATTATAGAAAAAGATAAATGACGCTAGAATAATTCTAATAATTTGAAATAAAGGAGGAAGTTTGTGAGAATAAACTATTGCAAACTTCTAATTGAAGCCTGAATTTTTTTGACTTTAAACCCAAAGTATCAGTTTAGTCGTGAGACTTATGTCGCAAGTACGAGTCTTCAACTCTGGGTGACATCATGCAAATATTTTACATATTGAAAAGTAGATCATAACAAAACTGTGAAAGTAAGTTTCATTATTGATGTTACCCATTTAAATATCTAGATACACTAGAAACGTAGGTGACTAAATACATTGACCATTAAAGAGATGTATGAAAGGAAATAAAGAATTTGTTTATTTTTATATGACATATTTCAACATTGAGAGAAGTAGAAAAAAAGTACAAATCCTACAATCTAAAAAAAAAAAAATAAATATAAGGATTTGACTAAATTATCCTCTTAAAAAAATAAAGGATTATAAAACTTTCATCTCCAAGCAAAAAAAAAAAATGTATAAATAAACATAAACGTATATACTTAGAGCTATTTTTGTAGCTAAGATGCGATGTCAGTTGAAGGTAAATGGAACGAAGCCATGTGTTCAAAAGGGAAAAACAATAAATAATGCATTCTGTTCTTTTCAGGCTTTTGGATATTATACAAATAGCCCGAATTCTGTTATGTTCATTTGTTCCATACTTACATAAATAATTATATAGGTCTTGCATAAAAATAAATAAAAGTAGGAGAATATTTTTATAACTTTTGCTAAGATTTTTTGGGACCAATACCGATACCGATTATTTATGGGTTAAAAAACTGATAACCAATTTATCTACCGATTTGTTATCTTCAAATTAACCCTTGAGATCCCTATAAAAATAACCCCATAAAACTCCAGATAGAGCCACAGCATAATTTTTCTTTATTTCCATAGCCAAGGAAATACAGTAAAGGTTTTGAGAATTGACATCCCATAATTCAATAAATTTTGAATTTTATATTTTATATTATTGAATTGAGGTCTCATACCATAAATTATACTGATTGTGTGGATCAAACCTATAAATTAATGATGAAATAACTTTCAGGAATGGCTGCATTGTCCACATTTGGGTTTTCAATGTTTAAGTACTAACAAACTTTTAATCTTATTTTTGTGGATTTGATTTTTATAAATTAGATGTTGTTTTTTAGCTATATTAAATAACGATAATAATTGACAACTTGGGCCGATGAATCTAAAACTACCTAAAATTGTCCAACTTAATCGACTATATCGATATTATTGGTCAAGGTTTAATCTAAACACATTTTAAAAGGACTTTTTAAACTGATATGAATAAAGTAATATGCTCTTTAGTCCAAGCTTAGTTAGAGTATGATTTAGATATGTGGAAAAGTAATGTGGTGATAGTTCACAGTACTGATAGCGGAATTATATATAGTAGCCTGAAATTATATATTGAAGCATTGATTAATTAAATTTAAGATACTCATTGAGTAGATAATATTATAAATTATACATTTCATTTAAAAACTCTTAATAAAATACAGTACATATGTAGATACATACATACTTTGTAGTAGTTTGAGAAATTTGATTTATCCGTAAAACTAATAGCCTGGATTGTTTGAAGCAATTTTTGTATTTTGTGGTTTTAGGTTTGTAACAATATGGGCAAAATTATTAGACATTAATTCCTTTAGGCCATTAAAGTATATTTATCATACCTATTTATTTATCTTTTTGTGTGTGCAAAATTTCAACGGAAATACCGATATTTAAAGAACTACACATAAAGAAGATTGACTATATATCTTGAAATTAATATCTTTAAAGAGTTAGCTTATATTCAAAAGTAATCCAAAAAAAAATATAAATAAGAAAGAACTACTTAGTAAGAAAAACATTTGATATTTCATGTACAACCATTTAAAAAAAAATTATACATCTAAATTATGTTTATTATTGTTGATCAAAATAATTTGTATTTATACTTTTTTTTAGAAATGATTCCCTTCATAAAAGTGTTATTAATGATTTGATAATTATGACATTATATCGGCCAGGTACTCTGAGTGATTAAATATTTGACAATTATAAAAAAAAAGAAGCTTTTTACTTATTCAACTACATGTAGTCCCTTCGAACAGAAGTTTAAATTTCATTAGATTGATCTTCAAGAATCCTTTCCGACTTCTCTTCAGTATTTTAGTCTTTCTAAAAATACTTTAGATATTTGCATATGATTATAAAAATATGAATATAAGTCAAATGAATGGAATTTGAGCCCACTTTTAAACATGCTAAAAAACGAACAAACCCTCTTTCTCTAATTAGTTCGTAACAGTGGAACTCGACTAATTTTAATAGGTATGTGTTGCAATGTTGATGAGTTCAATATCATAAAAAGACAATTCAATCAATTATAGGTAAAAGCCAGGGTATGCAAATCATGCTTTTTACATGTTTTTGTACAATATTTTTGGGATTCCAATAGGGATAAATATTTTTGTTTTTAAGTTGGTAATACTGTCCCTGATATCTGTTCTAAATTACACGTCATAATATTTATTAGTCTTTAAGATACGCGTCCTTTTGCGAGCAGCTGAAATTGAATTTTCGTTTCATAAAATGTTGTAGCAAGTAAAAAAGTTTAAATGAATATTCCAAACTGTATTTTTTTTTGAAATCTTTTTTGAGAATCCGTGGTTTATTTTTCAAGATTCATAACTTATTACTCAAGAAACCGACAATCCGATTTTTATCTTTAATAGCATATCTAAACTCAACAGTTATTGCTCAGTAATTATTGACTTATTTAAAATTTTGTAAGTGTCTTGAAAATTGAAAAAAAACGTTGGCACATGTGCATTGTATTAGGGGACTACTTATGAGGGAGATGAAATGAATTTTGAAGATTAAATAAAGATTTTTTACTATTTAGGGTGGAATTTTATGAAGTGCACTGCTAATTTGGGGGTGATGTAATTGGGTTGAATGAACATTGTTTCGTTTAGGCCCCTACCATTAAGAACAAACCTGATTTCTCTGACAATAACACGCAACCAACAAGAATAAAAGCTCTCGGAGAAGAATAAATGAAATAAATATTAAACCCTTGTTAAAGGCCCTAAGCAAAAAAACAAAAAACAAAAAAAAAACGGGAGAAATAGAATGGTACTAATGGTTTTTTCATGTTAAATTTTTTGTTTTTTTTAGTTTTCTTCTCTTCTCCTCCATTTTCCTTCCTACTACTTCTGAAGCATGAAGTTTATCAATCAGAATCAGTCATTCAAGACAATTAAAACATTTTTCTTGGGTATTTTAAGGGAAAATATTTTGTTTCTTTTTTTCTTTTCTTTTTGGAACGGAACTACAAACAGGAAACTACCATTAACTGATTGGTCATTTTTCAAGAAAAGGAGTACATACATATTAAAGTACTACTTGAAAAACAATGGAAAAACCGTTTACTCAAATAGCCATAGTAAAATGTTTGATCACTTCAGGGTTTTTAGAAAGGGTTTTTTACTTCCATTATAGTTGGCTTTATATCCTTTTTACATATTAGATGATATTTTTATTACAAAATGTCATTGGACAAATGAAATTAATCTCTATGAATTCACCTCATAAACCAATTAAAACAGGGTGAATTCTGTAAATGGAATAAAATAATATATTTACATATGTACCAAAAAAGCGACATCTTGTGGGAAAAAATTGTTTTGTAGCCAAGGGAATCTCGTTCAGCGAACAGGCACTTTGCCTCACCTTGTTTTATAGCTTTTCAACATACAATCCTGTACAGGGATGAACAACATTAAGTTACATTCATTTGCAATCTTAAGGGATTATAGGAATATGGAGCATTTGCATGTGACGTCATCATTCTGAAAGTCACCCATTCTGAATTGCATATAAACGATCAAATTGCAAAGTTTCTTTTTTCTTTTTTAAACCTTTCTTTTAGATTTGATGGAAATATGTTCTTTTTTATTAATAACTATGTAGTTCTATCAATAACAATGCCTCTAACATGCCGTTTATATGCAATGGTATGTAACATCAAGTAAAACGTTCTAGTAAGTATGTATATAACTTGAAAAATATAAACATGTGTTGATATTTAGGGAGCCACAAACCAGTTGAAGCCCATAGCCATAAACACACTCACAAATGTTTTTGCGTATAAATACACCTTTACTCAAAAACTTTCTCCAAAACAACCTTGACTTCTAAATAAAAAATAAAATAAAAAAAACCCTTTGCAAAACCCTCCCTTAGAAAGATAATTGAAATAAAGAATCAAATGAAATTTATTACTGAGCACATCCCTAATTCCTTTATATATATAATGAAACAACCTAATCTTATTTCATTTTTTATCTCTTCATCTATAACATTTATAATGTATTTTCTATGTATGTGCCTATGAGTACAAGGCACCTACGGATTGAAAAGGTTTGCAAGAGAGTAAAGTTGCTTTGTTTTAACCTTATTTTATTAAAAAAAAAAAAAAATAAGGGAAAAACATTCCTTTTTTAGTCATATGTATGTATTTGTTATTTTTTGAACCATTAACAAATATTTCAATTGGCAATATTTTCAAAGATATTTTATTTTTAAAAAAGATAGATCATTTCTTATGTCATGTACTTATATATAATATATATATATACTATGTAGATGCTCTCTTGTGGACTATAATTAATAAATACATTGAGAGAAAGATAGATAAACACACAGAGAGAGAAAGAGAGTAAAATATATTCAGCTTCTACTTCCATATATGTAGAGTTGAGAATTTGTTCAAGCTTTCTTTTCATTTTTGAATGAATTGTTCTTTTTGCTCAAGAAGGATTTCGTATTTTGTTCCTCACCCTGTGAGAGAAGAAAAATATCTGCCTTTTATTCCCTCTCTTTCATTTGTATATATATATATATATATATATATATATTAAGTCTTTAAGAATGCAGAAAAATGCAGATTATCTTCTTCTAAGTAGCTCTAAGACACTAAAAGGAAAAGAAAACGACACATTAAGATGATAGATTTATAAATAAATAAAAAAGAATAAAAAGATCCTCACATCATTCCGTGCCCTTTGAAGCCTAAAATTATTTCATAAATCCTCCCTCCCTCTATTGTGAAGAAGGAAAAAAACCTTTTAAGTGATTATGCATCTGTCATCTAGGGGTTAACTCAAGGACACATTTTCTTTCTTTTTCGCTCTCTTTATTTTTTCTTAGGTAGTTGGTTAATTTTTTTTTTTTTTTTTTGAACTATTGCATTAATTTGTAAATTAATACAACATTCATTATACAGCATGCACACTCATGCAAATTAATTATACTCTTGTTGTTCTCAGTTTTTAGATCTTATATTCTTTTTTTTCTTCCTCTTTACGTCTTCTTTTGTGTTAAAGGAGGAGGAAGAAAAAAGTGCAAAGAAAATCAATAAAGAAATTATAAATCAAAATCATAATCTGTCAAAACATGTCAATAATTGAAGAAAATATATATATATATATGTATGTACAGCACACAATACTCCTTGGCAGTTGAATGCAAAGTTGTTGAAGTTCAAATTGAAGTTATTGAGATTTATGAAGAGAATAATAATAGCAATAATAATGACAAGGTTTCATTGTGAGTACTTTTTGGAGATTGTATGTATGTACAAATGTGTAGATGCATAAAAGAGTTGAATGCATTTCGGATAGTAAAAGCCTAAAAGACATGTATACATAATGTATGCTATGTACAAATGTATAAATGAAAACAACGTCGATGATGCTGATGACAGAAAACGCACTACATGTTTATCCCTTCGTTGACTATGAATAGGTGAATGTGGTGAAAGGATTACAACGTATGCACTGACAGGGAACGGACAAGGAGGATTAACAGGGATTAAGACATGCAAACGCATATTTCTATCACCTATTGACCACATTCTTGCATCATAGATAGTAGGTAGATAGTTAGGTGCAATTATCCTGCAAACAAAAACTCAAATGATACAAATTTGTGAATGGGGCCGAATCGGGTTTCAATTTTAAAGATGAAGCACCCTCAAAATGAAGTTATGTCGTTCAAAATGCAAATATCTATTATCTAGGGTAAGTGTCCTGCACAAATTGACAAGAAAGTTTATTATTTTTTTTCCATAGGCAGCTGCTAACAATGGAAAATAAGTTAGGATTAAGTACAAAGATCATCGCTCCATTGTATGTACTAACCTCACTATTTGACCAATCAAATTTATTCTCTAATTACCCACTTGTGATGTGGTTTCTGATCCCTTCAAAGTCTTTTTATTTCTCTGGATCTCACCTTAGTCTCTTAAAGATCTATGATGAAGGTGTCTTGATCACAACTTATGACTAATTACGTCATAAGTAAATAATATATATTACATATATGTAATTGACAACTGAATCATTCAATGAAACGATACTAATGAATTATAGTAATTAAGATATTAATAACTTGGACTGCAATCAAGAAAATAAAATTAACCGCAACTCATTCTCAGGTGCATAAATTGGAAAAAGTAAAAGTACAACTCATTTATAGATGCATACTTGGCTTTTAAGCCCTTTCCAGCTCTGACGTCAATTGTAAAATATAACCAATGTCGTAAAAATTTATCCAATAAGCAAAGGTAATAGAATCAAAGCAAAAAATAAAAAGGTAAGTATTTAATAGTACTTTATTTTACGAGATGAGAACAAGGTTTTTGCTCGTGATCTCAAAATAAATGCTCACCCTCAAATAATATAAAAAAATCTAACATTAAAGTTACTTGGCTATAAGAGGAGTTATCAATACTCGCTGCTCCCATCCTTTATGCAAACAAAGGGGCCTAAGCACATTGCGCCTAGAAATACCTTTAATAAACATATATGTGAATGATCGTGTTTCAAAGATGCCATGCCCTTATTTAGTCAATGGATGCGTAACTCTATGAAGGTGATGCTAATTAATCATTTATTCAATGACAGAAGCGACCTACAATTCCAGTGCCTATAAATTAAAAAGATTCTTTTAAAATGCAATAACATATTTTAATATAATGCTTTAATAAATGTACTTATTTACATACATACATTCATTTCCTTCAAAGAATCTTGTTTTAAGGGCATACATTTTCTACTGTTTGAAGACACTGCAGATACTTTGTCCATTAGAAGAAACGAGAAAGAGAGAGAAATATAAGAGTCGCAACGCTTATAATACATACAATGTGCATTTGAAGAAAATAAAGTAGGAAACAGAGAGGAGGAAAGATTGGGAGGGGAGTCTTCTTATTTTTTTTCCATTAAGATATACATCAAAATCTGGGCCCATCACATGAGAAAAAAATAAAGCTACATACATACATACATAGATATTACACTAAATGCTTGCTTAAATATCTACTACTAAAATTGGGGGGAAGTACTTTAAATGGAAGAAAAAGATGAAGATTATTTATGAGAAAGGAAATAAATTGACGAAATTACATTTATCTTTAAATAAGAGAGATCATAATTTGATTAGTGTTAAACATCATCTGTATGTACAAAATCAAGGTGATTTATTTTCAAATAATAATAAATAGTATTTGCTAATTACTTTTTTTTTCTTCTGTAAACATACACGCAAATATATACATATACATATTTATTTTTATGTAGAGCACGTTTTCAATGGTTATTTGATGTATGAAGAATTGTCATGTACGACTTTGTAGATTATTATGCAATTCATTACAATTAAAAAACTAGAACGAAAAACGCAATTTGCAAAAAATTTCTTTTGACATAATATTTGCCCAGTTGTTGTACATACATATTTTGGCACCCCTCAACACACAAGCAATGAAGTAGAATGATTTTTCTCACAAATGGATCTGAGTTTATATTTCTGGGTGTGTTTTTAATATTTTTTTTTTCTTTATATTTAAATTAGAAAGTTATTCAAATTAATCTTTTGGAGGTGTTGAAAATTGTACTTAAATGCCCCACTCACAATTAAGGAAAAACAGTAATTTTATGTATTGAAAAGGTCATATTGGTGGCAAATATGTTCACAAAGACTCATTAATCAATTAAAGGCTCTCGTTATAGAAATAAATTTGAATATAATTGCTTGAAAAATATCAATGAAATATTTATCTACCAAAATTTATTAAGTAAAAAAAAAAAAAAAAAGAGTCCCACTTCTTGGTCCTGCTAATAGTTTAATGCCAATTGAAGTATTTATGTATATAAAAAACAAAAATAATAATGATAATATCATCATAAATATTTTTATTTGATCTCTGATCTTGACTCTAATACAAATTTATACGCAAAATTTGTGTCCTTCTCCAGCCAATTTTGTATATTTTGTCCAAGTACATATATAAGTATATATGTAGGAGGGGGAGGAGGGGGAAAGGGGGGGGGAGCACCCCACTTCTTCTTTTTCTTTTTTGTAACATAAATCCTTAGGAAAAGTCGTATATTAACTGCATAACATTGCCCTTCCTCTCAAGAGTATATTTTGTTTTTGCCTATGTTTTTTTTAGGGGGGGGGGGGGGGTATTTCTGTATGTAGTTAACTTTTTGGCGCCAATGCCATAAAAAATGTCCTCTCCAATGAAAAAGAAAATAAGTATATTAATATTCGGGAGCAAAATAATTATTTACGAGGCTTTAACAGATGGTTTTGTGTACTATTGGTTGCTAAACGAATGGAATATAAATTTACTTAGAGTAATCAATGCCAATGTAACCAAACAAACCATGGATATACCTATGTATATTCATAATATATAATTTCATCTTGTAATAAAAGGCTAGTTTCGATCTATTTAATCGTCGAGCAGGTCTTTGTACATTTTTTTTTTATTTGGAATGTCCTGACTTTGAATTTCACGATTTAAGTGGATCTATTACACCATTGACAGCTTTCATAGCAGTACTTTATTACCGTTAAACAGTAGCAACTGATAATCAAGACGATGTATTTCGGTCCTATCTATGTACGTACATTTATAGAACTGAATAGAGAAGAAGAAAAAAAAATGCCAATTTATTTTAGAATAACCAAATGAGAATCTCATCAAATTCCGTGAGCGTCACCAATTATTATATAAATTTATAAATGCAGTTTATTTTTCAGCTTATCAGAAACGTTTAGTGGTTCACGAACTGCATTCAACCCACAACCCATAACATCACTAATAATTTTGCTCCACAATGAATTACAGAGAATTATTTATGGCATTTTGGAAACTATTTCTGACACGTCAATTTTAGTCAGAAGCTGATGTGTTTCCAAAATTTAAGAAGTTGCAACAAGATTAAAGGGATATTAAATATTTATTTAGATTTTAAAAAAACCCGGTGAAGGACTTAAACACGGATGCTGATCCTTGTTGATATCTTTTCTCCCTTAAATTGATTACATAAATTAGTACTATTAATTTTGACGAAGAGAAGTGAATTACGTAAGAGTTGCAGGTGAGTGATGTAGGTGTTTTGCTAAGGTTTTTTCTCTTTCTCTCTCTCTTTTTCTATACGTCAAAAATAATGACGTAATAAGAAAAAGGTTTTTCAATGTCAAATGCATTTATATATGTATGTATATTAAAAAACAAAAACAAGCCTTAATATCATCACTCATAAGGATGGGAGCATTTAGAAGAAGAAGACAACAAGAAAAAGAGAACATCTTAAGACTGCTTCAAGCATCAGAAGTTCTTCATAAAAAATATATTTCTTATTAATTAAAAACACTTTAATCAATGCTCAAAAGACGAAGGACAAATAGAGTAGTTTTATGTAGAAGCTGCTTGAAAAAGAGAGGGGGGGGGGGGGGAGGCTATGCACAGAGATACCCTTGATTACGAGCAACATATTTTGTTAGAGAAGTTGTATGTGATATCTAAATACATATATGTATCCATAATTTTTAGAAATCCGATTAATTTGCTCTCTCATCTGGTACTTTTGATCCCAATGAGGTATGTATGTAGATTAGACAGTGGGTGTCATGATAGAATAAGATATTAAAGGAAAACATTTTGAAGTTTTGTTTTATTATTATATATTTTGAATGTCACAAAAATGAACTCAGTAAAAATATACATATATGTTGTGATGAAGTTGGGATTTTGGGGGGTGTTGCAGCTCCAAGTCTAGAACATTGAGCCCTTGAGTTTCCTTTTGTGTCATAAAATGGTTATTAGTTAGTAATTGTTGCAAAAGAAGTTACAAGAAAAATTTCTATTAATCATTTTCATCATAAAAATTGTAAGTTCTTTATTTAAAACACCCAATTTCATTTTTGCTTACAGTCTCCTTAAACCAATTGCAACTTGTGAAGAACATCTGTGCATAAAAGATAACTCTATAATCTATCCCCTCCCCCCAATCGTATTATTATCTAATTTTGTAATGTGAAATAGATACTAAAGTATATGTACATACAAAAATGGAAGTCAAGTAATCATTCAACCTGTAAATGTCATTCTTCCAATCATCCGGCCTACTTTGAAAAAAGTTAGTAATTTAGGCATTGTACACATTTATGACTCTATGCCAAATTTGAACCTGACTAATCGAGTTTTAATCTATTTTATTGAAGTTATTATACATACGTTTAATAAAATGGGAAAATGTCACTCTTGTACACATAACAAAATTTGATTATGTTCATATAATAATAATAATAATGAAGCTCTTACTAATGGGAAAAGAATAGGTTTCAAATTTTAGTTTGCTAAAATTAGCTATTCTTGAGATATGGTCACTTTATTAAATATCTATTTTCTTATTTGATCATAATATTTAAATATATATTTAGTGAAAAGTCGATCACTATGCAGTAAAGGATCTGCAATGGCCTAAATTTGGCAATGACGTTTACCTTAACCATACAAATAATTCTTATCAATTCCAACTTACTTGTAGAGTAAAATACTTCCAATATGAGGTAGTACTGTTTAAAGATACTCTGCATCTTCCTTTTGAATAGAACAATAAAGAAACAAAGGACATGAAGGTAGTGAGAAAGAAAAAGAGTCCTTTGCACTCTGTAATTTGATATCTCAATGCATAATAAATGTAGAACCATACAACATGAACCCTTATCTTCACTTTTTCTTATGTAAAAAATCCAAATAAATATGGGTTGAACGAGCCTTCAATGAAATCTTTTTTTGAAAGATTTTTTCATTAAAAAAATAATCAATGCTGCTTTTTTTTATCTACATAGTGAAAAGGAGAATTAAACTTTTTATTTCATCAAAAGGATTACCTATTTATTATGTGTTTTTTTGCAAGTAAAAAATAAAAATAAAAAAATCCTGACTCTGATTCCCCCCCCCCCTCCAAACACTCATTATATGCATAGAATTTTTTGCAGCATTCTAGCAATAAGAATAAAAACCACAACTAAATACAATGCCATTGTACATCATTAATTCACTTGAAAACCTTTTTTTTTCACAGCCTTCCTTTAAAACAGTTTGAATCAAATTTTTCATTACAATTTGATGAATAATTTTGCTCTAAGACAACGTAAGTACAATCAATACTTTACTTTTCAACACGGATTCGCTATTCAAAAATATTTTCAGAGTTTTGCTCTTTACTACTTATGTGTTTATTCTCTATTTTTAAATTAATACGAGATTAGATATAATTAATAACATTCCATCAATGTTCTTTGTACATATATATATATATATATATATATTTAAGAGTCCATTTCAAGGCAACCTTTTAAACACAATACAAACCCATCAAAGAGCCGCATCGTATTTTTTTAATTCTTTTTTTTTTAAATATCCATTAGAAATTTGCAAGAATATTCCTGCTCGTCTGCCTGCTTCTCAAAGTGCCTGTCTTCTCCTTCCTTTTAAGTACTCCTCCTCAATTGTTAAGACACTGGTACAAAAACTCATGTATCTTTAGGTAGATGAGTGTTTGTAGATTACAGTTTCAATGTTTTTACTTTTTATTTTATTTTGCCATTAAGGCACCAAGGTATGATTATGGTAGTATGACGCTATACTCACATGGTAGGGAATGGAATAACAATAAAAAATAATCATCCTATCGTCCTCCTTCTAAGTACATAGTACATGAATGAAATCAAAATATGTGCCATTGTACTTTTGACGGATGTACATACATTGGACCATTGTTACAAACCTTTTTTACTTACATACAAATACACGTACATATATATACCATATATATATATATATATAGCATATATCATTATAAGGAATGGAGTTTTGAAGCAAGGTACATTTTTCGCATTCTTGATTAGTATTTCATATCTAATCATTCCTTGTAAATTTCTTTGAAAGAAAAATTCGCAAATCTTTGACACAAAGAATGGAAAGGTATGGAATGAAGAAGATGAGAGGCAGAGATAAGGAAGCATAAAAGTACTTTGTTTACCTATTCCATAGGAGGTCTATTCCACATGATATCTTACATACATAGATACTTGGAAGACCTCTAGCGTGGATAGAATACGTATATATGCCCCATCCTTATTTTAACGAGATTTGAATTATAATTAATCTCGATTAAATGGATTGAAAAATAAAAAATAAAACATAATCAGTATATGTATGTTAATATTCAAGTTTGGTTAAATCTGAGTCAAAGCTGAGTTGGAATGGAATGGTGTTCCTTATAATTCCGGTTTATAAAAGTATAGTTACCTTGTTAGAAACAATGCTATTTGAAACGTAATACAAGTTCCAAAATATGGGCATATTATAAAGGTAAAATGCCCTTCAAACATAGGATATTCGAATAAAAAGTAATAAGCACTTTGTTAAATGGATTAAAGAAGTGTAATTAAACAAAACATTTTTCGATCTACATATAGCGTATTTTGCTTAGACAAAATTAATACTTTTCTATCCATTTCCCAATGACGTCATACTTTATTATTTGCATTTCTAATGAAACACTCATTTGCACTGAAATTGCTCAATTCCATAAATTGTTTTTTCTTCATTAAGACCCAGGTTCGTATTACTACTATCACTATGATTATCCATTTTTAACAGATTATATAAGGAATGATTATTTACCAATGACGTAAATTAGAACACGAGTTTTGATTAACTAATTCGATTTAGTAGCGTCAACCGGTATAAATTACAGTAATGTTTTGAATATATTATTGACTCAATCATATAAAACAGAGCACTACAATTGAAATGAGTCTTCCATGGGAACAAATCCAAGTTTTGATTCAACATTTACATACATGAATCAAAAAAGGCAAACATTGTAAAAACATACAAGTAGAAAACAAGAGTATAAATCAATTACTTTAACACAATAACAAGAAATAGAATCCATCTTCTGCTATTCTCAAATTACTCAATTGAAGTTTTTGGAAGGTACCATGTGAGTGATAACTTACACAAAGAGTTCGATAAGGATAAATAAGAAGCAATATATGTATAGACATATATCAATAAGGAAAATTCTATTGGTTTTCAACTTATTTAATTAAACTTATATTTTAACTTTGTAACAAATTGTATTTACCTACAAATAAAATTGATTTTTCCTTTGAAAAAATAAATATTATATTGTAAGGAGTTATAATTTTTGTTTCCATGGTTTCATTTACATTTGAAAGTTTTTTAATCTGAATTAAATTGTAACCTGTAATTTTCACATTTTTACGATACATCTACGGTTCATGTACATATAAGTCCACATTAGATATAATTTTATATGTATAAAAAACTAACATATAGAAGAACACAGATAAATGTATATTTTTGTAGGGCAGATTGTGTCTTTTATTTCCCCTATTGAATGGTTTCGATAAGATATGTTACATCAGGCCTGACACTATTTTTGTAGTAAAAATAAAATAAAAAAGCAGATGTTCATAAAGTGGACCGTTGAAATGAGACTCATCTTCACGGTCCACGTCCCTTTTCATGTGTACAATTTCTGGTGAAATGACATTACATAGTGTGAAATCTGTTGAACGTTATAAATTAATATGTTTTTTTGATCCGGTTTCTTGTTGTTGATGCTTTTATAAATATTTTATAAGGCCATTTGATCACCTTAGGTAAGAAAAACGGCTTTGGCAATGAGCAAAGACATCAAATGAAGCAAATATGGCGTATAAATTACCATATCTGTTTGTGATAAAAAAATGAAGGAAGGTATAATGTTTTTTTTTATTTTTTTTTTTCACTCAGAATTGAGTGTCCTACGATTTCTTAATCTTCAACTATCGCTCATTAATTTTTATTAGAATAATTATTTGATTAACAATCCATTCTGGGCTTCAATGATGGGTATTCTTAATCATGAATAGAAATTACACACATATTTAAAGCCATATTCCGCACGAGACAGTGCATCAAATGAGTAAAAAGGGGGTTTAAAATATAGTATAGATTCTTATTTATTAGAGAGTTTTTGTTTTTAAATTGATTGAATGTAGCTGAATTTTTGATATTCCTCTCGGATTTTTTCTATGTAATGAAACATATTTATTTTCTTATTTATAACTTCGTTTATGTTTCACATGTCTTCTAATGAATATTAAGTCAATTGGATTTGTGGATGTAATTGAATCCTCCTCATTTCCCCCCTTTCTCCATCTCAAAGAGTGAAAAACAAACAAACAGATAATTACCTGAATCTCCATCGCACATTAAATTACTCATAAAGTTGATTGAGACTACCAATCCAAAACATTTAAAATATCAAAGAGGTTGCGATCCTAGCAATGTGATTCTAGTCTCAACCCCATCAAATTCACACCCATGGACAAATTCCGGTATTGCATGGACTTGCCACACAAGCTATAAATGTGGAATAAAAGTTACTGATCAATCCGAATGATCATTTGATTTGGTACTTGGAAAATTGACTCGAATTTCAAGTTACTACTTTCTTCACTCTCCTGAGTTATCCTTGAAATGTTTATATTACTATAATAACGTGAAGCCAAAGAGGTCGCTATATGTAGCTAGAAAACATAGATATGTAGCTCTAAGTAAAGTTAGTTTTTAATCTACAAAACAATAAAATGAATCTATGTAGAATGATGTGAGTGCCACCCAATCTATGTACGTACATAAAACAAAGCGAACCTCTATTGTAGATAGAATAACATGGAAACTTTCCCATAGCACTTTTCATAGTATGTAAGAAAATAGATTAATATAGACTTTTCAAACATTCAAATGAAATGTCTGACAAAAAAGATTCCTGAGAGAGATCCTCATTACTCCACGAGTAGTAAAGAAACTTAGTTAATGAATAATAAAATGTAGGTACTTAGTACCTACATACGCATAGATCATAAAGACAAAAAATAAGCTCTAATGACCTTATTCTTATTTTAATGCATTTACGTATGTATGTACATTCCGTTTTCTGCATTTTATATATACATACACATATTGCATGGGAGTATGCACATTATATCAACCCTAGCATAAGAAAAAACTCTAATTATTAGGGGCAATGCATCCTCTTACTTGACATATGTATGTCTTGGTTTGATCAAAGACTCTTACTCAATTTATGTGAAATACTGGGAACGAATTCTTATGAATTAATTACCTAACAATATAGATATTTTCTTGCCTTTTGAAGTTGTTTAAGTGGATAAGAAATGTAAATAATGAATAAACACAGACCTGTCCCAGTACGTATAATTCTTTAGACAGCTGTCAATTTTCTAGTACCGCGTATTAGCGTTCTAAAATTCGATTTGGGAACATTTCACTTTGATTTTTTGCTATATATAGAGATGAGATGATGTATTCACATAACAAACCTCAATGTATCTCTAAACCTTTCCTCCACCAAGCAGAAAAATAAAAAAAGGCCAAAAATTATTTGATAGTTTGACAAATCCTATATCCAACAGGAGGAATGTCTGCTTTTAATAATAGAGGATAGTTTGCATCTTAACTACAGCGGATTTGAATTAAACCAATCAACATTCAAAACATTCTTATGTGGCTAGGAAAGTAGGAAGTTGACGGCTGAAAAAAAAAATACAATAGAGTTAATGATGTATTGGAGATATCATTGTATGTATGTATATGACGATTGGAGTGTTTTTATTGGTGTCACACACATGATATTCGTATACTGAGAGCTACACCATGTTGGAAGCACAGTTATTGAAAACTTAATTAAACTATTTTTTTAAAACCTAAGAAAGTTTCATTCAATAGGTTTAAAAGTGAAAAAAAACCCTGGATTTTGTGCAAGGGTTTTTATTCTATAAAATGATTTTGTTTATGCTCTTTACAAGATGACGTTATGTAAAAAAGCAACATATATGTATACCTACCTATTTGGCCATACTCTACTTTTTCCTCAAATGGTTTCTAACTTAAATGACTTGACATTATATAACACCATGTAATGATGTGTTATTTTGTTAGAAATTAAAGGTCAAGGAAATGACCTCAACTCTCATTATCCATGCTTTTAACATTTTTATTTACTTATTTCTTCTATGACATCCAGGGAATATTAAAAAAAAAGTTTTATATCACATTGCCTGACATAAAAAAATATCTTTTTAATTTACATAATTATACTTATATATACAGAAGAAGAAGAAAAAAAGATCTAACACCTGAAATGAATAATTAATGTAACAAAATTATAATGAAATTTTGTAAAAAGAAGCAATAAATGTATTTTGAGGCCCTTCCTAAAAAAATCGGGAAAAAACAACAACATTTAATTGATGATTGTATTAAAGATGATAGTCTATGCAATATCAATTTCTAAAAACCAACCATACACACCATAAATGACGTTTCATAAATAAATTCAAACTTTTGGTATCCATTTAAGGAATGAAACGATTATTTTTCAATTAGGACTCATTTTAAGATAACAAAATGCAATTTGTTTACATCTAAATAACCTTAGAAGTGTGTAGGTATCATCAATCTATTTTTTAAAGATTGATTATTTATCATAGGTAAATATATATATATACATATATGATCATAAAACTTGAACTGAGGGTCCATTTAGAGATGAATTTAAAGAAAATGAGCATTTCCTTTTTTTTTTAAATAATTTTATTTTGTATGTAGAGGAGTAGGTTTTAAATTGGGTGTGAAAGGGCAAAACAGGAGGACGATACAGTAACAATTGACAAAAATATTTTATATAATAAACATATATATTTTTTTGATTAAAAGTATTTTGCATGATCAACCCCTGCAAAACTTTGTTAATTGTGCGTTTTCACTGACGTCAAAGATTGCATCATAAATCCAAGCGAGTGAAGTCATGTTGGGAACATAGCATAGAATTGATATATTTATTAAATAAAATGGATAAATTTATTTGAAATCTATAGGAAACTTCATCAAATGTTATGTGAGGTTTTGCATGGGTTCATATATTTATTTTTCATTTCGTGACAGAGGGATTCAAATGGGACTTTCAAGCGACTTAGAAGGTAACTAAATGTCTCATATTTTTTATTCATTTTTTTGCCAAATCTAGAATGTACTAGATACTAGTTTTAAACGATTATTTTAGTAGTGAATTTTTAGTTATTTTTGCTTCGAATGAGAGTTATTAAAGATTGTCGCTTTGTGTTATGAATAAATATTAGGTATATATTTAACTTTGTTCTTTTTTTTTTTAAATGATTCATAATAAAAGGTGTCAACTCACCCATCTGGTAGGGTCATTTGATAAATTTGACACTTTTATTTTAGTGTCTCTCTCTCTTTCTGACATATACTTGATATATAACACAACGAAATATAAAGTATCAATAGTGGCCAGGGCAATGCCTTTCAATTTGCATTCATCAAATATACTGATTTGCGTTATGTCAAGAAAAAGCAAAACATGAATCAACTTCCTTTATTTCCTACTCCTATAACAAACAGAACTTGTAGGTATAATTCTTCAATATATAAAATGGTAAAACTAGTGTTTACTCTGAAAATATTTTTCTACGATATTAAATCCTGTAAAATGTAAGTACTTTATTATGTATTTAAAAAAAAAGTAGAAAACATATTAAGTTATTCTTACTCAAAAAATCATTTGCTTCATAAGAATGATATTTGTAGTAAGAATCAACAATTATGTGTATATGATTAATTAAAGTAGTTTATACGTATAAACCTTTTTCAAATAAATATATGTTTGTAAAACATCTAGGTTATTCATAAGACCCATCTACTTAAAAATAACAACTGCTGTTATAAAAATATGAGACATCCTCCAGGAACATAAATTAAGCTTCAAATACAAATATACAAATATTAAAATTGTCTTTTATTCTTTTTTTTTTTTTTAAATACGTCATTAAGAGGTCAAAACATTTTTTTATTCGCTCGTATCGTCATTTGCACAGCATAAATTGTAAAAAAAATTTACCTCAAATGAGTTATCAATATGCATTCAGCTTTTGATTTAATGAATTATGTACATACATAAAGATAACTTATATTAAGAAGTAATTACATGTTTGATTTCCCAAGAATAACATCGTAGGTTCAAAACGCGAAAAAAAATCCCAAGAAAACGGGATCCTGGGAGAGAATCCCTAGTGAACCCCATTTAAGAGGATAAAATATTCTAAAAACACAGGATTGATTAATGAAACGAGAAGCAAATATTTTATTTCATTGGAGACTATGTCTTTACCATCGTTAGTAACATGTGTCTGAGAGACCCAGTGATTTACAGCCCTTTAAATCTCTCTCTCTCTCTTATAGGGCATATCCACAGAGTTGATTCCCTGCAAAAACAATACAGAGGTATAAAAAAACTATAAAATGAGAAAAACATTTATTATATATATATTTATATATACTATGTAGGTATTTAAAGAGCCTCTTACATCAAAGTAGTATGGGAGGGCAACTGTCAATTAAAAGCGCTTATTTGCCATTCTATATTATTATTACCTTTTCAATAAATCTTAAAAAAAAGTTTTATGAAGATTATAAAAAAAAGAAGTCATAGGATTTATTAAATTTCCTTCAATTAAAGCCCTCAAATTTGAACATAATGCGTCGTATGAAAAAATGAAGATTAAGGCGAATTAACTAGATTATTCGCTACAACCTCTGATAAAATTATTACAAAGAACATTTGAATGGATAAGTATTTAGGTAAAAATTAGAATAAGGGGAAATTGGCTGACCTCTTGCTTCAATTAAAGCCTCATCACATTTTCCCTCTCCATTTTTGAAGATGTTGATAACAAATTCTTTGTAATCATTGTCAAAAAAGTGTGAGGATATTTTTTTATTTATTTGAGCAATCATTTAATTTTATTTATGCTCAAAATAACACATTAATCTATAGAATTAAAATCATTAATAGCCCTTTTGACAAAAATATGTGATCCTTGGCAAATCTTCCAAAGTCATTCTTCAAAAGGAATAGTCTGAATGGTTTTAGAAAAAAATGCCACAAGAATATTTAAATAAATATATGTATGAAGTACCCTATTATTAAGCATTTCAATTTCATGTTAAGAGCCCTAGTTGTTGGACAATACTTTTGAATTAATGAACTATCTCGAAAATATAAGTTCCAAATGACGTCAAGTTTTCAACTTCTGGAATAGGATCCCTTCTAAACTCCGACAACAGTTTGTTACTACTATTATTATTCTAATAAGAAACAACTCCCTCATATCCCACAGATTACCCTATTAAGACAATATTAAAATAATAATAAAGTTCTTGAGATACATGTATTTGTTTCAAAGTCGGAATTTTTCTGACAAATAACCAAGTATCTAAACTCTAAATGCTCATTTCCACCCTTTTGAGATTCACATCGTTTGATGAAAACAAGGGATAACTAATTCATTAATTTTGTGTGGAAGGAAAATTAACAATATCTTCAATGACTTATCGTAGCAATATTTTACATAGACAGCTCTCTTTTTGGTATTTTTTAAAACCTCCTCTCTTTAAAAAGAGTGATTTTGTAAGATCAAAATTTAAAATATGTTTAATATTAGATATATATGTGTGGTTTGGCATCATTAAACGAGATTAAAATAGAAGAAAAACTAATTTTTATCTTTTACTTTATGAAAAAACATATTTTTTTTAAAAAATTAAAAGAATTACATAAATAGAACGAGATCATGAATCAAATTTTTGTGATCACTAAAAAAATGTTTATAATTGTCACATATTTCTTTTGATTTAAAAAAAATTGAAGGAAATCTTTTTAAATTTGCGCCATTTTCTATGAAAAAATAAGTAATTCACATTGACGTCATGAGTAATGCACCATTAATTTAAAATAAAAAATGCGCAAAATGAGGCGAATGAATTAAAATTTCTCGAAAATAAAATAACTAAGCATTTCTAGCTTCATCCCATCAGTTCGAAAAATAATTTTTCCAAATAAGAAAAAACAAACACACAAAAAAACCAACCCTTGTCTCGCTTAACGATGTTACAGCACATTTAATGACTCTAGGATATTTTTTTTTTGTTAAAAAATCCAATGTGGCGCTACAATAGGATAAAAGCGTGTTCATTTTTTTTTTTTTTTTTAGAAAACTCGTCAAGTTATTATATATAATCCTCCAACAGACTGCATACCATGTTCAAACATATATTGTATTCATCAATAGCATAGATCAACAATCCATGATTGAGAAATTCAAAAATGAACATGAAGCAAAAATAATCAAGTTTCGTTCATAAATAAATAACCATTTTCAAATTCTACTTTCGACACATGGATATAACATACAAAAACTTAAATAAGTTATTCTTCTCTGATTAAATATTATAGTATGTCAATGGAAAGATGAAAAAAGAGCATATGACTTTAAGTATACCATTTAATGAATATGATAGGCTTAGATAGATTGATAGAAACGTACGTACATACATTCATTAAACATCACTTAAACTAAAAAAAAAATTAATGGCATTTTATTCTTACATATAGGTATATATATATATATAGTAGTTTTAATACTACCGGCCTTCCTATTTTCATGGACGGCTACGTAGATAATACAAAAAATGTCATTGCAATTTATTTTCGCCTCATATATTGCGAATTATAATAATGATAAAAGCCTATAATAATTGTTAATCGCCCTATGAAATAATTAACCCTTGAAAATACCGGTTTCCTTCCAATTTCTTTTTTCTTTTATTTTTTATTTTTGATCATTGAAACTACTATGAGCCTACAAATGGATTTGTAAGTAAAAATAAAATTTAGGCAAAGTTTTCTTTTGAATCTTACCGAATAATGAAACTTATTTTCCCCTTGAGAGGAACAGATCCAGCTCACTCAAGCTTGATTTCCTTCCTTTGTAACCTTTTCTAGGCTGATTCAAGTTGACATACTCCGACCAAAAAAAAAAAAAAAAGGGGGGGGGGACATACCAAGTTGAAGAACAAAGTAGTGGCCTGCCTGCCTTCCTACCATGTTGTGAGGAATGTCAATTCAACCTTTAAAACCCATCATCTATATTGTAATTCGTATTTTTTTTTTTTTTGTTTATAGCCATCTTTGATACTTGTAAAAATGAGCTTATCATAAAACCAAACCAAATGATCAAAAAATAAATAAAAATAAAGTAAGATTTTAATATAAAATTACATATTTATGTGTGGCTCGATTTTTATATATTTTTTAATTTTGTAGTTGGCTACCGTATCATGCAAAAAAACGTTCCTTAGATATAAAAACAAGCTGGATACAAAGTTTATGTCTTATATAAAAAGAGAAAATTCCAAAAAGTAATTGAAATCATCATGAACTTTTATAATTTCTCAAAAAGACTATTATTTTTAGGAGTTAAAATTAAAAAAACAACAACAACCTATAGGTATGGATAATTTAGCTTTGATACTTTGAGTTCTATATATAAAACTATTGAGCATCTTTTAAGCAATTTTTTTTTGTGTTTTTTGGGCAAAATATGAAATATAAAGGGCTTGAAAATAATAATTACTTTGTTGAACCTCTTAAAACTCTTGAATTAATCTGAAATTTGTCATGTTTATAAATATATGTAAATATGTAAAACATATTTATTAAATAAATGGTCAAAATTTGTTTCATAAGATATCATATTCCATCAATTAGTAAGTTTTCTTAACAATCTCCCTGCCTGAGTTTTCAGATAAAGAGCCATTCTAATCCATTTGCACATACTTTGATAAGTTGTCCACAAAAAGACATCCTTGCATTGAACTAAGCGACTCATTTATACAATTTCCATTATGTTGATGAACTATCTATGTAGATCCCTCGATGTAAATAGTTATTTAATGATACGAAACGGTCAATGAAATGACTATTGAAGCAACAAAACACCACTTTTTGAAATAAGAAAATAATAAAAAACCTATCAACAAGATAAAAATATCATTGATTATTATTATTATTATTATCTCACGATTTGATACTATCTACATCCATGATACGAGTGATAACGATTATCATTTATCATTCTTAAAACTTTTTTCTGAATTAAGATGCAAGTTCTACCATTAATGGCTCTTATAGTAAAAAAAAAAAAAATAGAAAGGTCAAGCTGTATGTTATTTCTTAATGGATGATGGGTTTCTATCTAACATCAACATGAACTACAAAACGGTTTTTTATTTCTAGTACATACCTACTACATATATTGTAGTATATTCTATTCTTATTTTCGTCGCCTATTGATTTAAAATAAATAGCCTTTGACTTTATTCATTACTGAAACTTCCATATGAAACTGTGTTGAATATATATATATAAAATACATGGAGGTTTCTTCTTATCTGGTCACCCTTTGACTTTGATGAGAGTTAAATATGTATTTTTTTAAATCACTATACATATAAATACAACTCAAATGTATTTTCTTATCAGCTGTCTATGTGTCTACTTTTGGCCCTAATTAGTGTTCTGAACGTTGATTGGTCTACTCAAATTATTTAAGCAGGTGAATATCCCTACTATTAAATTTAGAATGATCCAAGAATTGGAGTGAGTAATATGTCATAGTATGTTAATTACGGGACTCTTTTGCTTCTTATTAGAGTAAAGATTTAGGGATGTAAAGTATTTCCTTGAAAATATTGTATTATTTGGCGACTTAAATATTTAGAATTATGACCATAAGTCTCTGTACATTTAATTATTTTTCTTCCAAATCTACTAGTCTTTTTAAAAAAAAGAAAATCCTTATAACTAAAAGAAACAAAACATTTTATATGTAGTACTTGATACATCAGTATCAAAAAGGTTTAAGTAGTAATCATTTAGTAAATAAGTTTAAACCAAAGATCAATAAATATGGTTTTTAGTAGAGTAGCAACCAACTCATTTCAGTTTCAAACTTTATTTAAGTCGGTACATCAATTACTTACCACCATTAACTGCAAGATCTCAGTTTGAGAGTCTGGGGAGGAGGTGTAAACTTTTAGTTCAAGAGAGACAAGGGAGGCTTGTCAAATTTGGTGTGGGTTAGAAACTAAAAAAATCCAAAATTCCAGCCCTCTTGGACAGGATTTACAGGTCCTTAAACTTATGACCTCTTGGCTGGTATCCCTATTTTGAAATCACCATATATGTCATAGTTACTAAAATATCGATTTACTTTCAACACCATTAGACGGATAATTAGTTGAAATTTATTTTCATTTTTTATAGTTTAGATCCATAAAACAATTTTTTACCAATGGAATTGCGAGGTCAATATTTTAACCTCAAAAAACTCATATATAGTATATCTCAATTTGGTTCAATTTTTTATATGTTGTCCTCTAGAATATCAAAAACACACTCCATTAGTTTGAGAATAGGAAGGGTATAAAGTGGAGCGAAGGAGGGGAGATCAAACAAGCCCTCTATCTATAAAGCATTTGTTCTTATTTTCAATATTTTTTTTTGGACTTTTGGCACGTAATTTTTAAAGTGTCTTATGTCCAAGATATTTAATTTAAACATAATCAAAAATTATAGTTTACACAGATTTCAATTGATGATGTGAGTAGAATGAAGTTAAAGTTTACTCCTCAAGTAAAAAAACATCCAATTGTGATATTTATTTCTTATACCATTGATACTTCAAAAATTTAAAAAATCCCCTAAAGTCATAATCACTGCATTAACACACCTATGTATATTTTTCACTGATATTTAATGGAAGATTTTAAGAATATTGAAATATCTGTACGATCATTTTTTAAGAGGAGTGATTTTTTTTTCAACTGCATTGCCGAATGACTATTAATGGTATTTATTCAAAAATGTTCTTAAAAGTATGACTTAAATTCATTTTTTATAGAAATAAATATTAAAGTGTTTTAAAACTAATGACTATGACCAGTTTATAGGAGGCAATGTGCTTATTACGACAGAAGTAAAATGAGATTTTAGCTTCAATTTACTCAAAATACCACCAAAATTATTTTTTAGTACATCATCTAAAGGTTTTTAAAGCGTACTTTTCTTCAATTAGGTCATTTAACTTTTTTTTTTAACTTTATCACTCTTAAACATTAATCTTAAATGTCCATCTCGATACTAGAGAGGAAAATTGTATAATTCTATAATCACATCGTCACCTGTTAAAAATCCCAACAAACACACATCATTATTATCACTTCCTTTATGTCAATAAATCAAATAGTTTTTTTTTTTGTAAGAAAAGTACGTGTTATTTGTTTTTCCTTGTAAAGCCATGTTTTATATAAACTCACATATTTTTGTAGTTGAGAAACATGGAGGAAAATTCTAAAAAAAAAAAAAAATTTCTCTTCTCGTATTTCAACATGTTGAAAATAAAAAAAAAAATACCAGTTTTATTTTTGGATAATAATAAAAAGACATGAAGACTCCAAGATAATGGCTTTTATTTTCTTATAGCGAAAAAATAATAGTTTGAGGTCAATAATTTAGTACTTTGTTAAAAGACTCATTATACCTACATAATCTAAAGGAGGAAAATAAAGGTTTAGATTTTGTTTTGTTTATGGTGAAAAGAGATTTAGCTAATAGGATGTAGCTATATAGTAAGTATTTGGCTATGGTCTATGATTTACATACCTATGTAAGTATATAAACACTCAAAAAGGAAATGAGTCATCCGTAGTACATACATATTATCTCATAATTAAAGTCTTATATCGAGGATTTTCTTTTTTGACAACATATTTTAATAATTTATGTATTTTTGACATGGTGTTGGATAATTAAATCGGTTTTCTACCAACATAAACCAATGTATACAAGGAGTAAAGTAAAAAGGTCAAAAAAGAAAAAAAGAAGAGAGGCGTAGAAACTAATTAAATATTTTTTTTTTTTTAGTCTTAAAGGAAATATGTACAATATACAATTGATAAGAAAACAGCTTTTTAGTAGAAACAAACTATTAAATATTCTACAGAAGGAAACACAAAAATTCGCACCATTCACTCAAAAAAAAAAAAAAAATTTTAATGATACAAAAGTCACATAATTTATATACAACAATAAATTATAAGCATTTATTTTTTTGTTTTTTTAAAATTACAATGTCAAGTTCCCTTTGACAAAAAATTGTTATCGTCATGAAGGAAGTGCTTTGATTTTTTTTTTTTTTTGCTACATGAGATTGACACTATAATAACATCATTTCATTAACCTCGAAACAAATGTTTGTAGGTACTTTGTGGATCTAGATAATTGGGTAGGAGGAGCAGAGGGGGGGGGGATAATTATGCCTGTCTTCTTATTTGCAATTCAGGGAAATGAGATTTTTTTTTTTTCGTACCATTATAATACATGGGTTTGAAGGACTTTTTTTGCGTAGTGGAGTAGTGATCACATGAACTTAAAAAAGTAAGGTGAACTTTTTGTGTTTTTTTTGGAATCCCCTCTGTCCAATGTACATGAGGTAATTTTGAACCATATATGTACAAATATCAAAAGGATTTGTCCAGAGATGTCCATCGAAGGAAATTTTTTGAGAGATATTTGCCTCATAAAGAATTTCCCCATGACAGTTGCAAAAATGATCATATTGAACGGAAGGAACTTTAATTTATTGCAAAATGAGGTCAGAGTATCAATGATTTATACAAATATCTTTGTTGAAGTTCAACTTATCCCGAATATAGATCTATGTGATTAAATAAATATTATACCTAACATCATCCTATTTCAAATTAGATTCATTCCCAACAAATAAATTAAAAGTACATAGGTCGGTATCTTTAAACTAATGAATACTTACATTAGTAAATAATTTACCATTTTTCATACATAGGAATATACTTACTATATATTCATTAATTAATCTGTGTTCATTGTTGAGGGAATGAGATAATAATCAACTAACATTAATAGTACACTCTCATTAAATTTCCAATATTTAAAATACATACAATCATGGCGGTAAAAAAGTCAAGAAATTTGTATGCACTAATCATCAACTCTTATGAAACCAAAGGACCAATCATCAGAGCAGTTAGAGAATGAATCAATTTGATCATTATACGCACTATGAATATAGTATATAGATATTGTTTCAATAAAAGTTATACATCATATGTATACATACAATGTAGCATATGTAGACTTTGGTCTTCTTGGTCCATAGAAACATATATTTCCTAAATATCTAAATTATTTTGAAAGGATACATTTTCTTAGATATTTATCTATGTGTTTGTGTTACAAATATTTTAGCTGTTCACATAAGGAAAACCACGGACTCTAAGGAAGAGAATTGTAACCTATTTCTAAATAGGCTCCATTGTGTAGGTACATTCATATCAACACATCCTCCATGCCTCTTAAAAGCCACATATAACAAGGCATACATACGTACATATACTCACAAATATGACTCAGAATTGTTTGATTTCAACCTTCTTACACCTCCCACACGCTCCTTTCAAAGCAACCAACTCTTGGCTCTACATACATTCATTCATGTGATAAAGATATTTCACATCTATCAAATGGATGAGGGGTTGTTTGAGTAAAGTTATTACTACGTATGTATGTACATATATGCCTAATATCTCTATGGGTAGATATATTGCACACTACTTTAAGCTCTCCTTCTCCTTTTTCTTCTTGTTGTTGTTGTTACTGTGTGTGTATAAGTAAGTAATGAGGCCTTAATTAAATATCAATAAATCTATTTCACGCATTCATAATTAAGAAGGAAAGAAGAGGAGAAACAAAACAAAAGCACAAAACCAACATTTTTCAAGGCCATATTAATGAAGATGAATGAGTTTTAAAATTAGAGTAAGACTTATATTTTTTTCCCATTTAATTAATTACATTTCAAAAAGAAGAGAGGGAGCGAAAAAAAGAGAAATACTTATGTATGTAGGTACATTCATTTAAAAGTAGAGCATGGGGTAGACCCTAGATACTACTTCTGATAGCAATTGAAGAACGGAATAAATATATATACATATATGTATAATAAATAAAGTAGCAAATACAAAATTTAATTCTTGTCAAAGTGTCCTTGAAAAGTATTGAAAAACTATTAATAATTGTCCAGGGCACATTTATTGTACTTTATTCCGAAAAATGGGGATTCGACCATACATACAAACATACCTAAATGTAGTATGTACCTATTGTGGTTGTAGGTAAATCTATTTTTGAGTCACCCGGGAGTCAAACGGGAAATATTTTTATTACAACCATTTTGGGAAGGCCACAAAACCCGCTCCCTCGTTTTAGTTTTTTTTTTTTCGCAAATTCCTTTACCATGAGTTCTTTTCTGTTGAGAGGCATTTCTAAGCACTATGAATACTACGCATAAGTACTACAGCAAAGATCAATGACCCACTCGTAGCAGTCTTGAATCCTTTAAAAAAAGGAATAATAATAATAATAATTTAAAGTCCACATTTGCCCATCGGCAACTTTGTGATGGAAGAGGCTTCAAAAAAAAAAAAAAAAAAAAAAAAGATTCAAAAGGACATATTTTTTTTTTTTTTTGTACAAAAAAAGTTTCCTAATGAAAAACACCCAATTGCTCATGAATCCCTCAACTCCTCTTGGCGGTGGAGCAAGGGAAGGTATAATAAACAACCTTAAGAATGGACAATATCATTATCACTTCTTCTTTCCTTGAATAGTTTTAGTTATATGTATATATGTACATACGTATGTATATCGTTCGTCTTACATAAAAATGAGAGGTTTACTAGCCAAGTCATCACCATCAGGTAATAATGATGAACTTGTGTGCGTCATCTCTGCTCTTATGTAACATCCATTTTTATATGCTCATTGACTGACATGGTTTGGCTCTCTGGCTGAAACATCCATCACGTCGTACTATTTCTTGTTGTTGTTGTTCTTTGATGATGATTGTGGATGATGATAACAAGCATTTTCGTAGAGAGGAGTGTTGCTATTGAGTCTTTCTGCAGGATGCCTTGAGCATCTACCTATAAATATGTCTACATGATATGGGCAAACAGTTCAATAGCTATATGACCGTAAACTATTTGACTTGTTTTCTGTTCAATTCGATGGAATGAACAATTGGTCAATAAACCGAAGCAATATTTGTGCTGCTAATATCCTGGGCAAGTAGTATTGTGTTCAAGACTACCTTCTTCGAAACCAAGATAAGGGAAGACTTTGAGGCACATCATGAAAGAAATATCGAGAGGTTCATAAGTTTTATAAAAAGGAAAAAAAAAACTTTTAGTGATTTGGGAATTTTTTTTTTTTTTTCAAATGAATTAAAAATTTTAATCTACTTTTCTTTTCCTTTGTTAGTTGCTTTGATCTTGCAACGAGAAAAAAAAATGTAATGAGTGCAAACGAGGCTAGTATCTTCATAAATTAGTCTTGAGACACGGACCGATATCAAGAACCAATTCAAGTGCTCTATGAATTGATCAAATAAAGTACCAGTTAAATGAGATTTGACAATGTTTCCTTATACTGTCGTAGAAATAATAGAAGTCATATGTGTAGAGTAAAGTATTTCCCTCTACAAACAAGAAAACAATGACTGTTTCATAGGAGAAAAAAAGAAAAACATTTCAAGATTCTTCAAAAGTCTGAAAAACACATTGATATTGTTTCATTCCTTCGTTTTTTTTATGAGCAATCATATTTCGTTAGAAGTGAGGGAAATAAAAAATCCTTACTGCGTCATCAATAATAAAATGTCATAGTCCCCTAGCAATAAAATTGGCTAATTGCTTATGATTTATGATTTTCTACCCTTCCTTGTCTCTCAACGTTGTATCCATCCCGTTATTTCTATAAAAAGTGGTTGTTATTAATAAATTCAAACTCACTCCTCAAAAAATTTAAATAACAATTCACAAAAAAATATGAATGGTTTGTTTTATTGCAAAAACCATAAAAAAAGACATCACAAAATTATGCTATACCTACATGTATCCTGATGCGTACATATGTAGAATCAGCGAATTTTTGTCCCCTTTTCAATCAAAGGAGCAGATGTATGTGTATATATGGTAGGAAAAAAATTGAATTCATTTTCTGCCAATCAACTAAGAATTGGCAAAAATTCCTTTGAAAGTAAAGTTTCCTTTGAAAAAGAAAAGGCTTAGAAAAAGTATGTAATAAAAAACCATACAATAATCAATGGCTTTATGAAAAATGAGAGTTTAACAGTCTGTTGTATGTAAGGACAATGAATATAGTACACATATTTTTTTAAAATATGTGTTGTGAATTTAGCAAATGTTAGGCTTCTTTCCGTTACTTTTGTCAATCTGTCAAACGTTAACCAAGTTTTGTAAATTACATACATAGCTCACACATCATTTTTAATTTAATACAATAATCGAATACAAATGACGCTAGACTATGCTTTGGCTATTTACTAATTGTGTGCTCTCAATATCCCCTTACCAGCGACTAAGATTGAACCAAGAATTGAGGATATCTTATCATTGCAAGACCAGGACTTTGAGGGATCGATACCAAGACTATGGGATTATAACAAGACCAATGTCTTTAGAGATTAAAAAATTTAATTCATTTACTTTTTGTCATCTTGGGAAAACAAATTTTACACAGAGGGAATGAATTGAAAATTACTTTTTTGTTTTTATTTTTGTTAGAGACAATTTTTGATTTAGTTACTTTTGATCTTGAACTACGAGACAAAAATCTTTATAATTCGGCCTTAAGATCTTGTGAATTATGACTTTTTGCTACTTAATTTAAACTGTTTTATATCATATGTGTATTACAAGAACAGAACTAAGACGGTATGCTAATGGTGTGTTTTGAAAAACAAATTCGGCTCAAATGAGTCACAGTTGGTTCGTTACATGTAGGTAAAAAAAATTGTATTGAATGGGATTAATTAGAATTTAATGACTGTTTTAACACAAAAACCGTCAGAGTCCTAATGTATGTACCTACAAGCACGTATCTATATTTCAATGAAAAGATGAAGAAATCTATTCACAACTGAATTCATACTTTCTCTAAACTTTTAATTACATAGATGAATAGACGACTAATAATGCCCATAATAAATCGAGAAAAAACATCAACAAAGTTGTTTTTAAGGCTTTATTCATCAAGTCTCTTAGGAAGCAGTATGTACTTACAGGGGGGTAGCTAGATGTTTATGCATTTGAATAGAGTTTACAGATATAAAACCTTTAAAAAATAAGAGATTTTATCTGAGACTCTCTCACCATATGATACCTTTTATTTTATTTTTTTGCTTTGCTTTTGTTGCAAATCCATTTATGTACAGCTTCATATGTACATCTTTCAGCAGATATGTATAATGATGATATTATATAGGTATGTATATACTACCTATGGTAGCTCAGTATTCAGACTGGATATGTATATATATCTATGTATCTACATATATATATATATATAAGTAAGTAAGTAATTCATTCTATGCATGATTATGATAAAGAAAGAATAATGTGTACTTATGAAAGTGAGTAGGAATTCTTGTCAGTTTGATATATCCTCCACTTCCTGTATGGTGATATTGATCAAATATATTAATACACATTACATTTGTATGTATGTAGATACTGAATTCGTTCGTTCCTTGTCGTTCCCTCATGTCTAAAGTAGCAGACGTACGTATTCATATGATATTGCTATTAATATTAACTTTTTTTTTTTTTTTTTTTTTTTTTTTGTAAAATAGCCTCAAGTATTAAGTTATATTTTATATCATCATACATACATACATACATACTTGACTGGCAATTATAAGCCATTATATCGTTCATTTTTTATTTTTGTGAAGTTTTTTTTTTTTTTTTCGCAAAATGATCTCATAATTTTTGAATTGTAACAGTTTATTTTATTTTTTATATAATTAGGGTTGAAGTAGTTTTTGTACATGTACATATATAAAAAAAGGTTTAGAAACGAATATATATATATATATATATATAAAATAAGGTCATTGTATTTATGTAAATATTATTCAATTCCAACTTTTATAGTCTACGACTCATTTTTGAAGTATTTATATATGTACCTAAGAACATCAGTTTCAATCTATTTATACTTTTTACCAAGTAAAAAAAAGGAAAATCATACTTTCCTCTTTTAATTTAAAGTATTAAGGTAATGAGATTTTAAACTTAATGAAATTAGATATTGTAAAAAAAAAAAATACTAATTTTTCCTTATTTGACCATTTATATACATACAATCTGCTAAAGAGTTTTTAGAGTCGGTCATTTTCCTTCTTTCTTTCTTTGGACACGTATGTAGTATATATTATACATATAGTAGTGTTGCTCAGTATACCAATACTAAATATACCTAGTGATAGGAAGGAAGGTACTGACACATTTCAAACGGTACTATACTCTATTGATACTGAAACCGGTACTTCTAGTGACATCATATTGTAAATATATTGGCTCAAAAAATAAATTTATTGAATTTCTGAACCCTCATACCCTCACTACTATATGTGACGATAATTGCCCTAAACGATATTTTTAGTGAAGTAAGTATTAAAATACTGATATCAATTTTGGTACAAGAGCCGGTACAAAAATATAGGTTGTGTGGCAATATAAGAGTATAGTTATTCGTACGATTTTAATTTCCAATGCTTTCAAAATTTGACCTGAAACATAAAACCTTACAAAATAATTGGAACAGATAAGTAAAAATAAAAAAATAAAAAATACCCATTATGAGAGAAAAAAAATGTTCTTAATAATAAATACCTGTTTTGGCAACGTGTAAACCATATATTGATCAATTTTTCCTCTCATGGTACCAGATTTTAGTAATAATGGCACATTTTACCTATTTGAAAAATAATCTCTTACAACCTTTGCACTGAATTAAAGTCCATAAATTATCGTAATGGGATAACTTTAAGAGAGAACAGACCAGTCAGCTTATTCAAGAAATTGATCTATTTTGTTGAAGGTGTGACATGAGGTAGGATCTTACCAAAAAATAACCCCAAGGAGGAAATATGATTGGAAAATTATTGTTTATTTGTCATTATCATGGTTCATAGTTGCTCTGTCTCTGTACTATGAATTAAACCATCCCAAATTTTAAGCCATGGGATATTGAGAAAAAAGAAATCCATTCCATTGTGTTTCAATTAATTTGTACGACACCGAATAGGAAATTAAGTCAAGTTGGTGAAATATTCTATTGAAAAAACTCTTAATTTTTGGTACACAAAGGGTCAATGAATATGAAAAATCAAAAGACATGGAATCAAATGACTTTCTAAGGAATTAAATGACCCTCAAATCTTATTATTTACTCATTAATTTTATAGGCATTGATTTTCTTATGACTCTAAGCAAGTCGAGATTTGATGAAAATTAAGAAAAAAAAAGAAAAATCTTATTTTGTAATTATGTGATTATATAATTTTGTAATTCATCTACTTAATGAGGGACAATAATGAGTACATTATGCATATTTGATAGAAGAACTTACTTTTGTAAGAACTACTGAGCAAACCTAGTACATGAAACTTTCTAAATGATTTAAAGTTTGGATAATATTTTCTTAGCAAGGAACAAAAGGAAAGAGGGAGGGAAGAAAAAGGTAGATTGCTCATGGTAGTAAGGTTTAAAGACACTGATCTGTACAGTTTAATTACTTTTTACATATGTTCATTCAAAAGTTTAAAGCATTGAGTTTATATTCTGTTGATCAGTTCAAATATATATATATACTCATCACATTTTTGGGTTTTCAAATACTCACATAACCTTATATCTAAGAAAAGAAAAATTAATATTATGTACATACATAGCCAAGAAAAGATGAAGAAGAAACTTCAAAGATAGTTTCCTCTACAACTTTTTTGCATGATGAAGAGTCAACAAGATTAACGAATTTTATTTTTAATTTATTTTAAAGTAATACTTACATCTACCTAGCTATGACTTCAAACAGATGAAATTATTTACATGTTAAAAGGAGTAACTGATGTTTTCTTGACATACTATGTTATGTATATATGACTTTGTCACTTGACAACAATGTGTTTTTATCCGTTTTTTTGTTGTTTTTTTCATTAATAAGATGTGAATATTTACTATATATATATATATATTTTTGGCAAACATGAATTATGAATGACATATTTAGAATAATCATAGAGCTTTCCTTGGGAAAAATGTTTCAAAGATAACTTTAACATACTTTAATTATTTTTATTTGGTGTGTAAATATTTATGTATAATTTTCCAAATATACAATGAGAGGAAACTGTAAGGCCTTGTTGTGTTAGTCTTAATTAGTACTAATTTTGCTTATAGAGACAGGAACTTACTTACCACTAAACTACTTTTATTTATGTTGCCTCCTAACAGAGATAAATGAATATACGTAATACATTTCGAGAAAAAGCTTTTTCTTGTTGACAAAAAATTAAATTATGCATAGACCAAGGAATATGAAAAGCTATTTTGACATTCCTCCTCTTGAAAAAAATAATATGCATATGTACATAAATGTATTTCCAAGAATGCAATGGAATGTCGTTGTACAAAAAAAAAGCTACAAAAAAAACCCAACAAATTTAAAAGGACTTTCAATCAAGAATATTCATTCATTTTGTGTTATGAGGTACGACATAACCTCGTTATAAAAGAAAAACCGACTGATTCATTAAGATATCTATAATTTGTAAAAATATTGTTGCAATTTTATTTGAGGTCATAGCATTTTATTATTATTATTTTCAAAAAAATAAAAATATGTCATTGCAACTTCATCAGCATTCATTGAAAAATAAATTCATTCATTTTCTTATTCTAACATATATGTGTGTTTTTTTTATATTGAAAAATGTCTTGATCATTCCATGCCATTTTAGAGGCATAAAAAATCAAAATTTACAGTTGTAAAAACCATTTTGATTTTGGATAATTTAATATTTGTTCTTCAAAATTTCTCTTTTTAGGCACTACTCTATCTTCATTATTCAGGGTGTTATTCCATCTACATAGAAATGCACACTGGATTCCTTGGTCAGCTGTCGATTTGTCTACTTATCATTATTTTTATAATAGTACTCTCAACTTTGTTAAATTAAGCTCGAACAAATTCTTATTAAGCTGTGATTAATTCTCTACTATAAAATGAAGAGAAAAATAGTTGACCAAGGTTTACAAACTAATTTTGGGCCTTATTTTCTATTTATTATGGAAAGAAAGATTCTAAAGTACAATAAAGATACCGTCGTATATATATAGGCAAGGCATTAAATTGTATAAAAAATATGTTAAAATGGTCATAACAGTTTACTTTAATTTCCTTCAAATTCCTCTATTTTGATTTGACATCAGGTAGGTCCCTAAAACATTTTAATAGTTTTCATTTTTTAAACTATTGACTAAAGTTTCTTAGAGATTTTTTTGATAGTTTTTTATTTATTTGTAATGACTTTATATCAACTACTCTGCTTCCAAGAAGGCATATGAACGTATTCTATCTAAATAAAGATTTAAACTATTTTCTGTAAGTTGTTGTTTTTTTTTGTAACTTTTACCGAATCAAGTTATTATTAAAAACCCAATTATACATATACCTTTTTATTTTGACTTAATATTTCTTATTAAAAAAAGTGAGTTAAATTAATTAATTAAAGTTCATAGAGCTCTGATTATAATTATTGGAAAGTATCAATTTAGATAATTTTGCATGTCTTATTAAAAGATGAACATGTTTGTTACCAAAGAAAAAAAAATTTTTTTAATCAAACTTCAAGTAAGATTAAAATTTTTTAATTATCAATTATAATTTTATTTAACATAATGAGGAAAACAAAATAATAGTAATAATATGATAATAATAATCTAATGAATTAATCAAGAGCAAAAATTAATTAACGACACATGACCCGTTACACCTTAATTAATAAAAATATATATAAATAAACATTTTACTAAAATTTGCCCTCAAAAATAGTTGTAATTATGTATAGAAGCGATGAGGCCAAAGACACTTCCACCCACGCTGACTCTCTGGAAACGTTTAGCATCTTTATATTTAGATCTTATCTGGAAATCATTTATGCGACTTTGAATTTATATGTAAACATGTTTTTGAAGAAATATATTCAATAAATAATTATTATTTATAAAATAATAATCAAATATAAAATGTATTTGTAGATAAAAAAATTAAAAAGAAGGTTTGAAACACAGGTTTGAAGGGCCCAATTATAAAGAGCTTACAGGGTTCTTAACTATTTATAAAATGTGTGAGGCAATCTGTGACGTATGTGAAAAGCTCTCCTTCATTTGTACTATTTACTCACATAAATAAATATCGTTGATTTATTTCATTCTTTTCCATAATTAAATTGAAGTTCAAAGTAGAGTCTTCAAACCTGAAGTACCTCAAATCATATTGGAATACCTATTTACATACATAGGTGGATACCTGCAGATACATAGATATGTAAGCTTGTCAGTTGATGGCAGCTTTAACCCCTCTAATTTTCATTTCTCATACTCACGAAAAAAATATTATTATAATTTAAAATATGGAACAGAGTAATTCGATATGCTCATATCATATACGTAGGTATATAGAGCATATACATACATACATACATACAGACAAATTTCTACATACATTCACAATGTGGAGGAGAGTCATATCTAATTGACGCTTGAACCGTGTGTACATGTTCATCTACCTATAGTCATTTAACTTGTTCATATATGTATTTTATAAGTTAGTTCAACTCTGAGTACATACAAATGTGTAACAGAATTCAAAATCATGTTTTTTTTTCATAAGTCAAGTCAAATATGGTTTGGCAAGATATTAGGAAATGCATACATTTTTTCACATAGGAATCCTTTTTTTTTAAAAAAAAAAAAAACTTTTGTTGAATGAGTGTGCAAATATATATACAAATCTCATGAAAAAGAATTCAAAATTCCATTTTAAATCAACTAAATAGGCACAATACTATGTGCCTATTGCATAGAAAACAGTTTGTTCCTTCAAAACGAGGAAAGAAGTATAATCTACATACATACCAAGAAAAAGATCATATGCATAGTAATAGATGTTTTATTTTTATTATGCATAATATTATTTCTACTTTGAGAGATATAAGATCAAGATACATATATAGCTATATGGGTACACATGTTATGGTTCTTGTACGTGGCGGCATGTCTCAAAACTGCAACTATGACTCTATTATGGACATGAAGGAAGTCAAATCAAGGGTTGAACATGATTTACTTTGAGTGATTATAACTTACTATAACTCGTAATTAATTACTACTCATAATATTATGTTAATAAAGGTATGGAGTAATTGTAGTGCCGTGACGTCATACACTTTCAAATCGGCCATTTTGAATGAGGTCCCATGAGCCAAATCAACTATTCCATTGACTAAAGAAGCCAAAAGTCGTATCAACTTTGATATAATTTTAAGTATTGCAAAATTCATAAATCTAGGCTTTTAGACTCATCCTAGATTGCCCATGTCATGATGCGTTTCGGAGGGAGGATGCGTATTATCCTCCCTTGGTAAATATTTTTTCGAAATAAAATATTACTTACCCGAATTATTTTATAGATTAGTGCACATAATATGTATCATTAATATTTTTATTATTTCACTGTTTGTGAACTTTAAATAATACTCAATGGAAGCATCCATTGTCAAAATACTCCTACTACAAAGACCCATTCGATTTTTTCCCCATTTTGTACTTAATTAGCAGAATTGAAGTCATTATGATGATAAGTCTGTTGTAGTACTTCTAACTAAAAATAAATGGCCCTACAATTCATAAGTCAACTCAAATAAGCAGCAGATATTTGAGAAGCAATTAAAATCTGCTATTTAATTCTTTCTGATATAAAATAAGGCGTTTTTGGTCTACGTCTATAATTATTTTCATTCTTTATTTTGTAGGTTCCCTCGTTTGCTAAAAAAAAAAAAAAGATAAATATATAAATTGTGATTTAATGTATATACGATAATACTTCTCTAATTTAAAAAAGGTTCACCTTGAATACCTAAAGTTGAAGTAAAAAAAAAAATTGTTGTGTTTTTTGTTTTTTTGCCATCTCTGGGTGTGGGACGATACGGATTAGCTACGCTTGGATGGAAAAAAAAATATATACGGGTTGTTTGTTCGTAATTATTTCTTATCCGTTCCAGGAAAGAAAAAAAAACGAATTTATATATGTAGGGGATTTAATATAACATATATATGTTTATTTAACAATTTCCTAAAACAATTTCTATAAAATGATATTTTTTTAACTATATATGTACATAGGTAAGTAGTTATAAAAGCTCCTTTTGCTAAGAAGTCTCAATCTAGCATACTATTTATTTTGACATTTACTAGAAAAATAAGTATTTTTTAACCTTCTTAAACTTTTTTGAGTTTAATTTTAAACCCCTATACATACGTAAATGAATGATAGGTAGAAACTAAATAAATGAGTTCGCTACTGAACAATGAATTTATATCACTTTTATTTACTGGAAAAGTTTTTCTCATTTACTGCAATGTCGACTCATGTATTTATTATTTATGAATTCACCTTTTCTCTTCATAGAATTTGTATATATGTAATAAGTACAGAGTATGCATGCATTCTCTAACAATATATATATAAAGGCTTGACGAAGCCGTAAACAACAACCGTGTAAAACCATAGAAACCAATGTGTGAATTGGGAGTCATCAAATGTGTCCAATCAGCCGCATCACCGCTATAACTTGGAAAATAGAAGCAGAAAACACGTAAGTTTATTCAATGTACATATGTATGTAGATATGTAGAAATGAACAGTTAAATACCCGTTCAAGATATTTCGTAGTTACTTACATACATACATACATAAGCAATTTTGGATATATTTAAACTCTCTGTGTATGTATGTATGTATTTTCATCTCTTTCTCTCTGGTTCCTGTCATTAAAGTAATTGTTTTTTAACCTCTGTTCATAGAATCAACAAAATATAAATTTCCAGCATCTGGAACTTCTTCATGGATTGTCTAATACACATTAAGAGAGAAAAGTAATCCCAGATGAAGAGGATATGAAAAACTTACACCGACCATTATAATAGTTTAATTTCAAAAACCAATTGTATTAAATGTTCTTTTGGTCCATTTGTACATATACATATATGTTGTGAATAAGCAGACTCTACAAGTTGGACAACTTCTTTAGTTATTTTAGCACCAACTATTCATATATATGTATATATATCAAGTTATTTTTATCAATTAAATATCACACATTTATTATTTATTTGTTAGTCAAAATCTAGTTGTGGAGGCTTTTGATGATCTAATACTTTGTTTTTCAACTGATAGTCATGGGAAAGAAAAATACTATTCCGTGAAGAGCGAAGGAACAAGACTCTGAAACTAACGCCCAATAAAATAATTATTTTAAGGGTTTTCGCAGAATTTCTTCAATACATATCAAAAATATCTACTATACCTCAAAATAGATTGGGACACACTCATCTAAATTGTTATAGAACCCAGAACTTCAGAATATGCAGAACCCAGTCAAATAAATATTATGTATTTGTAATATTTATAATTATTAATTTTCTAAATCCTATGGCCCTTAGTTTTATATAAAAGTGTTACTGAATACATGAATATTAATTAGTAGGAATTTTGATTAGATAATTTTAAAAAAATAACCCCTATTAGCTTTTGATCACATTTAATGAGACTTCAATCATTGATGATTGTAATTTGTATGAATAAAATATATATTTATATAATTTACGTTTCAAGCTTACATGATCACTAATTTCCTTGATTTTTTTTCATCTTATATTTTATATATTTATTTTTTCCTTTTTTTTTTTTTGCTCTGCTCTTTTGCATGTAATTGAGTCTAATGAAGCTTTAAAATTAGTTCATCGATAATTGCCTTGACACAAAGCCAAGTCTTGCACTATTTGTGTATGTATTTATTTAATATCATTTTCCTCATTTGTAAATTTTATTTACATAAGAATAGACATACAGAATAATATCTACTTATTATTTATGTAGAACTGTCACTATATCTCATCCTTCTCTATGGAATGGACAGAGCGAATGTATCCATTGAAATCCAATTCATTTGTTGTCTCACTTTCTAATTTATCTATATAAATACAAATTATTCTACATGATTTCATCCTTCTGGAAGTTTGTATGTACATAATTTGAAGGTGACCTTCTTATAATAGGTATGTAGAAGATAGATGTGAGAGGACGACAATTGGAGTAAGATTATACGCAAGAGCAGGGGGGGGGGAAATATTATTCTTTTTTTTTGCTTGATAGGAGCACTAATGACATATTCTTCTTTTTCTAACTGATGAAAACCCTAAAAAATATTTGATGTGTTCCAGAAGGAGAAGAAAAGGCTAGCTATTTATTTGCAAAATCTATTAGAGTGATTATAGAATGAGTAAATCATGTAAACTTTAACAAAGAATTTTTTTTTCTTTGCAAAAAGTAAAAATTGGACACAGATAATTTAATTTCTTAGATAATGTCTTGATCTATTTGAAGAAGTTGCAGAAATATATTTTAAGAAAATTGATGGGCATTAAAGGGGAAAAAAAATCATTTATAAGAAAATAGATGTATTTTCAACAATATGTTGCCAGCCATTCATATGTGTGTAATTTAGTTGGAATTTCTTTTTTAATCGAAAATGTGACAAACTGGGATCAATGCTCTAAATTTATTACACTCCATATATAATTCTTATTAAAGGAATACTAATTTAGGTCCATCATTAACTCAATTAATCATCTTTATCATGACAAGGTGTCGTTGAATAGCATCTAAAATTGTCATTTTTGAAAGAATACAGCGGGTTTTTGTTTGTTTGTTTTTTTTTTTGCTAGAAAAAATCTACATGCATTTTAAGAGTCTTAATATTGATCAATTTAAAATCAATATTTTATCACACTAAAGTTTTTTGATTGGAACATATTGATGTGCAAATATTCGGAATCTGAGTAAAGTATTTTACATTAAGAAAACATCGATTAACAAATTTTTTTAAGCCTTGATATTTCAATGATACTTGCAAAAAAAAAAAAGCTACCTCGATAAGTCATATAATCAAATTGTACAGATTACAAATATCCTTATGAGCATCATTAACAGCAATGATGATCCTCACAAATATTATCCGGACCAAAAAACATAAAATATCTGAGCTTTCATAGTGCATAAAATATCGTTCTTTTCATTATTTTCAGTCAGTCGGTGGAGAAGCATTACTTTAACCGAAAAGATGTACCTTTTTATTGTTTTGAAGAGTCATGATATATAGTAGATATATAAATAGATACCGTGTTGTTAATTGATAGATACATACAGAATATTACGCCCCTTCAATACAAGGGTACATATTTAGTTTTGGAAAACAGGAATCAAAGAGTTAAATGGTTACGCCGTTGTTTACTTGGTGTGACGGTATCACTTTCCTTCTCTTGCTCTTGTTGTGTCCATGATTATGATTGTTTAAATTATATATTAAAGAGACATGGGAGAAGGGAGGAGGAAGGGGGGGGGGATGGAGGAGGATCCTGAAGAAGTGCCGTGAAGATTAAATGGACCTTGTTATTACGAGTCCATAAGAGAATAATTACATACTTATAGCCATGATTGTATATATACATACACAGATAGATAGAGAGATATATATATATTTACGACGGAATTCAAAGAAACTCACTAATAAGTTATAAAGGAATATATATACATATTAGGTGAATTGTTTTTGAATAATGACATTAGTATGTATTTTCACGAAAGCAGAACGACTTTGCCTCGCTAGATTTATTTGTATGTGTGTATATATCTATGTATATATGTATTTAACCCCTTATTCCCTTAAGATTTACATACATATCGTCAAGGCATGTTCTATGTGCAGTAGTGGTTTACTCCATGTGAATCGATCATTAGTCTCATATCATGAAATATTTTTGAATATTTACATTAATTGTGTAGTATCTTACAAATTACTTGTTTCATAAGTGCACAAAATAGGTCTTACTTTTTTTTGGGGGGGGGGGATCTTTTGACACAAGTGAGCATTCTGAGGACCATAACTATCAATATTTACAGATATTTCTTTTTAATTTAAATACAAAACAAAAAAACTCAAGATCTTGAAAGACTTTTAAATTTGTAGAAAAGGAGGAAATGTGTAGAAATCAAAGGGTAATATGTTTTCCTTCATGGTCCTATGTATGAAAATGGAAATATATGTATAGGCCCTGTCCGTGCATTTTTGCACGGACTCAGTATCATTTGCTCTCTCTCTCTCGATTATTTAAAAATACATTACAAATATTCCTTTGATAGCTTCGAGAGTAATGCTTCTGGCAATTGCCTAATTTCAACTATTACTATAGGCCTGACCGGTGTGTATTTGTATGTATAACTGTGAACACGTATTGAGTAAAGGCTGATTTAGCTTCTGTGTTGTGTTCAAGACCAGTACATATGTATACTCGAGACCAAAACAGGAATTTAGGTAGTCGATGGCAAGTCAAGGCCTTGACTTTGAGTCAGTGAGACTTAGACGAGAACAAAGAAAACTTTTTTTTATATGAGAGATTTATTAATGAGGTTACCAAAAGCATGGGGTGCAAAATCGTAGGAAATTGTTGCTCTTGTTGTAATTGGATAACAAATGTTGGTTTTTTTTGCGCACCTTGCAATTCTCAGAGGTGGAATATCACACCTTGGTGTACAGTTTGGGAAACACTACTTTGAGGGATGAAGACCATGAAACATTCATTATGTGTTTTTTTTTACTCTAGATTGATATCCTAGTAACTTTGGTCATAGTCATAGTAATGAGACACTAACAATACTACGGTTTTTAAAATAAATTGAGACCGATTTCAAGAAACACATCAAAAACTGAGAAACCTTTGTAGATCTGATAAAAATTTCATAGCTTGAAAAAGTAAGATGAATGTTGAATGTATTTTTTAATTTTTTAAATATAATAATTTGTCAAAAAATGGAGCAATACTGAAGAAAGCATTTTCAAACTAACAATGTCCTATATATATATATATATATATATAAATACTCAAAAACTGTACATGATTATATTTTCATTCTATGGAAGAGTACATACAACACTTTTCATCGAACAAATCAAAAAAAAAAAAAAAATGTGCAAAAAAAAAAAAAAACAACTATCAGATGTCTGACATTGTCGTGAAATGTTTGTTGTCATCAAAATTATATCATCATTATCATGTATTTTATATATAGTACGATTCATTATTTTTGACAAATAGATTGACATAAATCTATGATGACCTTTAGTGACCTTTTTTTCATAGAATTTCATATATGTATGTAGAACACACTCTTCAATTATAAATTAAACTATGTATGAATGAACTTTTTTTTTTAAAAAAACCCTGAAAATCCTTCTATTTTGTAAAAACAATATCTTTAAATAGATTTTTAAAGCAGTGACTTATTTTTTCCAAAGTTAGAAATGAACTTTTTTATGTAAAATTAATAAATGAAAGATGTGAGGTTTTGATGACTCAAATGCTCTGACCTAAAAAAATATTTTATGATGAATTGACTATTTTCGTAATAAAAGAAGCAAAAAAAATAAATACACACAAAACTAAAGCCATCATGCATGATTTAAGCCTTGAAATTAGTAGAATTTTATACATTAATACTGCATAAAATGAGTCATTTGATATAGTAATGCATAAAAAATTGCTCTATGTAAAAATGGGTCAATCATACAAATTATTGGTGATTTCTTTGGTTTGAAAAAAAGAAAGAAAAACTAAATTACCTATGGTAGATATTGAATCAGTATGTAAGATATTAAAATGGTATAAAATTATCTTTTTCTCAAAAACCAACTCTATAAAGATTTGCTTGAAAATAGGGCTTCAAGTGTCAAGAAAAAAAATGTGCCTAGATATCACTTATCTCATTCAAATAAGTATGCTTTAGTGAAATATATATGTACATATATAGAATATTTTTAGTAAAATGTACTCGAATTAGGTCATTTGAGAAAGGAAATGCTCAAAAATAATAATAATAATAATAATAAAAAATAGTGTCAAAATGCAAAAAATTATTCATTCATTATTTATTTTATTTTTGATAATTACTTTGTTGAAATAGTTACATTACTAATTTGTACATGTCTCTATATACATAAAGTAAGGAAAAAAAACTTTAGGTTTTATTTGATAAGAAAAAAAAAAGAACTTTGAAATACAAAGTTCAAGTTTAGTTCTAAAAAATACAATAACAAGTAAGAGTCTAAACTTTAGTTTAAATCCCTTTTATAGTAATTTGAATCCCTGTCCAGTGTGCAATTTTCCTTCAAATATGACAATGAATACATTTCTTAATTTCTATAACCTATTAGAATGTTGTCAAGATTAGTTAATCCTCAAATCATATGAGCCTAGAATTGATTTGTTAATCGAAAAATGTCCCTAATGAAAGTTAAGTCTAAAGCTATCAAACTTATGTTTCCAATGGATATTTTTCTTATATTCCTTTTGTCACATTTTACTATCATTTTTAATACAAAATACAAACTTTATCAAAGAGTTTGTCCTCAATGGACTACAACTATGATTATAGCTTTTTCTTTTTTTTCTTCTTTTTAATTTACCCGAATGTAAATGCTAATAACTATTAATCACTAATTGAAGAAGTTTATAAGTTATAACATGTGCAATAGTACTCATTTTAAGACATGTATAATTATAGAAGATGTTATAACTTATAAAAGCTGTCAAAATAATGGTTTTGGGTAGTTTTATGTAGGATTCTTATCAAATTATAATTCAAAAAAGGAGAAATAAAATGATTTTTAAAATGTTCAAGATCTATGACAGAATACATTGAATTGATTAAGTAAAACAAAGTAATTTGGTTTAACTTCAAACCGCTTCAAAAACGACTGTGGTTGTTTTAATGTTAAAAAACATGAATTGAAGAAGAATAAGGATTTTTGGGGCACTCACTTTTGAGGGAGTGGAGGACATTATAACTTATTTCGTTTTTCTTCCACAAATATACTGACTTTAATAAATAACCATAATAATTTAGAAGATGCTACAGTATATTCATACATATACTCCTAATTAAGATACATAATCTAATAATCACTAAATGATCCTCTTCTAAAACTCATTTGAGAGAAAAGCATTCTGTTTATGTTGTATAAAAATTACATATAAGTAGAAAATTAAAATAAATAATATAAGAACTCCTGTGAAATTGATTTGTACATACTGAAGTACCTTTGAAGGAAATTTTAATTAAAGTATAATAAATTATTCATATTTCTACAATTTTCTCCGAGCAACATTTAGAGATGAATCTTTCTTTTTGTTTTTGCTTTTTTTTCAATGAAAAAGAAAGGTTAAATTTGATCCCAATTAACTACTTTCTTTTTTTAGCCTTTCCGTTACAAAAAAGCTTAATACTAACATAGAGTACAAGAAAAAAAAATTTATTTTTCATAATCAAACTAGTAGATGAACTCCTCCACCTGTTGGAAAAATAAACAAATTAATACATGCATAAAGAAATAATGATGTAATAGCTAAAAATGTAAAAAAAGAGACATTCCCGTTGAGGCTACAAGCATTGCACCTAAGATGACGTCATATAAAAAATAGGGTAATATTGATAAAAATGTTGCTGCTCTATACCTAAACGGTTTTTCTTGAGTCTATTTGAGTACACCGTTACTTATATTGTAAAAAATTATGTATTTAATAGATTTGTCCTGTACAAGAAGTGAAAAAAAAGAAGGATAACAGCTTCAAAAACAAACAAATACACAATACAGTTTTCTCACTGCCATGATTTTGAATTGATGGATACTCTCTGAGAAAGGGCTTTTTTCCCTTCTTTCCAGTAATAACTATCCCTATCTAAAGAATTCTAAAAAAAAAAATAAGTTTTACAAGGATTTTATATAAAAAAATTAAAAAAATCGTCAGTCATATAATAAAATGTGCAACCTCAACACAAAAGGAATATTGAACAAAAAATAAAATTTATGTTTTGTAAAAATACAAACCCCTTAATATTTCATTGACATATTATAATTTTGGTGAGTATTGAGCTTTATGCTCAAAATAACTAACTAAATGAGATACACAAGATTGTTAACTAAATCCTAAAGCCTTCATTTGATTTCTAAGACATTTGTATTTGATATGGCTCTTCCATTATAGTTCATTGTATTCATTTATTTAATTGTGACGGAAAAGGTTCAATTTTTGTCGTTCCCAAAGGATTAACCAGGATAGCTTACTAAATAAAACCAAAGTTAAGTTAAGGAGTATATATCTTCAAGGAAAAAAAGATACTCTTTTAATGACGAGTCTCCAATGTTTTATTTACCTATGTATAGAAATGATTGAAAAATGTTTGATGATTTTTTGACTGATTACTACGTTTTTCTTTACCAAATCTCTCCAATGAAAAAGGCTTGTACCTACATGTGAATATGAAAAATATGAAACTTTTTGATGATGAACATTGTGTATTTATTCCATGTTCCTTTGAGGAAGAAAAACTTTACAGCATCACTACCTTCAGATTTTCTTGAAAAACCTTCTTACCATAACATCTTTTTAGGGAGGCGTATGAAGAGAGGAATGATCCATCCATCATGTTAGTCTTTATTATTATTATTATTACTATTATAAGGAAATTTATCCTTAAAGATTCTATATCAACCTTGATGAAGATCTTAAATAAAAAAAATAATACAAAAATTCCTTGGCGTATAAAGTTATTTTTGAGTAGGATCATCGCCAATTTTTTATCCTTAACTTGATGGAAGGATGAAGATTTTTTTTTTTTTTTTTTTTTTTTGAATAGTTGAATGTCACAAAAAGTGTAATTATTATTAATAAAATATTAACATATATGAACTAATATAAAATAGAGATGAGTATAAATATATTAAATAGGGGGGAATGGAGTGATATGGACACAAAAAGTTCCCGACCCTCCCTCTTGATAGGTCATTTTTAAAATTTATTTATTTTTATTTTTTTAGCCTGTGACTATTTTTTTAACAACATATATGTTATATTTAAAACAATGTAATATGTAAATTGTAGGACAAAGTTATAGACCAGGGGTTCTCAACCATGTAGATGGATTTACAAATGCGTATCAATATTATTAAAAACATTTTTAAATAAATAAAAAAAAAAACAAGAATCAAAATGCGTCTTTAATTTGAATTTGAACTAAATATGTTATAAGGTTTTTTATTTATTCTTGAACCACATCAGGTGACTCAACTAAATAAACTTTTCTTTAAAAAAAGGACTGATCCACTGTATAAAAGTACAGGTTATATGTAATTTATTTCAAATTAGAAATTGCCTAGAACCCCTGTTATTTTAAATTTCCTTGGATGTGTTCATATTATCATCCAAACATGTTGTGTGAATACAATAAGAAATCAGAATGATTTATTAAGTTGTATAATGTATTGCATTGTAGCAAAAATATACTTACTTATTTATTGCGTTAACATTAGAAGATTATTTTTAAAGTAATAACAAAGCTAAATAAAGGCTCGTTCAGAATTGATGTAGCAACAGTCATTGGCATAGCATAACTATGGGCATACGTCCATATTTCCCCTCCAATATATACACATAAATGAATTTAATTTTCTTAAAAAAATTAATTTTAATCTTAGATTTGCCAAACATTCTTATATTATCTGTGTAATATTCAAATCTTGACATAAATTGTGAGATCTCACGCCAAAAAGTTTGAAATCAGCAAAGTATCATATACCCTGATAACTCAACATTAAAGTTAACATAGGTAAAAAAATATCTTTTAGTGCAAATATAATTTATATTTCCCATATTTAACAGGTAGATGATGTTTTATTTATCAGACAGACCAGAGAGCAAACCTGCTTAGCTCCAATTGAAAATACAAATAACACTTTCTTCCGTTTTCCTTATTTGCAAAATATAAGCAAATAATTTTAATTGATGTTGTAAATTGTCAATAAATCTTATAAAACAATTTAGCTTCATTTTGATACCCCCCCCCCTTTTTTTTCATACATACTCAATGAATGACTAAATCCTAATGGATTCGATAATATGTCACTAATGCAAAAAAAATAAAAAAATCGTTGCAAAATACATTCATAATATTATATTAATTTTGCATTTATATAATGAATAAACATATTTTTTTTCTTCGTCTTTGTGTAGGTCTTCGAAAACAAAAACAAAAAAATACACACAAAAACAGATTTAAATGAGGCGTAGCCCAGCGTAATGCCCAATTTATTTATTTTAACTCTCTCTCTCTCTCTATGTAAATTACTTTAAAAAACCAATAATAATAGTAAATAGTCATTTTCCATCAAATTAATTTTTGTCCCACGATCAAATAAAGGGAAATTTGTTACAATTAACTGATTTAATATGTAAATACCTAAGTGGTGCAGATTAAGAGATTATATGAATCTAAAAAGATCTTCTTGTCTTTATTAATGAAGTAATCCAATTGACAATGTAATCAAAGGGAAATTATTGGCAAAAAAACACACATGTTTATAGGGATGTTTTTGTATTATTAAGAACATGTACCCATAATTAAGCATGGATAAAAAAAATTGAAGAGCGTAAATATGAATAGTGGTGGCTTAGTAGGAAGGGCAGGGGGGGGGGCATGTTCTATATTTTGAAAAAGTGGTAAATTGACAAATTTCTTTTTTTAAAATAAAAATAACAGGATCAAAATTTATCTTTTCTAAAAAAAACAATAAATACTAATAGAAGAAAATATTACAAAGAGGCATGTAATGTTGTAAATCCATAGCCTGGAGGTGGTCAATTTGTACCAGGTCACCACTGGATATATCTACCTATGTAGGTATACAATCTAGAGAAAGAAAGAAATAGTGCACAAATTAATTTTTATTCTATCACACAACCTTCCCTCCAATATATATATATATAAATATATAAATTATTATTCAAGCAATCAGCATTAAGAAGGCATGAATAGAAGAAAAATCGACAGCTGATAAAAAAAATACAATTTATATTTTTATATTAATGAGGTAACACCGCACGGAGAGGAGTTTCCATCGGTAGTTTAATATATAATTGCAATACTGACTTACAGATCTAAAATCTTGATTCAGTACTACCTTAAATTTAGCTAGAGAAGTGGAGCAGTAGGTAGAATTATAACACATTGTTTAGTCTGGATTTGATATGTTGCAGTTTCAATGTTTGTTTTTTTCTTTCCATTTTAAGACCCTTTTAGTAATAAAAAAACACCATGTACTAACATAGCACTGTTCGGATTTTAAGAGTCTCGTAAATACAAAAACAAATAGCCAAACTCTGCGTGCTACTCCAGTGTACATAAATACAAATATTCAATATCCAAATATTGCCTATACAGAAGCAAATATGACATCATCCATCACAGAACATACCCCTTTTATTAAATGTATGTATATAGTCAATTGCGCAGCTTTGAGTACACACCCTTAACTCTATGAATAGTGTACTCACAGATACTAGTGATGTATCAACTACTCCCATTTCCATCCGCCAATAGCTATCCACAATTTTGGACATTTCTAATCACATTCAATAATTTCTAATAATTTGAAATTTTTTTACTTCAACAACCCGGAATATGCTTTTAGAAATACTCAAACTCTATATCACTACTACATACATATATATATATATATATATACATACATAAATATATTATAGCTTCATTTGAATAAACGTATCTTTTAAAGAGCATAAATTATGTTAATCATTAAACCCTTTGTTCATAATGGTTTGTAAAAGATGCCTTTTTTTATTTTTTAACAAATTAAAAAAATAGAGTTAACACCATGAAGCAAATAATAGCTACTTAATTTGTTCATAGTAATTAAATACCTTTTAGGTCTACATAGACATAGAAAGAGATTATAAAATATATTTCAATCTACCCAAATCAAAGTTACCTGATCCTTTATATCAGAGGTTGTTCTTTTTTTCTTTCATTTTATCCTTTGATGGAGTGTGGAAAAGTGTACGTAAATACATAATTGTGTCTCTTTATTTCTCTAAGTGTAATAAACGCACGGTAAGACTTGCATTTCGTGTCCACTTACCTACTTTGAACCAACTCCATGCAAATAACTACTGTTTTTTAAAGACGTGATGATAATAAAATATAGATATGTTTTTATTTATTTATATGTATGTTCATAATAATATAATGATGCAGATTGGAATAACAGACGAATAATAATAATAATAATAATAATAATAATACAACTTGTGCATGAAATACCGGTAATAGTACTCTTTGAACTTACTTTTTTCTTCTTCTATGGATTAAATGCATTTTTTCCCTTCTTCTTCTTCTTCTTGTTTTTTTATTTATATTTTTAGCTTTAAATTTTGCAAAATAATAACAATAATAATAAATGGATATTTACCGTAAACAATATGAGCATACCTCTCTACCTACTTTGACTCAGTCATTGCATTTACATGGGTGGTTAAAACACTCAAAATATAAAAATAATACCTCATTATATGTAATTATTTAATTTTTGTATGAAAAATGTTATTACTCATTACCATAAAAATGGCGGAAGACGTGTTTAAAACGTTAATAGGAATTTGTCAAATTTGAATTGATCATTCAAAATTTTTTTTTTTTTGTAAATACACTTATGTTAAATAGTTAAATTTAGTGGAGGACATCTACTAAATGCTGATACATTTTTTGTGTAATTTAATTTTATACGTATGAAAAATGAAAAACGACGTGTTAAACGTGTTTATCTTTTAACTTTTGATTTCGTATTATATATATATATATAAACAACTATGAGCAAAAAAATACCGATATATTTAAATTTCAATCTTTGGAGTTTTTGTTAGGGATAGTTATTTTTGTTTTTAAGGTGGCACTACTGTCTCTAACATCTGCACCAAGTTACTCGTCAACATAGTTCATCTTTTGTGAACTGCTAAAATCGAATTTTTCTTTTTTTTAAATGTCTAAAAGATGAGGACTAAAATGCACTTTAGAGAAATGTTGATGAAACCCAAAAAGCTTAAATGAACATTTCAGACTGTATTTTTTTTTAAATTTTGAGAATCTTTTGTTTATTTCCCGAGATACATAACCTATTAATCAAGAAAGCTGACAATCCGATTTTTAAATTTTACTAGCATTTCCAAAGGAGTTATTGTTCTGTAATCATGGACTTTATCCTTTTTTTGTACCTGTTTTGAAAATTGGAACAAAAACCATTAACACACGTGCATTGCATCATGGGGGAAAGGTTATTTTTGAGGGGGATGAAATGAATTTCGATGATTAAATGAAGATTTTTTGATTCCCGATACATATACTTGCCTATAGTATATATGTATATATATATACATACACTAAATGTCTAATTAATAAAATATTCGTTTTATTGAGAATACTTGCTTATAGAGTGAGTATATATATACTAACATAGATATAGCCTATACTTTGTGGATCACCACAAAATGAAAAAGAGGTATAACGTACTTTAAAAAAAGGTTTTCCTTTCAGAAAAATAATGTTTTTAAAGAGAAAAAAATTCTCACTAGATTTCTTCTTTGATAGTCGCATTTCTTATATATACACATATATGTACGAGTACATATATTCCAAGCCTTTTTTTTTTCTTTTTTCCCCCTTATATATGTATGTACAATTTTTTTTTCTACAGCTTTAACTCCATGAAAAGAAAATTATAAAAATGAAAGGAGATTGTGTGTTTTATATGTATTTTTTTTTTTGTTAAATGAAATAAGTTTTTTGGGTTAAAGAAATATCCTTCTTGAATCAATATGGTTTCCTTTGCTTTATTACGTACCATACATAGTAGTAAGCATTCATGTTCCTTTTTTATCATTTAATATATGTATGTTTGTATAACCATTATATATACATACATACATTGATTCATATGTTCCTATTCACAAATTTATTTTTTATTTCTTTGCTTTTTATCACTCCTTGATTCCTCACACTAGATCTCAAAATCATTCCTAGTCAAGAAAAAACTAATTCACAGGCTTTTTTGTCAATTAGATTTTGCAAAATACATATGTATATAATTCACGAGTCCAAGTCATCATGATTCTTGAGAGACAAGTTCGAGTCGAGGCTTTACTTTTAGTTAAAAGAGACTCGAGTCCTTGAATAAGTTACTAACCATATTTAGATAAATCTCAAATGGGCTCTCATAAATAAATAAAGGCTCAAATAAGGGACGTGTCTGAGGAGTACGACAGGAACGATAGGTTATTCAGATATATCTCGACTCTGACGAAGACATGTATGTTATTGTAGACTCAAATAAATAATGACATTTTCAACATATAATTATAAATGATAGGAAATGGTTTTCGTACTATACAAAAGTGCCCATGGGTAACATTAAAAGGTGCAGAAATGTTGATTGCCTTTGAGGGTTAGTAATTAAAAGGGAAATATATTTACCGTTTGATGGACCCTTGGACAAAAGGCTAAGTTCCAAGAAAGTATGTGGAATCCTTAAGGAGAAATGATGTATAGGCTGAAGTTTTTGCTACCAATAGAACCTATGATTAAATTTGAAGGCCTGAATGACTGACGTGTTTTAATAATATTAGAGATTAAGTTACTGTTTTAGAGGTCAAGATTTTTTGAGATACTGAAATAAATGAGCCATATATGTATGACTATTAAGTTAATGAGCTATTCACAAGACATTTTTCACGAGTCCGGGTCGAGCTAAAAGTTTTTTAATACTACTTTAAGTTAATCCTTGAATCTTGGGAGTCAAGGAGGTTATAGTAATTCGAGTACGACTCGAATCCAAGTTCCTACTTTTAGTATATTTGTGAAAATCTGTAAGATACCTCGAATATACTATAGAATATTTGTACAAATATATTCGATCCATTACATTTGTTAATCAAACATGAATGAAATTTTCCTTATTCTCCCCAATATGCCCTTTTTTATATGTCAAAAACAGTAGATTCAAAGATAATTTTCGGGATATGAATTATATTTTTTACTTGAAATAAAACAAGAAATTGATTTGAGAATCCATTACAAAATGCACACAGCCAAATACAATTGATCAAATAAATATACCTATATCTAAATATACATATGTTACCTTATTTCAGGTATTTGATAAATTGTCTTTAGCGATTAAAAAGCTATACATTAGCTTACAAAATTGTAGAAAAACTTTTTTATTGTCTATGTATATACAACCAAATCTGGATAAGAGTGAAATTGGCTTAAGAGTCAAATTTACTCAGATATTTTTTATCTATTATTTAAACTATTTTGCATAAGAGAAACATGATGTTAAAAAATCCGGGTAAGGGAAACTTTAAAAAACGTCATTTTTATGTAGAAAACTCACAAAAATTAGCAGATAAAAAGATCAGAGAAAAATATGAGACTATATATTATAAATTTGCATTGAAATTAATAGCGAGTAGTCATATTTCATTGTACAAATGTATTTAAGTGATCAAAAAAGGGGATTTTCCAGGCACATTAAATAATATCAAAATCCAGTTAAAAGCAACATTATTATTAGTAAGGAAACTCTGCATTGAAAAACCCTATCTTTTTCTTATGAGAGCATACTTATTGAAGTAGCATATAAAACTGTTTGTAGATTTGTACAAGATACATTGACTCCTTGAAACTAGGGAGAAGTAATACCCAAATATGTACATATATATATTTAATGACTTAAGTGTTAACTCTTTAAGTATAACGAATTTATACACAGCTATAACTAGGAGAGATATGAGACTTTGATGAGTTTCCTTAGCAATTACCTCCTTTTTAGCAGTATGGGATCATGTTTTTTACTATATATATATATATATATATATATATATATATATATATATATATATATGTATATGTTCTTGTAAGTATGTATGCATATGCCTACACGGACAAGAAACTTGAAAAGCAATCTTAATTTTCAACAAGTTCCTCCAGATTTCTTTTTACTCACCTCATAAAAACTCATCTACTTTATCTGTACATATTTGCTCAGAGGAAAATGCTATGTTGAGACTTTAATATCCCACATAATTTTAAATAAAAATTGTCAAATTTTTCATCACTTCAAGAAATTAAGGAAGAGGATATGTTCTGAGTATATGTACATAGATATAGTCTAGTACAAATCAAACATGTAAAGAGAGAGAGAAAAATTTAATTAATCTTTATTCTATCATTAGCTCACCTTTGTGTTTCATTAATTTTCAAAAAAAAAAAAAAGTTAAATTAAAGAAAAATGGAATAAAATTTTTTTTATAAGTTATATATCTTTAAAAAAAAAGACAAAAAAAAACTTTCTTCCCTCTCTTTTTGGAGAATTAAAAAAAAAATGCAAAAAAAACTAACTTTCCACATGTTTTTTTATATATAGAAAGAAAGTAAATAATAATTTACTAAATCCTTTCAAAGGGTGGTTAAACTCCCTCTTAAAGTGTAGGGAAATTTATATTTACAAGTAGAATAGGTATATGTAAAAACATTGGTCAGATCAAAAACCTTGTAAAACTACATTTACACCTGTTACCCATAGTCATAATATGCAAGTACTAAAATGATAATATTTATTAATGGCGTTTATCACCACATAAATCCTGACATTGTCTTCATTTCCTATACGAGTACTATAAATATATGTATGCATGAGCTTATACAAAGGAATTGTGAGTGAGACTGTGGCAACAGGTAAAATCGATGAGGTATTATTTTGATATATCTAATATAACTAATATGGTATTTATTTATTTACGAAGAGGTTGTGTAGGTTGTTTACTTAGCTGCTACCTTTAGACTTTTTTTATTCACAAGTTTCAAAATGATTTAACGAAAAGTGTGTTTTGTGAAAATGTTCTTCTATCCTTAGTGTATTTCTCATCCTTTCTACCTCTAAAAAAGAGAAATACAAAAGGCCCTATCATTATATGATGAGTGTTTGTCAACTCTTTACAACTCTGGAACTATTCACCATATATATATATATATATATATATATAAAAGAAGCAATTGTTTACATATTAACGAGAGCTCATTCGACCTTAACATATCAACACTCAAAACACTAATAAGGAGGAGGAAGATGATGAAAAAAATCACAGTGTACACTAATTAAATATATATGTTGCGTGACTATTTCCCTTTTTTAACACAATGGATTTTCCCAAATATTTGATTAACTTTTTGCCAGCTTTTAATTCCTACTCTTGGCTCTTATCACGCAACCTTTTTCTCCTCACAAGGAGAAAAAGTGGCCCAAAATCAACTGGTAGTAGTTTGTCAATTCTCACCAACTGTGGAATTATTCATCATTTAATATGAACGAATTAACAACAGTTAATTCAAATTCAACCAATCATTGTTTAAAATACTGATTAGGGAATGATAAGTTTACATATCGACAGCTGACAAAAAAATACAGTGTATATTCTTATGTTGGTGAAATAACGTTGTATTAGTGAGCATTTTCATCCTGAAATCATTTTATAATCAGAATATTAGCTTCTTTAACTTTATGGGCTTATTTTCATTCTCTTTTGATAAATAAGCTATTGAGAAATGAATACAATGACTGATTTCCTTAAATGATTGTAAGTAGTTGATACTTTTGCTATCAAAATTGTAAAACTATTAACTTAACGTACATTTTAAGACTATGTATATAATTAAAAAACTTTGTCGTAGGAGAAAAAGAAAATGTTATTTTTATTTTTGTATAAAAAGAAATAAAAATCAGTTTGGAAGTTTTTATTTTCTTTTAAACTTATTCATATATTTTTTTAAACATTTGTATACTTATACATATATATATATATTTACGTATAAAGCAACTAGTTACGTTGTTTTTTGTTTTAGATTTGTTTGCTCATTTGTTCAAAGTTTCCGAACATATTGTTATTTTGTCTTTGACTCAAAGTAAATAAGATATGTGGGGGGATACATTCAAAAGGTAGATTTTTATATCTTAATGACTTTTGCATATTATGTATAATGTATGTGCGTAATAGACATACCTAGAGTCTTATCAGCTCTTTTTCTTCTCCTAACATAGAAGAACACCTTTTAAAATATGAAAAGAAGGGGAAGGGAGAAGTATATCACGATTTGGCAATTTTATATTAGAATTATTTGCAATTTATGTTCGTATATTTGACTATGTTATGTTATGTTAGGAATTATCCCTGTATTTTAATGACTTTTTCAAGCATCCTGCTCACAATGTAGATTTCTATTATGGCACGGCATAACAACCGTATGGCTTATAATGTTACATGTATGTATGTACCTACCTAGATTTACATAATAAAGTATTTACATACTTTCTACCCTTCCTCCTCCTCTAGCATGCAAAGAGACAAAATATGACAACACATATGAACAATTCAGAGTTTTGCTGACTCTTGTCTTCTTATGTCAAAAACAGCAGCCAACATTTCCTTTATAGGTATAAGTTATGTATGTGTTTCATAATTTTCTTGAACAACAACTTGACGCGTGGGATACCCTGAAGTATCTCCCTAGTATTTCTTGACACTTTTTTTTTTCAGATCCCCTATCTCTGATCCTGTCTCTCTCTATAACTAGGAAAACCTATGTATGTATGTATTAGGCTATCTCCTACGAAAATTATACATATTATCATTTCATCATTTTAACGCAAAACAGTGAATATGTTGTTGTTTTTATGTTATCTTCTCCTTGTTTTGTTTTTATTCCCTCATGGATGAGAAGAAGTATGTAGGGCTGAGATGGGTGTAACTTTTTTAAGTAGAGCCCTCATCACAAAAGATTGACATTGCTATGACATTCTATATTTATTAAAAATAATAATTATACAAGAATGTATAAGGCATTCAAGGCTTCAAGGCACAAATAGGTATGTGAAGTGCATAGACCAGGATTATCACCGATGATAACAAAACAAAAATATGTAGTAAATTATTTCAAATGTTGAGACTGTTTAGAAATACATTAAATTGAATTTAAATATTGCCATAGTTTTAGAGAATGAGATATTATTTACGTATATATTACGAGAAACATTGTCGGGTTTAGAATATGCAAGTCCGGTAAAATAACAAATGTGTAGGGTCTTTTACTTGTGCATTTGGTAGTATCTAGCATTCTAAATCAGGAAACATAGTTTAGGTGGATATGACAGGAGTTTTATATTAGAATATTAAAAAAAAAAAAAAAGAAGAAGAAAATTGATTTTTATAGATTTTAAATCACCAATGGATGTGCAGGTTCTTTATATTTACCCACATTTAAGAGAAAATCCCAGGCACTTATCATCAGTGCCTATACCCCCTTAGAATTGGCAGAGTAGAGCAGGGGCTATCAACTGTTATTAACAATCCGACTAACATTTCTGTTGCGGTCATTATGTCTCAATCCATTTGGGCTGACCTTCAGGCTAAGGGATTTTTTTTATCTATCTGTGACTTTAAATGGTTGTCTTAAACCACCAGTTGAGAGACACTACTCTGGAAAACCCTTAATGCATATATCTATCAAAGCATCCAAATACTCTAAATCCAAGTTACCAAATCAATTTTTTAGAAATTACCTAACCTTGAAAAGTTATTGACCTCTTTCTTCTCATACACAGTGTAACAACATATGTATGTATATTTGAATTACGTTAATTGGCACTCCATTGACCTAAACAACAACAGCCCATGCTGGCTACGCCTTTCCTTAACTATGACCTCTTAAGAGGAGGAAGAGATATTAGATGTACCTACATACATAGGTGGAGGGATGAATGAGTCAAACCTCACTCACATCTTAGGAAGAGAGAGAGTTGAGTGAGGATTATGCGCATGAATGCTATAAGACACCCTGTAGCTTTTCGCGAATATTTCCTACATGACGACGTCCCACGTTTTGAAGCACATGAAGGGAGGATGTGAATATACATACATATATATATTGTTTGTGGGTTGAGTAGAAAAAAATAAAAATAAAAAAAGCATTATATACGTAAACTACAAAAACGCTCGTCATCTTTTTGATAAGACGTTCCTTCTTCTTCGTTTTACCTTACTGATTGTACTACTATTTTATGTGTATATGTCAGTATGTATATATATTTTTGCAAGGTGGAGGGAGGAGGAGGGGGGGGGGGAAGGGAGAGTCTTTCCTGTCAGATTATCTCTCTTACTTCTCATATGTACATACATACATACATACATTGACCAAATTTATGAAGGTATACACAACTCCAGAGACTACATTCATGCTATATACATACAATAGGGTTACATAGAACAAACCTTTCCAATACCACTACCATCATCATTATTATTATTATTATTATTATTATTATCATTATTTGTGTGTCTCTTTCCCTCATCTCTACCTACCTACCTATATGGAAATATAAAAACATATACATACATAGTACAGAGTCATAACTACCATATGATATCTACTGTGAAGGAATGTCACAAGACATAAATACATACATACATACATACGTATTTTGTACATACAAAAGTTCTTGTGAAAGAAAATCGCTTTGACAATTCCTTCTGATTCCCCCTCAAAGTGAAGAAGGCCACATGCGAAAATGTAAAAAATACGTACTTTTATAGACAGTGTATAATTGATATAAATTATACAAAGTTTTGCTATGTGAGTAAAGTAATTTAGACACCGTTCACCACCTGTCCTTTGAATCTTATGTCCCTACTTATACGTACATGTATTAATAATAACAAAGAACGCAAATAATAATCAACTAAAAAAAATAGCCAATCAAGGGCGAAAATTAGTCTTATAACCACATACAATGTACTTGTACACATGTGCATAAATACATACATATGTATTGTATGATAAGGGTTGAAACTTGAGGCTACATACATACCTATAGGGGAAGGGAGGGAGAGTTGATACATCATCTCTTATTGATGAATATTTTCATTAATAGAGCAATCTATTGATAGATGACAAGGAAAAAAATAGAAGAATTAACTGATTTTGGACTCTAAAAGTGAAAAAATCAAAACAGGGTTAGAGTCGATAATTTTGCTTAAGATGATTGAATTTCGTAAAATCTTTATATTCAATGTAAAAACACTTTGAATTTAATAAACTTCTATAGAAACGCTATACACAATAAAATAATATCTACCTTTGGAAACAAAGCAAATAAGCAAAAAGCCAATGAAGGGAGATTTGATACAGGTGTACTCTCCATCATATGCAATAAAAACAATTTCTAAAAGGTTTTGAAAAGTCAAGTAATGATATTCTTTTGTTTTTGCAATAGAATGTACTATCGCAATGAACTTGCTGCAAAAAAAGGTGCTGAGACCAAAGACACATAACCAAAATCCAAAAACGAAAAAAGACTATTTTTATGTAGAAATGTTGCAAATTTGAATGCATCAACTTCCCCTCCCCTTCTGACTAATAAAATAACAATTCTTTCTATACATATATTGCCTTGATTTAAAACAGGAAAAGTCTGTTTAAAAATGTTGATAATATAGCTCATCTTGTTAGGAGTTACGTAGAGTGGACAACTGTCTTTAGGAGTGGAAGAATCACTTGTTTGGGAAGTCCTCTAACTACAAAGTTGAAGGCCAATTGTGATGCTCAAATATTCGGCTTTGATACATATAAGCAAAGTCATAATTGACAGGTTAATATTTAATGTAGTTTTTTCTTCTTCGTTTCTTGCTTTTGCTTTTAAACTAGACTTTAATCAAGTCATGGTTTGAATGCCCTCCTTATATGTACATATATATATTACTTATGAGGGTATATTTGTATGTATGTTGCTAATTCAAAAATCATAGAGTTTGATATTTGGTCTTTCAACATATGTAGGTAAGATCTATTGTTGTTGCTATTTTACTTAACTTTTGAAGCGATCTTAAGTTTTAATATGATTCATGCATAGGCGAATAACTAATTTAATGCAATACTGGAAAAAGGTATTATGAACATATGTAAAGAAAAAACACAACTCTTTGATCCTACTTATAAATTAATTACATTTTTTTTTTTGTAGAATATTTGAAGCTATTTTTAAAAAAAATAAATCAATGATATACACATGTACAAACAAAATATATCTAGCACAAGTTGCATAGTATCTAATCATGCTCAATAAAACTAAATTCCCTTCTGCAAAATATTTTTTTTTAAAACCGTGTGGAATTATCATAATTTATAAAAATAATTCCTATTGGTTCGTGTTGTATGTTACATCCTTTTTTTATGTTGAGTCAAGGTACATTTTGCTACAACTTCTAAAGAAGCCACTTACAAATTGAGAACCAATCCCTGAATAAAATAAATTTTGGGAAACCATATCGACAAAGCCATAGAAAAAGCTTGTTAGGGGAATGTAGCTAAAAGTATACCTGTTGACATAATATATCAGTTGTATAAATTAGTTCGATTCATTTTTTGTTTGTAAATAATATCGATGGATTCCAATCAAAAAGTAACAGCTTGTTGAATAAAACATTTTGCAAGTTCCTCTTGCGTTTGACATAAGTACTGCATCCAATTCTTTGTCTTTGAATTTTTTGTGTCTGTTCAGAGTGAGACTTGTCTTTAACACTAAAATCATAATTTTTAAAACGTCAAAACCATTTTTTAAAGAATTAATGAGTCAGAGCATAGTCACTACAAACGTTTGCAGTCATTCGATCGATTCAACTGCAATTTTCTTCCAATTGAAGCAGAAAGATAAAATTTCTCTCCTGCCAATTATGCGTAGTGACCCCAAAACTTGACATATTTAACAAATTAAAAAATAGGATTTTTGTTTGAAATTCGAAGCGATATCAATTGAATATTATTAAAAGTTGTCATTATAAAACTGTCAGTGCCATCTTTCGAAAACGAACCAAAGTAATTTGTACTTCCTATATATAAAAAATTAAATCGTTTTTACGAAAACTATGGATTAAATTGTTTTTTTTAAAAAAAGAGGAAGCTCTATGGAATAGCTCTAGAAGTCTTTTTGAATTCATAACCGTATATCATCTTCTTTCAGAATCTAAAAATATCGATAAGATGTTTTCAAAGTATCCTTTTGACTTAAAACCCATATCGACTACACCTTCCCTACATAATGTTATATATACTACACATATTATCAAGAAGTATGCATGAAGTGATATACCTAGTACATGTATGTACATATATTCATATTTATAGATATGCATATCAAGCATATACGTATTTAGGCACATACATACATAATATGTATAACTCTTATCAACGTCTCTAACAAGCTTAAGGAAGTTTTTTATCTTTGACAAAAGGAAAAAAGTTTTTTTTATTTTTTTGAAGAAGTATGAAATAGTAAGTAAAGAGAAATTTTCGGATTAAAACGTATAAAGATATATTTATATGTACATATATATAGGTAAGAGATAGAAATATAAAAAAATAGGTCGCTAAAATATCTTTTATTATTTTTTCTCAGGGACTTTTATTTTGAATGACCTAGAAGGTCATTCAAATTATTTCCGAATACTTAAGTAATAATAAAAATAATAACAAAAACATTTTTGTTGAGAAATTTAATACAAAATACAGTGTGCTTCATTAGGTTCGGATCCATTTTTGCAAGAAAACGACGACAAAGAAATGGTCAAGTGAACGACAAGAAATCATTCATTTTTGATCATTTATCTGCTAAATATATATAATATGATATAAGTACTTATAGAAACATAATCAATAGCTTTTAAAAAAATAATAATAATGGCATTTCTTGAATGAAGATTGTAATTTCTTACTTATTGAGGTTCATGATTCTATCCGCATAGAACAATCCATCATTGTTTTTTTTTGTTTTTTGAGGAAAGTTCTATGCGCAAATTACCTGCATGAACACCACCATCAAATGAAGTTCGTGAGAGGAAACATGTAAATTAATACATACCTAGTTTGTTGGTATTTCCCACTCTCCCCCCCCCCCCCACTCCCCTTTCTTCTTCCTCATGCTCTTCTGGTTCAACAACATGAAATACCCTTTTCTTTACTTATATACATACAAAATAGAATTCTGATTGGTTCACATAATGTGAGGAAAAGTACGAGGATTTGCAATTCGTTCTGACAAAATCATTCCCTTCCATCTTGATACTCCATTGTTATTTTAACTCAATTAAACCCACCTATCTACATATGAATAATATAATAGCTAATAAGTAGAGAGTAGCTAGAATAGTTTTATTTTTTAGCTTCATAGCGAAATGACTTCCATTTATATTTATAAATTATTCTCATTAATCCTTTTGAATGTGTTAAAAGTTATACTTGAAGGTCATAAATGTCCATTTGAAATGCAATATCAAAGTATCAAATACATTAACCATCAATTATTAAATAAAAACTATATATATTTGCCTATAACTCACCCGGTATACATTTTAGAATAAGTGGGGGTCCAGTCAAGGAAGGATGTGTAGAGCCTTTGAGGGTTTGAATTGCAATAGTCTTTTAAAAAAAAAAAACATTTGGATCCTTTGTTAATTATTATTATTATTTGATTCGTGTGTTCTTTTTTTAATAAAAGAAATTTGTTAAAATCTTATTCATAATTAAATTGAAAACTTTTTTTTTTTTTTTTCAAGGAAAATACATATTTATTAAGTTTTAATGTCAAGTCATAAAAATATCAGACCCGGTGCAAGGAGTCACTCGAAACAAAATTGCTCCAGCATAAAATAATTTAAACTTTATTTAAAACATTTATAGATATAGAACTAAATGATTGAGAAAAATCTCAGGGATACTTCATTGGAGTTGTACTCATTTAAAGAATGGCTTTTTTAGAGTTCCTTTAAACGTAGGAAAGTGGAGGACAGTTGAAAAAACTTTTTTCACAATCAAATACAATTTGAAAAAAAAAAAATGTGTTTACACTGACTTCAGTCTCCCCTACTAAATTATAAATAAATGATACCCTGGGGAAGATTATTCAAAACAATTGAAGTATTCGACTTTTGCGCTTTTATGAATACTCAATTTGTACACAACAAACTTTCTATAAAAGTTAGGATATTTAACATAACAATTTGTATTTATGAGTAGATTACTAATTACTTTTCAAAGGCTGGGAGGCCAAAGATTCTACAAAATCAACTTGTCGACCTACAATTTACATACATATATATATATATATATATATATATATATATATATATAGTATATTCAATATTTGAATAAGATTTCCTTTGTTCTCAAGCATATTGCATCACCTTTTTGTGGGTACATTTGAAATCATGGTGAATAGATGAGAAATATTTATGTATCTATGTATGTAGATGTCGTGTTCATCTACTATTCATATGGTTTTTTATTCTACGTATAAAACTCATAAACTTCTCACAAGTTGGATAAAAGAACTAGGCATTGCTTTGTACTCTCACTGACTTAATAAATACATATCTATGTATGTATGTATATATAAATATAGAAGTTGTAGTTAAGACGTAAATAATTATAAACATTATAAATCGTTACCCAAGTTGTAATTACGTACGTGCATACGTATTTGTCTTCGTCTCTCTCTACAATAAAAATAAATAAATAAATAGTTACGTCATTTGATACATACATGTCTTTTATTAAAATCTTAATGCAAAAAGTAAAGAAGATATACATATTTAGAAGGATGATAAATACATCAAGTAAATTGACTTCACACTGAATAAATATTGCGTAGAGACGTCAAGGAGAGGGATTGTACTTTGATACAGTATCTCATTTGCTATGTTTATGTTTATACATATATGTATATAAGAAACAAACATAAAAACAATTATAAGAAAAAAAAAGAATAATGGACTATATATATATTCTGTACAATATAAAGTACTCAAAATTCAGCTCAATTAGATCGAATCTCAAAAGAAGAACTCAATATACATATAGTAGCCATGAGTTTGTACTTTAATTTGAATCACTTATTAACCAATTTGATGAGTTACCTTGTGCAAAAATCGGCTTTAAATGGGATAATAAATATGTATGTACATTTCATGGTTTGCTATTTTCATGAATTGTAACCCTCAAATCATAGGAGCACAGAATTGATTGTTCATTGAAAAATGTCTTTTATAATAATTAATTCTAAAACCACAAAAAAAGAAAAGAAAAAAGTTACTTGGAACTTCTATAGTTGACATTTTGATTGCTTATAATTTCGTATCTTTTGGTTGAAATTTTTTGGTTAAAAAAATGTCTTAAATAAAATTTAATGAGCATTATTTAATTGATATATGATTATCCAAGGAATACTCAAATTTAAGGAGAGCTAATTATAACTTATTTTACAATTATTCCTCATAGAGTATGTTATTACAAATAAATAGAAACATACTCTGAACCAATGCATCTTAAGGATGACTTTTTATACTAGGATGCATCAATAAAATAATCAAATCAATAAGGACAAAATATTGATCTTTTGACTAATAGAAATATACGTAGTATATATGGATTCACTTTTTGATATCCTTAAAGTTTTATAAAACCAGAGTTTGAGAACCTTACTCCCATCAAACAACTCATGTATATCCATGTAAGAGCCAGCCACATCAATTAAATATTCAATTTGTTCTTAAAATTAGGTGTGTCCCATTTCCTAGATATGTGTTTTTTTTAATTATAGTCTTCCTTGACAAGCCATCTACAATTGTTGTTTGAGAATGTGATTGGTTGTATTTACCTAAATGAATAGGATCGAGAATCTTTTTTCGGTTCTCTTTCACTCCCTTCTTCATCATCATCATCTTCTTCTTCTTCTTCTTTCATGGGTATTCTTTTTCATCATCCTATTATTATAATTTAACTTGTGTACGAACCTCATTTAATGATGGAATAATACAAATAAATAGTTAGAAGAAGAAGAAGAAGAAGAAGCCGAAACGCCCTCTGAGACTTCGACGAAGAAAAGTGTGAAAAATTGCATCGCCGGAAATGAAGATTGATATGCCTATTTATTAACAAATACATACCTTTAGTATGAACACGGAGCGCATACATATATATAACACAAATTATGTATATAAAAGGTTGGTAGATGATGAGAACTCTTAAGTTGGTCCTTCTCAAAGGTAAATTAACAATACTTATGTGTATGTATAAAATTGCGCAATTCCTGTGAAATTCATTTTATTTATTAACTATGTATGTATGTAAGTATGTACATTTCTTCACCTTTCCTTTGCAAATTAAACTGCACGTATGAAGAGGGTACTTACATAGTTACATATACATACATTGAGCGTCGTCACCCCATAACAAGACCACGACAGTGCATCATCGTTATACATACATAGTTACATACCTACATATACATTATAATTTATACATACTCCTTTTAAAATACCTACTACTATCTCTAGCACCAAGACAGCAGCAGCAACACAACATAAATTATGAGTAATGAGATTCTATTCATAAGTAATAATAAGAAGTATATGTTCATACGTTCAATTATATTTCTAGATGAGTAGAAGAAGAAAAAAACAGGAGTAAATTTATTGTTTTTTAAACGATGACTCCATTATGTTTGCCATGTTTTTGCACCCATAATTATTACTATTGGTTAGACCGATCCTTCTTCGTGTATATATATATATATATATATATATATATATATATATATATATATATATACACTGTCTTTGCATAAACATCTACACTTATATGTATAAAAAAGTTATGTAATCAATTACGTGACGATGGGAATTCCTTCTTAGACATGTAGACGTCGTTGGATCCTCTGTCCTTTTATGAATACATTTATAATATATTATATACATACTTATTCTGTTAACATATTTAAATAAATATTTCTTTTTTGATTAGTGTCATGGGTTTTGTATACATTTGTGAAACAATGCATTAAAAGGATTTTTGTATACATCTATATAAACGTATATTGATGAAAGTTTTTTATTATGATTTGTTATGAAATGTATTAAGAATCCAGTAATTTTCAACCCTTGAGTTGTACATTTTTTTGTTTCAATGGATTTGGATGTACAAATATAAAAATTTATTTCTTAGGCTAATTCATTATCTTTTACTCTATTAAAAAAACAATTAATCCATTAATTGTAAACTCATTTGATTACATTTTCAATATTAAAAAAATATTATGAAATCATAGAAAAGACTTACTTTTCAATTATTTAGAATGGATATTGTAAATGAGATCAAGGAAACTCTCTGTAGCTATCGATTACAAAGACAATCTTTGTAATATTAAGTTTTTTGAGTCCTTTTTATTGTTTATCTTTTGTTCTGAGTGTCCTTTACTCCCTTTTTTCTGCGCGACAATAGTTTCCCGAGGAAATATAGTCTCTCAACAAACATGATCATCAATTTCGAAACTAATAATAGCTTTATGCCAACATAAACTATCTAAAATAAAAAATAGATGACATTCAAATACTCTCATAAAAACCACTCATACAACAAACCACGCAGTTAATTATGGATAATTATAATTATATAGGTACATACATAGATATTTTGTAATAAAACTAGCTTTAAAAAAACGATAAACTGATGACAAAATTGGTTCTTGTTAGTATGTATTATTATTATTATTATTTAGAATGTAGGCATATAGTAAAAATAAATAAAAAAATCTAATTAGAACATCATTGTGAATAAATAACTATTTATTAACTTAAACTTTTGAACAATATTTTGTGTGAGTCATTGTCAACATATTTACCTACCTTCCTTCATCAATGATTTATTTCTCCAAAACTGTTTTGAATACTCAAATACTTTGAACAAGGTCAAATATATGTAAAAGCAACTAGACATATTTTTGCGAACAGGATACGACCTCTTCAAACATACATATTTATGTATACGTATATTTATCCAAAAATATCATGTATGAAACATACATAATTTGTGTCCCAAAAAATCAGATACCACATCCACCAACAACCATCATTCGTGCGACCTTCGAAATAAAATATCAAATTTTTTTGTTTGTATCTACTTATTTGGTCGTTGTCTCGTTTACAAATCAACTGATTTTTAACAGTAATTTATTTGCCAAATTTTTTTTGCTTTTGAAGGGGAAATTCAAGAATCTCTGCTGTTGATTCATCCTCTCTTAATTAGAAAATATAAAGGGGTCCATGGATTTTAGCCTCAAGTATCTGGATGGACAAATGGATCATCCTCTACTTATATTTATTCACATAACCTACTCATCACAACTTTAGTTCTTTATTCATGTCTGTATCTACTTTTTTTTTTCTTTTTTTTTTTTCTATTCAACATCTTATAGTTGTTATTTTTTTCCCTAATATTTTTTTCAAAACCTGTTTGTGACTAGCTGTCAAGGGAATATATATATGTATATAAAACAAAAATATATATTAAAAAAATTCACGAGAGTTTGATAAGAAGAGGGAAAAGTTTGCCACATATTTATCAGTTCTATTGTTAACTCATTCCTCCTATGAATTCTCCTTCCTTCCCTACAAAGAGCATTCATGTAAAGTAATGCATAAAACTCTTGTTAATTCGCATGAATTGGACTCACTCACAATCCATAAAAAAAAGAGAGAGAGAAAAAAAAATGGTTTTTTTATTATTTTATTATATCTTTTATATATACATATATATATATATATATATATATATATATATATATATATATATATATATGGATATATTTGGATATAATCCTTGATATAAGCAGGTTGAAGCTGTATATTTATAGGGATAGGTGGGATTTACTTCACTTTACTTCATCTCTCCCTCTCTCTCTTTCTATCTGTGAGTTTAGTGTAGGGTTATTGTTATTATTATCAACATTTTGGAGCATGCTTCAAAATGCTACAGCAAGACCCATTAATTTCGTACAAGAAAATAAAATAACAGAAACTAAAACTAAGGAAGGATCCTTATAACTTCATAGCAGGCGGCTCGTGGACCAAAGACTACGATCTGTGAATAAATATCCTTCGATTTTGTTTTATATGTATATTCATATTATATTCACACACACAAGAATCAAAATATAAAATAAATATAAAGCTATATATTTTCCTCTGCACCTTAAAGAATATGAAAGGGAATGTGGTAACAGTTTCCAAAAATATGAAAGTAGGTGATAATAATATGAAGTTTAATCATAAATGGGCACTGAAAAACTCAAAAATAGACGAATTGCTCTATAATCTCATTGAATGTGTAGAATCATGTGAGGAAAATTATTGTCCCCTTGGATGAATGACACATTATAAATTCAACCCAAATTAAAAAATATTGAAAATCCCGACATTAGAGTTTTCTATTTCAATTATCATTGTCATGTTATGTTGCAACAAAAAGTAAGAACCTTTGAGGATTTTTCTCAAAAATGAGTCTCATTTATTATAAACATTTAGGTTCATTTCTATTAATCAAATGATTAAGATTAATTTCTCAACAATGGGTTTTTATTTCCTTTATACTCTTTTTATATATTTATACTCATTACTTACTTTCCATAGTCATTAATTAAGCAATTTCAATTATTCCTTCAAAGGCATCACCAATTATACTTGTGTTCAAAATACTACACATCTTAATGAAATATGTGGAAGTAAATAAAACAAAACAAAAAAATTTATGAAATGTCTCATTTTTTTAATCTTTGTTCCATACTATTTTTATGTTGACGTAGCACATATGTAATCTTCATTACATAAAAATTCTCAACATACATAGAAATAGGTACATATGTAATTTAATTAGATTTTCCCCCTTCTTTTGCTGTTTCTTTGAGAGGCTTTGTGAGAAAAAGCTACGAAAAGCCTATCAGATAATTAAATTTTTGTTCAAAATATACATTCATACATACCTATATAAATATGTATGTACACATTCAAAACTATTGGTAGCTTTGTTACATTTATATATGTATATATTTAGAGAGAAAAGCCAAGAATTCAACAAGTTCAAATAATAAATTCTATACAACTGTAATGTAAATTACAGAGAATTTTAATTAAGAATAGCTTTAATGTATGATTGTATTTTCGATACCTATATCATTTTTCTTTTCTTTTGTAAGCCATACAGCAACTCCATAAAAAGTCATATTAAGATTCAGAAGAAAAACTACTTTTTCTGAGAGAAAATAATGATTCAAAGTGCACAGAAATTATTCAATTGCAAGAAATGTATTTTTTTGATACAAAACATAAATAGAAACATTCCAAAAATTGTCTCATTAATCGTTTTTTTTTTTTTCACTTTACAGCAAGCTTACTGCTAGAACATTTAGATGTGGAAACGAAGGATTTCTATACTTTGTACATTGTTTGTTCAATAGAGTATGTTTTAAAATAGGTATTCGTAGTTATGTTTATCCCTTCTGTTTAAATAGCCATAATTTAACAACAGCCATATTATACAAAAATATACATAACGGGTTTGAGCAAAAAAAAAAAAATAATTTACAGGCGGTGTAACTGAAAATCCGGCAAAATTAACCCGTAGAATTTTTTTGCCAATTTGTTAATACCAAATGACTATGCTTAGGGTCACATAGCATTGTACTCCTTTTAGACGACGCTCTGTTGTGCCACTGTTACCCATTTTCGAAAACTTTTTTTTTGTAAGAATAGTCACCTATGTATGGCTTGAAATCTATCTACATATACATATATTTCGAGAGGAATATTAATACTTGTTTTTCCCTTAAAAAACAAAACAACAACAACCAATAACTGTGTTTGCAACTGTCAAACAGTTGCAACCAAAGTTCTATACCTAAATATTTACAAAAACAACTTATGCATCATAAAATTCATGGAATCTAGTTAAAAAAAAACAAGAGCTCCTCAAATAATTACTCAAAGCATAGGTTGATGGAAATGATTTGATAATTAGATACCTTGTTGTCTTCACTCCATGACAAAATGAAAACTTTGTCATTTGATATTAATTAAAAAAGAAAAGGAAATGAAACATATATTTACTATTGATCATTCATTTGGAATATTCCAATCATTACGTCCAACTCAACTGTATTGTTATCGTAGATATATTGTAAATTTACAACAATTTTTGGGACTAACAACAACTAATGTCCATATTGCACAAATATTTTCCTTTAAGTAAACAAATTTACCAAGATGAAACTTATGTATATCCTGAGAGAATGCTCAAATATTGAGTTTGTACATTATATAAAATAGGTCTACATACTTTTCCTCCTACCTTATAAACTACTCCTATGAAAAATAATTTGTGATTTTTCTCTTCTTCATCTTCAAAGCTAACTCAACCTTCAGGCCTGGATATCAAATTACATTATATACATATATATATATATATATTTATGCCAAGAGAAGCAACATGATGCTTACTCTAAGCCAGTTGGTAAGGGTTTTTCACAAGAAATAAATAAGAAGAAGAGTGTATATACATACATACATACAAAGAAGCAAAGACGAAGAAGAAGAAATGAGTCAGAGAGATCAATCGGGTGTTTCAAAAATGAAAAACATCTGTGGACTATATATGTACCATGGTTGTAATAATAAAGGTACATGCTGTGTGCCAGGTAAAAAAAGAAGGAGCAGGAAAGAAGAAGAAGAAGAAAAATCGCGAAATTCCACGTATATTTTGGCATTTGTCTCATAGGTATACATATACATACGTAGAATGTAACTACATACATGAATTGTTCCCTCTCTTATCTCTATCAAGTTTATTATTATTATTATTATTTTCCATCAACAACCTCAACCATAGATTGTTAAATTTAAAGTCAAAATAATAAATAAAGACTTAGGTCTTATGGGTCAGTCAAGAAAAAATGTTTACTTGTAAGTAAAGAAAGAAAGACGAAGAAAAAAAAACACCTTTTCCCCCCCCCCCTCTCTCTCTCTTCAAAATGTCATCTCATCACCCTAAGGGGCAGAATCTTTTTTTCTTTTTTTTGTTTCATGCATGCATGCCATGTTCATAACATCAGGAGCACCAACAATGTGTGTGTTCTCTTCTGCGTGATATGATATACATATTTTCACCCTTGACGGGATTTCGTGTCTTTAATTCTCCGTCTCTTTCTCTCGCGTCTCTTTTGCTGATTAATTAATTGTGAAAAGGTAAAGAGGCTCAATCTTATGTTATTATGTATGTTGTAGTAGATACCTCCATAGGTACATATATAGTGTATAATGTTTTACCCATAGTTGATGTATTTCCACTACTTCTTCGTCTTCTTTAGAGGAGATGAATTAGAAATAATAGGTTACACTGATGAGGAGAAGGAAGGTACAAAATAAACAAGAGGCAACAAGAATCAAAGGAAAAACAATGCTGCTGAGTGATATTGTTGTTATTATTATTATTATTATTTTGCTCCTCTATTGTCTTACAGAATGAAGACGAAGAAGAGACTCCTTATGTAAGATTCACATGTAGACTTTATATATATATCCATGTGTTACAACATCTATGTAGATAGATATTTCAGGAGACAATGTGATGAACCTTCTACATACATACATATATACATTGGTTCAAATTTAGAAATACGAAAATAGATAAATACCTACATAATAACAAAGGCTCAGTGTTTCTTTCTTTCTTTCTTTCTTTTCTTTTTTCAAGAAAGAAAAGAAATAACAAAAATCTCTAGAAAAAAAACAAAAACCTTGAGCTTTTCCTGCTGCTAAAATGTTTGTTTCGTTTCAGGTATTTTTTTTTTTTTTTTTTTTGAAAAATAATTACGCCTTTTTTCATGAGGTCATTTCGTATTCAATTCACGTAGACAAGTGTTAATTCATACACACTCACACACGTCCAAAGTTGTCTTAAACTCATGGATAAAATTGAGGGATTCTCTCTTTTTCCTCTGTTTAAATAATAGTAAGGAGTTTTTGTAATATGATGAATTAGGTCAGAGTGGTAATTCTATCTTGACTCGTTCTATATTTCACAAGGTTTTTGTATATATATATATATACTTTTTTTTAGTAAAATGTCGAGTTACTGTCAGCCAAGGGTTCGCATCCTCTTGAGAGGAGGAAAAAGAGAAATATTCAATGTATGTTTAAAATGACACCATTGCTTTGAAAGAAATGTCCATCAAAATGTGTGTAGAAGCATACGAGAATAGATTGAGGAACTGATTCTTGTGTTGCTAACTGCATGGAAATTAACAAAACTCAAAAGCAAATATCAATGAAGGTCAATAAATGAGAACCTTCGTTTATATAAAAGTACAGAAGTAAGAACTATTTTTCTACCAAATAGTTCTAGATTACATTTGTGTACTTCAACTATGTAATAGCCATCACTTGCCATTGATAAACTGTTCTGATTAATCCATTAGAAGCGTCGTAAATTGCAAATCAAAGGTCACCATAATTTCTGTTCATGCTTAACAAAAAATAACATAAAATGATGGAGTCATTTATTTCAAAAGTCTTAACATAATTCATAAGTCTCAATAACTAAATGAATGCCCTAGACCATAAGTAGTTTGTATTTTGGATATTTTAAGTCATCCCAGAAATTCGTTTTTAATTAGCATAGTTAAACGAAATAATATGTTTATGAGTGTTTAAGTTTTTATATTTATGAAATAAAAAAATAATTTAGAACTTTATCTTTTGATTTAATTTATGTTCAAAACTACTTTTGTGTAAATGCATCACGCGAAATTTCTCTTATGAATCCGTAATTTTATCATAAAACTTAGGGGAAAAATCATTTTCGTGGAAAGATAAAGCCTAGAAATAATCTAGAATTTGAGAGCATGGTTCATTATAGTAACAAAAGCGCCTTGTTTTGTCTGGGTTTGTCATAGAACAGTTCTTCATTTCAAAACCCTTCTAAAAAATATTGAAATAAAAAATGACCAAAATTCATTTCATTTTCCTCAAAAGTAATTCCCCGATGTAATGTACATGTACCAACGTTTTTTTCTTTCAATTTTTAAAACACTTACAATATTTTGGTTATATCAATAAATATAAAACAATAACTGCTAAGTTTTTAGATATGCTATTAAATTTAAAATCGGATGGTCGGTTTTCTTGAGTAATAACTTATTTATCTAAAGAAATAAACCCCAAATTCTCAAAATTTTAAAAGAATAGAGCCTGAAATGTTCATTTAAACTTTTTGGGTTTCATCAACATTTATCTAACTTGCATTTTAGTCATCATGTTTTAGACATTTTATAATTCGATTTTAGCAGTTCACGAAAGAACGCATATCTCAAACACTAATGAATATTTTACTAGTAATTTGATACAAATGTTAGTGACAGTAGTGCCAACTTAAGCAAAAACAAATTTCAAATTACCCAGTATTTTTTGCTTATAGCAGTAATTCACCATTCATGTAGGAACCTGCAAAAAAAAACAATTGAGTGTCTCAAACAGTCCAATACAGCTGACGTAATTATCCGGTCTATAATATTATACATAATATATAATGTCATAAGTGGGAATATATACATATGTATATTTTTAAGTCAATCTATGACTCAAACTATTGAAATGAATAAAAACTATAAAATAAGTTAAAACGTACAATTTTTTTTAACCCGATCCAAACTCTTCCTAAAATATGTCACTTTTAAATATTTGATCAATTTATTCATGAAACAGGACACATAGGTATATTTACCCAAACGTATGTATGTATACCTACATACATGTATATATGTAGGAAGGAATACTGTCAAAAACTTACTTTATTTGTTAAAAACAGCTTCACCCACCAAATCAATATAAAATACGTTTTCAAATTCTCATCAAATTGATGACGTATTTCCTTAACTGTCAAAAAAGTTTATATTCAAAAATAAATATATTTACATATACAAAGGTGAATAATAATATCAAATATATATTATTAGCAGTATTATTTATTCACACCATGGATAATCCAATGTTTGTCTTCCTTGCCAAAAAATTTCATCAGAGGATTTTTTTTTCGCAAAATACCCGAGGGTCGAAGGATAGAAAATAACATATTTCGTATATATGTTCCTCTTAGACTCATTCAAGCAAGATAATTCAAGGGTGAAAGATGCCAAGAAATAATGAGTTAATAAATCAAATTCAAAGGATTTGATTGATACCAATTATAAAGGTATGTACATAACATATTTACAATTGAGTAATAAGAAAAGAAAATGTAAGCCTCTCAAATATAAATTACACAAATTTCTTTTATAAAATAGTAGAAAAAACTCTAATGTACACAAATTATGTCTTGAAAACTTTTAAGCCTCTAAAACTAATAGAAAAAAAACCCCTTCTACTGTTTTGTCCATTTTTAAAATATAAAAACTCATATGACGTCGTTTAGACACGAAACCTCGAATATCTTTTGCTCACTTTCTTCATCAAATATTACATAAATACGTATATTATTACAATCATAATAACATTACTAAAAGAAAGAAAAAAGATTGACGTGAGTAATGTTAGGGCGTCTGCATCAGTTGCATGGCTGGTTTATGTACCTATACATACATACGTGTGTACATATTTTTTTATCTAAATTTTTATTAACACAAAAACAAAACAAAAAAATGACACACTTTGAAGAATATGTCATTATGATTGTCATGAATGCTATCAGACATTGATCTTAATTACTTTCAAGTATTCTATGTATTAGAGATAATGATAATAATAATTACACTGTTTATTGCTTTTGTTTCAAGTAAGTTTCATCTGATCTCATTTTTTTTTTTTTCATTCTGAGGAGTCACGTCCTTTGGAACATAGAAACTCACACTCCCTTAAAACAAAAAAGAGTTAAATTATATTGTTTTGTTTCAAGAAGCTTTCTTTGCACATTGCGACAAATTTAGCTAGAAGAAGAGATGACGAGATAAGAAGTCTGAGGAAATGAAGAGTTACAACATGTAAGTATCTATGTGTAATACAAGTGTTAAAAATTATGGACTTAAAAACTTCCTCTTTTTTTTGGCATTCAGTCATTTTACTACTAAATTATTATTCAAAGAGTTGATGGAATGAGTGAAATGGGCTTAAAAAATGGACAATGTATGAATCGTGTTGTTTGACCCTTAACCCACCCAATGATTTACTACCATCAAGCTCCAAAGAGCCCATATAAATACACATGTTATGTATACAATTAACCTATTGGCCAAGTGCTTCCGTATTTGGTCAATAGCTCTTACAAAAGTCTTCTTTTTCATAAAAACACATTATCACAGCTAATTAAATATGTATATGAATTACAAAATAATAACAAAATGTAGTTACATTTTTTTATAATTCTGTAGTTCAAATCTGAATACTTCAAAGAACATACAAAGTCATCAAATCTTAGCTTACTTAGAGCCATAGGAGAGTCACACATCTTTTTCAATACTGGCTTCAATGGACACACTGGTATTTTATGTGTTAACCTACTACGTTTTTATCCAACTAACATAAAAATGTATTAAGTTTATTTTGTCGTCTATCAATTTTCACATGTACAACTCTTGTTCTGTACATATAGAGCTCTGAACTTTGATTCTTTGAATTCAAATTATTTCTTGTTCATGTATATAAGTAGATTAAGATATTCCATATGGAGCAGTTGAGAAAACTATAATCTCTGTAATTTTTTGATTCACTTTTTACCGGAAATGTTGAGAGATGCTATACAAATATCATTATATCAAATGATTTTCATACATGTACTCCAATACAATTTAGTTGGTTGGTACTTCATTGGACTGTTTTTTTTAATTGTCTTTTTAAAAAAAGACTCTTTTATTAAAATCCATCTTTCACATCCGAAGATATTAAATAGTTAGTATATTGCGCAGACTAACAACTTGTGTTTCAAACCATCAAGTACTTTCATGGAATCTATAACCCAGACTATTTTGGGGCATTCCTATAACTTTATCCATATGTGATTGAGACTTCTTTTAATGAATGAATGCACCTGCAAAATGCTACTTATAACTAAAGGATTTTTCAAAATACAAATGGTTTAAAAGGAAGTCAATTTTACTCTTTGTAGCTAGATGAGTCATTATATGCACAATACATGCATCATAAAAATAAATTAAATAAAAAATCTAAAAAAACTATCCCTATCTACCCTCAAAATCAGCTCTAATAACTAATATGCATATTAGGTCCCATGGAGTAAAATTCCAACGTACTGCACATTCAGTAGATGTATCTACAAATGTAACCGTTCTAGGATTGTAATTTTACCGAGTGAAGGTTTTTATTATTTTAGATACATATAATATGTAGATAGATAGAATCAAAGTGCATCAAATAAAATTCATGGATGGGAGTCCTTGAAAATCATCCTCATATCCCTTTCCGACAAATGGATTCACCTTTCAACAAAATGATGGAGCAAACGTCAAAAAAAAGAAAAGAAAAAAAATACTGGCAGATATTTGATATCAAATGCAAATGCATCAAGCAACTCTGAGCTATCTCCTTCTGTCTGGAAGATTTCCTTTTCAAAACAAATGTACATACATATGTATGTCTATTTTAATAGACATACATTTATGAAACTCTGACTCAAATAATAATTCACATCGAGTATGAAGTAAATTAATCCTTCAAACAAATGATTTGAAGTAGAGAAAAAAAAACACAGAGACTTCATCAAAACATATGCCAAATGCTTTGGGAAAAAAAAAACCAAACTTGGTTGAGAGAATGATATAAAGAGAGAGATAGAGGAAAAAAGACCCTCAAGATTATGAACGCCTATTACACGAACTCTAATCCATCTTGAAGTTTAAATATGAAGTGAGGTGTAGTTATATGTATGTATATACATATATACATTTTGATCACCTTCCGGCGACAAGGCATCGTGTTTGACGTGACGGATATGAAGGAAAAAAATGGCAGATAGGGATGATGAAGAAGAAGGAAGCCACACTTGGAGGTTTGTTGTATAGGTATATATATGTATATATATATAGTTAGACACACAGAGAAACAGAGAGATAAACATTAGTTGAGAAAAAAAAGAATAATAATAACAAAATGAAATAAAGGCTCTTGGAAAACCGTGTAATATTGAACAAAAAGAGAAAGATACTTACATACATATATGTATGTAAGTATTAAGACAATAAGACTATACATATTTTCCCATGTCCAGTTTTGAAAAAAAAAAAAAAAAAAACAACTCACAAAGCAAGAAAAATATGCGAGTCGTTTTTTTTTTATTTTCGTCATAAGTGTGTAATCTACTATTATTATCGTCATTAAGTATGAAGAGAAAATTACAATTTCATATCTTATTTGAGAGCTTAGGCGATGGTGCTGGCTATGAAAGAGATTGCGTGAGGCATTTATGTACATTCCTATTGTACAAATAAGTAAGTATCTTGTTGTTGTTTTTAAACATGGCAAATTCCGGATCTGTAAAAGTATATATGTACTAACTGGTAGGTTGGAGAGTGTTAAAAAATACTCTTTAATTTCCATATCCTGTACGATAATGAATAATGTCCCTCTCAAGCTCAATTAAAAAATGAAAATTATGTACACTAAATAAATTTGGACGTAAAGCTTCCAAAAGTCAGGGCAGAGGAAAAAATACACTCAATCTTTCTTGAATGGCAATAAAAATGGCAAAATAAACATAAAAAAATAGGGGCCTCAGTTCAAGACCACTTGAGAACCCCTCTACTAAAGTATCCCGGTTTTTTTTTTACTGTATCATGATCTTTTTGCCTGGGAAGTATAAAAGATAGTTCTGGTTTCTTTTGTCATTTTGCTTTTAGGGTTAAAATGACCTTTTTTTAGACGTCTTGTTCCATCCTCGCTTGATAACTATGAGCCATATACCTATTATTTCACATGTCTCCATTAACCAACTATGTTGTACATTTTATAATGAAATCTATTATCTTTGAGAAGTGTGTACATATATAACATATATACCTTTACTCAACATACCCCTTAAAATGAGGATAAATATGATAGTTTCATCTGTATTCCTTCCATATACATACATTTTCATCAAATTAGCAGTTTTTACTTGAGTGAATAAAAAATTATTATTACATGAAATGCATCTCCGACGTCTTGTATTTTTTTTTTTTTTTTGAAGTCAAGGTCCACTATATTTTTATTTTTTTTGAAGGATTAAAGACCTATGACATAATAGAGTCACAATGTTTGGCCCACTTTTTAAAATTGTGAATGGTACAAGGCGTCTAAAAATAGTCTATTTTTGATACAAAAAGGGTAACTTTGCCATATTTATAATGCAAGCACCATGACATGAGGGCTCGGAAATTTTGCAAATAGCGTTTTTTATGCTTAACATCATAAAAGTCTTCACATAGAGTCAAAAAAACAATTATATTAATTATAGCCAAGTATATTAAAATATAATTTAAAAAGAAAGACTGAAAATTGATTCTGATTCAACCAAAACGACTTCTAGGAAATTATAAGTCAACAATTTAAATCAAATGACTCGATTGTTGTTATATACAAAAAAAAGTTCAAGTGTTTTCTAGTACTCTATGTAGTGTTAATTTGTATTTATATACAAGGTTATTCATAAGTTTTGAAGGTTTTTTATTGGATCAAATTAAATTTATAAAAGGGTGAAAATAAAAGTTCTAGCCAATATTTATAAGTGATTTTTATAAATAACTACTTCGTTCGATAAACAAATTTGGAATGAGGCGTACAGGTGTACCTACTCGATGTTCGTTCAATGTTTCATCCATGATATCCAAATTTTGGTAGGAATGAACCTTAACCTTCCACTCCCGATATCCTGATACAAAATAGTAGAGGGGATTTATATCTGGAGATGTAGGAGGTCATAGCCCCCATCATGCCTCATCATGAAATTATTTGTTTCAACCATTCCTGAGATTTTATACCAGTATGAATTGAAGTTACATTTTACTGAACGATGTATTTTTTTTGTTAACTCTTATCAATGTAAGCTAATCAGATTATAGATGTATTGACTAAGCACAAATTATGAAACCTTTAAAACTGATTAATGACCCTGTATATTTACAAGAAGAAGATCATTTAACAGACCAACATAAGTATGTAAAATGGCAGTTATGCATAACTTCAAATGAAGTGTTGTACTCCTTTTGGCCCCTGTTTTAAGTATTATAAATAATACTATGTACAAAAATATTATATTACTTAATACAGTTTTGCTGTAGAAATGATTGGATCCATTCCAGTGGCACAAACTATGCTGTAGTATTTATGCTTCCATCATTTACATATAATATTATAAGAATATAAACCCTACCTAGGACATGTACATTTGTTAGAAACAAAAGAAGAAAAAAATTCATGCAGATGACTTTAATGTAAAACAACCCCTCATTTTCATTCATTTTTTTAATGACATTTTACGTTTGACCACCCTCGTGGTTAGACCCCTAAGGATCTATTGACCGTTGAAATATTCTCAACTGAGGCAAAAAAAAACCAAAAAAAAAACATTGTACATAAAACAAAATACCATTTTGTTTTATTGCATTGTTGAAGTTAATATCTAACAATTGTCATCATCAATATAAAAATGTTGCTGTGTGTTCCAAAAGGAATGGGTTCCCTGACTTCAATATATTCATAGGCAGAGAGCTTTGGTTATTAGCAAATAAATTGGTTTTCATCTCTTTATTTTTGTAGCACTGTATGTGGCTAACTGGCTCAAAGTTTGTTTTTTTCTTTTAAAAAAATATCAGCCTATGTATATAGGTGGAAACATATAAGAGGATTTTTTCTTCTTTAAAAACCATTTAAAGAAGAAAAACAATAGTCAGAGAGGAGTTGAATGAGCATTAGTGTAAAGCACCTGAATCTTTAGGAGATGACAAAAATGCAAAAATAAAAAAAAAATTAAGGAATTCAAAATGGAGTGTATCTTTTTCAAAGACATTTTTGCTTTTAGACAGTTCTTTTTTTTTTTTTTTCTTTTTATGATAGGTATCTAAAAGGAATTTACAGTGAATATGAAAATTACGATAGCCATAAATTATATTGAGATTCCTTTCAGAGATTTATTTTTAGGAGTTGAAAACGTTTGTCTATGATTGTGTTTCTCTTTACTTCTTGTTTTCCTATCCATTCTTTAACTTGTCATTTGAGCAATTTTTCATTTATTCATCTTGGAGTTTTTTCCCCCTCGGGTTGTTGATTAATTGTTTTTGTTGATTGACTTATATGTACATACATACATACACCTTTCGACAAATTCCCTCATAGGGTTACAACCATTGCTTTATGAAATGTTGTTTCTTCATTAAAACGTATTACGTTTCTATGTATGTATGTATGTAATGTAAACACTGAGGTAATACTTAACTAATGGAATCCCACTACGGTCAATTTAAGCCTTTTCACAATCACGTTTTCACCATGTCTTTCATGACTAAACGCGCCATGGAGGCCAATTAAACCAAGTACCTCTCTTAACTCGTCTTACGCAACAGATGACCACGAAAACTATCCAACATGAACAGAAGAGAGAAGTTACAAAAATAAAATAAAAATGAATTAAGACACGTTTGTTTCTAAGTATGTATGTATTTAATAATAATAAATTTGAAACTAAAACCAATGATAAGGAAAGTACTAGGTATGTATGTAACTAACTGTGTAAAAAGGTGAAATCAATTGAAGGAGAAATAAAAAAACAATAAGAAGAATTTAAAAAAAAAAAAAAAATGTTATGAGTCTTTTAAGAAACCAAAAAAAAAAAAATGCTTTTAAAAATATGTAAAAAAAAATTTATTTTTTATTCATATTTTTTCACATTAACACTCAAGATTTTCGTGGAATTACTTATACTGACTTTTTTGTGTGTACTAAGTAAAAAAAAAATATTTCTTAAATAAATAATAATAATAAAATGGTTAAATATAGGGGACGATCACTTTTTGTAAGAAATTTTGTAGGGATGTTCATATGTATTTATTGGTTTTCTAAATTATACAAGTAATTTTTGTAGCATGTAATTTATACAAGAATGCAACATAAATAACCCCATATACATATGTATGTAAACACCACCTCAAAAAACCCATGAATAATTCAACAATCAAAAAATCGACTATAATTATTTGAGCCTAATGAATCAATACAACCAAATCTAGTAATTAATTAAGACTGTTAGGTATGTATGTAGTGATTTTCTTTCTGTTAGTACAATATTTTAAAATGACATAATTATGTGGTAAATCACAGAATAATTGGCGATAAAACTATGTATTTTATTTGTTATGATATATGTATATGCTTGTAATCATAACAATAATGACAATAATTAATTGAGAAATAAAGGGTTTTATGGTAGATAATTACATAAGCATAGGTAAATGTGTTACCCCCTCACAATATATTATATATGTATGGTCATGAATTTATATTATTATATACGAACACAAAGCAGTGTATTTAATCGAAGCTTTTTCACTCCTGTAACAAACCACTCTCATTTTCATATGCCTCCACCTACCACTCCATAGTCCATCCAAGCCCTAGTTTAACAACCATTAAATATATTATATATATATAATTCTGGAATGTGTGAACAACCATAAACTAATTGTAATTATTAAATTCCTTATATTTTTATTTTTATTTTAATGTGTAACATTTATACGTAAAGTAAAGGTATTTTTTTGTGCGAATTTTAAATTCAATTTTTTTTTCCTTTTTTCAAGGAATTGAGGTTTTCACATGATTTTGTTAGAAAATTTTTTTTTTTGTGTGTGTGTTTTCTTCAGAGAGAGAAGAGATGGGGGAACGATGTATGAATGAATCAAATACCAAAAAGTATTTATTTAGAGCATAAGAATTTGTATTATTTGTTTAGGAAATAGAGGCATATATATATATACATAGGTATATTTATTGTTATTATATATTTTGCAAATCTGATTAAATTTGCAATGTCGAATAAAGATTAATAATAATTTCAAATTAAGGCATTACATATACGTATAAATATTTATTTAACTGCATCAATGTACCCTATCTATCTATGTATGTTGAATTATAATACAGCATGTTTAACATATTTCTGAATGGGACAACTTGATAAATGTTTACATTGAATTTTCCTGGCATTTGCAAAATTCAGGATGTGGTTTTCCCTGCATATTCGTACATCGCAGTTAATCATTTGTAATTAGGTTACAAATATTGTTAAAAGAAATTTTTCTCTTTTATAATATATATTTATTAATAATAAAGAATAAACTATTTCAAATCACATTTGAAAATTCCCAATAGATTAATTATCCTTTCAACCATGATTTGTATTGAAAATAAAAATATTTTGCTAGAGGTTGTTGATGTAATGCAAACTATTTTCATATGATATATACATACTTTTACCAGATTACATACTATAGAGTATATAAGTAACTAAAAACTCAACTTACCAAGTTGAATCACCGTTTCCCAATGACTCTTCAATTCTATCTTCCTTTCGAAAAAGTAAGTGAAGAGTACTAAAATATCATTGGACTTGATGTGAGTTTATTTTTTCGTAAAGTTCAAATTATTACTATGTAGTATATGTGTACTCAATTTGCTCAGTCATCCCTTTTTTGCGCATCAAAATGCTTCATTTCGACAAATATCATCATCATCATAATACAACAAGTCTTATCAGAGTCATTATTCATAAGTAAAAAAATATATATAATATCTAGAAGGAAACAGCGGTCTTCGCCATTATTGATTAGAGTTCTATGAAAATCACGTCATTTGAAAATTGTTTAAAGCACATCATTCAAGCAAGCAAGCAAGCAAAAAAACAAAACAAAAATGATTGATCAAAATATTAATTTTTGGCAAAGTCTGTCAATAAGCTAATATTATTGATTACGGAAGTGTGGAAAGTTGAAAAAAAAAACATGTGTATTTCATCGTCCTTCTAAAGTTTAATATGGGGTTTGAATGGAGCCCACGATTTGAAATCATGGGTTTTGTACTTACATACATAGTTGAAATCTATAGATGTTTCATTCAAAATTAATGTTCATAACTTTTAAATATGTAAATAAGTAATTTAATTTCGTTTTATATGAATAATAATTTGATATTTTTCGTAATTTGAAGTGGATATGATGAATGTTTGTATGAAGTTAATAGAAATATTATTTGTAGAGCCACTTGAAATCAATGATTTCATATTAAAAATAATAAATTGTTTGTTGTTGCTATGGAAGGAAGTCTGTATTCAAATGAGTACAAATGATGATGTCTCAAATTATTGTTTATATACTCCAGAAGGATATCAAAAATTCAGACACAAATGTAGCTAATTGCTTTTTGTTATAATTGGGCATTAAACATGATAATGAACTTAAATAACTGAGTCCTAGATTACATAATGAGCCAAAAGCAATGCTAATCTAGAGACATAGTTGCTGATATATGCAGTTATTTTAGTTTCCATAAAAAAATGCAACCGAAACTTGATTTACCTGAAAAAACTGGTACAAATATAGATTTTATGATTTTTATTTTTTATAGATGAACAATTTGTTTGTTGATGCTTCTATCAATATGAACAAATTCTAAAATCAAGACGTAAATAAGCTCTATCGATTTCTTTACTTTAAATCAATAAAGTGTAATTTTGAGTTAACAAAATTACAAAAGTATTATTGTAACAAAGGCAGAAAGTTCATTCCGTGATGACCTCACTCACTCCTAAAAGGATCCAAAGTTTTTTATAGTACACTACAGTTTCATATGTCCAAGTCTGTATAAAAATACAGTCATACCTTAAATTATGAACTATATAAAAGAAGGGTTCCTGATCCAAAAATGACAGCTAAGTTGCTTCCATAGAAAAAATTACAACCTTTCTAATCATAAAAATTAGTAACGTCACTAACTGAATGTACAAACAGTAATATATCAGATAGTAGGTTCCACAGATGTTTAAAACTACCAGTGCTACTAACTAGCATTTTATTATTTTCCACATGTGTAAATGATATTGAAATGAATTGCAAAACCTGGATTCTATGAAGGAGTGTTGTAAATATATTTTACATCAGTGTTCTAAAGTCCTTTTTGGAGTGACTAAAGTATGGAAGACTACAGTCCATTATAGATATAATAAAACACATAGTCCAAGGAATTACTGTACCAATACGTTTTCTGTAAAGTTCATACCATTGTGTTCTTTGTAAAAAAAAAATCAATTTTCAAGGAACTGAATATATGTAAATAGATTTTAGAAGCAATTCATCAAGTTACAAAAACATTGACAGTGACAACGATGCGTTGTAAATCAAAACAAAATGATTTAATCTAACGTACTCATTTTTCATGCATTTACGTATCTACACGTTGCAAATATATATGTTCTTTTGATTGTAATAAGTGATTATTGCCTTTTTTGCAGAACAATCGTTTTTTTTATTACTTATAATAGTGCTTCTTAAATTTTTATTCAATTAATGGGATAACTAAGCCCATGGGACACACCATTTTATTATTTTCTTGGGTTTTTAACAAATAGAAATGTTATATTATTACCTTTAGTAACTTTGTGTATGTATACACCTTAGTCGGAAATGCTACAGAGTGCACAGTTTGAGAACTACTGTTCTTAAAGATTAATCCTGTCATCAAGTCCCTATCTGCTAAAAAGCCCATGCCAGGATCCACAAAATTATTTATTAATTAGTCACAATAAAACAAAGTATCTAAGTAGGAAAAGAATCATGTAAAGAAGCTGTAAAGACTTCATGTTCTCTTTTTTCTTTCTCTTTTTTTTACAACATAGAAGCAATTTATCAGCTTAATTGGGTTTTAATACTATGTACTTGTATGTATTATGTATACATATATATGTATATGTACATCTAGAATCCAAGGCCTCCTTCTCCTCCTCTTGAAGTCTGAAATGAATTGTCTAATCAAATCGTAACATTCATTCAGCTTCTTTTATTAAATGGATATGACCTTTGAATCGTTTCATTAATTTTTTCCTTTTCTTTGAAGTCATTGATTCCAGGATTTTTGTATATGAATAAGGAAAAAAATGGATTTGCAAAATATACTTTTGACAAAGAAAAAATGCCACTAAAACTTTTTATATAGATATTTTTAATTTAAAAATGGCGGGGATTTTGAACTACATGGATACCAATGTAATTCTTGTATGTAGCACCATTTCGTAAACATATGAATACCTATACACGTAGAGTTGAATCAATTTATGGTCCAAACAATATAGATAATTACACCTTTTTTTACGACTTTTTTATTAGTATATTGCAGATAATTATACTCACGTATCACAAAAAAAAATATTATGGTTTTGTTGTCAGACCTGTATGTAATTTTATTAGTATGATGAATTCATATCTACGCACATATATATGTATGTATATGTATTATTCAATGCCTTGTGAGCTGAGGTAGAAAGGATTAAATGATGTGTCATATACATAACATATATGTATGTAGAAATGGTTTGCTACTTTATCCAGGGTCATTTTTGTATAATATAATATCAAGAGAATGATTCATTCAAGGAACACTTTGAAAATTTCTCAGAAATGATTTATTTATTTTTTATATTATAAATGAATTAAAAAAAACAACTTTTTTTTTTCTTCTACGAAATTCAATTTTCGTTAGTATAATGAAATATAAAAAGATGATAATTGAAGACCTACTATGTGTGGCTTGTAAAACATACATAAATCCATGAATTCGAATTTAATTTACAAAATAATAAAAATAATAATAAAAAGCTCATTAAAGTTTCTATTGATTGATACTCGGTAAAAATAAAAAAAAATACTTCAAATTGACATAATTTTGTGACTAAGAGAGGAAAACATTTTATATAATCGTGTAATATTTATTATGGTTTTTTTTTGGCTAAAGAAAATAGGTTTTTGTCCTCTTTTATTTTATAAAAACAGTCAGCACCCTGTATAAATATTTAACTTAGATCAAATAATAATAATAACATACAAAGAAATAATATAATTTTTTTAATTAGAAAAATTTAAAAAGTATTTTTATATTATTTTTATGCAAAAGCCAATACATATACAATTTTGTTTAGGAGAAAACGGGGAGTGGGGGGGGGGGAAGAATAAACTTTAATGCAAGATTCTTAAACATATGTATGTATTTTTTTGGAGAAAAAATGTTGTACATACACAAAATATGTATGTATGTATATATTACAAAAATATCTTGTATATGTAATTCTTCTCTTGATGACTATTCGTTCATCCTTGTTGGCGCAGAAAGGAGCTTCTCTTATGTAATAGATAATTTACATACATACAGTCAAATCTGGACACAAAACAGTAGAACAAGATCCACTGCTATACATATATAAACTCTCCGTATACTCTAGCAATTTTTAATGCAACTGAAGTAGTTTTAAAAATACACACAGTTAATGCACAATAAAAATCCATAAAAAATCCACAAAGCACAATTAAAAGTTAACTCTTTTTGAAACAGCTTCCTCCCACCATAATTTAGCCCTAGGGTGGTAGTGAATTAGTGAGAAAAAATCGTACATGAAACAAAAAACAAGGGAAAATCATGGATTTTACGTAAGGTCTAATGTGTAACATAATTATGAGCCAAATAAGTAGACTTGTAATGTTTTCTTTTAAAATCGTTTTTTAAAAATGCACTTTGTATAAGAGTAAACTCTGAGTAATATTTTTTCATTGAATTCAAGATATTATTGTTGCTGGACATTTAATTCATTCACAAATCAACACTTGATCGTAGATCATTTTTAAACGATTTGATTTTGAAATGTGATAAAAATAAAATACAATTTTTTTATTCTTCAAACCCAAGTAAGGATTAGTGTAGAAGAACACCGTTAGAATTAACGTTAGAGTTATCTTCACTGTTGTGGAGATTGTATTACTAGTATAATACTATTCTACATGGATTCTTTTTAATTAGTCGTGAAGTTATTAAGTATATATACATACATATATTTAAGTACATCATTCTATATTTTGAAAGAAAAAAACCCCCCATAATCATGGTCAAAAATTAACGGTGAATAAAAATGCTCCCATTAGTTGCCTTAAACAACAACTTATCTGAACATAATTATGCCTTCTTGTCCTAAACAAGGTCCAGTTTTCTACGAAATAAGAATCAGACCCTATTTCTATCTATTTATCTATTACGAAAACGGATTACATCATGGTTTGAACCAAAGAGCTCTACCTATTTTTGATTGATGAAAAAAAAAATATTTGACTTCAAAAGAAGGCTTTTCTTTAAAAAAAGAAAAAGAACAATTATTCAAATGGTCGTATGTACTACGTATATATACGTAGGTAAATGTGTAATACAATATTCAAAAAAAAAAAAAAATGTTGTTATGTATCAGATTTTTCCCCCCTCCGTACCAAATTAACCATGAAAAAAAAAAAAAAATCTAATCAGACTCAACTCTGTCTTTATTTTTTTAAAGGTATGTATGACTGATTTGTGGAGCTGATGATCTCTTACGTCATTTAGATGCATGTGAAATGTATGTTCATTTAACTTTTTGTGTGCATCATATCATGGTATGTACATGCTTAAAAAAATGTAAGGGAAATGATTTGTATGCATATTTTTTTTTTTTTTTTTTGTTAATTGTAGGTAATTAATTTGACAATCAATTTTTAACTCGTTTTAATGTTCTCTAAAATAACGTAGGCGAGACTGGGAAGAGTTATAGCTATTTTTTTAAAAAAATGAGTTGGGGTGAAGAAAATGGGAGTAAATAATATTTTTTGATTAACCAATAACACAACTTGTCATTGTGTAGAATTGCATAATTAGTTATAGTTAATATATTATTGCACATTAGGATGTAGTAAGCTTTGTACACTTTGTAGATCACTGATTTTGTATTATACATATGTATGTAGATCAGAGAAATTCACTGATCTCAGTGTTTTTTACAATATTGGAGAAAAAGGTCAATTTGCCCTTCTTCCCCGTCTCCCCTAAATATAATCCTTTTAAATAAAATAAAACTTTTGAACATTTATCCATGGTGATACATTGCATAGAATTATAATATATGTATGTATGTAGAAACTTCAATGGCTCAACAACTCATGAACCTATTACGTAAATATGCCCATATATATGTATATATACATATGTGCTCGTATCATTATATAACCATGGTTCACATAGGTTAGAGCTAGTGATGTAATAATCATCATTCCTCACAACCATGCAACCGGGATAGAGGGAAATTAGATAATGAACAACCCTTTTAGATTTATTGTTCACATTCACATACTAACTTATAATATTTATGTATAATATATATATATATATATATATATAATAATAATAATAAAAAGTAGCCCGTTTGATCTTGTTTTAAATATAGTTTTTTTGTTTTTTTTGTTGTTTTTTTTTGCAAAATCTTATAAAAAAAGAACATAATAATAATAAAAAAAAAGCGGTTTCTTTTGACTCGTTTCTTCTTGAGCATATTGATTAATCATGTTTTTCAAAATTTGACTAATTATTTGCCTATACATATATGTATACTATGATTTATAATTTGATGTTTATAAATTTTTTTTTAGTTTATCTCTTAATTAGGAACTATGTCATGAGTATGAACAAATTTATAGTAATCAGAAGCTTTTTATTTGCTAATTCATTAAATATATATTGATAAAAAAGGGTTTTTCCTTTTGATTCCCTTTCTCAACCCATTTTTCTCGTTTCATTTAATTATCCATAACTGCACCATGATGGCTTACATATCTACATATATTGTTCCTATGTGTACAAACATGCCTTTAAAATGATTTTCTACTAAGGAAACTCATGTTCGGTATTTATCAAACAAATCACTGCCAATCATTTAATGACTTTTTTGTATGTGTACAACGACTAATTTATGCATAGATAAATGCATAAGTAAGTCAGTCTTATTATTAATTTATAATCTGTTTAGACACTCCGTTTAGTACGATCTGATGATCCTATATAAAAAGTATGAATTGACATATTTTGATCAAATCACTTCTAACAACCAATTAGGGTTATGAATTATGGCTATTTAAATATATATATATATATATATATATTCCTTTATAGCTAAATTATGTACTCTATTTGACCCCTAATTATATATTCTATTCTTAAAGTGGAATAGTTTTGTATTTCATTAAAAAAGATGCAAATGCTTTTTAACAACTTTTTCTTGTTTGCTCTCTCTTCTTTTTGCACAAAAAAATAGCAAAAAACAAACAAACAAGCAGTTTACAACATGAAGGCTTAACTTTTGTTTCTTCACCCCCCTCCCCCAATTTATAAAGCACTTAGGTATGTCTGTACATACTTTTCAGCGAGCGGAAATAAATTGAAGCTTCTCGATCATATCTGCATACATACATAACACAGTGCCAGAAAAATATGCATAATATATCACATGACGAGATAGAATAAAGAAGTTTCCGTGAAAAGGAATAATAAAAATATTTTTTTTTTTTTTTTTTTTTGCATATCATGTATCAATGAAAAAATATAAATTTATATATATATATATATGTATGTATGTATTTATATATTTTTGCAGTGAGTAAGCAAAGCCTTGCTTCTGTTTATTCGTTTGTTCCTTAGTTCCTTGGGTGTCATTGTTCATAATTGACTGTATGATCATCATTATTTCTGCAAGATAAAAAAAAAATTGCCAATGGTTAATGACAGCATTCAAAAGTCTCTCTCTTCCTTCTCTTAATGCATAATAATTTGTTAACACGTAATGAAAAAAAAAATTTTAAAAAAATTCTTTTCTTTTTTGTTACAAGCCAAAAGTGATTCGTGATATCATGGAATAAAACATTTAAAAAAAAATAAAAAAATATTCATTATACATAAATGAACAAGGTTTTCATTTTTACAATGGTGTGCTACACTTTTAAGATCAGTCAACCCTTACATATATTATATTAATACCAAGGATAAATTGTAAAATCAATGACATTGCTATGAAATATTCATATAATACATACAATATTCAATATACATATGTATATAGATATTAAAATGATATTCCTAATAGGTTTGAAGAGTCTATGACAAGGGGGTTTAATTAATCAATTATCTAAAACAGCAATAGTGTACAATTTACACTTCATTAATTCGACATTGTATGTATGTATGTACATATAATAATGAGTTTTTAGAGAATTTTAATCGAATCATGTAAATTCTTGGTATACCCTAATATAATATGTTGAATTAATATCAACATTCCATTTCCTGCAAAATCAATTATTCAAAAAACACGAATGCATTTTTTGCAAAAACATATATATATATATATATATATATATATATATATATATATATATATACATAATGCATAGATATCAGTTTAACACACATATTTTTGCCATATAAGGAAACGTCCACTCGTTTATGTACATATACATATACCCTAATACATATACAAAACTTTGTACATCTCAAAAGTGATTCTAAGGGACGTATAGCTTGAAGAATTAAAATGAATTAAAATCTCGTCAAAAAAATAATTTTACTTTCATTTGACGGTAGTACATGTACAGAATCATAGTTCATATGTGATTGGATGAGGGGAGGGAGGGGGTATGCGTATCTAATGATTTCCTTAATGGATTTTCACTAGTACGTACATATGCTACGTGTGAGTGTTCATACATACTTTATGTATTGTGGCAACATTTATGGCCTTAATGTTCATCATTGTATTTGATAAGCAAGTATATAATTATGGTCACGTGATGCTTTATGTATGTATGCATAATAGCTAAGTATTTAAATGGAAGTATTTTGACAGCCTTTGAAAAGGTTGGAAAGGGCTAAACAATGACTACATATTATTATTATTTAAATCTTGATCCCTGTTATTGTTCTGACTGCTATTAAAACTGATAAAATGAATAATAAATAATGCTGACTCCTTGGATATAAGGAAACAAGAACCATGTACATATAGTACATAAAGAAATGACTTTGCAAAAAAACAAAAACTTTTTTCTTTTTTGCAAGTTCTCACACACCCATGTGCCTATGTATGTACTTGAAGTAAGTTTTTTTATAGACACGAAGTCAGACAATATAATCAAATTTATCGTTCTTAAAAAAAAATCACCAAATACACCTACAATTTTTCATGATCCCTACTCCATGAAAAAGAAAAAAAAACTCAACTGATCATGGCCATTAGATTGTTTTAAAAAGGGATATCCATAACTTGAGTTTTTTATATTTAGCTATGAGTAAGTAACTAAGTAGAATTTGCAAAATAATAGGAGGGAATTTAAAAAACTTTTTCATGTTCCAATATGCCAAATCTATCTATAGTGTTCATGGCGAGTTAAAATGTGCGATGAAGTAATTATTCACCCATCGTCAAAAATAATTGTAAATAATTGATTTACTTTTTCGCCATTTAAATCCAGAATTAGGAAATGATGAATACAATTTACACACTAATATCTATCTAGAGTGGCCACCTGCTTTGTTTTGGGCTATTTTGCTCCTGTATTTTGCAGCAATAGGGATCATATAACAAAGCTGCAAAAAATTAAAGTAATCAATTTTAACTATAGTTTATGATCTCTCGAACTATTAAAAAGCTTGTGTCCTCAGTTTGAAAACCTTGGCCTAAATATATATGTGCTTAAAGTAAGGATCGAATAAATGACCTTGTCTGCTCTGCAATATCCCATCAAAAAATTCCAGATGTTCTCCGTTTTGTCGTGTTATATGACGTCACTCAATCTACTTACTAATCATGTGTTGCTATTTAGCTAAAAAAATAGACACTGGAAAAAGGACTGCTCAATTTTTTTGACATTATTCAACACAATACTTAAAAAAATGATATAGCCTACCCCAGGTTTGAATCCACGACATTTCCTTATGAGGTAAATTTGGTGAAAGAGATGTTATTCTTAGATAGATTAAAGAAAATAGTTAGGAAAAAAAAATGCAAAATATCAAGTGAACGCTTGATTCATTCATTAGTGTTGCCTTTATCTACATACGGTGGTGGCCTGATACAAACTTTCACAAAAGAGGTCCCCTCTTGCATATGAATATGTAATCCTGAGTATAGATTTACAACCTTTACACTTTCCATTTTTTTAAATCGATTTAAAAAAGTTGAATCTTGGTCTAGTTTTTCCTTTTTATATGCAAAAAAATTTGTCAATTTGCTCCCTCTGAAATGTTTTTCACAGGGGGAAGGGAGAAATGAACCTCTGCCAGGCCAATCCAATAGGTATATATTTGTTACCATACATATTTACATCAAAACAGTGGTTCTAAGTCTTATTAAAAACACTGGTTTATTTACCGAACAATATGTACGGTCTGTTCCCACTGAGAATCCCTCTTTTTTCAAGAACTTAAGTATGTGTATCTAGGTGTGACTCACACCATTATTCCCTCACTCACAAAACCTCACAAGTTTCCATATAGCCCCAGCTAAGTAACGCTGCTATTAAAACATTATGAATGGATTAACTTTCAGACAACAAATATTTGGCGTAATTCAAGCAACACAGAGACTAACATGGTAAATACACATTTAGATTAAAGTACATGCTTCAAATTGAAGTCATTTCAAGTCATATGTATACATACATATACGTACATACATAGACAATTGATATGGAGAAAAAAGATATGCAAGGAAGATAGTAGCTTGTTGTAGTCACTTCATTCATAACTGCAGATAGCCTCATCATCTTATTTTGATATACCAAGAAAACAAAAATTATCTATGTATACACATATAATATACTATATATATATATATATACATATTTCAAAGTCGCTTGTATTTGTGTGTTAGCTATTTTTTCATATATATACACACACAAAAAAAAATAAGAATAATAAAATACGATCTTTGTGTGTTTATCAGACCGTATTACCATATCAATTTCTTTTACATTTAGAGATTTATTCACGGTCCAGAAGTCCCCTCATTTACCGTGAGAAGGAGAAAAAGAGAAGGCGAGAAAGAGAGAGAGATTATGAACATAATAATACATTATCAATTTTTTTTACTTGCTATAAGCAAGTGTTTGCACCCTTTTTGTACATGTTTTTTTTTAAATGTGACATAAAGTATGATTTCCGTTTCGTACATTTTTCTTTATAACAACAACGTTTGTATACATATATATATATATTTATATATATGTATATACACACATGTTTAAGGAACACACACGGTATTCTTAGATTACATATGTTCATATTGTTACATTTAATTAAATTAAAAAGCATAAGAAAATAGGTTTCTACTCTTATATTTTTATTCTTTTTGTTATTGTTATTATTATTATTCTTTTTTTTTTTTTTTTGCAGTTTAAATGTAGGAGTTGATGTGAGGTCAATTTGAAATGACAAAAAGTGTGACCTATACACTTATTTATGCATTTATCTAACTTTAATGAATATATTTTTCAACTATGCAGAGTATGTGATGAAGATGAATTACTCATAGGCAGGGGTGGCTGGATGGGGGAGTTTGTTAGGGTGCTGAATATTTTGAAGGGGTGGCAAATTGACAAAAAGAAAAAAGTGTTCTAAATAAATGAAAAGGAAGTGAGGCTAATTTTAACAAACTTTAGTCAAAATAGAGTTTGGCGGCCACTACGAATATATTAATCTACTGAATTTGTACATGTATTTGTGGAAATTCATTTGATTTATATACTTCAAAAAACAAAAACAAAAACACTTTCAAATAAATAGTTTTCGATACATGGAATTTTAGAATAAAAAATTTAAATTTAAATCACCTTTTTTAGAAAAAATGTGTCTAGTAATGGTACAAGTAGTTTAGGCTGATCATGAACTCTGTTATAGAATTTTTTTAAAAGGGCCTTATATTTTTTTTATTTTTAAGAAAATTGATATTCTAACTTTGATTTATATTTGATATAATTTTTATAGAAAATAAATATTTACATGACTTGGATCATCCCATATAAAGTAAATATCAGGGATCTTTATTTTACATTTTAGTGAGGGGCCTATGCAATTGTCTGCAATGCGACCCCCCCCCCCTTTAAAACTATCTGCATAAAGAGTAATGTATTGTATTGTAAGTAAATTATTTTTTTTTCTAGTATCTTAAAAAAAGGCTAACATCTCACACCTTTATAGGAATGAATGCAATGGCGAATTCCCAATCCCCTTGACGAGAATAGTTGTCATCCAATGGTTCTAAAATTATCCATCATTAATTTCGAAGTGACGCCTTATTGGAAGCATAAAATTGTTATATTTGTTAGATAAAATGGGCAACCTTCCTATAAAAAGCCCTTAAGGAAATCTCATCCCATAGCTTTAAAAACCAACAACTTGATGCCAAAGACAAACAATCCAATGATTAGATGGTAGTGAAAATCCCCATGAAATGATAAGACCTTTACAATTATGTTTGAAAAATAGATGATTCATGGAAAAGTAATAATTAATATATATTGACTACGCTATGTGAGTGTGAATCAATGGCTTAGTATACTCTGAAATATAGTATCAAACAAACGCTCTATAGCCCATTTTCAATCAAAATAAAAAGTAAACCCTGAGATTGGTATCAGTTGGTATTGCTCTAATCACTCAAAAAAGGCCAACAACTACACTCAACTCTGAGAAGACTGATTTATGAACCATTTTGTTTCTTATGACTAGGCGCCTTGATTTTATAACTTTTTTGGTGGGAAACAATTCCATTTCTGACTTTGTCTTCAGTGGTTTATTCATTCTTCAGCTGTTACAAATAACTTTGCCTTTCTGACCAAATTATACCTCAACATTCGACCCCCCCCCCTCCCTTCTTCCTTTAAAAAGAATAATTATTATTTGGAAGAAAAATTACGAATGTATTTATATAAAATTTAGGCGTGTACTAATAAGTTTTGATGTTGTAAATTACAGTGCTATTCTGTTCATTTTTATTCTTTGACATTCTTAAACGTCTTGAATAGAAGCATAATTATACAAATGATATTTGTACAAGGTATCACTTCATAATGAAAAAAAAATAAAAAAAATTGAAAGAAGTGTGTGGATATTAGTACATATATATATATATATATTTGCTATACACAAAATATTGTAAAAAATACATACATATAGATATATAAATGTATTGTAAAATGATGGTATAATTATACACAGAGTCAAACACAGTCGTAGCATATAACAACTCAGTGACATGCAATTGCAAAATACAATGTATAAGTTTTTTTGTTTTTTTTTGAAATGTACTTTATGCTAAAATATTTTTTTGTTTTGTTTTGCCTATTTGTAGAAAACCATGTACACATATATATATATATATATAAGTATTATATATGAATTAATATAGATTCTCTCGTGTTTGAGTCTGAAGTCACGTATTAAAAAATTGGAAATGGAATTAATTTCAAAAACTAGCAAAAATTTTACATTTCAAAGACTCGTTTAAAAAATAATGCAAAATGAAAAAAAAAAAAATTATTGCATGTTATTTGAAGTTTAAGCTGTGCTTAGTTGAACTTGTTGACTTCTTAAAGTCATATAATAATTATAGTTATATACAAAATTGTTTAATATAAAAAAAATAACAATTTTTAAATGTTTTTCTTACACTCAACCCCTCCCAATTGATTTTGCTCTATTTTTGTGTGTTTCATCACATATTTTTTTTTTCTAAAGGACAATTTTTTTTCTTCTCATATGCAAAAGAGCCGGTTTGCAAAAAAAATGCATCCTCCAAGTAGTAGACCTTTATTATTATTATTTTTACATATTTTGTACATCAAATTACTCTTTCTTTTTGGGCATAGTAAACAAATAATTTTGGATTGAATCTAAGTATATATATAAATATATATATGTATATATATATATATATATATATATATATATATATATATATATATATATATATATATATATATACATACTTATATGAGTCTATTTCAAAATTATTTGAGTGAAATCCTGGCAAAATGTAATGATAATAAGAAAAAAACTTGAATTATGCCTCCTAATTATGTAAGCATTTCCTTATGATAATTACTTTTGCTACATTACATATTCACAATTTGATTAAATGTATGTATTTATGTATGTATGTTACATTTATAATTATTTATTTATTCAAGGATAATTAATATGCATAACTTGCCCTGAAAAAAAAGTTGTTGTTTTTTTCATAAATCAAAGTATCTAAACTTTTTTTTGGACATTGTTCACAGTTGTTTAGTATTTTGATACGTACATATTTGAATAAATTATATATTTACTGATGTTCTTTTTATGGAATCTCTCAATCTTTCCTTTCTTATTAAGGGAAAAAACCCGATCCAAAATCAGTTTGTAGTTTGTCAATTAGCTAGCTATACTCCCAAACACTGAGATTATTTTTATTTCTTATCCAGTCATTTGATCAGAGTCAACACTCACAAAGCACTGATAAGTTACAAGTAATCGACAAAAATAGATATTTTTTTTGACCTGCAGTGTTTATTTACCAAGCATTAATAGAACATTCAAGTTACTTGCAAATGACAGAGCAGATATATTTATTTGCTTATTTTCAAATGAAACGATTTTTCACTCAGCCATCAATATGTATTTTGAGAATGAAATAAGATTCCTAATATTTTTTACTTAGGACATAAATTAAATTATGGATTTCAATAGTCAAATCATAAACTTGATTAACCAATTCATGCATTTGATAAATGTAATTGAGTAAGTAAGGGCTACATGAATGCTTAGAAAAAACAAACACTAGATATATATATATGTATGTATAAATTGAACTTATATGCTACTTTAATTTGATTTATTTGACAAGGAATTGCTTGGAATCAGAAAACCATTAAGTATATGCAATGTTTGGGTGGATAAAATTGTGCTATATATTGTTTACACTACTATCTACTAAAATCGGCTATGTAAAGCCAAAAAAATAATTTTTTTGTCTATGATTTTTTTTATTTGCATGTAGAATTGACATAATTTTTTTTTTTTTTTTTTTTTTTGATTTGCCACCCATGTGAAACATGCTTCAATGTTAGTATATATATATATATATATATATATATATATATATATTCTTATTTCACCAATTCGTGTATTTTACAACAATTTTACTACGCATATATATGTATACTTATTTGTTTGTGTGAGGATTCGACTGTAAACTTCAATTATATGCTTAACAAAATATAAATATGTAGAAGCAAACAACATGGAACAAAATATAATGTTCATTTATATATATATATATATATGTTTATAAAAACGATGTGTGTTCTAAAAATGTATATATGTATATAAATACATACATTACATATAAAACTTAACACATTTTTTCTAAGCCTCCCTTCTAGTAAATTTTTTAAAAGTGTCTTTCGTGCATTTTCTGCATTCTTAAAATTCTTCATGGAGAGTGTTTCAGCAGTGGACAAAATGTGTGCTTCCTTGCTTGCTCATGTACTAAATACATATTTACAATACTATGCATGTATCTAATAGCATTTGTCAAAGTAAAGTATGTAGTAATTTGTATATGTTTAAATGCATCACATACTTTCATGCTGATAATAATAGCAATTATGATACCACAAAATTTATCATCACTGAATATTGCTCTTGGCTTTGTGACCAAAATGGAAAGTTAAAAAAAACAAAAAAAAAAAACAGACTTCTGATTGTAGATTACTCTAATTATATGATATAATCATAGTTATTTCTTTAATCACCAAAACGCAACTTTATATGGGCATAGTTCCTGTGTGTTTTGAAATAAAATTAGAGAATATAGAGATTTACTGAGCATATTTGAATAATCAATTACCCATGGACCAATGAAGTGGAGAAAAAAATATTATGCAAAATCTATGTTCTTCAATGATAATAAACCTTGTTTATAAAGCTCATTTTGATATAAGTAGAATATATGTTGAATAACTTAATTAATTATTTTTGCAAGTTTCTCGTAATCAAATATTATACTATATATAGAAGGATAACTTTTAGTCATATAGGTACAAAGTACATATGTATTGAGACCAATAAAAAAGAGAGAAGGATTTCCTATTTGACACATAGGTAAACTATCTAAATACAGAGCTCTCAAGTCGCAGACAAGGGTGTGTATGAGACACACCGGATTTAAATAGTTATAGGGGTTCATGTTTTTTGTAAAACATTATTAATAGCTTTAAAACATAGGTAGGCTCTACATCTCTTTTTCAAGCTGGAGTTCCATAAAGCTAGTTCATTACAGTTTACATACATTTATGCTGTTATATTATATAAATAAATTCAACACTTGTTTGGAGATGGGGCATCTGTTTGACTTTGTTCTATTGCCAACAAATGGCGAGCGAGTCGAACTTAAAAACTTGATTTCATTAAAAAAGTGACCAACTCAGCTTTAATTCAATATCCACATAACTTCATAAATGAGATAATAAAAAAAATAATATCCTATTTCACAATAAATTTTACTTTTAAAACCTCCAGGATTGTCAAATAATCAGCTCAATTTTTTTTATTCTTCAAGAAATCCCATTCATTTCACATGAATGGATTTGTTTTTATTACTATTACTTACTTGGGTTGCAGCTGGTTATTTTTTTACTTTTTGCTAATCTAATACTTAGGTTTCAAGAAAATTCTGTCAGTCTCTGGGTATATAACGCATGTACATTTAGAAAAAATTGAAATATATCAACTAATGAAAAAACTTACAAGTTAGCATGTTTTAATATTGTATTTTAACAAAAAAGCAACCCAAAATTCAAAATTGTTCAAATAATTTTTATACATAAAACAAATACCTATTATATAAATATTATGTATATATGCATATAAACAACAGAGTTATTAGTTTTTATACCAAATACCCAATGAAAAATGAATGATCATTGTTCAAATTAACTTCAATAAAAGAGTAGTTTTAAAGTTATGAAGTAGCTTTAGTGTAAAAAATGGAATTATGTCCCTTGTTCTCGACATTTTAGATCAAAAACATACCAACTATTTTAGATATAAATATAACTCATTTTTTCTCAATTGTAGGTTGTGGTATAATAACAATAAATAAAGTATTGAAAGCTGAATAATTTTTTTAAAAAAACCAAAAAACTATCTATTAATTACATAAATATAAAAAAATAATAATCATGGTACAATTGTGTATATATAAATCATCAAAATTCATTTCATCCCCACTCAAAAGTAATCTCCCTTTTCCGATGCAATCTACTTGTGCAAACTTTTTTATCAATCTTCAAAACATTTTTATTAAATCAATGATTGTATAACAATAATCACTGAGTTTAGATATGCTATTAAAATTAAAAATTGGTTTGTCGGTTTCTTGAGTAATATGTTATGTATCTCGAAATATAAACCACAGATTCTCAAAATTTCTAAAGAATATAGTCTGAAATATTAATTTAAACTTTTTTGGTTGCAACAACATTTCTCTAAATTGCACTTTAGTCATACACTTTCACCAATTAAAAAAATGAAAAATTCGATTTTAAACACAAATCAATATTTTGACTTATTATTTGTCAGTGACAGTTGTGGCAACTTAAAAACAAAAACATTTTTCCTTATCGAAATCCCCAAAAAATTAAATTCAAATTTAGTATATAGTCTAGAATCGACAAAAAACAATCAAATAATCATTCATAATTCACTAATACACCTTAGACTGTGCTTCTTAGACTTTTTGACATGTTCTAGCAGATATTATTAGAGCAATTGCGCCTCCTTCTCCTTTTTGCCAGTAAAATTGTCCCTTATTATTGAAAAATATTATTTTAAAACATTATCACATTCCCTTTTGAGTAGATCCACACATCTCTAAAAGAGTTTTATTTTTTTAAATTAGAAATATATATAAGTTCATACATGGCAAAGTTAAAATTGTAAAAAGTGTTGTAGGTTATTAGAAAACAGAGTAAAAAAGTTGTTTGATCTAAAAATAAACATTCATTGAAAATAGCAAAAGTGGCTTATAAAGTATAGAAATTGAAACAGAAAAACAGGCAATTTCAAAGAGAGAAACACCGAGGAATTTAGAATATGATCATTTTCTGAAAACTAAAATTAGCCAAAATGACCACTTAAAAATTTGAAAATGTGATAACTAGTTGTATTGGTGAAATAAATTCATGCTGGTCCTTGACTTTTCCTGTAAGTGTAGGTTTTTACTTTTATTTAAATGTTGAAGAAGTTACAAAATTATACTATGTTTCACCTATTTCCTCTAAAACGGGTTAATTTGACCAAAATGCCGTATAACTATCCTTAAATTATATTTTCTATGAGGGTAAGATACACAATGGAGGGTTTCCCATATTTAGTTTCATAGTGTTTTATACTGAATGATTAATTACATGATTATCATAGAGAAAAGTTAGGCTCATATGAGAGTGACATATCGTTATATAATAAAGCAGAATAGAGAATGAAGAATGATATCTAAAAGACGTAAGATAAAAATAACAACTTGGGAGTGAGTGAGAGGAGGTCCTTTGATCCTAGAACAGGGAGTATTGAGATAAAGAGACTTTATTGTCCGAGGTGAGGATATTCCCTGTATGAAACTACTTTCAAATATAAATATCTGACCAATTACGTAGTTTAGATACTGAGGATCAAAATGACCACCTATGGTCTTTATGGAAAGATGAAAAATAGCGTTAATGGAGGATCTTAAACCTCTTTGGTGGGCCGGTGGATAGTTTGATCAATCTACTGTTGTAATCATGACACAAGATAAGTTAGTAGTTTTGAATCTAGGTGCTGAAATGATTTGCATGATCTAGTACGCTTTGAAGTATTTGTATCATTTCTATTTCAGCACTATTTATATACATAAAAGTCCGTACATAGAAATGCTTATAAAGTAAAAATAGCAGTGCAAATAAAATTCGCATTCATAATATTTTTTCTACTCTTTTTATTTATAATTAATAATCATAATTTAAAAAATGTCATACTCATGTACTTTTGTACGTAGGTATTTATAAAAGTGCCTTTCCCAAAAGTCATTCATTCATTAGTTAGAAGAAGCAAACGAAGAAATCGAAGGAAGAAAATACCCACATACTATATGTATGTATTAACAAAGCACCGTTATTAACTTTGTGAAGTCTTTTAATTAAGAAACTTACTTACTGAGATAATGTTATTTGACTACATCGTATGTTGTATATACCTACACTACCTACTTCTTAATCCAATTAAGATGTTTTTCTACCTAAACAAACACATGACAACACTTGCAAAAATAAATAAAATAATAATAATACATAATTCATACATAGAATATACCTACTTACTCACATCAATAGAGCACAAGAAAGCAAGAACTACTGCCTATTACCAAGGAATGTTTGCTAATATTGTTGTTGTTATTAGGAGTACTACTACTCACATATATATTCTTCTGGAAGTTAAGAAGTTAAAGATTAGAAAAGTCAATATGGAAAATAAAAGAATAGAGAGTAAACACATACATACATACATATAAATAAACATTGCATATATATATATATATATACACCAGGGGGAACGTTTGAGAAGCTCAAACTGCCATTTAAATAACATATATTATGTATGTATATACATATAGGAATTTTGCCAATTTCATTCAGTCATAATAACACAGGGTTTTTTCTTATTCCTTATTTCTCTTCTCTCCTTCCTCTTTTTTTTTTTTATATCTACAATTGCAATGAAAGGTCATAAGAGCTTTATAAGTATAAATAAATAAATTCTTATATAGGTATTTATTTATAGAGAGAAGGATAAAGAGGTATGTATATGAACCACACCTGAATTGTAATGATTCTTTATATGTATAGTATGTATGTAGGGCTTTGTATCTATAGAAGAATGCCCCTTGATTCAAAAGTAGTCATGAAAGTAGTTTATTTTAATTCAAGAAGCAAAAATGAACTCCCATATCTAGGACAAACTACAGGAATGACTCCCCAAAGATGATATCATCTTACATATTTGTACCTTCATGGGAAACATTATTTTCTGATCATTATGAAATTTGGCAAAGCCCTTTTAAAGAGTTTAAGCACATGGGTATTATGTCCTGGGCAGATTTTGGTTTGATTATATAATACTTTGCATATTGCAAATCTGATTTCGTTATATTACTCATTACTTAAATGCAAAATTACCTTAAAATATATTAATTACAAACTGAAATGTTGAAGCTTGAGCGAATTTTTAAGGACAAATTTGACAGATTAACCTAGTATTTGACAAAAACTCCCTGTTTTTTAATGACGCTTTTTCTTTCTTTTTAATAAAAGACATTTTTAAATAACACATTTTGTCGACAAATACTCTTTTTTTTTCTTTTTACAAAAAACTTACTTTGATAAAGCACTACAAATTTATATTACTCGATATTATTCTTTCTGTAAAGTAATACCACTATAGACACACTCGTTACTAGGTAAAGTATTAATATTACTTACAGCAACACTGAACCCAACATTGGTCCTTTATCAATCAACATCAAATATATTATTATTATTATTTTAATATTACAATTTTTTTTAAAAAAAAAAGGTGTGACTCTTGCAAGAAATGTGAAAAAGATTTATACAAGTCTGTGCATGATTTTGTAAGCTCCAAAATTCAAGCTCTCTAGGCTGCTTATAGCCTTCTATGAGTTAACGAAAGAAATTAATATTTCAAAACAAACTTAGTTCAGCATGCAAATTATCAGCTTCCTGAAAGCTGTCAATTTCTAGGTTAAGTGACTTAAAGAATTTGTTCTACACAGCAATAAATGTTAAGATGAAAATATTTTAAAATAGCATTCAAATGACTTTTGAAGATCTTTGTTGCATGGAATGTTGCAAAAAAAAAAAGAAAAAAAAAAGTAACCTCCGCATAATTAATCAATTTTTTTTTATCATTAACTGTTTTCATCATTACCTGGTCGATTATTCCTTTGATGGATGAAATATCAAAGGGTAAAATTAAATCTGTTACATATGCACAAAAATGATAAAAAAAAAGTTATCCTCAATAATTATAAAACATAATTTATTTAGGTCATTCAAATATTTTTTTTAACTATAATATATAAAAAAAAAGGGAAAATGCTAAAAGGATTTGAATTATATATATATATATATATGCTGCAAAGTTCTAAACGAAACTCTAAAGACATTTGTCCAAGGTATTTTGAGCTCAGAAAGAATATTCAAATGCAAAAAATAAGAAAATTAATAAAAATCAAGCTAGGAGTATCATTATTCGTATTGCTATACAGATCAATACATAGAATGAATGAATTATGTTTGTATATATATATATATATATATGTAGAATACATAAAACTTTTGCTTGTGGCTTTTTTTTTAGTAATAAAATGGCAAGCTGTACATATGTCCATGCAAAAAAAAAAAAAAACACAACACAAAAAACAAAATATAATCACCAATAAAAAGTAGACACACACACACACAAAATATAAAAGTTATATTTAACAAACTGGTCAGTTTTCCATCATATATATATATATATATACATTTATAATATATTTTTATTATTAAATTACTTCTTCTGATGGTATTTCGAAGGTATATACTACTATGTATGTATATACAACCATCCCTATACGTATATGTATATATTGGTACGTATGTATGTATACCTATGATTGTGCATTATGGTCAAAGTTTTGAAGTTTGAGGGCATCATTTTGATATCTCTTTTTTATTTTGTGTGTGTGAGTGTATTTATGTTGCATGTATTATGATGCATTTAAAAGCTTAATTATAAGTAGAAAGACTTGTTCAACATATTATACATGCCCCTATATGTATATAAGTATACTTCAAATACTATTTTGTTTTTACTTGCATAAACATTGATGTCTACTTACATCATATTCTGTAGCATTCTGTTGTAAATAAAGAAGTATTAAAAGGTAGAAGGTAACTTAATGGTGATGGGTTTTGTAATAACCTTTGACGGATATATCCATAAACTGAAAATGTAATTGATCAATGTTTGACGATAATTATTATTATTAGTGATATATATATATATACATATATATAGTCTCTTTCTCTTTAAAAAAAGAATCCACATTTTTATTAGCTAGAAAAAAATGAGAGTAAAAGTTAGTTTTAAAGCTACTTAAATATTATACAAAGGTCCAAAACTATGGCTTTTTGTATACTTATAGTATATAATTATCTATACTAATTTAAACAAGTGACATTCAATATTAAAACTTATAAACTTCAGGTTGTTATTTTTGAATGGCAAAAAACAAAAAAAAAAAAAAAACTAGCATAAAATTCTAGGTCAAATCGATCTGGCCATCAATCAAATTAAACATCTCCTTTGTGTTCTATGTAGCAATGAATCAAAAATTATCTAGAAAACCTTTTTTTAACAAGTCTCAAGATCACGGGATATGAGCTGTTTTGCTAGATATATGTTAAAATGGGCATTCTTAGGTTTTGTTATAATTCTTTTTATTTCAGTTTGAGAATTAAAATCTTGGCAATTAATCAGCAATCAATTTTGTTCTCACCAAAAAATGATGAACCACTCAAAATCCATCTCAGTCTGGCCCTTGTTTGCAATACATGAGTTTTATTAGAAAATGTTGGATTATGCGTAATATTTTTATACTTCTAGCCAAAACTCGAGTAAAGATCCATGGAGGAAAGGAAACCAAATCATTCTTTGAAGTCCTTAACCTCATTGGTATTAGATTTCATTTCCTACCAAATGAAATATCTGCATATAAATCAGTAATATTTTAAAAATTTCATTTTCTATTATTTTGAAAATCAAATTTGAGACAATTACAAACAAGAGTTGATATTTTTTATATCAAAAGTCTTTGTTCAAACTAAGTAATATACTAGGGCCCGATCGATACATGGACGAGCCAATTATAAAAAAAAGTTATTAAAAAGAAAAACCGAAATATTAAGGTTTTTAAAATATTAAATTCCTTGAAAATCCAGACATTGCTAGGACAGCTATTTTTAATTGTTCCAATTACTTTGTCACCATTAGTTTTTTTCACCTTAACGATCAATATATCATATGTTATCACTTCTATTTGTTATAATTGTCATAATTTTTTATAAGCTATTACATCATATAAAGTTAAAAACCTGCATAAAATCTAAGACCTCTCAGCCTAACCAGCCATTAATACAACACCTTTACACACTATGTACTCCATAGTACATACTCAATTTAAGCATTCCCAGGATTAAAATATTATTTTTATATATTTGATCTTGAGCAGATCATTGCAATGAATTTATAGAATGGCTGAAGTAACAATTGGCTATGGTGAAGTTATTTTTAGTGGAACTTTCAAGAGTTAATTTGAAGAAAAAATATTGCCAGTTATTGGTTTCCCCCCCCCCCTCCTAATTATGCGCGTCTAAAAATCAATATTGGTGCCAAGCATTCATCCAAATCAATAAACTGTGGCTCAAAAATCAGACTATGCAATTATAAAGATTTTCTTTATACTTATGGGTACATATAGGGATATATAAAACATCTGGTACTTTTGTTATACTTGCACTTAAAAAAATCCCTCTAAGTGCATCTGTATACACTTTATAAATGAACAAAAAGAACCTTTTACCCACATTGAAATAACCAAAAGGATTGTGGTTAAATGAGGGTTCCATTGTCTAATAATAATAATTAATTACAAACAATTAAGTAGCTCTCATACACCTTGTTAAAAGCAATACACCTGACCATCCTATTATAAATTCTGTGTGTGATAGCCTTTAAAATATTGATAATGAGCATTTTCCTACCTGTCAATCATTTCTTAGTCCAGAACTATATATGTATATTATGTATATTTGTATGTATGTAGTTTCGACATTAACTTTTGCAATGCAATCACGCCTTGTAATCAATAATGTAGTGGAAGGAAAAAGAGACATACAATATCACGTCATCACGAAACGATTAAAAACAATTTGATATCAGTCATATGACCATATTGACAAAATATTGACCATTGTATAACATGGAAGGCTTTAAAGAAATCCGTTTAGAGAGTGAACAGAAAAAAACAAATGTTGCAAAGAGAGAAACATAGCTCTAAAAGGACGGAACATTACAATAATAGAGTAATTCTTGCAACCTCAACAGTTTTGTTTGTTAAGCATGTATAGGTAAGTTAAAAAAATAATTAAGTTCATTCATATTTTTTAATAATGATTTACTTTTGTTTTTACATATATTCCAAGTAACAAAACCCTACATATTTTAGGCTTAAGATTGAAGCACTTACTTTTGATGACAAATGTCTTAAGTTGTATGACGAATAGGCAACTTTAAATATAAAATACTCACTGACTTAAAGGATTTATTTCCTCAATATCTGAAAAAAGTTTTCAAGCACATTGAAATACTCTTTTTTTTTTTTTTACAAATATACAATATAAATTAAGTTAAAAGAGTCTGAGTCCCACAGACACGACATAATTGCACTTCACTACTACATATAAACGAATTTTACTTCATTTTAAAAAAATAAAAAAGGAATTAAAGAAATCATTTTATGTACATAAGCCCTTAATTCAAAAAAAAAATCTTTCTTTTGTGAATGTGTTTTACTAGCCATCATATAACTGCAATAAAAAAAGCCATAAAAGTGTTCAATTTATGGATAAAATATGTTGCATTAGATATTTCCTTCCACCGGCAGTGGAAAAAAGTATGGACATGTATTTAATATAGGGGGGGGGGGTATTTAGTACATGTAGCTATTATCAAAGTCGATTTATACCTAAAATGAGTTGATAAATACTATTTTTTATGTATATTAGATGATTTTTTTTTTGTAGTTTTGACTCTTAGAAAGCGGAAACTTGCATTGATTTTGCTACAACACAAAAGAAATCTTTTTTTTTTCTTTTTTTTTAAATATGGAAAAATTGACAAAATATTTTTTATTTTAATAAGCCCCAATATTTCACACAATGATGAACTCCTCATACCTACATATACATTCAAATTTTATGGAATGTATTAACTTACTCAAGAGTTTTGACTTGACTTATGAAACCTAGTTTGATTTCGATATTATGATGACCTTTTAACCATAGAACCATATGTGTATTTATATTTTTTCTATAATTGTAATCTGGGAATTTTTAAAAGGGACCTTTATGTACAATTTTCAGGCCCTTCAAAGGTTTAATCCGAATACACTTATTAATAGGCATGTTAAGTAATTACAACTTTGAAGAATACAAATTACTTATATGTAATCATGACTCCTTCTTTGTATGTATATTATAAATAAATAAATATATATATATACCATACATAAATTGTGTCGTGTACACATTCGCTTTTTTTTTGTAGGGAATCTCCACTTCGCTACTTTTATTAATAATTAATATTAATGAATAAGGAATGAGATTCCCCCTCCAAATACATTAATACTTTGTAAAATAGCATGAATTATGATTTTTATTTATTACCAATAAATGATTGGGCATAAATACTGATTAGCACTAATAAAATGGTGAATAACTGAGAGAAAAAAAAAGTAATTTACAAGTGGGGAGATATTTTAGGTAATTATATGCATATATATTCTAATAGTGGAACATTCAACTAATTTCTGTCAGTTTTTTTCACTCCCTATTACATACTTTTGTACATATGTATAATTAAAATAACACACAAATAATGGTACAATCCTTTTGTATTAATAGATATGTTACAAAATTACTATTTTATAAATCATTATTTTTTTATGTTGTTTTTTTTTGCAAATATGCAATTAATTGATGGTTTGTTACATACAAAATTCGAATTTCCTCTAATCATTATTTTGAGTCCATTTTTAATTGAAATAATATGTAGTTTTACTTATGTCAAGGAGTGTATGTAAATTGTATTATTTCTTTTAGCAACAAAGACATTTGATTCAAACACTTTAACTTTTTATATTATTTTTTATTTTTCAAGAAGTTTTTCGATAAAGGAAAAAAAAATTTTTTCTATTATTTTTTTTTCTACATACCTCTTAAGAGAAGATTTTTGTGAAAGCCTCTTTATTTCGTTTCCTCCTTTCTTAAAGAAAGGATGATTGATCTACCCTTAGTTTGAATATAATTCCCTAATGGTACTTTTCCCATAGAATTTTTTCCCTATGACTGTTAAAAGTTTTTAGTCTTTCACAAATACGTACAAGGGTAGTTACAAATCCAGATGGGATTGACACCATGACACACACACATCTATTTTCTTTTCGGATGTACATATACATTTAAGTATAAAAGGTTTTAGTTCTCAGGTAACATTGTTACACGCGGTGTAATGAAACACAAGGTAAATCATTTAAATAAATGCTTTATTTTGTGTCGATAAGTCTATAAGTACATGGAGTTTTCTCATAGCTAACGAAACTTAGCTTATATATAACTAAAATAAAGTAGAATATGCTTGTAGTAGAACAAAACATAAAACGGAGAAAACGGAGAATTACAAAATATGGATTGAAGTTCGGAAATTGATAAATGAAACTCGGATTCATTTTTTTTTGTTTTGTTTTATGAGAGGCCCTTAACTCAAAACGTTTTAAGAGCCCTTGCTCTTGAGGTTAGTTATTTCCTCTGTCTTTACCTCAATGTTCTTAAACCATATCTCTATGACTATTGTAAATAGCAAATTGAAACTAAGAAAGTTGTAAAGACAAAGACAATTATGACACAAATAGCGAATTTAAAGGTCAATTTGTTATTTATCAAGCTATCCATAGATTTTCGGACACAGTACCAAACATTTTAAATGAGAGCTTCTGCTTTAACGGTGTACCATCTCAATTTTTGTGCTTCCAAAAGCATTATTGTTTATTTGCCAATGATACTAGGTGTGGAAAAAAATAAATAGATTTAAAAACGAATAATGATGTTATAATATTTCTTTCTGGAGTCGGTGCACCAAATAAAGTTAATTTATTAAGACTCATAAAAGTATCTTGATCACGATTCTATGACCTATGTGTTAATATTGCTATAATTATGTTATTATCCATTCCTTAATAACAGATATAGAATACAATTAATGACTGGGTAGTCAAAAAGTTGAATTCTTTAAATGATATTGGTATGAGGTAAATTAAAACATGAATTTGATTTGTCAATCCAATGAACTTGGCGTAGATTGTTGTATTTGATTTAACAACACTGAAACGTGTTAAGTTCTATTTATAATCGGTAAACAAGCGCTGTAAGTCGAAAAAATTATATATAATGCAACATTATTTTACGTTTTGACAAAGTTTCGCTTTCGAACAAAAACACTATATTTTATCCTTTCTCCCAAAAAGTATTATCGCCAAAAAAAATAGTTTGCGAAAAATCGTCAACGATATATATTTAGTTGACGAACGTTAATTCTAAATAAATGAGGGAAATAAGTGTTTTGGTAGTTAAAAAAAATGTATACATATCTAATTTGTCACATCTCTAATTCCAGATGGATAATTATTTAAAAATTGCATTTAATTATTATCCCTAATAAATAAGCATGTACATAGTTTAAAGACATGGCAATCGAATTAAAATGTGTGGGCTTTGACAGCATTAAATGATTAACGTTTTATACATACAAATTACGTATGTTAAGTATGGCCTACAAGCATACAAATGTACATATGTACACTGTAAATATTCCTAGGAATTTTTATCACACCTACGAATAGTACAATCATACCTACCTACATGTGACATATCTCTCCGTCTTCCGTATGCATGTTCAAATGCACCAGAGAGTATTTATATCATCGTCAAAATCATAAGTGCTTTGACGTTTAAGACATCTCTTTAATAATGTTTAAGGGCATGCATAGCGTTTTCCCACGAGAAACTACCCAACGATGATAATATGGAATCGGCATAAATGTTTCGCAAAAGATTTATTAGTACCATAAAATGCTCATCATCTTTTTTTTAGGTATGGACAAAAAAAATACCTTGTTTTTTTTTTAATTAGTTACTTTAATATCATTTTGCAACTTTTCCAAGTTAAAAAGTTAAAATCCATCGTTCCAAGATATGTGTTAGCTACTTCAAACTTATTATACATTGTTAGTTTCTTTTAATAAGACAATTATTTCCAGTCTTTAATTATAATCATTGGCCGAATTGTATCATATTTTTAAGAAAAGGACATGGGCGCAAATTATTGATGGAGATGCCATTATAGGTTATCTTAATAAAGTAATTTGATTCTACATACGTACATATGTACAAACAAAAGTTATGTACATATATATATATCAAATAATAAATTTGACATGGTTTATAGATATATTAGATATATAAATACATAGATGTACATATTTGCATTGTACTTTGATTTAAGCCATCAATAATACTTCAAGTAGTATAATAATATGTATGTATGTATATACATAAAAGTGCATTCGTATTTATATTTATATAATATGTATATAGGGTGATTACCATTTAAAGATTTGCAAAGGCTTTATTTACAAACTGCTTACATAGGTAGAACCATGTGTAATTCTATTCCTGAAATGGCTATTTGATTATTTATGCATAACTTTGTTAGTATGTATGTGACAAGGAAGAGTGGAGAGAGAGAAAAGGGGGGATTGAGCAGAATAAAAATAAATAATAATTGATATTGCATTGAAGTATAATATGTACATACATGGATTAAGAATGCTTGAATAATGCCCTGAGAACAAAAACAGGACTTTGACGCAGCTTCAAAAGCCTTGGGTATGTAGTAGAGTTGATGACTACCAAATGAGTTGCAATTTATATCATTCTACATATTATATTTATTCATGGATATATGATTGTAGTTATCACTTCAGTTATGACAACTAATGATCCTTATCAGTAAAAAATAAATCAATTCATAAATTGTCAATATTTTTTGTTTGTTGTTGTCTTAGCAGAAAATAAATCACAAAGTGATCCTTATAGTGTCTTTAGACCCAGTACCGTAAATGTGAGAGGAGCAATTCAGAAAATGTTCTTAGAAGACGATGATGTTTTTACTTCCAAACTCGAATAGATGTAAGGGGCACACATTATACAAAATGGATTCTATTGAGTCTTGTCACTGATATAAAAAGTATATTTATTACCTAAATGGCTTACAAAATAGATAACCATAGATAAAGAGTGATATTTGAATAAACTCAAATTAAAAGGTACGGAAAATAGATAAATATTTATTTTTATTTGTCGGTTCCATTCATACATACAAACACACGACAATAATTTACTCTTTTTCTAAATCTTAAGGAAATTAAGTTTTTTATAATTTTAAAATTTGCTTGTTCATGCCTTTCCACAATGACAATGTCTCATTAAAATTCTTTATTAAAACTGGAAAATTATTATAGCATTCAAAAACCTCAGATACTAGATTTTTTTTCTTTGATTATAGTTTATTTTCTAATGGTCCTCCCCAGAATTTGGAGTGCTCATCCTTATGTGACTATTTGGACTTTTCCTTCTAAAACTACCTCTTACGGTATGTAAGAGGTAACTGTATTACTACTCTACAATTATAAATATGAGCATTTTAATAAGATGTATATTTAGTTTAGTAAATGAACCATCGGATCATGAATAAGAGGCAAGAATAGACTAAAACTACAGCTAACAAAATAAAATTTACAGTTTAGTGAGATAAGGGTGTGATATTGAATTCTCATTTGTTGGAAGTTACATCATTTATGTTTTAAACTAGACTATTCTATTAGATTGTAAAGATATGTTACACACTAGCTCTCATTTTAAGGTCAACAGGTCAAAATAACCCTGCTCAAAATATGGAAATTAATGAACTAATTAATTATTATGAATCATTATAGTTTTAAAATTTGGTATTTTCTTATTGATGATCAAGATATAGTTATGAAGTTCTTTGAACATAAGCTAAAAGGTTCATTGATAATGATTATGTTGATGTTATTAAATAATTTAGTCAAAAACAGCTCAAAGTTATTGAGCTGAACTCCTCTCAGAAAACTTTTGAAAATATTTCTTTTAAATAAAGTTATTTAATAAAGAATTTATGAAAAAATTATTTTTTTTAAATGTATAAACTATTTTCACCCCATACAGGTAGTTTGAAAAAGCCTACTTTAGTATTTTGTCTCAAATATTAATTAATTTTTAATGGGTACATATAAAATTATAGAAGGTTTTGACAACTCTTATTTTTCAAAAAAATAATAATAATAATAACATGGACAGATGACATCCTTAGATCCTAAATTTGGTAGTCATCCAAAATATAGAAAGAAAAAAGATTTTTCCATATTTATAAAAGATACAAAATTATGTTATAATTTGATAATGTCAAATTCCTCATATTTTTCCATTAAAGGCAATGTAAAAAATAATAAAAATGCTTTTTATGGAGTTTGCTCTCATATAAATAGATATAAAGACATCAAGATAGTCAAAGAACAAGATTTGTATCAATTAGACCACGTATCTTCTTTTTTTTTTCTCTTGTAATTAATTGATCTTGTAAAACATACAAAAAACATATTAATGATGAGAATGCATGTTTGGTTTTTTGTGGTTTTTTTATTTTTTACTTTTAAGCACTTGATATATTTATTTTAATGGAATAAATTTTAAAATGATTTTTTAACAGTGTGTCAAACAACATTCTACGTACAATGTTTTTTATTGATATTTTTTGACAACAATTTTAGCTCATGAAATGAAATAAATTTTGACATTACTTTTCTTTATGAAGTAAGAAAGTAATTCTGACTGAATTATGAAGTTGTATAATTTCTAATAATATTTATATAAAAAGTAATTCTGACTCCATATTTTTGGGTGCAGATAGGTGTTGTTCGGTATAAGAGTATTATATCGATTTTGGAATTCAGTGATTAAAGAGTCATTATATAAGAAAAATATTACAAAAAAAAACACTTTTGTGAGTGCATGTGAATCGCCCTTAATGACATTTCCGTTTTATATTTTTAGTGGAAAAGTATTGGAATATCAATATTCAATTTGTTACTAGAACCTGTACGATAATATTAGTATCGTGACAACACTATTGTAGAGTCTAGAAAATATCATATAATAATTCTTACGTTGTATGTACATATATGTAGTTGGCTAAAATGGCATACTAACATTCCTTCTATTTATTTATATAAACCAATTCATTCCATCCTGGGTTCCTTACCATTACGTGCAAAAATAAAATTAAAAGAGAAATATCATAATACACCAAAAACAAAAATGTATATAAAATATAATTTATCTCATATGAACTCTGTATTTTACATGTAATAATTATTTATCACTTTATTGAATATGGATCAGAGTATTATTACTATTATTATTATTACCTGTGGAGGCTCTATTAACGTAAATTAAGAATCTACAAATTAATAATTGTAATGAAATTTTTTTTGCATTGATTGGACTCGAATCTGATTGAAAGTAAAATATGAACTTCATTTGACTCTCAATCAAGACATTAATTAATTTTTGTAATTTTTTTTTAAATAAAATCAATCTGAGGTATCTTACAATTTATAATTATTAATAAACTCCGTTTGTTGTGAAGATTGGTTTATCTTTAACTACATACTTTTAAATCATATTTGAGTCAGTATAAAATTAAGATTTGTAAAACATAGGGAGATGGTATTATTTTTTTTTTTTTTTTTGGATAGAACTTATTTAGAGCACAAATGAAAAAAAAAAAATGTTATCTCGTTTGTTCTGAGTAGTAGTGAAAAGTAAAAAAATTAAAAAAAATCGTCAAATGAATTGAAACAAAACAAAAAAGATTTCTTCCACCGTATGTTTTATTACTAACTAATGGCACGGTAATCATACGTTGATTGAGGAAGTAATTTGAACTTTCTACACATGTGTGTATGAATGTATTATATATTATTGTATAATAGATGTTAGTACTTAGTGAGTTATACGCTTACATTTAATACACATACATATATTTATTCCTTAACAAATGAATAGGTATACTCCAACCCCAAAGATATCGATCCACCAAGGGTTTTTGTGGCTGTTGAGCAAATGACTTGTTAAAATATTGAAAGACTTAGATCTCATGGCATCTGGTTTTTGAATTTGAGCCCTTTGATTCGAGAAGATTAGGAAGCAAGAAAAGTCATTCCAGTCATTAAATAAGTCTGGATACTTATTTTATGATAATGAAATTTTGATAGAATTGCAAATTATTTGATTAAAAGTCGTTTTAAGATATATTATAAATACATTTTTAATAATAATACAATTAAAATGGTGAATATATATAATTCTATAGTTCAAATGACTTTCTGATCAAGGATCCATGTACAATATAAGGTCAGAATATCTCATTACTTGGAGATATTTTTCATATTATTTTGACTAAAATGTTTCTAATGAACAAACTCATGGCTATAAAAATAATAAAATAAAAAACCTTTATCATTTGAAATGAGGCAAATCAATTTTGACTTTTGACCCGACATTGACCTGAGATGTGCGAATTAGTGTCTTAGTTTTAACTCTGACTGAAACATATTTGAATATTTTGACACTTATGCAGATAAATCGAAAAATACAAGTAGTGTTCCATGTTTTTTAAACTGAATTTATCAAAAACAATTTTGCAAAATATAGTAGAATTTTTCATCTTCTCTAATACTAACCAATTATTAAAAAAAAAAAAACTTTATTATCGACATGCAAATAGGCATATCGATCGGGCTGTAGTTTTAAAAATAGTTAAATTATTCTATGATAAATTGTATTTCATATATTTTTCTATCAGAAGAAATATCAAACACTATTAAGTATATATGTATACATATATTGGTCTTTTGATATCCTCTTTTTGCATAGCAGAGAAGAAAGAAAATTCCTGAAAACTACGGCTCAACAAAATCATATATGCATTGCTTATCAAACAAACTTTATAATTCATTTTTTTGAAGTTTTATTTTTGAAAAAAAAGTTTGATCGAATTTTATTTTTTCGCTAGTTTTGTGCTATTGCTGTCTGTGTGTATTCATATATTTTGGTATTCATTCAATATAATTTGAGGTTGTACTATTTTATAAATTATCATCCGTTATTTAAGGAAGTTCAATTTTAGTATTCAAGGAAATAGAGGTTTGATTTGTGACTTATTTTGATGATATTTGATGAATAAAAATGACAGGATATTTGATCCAACATATATATGTATTGGCACGGTGAGTAAATTGGCTGAATATAAGTTGTTTGAAAATAATCAAAAAACAGTCAAAAACATAAGTACTTAATCATTAAAACCTACACGTAGCTTGATCAACAATGTCTCAAAGCTAATTTTTCGGTCTCATCCTAAATTTGAATTCTTTGTACCTTGACAATTTAAGTTTAATTTAATCACTTTTAATTTGTATGATTTTTAGAATTTTTTGAAAGATCATTTATTGTCAAATAACTAAAGAGTTATATAAAATCAAAAGTTAAGCCAACATAGCATCTATAAAATATAAATATATATTATGTGTTCTTTACAAAAAAACATTACAATCTTCAAAAAAAAAAATTTAGAAAGTATTAAAGTCTTACAAAATGAGCTTCTTTTTTATATTTCAATTAACTCGTCAAAATAATTTGGCCTTTTGTGATTATATTCACTGCTCAAAATACAATGGCTGTACTTTGTTACTCAAACATAGTAATTTGTTCCAAAATTATAGTTTAAAACCGATTTTTTTGAAAACCAAAAACAATTGACGCGAGTCCTTTTTTTTACATCTCTTTCCATGATTAATTTACATTATGAATAGAATGAGAAAAATGCAAAGGGAAAAAGTGTTAGAGCTGTTTCAAAATGTTGTTCGACTTTGGATACAATTCGTACTCAAATTTTTAGTTCAAACTGTTCGACTTGAGAATTGCCCAAGTACCAATGTTACTTTTCTCAGGAATTTTTCAACTCCACTCGTTCTTCTCATGTTTCATCATATTTTGTCTCGTCTATTCGTTTTTGATCTTCAAGAGAGCGGCATTTTTAACGTCATTGGCTGAGGAAATGAACAGTGACAAATATCAAAATAAACTAGATTTTTTTTTCTTCACATAATCGGCATTTCCTTAGACAAATCTCTTAATTTAAATATGATTCAAACCGTTTAGAAGTAGTTTGAAATAATAATTAAATATTATGAGTTGGCAAAACAGGAGGTTGAAATTAAATCACTGCATGATAAAAAACAGAGTACAGAAAAGTACTTTATATGTATGATGTTGACACAATATCATAGTGGATCCTACAATAGATACTAATAGTGTCAAAACCATACAATACATACATACATACAAATTATAGAAACCCTTTGTAAGTGAAGACATTGTCTGAAAGATACGTAAAAAAGTAAAGTTAAAAAAATAAATACTTGTATTACCTATGTATGTATGTATGTAGTTGGTATATTATATCATGCATGACTCTGTTCAAGTCATATGTATGTATGTTGTACATACATACATAGGGTATGACTAATTTACTAGTTTCTTATTTATAATTAAAATATATATTTTATAACTGATTAATTAATTTTTCATTGTCAACATATCATCTATTTAAATCTTCTAATTTTCTTAAAGGTCTGATTGCAATGGATATCAAAATATAACACTCTACTACTCACATGTATTAGCTTCTCTCTATTTCGTTATTTTTTATTATTTTTTTTAATACTGCTTTTATCCAAATAATCGCGTGAATGTGTCTAGTACATAAACACATTGTCGAGTTGATGGCTATGATAAGTTCCAATTTCCATTGTTATTAATATTTCTTTTCCTTTCGTTTCTTTTTCTTTTTTTGTACCTTCCCCTTGATTATTATTACACTACCATTTTCAAAATGTCATTTTTCGATTGTTTTTTTTTTTTTTTTTAATTGTTTGGTGTTACTACACTACCACCACCACCACCTCCAAAAGGAAGGGAGAAAAAAGTTCACCATTAATATTTAATTACAGGGATTTAATGCCATACAGCTTAATTAACTACAAATATATATATTTACATACATAAAAACTAATACATTTGATTAGAAATAAATTTTTTTAGCAATCGTGGAATGAGCTGATATGGTGATAAAAACGTTTTTACTACTTGAATATTATGTGGTCCTATGTTTTCCCAAAGTAGTCAGGTAAGTAGAGAGAGAGAAGTTTTAAAATAAGTCTTTTGTTGTTGTTGACTAATGGTGAGTATCCATATTGAATATATCAATTTTAAAATGTACATTTAAAACATAACCTAAACTCCTCTTACTCCGTCTTAAACCTCAACAATTATCCTCTTACACAAAATCGAGAAGTTTTATTGTAAAAAAATTTACATAAAAGAGTAGACTCTACGTGTTGGGAATTCAAAAGAGAATACTTATTTTCTTGTTCAAAGCAAAGCTATAAAAAAATTATGTTTATATGCTTGGAAATATTTCCTTGGCTACAAAATAGCGTTTTGTCTACAAGAAGTCGCTTCTAAGGTATATAAGTTTAAATTTGTCATCCTTTCTAAAAGTTTACATTGTTTTAACTGAATTATGGTAAAAGAGTGAATTCATGTTGATTGCAGAGTTAGTCAGAGACTTATTCCTTACATTCTCAGCTTCCCTTAGACGACAAAAAAAACTCGTCTTGTATTCAAATAAATATAGACGAAAGTTCATCCTGTGGAATTGCTATTCTTTCGGTGCTAAATCTCGAATGATTTTTGCTCATAAAAACTTGTACAATTATTCAGAGGAATATTTAGCCTGAACAAGAGATTTTCAGAGTTGTAAATACTTTAAAAAACTTAGACTAAAGTTATAAAGCTTACCCTTTTGTTTTAAGGGAAAAATTGACTTATTTATCATATTTTTATAAACTGATTCTACAGGCCCTTTTAAATTTATCATCTTTTTTTTGCTGAATATATATTTATTTTTATTTCTGAATTGTTTTTCTCTCAAAAAATGTTTTTTAACAAAAACCTTAAAAATGAGATAAGAAGAATAAAAGAAAATGCTTTACACAGAATCAGACCCGACACATAATAAATTATTACAAATTTGTGATTATTGCAAGAATATGTATTTTTAAAAATCCTGTATCGAAAGCTTAAACCTTTTTAAAAAAGATGTGTTGACTTAATTCTGGAAAAACTCTAATTTTTGTTGTATTGTGTTATAAAATGTTAATTATGTGTGCAAATTTAAAAAAAAATTACATTCAGAATATAAACTCATCGAACAAATAACTGAAATAGTGTTAAATAGGCTAAATTCAAAGGATAAGAATAAAAATAGTTTCATAGCTTAATTAAATTTACTAATTATTCTGATAAATTATTTTAATTTATATCGAAGTTTATGCATATATTTCATTTGATAATGTTTATACCTAAGTATGAAAAGTAATTTTTTTAATTCGTATTTATATAAAATAATAGTTTATTTAATTTAAATATGTGTAGGGGTTCAATTAACTAGCAAATACAAATATCACTCCACAAAAATTTCATTTCCAAATTTATCAAAAAAAAAAAAAAAAAAGCAAAAATATTTTATCTGATAAAACCAGATTGAAATGAAACTTTTATGGTTATGATTGACAGTTTTTAAATTGTTTTATATCCCTTCTTGTTAGTGGGGGACATCACGTGGCTGAAGTTGAGTAATAAATTACTTATAAGATAATAAATATAAAAGATAGGAATATGTAATTAAAATAGCTTTTTTCTGTAGAAGGGACTTTCAAAAATCAATTAAATTACATTTACATGAAATAATCATCTTAAAATTAAGATATATCCATTCATAAATAGGTCCTGATTGATATGAATTTTTAGAGGTTGAGATTGATTATTTGGGAAGAAAAAAGTATCAAAATTATTGGTCAATTTTTTTCCTCAAATGAGCTGTTGAAAAAACAAAGTAAAGTATTTATTATTAGAGATTGACCGACTCTCAGTCGGCCTTGACATTTGAAATATTTACGTCTATGAGTAATACTCGATATCAAAATTTGCTTAGAGTGATTTTTTAATAGTGAATGTCTTCAATAATAATTTTCATTCTTATTCTTTAATCGAGGTTGAGAGGGTCATTATTAATAATTGTAGAGAAGATGAAAATCAAAGATTACTTTCATCTTTGATCAGTTCTCCACGATCGCACTATTCGAGGTCCACGACCTACTAGTTAAGAAACAATGGCCTAGTACACAAAGACGTTTTATTTTATTGATGACCATACCTAGAGTTATTATTTCTTTTTTTTTTCTTTTTTTTTTGGCATTAAATGATCAAATGATTTTTCAAAAAATCATAAATTATAGCATTAAAAAGGGATGTCACATGCCTTACATAATATATTGACTGTAAGAATAAAAAATGAAGAAAGGGAGGAAAAGGGAACTTTAAAAATGGTAGCTTCAGCCATATTTGGATGTAGAATTGTGAAGTAACTTCTAGACACTATTGTTTTTTCTTTTTTAGAATTGATGGATTACTATCGTTAAACTGCCTATCACACTATGCAACAACATTATTGTACTTGGATTTTAGTGATTAGTTTATATTTGTCTTCATATCAAATAATAAGAAAATGGGAATTAAAATTTTAGCTTTTGTGGTATGCAAATTGGTTTTTTTTACAATATATTAAAGATTCTGACTTATTTTTCAACATAAAGAAAGCAAATAAAAATTATGGGGAATTATTTTAATTTCTACCAAATAGTTTCAACTTTTTTGTACCTTGTTCTGAATTTGAGAAAAATAAATAAGCAAAAATGAGAAAAAAATGACATTTCGGGGCTGAAAATTTCCTTATTTGAGGGGGTAATGATTAAAATCTGGTTATGTATGTAGTTTACAAACAGATATTTTGTATAAAAAAAATTAAATTTAATAAGTCTTAAAAAGTGTAGCTTATAATAGATTTAGTAAGCAGAGACCCATTATTTTTGCATGAAATTGAAGGTTTTATTATTGTATTTAGCCTTAATCAAGTGGTTCCAAACAATTTTTTGTGCAAAGTTTAGTTCCTCAGCAATCAAAAAAGTACTTAAATGACAGACAGACTCGAAAACTACCATTATTTTATCGACATTTTCAACAATTGACCTTCCAATGCGTAGTGCACCTTTGACATCAAAATAGTCAGAACGGAATTGACGAAAGCAAAATTGCAAGTGATTGACTTTTACAGTATTAACCATAAACACTATTCATATTTTTACCCACCTGTCTTGCATTTTTCGCCTTCATAAAAAAAAAACATTAAAATATGGCGTATTTTCTCTTTCCTGGTGTCCATCTTTCACGAACGCTCAAACAATCCCTAAACTGCCCTAAAAAGTTTTTTTTTAGTATGAAATTTTATTCCTTTAATGTCATGTTAATGATAAACGAGATATACACATTGCTAAAGCTATCTATTGCAAAAATAATGAATGTCTTTTTACAACATCTAATAATAAATAATATCATTGTTGAGGTTTAGTAGATCAAGAAATATATGGTTCCGAGAGTAAAAATGATGATAATACGGTTTTTTTTTTTAATGAAAAAGAAAATAAAATACAGGAAATAAATATTGATATATAGAAATAATTTCAAAACATCGATAATTCATCATTAAAATATGCCCCAAATTCCATCTTTTAAATCTACTAAATCCCAACGTTCTCAATAATGTAAAATATTTTTTGTAACAATAAATCTTTAATAACGTTAAAGGTGTTCTTTTTTTTAAATGCAAAAAAAAAAAGTTCTTCATTTACTCAAGTTTAGATTAAGATATAAAAACATTAAAAACTTCACTCACTGCTTCTCTTCATGTTGATAAATGAGTCTGAATATTTAATACATATGCAGTCAAAAAACATCATTTTGTAAACCACAAAAGCATAATTTTGAAAATATCAATTGTGTGTCGTAGTAAGAATATGCAACAAATATGTGGACTTCAAAGAATATTTCGGAAATACCATTTCACATATTTTAGATGCAGAATAAAAATATATAGAATCAAACACATGTTCTATACCTTTATACAGAAGAAATAATTCTACAGTCACATGATACGTTTTTTGGAAAAAAAAACCCTCATTCCCACAACATAGATCCATGTATATAGATAGCTAAAACATTTCTAAAGTTGTGAACTTATTCTTAATTTAGTAACTATTTATTTCTTAGTTTTTTTTCTTTCCAAATTATTTATTCTGACGTCAAATACAAACACCAGTTATTTAAAAAGCTACGAACCAAATATATGTAAATAAGTAAATGTATTATTATTTCCGTTAAATTAACTCATCATTTTAAAATATTTTTGCAAATCAATTCACACCTGGTTTAGAATTTCGCTCTGTTATATACATAAATTTCATTTTTTTAATAACTTGCTATTCAATTAACATTTTCTTTCAGATGGACGACGGATAAATAGTGGTTTTTTTTAGGTGTTGGTATACTAATTAACTATTTGTCTGCAGTTGTTTATTTATCGACCAAATATTTTAGCAGCTTATAATAAGTTTCTGTAAAAATGATTCAAGTGACCTTGGTGTACATACATATAGCTAGCTTCCATATATACTCGACAATGGCACCTCTTTATACATTTGTTTGACATGCAAAAATATTATTAATAAAATGTCATAGATGGTCTTTAATGGAATATATGTATTTATGTAAGACACTTACATATGAAATAACTTTTAAATATCCAAAGAAAATAGATTGTAATTGAATTCATTTGAAATACATATGCGGTTATAACTTTTACGTGAATGATTTTTGAATAAAATTTGGATCAGTATCAAATGCTCAATAATTCAATTTTTAATACTTTCAATAAATATACTATAAATCCTTATATCATTCCCTAAATATCCGACGAATACTGTAAAGTAATATTCAACTTCTTTAGAGTAAATTTCCCTGGATTTAATTAGATAGAAATAATAAGTTTTAATTTAAAAAACTTTAATCTTTTCCAAAATATGATTTTTCCTTTTATTTAAAAACAACTCAACATTATTCATATCAAAATATCACGAAACCTCACAATTAAAGTGATAAAATATAAATAAACCCTGAAACTTTACGTTTTATTATTTGAATTATCATTTTTCGCAAGTGCTGTAAATACATTTCTTTTGGCCAATTCTTCTTATTTGATTGGTATATATAGATTTCTAATCTTAATTAATTATTAATCAATCGCAGTTTTTGTCATATCTTTGCACACATAATAATCAATTTTTATGCTATTTTATTTATTTCAATAATTAATAACGATTAAAATAAAATAAAACGATGGCAAATTATGGATATGAATCGATTTGTCTTTAATCTTTAATTTCTTTCCTTTAATAATTGTTTTGTTTTTTTACCTTGAATTTAAAACACTACAAAAGTTGTTAATTTATGCTTCATTTAGTAAATTTCTTTCATTGCTCTTATGTAAAGATAAATTTTCTTGAACTTGACATCAAAATAAATTAGGAAGCTACAATAATAATAAACACACCTATTCAGCTACGAAACAATATATATATATGCATTTATTTTCTGAGTAAATGTAATAATTACTAATACTTTTTAAATAACACTTCAATTAATATAAATAATTATGTAGATATTTTTTCACAAACTACAACAAAATTCTAACTATAAGAGTACATCATATTATTATTAATATTATAAGATAAATGGAACACAAAAACGACACAAGACGTATTTTTTAAAATTGAAAGGTTGCGAGATTGATATACTTAATAAACTTCCGCGAATGTAAGAAGTTTTTATATTTATATTTCACATACTGACATATATTATAAATTATAATATGTAATTGTACATACACTAATCATTATAAATATTTGTAATCCGTTGCTACATATGCATGGTTAGTTCCTCAATTATGGTGAGTCAAAATGGGAAATGAATAAATAAGGTACAGGAAAGATTTTGTAGAAAGTTGATACATGATATTTTCGCTCCAAAACTAAAGGAAAATCTAAATGAAAAGTAAACATTTTTTTAGTAAATCGCCCACATATATTTACATATATGAACCCTTATGATTGACCTAATCCGTCTTTTATTGAAATAGTGAAGAAGAAGAAGAAAAAAAAATAATCATGACGAAAATGTCAAAGAAATGGTTCAAATGGATAGTTTCAAAATGCTAATACATGATATAATTAATATTTTTGAATAAATTGAAAGGTAGTTCTATCGGAGTCTTTCAAAATTAAATAAATCAAACATTAACGGATCTCATGGCCACAACAATATCGTCCCTTGATATGACTGCATCTCCAGTAGATCCTTCTTCTTCTGATGCTCCTCGAGAAGCTCCGTTATTTTTAAAATTGGCATCTGAGCCGTCAAGAATGGGCTTAAATGCAGCATTCCCAAAAATGTCTGGAATATTTTGTTCCGGCCTCAAATACACACACTGTTGTACAGGAGTACTCTTCCTTTTGTTACTGTTATTACCCGTACTTGAGGCAACTGTGGATGATGGAGGAGTGTTTTTCGGATGAGAGTTACTATTCCACAATTTAGTGTCTGAGTTGGATAGTTTTTGAGGTGTATTATTTGCACTGCTGCCGCTGGATAGCTCAGACCTTCTCATAGGAAGAGGACGTAAAAGTGCTGAATGATCTGCAGAGGAGGATAGGATCTCCATGGAGGAAGAAGATGATTTATGGAAGCCTTTGCGAGCTCCAACAGAGTTAAGGGAGTGAAGAAGTTGGGAGGAGTAGGGTGTTGATATGATGGGTGGGGACGTCTGGGGATCATCTCCTCCACGAATTGCTTCAATGGGTAAGGATTTCAAATCCGAACTACGAACAATTTCCTGTAAATATACAAAGTAGATACATAAGAGTATTAATAACGTGATTTTTGGAGAATGGAGTCTGTTTGTTTGTCATGCATTTAAGGAAAGATACAAAAACAAACCACATGGGATCTTAAATTAGAAATTATGAGATGAAAGTGAGATTTGAGGTAACCAACCAATACTTTATTTAGTATCCATTTTACAATGAGTATACTTAATACATATATATATATATATGGATATGTATATATCCCAGACACTAGTATATCTTATAAATATTAAATGCCCATTAAAAACAAAGGTTTTCTAGGGTAAAGATGAAAATAATTTATTTCATTATTATTGCACTTTTTTTCTTTCATTTTAATGTATTATTACGAGAAGTAATAATATGTATTATATGTGTTAGCAAGTGTTCAACGCCATTATCTACGCCTCTCTAGTTTCATACCATACATACATTTATGTATATTCAAAATCTCCCAACATATGTTATGTTATTCCTTGAATGAAAATATTTTTAAAGAAACATAAAATAAATGGATTTTATTTTTGTAAAATAAAGGCCTCATTCTCATGACATAGGTAAAACAAATCCTAAGTTAACTTACCTTGAAGTAACTTTTAATTGGAGAGTTTGGAGTGGAAGACATGGCACCAGAAGGCAATCCCATTCCATGAAGTGGGGATATTTGAGCGTAGTGTGAGGATATGGAACTATCAGGAGTAGTTGAAGCGTTTATTTGAGGCTCTGGTATTTTGTAAGGACGAATGCTCTGTCCAATTGTCTCATATTTATTTTCGTTTGTTGATGAGTCCCCAGTGGATGAGGGTGCATAGTAATAAGACTCGGATTTACCTTGAAGATCATTTAAAGCCTGTCTGATTTCTGCGAGCTCTCGTGCTGTTTTTGAGCGTTGATGCACTTTGTAGAGTCCAAGTGTTTTTAATTTACGCCTCACTTCGTGTACAGAGAGAGCTTCGAACTCCTCCTCAATGCTTTTATCCTTGGTGATGTCTGCAAGGGACTTTGCGGAAAGAGGGATTTCCACATAACTTGGATCAATCGACCCTCTGGGTTTCTTTGGTCTTCGAGAGGGTAGACTCGATGTTTTGGAATAAATATGCATTGCACTTTTGACGGTTTCGTCATATTCGGAGGCTTTGTCCATGAGGAGTCCTGATTTCGTTGTTCGACAAACAGGATTGTTGGAGGAAGTGGAAGAGGTGAGCGTGTTTGTGAGCGCAGTTGTTTGCAGTGGTGTGGATGAAGAGGTAGGAAGCGAGGAAGAGAGTTCTGTCCTCTCCTCATTATGGGGAGAGGACTCATTGTTTGGATTCTGCTGGTGCGTTGGGGAGGGATGGTTACTGTTACTATTAGAGTAGGGAGGAGGAGGGCCCCAAAGGACGTGATGAGGTGGTTGATATTGTGGAAGAGGTGGCTCTGGAAGAGAGACACTTGTGCTAGATGGAGGAACTCGGAATCCGTATTGGGAGTCTGAATGAGAAGAGAGTCTCCATAGTTGATGAAGATGCATTCGAGGATGATGATGATGATGGGGGTGGAGGGGGTGATGGTGGTGGTGATGTAGATGGGGATGCAGGGCTCTGGAATAGTAAGTTTATAATAGTTAATCTAGTTGAAGTTTTAGTCGATCGTACATATTATACATACATTAAATATGTATATAATGAAGCAAATTGATTACTCCCATAAGACTCAATTAGAATATTTTTCTACATATATGGCCATTTAGTGGCTTGAATAAATGGCTACTCTTTAAAAACTCAAGGATATGTATGTATATCTACACATATTTGTAGTTCTAATTCCCTTAATGAAAATTACATAGCATTAAGTATGTACAGATCCATATAAAAATAGTTAAGTCTAATGATCTAATTAAGTCTTATTTTAAATAAAAAAAAGCAGACCCAACTATGGATATCTTTATCAAATAACTTTATAGGAATTCCTAGTCAAATATTTATGGGACTATACATACTGTAAAAGCTTCATCTACTTATTAGAACATAAACAATTTAAGCAAGAGGAAGAAAAAAAAAGATTTAGAAGCATTGCAGAAAAAAAATCAACTAATAAATTAGAAAATCGTTAGTAATGCATTAGATCGTATAAATAAGACCAAGAGTAGAAAAACTAAGCAGAAGAAAAACGTAAATTTGCAAAACGAAATGCATGGAGTCATTTAGAATGTATGTACATAGTATGTTCATTTTTGCAATTTGCAAAACTTTACAACCTTTTTCCGTCAACTTTTCGTAAATAAATGTACCCCCTTAGTAAATTAGATTGTTAGTAAAGAAAAGAAAATATACGGGATATACGTTGGATGACTCAGAGTCCCAGGATATCCTCCATTGGAATGTCCTGCTCCTCTTCTTCCAGAGGGCGAATCTGCCCGACTCAATCTTCTGAACCATGTTCTCATGGACCTCAAACTTATAGATCTTGATACAACTTCGGGATGAGAAGAAGAAGGATCACTACTAGAGAGGGATGTTAGAAGAGTATCTGGTCCAACTGATGATGGATTTGGAGAATAAATATTGTTGCTACTCGACAAATTTTCCACCGTGGAAATTTGTTGTTGTTGATGGTTGGAGGATGTGTTTGTGATGGAGGAAGGAGGGCCATTTCGGTTGAGGGGCCAGTACCTAAGGGATTAGAATATAAGGTCTTCCATGCTACTATGTATTTATTACATATACTAATGTACATACCTCTCATCTAAAATATCAAGTGCAGCATTGGGCCAATGGCACGAGGACGTGGGATGTGTACGAAGTCCTGATGCTGAATTGGCGGATGAATCAAAACAACATCCACAATGGGGAGATCCAGAGGCTCCTCCTAAGGTCGGTGGGGAAAGACGATACAAATGTTGACAGCGCACCTCCAACTGCTCCCAATATTTCTTCTTCTTTTCGTGACTAAATCAAAATGAATCAGGCATGAGTTCACATGAAATCAACATACATATATTTTACATACAAAAAACCAAGAGACTAAAGAAGAATTGAAGGATAGTGTTTTTTTGAAATACATAAGTGGCAAGGTGAGTAATTAAATGATAATACGATATACTCAAATCCTAGGATAATTAAATTACACATGCAAATGCGTAATAAACCTAATCCCTTTTATCTTTGAATTAAGAAATCCTACTCTTCTAAAAATCCTTATAAGCTTATTTATGGAACAAACACAAATTAAAGGGATCCGTCTTTTTTTTTTTTTTTTTTTTTTTTGCAAAAGAAATATCAACGTCCTGAACTATTTTTCTATTTTTTTGACACTGTTTATGACTGCGTATGAACATACTAAGTCATAAACAAGGTAAGGATGATTAAATGACAGTTTATGAGTCAAATTTAGGTATATTTTTGATTAATTTATAATAAACAATAAATATACTGTTAAAACTTTATACGTGTCATTGTGGCTCTAAATATCTTTGTATATTTTTTTAAAAATGAACAAACTTAAAAACTGTTATACATTATGATTGAACTTAAAGAAAACAAAAAGAATATTAAAATACAAAATTAAGCTCTATAAGATCAAATTTAAAAAAAAATAAGATTCTATTTTAAAATAATTATTAATTTATTAATTTGATGTACTGCTTAGTGCGCAATTTGGCTTTGTATTCGGATAATAAATAAAAAAGTGCTAATTTGTTGTTTTAGGATATACAAAGTGATTAAATTCATCAAAACTAAGATATTCAAAACTACGCTAAATTTTTATAATGTAGATTTCTATTAAAAAAATAGACGAAAAATTTGTGGAATAGTTCCTGTAAGTTGTTGTCAAATATGGAGATTTATAATAATATCTATATAGATTAATTATAACTTAAAATAATATATCATTTTTGACAAATGTGTAACCTGTAACACATTCACTCTAGGTCAGGGGCGTTAAACATACAACCCGCGGGCCATAATTGACCCGCAAAGAGGTTCAATCAGGCCCGCAGGATTATTTGAAAGTGGGAAAAATACATAAAAGACATGGATTAAATTTTTTAATTTACTGTGTCTTTCTTTATAAGTCTCATGTAAAGTTCATTATTATAATTTTCGATACCAGTTACTTAAAATTGTGCAACTTTGTGAAATGTTTTGTAAAAGTGTTGTTCAATAAAGTTGTAGTTAAATTTAACAATGTCCTCGTTCTTCTTTAAATCAAAACAAAGGGAAGACATGATATTTTGGTTATTTATAGCTAAGTATGCTAAGGATCCGGCCCACGACGTCTACCTAGGGGTCGTATGTGGCCAACGATGTAAAATGAGTTTGACACCCCTGCTTTAGGTCCAAAATTTCTTAATTTCTATTAAATATTGGGATATTTCTATGATTAATGATAATTATATCATTGGAGCATAGAATAGATTGTCCAACAAAAAATGTCTTTATATAAAATTTAAAGTGCATTAGTTGAAGAGTAAGGTTATCCGTAGGGCACTTCATCATGCCGGAGGGGGAGGGGAATATAAATCCTATTAAGCTTGTTCCTCACATATTAAAAACTTTAGTTTTAATTTAAAAAAAGTGGTATAAAAACCTTGATTTTATTTTGTTAGAAAAACACAATTTTTTCCTCGTTTTATTTTAAGAAAACCAATGTTTTTACAACTTTGATTAAATATCTCTACATTTACAAACTATACAAAAATAAATAGAATATCACAAGCCGAAGCGCTCATAAATGTATTTGTTTCTTAACAAATAATATTTTCAAGTATTTTTCTCATCATGTTTGCATAATGATGCACTTAAGATAAAGTGCATAAACTATATATAAATATAATACTTGAAGCAATTAGATCGTCTCCTTCCCAAAGGGAATTTTCCATGTCATTGAACTAATTAAATTACTTTATTATATTCATTTAATAATAAAAAAGTGAAAAAGAAGAAGAAGATGTGACTCATATTAAAAAGTAGTATAAAAACAAATATGCCTAATTTAATGCATTCGGGAGTGTGAAATTATGCATATATGTGTCTAGGTAGGTAAAACACTTTCTCAATTTTTTTTACAAACTTACATAACACTTATATAAACACTATTTAAAAGCTTTACTTTAAATCATCATCATTTGATGCCAAATACCATGATATTTAAAAAATGGGTGGAGGAAGATTGTTTATACAAACATTTACCCATAAATAGATGAAGCCCATGAATGACATGGATTATACAAATAAATTTTCAAAATTTGATTGATGAGCCTTTTTCGAAATATCAGTATTTATTTCTTCATAATACATATCTAGGCATGCTTAAATTGATTATTTCATTTACTCATTATGAGCCATGTGACGTCATGACGTCATTAATACAAAAACCAGTTATTATATTGTAGAACTAAAACAATTCGCGATTCCAAAGAATTGTGAATCGGAATCAGTTCCAGATTTTGAGTAAATTTTCAATACAAGAATTGATTCCATGACTATGTATTTTAAATCTATTTATTTATATATGTACAATGTCAAATTGCCTTCCTTGTAAAGTATGTTTATCACATGAGTAGCTGAAACAAATTCATCATCCACATCAGAGCTTCTCAAACTGAGAGACACGTCACACAAGGAGACATTAGAACAATTTTCAACAAGTTAGTAGATTTATTTTTTTATAATAATAAAAAAAATAACTATGAAATAGTTTAGTTAAGTCTGGAATCGTGACTAGATTCTGAACTTAGAATTTCTACATACTATGATAGAAAAGAATTCGTGAGTTGCAATTCCCCAGGAATCGTCACTGCCATATTTTCCATCTGTATTTTAAAACGATTAAAGTGTGTCGGACTCATTGGAAGTCAAAATTTGAAATTATATAAACAACACGGGATGATGACTTGGATAATTATGAGAAAATCTACAAAATCAAAATGTTGTTTTGCTCTTAACTATTCTATTAACCTGTCTATGTAGCTATCGTATTATTTACAATACTAAAATAAAACTATTAAAAGATACTATATACAAATCTACATTTTTAGTACTATGTATGTACATATCTTGTAGATTAAATGGTGAAATATAATCTTGATAACTTTATATTTTATATATACATATATATATTCTATTCCTCTCAAATAGATAACTTCTTCTCCATCTTTAAATATGGAGTATTTATTATAGTTCAAATACCTATTTCAATTAAGGTTAAATTCTTTATCAAATGGGTTAATTAAAAAACAATGGGCGTATTTATTTATGAGTTTACAATTTAGCAATATCCTTTCAAAATTATGTAGACTCCTCATATCAATCATCATAAATTCTAGAGGATATTTTAATTTAAGTAAATGAACTATCTCACAATAATAATAATAATAACAATGAAAAAAGAAATTTAATAGACCGTCAGAAATGAGTAGACCTACAGAGCCTCACAACTGTTATCGCACTACAACCCTCATTTTGTCATGGTCATTATGACGTGACCCATTTTTATGGGTCCTTTAAGTCAAGCAATATTTCATAAAGAAATTGGTTAACTCTTTGGTTGACCCTAACATATGGAATTCGTACCGAGTTTGGTATCCCAAAATATCCAAACATACTTAGTGTGCCTTATACTTAGAGCAAAAGCGTTTTTCTCTATAATCGAGGTTGAGATTGTTATTTGATATTGTGCGTACTGGAAATGGAAATCAAATATTATTTACATAGAGTTTTGATCTGATCTTCATTGTGCTTTAGCTATAAGCTCCAGGAAATATTCAATATTATTAATTTAACCTTGTGGATTTTAAATATTGAGCTTGCCCTTAATTGTTTACTATTTATTTTTTTAAAGGCCTACTTTTGATAATTTGGAGATGCCTCACCTTTTCAAATGTTGCAATTTTTTGAGTTTAAATTACATTCTTAAGAATGTTTTTATAGAAAATGACTATGGATAAATAAAAATAATATATAATTTATAATATCATGCATAGATCATGTCATTCTTTTTTCTTTCAATACCTATGTCATTAGTAACTAGAGTAGAATATTCATGCTTTGATATATTTGAAGTAAGTCACGATCCTTTTTTGGGGGACGAGGGTTGAATAGATGATTAATTTAGTACAAACATGAGGGAATAATAAATTTTCTAGAGATAATATCTTCATTACCACCTACGAAATTAGCAAAGGTATTGTGTAGATTGCCTATTGAAGGAATGGATACAGTGATTCTCTTTTGCTATGAGGAGAAGATTATCCCTTTTTTTTAAAAAAAGAAAAAGAAAAAAAGTAAACGAGTTTGATTAAAACTTTGCAAACGTCACTTTTAGGAAAAGACATTTTTCATAAGGTCTACATAATATAAAAGAGAAGAACTTTCGCCCTGTAAAAAGGGTTTGCTATGGGATATTCAAATATATAGTTATAAACTTAAATATGTAAAATTTAGAATCTACATATAATTAAGATTTAATTTGAGACAAGAATTCTTGATTACTTATTCTTTTATACATATTTGTTAGTATCATGACACTGCACTTTTTTTTTAAGAAAAAGGAAAGAAAAATATTTTTTTTTTTCGAATCTCCTTGAAAGATTTTCTTAAAAGGAAGAATACAAATATCTATAGGTACGTTTTTATAGCCATTAAAAGGACATGGGTGAAGAAGGAAAAAAAACCAATTATGTAGCCAAGGACAAGACACTAATTAAGTTTTTGACAAATGTACCTATGAATGGTGCTTATTATATATTTGAGAAAAAAAAGCTTTTAAAATTTCCTCAAAAAAATGAAAAATATTTTTGTATTCAAATATGAACTTACAAGAATCATTCGTTGCTTTTACTACATATATATAATTACTAATATAACTTTATATATATATATATATGTTGTACAATTTGTAACTTATAAAAGCAAATTGTTCCACTTTGTACATTTTATGTATGCATAACTATAGGAAATATTTTTTATTTCATTTTGGTCTATGAATATATCTCATTTATAAATTATTTACATACAAATAAAATACTCTGTGAGTACTTATATTTTATAATGAGCCATACAGTATACAATTTTAATAATTATAGAAATTAATTGGTATTTTTTTTTTAAATTAGAAATTAGATCCTTGACAATATTATATTTAACATCTCATATCATGCCAGTCTCTATCATATCAAAAGATCCTTAAATTCCGCATTTAATTCTATTTTTTTAAATCTCAATTTGCTGCTTATACAAGTTATAACACAGATCAACGCTGAAGGGAAAAATACATACATATATATATATATATATATAGAAAATCTATAATCAAATTCAATAAGATCACTCATTTCTTGAATAACAACTGAATAAACGAACAAAACTTAAATATATTTGAAGTTTTCAAAAGTACATACATTACTCATATATATATATATATATATATATATTTGAAAAATAAATAAACTAACAGGAAATGTTCAGGGAACCAAAAATAAAAACTTTTTCTCTCAATATATGTATATTGTTTCCTCTAAGCCTTTCGGCTATTTAACTGTATATTTATAATGTACATAGACAAAACATATTGAAATCAAACATCAGACATACCTTAACAATTGATAGACAAGCATGCTTGAAAAAATGCACACAAGGATGCCAATGACAGAGAGACCAAACATTGCCCTCAAACAGGAGTAAAGGATTCCGTGGATAACTTCACAATTTGGAGCATTTGCAAAGACGTAGCGAAGAGTTGCTAAAGAAATAAACAAAATGAAAATAAGGAAAATCTGTCAATAATTAATTAGTTATATATTTCATTATTTATTATATAAAAACACACAAGCACATAAAGGGGAAAAAAGTATATTAAAGTATTAACAGTTTTTATAATATCTATCATCAATTCTGTCCAATTGATGATAAAGATATAACATATATATCTATACTTTGTCCGTTTCTTCATTTTATTTTTATGCCCCACTCTCTCCCCCTCTCACTCGATATTTTATTTCTTTATTATCATTATTATTATTTTATAAAATACTATATTATTGATAAAGAAAATGTTCAATAGAGCACTTTCTAGGAAGACAAAAAAAAGAAATAGGTTTTTAATCTCAAGAAAATATCTAAGATTTTTCTTCTTTTATACACATTTTATATGTATGTATATTTCTTTATGTAAGCTTAAAATCATTCGTTATAGTGAGTTTTTTTTTTTGTTAGTATATATTTACACCAAATAAATATATATGGTGTCATTTGATATTTATCACACTTTAGAAATTTCCAAATAAAGAACTCAAACTTATAAGCATATTATAGAATAAATACAAAGGAAATGTTACCTTATGGACGAACAAATTTATAAAAATAAATAAATAAAAATTATTATACAAAAAATAACATTATTAAATCCATTTTTATTGAGGTTTAATACATATTTTTAGAAATAAATTTTTTCGAGGCGTGAGTGATTGAATAATAAACCAAAAGGGACGCCATGTTGGAAAATATATCAAATATAATTCTAATTTAAAAAAAAAAAGAAAAAAAACTTCATCATCCAATAATGGCTTTACAAATGAAAGCAAAAGCGAAATAGCTCTATCAGAACATGGATTTTTACTCTTAACTCAAGGAGGCCGACTTCTAAAATGGTGATACCACATTGTGATATCAATAGAATTCAAAAATGTTATATGAAAACAGATGCACACAAATACGATGTATCTAAAAAATGAGTCGATTTTAGGTACATTTGTAAGGTGTTCTCAACTCATTAGCTTCCATTTCTACGTATGAATTAATCTGATAGATCATTCGGAGGCACATCAAATTGTACTTAGAGGTCGACAAAATAATAGATTATGTGACCCATATCGGCCCTTGAGGCAATACAAGTCCCATAAATTAAAAAAAGACTCTAAACGACAGCTAAAAACTCTTGGCCTAGCTGTACTAGGAATTTTTACTCCCTACTTCCACTAAAAAGCTTTATATCTATTATAAATAATCATTCAACTGCCTCTCTTCTTATTAAAAGTGAACATTTCGATCAAATTATGTGACTTTAATCACATCTGCTACGCAGCAAATAAAGAAATTGGATTTTTATAATCCGTAAGTATAAACTTTGAACATTTTATAACATTATATCATTTTACATATACTATTATGTACTACAGAGTATAAACATTATGTTTTCAGACATTAACCATTTCCTGATATTCCTACATTTCCTTTTTGAAGCACTTTTTTGTTTTTGTATAAAGTTTTCTTTTAGTTTTAATATATATTTTATATTATTTAGATTATGTCAACTTTTGTTTTTTCATAAAAAAAAAAGCTTCAAAATTTACATACATAAATCATACGCTGAAAAAAAGATAAACTCGACTTACTTAGTAGATACTCTATGAATAGCTTCTCACATCCTATGTATACATTAAATGTATTACATTTTTAACAATAAATTATAACATTAGAGCTTGAAGAAGAAAAAGAAGATGATGATGATGAAATGAAGAAAGAGTGTGGGAGGTTGTGTGGGAAAGATAGGCATTGTTCTTGTTGGAGGAGGTCATGATGGGAGTAATTATAAGTCATAAATGAACAAACGTTGATTTTGTTATGAATACAACCAGTGTTTTGATTTTTTTGAGCCGGCTTAAATTACAAAAGGCAAAAAAGTAAGGATATGATCATTGTCTGTACCCACCTTAAAAAGGTGACAAACATTAGAATGAATAAAACCATTTTAATATATGTTTGACTGACAATTGGACACATTAAAAATACTCTTTCTTTTTTGGGAAAGCCCACATGCTCAATACCTCAATCATTCTGCCTTGACATTATCTTCACATTGAATTTATGTAATATCAAATTTCAAAGCCACAACAGCTGTATGATTATTCTTTTGGTAATTAGATGTCCAACACTTTAGTGTACCCTTATTTTTCTAAATTATTTCATTTGTGGTTTGTTCAAAGCATTCAAACTTCGTAAAAGTATGTAATTGTTATTATTGACTTTGTTTAGTGTATCCATTTCAGTAGCTATTTTTTAATAGGAGCAATAATATGTACATACATAGATGACTGTTAAAAAGGATGTTCCAAGTATGAGTATTTAAAAAACCACGCAAATCACTTTGTTATGAAACTAATGTTGGGTTTTTCCTACTTTGGTCACTACTCATCTTAAAAAGAAGATAAAGATAGTGAAATAATCTTAGGTAGTAGATATATGTATAATTTGTTTAAATGCAAAAAATTATATGTACCGAGTTACTCATTATAATTTGAAAATTATTTTACGTAGAAGAATAAAAACGTTTTATATGTTGAAAATTGGCGAAACTAAAGCATGAGATATATACGTATAACAAAGCTCTCTATATAATATGTACCTATGTACATATGTAGATATAGCCACTTGTGCGTAACTCTTTGTATTTGATGATTGTAATTGGACTATGAAGAAACATATAAATCATGTTTTACAAGCATACATTTGTAAGTACATAGATAGATATATGTAACCGAGAGTACAAGTAATTGTCACTTTCACTTGGAATGGAATCCAGGGAATTTTCTCAAAATAAAAAAACAAAAAAAGGAACGAGGGTATTAAATTTTGAGTGTTAGATGTAACCTTTATAAATGAAGTATTAAATTAATTAATACAAATTTCCTCTGTCAGAAAGGATAGAAAATAATTTATTTAATTCAATATATTATATCCACATATAGTAAGAAAATCTAGACACATTCAATTTATAATTTAAAGCTTTTATTCGATTTTTATGGCATATAGTTATATATAGATATTTATGATCTGTTTCAATTTTTTATATGTATTTTACTTCTTATATATATATATATATATATATTGATATTGCCTTTTGAATGGGCCTCATTTTCAATAGAGACACAATGGGATTAATAATAAAAGAGAGAGGAGGAGTCATAAATAACATGTAAGTTGTAAAAGCAGTCTGATTTTATCAATTGAGGAATGGTACATATGTATAGATATACGAACATATGTGTGTAAGTATTGTATATATGAGTCAATTGTAGAATTATATACGCAGCTCATTCGTAAATATACAAATACATCAGCTAAAAAATGTACAGGAATTACTTGAATAACTCTTGAACAACCAGGGATCTTAGAGACTTCAATTAATCATAAGAAAGGATTCTAAATTGAATATACATACATGCAATTTAATGTTAAAAACAAACGAAGTCAATGGATCTATCTGGAGATATTAACACTGTCATGGGACTCAAAAAAGGTTGCAGTATCAGGTTAATGTCTCCATCTCTACTAATTTGATTTGAATAAATTACATTCTGCCTGCTGAATTTTTCTATCTAATACCCATTCAATAATACTCGGTTTTAATCTAAACTCTAAAATATTCTGGAGTTATACTCAGTCAAAGTTGAAATCTTATATTTCAACCCATTTAAAAATATTAGAATATGAAGCTCAATCTGTTATCAATGTCAAAAGATCTATAAGTCTCATTTTCACTTTATTCTTGTAACTTATCTCACTAATATGTATATTCATATACCTTTGGTATCAAATCATGTTTTTTTGTTATTTTTATAATTAAATCATATATTTATTAACAAACCCATTTAAGGCGTCGTGTACAATGATATCTTTTTTTATGTAAAGTTGTATCATTTCATACCAAAATTAAAATGAATAAAATAAAAAAAATTATTTGCAATGTGTGGGTACACATTGCAAATAATATTTACTCATGACATTAATTAAAACATGAATTTGATTTGTCAATAACTCATAAATTTGGTGAGTTAATATGTGAATAATTAGTGTATTTGACTAGGCACTGTCAAAAAATGATTAGTTATAGATGACAGATGTAATATACCAAAAGATTATTACACTTTTATGTCACTTTCTTTCAGACATTTGAGAATTTTTTGCTGGTGATATAAAAATATTTGATATAACTTTTTTTTTTCCAATTATAGATTGGGTGCAGTTAAAAATTATTTGATAAAGCAAAATAAAAGAAAAAGAAAAAAATTGTCAAAGGTGCCTTGAATCATATTTACTATTTTTTTTATCAGTTCGGCCATTCAACCTAGGAGCAACTTGTTTTCTATTACGTCATAGCTATTATTAGTATTCCTATTTCTATAATTAAACGGTTAAGAAAGGAGAAAGAAAAAGAAGGTAAACGAACTTATTAATATATAAGTATGAACGCATGCATGTACTTAGATATATTATATGAAACCGTCATCTGTATTATATTTTTGCATCCATGTATGTATGCAAAATTATTTCTTTATGCGGGTAAGAATTCAAATAGTTTTGCATCATATGCAAAATAGTTGTAATATTTGAATATTATTAAAAAGCTAAAGTATTTTTTTTTAAACAAAAAACCTACATTTTCAAAGAAGAGGAACTTTTAATAACTCTGAGTCAATTGTGTTCATTGCAATTTGATTCTACTTTCAATATAATTCAAGGTATGCTTTAAAAAACTAGGGTTGTTGTATATAAATACCTAGGAAGATATGTAAAAAGTGGTTTTTTTTTAATAGAATGGGTGTAACTTTTATGTTGCAAGGAATATATGAATAATGTAGTTAGACACCACCAACTCTTGTAACTCATAACTATTGTTGTTGAATTTATATATATATATATATATATATATATATATATACATATAATATATTTGTTTTACTCTGAACAGAATAAATTGTGCATGAGATTAATGACTCTATTGCATTTATATTTATATATGCCTTGTGTGCAACTCTGAAAGGTTGTTTAGCCTTATCTTAAACAAAAAAAAAAGTTTTTGATGTATGTAACTGTATGTAGGAGTAACATAACATGATCTCCAATCAATCTCTCAACCTTTCCTTAAAGAAGAGAAAGAAAGAAAGTTTGACAACTTTTTCCTAATGTTCGAATTCATGGTTGTGCTAACAAACAAAAATATGATATGTAAAATTGAACATTTGGTCTCTACTTATCTAAGTATTTATCTAGATTTTATTTCCGATTCAAAAAGTTGAAATCGAATCCTCAAAACTGGTCTTGATAAGAACCACATATTTTTGCATTTTATTTCAAAACTATTTATTCTTATCATTTTATCATATTTTACCGACAATAATTGGACGTCAGCCATGATTTTAAAGCTGATATTTATACAGATCTGTGCATTTTTCGACTAAACAATTTTTCGTCTTTTTAAAAAAAAAAATACTTAAATGATTAATCATTTTACATATTTAACATATGATTAGATAAAAAGGACTTTGATTAATAAACAATCCATGTCTGACTATGTGTTTTGAACTATAAGATAATCGACTGATATTGTTCTTAGTGAGAATAGGCCCATTAAGGAGACAACATTATGATGACTTGTTGAATAAATATGGATTTGAAATTATACATCGCTAGATGGCTTTACTTCCCAATTAAAAAAAAAATTCACTGACCATGAATTAAACATTTGACCACAATTTTAAAATCTATGTATAATACTTCACTCTTAAAAGGGGAATCTATTATAATTATACATATGCAGTTTATAAATGTGTGTATTGCCAAATAGAACTGTTTATATGATTATTTTTATTAATGTTTGATTTTTTTTTTTTGAACACTGGGTATAGTTGGAACAGATCATTTTTTTTCGAGCATAAACAACATTAACAATGAAATTCGCACACCAATGTCGTCTAATATAATCAGAATTATTAATAGATTTGATATTTGTATAAACTTTTCTTTGAGATAATTAATAAAAAACGGATTTTGCAAACTTAAAATAATGCTTTAATGAAGCAACAACATTTTTGTATTAATGGAGTCCATTTTTCATAGCTTTTGATGTAATTCTTTATATCTTTTGAATTATTGATTCAGTTTTAAAATATTAAGAAAAGTGAAGAGATATTTAAGAAAGTGTTACGTTCGGTACAAAGGAGTTTGTTGATAGAAGTACTGTAATTGATTAGTTTATTTTTCTGGACTATCCCATATTTACAGGGTCCTACATAGTGTGAAATTGCATGTACTTACGGAAATGGAGGAATTTTATAATATATGTATGTAAGTATAGTACGGATCAAAAATCTACATATAGAAAAATCTTATTATATATTCATGTGTAATAATAAATTGAAAATTGACCATAATTAATTCAACAACTTGAAAATTGCAGTTATTTACAACTCAAAAAATATGCTTGAATCATGTTTTCTTTATTTCTTCCTCAAATTCTTCTTCTTTTTTTTTAACCTTTGCAATCAGCTACTGGGAGAGTTCCAACATTTGTCGGATCGCATTCAAATGCAATTAGTGTAAAAAATACTGACTTGTATAATCATTAAATAAACTCAAAGAATATGAGACAAATGGGAGTAAACTTTGTATTAAACTAAGGTAGATTAAACACCAACCTGCACTCAGGCATTGAGCCAAAAGTAAAGCTGTTCCTAATCATGCCCTATATTTTTATAGTAATGATAATAATTAATAAACATTCTGTGATTATTGTCCTACACAAAGTCTTTATCATAATTAAAAAAACAAACAAATTGTAAATAAGTAAACGCTTATAACACTGCATATATGTTTACATGCAAATATTCATATTACAAAATATGTTTATATGTACAAAGCATACTTAGAGCGTGATATAAATTTGTATTATTCGCATACAAAATCCTCACTGGTAATAATATTAATAAATATGTTCCATACACAGCACATGAAGAGGATTTTAGAACTATGATTTAAGGATGTCTTTTATATATACACATATATATATATATATATATACCTTTTCCTTACTTACATTAGTTTCTTTATTTTTAAGCTTTATACCTATTCGATTTATAGCTTCATTTTTATGTTATATATGTGTTCATATAATGGCATGTGTGCCTATTATTGGATTTAATCCATGCCTTTGGTTTTTTCCTTTCACTTATTCTATATTTTTGTAGATTTACATAAGTAATACATATATATATATATATTTTTGGTATATTGAGAAATGCTCTTAGTAGTTGAGGGAAATTATGGACTTATTTATCAAAACATGGGGCAATAGTTGTTGACAGCTATATTTAATACCTTTTCATTACCGCCTTAAAAGGTTTAAAACGTGATAAAATTAACAATGAAAGTTTGTTAAATTAAATTAAGGAATATTGGCTAAAAGAAATATAAATTAAAAAAAAATCATTTTTTTTAGTTTTTGTCAAAAAATTTCTTTTGTCTCATTCTACAAAGTGACAGTTATTTAAAAACTACAAAAAATATCAGAATATACATATTTTTTTTCAAAATTTGAGTAGCAATTATATTTTATTTTATATTATAGCTGTCAGATATTAATTATACTCAGTAGCAACTCCAATTTAATTAAAAACCAACCCATAATTCTACATGAGAATCTTTTGCTCCTTCACACATTTTAATTAATTTTCAAATAACAATAATAATAAATTCTTATTGATTCAATGTATGATTATAGGTAGGTTGGTATACTCCACAATTTGCCTGAGTGACTTGACAGAAACCATTAAGATTTTTTTAAAAAAGAAAGTGAAAATAGAGTCATCTTAATTAAGATTTTATTTCAAATCTAATGATGGTGGTAGTGGCATGTTGCTTACCGTCATGATGAATAGTCGGATCCAAGAGGATCCCTGCAAAGCATGTACATGTTTTGGAAGATCCTTGATACACACATTCTCGAAGGGTTTGTAGTCGATTCATGTGTATAACTGTCGTCGTTACTGTCACAACGACACAAACAAGAGCTGAAAGAAGGCAGAATGCTCCACATATTTTGATCTGTAAAGTGAGAGACTACATGTTAGATGATGCTATTTGACAATGAATTAAATATTTGTTTATGTTGTGAAATAAAATTTACTCTCTGCAAAAGGGATGATGAAGCATATGGAATTAAGCCGATAGTATACCTATTAGCTCCTGAAATGACTATATTTGGACTTTAGTATGGTGGTTATTTTTACTGGGATTTTCAAGGTTAGTTCAAAAAAAAAATCTACTGATTTATCAGTTTTTTATCCCATAAATAGTATTAAAAAATATGTCGTTATATAAATATATATACAGGGTAGGTTGCACAATCAAAAATGGTGGGTCAAGCAATGGAATAATGACCCGTTAATAACTTTTAGATAAATCAATTATTTTCACTGAAACTTATCAAAATTGTACATGCACTAATGAAATTTCAAAGCTCAATAAAAGAGCTCCCTGCATCAACCACAGTTTCAACACGGTGCAGGAAACTATGACAGGCCCTGACAATTATTTCAGCCGGATATGAGTTCCATCATCTAAAGATTGGGAGTAGTAAAGCCCTTATTCTCAAGGATGCCCCACCAAAAATAGTCCATCAGATTTAAATATGGTGATCATGTCAGCATACCACAAATCTACAAATGACTTTTTAATGAACTTTTGGATCTCGCTGGTCGTGTGGTCCAGGGATCATCTTGTTGGAACACACAATTATTTCCTGGGTGGCCTTCAGCCATGGTAAGATCTCTTCTTCTATTGGAGAACTGATCCACAGTATAAAAAATTTCCAACTTAGACAATCTCTGCAATTTTTTTTTTTTTTTTTTGAGGAATTTGAGCGTTGAGAAGAGCATGTTCCTTCATTCGTTTTTCTTTCTGCAGCTCCATTTTTAAATTAATTTTCTTCTAACAAAAACAAAACCCTTATAAACAAGACATTATTTCATTTTTTAAACTGAACCCTATATTGCCAAAAATAAGGGCGTAAGCAAACTTCTTGCAATCTAACATTTTTGATTTAGCACCCTGTATATAGAAGATAAAACCAACGAATACCTAGTAGACCCCACATATGCATTAAAAACTCGTGCCATTATTAATATTGCAACAATGTTTTTTTTAGGGTCAAACAAATTTTTCTTTCCATTTCTCTTGAATTTAAAATAAGATGGATGAAGACAGTAAAAAAAGTGGTTGATCAAGGTTGTATAAATATTACTCTTTTAGAGTAAAATTTGATTCCTTTTTTACGACTACTATGTTACAATAAGTAATGCGAATTTATATCATTTTTTGGAAAAAAAATGATATGCCCATCCACTTTGTAGTTGGGAGGTCTTTTTGGGGAGCACATATAATAAAATATGAAATTGCAATACATTGTGTTTTGCAAAAAAAAAAAAAAAAATGAAGGAAGCAACACATTCCAACATGTATGATATGAAAAATGCAAAAACTAAAAAATATATATATATATATAAGTCCTAATCGATAAAAAGTTAGTTAACTTACCAAATAGCCATTACGATTCCCTCTTCGTCCAAAGCAAAGAACCATAATTCCTGTGACTATTAACTGTAAAGAAAGGAAATAGTGTAAATATAAAAAGGATGAAAAGAATTTTTAAAAAAAAGTTAAAAAAAAATTGAATAAATAAATAAACATATATATAAATAAAAAAAGACCAATACGCAATGCAGATATAGCCACATATATTTATAGACTTGTAGTGTGATTTTTTTAAAGTCAAGACATATATCACATATGTATATATATACAAATGTATATTACATTTATATTCTAGCTATTACATTCATAAGTAATGTGAATATCTTTAAAATAACGTGGTTTTTTTTTCCAGAGTATAATGTTTTCCTCCATATTTCTTACATATGTTATATACCTATGTATTTTATCTTTTTCTCATATATATATATGTAAGTATTCTACAACTTTAATGCAAATTTCTTTGATAAGAAAATATATGTAAATATATATCTAAATGTGTGAGTATATTCATATGCATTAAAAAAAACTGTAAAGATAATGAACTTAAATATTATATTTATATAAATATATATCTTGGGTCTTCTTTTGTCTTATCTAAAAGTAAAAAAAAAAAAAAAGCACGGATACATGTAAATACATATACACACATATTATATAGGATTAATGTATTTAAAATATTATTTTACTCCTATTTATCTATCTATGCATGTAATATGGAAATTCAAATTCTTGCAATATTTTTATAATATCTTATATTATTTATTTAAAATACTATATATTTGAATTAATCCATTCAAATAATTAATCAAAATATCTTTTTATTGTTATTGTTTTTTTACTTAAGAAAAAAACATACAAGAAATAATTGGAAAGGATCGTTAATTAAATGAATGAAAGGGCAGATATGAGAGATGTATTTAATACCAAAATTATTGATTTCTTTGTTTGCTGACTTAATAGTGGGTAGTCTGTTGACATTGTGAATTGTTTTATCTATAAACATACACACATATATGTATGTTTACAATTCTCCCAAATTGGCAAATAAATTCCTAGTTTAACCCTTTAAGAACCTCATTTTTTTTCTATTCATATAGGTAATTATCATGTAATGACTGTCAAAAATCTCTTTTTCTATTAATAAATGACCTAGGACATATTCCGGGTCAAAAAAAATCACAGCAATGATGGTAACAACCCAAACAGGAAGGCAATGAAATCTTTAAAGACGATCAAGGGCAGTCAAAAAGGATTTGCAGACTGCCTACTCTAGGTCTTAGGAGTAGATCTGCAGAAATATTGTTCAAAAAATTGTGACAATTGTTTAAACCTTGAACGATGATTGCCATAAATGGAAAACGAAAATTGTGTAGGGCAGCTGAATCGTATTTGTATTTATTTGTAGAAATACTCTCTTTAAAAAATGAAAAATGTTAAATTTGATTCAAAGCTTTTACTCAATTTTGTATTATCTGAATATGAATACTTTCGCTTATGACCACTCTCGTAAAAATGTAGATATATTTGTCTTTTAGAGGATTATACATTTGTATTAAATCAAAATAAAATTGTTGTTGGATAGGGAGTACTATGTATATAACCTTTAAAATCAGACCTCTCAAACTCTTTAGAAATAGCCAATTTTAAATAAACAAAAAACACGTCATTTTTAAAACTTTAAATGGCTTGAGAGGTGTAAAAAAAGTAGCCTTTGAAGGTTTAAACACTTCAAAGAACAACCTCCTTTTATCAATACGTAACAAAGCATTCGAGAGTGAAGAGACAAGAGATCACCTACAAAACGGGTCATTGGATACTATTATCAGCTCAACATATCAGAAATTACTAGCTGAGGAAAGAAATTTCAAACTCTACAAAACACACTCTTGACAAAAAGGTTATAAATACATCAAAAATTAAAAATTAATATTTCCAAAAAAAAAATTCTTTCGTTCATGTCATATCTACAAATATCATGACCATTACAATCGTTATCGTGTTATAAATATTTAATATTATGACACCCTTAGCATTAGTTAAATGAAACCAACAAAGTATACATGTATTTATACTGAATGGTCGCAAAAGACCATCTAAAAAAATAAAAAGAACAATCAAATATATATTAATCCCTTAAGATTAACTTCTTAAAATCCTCATTCTTTTTTTATTTATTATTATTATTCTCCCTTATCCCCTAAAGATTCCCCATAATTAAATGTATTTAATTTTGAAAAAGAAAGGGAAAGTAACCTGGTGGAATTAATTATTTTTTCTCTTCTAAATCTTAATTTAATTTGTACTAATTAAAACCCGAAGACTTTCATTTATATATATATATATAAGTTTTCATTAGCCAGATGTAGTTTTCTATAAATCCTAATCGAGTGAGCATGTTCTGCTTTCTTTTTTTCCTGCTCCCTTTCTCTTTACATAATATTTCAGAGATTAAAATTCCAAAAAAAAAAATTAAAAAAGATTTTTTTTCTTTTCTGTTTTTACTCCTTCTAAAAGAGAAGAGAAATACTTAATAGTATTATTCATATGTATATTCAAAAGGGAAAATTTGTTTATGTTGTTTCATAACCATATAACATTTATGTTTATGAATCCTTTTGTGAAATAAGTGGAACAAATGGAACCCATTACACTCTAAATACACACATATATATTTATACATAAATGCTCATCCTCAAACACACACACCACTTCTTATTCTTCTATAGCTTTTATCCATTATTATTTTTATTTTTTTAAAATATATTTGGGTCAATTGCCTATTTGCCTTGAATGTTTGTTTGAAAGAGAGAGAAAGAAATAGTGCTCATAGGATGAAATGGAGAGTCTTGTTTGAGTACATGGAATGAGTTGGAAGTCACGTTAATCAGATACTCACTTCGTCATTTGATCTATTCATTTCATGTTTGAGCTAACTACGTATGTGTGAGTATTTGTGTAAATTGCAGAAATTGCTAGCATACAAATATATAGCTTGTAGTTTTTAATAATGAATGAATAGAGTAGCTGCAAGTCTCTATGAAAAAAAAAAATAGATCAAAGCCACTTAGAGGCTATGATTTCCCCCCAATATAATATGTATGAATATATTTTAACTTTTTTTCTTTAATTTGTTGATATATACTATGTAGTCTATTTGATCAGTTCAATACATGCATATAATTTATAGTTAACGATTCTATTATTACTGTATTATCCATGATTGATTAAATTATATTCAATCCACGTTTAATATTTTATTTATTACTTGTATGTACATATATCAAATCAAAGCATCAAAAATACATCCTAACAGAAAAAATAATATTTTACTCGAATTCTTTTTATATAGTTATTTTTTTTCAAAGTAATGTCAGAGATTAGGCTTCTAATATCCTACTGACCATCTATTTAGTCCTATTATTTCCATTTTGAAGACATAAAAGAAGAAGATTATAAAACTCAATAAGTCAACTCAAAATAAGCAACAATGTTATACAAGTTTCTTGCTTAGCTTGACATTTTTTATTTTCTTGGATATTTAACGTATACACAAAGAGTTTTATTTAAAAACTTTAAACTTTTAATACATACATTTATATGAATTCATGAATGTATTTTGGTTTTTTTTAAGTTCTTGATACAAAAGAGTACATACATATTACATAATATGTAAATTTTCACTAATTCATTCACATGAGTTAGTAGAAACTGCTTTATAACATTGATGTTTGGATACATGCAGAGTGACGTACATAGTAATGAGTAAGTCAGTCTAAAGTCTTTTGGAAAAAATTTTAAACCAGGGGCATCTGCATAATTCGTTTGGGGTGAGAGTGGTAGCTAAAATCTTTTTAGTCAGTTACCTTCGGACAGCCCTTCTAACATAAACAGAAAAACACATTTTGCTCTATCAAAAAATTATCATTTTGATTTGTCAATTATTCCTTTACAGAGGTCAATCAGTGAGAATTTCACAGGAAAATATTGCCAATAATGACCCATATCCATTAATAATATTATTTGAAATGTTTCTCCTATACAAAAAATATAAATGATTTGAATTTTAAACTCCTCATTTCTCCAAAATATTTGAAAGTTAACATAAAAACAGGATTATTTAATAAATTACTGATTAAAACAAAATCAAATATCTGGAACTCGGAAGAAGCAATACGATTCTATACACATATGTAACAACACATGCAAACTTTTTTGCTTTGTTCGTGTATATTTTTTCAGTCCTATAGCTTAAGAATATCTTAAGTTACAACAAAGCCTGCTTGCTTTCATATTTATATACAAGTATATATTTACATTTTTTTATATATAAGAGCTCAGAATGAAAAATAACACATGAGAAGTGGTCTAATAAGAATATAAAAATAAAACTTTGTTATTTTGTACATATATTTATATTTTTTTGTAGGATATGAAGAGGAAAAAAAAACACAAAAAAAGTTTTTTGTTATTATACTTTTTGAGAACAAATTGTTTTTTATTGTTCTTCTTCTTATTATTATTATCTTAACGAGGTCTATCCTTTGGAGAGGAGGAAACTTTAGTTCTCAGTGAGGAAATTATCATAAATGACGTACATATATAGGTACAAAAGTAGGAGAAACAAATATGGAATGGGCCAAGTCATTTTGAGTTCCATGGTTATTATCATTAGAAAGATATTATCTATGCATTATTGATCTATGTACATACTTAAGAAGGCAAAAGTATTTACTGATATATACATATATAGATATGTATATATTTTATGGATCCAGTGATCCACTTTGATATATCTCTTAACAAATAAATTCAAGTCTTTTCTTTAAAGAGTTTCTTTTTAAATTTACCAAAAAGTTGAAATGAATCAGGGGAAAAACTTCTTTTTTTTTTCCTTCTTTTCTTCTAAAAAATCAAATGAAAGTTAGTATTGGAAGGTATATATGTATTTATAAGTAGACCCAGGAGACTTTAATGAAAGGGATCCCTCCTTTCTCTGACTTCCTACTTTCTTTCAAACAAATTTGTTTCTTGAAATTATCATCCCTTAAAGAAAGAAAGAAAAATAAACTCTACAAAAATAATAAACGATTATTCTACTCGTAGCTATAAAATGCTCCAAATTGTGTTATGATAGATGATACAAAAAATCAGACATATTTATAAATAATACCCCCTCTAATCTACAAATTTTACCCATGCGTGAATCAGAATTTGATATGAACATGTTCATAAAAGCTCTTTTCAGTATAATGGATACCAGTAGTGGTACCAACGTACACATGCCAATTGTAATAAATAAAACAAGAATAAAAATTGTTTTATATATATATTTATAAAAGAGGTCATACAATTACTGAGCTAACCCCTTCCCAGCCCGTAAAAACAACCCTTTACGTTTTATATGTTTAGTCGGAAAAAGAATCAGAATACCAATACCAATTTTGGTACCTGAGTGATAAATAATATATATTATAAATAAAGTCATAGAATATCATTCATTAATAAACTTGCAATGATTTTTCACTAAAACAGACATCACTTTTGAAGCAATATTTCTAACTTTTCCTCCTTGAAAATGAATGTAAAGCACTTGACATAATATCGAATGAGATAACAATATATACATATATATGTATATAATCCTTTCCCTTTTGATAAAATGCCAGTCAATTTTTTTATATTTCTCTACATATTTTGTACGTATGTTTGTAAGTTGGTAGAGACTATTAAGGAGTGGAAAAGCACTTCAGGTTTTGAAAGAAATGATGAGAGAGAGAGAGAGAGAGAGAAAGAAAGAAAGAAAGAAGATCACCCCTTTCCAAAGGACATTGATCCCAATCATATTCTTCTTCTTCTTCCATCTTGAGCCTTTCTTTCCTATATTTTTTTTCTTAATTGAAATCAAATTAACAACACGGGTGCTATCACCTTTCTTATTTGTTTGTTGTTTATTTGTATGCCCTTTCTTTTTCATGTAAAAGACACGATGACGAACTTGATGAGAAGGATGGTACTAAGAGAAAACCAAATATATACATATCTATTTATATTTACAAACCATTCCACTAATGGTAAGGTAAATATGTAAACCCCTACTGTTTGCTTAATGTTCTTTTACTTTTTTTATAAGAAAACGAAGGAATGAATGCACTAGAAATAGCCACGAACAAGGAGTCAAATCATTTTATATTACATATGTATCGATATATTACCATTGGCAATATAACCAATAACCATGCATCAAATACAGGGTTGATAACACTATGTATGTATATAAATAGTTTAATAAACAATGGTTTATATACAGTTAATCATTTGTTAAAAGCTGGATATGAAGATATTCAATAGTAATAATAATATCATCAAACTCCATTAAAAATTTTGTGGATAATAATTTATTTATTAACTCCCAACATGTCGAATGGGCTATATGCTATGCATACCTATCTACTTTGAAGAAAAAAGATGGAAAACAAGCAGTAAAAAGGTATATATGTACATTATAAGCAGATATGAATGAACTCTCTATCAATAAATTATACATAGATGGGTGAATTTTAAAGAAAAAGAAGAAAAAAAAAAACTCCCAATATTTGCTGATGTTGTAATACTGATAATAATCATATGCAGGGAATGTCTTGAAAAATAAGCATTTACCTACTCACAAAAAATAATAATAATCTACAAACCAAATTATGGTTTATAAATTATGATCAGGTTCTTTTCTTTTTAAATATCAATTGAATAATATATAATTTCTAATCATTTTTTTTTCTTTGGATGTAGTATTCGTTACATGGTTTATTCATAGAACAGGTACATATATGTATGTTAGTTGAACCATGTAATAATTGATTGTAAAATGTAATTAGTAAGCTAGATAGTTGAAATGGATGTCATGATAAGGAGGGAGAGAGAGAGAGATTAGAAAATACATATATATATAGAGAGAGAAACCAAAGGGTTAACGAAGAATGATGCTAGGGAAATTTTTTAAACCCACGTAGAAATTTTTCAAACAGGAGAAGGAAAAAACCCAATATTTAATTGAATATGCCAAGAAAAACAAGATGAAAAATATATGGGTTGTAAGTATGTAGTTTGAAGAAAAATGAGTAAGGGGGGGGGGGGGAGTTGTGAGTAATTTTCATTAAGATTTACATATATTTATATATATTAACATACAAGAATAAAAATCTTCATTTGAGAGAAAAAAAATTATCAATGTGTGTACTTATTAGGGTTTAAATCTCGGTACCCAGTTTTCTTGGGATTTCTTGGGGTCTACTACTACCTACAAGAAACTCTTGGAAAATCATTCTTTTAACTATTTCAATAGTATAAGCTTCCTTGTACAAAGTTCAATAAATGAAAAGTTGATATTCTACATATTGATTCTTCAGTTGAGATTAAAAGCTTTTAACAGTTTCTGCCCAGCAAATGCTTCACTATTTATATCGACAAAAATTACTATTTGCACAACGAAGTACCAAAATCTTTGGAATTCTTGATTTTTTTTTGTTTTCTTCTTTTTTTCATTCCTGTATTTGGGACTTATGTATTTATGCTTCAGGACCAGTATGTGATATTTCATATATATTTCTATAAATGGAGTTACTATTTTACATATTACATAAATGCATTACATGTATACATATATATATATGCTTAATTAAACAAGGTGTATATTAACCATTGGAATTCACTAATTACCTATAATTATTGATGATTCCTAATACAAATATCGTTTATGATAGAGTCAAATTTCTTTGATCTTTCACGAATATAGAGTAAGGCTAGCTTAACTTTTAATATTTTTCTTATTAAAACGTATAGTACATTACTTAAATTTCACAGTATTTATTATTTCCCAAAATTTAGAAGAAAAAAAAAGAAATTGCCTAAGATCTTCCCGGGAAATGAGAAGCCCAAGTATTTACATGTATAGGTACGTGTGAAGAAGTTAATTTGTGTCAACATATATTAGCTTAATGAAGGCAGGACCTAATAAGACTCTACCTTTTAAAATTCTTACGATTTATTTCTTATAAATACTTAGAAGAGAACAAAAAAAATCTTTGAAATTTTATTATTGTTGAATTAATCCATATTTGGTTAAAAAATGTTTCACTTCATCACTATCTGACTTATCATCAGAATCATCATCTTATCGAAAAATGTATTTGATAAATACACTTTATCAATAAGATATAATTTAATATCTTCTTTAAAAAGAAAAATGAAAAAAAAAAAAAAAACATTTTTTAGATCTTCATTGACCCATCCAAATTTGGGAAGACGATGTTGTTATGAGTATATCAGGAGAAAAAAGATTAAGGTTCAAAAATTCTATATATATTATTTTTTTCCTCGTATTTTTGAGCAATCATTTTAACTAATGATCTTATACCTAAATAAAGCATTCTAAACTCTATGACACAAAAAGTCAAAGTTTTGTTCAAACCCTTTCATAGCACTTTTATTTTAATGTTCATGTAAATACCTCTTTAGATTGAGTATGCTTTGTATGTACATAGATACGGGTCAATCTCATTCTATGTCAACTCAGCATTATAAACAGGATGAAAAATATGACTTGAGGCATAGATTATGTACCTATATGCATGTACTTCACAAAAATATATAATTTTACGTTGGGAGTAAAAATCAATTAACACACAATATATATATATATATATATATATATATATAGACTATAATAATAAAATACCTTTGAAAAAGCGTTATTGGATCGAAATAAACTTCTACATTGGGATACATTTATTGAAGAAAAAAAACGAGTTTTTCATAGATTAGCGCCTTATATTACCATTATTATTATTTTTATGCTTTTCCTTTCCTTTTTTTTTCTAAAAATAGATATCCATTTTGCACATATTTTATTAATGGCTACACTCTTAGAAAATGCTGACTACATACTATGTACATGCATCTGTAGTTCTAAGGGTCTATATGTAGAGCATATCAAAGCTTTAAAATCATGATTCATTTCATGTCAACTCAACATTGATTTAATTATTTACATGTAGATACATATGAATGAAATCTTCTATCCAATGAGAAAAGAGTCTTCTTTAATTTGCAAAATAACAACGATATCTACATAACTCAACATTTTTTCCCCCTCTTCATTAATAATTTCTTTTAAAAACATAAAAGAGCTCTGCCTCTCTCTTATGATGGTGTGATATTTTTTTGCATGTGTCAATTTGACACACAATACTAACCCGCTCTTTTCAAAAATAAAGTTTACCTCATATCATTCACAAAAGAAAAAATATAAATCTTTGTTACACTACATGATGAAAAGAATAGCCTAGTCTGATATTCAATTAAAAGGAAAAAAAAACTTTTTAGATAATAGTAATAATATAAGTAATTAAAAACTTCTTTTTTTTTTTTTTTTGACAAACAAAATAATAACATATCTTTATAGATGTGGTTTTTTGCATGTATAAACCTACCCACGTGCATCATGCAAGAGCAACAACCAAAAAGAACTTTCATTACGAAGAACTAAAATTAATAATTTTAATTAAAGATATTTTATATTTATTTCTATCTACTGGCCAAGAATTCTAGGTACATAATATGTACTCATAACTACGTTTACTAATCCATTCCTCTATGGATATTTAAAGAAAATAATAACTCTTTTATGAGATAAATATATATTTATGTAAGAAACCCTCTTGTATCTTCAATTATTATTATTATTATTATTACATACATATTATATATTATAAAGGTGGCTTCCTTTAACTCTACATATATATTTATGGTAGGTAGGTTGTTGAGACGCGTTGCCAAGATTTACTTACATATGTAAGTACTTCCCCATGTCTTTAACTACTCTGTCTCTAGAAAGTTTTTTTTTTTTTTTTTCATATCAGAATATGATGAAGTTGGAAATGTTGGCTTCACTGTCTATTGATTCCAATTCCCCTTTGGTTCAGCCCCTTAAAAGTCATTATTTCCCATCAAATACAAATAAGAGGCGGTGTCCCCCCCCCCTCCTCCTCAAAATATGGATCAAAGCACTGTAACATTTGAATTCTGTATGAATTCAAATGATGGGTATTATTTACATCCATAGACATTTTATATGTAAGTATGTATGTAGACAAAAAGCCCCTAAGGCAGTTCTTTTATATATATATATAAATCTCTCTATTGCTTTATTTGCTCCGTAGAATGTAGACTTTCAGCAAATAAAATAAATGTGTCTAACGGGTTGATTTTTATGTTTGAGAACAAATAACAAAAATATTTCATATTACATATGTATGTATTATTAGAAAATGTTTAATATTTTTCGTCTAGATAAACATTTCTTATATATATATATATATATATATATATATAACCGCTTATTCCCCTACTGTTTAGATTGGATATTATAAAAGTCTAAAGAGAGATTTTTTTTTATTAGTTGTCCTCTTGAGAAAAAATAATAATCGACTAAAATAAAATAAAAAACGAAACGAAAGAAAAACTTTCCTCATGTAGGTAAAAGAAAAAATAGGACACCCACAAGGTAAAAAAAAAAAAAACCAACTATACGTGACACTTCTGATTAACTAATTCTCTTCTTTCTTTTTTTTACTACATCATTACCTATACCTACCTATATAGTATTACCCTTTAAAAAAATGCACATTTAAAGGCCATTAAAACACATTCATTAAAACATCTCAATAGCAAAGAATTTACATAAATTATTTAGGTATAATGATGCACGTTCAACAAATAAGTGATATTTGTATGTTGGATATTTAAGCAAATATCCAAGTACGTACTTTCATTGTGTGTATGTAAATAAGCTGTTTGAGATATTTTTCATATTTACAACGATTTAGTATAATCCTTTTTCCTTTTTTTTTTTGTACTTTTATGTATGAATAATAATGAATAAAATAATTACTCAAAATATGCTCATGTGTCAAGAAATTTGAATAAACCAATGATGATTAAAATAATGACCGTATTTGATTATACATTAAACTTTCCTTTGAAAAAAAAAATACTTTCTACATGTTTGACTTAGGAACAGAATCAAAAACCTTTTATACAACAGGTAGATATCTACGTAACTTTATGTATAGCTAGGTATATGGTTATGATGATAAGGATGTTATCATGAAATTGAGTGGTTTCATGGTGGCATTTTCTATGTACCTTCTTATAAAAAATAATGAATCCATATTGTTTGTAAACATCTTTAAAGCTAATCTCCTAAATAGAAATTAGACTTATATATATATATATATAGCTATTCAATAATGAGTCAGTGTGAATTAACTTAATTTTTGAAAAAGGAATCACAATACGAATGTACTTATCACAACCATAAAGTTACATCAATCAGACAAATGTCGATAAAATAGATATACATACAATTAATTTACTTGTTATAGCAATATTGTTAAATATGAAGTTAAGAGTTATAACTAGAGTTCTGCTAGAAGAACAACTCCCTGTGAGTGTCAAAACCACGCCTGAGATGACTTCATAAAAGACATGGTAACACTGTAGAACATCATGTCAGCTCATAGAGTGTCCTCTTATCAATCAATTATGTTTTATCTCAATGCAACTTTTATATAATCCATTTGAGCACATCGTGACGAAAAGGAAGAACGGAGTCATTCCCCATAAAACCTGCCTTTTATGGCACATTTTCATAGAAAAGTGTATGAACTATGCATATTTTACTCATTCAAAACTAATGTATCCAATAGATGTGTCCTCACAGAGAGTTATGAAAGAATGATGACAGCTTTAAAAACAAAAACAAATACATGGTACGACAGATTACCAATTCATACTTTTTGGAGTGATAATCGCTCACTACTAATGAGCTCTTTTTTTTTATTGCAGCTCTAGTTATAACCGATACAATAAGTTGATAAATTAAAGCTGCTCTCACGATACTGCTCCTTATTCAATTACTTTTCTGGATCTAACATTAAGATACGAACTCTAATTTTATAACCATAAAATAGGTTCACAACAATAAATAATGCACAAACGAATCAATTGTACCTCTATCTAACTGGTGATGGGGTCAATATGTGCCATATTGAAATGTAACCCATATTTAAAGTGAATAAAATACTTTATTCTGGGAAGGATAAATATTTGAATTTCGAATATTAAATTTGTACGCGAGCACAGAATTAGGTCTATTTTGCTTGGGTACATTTTAAAGTGAAGTGTTAGACATTTAAGTATCTTGGTTTGAAATTAAAATATTTATCTTATCTATCTATAAATCAATTTTTTTTAAATAAAATAAAGGACGTATTAACAATTGAAGACTGTCTCGCTCTCAATGTTTGATCTCAATTATGTATGTAGAGTTACAACTGTCACTCTACACCACATCAAAAATGAGTCAATTTCTACGACTCCATATCTTAAAAGGAGCTAAGACTCCGCAAACAAAAAAACAAGAAGAATCATAATATTTATCTATGCGAAGAATTCATTAGTACACTAATCTTTCTGTTTGTAATAGGGGCCATTAAGGAAATGGCTTGCTAATTATTGTCATACTCAAAATATGGGAGTACAAATGACTGTAATATATAAAAATATTTTACACACATATGTAGAGAAAAGTTAATTTAAAACTTGTTTGTAAAGTCAATGAAAATGATAATTATAAGGCAATGGAGAAGAAGTAGGAGGATCATTTCCAATATAAAAAGTTATACGTATGTATGTATGCATTAAACTGAAATGACAATGCAGAAATAAATCCTTTTCAGAGATTACTTAAATCCACATATTATTGTAAAAAGTATGGAAAAATTGCGTAAATAAATAAATAGAAATTTAATATCATTACACTTTTCAATTCGACAAATTTGAATTTGTGGACATGCATGAATTACTATGAGAGTTATTTACTATTAATTTTATACAAATACATTTATGTAAGTAGCAGTTTAAAAGTTGCAATATATTCACTCGTAAAAAATTGCATCATAATATTACCCTTATCAAAAGGAATGTCATGCTGAAGGCAAATAAAATGTCAGGAACAAATTAGTGAATATTAATTGAAGAGTCATAGAATCTCAATTTGAAATGTGAGTGCGGGGGATCAAAACTTATTTGATGTTTCTTCCTCACATATGTATACATATATATGTAATTAATATAAATGACGTCATGTGAAAAGGTATAAATAGACATACATATAGTATTTGTACATAAATCAATATTTAATACTTCAAGTCTTACCATAATTGAAGGAATATATGTGGGGAGGGTTTGAAAGTAATGGAGTGATGAGGTGTAATGACGTAGTAGAAAGAAAATGACTCCAAAAAGGATTCCAAGAAGGATGCAGACTCCTCCACAAAGAATACAGAGAAGAACATATTTCTTGGTGACTCGTTTCCACCAAGTCTTTTTGAGATCTTCATGACTTTGATTACTACTTGGATGATGATGATGGTGGTGATGATGAGAGAGGGGGGCTCGCTCTGAATAGAGTCTTGAGTCTGTAAAAGAAAAAGGAGCAGATTGTTTTATTTATTTATGTATGTAAAAAATAAAGAATAAAAAAGATCAAAGATGTCTTAGAAAAAAGAAGCAAAAACATAAGTATACAAAATATTATAAATGCCACGTTTTTTAATAAAAAAGAAATAGAGTGAGATGAAACGATAGGAAGTTTTCTTAGATCATACCTACTTTGTACGAGTAGATTATATGAATATCATACATAAATTATAAATAACATTTATCCTAGTACTCTGAGCATTTCTTTATGTACATATGTCAGAAAAAATATATGTATATAATTCAAAGCAATTTTTATAATCAGTTCAATAAAATATATATTAAAAAAAAAACATAATTTGTTTTGAGATAATATATAGATATGATGTCATTTAAATTGGAGAAAATTCATGGATGTAACTGATACAAAAAAGTCGCTCGTGGTTTGTCACATAACCAAAGGATAAACTTAGTGATAGGAATGGAATTATAGACAGACTTTCAAAAATTATATTACTTTTTTTCATATACATGAACCCATGACTTACTCTCCCTCTCAAAGACCAAAAAACACATTTATTATTCAAAAAATACAAACTCTACTAACTAATGTAGTAAATTACGAATATCAGGCAGCGATATTCACTGTATCTCCAAACATTTTCTTTTCATAGAACCAGAGAGAAAAAAAAAACAAAAAAACTACCGAAATTTACTGGATGTTTACCCTTTACAAGATTCCCTTAAATTGTTGAACTATTCTTAATTCATTACGCTACAAAGTAGTTAGCCAATGTTCACTCCTTAACAGAATTGGATTCAAGATCTACATACAATCAGGGTTAACAACACTAATAATAGAAAAAGTAAATGGATCAACAACAGTTGACAAAAAATACATGCATAGCAATTATTGTTGTAGTACGAATACCATTTTGCAAAAAGGACAAATTTAAAATTTGTAAATTTTTTATTACTTTTGATTTAATTATATTGCAGATTTTTTTTGTTCAAATGGACAACAACATACATTCCACGCAACCTTCCTATATACACATCCTTATTAATAATTTTAACTAATATTTACGAATGCTACCACCAATAATTAGTATTTAATCATTTTTACTCATACACTGAAATATGTGCATTCAAATTTCAAGTACTTATGTACTTGAAATCTATCTATAATAACATTTACAAAAAAACACATCTTCTCTATGAACATTTGTACCTCTTTGTTGTGTACAAGTTGCAATAAAAAAATGAGATGCAGCATTTTAAATGTCATATTTAAGAACCTTTTGATATTATAGCGATAATGCAATGATTAACATTCTATGAAATGTTCAATATGATATTCTTAAGGGTCTAATTTTTAATTTAAAAAAAACAAAAAACTAATGGATATGTTCTCCTTGGCCCATCACAAAAAATAAGTATTCACTCTTAAATAAGTAAAATGTCCTTTACCAAAATGAAATTTTAGTAATAACCTCAATGTATGCTTTGTAATTAAAATGTCTGACCATTATATGTATGTCGACATAAGACGATAATACACTTACAAATTTATTGTACTGTAGCATTAATTCCCTTCCAATATTAAAAATAAGGGGTAAAATTACATCCAACTCTTCTCTCAAAATATTCAAGAATATAAAGTTGTGAGCTTTTCCCTACTATCTATGTATGTATACGAAACCTTCTTAAAAAATAAAAAAAATGGTTAGGAGTAAAACTAATAGAAGTGGGTAAAAGTTTAGAAATTACATTTTTAAAGCAAAGGTTTGTATATTTTGTATGTATGTATTTCTTTTTCTAATTACTTTAGAATACGTATTTTATTTTATTTTCCTTAACCAAAGGTACAAAGTAAGTGGATTAGAAAACTTTTTTGAGAGTGAGTGGGGAAAAAATTGACTTTAATTTATTTCATGTTTTGTTTTTTTTTTCAGTAGAAAATTTAAAATTTGTGTATGCTTGAAAAAGTGATACAAATGTACCATGGCATGGAAATGGTATAAACCCTGAAATGATTTCACAAGAGTCTGAGATTCACATATACATGTAGGTATATACTTAATACTATATATATATATATATATATATATATATATATATATATATATATATATATATATATATATATATATATATGTATATAAACCTAAATACCTATATGGGTACAAGGGTATTAAGATGCTTGATATTCATCTCTTTTTGTTTTCTCATAGTATGTCGCAGTGGTTTTTGTTTAGGTTACCAACAACTTCATCAAGGATAGATGATAATTAGGATAATTAAGCTGATACATTGTTATTTCTTGAGAAAAACTAATTAAAAAGCATCAAAGCAGAGTTGTATAGTGTGTATTTCAACTAATAAGTAGTACGATGTACATCTCTCTTAATTTTGATGATAATGTAAAATAAAGCTCCAATATTGAATCTTTTCCTTAGACCAATTCCAGCATTATTAAAGAAGAAGAAGAGAAAGAAAGAAAGAAAGAAAGAAACGCACCGTTAAAATCTTGTTGTGGAAATTACTTTTCCGTTTTGTTTTGTTTATTTTTCGACGAGTCACGAACATTTATGTATGTATTTAAGTAAATATATACATGAAGGGGTTAAGACTGGGTCAATCCGTCTTTAATTTACGACTATTTTTTATTGCACATTGAATGAGTCTTAGAAATTTGTAGAGTCATACCTATGTATATACATAGATATATATGGGTATACCTTGAAATGGAATAAAGGAAGTCGGAATTTGTTTCTTAAATTGCTGTTGAGTTTTTATGATAGGGGGTATTAAAGAGTCTACTTTTGATTAAAGTTGTAAAAAAAAAAAGATAAAAATAATTCTCAAGTAGATGGTTCTCTTCTTACGAGCTATACTAGATCCTTTGCTCCCAAACTATGTTATTAAAACAAAGTTATGTACATTAGAGATAGGCAAAGAAAGAGTAACTTTGACTGTCATTTCATTGACGTCAAACTCTGTACCAAAAATAATTATATCCCTCAGTTTACAACAAAATGAGTCACTATCTAACTTGGTAAAAAGTTAATGAGCAGCTCTCTGGATTTCATCTAATGTTTGTTGGAGTATCGTTTGATTTTTGATGAGACTTATAGTATACCAAGACGAATTTTTATATGAAACTGATCTAGCCCTTATAATGACCTGTCTCAAAGAAAAAATATGTACATATATAGTGTAAGAAATTTATAAATAAAAAAAGAGTCGTAATTTGAGACATCCCTGATATGTAAATATTGGAACAGAGTTTTATTAACTGAAAAAAACAGAATTGAATTAATTCAAGCAATACTTGAAAAGTAACTTCCTTTTATAGCTCATAATAATAATTATTATTTGTGAATTTTTCTACCAATAGAAAGTGTTATCATCATTTACATATGTACGCACAAAAGTTGTAAACCTATCTACCAATCTAGGTATGTACATAAATGGTTTCAACTCTGACATTATACGATTTTTATTGTACCATAGGAGATTGCAATGTTTCACTTGTTTGACAGATTTCTTTTCTTTTCTTTTTTCCCTTTTTGAATAAACAACAAAGTATGAGCATATTTTTTTTATTTTAATAATATGCATAGGGACTGCAAACTATTGTTAATAAATTATTTTTTTTTCCTATAAGCACCCCGTATATAGGTACATACAGTACCTATAAACCTAGGTATAAGCTAAATATTTATTGAATTATTCATTATATTATATATAAGTACATATTTACATAGGATCAGCGTTCAGCTCTTTTTTTTTTTTTTGCATGTTGATTTTTTCTTTCTTTTTGTAGTCATTATTTATGCGAATCGTTGGAGTAGTTGTTGTTTTAAAGAAGAAGAAATGATGCGAATTATGGTTTCTACTTCATTCATGTAAGCCCCCCACAGTGAGACGTCTATCGTTTTTATTTTTTTTTAAGAGAGAAATTTTATATCGTACCTTAATATTATTTTTTTAGTGTGTTTATAGTTATATATATTTATAATAAAAATGAATCAAATTTCTATAGGAAATACAAATATGTACTGCTAATGTGCAAAAGAAAAAGATTATGCAAATATGGACAAAGATATTTGTACCTATCAAAAAATCAATTTGTATTCAATAAAGATCTTATAAATACCTATTTCTGGAAATAAAATACTTATTTACTAAAAGGAATTCTCTTTCACGAAATTCATACTCCAAAGATTGATGTCAAAGGAGGAAATCATTGGAATGCATTAGCATTTGTTTTGCTTTGTTTGTTTTTTTAATATATAATTTTGCACAAATGATTCAAAGGTTTTCACGCCTAAGAAACATAAAAAAAAGAAGATTTTTAATAAGTTTTTGCAAAATGAACTTGCCTTTGCAAAAGCTGATAAACCAATCAGTAACATGTAGTAGATATGTAGGCACTCAAAAAATAGCTTATCTTTAAATACATATCTACTTAATATATAGACAGAAATGAACCCTCACATCAGGAGCAAAAACAAAAACAAAAACAAAAAAAAGTTATTAAAAAGGGAAATCTTCAAGAGAGTTAAAGGAATATGAATCTTAGATTATGAACGGTAAAAAAATGCTTAAAAATCGTGACATTTAAGCATTAATAATATATCAGCAAATACATACAAACATAGATATGTGTGTATATTTATAGACAGGTAGTAGTGAGAACAGTTACATACCTTTGCATCTGATAGGAATGTGTTGTCCAATGGAATATAAAGCATTTGCTATGTTTGAAAACGAATTTGTAGAATCATATCATAACTCAGAATTGGAATGCATTTTGTATTTTTATTATTTATGTGTTGTGATCTTTATATAAATATAAAAATTTTTACTTGGGACTTTGTGAAAATTTTGTATGTCATTTCTAAATGAACAGATCATTATATGTACAAGTATTTAAAAACAAAATCATTATTTTGATTATATATGCTTATATTTTTTGTAAATATGTAAAAAATAAAAATCTGAAAGCTTTCCACTATTTTTCTCCCTCTCTCCTTTCTCATATTCTTTTTCTTTATTTTTTTTACATCATTTTTTGTTATTTTTAAAAAATATAGATATAATCTCCAAAAAAGCCCCCTAAAATAAGACAAATTTTCTATAAGAAAGGTCCATTTTTTTATATATGAATATTTATACATAATTACTTTATTAAAGAAAATAGAAATAATATTTTAAAGGATATTTAATAATATGCATACATATTATTTATTCAAGGTGTGTTGAAATTATGTAAATACTTTGTTGACAATTAGTCATAATTATGCTTATGTGTACATAATTGTAAATTTACATACACTTTGTACTTATAGCAAGAAAAAAAAAGACATTAAATATATATATATATATTTTAAAAGTATAAAACCTTGTAGTATCTACACTTACACAGTAAGGGGAAAAGTCCTTTTAAAGAGCTAACATATGTTCCTAATTAAAGACATATATACTTCATATTTAGCGCATATGTAGATTATGGAAGTCAAGATAACTCATTACCTGTAGTTCCTTTAAATATATGTACAACCATTGAGTTCAAACTAAAATATGTAGTAATTATTACAAAAGATATGGGAATAGAAAAAAAAATTTTTTTTTTTTTTACTTTTACATTATAAAATGTTATTTATGGTTTTGAAAGGGTGATTTTTCATAGCCTTGACGTCATTAGTGTACCCTCACAACTAAATAGGTATGCACATACATACCATTCATTGGTCTTTATCTATCTCGTAAAGATGATGGTAAATAACAATCATCTGTTTTGAATACGGGAACCTTGAGCATAAGAACCATTAATTACAGATTTTGTTGTTGATTCGTTGTTCAGAAACCATATTTTTCCCCCTTTTTTTCATGGAGTATGTATCCAATAATATATACAGGGGTTTATATTTGGAAAGTATACATATTAATTACTAGGTTAAGTTGAAGTATTTCTGTACATATATATATATGGTATATATATACCAAGAACCATTTCCTTTTGAGAGGAGTACCCCCAAAATGTTACTTAGTTATGAGTTCAATCTCTTTATTATCTTTCAGCGTTTTTTTTGTTTTTTTTTCAAAAAAGGCTTATTCTTTTTTTCTTTTTTTTAAAAGATGAAATGAATAACCCTTAAATTTTCCATTCAAGGATTTGAAAGTGTATTTTGAAAAAAAAAAAAAAGGAAAAAAAAACCAAATTGATTCAAGAGATCAATACTTTAAATTTCATTGTTGTTTAAAGTAATCATACTTGAATTGAGCTCATTAATAGTCCTTAATAACATACTGTTTGATAAATAATAATTTGGAATATTATAGGGAGTCCCAATTTTATCAAAAATAACTTGAAGTTGATACAATAATGAACTGTATATTATACAAGGCGGTAAATATTTGAGTTTTAAACACTTCACTTTAAAAGTAATTATTATTTATCTAGTATTTACTCATACAGTAGTAAATTATTAAACTGTAAGGTAAACAAATACTTTAAATAATCGATTTTGACGAGAAACAAGTACAAAATTAATTAATGTCTTTAGAAATTAAGTATTTACCCAATGTACATATAATATTTTTATTTATTTATTTCTTCTTATTCTTTTATCTATAAAAGTCACTTATTATAATTACCTGAGTAACTTGTGCGATAATAAATAAAATGTATATCGCATTAATATTGCTCCTAAAACTAGGCCTGCTAAAAACAAATACTTTTTTAAAAATAAAAGACCAATAATAAGTCACGCTTCATTGAAGCTTCTTTTTCTTTTACTCATGTGAAGTCCTCAGGTGTTATTCATTAGCAAACAAAAGCCTTTCAAAAAAAGACTACTTTTTGACATTTGCATATCCTTTTCTTCTCCATGAATTATCTCGGTTAAAAAAAATATGTATAACTAAATATGTATAACGATGCATTATTTTGAAAATAATGTAATTTTGTAGCCCATAAAGTGATGTGATCTCATAAAGTTGGTAAAAAAAATAGTGAAACACTTAAGAAAAGGCTCTTTAAAAAATTTACAACCAACAAGATATATCTACATATAATGCTGAGTATAAAGCACTTTATCATATAAAAACAAATCAAAATGATTAAAAAAGCACATGCAAACGAGGTCATTAAAGTTTATGTATACATAAAGCTATAAGAATCAACCATTTTTTACTATTGTAAACATTTACATATAATAAGGGACACATTTAGTAGCAGTATTCAGAAGTTGTAGCTTGAATCATATAATATAATATATACATTAGAAGCAAACAAAAATCCATGTAAACCTTTTTTTTTTCTTTTGTAAATATATGTATGTTGTGACGTGTATAACTTAATGCTTTTATTAATAGAGTTATAAAATTTTTAAAAGCAAAAAACAACAACAACATATTAATACTTTTGTAAGTAAGAATAAGTTTTTTTCTTCTCTTCTTCCTCCTCCTATCTCATTACAAATTCTACTCTCTGTATAATCATATGTAGTTATAGAAGCACTGTGTTTTGTTTTTTTAATGTATATACATAAATATATATATATATGATGTTTACATTGAATTAATAGCAAAAACATTGAAATGTTGTTTACCTCAATTCTCATACTCATATGTGTAGGTATAGGTATGTATAAAAAACCTTTATGTTTAAATAATAGGTAGCTTATAAGTAGATTGAGGCTCCTTGGTAGAGAAAATGGATTGTGTATATGCATATAAGCATACATTCATTCCATGTATGTCGGTTACTATGATCAATCATGGTATTAAGTACATTCATAGAACAACTTTCACTGACATAAATATATCGAGAAAAGATATATAACTCCATGTAATAAGCCATGTATTATTATTATTATTATTATTATCATTACTCAAAATATGAATCTGTCAAGTGAAGAGTGATTCCTCGTCTCAAAACATGCCTTAAAAAGATGGCAAAATATGTATAAATGTAGTTTCTTTATATACTTAAATATTTGTCACGGGTGTTGTTTTTGAATCATATTTTTTTAGGGGTATAAAAGATTCAATGATATTTAAAAAGAATATAGGGGCATATATTTGCAGACCTATGTAAGCCTATTACCATATGAATGTTTCTATGCCCATAAACTCTCCATAAAAAGTCATACCTATACATAAATAATGAAAATCCTTCGATGAATGTCCGATGAACAAATGATATTTGCTCCTGAATGATTTGGAATGAAAATAAATAAATTATTTGATGTTTGAAAATATCATTAAAATGTTTTGCAAAACTGGACGTAGATATTTTTTTCATTGAAGGTACTAAGCGGTTGAGTCTTGGAATATCACCAATAACTCCAGATTCAATTATTGGTATAACATGAATAATATTTCATATCTAATTCTTCATTTTCAAAATTTTAAAATATCCAATAAACTACACTAATATTATTTTATTGATAAAAATTGTTCATCTCCACTTTGGATTGTACATCCCTGTTCATAGTATTACCACTCTATTACGCCTTATACACTAATTATTTATGATAAGTTTATAATTTTTGCAATTTTTAGGAAATTTTTTTTAACATTATTGGATTAAAAGAAAGAATTTCTATTTTTTATAAAATCCCTATTTTTGAGACATCAGTTAAAAAGTATGCTGAAATATTTTGATAAAGCCACTGAGTGACTTTTTAAACAGTTGTTTCATTTTTATGATCTTTATGCAAAAAAAAAAAAAAATAAATAAACATAGATTAACACTTTTTCGATGACACGTTTGTGAGACTCGGAGGTTCATATACAACGAAATTTCTTCATTGTATTCATTGATTACGTAGGGAAAAAAAAAGTTGTTAAAAGACTCAAAAAGAGAATTCAAAAACTATATTATTAATAATATTAATATTAATGACTTCCAACATACTTTGATTACAAAGAAAAGGATCCACCATTTTTTTAAATTATAGTGTATTTTCACTATAAGCAACAAATTTAAATATATATATTTATATATAGAAAAAAAAAAGCCACTCAATCAAGATAAGCCATCTTGTTTATAAATCTTCATTATAATTAAACACCTCCAGTCCATCTAGAGTCTAATTATAGACTCTAGATACTCAAAAAAAAAAACCTTTCATTATAAGGGTTTATATTGTATAAATGTTGTTATATCTTATATCAACTTATTCAGTCAAAAATATATGTACCTACCTACCTATGTATTTGTATAGAGAGGAGCTATACCCACTCAATACATCATCATTAATTGTATGATTATATAAAGTGTGAATCGTCAATTGCACAAATTAGAGCTTTAATGAAGCAAAGCAATTAAAGCAATGCACTTAATAATAACTACATTCTAGATAAGTATATACCATATATTTTATATACATATATCTGTTCATTGACGATACTGTACATTATATTTTTTTTTTTCGTTTGTGAGTGTTGAAAATTTCATTTTAAATCTCGTTGCATTTTATATTTATATTTTTGCAATTTCCTCCCTCTATCCAAAAAAAAAAGAAAGAAAAAAAAGAATGAATTATATTTAAAAAAACTGAATTTATGAAATAAAGAATTGCATATCTCTTGCCAAGTTTTTGACTATTGAATAATACAAATTGATTTGGTCAACACTTTCTTTCTAAGTATATTGCAAATATTTTTTGCATTTATGCGCCTATAAATATGGATATCAGTGTTTGATTTTTTTTTTTTTCAAATAAAAGCAGGTCCTTACATACGGTATAGAATTTTGGTTTCTACTTAATATTATACACTGAGAATAATTTATGTTCATACTTAATTATGGAATGAATAGAGACTCTTACATGAAAAATCCAACAATGGAAAGATTTTTTTGGATATGTCAGTGACAGTACTATAATGACTATGAATAAATATGACTAAAATGTGTTGGTGAGTTGGTTTTTGTTTTGGTGTGAGAGAGTTTTTTCTTAAGAAGTTGGACCGAATCAGTATGAAAACAACATTAGGAATCATAACATCAGTTCAAATAAAAATGTTACTGTACTAATTTTTATATAAACATTATAGAAAAAAATATTTTTTGTGTGTATATCACGTCTTAATCCATTTTGTTTAAAACATATTTTACTTTTAGGTTTTTTAGTCAAATTTCTTTTTTTTTATCATTTTCTGTAAGTAATATTTAAAAAAAGTATTATTACATGATTTGTATAAAAAATTCTGTTGAATTTTATACCATGTTTATACAGTGTTTCTTTGTTTGTTTTTTGCTCTGAAATCAAAAAACATTTAAAGAGCTTTAGTTTGTTTTTGTTTTCTCTAGAAAAGGTAGAATAAAACTGATCTTGAGATGTTTGTGTGTTTTTATAAAGGCATAAGTAAAAATTGCCGACTTAGTATTTTGTACATTGAAAAAGTTTTAACCTACATTGTTGCTTTTTTTTTTTTTTTTGAAAGATTGCAGAAAAAATAAAAAAATGAAATAAAAGTTCGATTTTATGTTCTTGATGGTTCCTGATGGTTAAAGAAAAAACTTGTTATCTAAATTTGATATATATAAGCATTATTTATATATATATATATATTATTTTTTAAAAAAACTTATCAGTATTTTTGGCAAATACATAGATGGGAAATTAAATTCTAATGAATTTTTTTTTGTTTATCAAACGTATACATTGTTTAAAATTTTTTCATGTTCGTCTACGTGTTTTTAAGTATATATATATATATAGATATCTATTTATAAACATACAATTGGTATATCCAAGCAACAAGAGAAAAGAAGAAGATAAATATCAAAGATGAATGTAAAGATTCAAACATATATTTGCAAACTCTTTAAAGCAAAATCCATTAATATGTATAAAACAAGAAGGAAGAGAGATTTGCCAAGTTTGTTTATAATAAACAATATAGGTAAGTATGCCTAAATAATATTAATAAATAAAATCCATACTACCCAGTTGGTGTCTGAAAATATGCAATTCATTTATTTTCAATATATAAACTACTGTAAAGTAATTTGAAGCACAATATATGCACTAGTACCTTGAATTAAAATAAGGCAATCAATGATGAAGAAAATATTTCTCAATAGTCTAATAATAATCAACATTTAATTTAATCGATAAAACAACGTACGGTAATTTTTTTTTTTTTAAATATAGGAAATGAAAGAGAAAAAGAAACTCCCATATTTTTTAAAAGAAATTGGGAAAAATATTTAAAAAGTTTACAAGCAGAACATTACTTTAATTAGCCTTATACCTAGAGCATTTTCACTGACGTCACAAATGACGTTACTCATATTAACAAGGGTTTTAAGTCACGTAAAATTGAACGTCTCATGTTGTTTCCAAGATGGCCGACTATTAAAAATATGATGTCACATAATAGGGCCTCCATAAAGCTATAATTTTTCTCATCATGCATCAACTCACGCTACATATTTAATGCAAAAAAGGAGCATTATAACCGTGACAGACAGGATATCCTTTACATTATATTTCTGCTTCCTTAAATAATCTTATACAGAGGTACATATTTAAATCACTCTTTGCCGAATATTCAAATGTAAACATGTGTACGTAGAGAATTAGAGAAAGAAAATTCTATTACTTTGAAAATCGATAAATAAGAAAAGTTAAGAGAGGGGAATGAATGCATTAAATTTCTTATTTCATTCGTAGACTCAAAGAGAATAATTCTTTTTTTCCCCCTTTTCAAACTATGTAAATATACATACATACATAGGTACAATAGTAAAAGATCATTGAAGGGGTTGTCTTGTCTTGTCTTTTCTAAAGACACAAAACGAAACAGGTAGCATGATTTTTCCTTATTTCTTTTGAGAATGTCTCCAAGTTATGTAGCAATGTGTGTATTTTTACATTTGTTTGCTATTCATAAATGCACTTTTTATGAAAAAATATGAATTGCATTGTAACACGCAATGTGGTCGTCGTCTACTTAAAGATAAGCATTGTTATACTACCTATAGCTTGCTCATGGCCCTATTTTTTATGTGGTGTGTATCTATGTCTTCTTTTTTTTCTTTCCTTTGCTTTTTGAGATGTTGTGGGCGAGAAAGAGAACTCTACAATTACAGATTTGAAAGATTTGAAGACGGAATAATAGTGAGGATAATAGCAGTATGGATAAAAAAAATGGTTAATCAGCAAAAATAAAAAAAGAAAGTAGAACGAACACCCAACTATATAACTATATAGAATATATATATGTATAATATTTGATGAGAAATCATTTTTCTAGGTATGTACATTCCCTTTATATGGCTACTATAAAGTATCTGCTATGTTTTTCTATCTAATAATAACGGGAATAATAATTGGGAATCCACATTGATTCCAGGCAACGGAATCAATAAATACTTGTAAATAACAAGATTGGAATTGATGCTTTATTTTTATTATATTTTTTTATGAGCAGAGCACCGGATTTTCTGCAAATATCCCATAAAGAAAGGATAAATAAAAGCAAGGCATAACGCACTATAAAATTGCATGACTTTTATAAACAAAACTCAACCGACAGTCACTGTAATATGAAAAGATAATGCTGAAACATATATTAATAGATTTGATGATCTACGTCTATTCTTATGCCTAATGGAATTGAAGCAGAGAGAGTAATTTTTTTTAAATACCTGTTTGAAAAAGCCATCTGCCTCGTATCATTGACATGAGTGAAATCATGTACACACATACATTGTCAAATTCTGCTCTAAGTTTTATTAAAAATTAATTGAATCTACAAATAGGTATTTGAACAAAATAATTGTAATATTTTATAACTTTGTACGTTTTATATGTACAAGCAAATGTTTTTATTACTTTTAAATCCATTTTTAGCCATCTATGCATCACAATATGCCTTATGACTATTGATTAATTTGATTTAAACAATTGAATGTGTTTGTTTTTTCTAAAAAAACCAAGGGGAAAAAAATGTTCACATATGTATACGTAAAAGTCATTCCCAAACAGTGCATTATTTTGTTATATCTGGATTTGATCAGCAAATAATTTTGCTTCAGTATGGTACTAAACAAAGTCCACCACTTTTATGTATGTAATATGCAACATCCAACCATTTTTATAAAGAATGTTTGTACAAAAAAACCCAAAAAAAACCTCATATTCAAAATTTAAATTAAATTAACTTCAAAAATGAATTAGTCAAAAGAGTATTTTTTGTGTTAATTTCTGGCTACAAACAATGGGTTTTAAGTATTTATCAAAAATAGGCAAAAATTATTACTCATAATACCTCCAACACACACATCATAATATTTATCCACAAGAGTATTTGCAAATATCTGGAAGTTAATTATGTACTGCGTACTATGTAAATTGTACATATGATGCCTAAATTAATATCTTAAGAGTAAATCTACATTTATTTACTAAGTATCTGCCTAATAACTATTTGTGTGATACAACTCGTTATAAATCATAAATCTAAGTAAAATGAAGAAAGATGGATGACACCTATTCATTATATAAAATACGCATTATTACTATGTCAAAAAACAACAAGGAAAGTAATTTTATATTCAACATTCCTTGAGGAATTAAGTTTTTATTTTTATTTATTTAATCATATTTTAAAGGAATTATAAACATATATTATTTTAAAAGAGGAATAAATAAGTCTATGTACAGAGGCGGAAAAATAAGCTTATGATCCTTGAAGTCACTTCATTAAAACAAATGAGGTTTTATAAAAAATATATATATAGAATTCATAGAATAAAAAAAGAGAATAAAATTAAGTTAATAATGAAAAAAAAACCCTAGATAATGATCCATCAAAAATTGTCTTATCTACATATTTAATTTTTTTAAAAGATATATATGAATAAGCCGTTGATCTACCAGAAGGAGACTTTATGGAACAAAGCAGTGATTTAATGCAATTATTGACAAAGACTATTATTTCCTATAAATTTCATGATATTTTAAAGGCAATTATTATTTTTTTATTTTTTAAAAAGATAATCATCAATAAGGAATTAATAATTGAGGAATTGATTTTTATACATACAAGCAAATTTATATCAAAGAGGGGAATTATATTTAAAATTTTCTAGGTAAGTATAATATATTTTAAGATATACATAGAAACTCATAAATTTTCAATTATAAAATACGCTTAAGCATAGCTCAACTCATAAATATAAAAAAATCCAGGAATGTTCTAAAGTATTTCAATTACATATAGATAAATATAATTTTGAACCAAGAAGAAACCAAGAAATGGAATTTCGTCAACATTCCAAGGTATCAGAAGAAGCATGAAAATTTTATTTTACCTATATTTATATATATAAATACAGAGAGAGAGAAAATGTTGACTGATTTTGATAGACAGGAAAACAAAAGGGAAATTCATTTAATATAATTTCAATGTATAGTATGTAAAAAAAAAAGTAAGAACAAGTGTATAATTTGTATCAATAACATGATAAATACATGAGATCATAATTACAGAGGCTCAAGCCAGGGTCAAATGCATTGTTTGATAATAATTAGTACCTTCACCTTTTTCCCCCCTCTCCTCATAGGAAACTATTATTTATTCAATGTTTGATTTTTTTTAAACAAAAAAAGAATGAATAGGGGGCTGAATTGAGTTTTTGATTGATATATAATTTTGGGTTTTTCATTCAGTAAATTACTCATAAATAAATTATACATTATTATGTGTTTTAAAAAATCTGACATTTATACAATCTTACCACAAATATGTATGTGAATATAGCACATGGTTAACTAACCATAAACTTAAAGAGTTAGTAATTTTGTATTGCAAATCATATCAAATTTCAAAATAATAAACTATTAACAACCAACTTATTTTTTGTGTTTTGACAAATGTGTAAATAAGTTTTTACTACACTGAATATTGATTACTAATTTTTTTATATATTGGAACAAGAAAAAATGGATTGTTTTATTTATATACAGTAGAACCCTGGCTAAATCTTAAGAAGGGAACACGTGTTAATAATACCATCCATTACTACAGATTCACTAAATTTACTACCCCGAAGTAATTTTTATTTTTTGAAGAAATATAAATGAATGATTTTTATGTATTTTGTTAAAAAATAAACTTTTCAATTTGCCAATTTTGTATATATAAAATATATATTATTCAAATTGCAGACATACAACTTTTATTTAGCAAACTTTGAGTTGGTTTTTTTTCGGATTTAAGTACCTTTGTAATGTACATTCACAACATCTTTGTATCTATAAATAAATGGTTATAGTATATATATATATATATCTACATATAATAGTCGAATGAAACATAACACTACCTTCCCTGGATATGCACACTTATATTTTATTTAAATACCCAGTGTGTAATTAGCCATTAAACACCATAAACCAACGCCTTATAACCATATTTAATGAAGAGATATTATTTTGTTTTACATACATACCTATATATATATAATACCTAGGTATGCATGTATATATGGGTATATACTATATAAATAACTCTTGATAATTATAAGGTTAAACATAAAAAAATGCACTCCATATAACAAAATTGCGATATTTCCCTGTATTATAAAAAGAATTATAATTATATAAAATTGCAATAAATATCTTTTACATCAAAATATGAAATGTTTTTTTTTTTGGGTGGAATACCAATTTGTCTGTCAATTAAGATACTATAATGAAAAGTTGCCCCTCTTAAAATATCATAAAAGAGAAAGTAACATACATACATATATATTGGTTTTAAACACTGATTTGTGAAACTCGTCATTTGAACCCTAGTCTCAGAGGAGATGTCATCAAAACCCCACCTGTCACGGATGTGATCGTTAGTTCAATCTCTCCAACCTTTTTTACACCATTAAGATACAAAAATCCAAAAAATTAGTAGTTTACTATTTCTTCACAATAATTGGACTATTACTCTGCCTTCAATGATAGGTACAGCTTAACAAGGGTTCGAACAACAAGTTCAATCAGCCAACGTTTAGAATAGAAATAGATCCTAGAGTATGGCATCTGATGATAAAAAGTGAGGAATAAACGCGTTTGCAGTTAGTAGAATAACAGCGTACGAAATACCATTGCGGTTTTTATATTCCTTAAAATATAATGGGTATGGTCAGTTTGAAGGACTGTTAAAACCAATGCCATGATTTGTACTGTTACGCATTTTTGTTATATTATTACTTTTGGTTAGGATGATTCTATTGGTTATTATTTTATAAGCCAATAATACTTTCTTTATCCGATAATTAGGTAGTTAAGATTTGGGTATGCCAAGTACTTACTCTATCTAACCAAAATATGTATTTGAAATTATCAGTTTTTGATTTGTTCATCATGCATTCATGATGGGTGCTTATATGTTCATTTGACTAATACATGCTTAAAGATGACTCGATGTGAAAAATTATAAAGAGTTTGTGTCACACTAAGTTAGAATCAAAATTGTATAAATGTATGTATTTGTCTGTAACATGTACATATACTATTGAATCTCATAAACCATTATAAGAGCATGAAGATACTGATATTTTTTGACGAATTTTTAATGAAAGCTTTTTTGATATACATAAGTGTATTACGTTATTCTATACCTAAGAATTTTTTTTTATAAAGTCACATCATAAGAACCTTAGCTCATTCACTGGTTGTATGTACATACATATGTACCCACCTGAAAGTGGCTTGTAATCCGATATATCCATTATAAAGATTAAAAATAAAACAATGAATGTCCATTGAATTTTACGATATGCATTTCAAACAGCAAGGAGATGAAATTTGAAGATACCTACCAATGCATATGGAATATGGAACACTAAAGTACATATTTTCATACCTATGCGTGTAAGTACCAAGTATACATAAGTTTGCATTATTTATTATTCTATTATTGTTTTACGTTTTACAAGAACAAAGAATAATCTTAATTATATATATATATATATATATATAGTTTATATAAAATGTTGTATTGTTGTGTAAACATATTTTTGTTTTGTTCAGTTTTAATTTATTTTCGTTCTTTCTCTTTTTTCTTTATTTCTTTCGTCTATCTAAATTATTATCTATTTTTGTATTTATCATATGAAACGGAAAGAAGTTTAAATACACTTTTGAAGACAAGTTGAACAAAAAAAAAATAATGCTTGAATAACTTCTAGCTCTAATTAATGTTATGTTGAATCAAGTAGGCACTTGAGAAATCAATGTTATTTAGAAATAAAAATAAAAGAAGGAAATCCTTTGTCTTAATTTCTTATGATGACTCAGTATGCCCTTACAGTACGAATAATATATATTCATTTAGTTTTTTCTCCTAATAAATTACTGTAGCTCCAATTAGAAAAAAAGAGCGCACTATACACTGAATAAAACTACTTTTTTCATTAAGTTTCATCTTTTTATGATAAACAACTATTTAGACGGATTACAATAAAAAAACTTTTGAAAAATTATTTATTCATCTTAATTAATTATTTATTATGAGTAAAATACTCTATTTTAATTTATAAAAACTATAACCTTAGACAATATATGGGCAATGTACAATCTTTAAACACGGATCAATATGTCTAAAAAATTAATTTCTTCATTTTTAGCAAAGAAAACTTTTTTGGATGCCCCCTTCTCCAACATTGAAAAAAAAATTGTATCAGGAACTCACAATACGTTGTTACCTAAAAATATAATGACAACAAGAGTCAAAAATGTAATTTTCGCCGCAAAGGTTTTCCCTCAACAATTTACTCGTACTTCACTTCAATTAATTTTCAACATGATTTGTTTATTCATTTTTGTAAATTGCTTTCGACAAAGTTTGCTTTTTATAAAAGTCTATCAACTATTTGTTGTGTAGCTATGAAAATCAATTTTAAAATTGGCATTTTCGATTGTTTTTTTTTTTTTTTGTTCTTTCAAAAATTGAACAGAACATAATGAATTTATTTAAAATATTTTCATATATGTATATGTAATACTTTTTTTAGCACTACCCTACCTATGAATATAAATGCATCAGGTAAACCTGCTGTCTGGCTGATATTAGTAATATACCTATAATAAATATGGACTATTGCATTATTATCACGACATAATTGATGTATTGCCTCTACCTAGAGAAGATCATTATTGAATTTCTAATAGAGTTTATATGTAAGTACAAATTGTCGACAATAAGTATAATTATAGGTATGCTCTTACAAAGTCGATATGATGCATTCATCCCTTAACAGAGTTAACTAATAAACTTTATGAAGCATATTCACAAAATATTGAATAAAAAACCAAAAAAAATGATAAAGATAACTGGGTGGCCTGAATACGGTTGGTTTTTTGTATATTCTATTTTGCAATATCATGTTGATGTGCCCCAAAATTTGACCCTGCATACATATTATACTGTTCCATAAATCATTTAAGGCAACAACTCTCAAGTTATTACAAGATAGGCAAAAAAAAAAAAAGAAGAAGATAAATATATAAGTCCTAAGGAGAAAGTGATGACTCAAATTCATCCATGGATTCCGTTTCTTTATTCATTTTAATGATGATAAGGGTGAAAATGGAATAAATACCTTGGTTATTGGGAAAGGCATGCGGTGGAAGATGAGACTCTTCTAAAGCTCCATTTGGAATGGGAAGATTTGGTGGCCGTGGAGGTAATGCAGGAGGAGCATCGCTGCCTCCACTATTAGATGTATGGTTGCTATTGCTTTGAGAATCTCTACTATTGTTACTAATAGTGGTGCTGGAGCAAGACGAGGAAGGCAAGCTCTCAAGTAGTCCAGCTCCTCCTCCCATGGACAAAAGAGGAGTCTCCGTGGATGGAGAGCTGTTACTGAGGGAGACAAAAAAAATGGTAGGAATGGAACTGTGGAAGGAAAAAAGAGGGATATGAAATACCTTCGATCCGTGATGGGAATGGTGCTTGCATTAGATGAGAGAGCACCATCATCAGAGGCAGCTGCAAGGGAACTTCTTTGACTCTCAATGTTGGCAAAATTGAGTGGAGTTTCCAGACTACGAGATCCTCCTCCAGTCGAGAAAGAGGTCATTATTGGGTTCGCTCTTCTTCCTTTGTTGTCTATGTTCTTGTTTTTTTGGTTTATTATAGACTCGTATGGGATGAGTTATTCTATGAGGTCGACTTGCTTATCATTTTGGCTGAAAAGAAAACGAAAGTGAGACTGTTAATAATAATGTCATAAAACTATGAAGTGTAAATGTTTAGAACAGATATAACATATTTATGTGAAGGCCTTCAAATTAAAACATGACCTTGCATGAATATAAAGCGTTGAATTCTATTTCATTCTTTATGATTATCTATGTATATTTCATAATACGTCGTCCGCTTATATTGTTCTTGACAGCATAACATAGGCACAAATTAAAAATCATAAAATCCTCTAGAATAGTTATATACATATACTTATCCCATTCTCAAGTTCTATAAACATTTCCTTGGTACTCATAAAAAAAATTGCCTCGAGTCTGATAAGGCTATTTTCATTAATTCATTTCATCCGATAAAATTCCTCCTTTTATAAATGTATATGTGTATATATACTTAGAAAATACATGGGGAAAAAAATGTCATAAGAAGAAGAAGGACCTTTAAAAAAAGAGATAGAAAGAGAAAAAAAAACAGAGCTGTTCCTCCTTCTTCTTCTTCTTTATCTGGAGGGAGCACAAAAAAAATAAGAAAAAATGATAATTTATTTCTTCTTCTTAGTCGAAGGACTATAAATCATGGCCTGGAGCAGATTAATAACAATAAAAAAAGAATAAGAATGGAAAAAAATAAAATACTTAAATGATATAACAAAAAAAGTATTTTTACTTGTCTGTCAAATAGCTGCTCTATACATTTCGTCCTTTGCATGATTAAAACTCTGATAACAAGAGAAATTGTTCAATAATAATAATGCAATTAGTGATGACTTTTTTTATCATAAATAAGGTGATTTTTTACGTATATATATATATATATATATATATATACAGAGAGAGAAGTATGTATGTAGAAGGTCCTAAGGACCTTAATTAATCAAAAATCATCACACACTGCGTCACAAGGACAATATTATTTGTTATTTTTTTCAATTTGTATAAGAACTTGATTAGGATTCAAAAAGGCTGTACATTGTTACAACAAGGAAGGGGAAAAGATATGAATACATATGTACACAGCTAGTCACATGGAAAATACCTTCAATTGGTTATAATTACATACATATATCTTGTTCATCATTTTGTTAATGAGTATAGGTAGTATGTAGAGAAGGGATTGAATTATAATTACCTATTATAAACTCAATGTACTTCACATCGTGTTCATGATTTGTCTACAAAAATAAATAAAAATAAAAAATATCGTTCTTAGTATGTATTTTTGATTGAAGACTGGTTTTTTGCTCCTGTTGCACTTGATTGAGCATATTTAAGCATGAAAAAAAAAATATTATACTCAATTTCATATATAATTTCAAGGCTTTTTATTGTAAGAAAAAAAATATATATACTTTTGAATTATATAATATAATTAATTATAATTTGGTTAATTGAAATATTTTGTGACAACACAAAAAGGTAATTAATCCTAAGCCAAAATCAACAAAAATAAATGCAAAATATTCTAAATTTATTTTTAACTTCCATATACAAGATAATTCAAAATTTTAACTAAATATAAATGTATTATTTCGGTCAATTAGATATGTACATTATATTCAAATTTTTGCGATGGTCTTGGATACTTATTGGACTTTATTTTGTTTTGGTTCCTTTCAAATAGTTTTTTTTTTCTTAAAAACATGACTGAAGACTTTTAAGTGTAATTTGCAGCCTCTCAAATGGATTAATCAGAGTCATTAATTTGTTGGCATATAGGTGTTGAAAATAATTTATTTTAAAATGATGTGTTTTAAATTAAATCCTCTTTAGAACTGGATTCAATTATTTAATCATTTTAAAATATTTTTTTATTTATATGAGCATTTATAAATAAAACATTTTTTGATGTCTCATTATCTGAATATATATATATATGTATATATAGAATTGCAATAAATATCATTTCAAAAAAGACAGAGTCATATCTATACTATATTCCAATAAAAAAATAACTTGACTTTCATTTTGTACAAGCATCCCAAATAACTAAGTTTGATAAGACTTGAGATGGAAAAAGATTTCTTATTTGAAACTTTTTAGCTAACCTTCCATATCAAATGAAAGACTCAAACAGATATTGACGGTTTTGACAGGAACGTTGGGAGTTTATGTAGAAAAAACTTTTCTTTTGCTATATTTGTATTTTCTTAGTAAGTTAAATATATGTTAGCTAGGAGTAGATATGTATGTACATGTCTATAGATACCTAATTACATTTTATATAGGTACAGTCGAAGGGTGCTATAAATAAAATTAGTTAATGGAAAAAATAAATTGTTGTCAGATAGTTTTGCGTGTATATTATATTAGATTTTTAACTTTACATACATAAAGAAAGATGTATGTAGAACTTTTATGAGAGTAAATTTTTTGTGTCAAGTTTTCTGTATAATTTTTATTATTATTTGATTAAAAAATCTACATTATTTTTATAATAAAAATAATAATAATTTTAAAAAGTAATATTAAAAATGAGTTATAAAATATTCATCATTTCAATAAAATTAAGAAAATATGAACGCCTTATTTTTTGTTTCCTTCAAAAAATGAAGGTTAAAGGATCTTTCAAAATATATACCTAGAACAAAAAAAATTAGACATGTCAAGTCAAAGACGCTTGCTTATATTTATTTTAACTTGTATTCTGTCTTGAACATTTAAATTGTTTTAATTCTATGTACTTATACAAATGATTATATGTACATACATAAGTATATGATATGTACGTATGCATTTAGAAGTAGTATAAGTCATATTTGAGGGAACGAGTCGATTTTGTTTGAAATACTATGATGAATTATGCTCATACTAAATATGAAAAATCAAAAAGCTCTCAATGATATAATTATGACTTTATTTTATTTTTTTATAGTTCCTAATTGATTCAATAATTATAAATGGAGAGCGTTGACGTTGACGTTTTGGATTGTAGAGTAATAATCCTAAGTGAACGCCATAATTGACAAATTTGAATCGGAAAAAATATTTTGAAAACTTCATTTAATGGCTTCTAACTATTACTTATTCAGGATTTTCTTTCAGCTTAAGATGGATACAACAAAATTGTCTTAAAGAAACCACTTTAGTAGCAAAAACAAAAGTGGTATTTGAGTAAATTAAATCAAACTAATATGTAGCTAAGTGGGAATGAGCCGTATTGACCCTTAAAGGAAAGAACATTTGATCGAAGATGAATTTCTCGTGGATAGTAAAGTCCTCATACTGTTCAACCTACTTTCGTCTATTAAGTGACCGGCTTATGCTGGGCCCCTTGTTCTGGGTGTACTCCTTCAATTTTTCGACAAAATGGAACAACAACATCAGCTGTTACACTGTTAATGAGGTCACTAATCTATCCATAACCCAGCAACATCTTCAGTGACAGAGATAGTGATATTTCCATTCATATACCGAATGGTTTTGGTTTCAGAGCCTTTAACCCTAATGTACAATATAATTGAATTTATATTTCAACTATTTGGCATTAAGAAAAACTAAGTAAATATATTTATGTACATATAATACGTGGAAAGAGCTCTTGGGTTTAATAGATATTCAGAGCCTTTAACAATATGTGTATGTACATATATATACATATTAGGTACTCAAAATACGTAAGTAAGTTTCACTTATATAATGTACCCAAATACTGCGTGTATGAGTATGTATACAAATTATGTGGTATTAATATATTTATCTACAATGTATTTACCTAGGCACACATACAATTATGAGCCATCTAAGTATTTATTTATGTACTTATGTAACCAAGAAAAAACCATGTCTGTATATCATAACCCATGTTTATCAAGTTACCTTTCCCCTTCTCCCCTCATATATATATATATATATACATATAAGCATTATGATGATTATTACTGCTACATCAGGTTGCTATATCTTCATATCAAAGTGAAATTTTTCATTGTAAATATTAATATTTATATTGTAGAATGTATAAACTTTGTTCATATCTTTTCATTATATATATATATATATTGTTCTCTTAATTTTTTATTATTGCTTACCTACATGAATGAAAAAATCTACTGTTTCATGGTGAAACACCATTTTTCTTATGCACCCATGAACATATTTGTATACATATAAGCATATATGTACATTTATACCAACCCATGTTTTGTATTCTTCCTTCCGTGGTTGATATATTTCTTCTTCTTATTATTATTATTGTAATAAGTGTAGATTATCTTGAAAAAGGAATGTACAAATAATAATAATAAAAAAGAGGAAATTAATGATTATCAAGCACTTGGGTCTCACATTCCTATTCTGTAATTAAAAAGAGGAGGAGGACTATGTTGAACTCTATTGGTATTGAATTACAATCTCTCATTTCTCGAATTGGGAGTGAAATTTCATGAGAAAATGCTCAGTTCATAGGTCTTACATAGGTCGTAATTACCTTTGTACAAAACTACAGGGTGGTTTTAAGTATACTACTATGATAAAAAAAAAAAATACCAGGAGTGTTGAATTTAATTTTTGAGGGATTCCAATCGGGATAAATGTTTTTGTTTTTAAGGCTTGCACTACTGTTTCTGATATTTGTGCCAAATTAAATGTGAAAATATAATATTCAATACTGTTATAGATACACGTCCTTTTGTGAAGAGATAAAATCAATTTTTTCGTTTTTTAAATATCTGAAAGATGATGACTAAACTACAACTGAGAGATATTGTTGAAACTAGAACAATTTTAATGAATATTTCAGACTGTTTTCTATAAATGTTGATTTATTTCTCGAGATAAATAACCTACTTCTTAAGAACCGACCGTCCAATTATAAAATTTTAAGAGCATATCTAAATTCAGTAGTTATTGTTCTGTAATTATTGATTTAATGCAATTTTTGTAACTGTATTAAAATTCAAAAAAAAAAAAAGCTGGCGCATGTTAAGGAGGATGAAATGAATTATGATTATTAAAAAAGATTTTTTTGATTCCTGATATTTTTTGCTCATAGTAGTATATGTACATAGGTTTGGTCCTTTACAATTTGTTTTATCAATATGTTAAAAAAAAAGAAAAATAAAGTATGACAATGAAGTATATTGCCCAGAAAATGCTTTAATTATGTACATCAAAAAGTTTCTATGAGGTGTTATAATGTTGATTTAAATGAAGTTTCTACATGGAAACATATTTAATCAAGCCTAAATCAATTACTTTTCAGTTTAATAAATATATTTTATTTTAACTTTTTTACAATTCATATATTTTAATTAATATAAATATTTCTAAAAAATGTGCTTTTTTAAATGCAGTCTTTTAAAAAATGCAATTTTCTGAATAGAAACCTTGCATACCCTTAGTTCGTGTATAATGTTGATTTTTTTCTTCATTAATATTGAGCAAATTTATAGGTCCGGGGTTATGTTACAGTGTCAACTTTTTTAACGGTAAATTGACGGGTAAAAAGTTACATATTTCATAGGAAATGCTTATAAAGGAAGCAATCAACATAATCATTAATTATAAGAACCATTGAGCTCTCAGCTTTGTTTCCCTCTAATAAAAGGCTCCTGAGACATTTACATCAATTTTTTAACTCTGTACTCATCTTCCATCTAACTCAAGGGTTGAATTTTGGTATTATAATGTAGGTATATTTATTATACATAGAACTTTAATTAAAAATGCAATATACTAAAGCTATAGCATTAACTTTTAAATTTGGCATGGAGTCTTAACTATTTACAATCCAGGTGAAGAGCCTCTGGGATTTAGGGAATTGTAGAAAAGTGTGACGGGATGACAGAGTACATTCATCAATTTTTTTATATCAAAACGAGTGATTTAATAATGTACACAACATATGTGATGCATTAGTCGATATCTACCTGTATAGAGCAAATCAATAAACATCCGTATGTATGTGTGTAAATATATATGCATATATTGGAGTCCGATCTATTTTCAAGATTGATAGCAATGCACAGATTGAGCGATGTATTCGATGATACCAATTTTCCTATTACTTTTATGATATGCAAATAATTATCTGCATATTGTCCCACTCTAATAGCATTAATTTTTTTTGGTACACCTACACATTCTTTTAGTCAAAACTATATTAGTAATATATATATACCTACATATAAATCCTTTCAAACTATTTTTTTGTATGGCACTTATGGTCATTTAAAATGAAGAAAGGGTCAACTTAATAGTACAAAATTGCCTATTTAGAATTTAAAAAAAGATTTTATCGTCTCATATTTATAGTTGTGGTATTCCTCAGCTATATACAATGAACTATAATTAATTAACAATAAAGGAAAATAAAGTGCATACTTCATTTAAAATTTACGATGTCTGAAATGTTTCACTGCAGTTTAAGTTTCCCTCTTTTATTGACCCAATTTATTATATAATATAACGCCGATTTGACGAAACAGTAAAAAAGTTAAAAAAATACAACTGAAAATATCAATGGCAAAATATCATTTGAAGGAACCTGTATATAAATTTGAGTATCAATATTCCTTGAAATCACGTTCTTAATACATGTATGTATATGCAAATAAGTAGGGCTAAATATCAAAGGCACTGAACAAAATAAGATTATTTTATGAAAAGTTCATAAATCATTCTAGATTTGCTTGTATCAAAATAAATCCGTTATTTTGTGTGTTATCCATAACTAAATCAAAATATAAGAAATTTTGTAAAGACTAAAGTAACACCCTTTAAATATAACTAAACCTACAAGGAGTTATTGTATATAAATTTTATTGTTCACATTTTAGAAAAAAGCAAATGAGAACAAAATGTGTTGACTAGTATTTATGATATTTTTTGGAACATGATGTCAATAAGCCCTACGAATCTATGAACTGCATTCGACTTTTATATTTCTTAGAGTTAAGTGCTTCAAACCCCCTATCTCTTTTTATACTAAATGACGATGAAGTGAAATGAAAGATTAGATATTATATACACAAACTGCACTCAATCATGGTTTTCTATAATCATTATATGTATGCATTACATGTGTCAATAACACACTAAGGATATCAACGTCTTCAGAAACATATGTACGTAAGTAAAAAAAATCATCACTCCTTTTAGAACAGTTTTCTCAATGCCAAAAGTGAAGACGCATCAAATACAATATTCCTACATTAACTTCATTATCTCATTCCTGGGTTTTTTTTCCTTCTCTAAAGATCGAATTATCAATAGACATATACTATGAGCCTATCGCATTACCCTGATATCACTATTATATATATATATATATATATATATATATATGTATATATTTTGCTGATGGTTCATTTTAAGAAAGGTACATTCTTATCTATTTCATAACTACTACGAGTCAGCTCTCTGTTAAAAGAGCTAATGTTGATAGTATTAATATATTATATAAAATACCTTAGAGGCAATAGGATTAACCTGATTAAAAACTTTATAGGAAAAAATAAAAAAATATATTAAAAAAATAAAAAAATTATATGTTAATTTAACTTTCGACTATTCATTTTGGCTCAAACATACAAGAGCAAATGATGACATTAGTAGGTATCATATGGTAGTGCCTTATATATTATCTTTTATTTTTTACTTCTATTTATCAAAAAAAAAAAAAAACCGTGTTATTAGGAATGGGTTATTCTAGTGGAGAAAATTATATATGTATATATATATAAGTGAGATTTTGGATAGGCAAAATAATTAATGAGTTAATCGCAGCTTGAATTTCTAATTAGTAATCTTTTTTTAAAAGTTTCTAAAAATCAAAAAGTTTTATATTGACTTATACTTATTTATCACGCCAATTTAATGATAATAGAGCCCACACGACTGTCTTTTCCGATTGTCCATACTAACTCTTAATTAAAAAGTAGAATAAAAATAATTGTAAAAAATCAATATTAGTCGACTATGTGCTTTATAAATTATTTTATTCTATGTCATAAATGTCAAACACTTTGATTTATGTGCATACATGTTTGACTCAATATTTGAAGCAAATATTGACAGGAGTTTATGTATAAAAATATAGGTACAAATGCATGATACATATTATGTTACTATAACTCATAGCATGGCTATAAATTTTGTGGCCACATCATTAATTCTTATTATGCTTCTTTGTAATTTAGATACATATATATATACTTATAATACATGCACAAACAAAAAAAATTGCTATGCATTAAGTTTACGTGCAGTCTGAAAGGCCTTGCAGGCAATGTAACTTTAATGGCACTTGAATGCATATGTGGATATTGTTGTTATTTTTTGGCTTATTTATAATCTCTTAAATAATGTATGCATAAAACTTCTTTTGATTCTGACGTCATGTCTAGGAGGGGGGGGGGGAAACCACCGAAAAAGACACACGACTGATTTATTGCTTTGATATCATTCACACAAAATATAAATTTCACTTTATATTTTAGTTTTTGTTATTTTGGTACATTGCAGTCTTTTGAAAATAAAGTCCCGTCACTGAGGCAAAGGGGAAAAAATATTTTTGTCACAGGTTTTATGTATTCAAAATGAAAAAATCACATTATAGTGCGCAAAATATATCTAATAACATAATGTAGTATTATTAGATTATATAGACACTCAACGTCTATGTAATCTAACTAATGTTGTTTTACTAGAAGCAAAACTCTCTGATATTTACTTAAATCAAAAGATCAGTAGTCATTTATTTATATGTATATCAAATCCTTTCATTCCAACTTTATAAATAAAACAAACTGAGACTTTTTCATCCCTAAAGTTTTGTTCTTGAAAGAAGAAGAAATAATTGCAGATTTTAAAAAAAAAGATGATGTTCTTAGTTGTATTTTATATTTTATTATAAATGTTTTCAAATAGTCTGTAACTTATATTGTGTACACAGTAAGTAGGTATGTTCCCAAATACTGACGTCATAAATTGCACTATAAAACAAAAGGGACACCATAGGAAATTTAAATTATAAATGATTTTAAAAAGTGATTGGAAGAAAGGGCTTTTAATCCAATTAAATTTGTTTGTTAGGACCTCCTTCAAGATGGCCGATTTTCAAAAAGATGACGTCACGCGACAAACACTCCATTAAAATATATTTTTATATATGTATATATATACACAATCTAATGTAGCAACAAAAAAAACATATAGAATCAAACACGTCTACAAACTATTGCTTTATTCTCAATAAAAGATTGACATTTGTTGACTTATTAACGTGTCATCCTCATCTATCGTGTTTCTTGCTATCACAATTTTTTTAATACGAATAATAATAAAAATGGAAGAAGAAGCAATAATAAAAAGAAGTTTTTTCGACCTCTCAAAAGAACATGGATTTGCAACAAAAACCACTATCTAAAAACATAAATAACCCATTTTATGGAAGCCACATTACTATATCAAAAAATAAATAAAATCGAAATGAGTTATAACCGTGGTGGAGGCTCTTATGAATCTCACATAATCCTCACTAGGAGAGTACTTAGATCATCATTCTACATACCAATGTACATATATGGAAGATGAAGAAAATTTAGCTTACAAAAAAAACGAAAAAACTACAATAAGTACTGCATATGAAAATAGAAATTCCTCATATATGGAGAGTACTGTTTCTTTCCTTTGTGCAATAATTAATAAATTTGTCATACAGAGACAAGTTTGATCATAATTTCATTGTGAGTAAATATGCCATGAAGTGCATCCCTCCACACAAAAAATATAGGTGAAGCCTTTTTATGAAATTTTTAAGGGAGTGGCGGGAGTACTATATATTTACATACATACATACATCTAGGAATTTGTTGTTCCTATTACTTTAATTTGCTTATGTGGGATATGAGATATAAAATTGTTTACATACATGCATACAAACATATGTATGTACATAGATAGTTGAATGTTAGGCTGCTACGTGGGAACAATTTAATTTTTTTTTTAATGCTTTAACACCTTGTAAGTGACGATAGACACTTCCTGCCATCGTAGATGTACCTATGTATTAAATATATACATATATATGGGTTATTTGAGCATGACTTAACTATGAAAGAACCATCATCATTATAAATTTTGATACAGTTAAATACATATGTATGTACATATTTGAGTATATGGGTAGGTACTCAAAAAAATATGTACATACCTACTGACATGTCAAAGGGGTCGTCTTCTCAAGAGTTTATGTATGGAAATAAGAATTATGTAGACTTTGAATAAGGTAATGAAAATGATTTGATCATACGACTATGATTAATGTGTTTGCATCGAGTCGTACCAAAATAAACCACTGATTGTCTAAAGGAACTTTTTTTATGTGCATAATTTTCTGGTGTTGAACTCAATGGTATAGCTCAAAACTTCTATCGATGTAAAATTAGAATTTATTGAATTAACGGTATAATATCTATGCATGTACCTACCATATATTGGTATAAAAACACGTGTTTAAAAATTGTCATCAACAGAATGAATCAATGTATTGTCCTGAGCAATCAGAGATAAGGAATCAACTCCCCTGTTGGGTATATTTGTATGTATTGATTGACAGCATTGGATATCAACACTTCCAACTTATACGTCTATACATTTTCTCCCTATGACAATGACTTATTAAGTGATTACCAGTCTGTACAATGATGATATCATCAAATTTCTGTCCAACAATGATATCATTGACGGTAAGATGATATAGCACAAATCTCTACCGTGGATGATTTAATATCATTTATAAATATGTATCTACATACAATATGTAGTCATACTGTCATTGACATGCAGTCTTAAGTATTAAAATCACATAGGGGGATCATTTTGTTCATAATAAGTTATTTGAATATCATAATGTAAAGAAAATAAATTGATTTATTTATTTCATGCAAAAATAGGTCATATATATATATATATATATATATATTTATCCTAATAGTTTATATGGGAATGCTAAATTGAATTGCATATTGACACACCATCTCAATTTTACTCACTTCTACCATTGAACCTATCAACATTGACAAATATGGATAAGTTAAAAGGGTTGTAAAAGGAGGGGGGGGGAATGGCAAATTGTTGCAGGTAATCGTTTTGAATCGTTTAAAATGATTCAATTTGTAAGAAAATAAAACAATATTTTTTCATTTTCTAAATTGATATTTTACAATATGAAATCGAAAGATCCGAAGAGAGTCACAAGTGATGTTATTATTTTCAAATAATTCAAAGAAAATTGAGAAATATAGCCGTATTTTGAAATATGTAAAGGTACTAAAAAGTATGGTCATATATGTATGTTAAAAGAGGAAGAAATAGTCATAAGTATGTTGTGTATAGATGCCTCAAAAATGTGCGTTATAAGAAATTGAATTATAGCCTTGAAGATGAAAAATATATATATTTTTTTATGGTCATTCTCCACTGGATCTACAAAAAAAAAAAAAATATTTAGAAATTTTTTCATTTATATTATTTCATTCCCCTCTTTATAATAAAAATTCATATTACATATTATCAAAACATAAGAATGGGAACTGTCATATCTATGTATGTACATTGTTCATATCTGAGTTATCATGATTTTGAATCCTATTCATCACGCTTTGAAAGACAGAGAGAGGGTGAGCAGCAGTGCTGTGCTTATGTTTGTCCATTCATTTTTGAGCTCTACATACAACATTTAAAAGACTCTTTTTCTCAACGGTCCATTAGGTAGTTGAAATGTGCATGGTTCAAGAGACTCCACTCCTATTCAACACAGTGTATACATAATAATAATATGTATCCATTATAAATAAATATTTCATTCGTTTTGATTAAGTGCTCACTGATTTAAGAGCTTCAAATATAAGTATTCCGCCTATCCACTACATATCTTTGTTTGTTAATTTATTTGTTACATAAGAAGTCTTTTTAGATATATGTATACATATATAGATAATAGATATGTATGCAGAAGCCATGACTTGTCATAAAAAAACTCATGTCTTTTTGCTTTCAATAGAGAACGTTTTCACATGATGTCATCATTGTGGACGTTGGCCATCTTGGAAGTTGGAGCGGCATAATCAATCAAATGTTAAAAGAATAAAAACCCTTTTTTTAAAGAGATATTTGGGAAAATAGTACACTACTGTCCTGCATTTGAATGTCAGTTACAATGGAACCCACAAATCAAAGAAGGACTTAAACTTTTACCGTCTGTCTATCAAAATCTTTCTCTGTTCTTATTATATCTACATTCCTATAAATAACATCAATACACTTTCAAATATAAACGGTGTATTTAAACCCCGACGAACCCAAATTGTTCAAGTCTAGTCCTTTCCTAGGTATTTTCAGTCATATCTATTCATTTAATTTGATTTAAATATCCCTTGGATTCTTTGCCACCAAGTTCTAAGTCTTTATTTTGTCCCCCAACCTGGTGTAATATTCAAACAATCATATTGAAATGTAAAAGATTATACATAATTCGTCTTCATTTGAAGACTAAATATGAACACACGTCATTCCTTGGTCCCTTGATGTGTAATCTATGAATTTTATTGAAGACCTTTCCTTTCCTTATCATACATACATATGTACATAATTAGAACAAAGTCTTTGACCAAATAACTAATTAGATATCATTCATAAATAATAATATATCGTTCATTAAGATTGATGAATGAAGTCTTCTTTGTTAGTCACCCCAATCATATTTGTTAATTAGAATACCACTAGGTATAATTATAATAATAATAATTAATATAATTATTCATTAAAAGGAAAATAAACATTTCAATCCATGATATTTGTTTGAATCTGTGTACAAACATTAGGAAAATAAAGCCATAATTAAGATGCAACGTTTACGTATGAAGATAAATTAATATATGCTATAATGAAAAAAATATATACAATAGTAGAGAATAAGGTATTTCACTATGTATGTATCACAGTTCTTCTTATTTAGATATGAATATTATATGTATGTACATATCTTGTAATTATTGCGTTGGAGTCTATGATGTATATTTAAAATATATATACATACATATGTAGATAGATATAACTACATATACAATATACACATCTGAAAATTATGTAGAACTTATGGAGTTTACATTTATATTATACAAAATTTGATAAATGATTACAGATTTTTATTTTATTTATTTACTAAATGAATTATCTTTATTTTAATTAATTGTCTGTCTTCAAAATGAAGAAAAAAGTAAGACCCACATTTATACTCCTGTTTATGTATGTATTGTTGAATTAACTATAATATAATTATTTGTCTAGTCCAATTACGAGACTTAATGAGGATCGTGATTAGAAATTTAAAAAAAAAAAATCTATTTTGCCTTATATACCAATTATTTTGTTGAGCATGCAAAAAAAAAAAAAGTCATTACTAATAAAGTATGTGGCAAATTAGACTTTTGAATTAATTTTCTAATTATATACTTAGATAGATACCACTAACTAAATCCTCGTATTTTTGAAAAGAAAAAAAATACAATCTAATTAATAGAAGATTTAAAAAAGTCTTAAAAGAGTCTTTACTAGATTTATACATATTATGTACATACAATATTACGATCATATAGGTAGGTAAATATTTTAAAAAATCTGCAAAATCATTTTAGCAACGTATTCATTTGTCTTTACTTTTATTGTATGGCTGTATCTACAATATGACAACCCATAACTTTTCATTAAATAAATATTCATGGAATGATAAATGAAAATTTTACTCAAAGAATCTCCTTCAATGCAATAATCTTGCAAATAATATAGTCAAATGGAATTATGTAAAAGTTAGAGTAATGAAAGACCATAAATATTCGTAGGGGAAAAAAATTATAGTTTATAACGTGAATCACATTTAAAATAAGCATTGATACGTAAAGGTCACAAATGGGGGAAAATACAAATTGATTCAATGTATGTATGTATGTAGTTTAAAGTTGTAATTTGTACATTAAAACAAAAAGGATGTTTTTTTTTTCAAAAAAAAAAGATTGATTTTTGTTTATAATCTAAACATTTATCAAATTATTTTAAAAATTATATTTGTAGAACTTAGAAGTTTATTGCATAAGACTCTATACATTTTTTGATTATTTGAGTTCAAAGTAAATAGATAATAGATACTAATAATTTATATGAATAGAATTGCAACCTATGATGTACGTGCTGAAGGGTTTTAATTTAAAATAATGATAACAGATATGTACAGAAATATTTTTTAATTAAATTATTTTAGGTGGTTTTTTTCATTAGTATTATTTTGGAGTAGTCAGTAACCAATATCAATTAAAATCAAAGTGGTTTAAAAATATAGGTATGTACAGAATACATACATTTGTACGTAGCAAAATGCTAGTTAATATTGAATACAAAATTATGTATTTACGAATAGAGAGTTTTATGATATAAAAAAAATTAAAAAAGGGAGTAAAAGTTCATTAATTAAAATGTAAATTAAACAATTCACTTTCATGATAAATGTATAATATGTACAGTACATGATGGTACCCTTCTTAATATTTGTACACTTATTAACTATTTTTTATACATAATTACAACATTTATCTAGTCCTATGATCCTATGTGGATTTAGGGTGTTTCAAAAATCATTTTGTTTTGCTCAAATCTTTCTTAGTAAAATTTCTAATTTTGATATATTTAAAGTTTCAAATCTCTTTTTCAAAAACCCTGTGATACACGTGGATCATTTTATATATCAAAAATAGAAAAGAAAAAAAAACAAGGATTTGTAGAACACCTTAGTGATTATAGACAGAAATGTCATTTTATATAAAGTTTTTACAGTATCTACATACTTATTTGCCACAACGGTGTCTCCAAAATATACATATCTTATGCATCTCTTTGTCAGCTATTGATGTTTCTGACCTTGGCTTTTTGATCTTCTTAATCCAATGCTGCTTTTCAAACTGTTGTGTCTACGGGTGTATTAAGAAGATAACTAAACCCATGGCACATTGAACAGGATTTGTAAGATTTTTGTTTACTTATTGTTTTTAAAAAATAGAAATAGCATCTTGTTATTCTCTTGAACAGATTATACCGACAAGACAAGCAGTTTGAAAAGCAGTATACTAGAAGTTGATTTGCTGTATGTTCTCGAATTATTTTCCGTTAAGCTATGAGTAATTCTATACTATTGAATGAAGACTGTGTCAAACAGTTGGTAAATACATTATAGGCGTAATTGGCCAATTAGCACCCATTTCCGTGACTTTTTTTATATAGAAGGAAAGGTTGAGAGATACAATGAACGTAGATTCTGAATGTCCTTCATAATCCATATAATTAATAGACAGCATAATTTGTCTATTTAATTATAATTATTGATTATTGTTTTAAGCAATGACTTCATTAATTTGAACAAGAATCTGTTTCCTTTCAAGTTACGTAAATACAGGCAACATGTGGAAATACCAAGTTGTGAGATGAAGCAAAAACAAAAAAAAACTACTTTTCATTGCTGCCAGCTATGAAATATATGTAGGTATACTGTTGAAAACTTGTTGATTATAATGACTATTATTTTTTCACCTATATCATTTGAAACTTTGATCAACTGCGTGACTCTTTTCACACAACTTTTTTCATTATGTATGTAGTCTTATACAATGTTTGTATGTATGTATGTATGTATACACTATACAATGTATGTACACCCATCTTAGTATGGAAAACCCCAGGAAATAAATGATTACCATACATTTTTTGACAAATATTTTAATGGCCCTAAAAACCATTTCTTTTTTATGTATATATGTATAGCAGCAACCCCTGGTTCACATTCATCTTTTTTATTTTTTCATTGAGCAACGATATAAGTCTAATTTCATGCATCTTCAGCTTTTTATTATTTTTTTAACCATTATTATTATTATTACATAGAATAGAAAATACAATATATTTTCTCACAGAGTCATTTTATAAGAATATTACGAATCACAGAGTATATTAAGAATGACATCATTAGAGAATGACTTCATCACTTTTAAGGTAATTATTAATTTATATGCTCTATGATTCTACCTTCTTTCACATTTTTTCATATTGGCTGAATGCTTAGTCGAAAGCGTTTGATGAGAAGATACGTTCATATAAATATCACAACTAATGTTATTATAACGAATATAGACAGACACAAGAGGAAAACCTGTTTTGGTCATCATGAATGGAGACACAACCCATTAATTGCTCTAGAAAATGGGATATCCAATGAGCAAAGGGTCTGCTCAAACTATAGCATTTTTTCAATAACATCCAAATTATCCCTATATTTTTAAGTGTAGTTGTCTATTTTTCTTTAACTCTTTCCTTATCATTAGTGCCCTGTACACTAATAATTTGTTGAGCTCGAATTATTTCTTGTTGAGCTGTAAACAATTATCATTTATTATTGAAGAATTGATCAAATACCAACTGATTTTGTGTCTTTTTTTGTATGTCTCTAAAAGGAAAAAGGGTCGAGAGGTACATACATACAATCAAGATAACAGAGTGAGAGTTGGGCATTCAATTTAGAGGATACAAATCTATAACCTATATTAATCATTCTTTTGAAACGACGTTATCAAAAAAATCATTCACTAAATAATTATAATTCATAGAATTTAAATAATTTTACCTCAATACGAATTTCTACCTATTTGAACCTTGGAAAAAGACACTCGTTTGCATATTGTTATTTTAATACGCAAATGCATTTGAAATGATTTCATTAAGGATGATTAATAAATTATAATTTATTAACTGTGACTTTTTTAATTAAATTTCCTCTGTCAAATTCATCATTTCAAGTCAAAAAAAAAAAAAAAAAAAAAAAAAGTAAACGATTAACTCTATAAATAATGACTTATTAGATGGCAATACAAAAAAATAAGTAATGGGTGGAAAATGATTAAGATATCAAATGGTATTAGTAGAAAAAAATGAGCTTTTAAATAGCACATAAAGGAATCCGCAAATATTTGGTAGTTAATCTGTTTATACCGAAACAGCACATACATAGTTTGTATAAACGCAAAAGAAGGAAAATTCTAATTTGTGTTGCAAAAAAAAATCTTAATCATGATATATTTGTGCAAAAGATACAAAGTCTTTTTTTTTTGTTTTGTTTAAAATAATGAATAAGTGGAGATGAAGCCAAATATAAATAAATAAATAAAAACGTAAGGGTTAACAAACATCAGTCCATATGTAGAAATGATATATATAGTTATTCGAATTTTTGGATTTAATGAAGATTCATAAATTGATGGGGGAAAAGGACTTATATTTTAGAGCACAAATACTTCTTTCCTTTTGTCAGTCGATAGATATATGTACACATTCTAAGAGAAATTATTGAAAAAGTATTTTTTTTTTTTTTTTTTTTTTAGTATACAGATCATTTTGTCATGTACTGATTCAAGCGAAGTTATATGTGGGTTAAGTGCATTTCGTTGATGGTTTAATTAAGAGTTGAGGAAATTTACCTATATAGATAGAGGGTTCATAGGTTTCAGGGGTTATACTCTCTAATGTAGGTACAAAGAAAGATGCATGCAAATTTTTGGGTGGGAAAAAAAATAACAACTACGAATTTTGCAGTTTTGCAAAAGTAATCATTTCTTTTGTCAGGTTTATGATATGACAAAAAGGTTTTTTGTTGTTGTTATTTTTGAGAACTGCATTCATTTTAAAAATAAAATGTTTTAATAAGCCAATTAGTATGCTTGAAGTATTGGGTTTTTAAAGTACCTGAATTGCAAGCCAAAAAAATAATAGATTAATAATAATGAATTGAATGTATGTATAAGAGTGAAGAAAATGTTCTTAAGATTGAAATAATATATACATATATAGCTTTGGAAATATGTAGGTATCTCGAAGAGTGCACGATTTGATTTTATGAGTACAGTTAGGGATCGTCGTTCAAATCACTGGAACGTCCAGGCATATTTATACCTACATATATGTAAAATATACTATTGATATTAATTTTTTTTAAATTACATTAAATCATCAGGGTATAATTTAAACACTTAACACTAGAAGAACCAGATTGTTTTGCATACTTATTTTTGACCTAAATTATTTATGCTATGTAATTTATGCACATGTATTGTTCAGTAGTTTAATTAAGGAAAAATCACGTTGGAAAAGACCTTTGTTGCTGAAATAGAATCAAAGAACCACTAACTCCTTCTAAGATATTTTTATCCTCCAACTTTCTGATATTGTTTACCTCCATTTATCATCCAACGACAAGTCAATCATTTTACAAAGATAATTGAGCAATCAATCCTCCTTAGAACTTCATAATGAAGTTAAATATGAGAAAGATTGAATTTTATAACTTATCATTATGAAAAATATCATTTATAATAGATCTATGATATTTTATGTAAAGGTAAGTAGAACGTATAATCGTCCTTTTGCAACTTTTTGTGTAATTTTATTCAAAAAGCATATATAGAAGTAATTTAAGTTAAGAAATTTATTTCGGTATCTAACCAAGTTATTATTTTTGCATTTTTAAATTTCAAAAAAAGGTCAAAATGACCATTTTTGATTTCTAAACGGCCATACTTTAGAGGGTATTCATATATGAATGTCATAACTAGGTATATACATACATATAGAAGGTAAGTCATATTGGTGGAGCCATTGTGATGTTATATGTAATTTAGCATTGTTTTCCTTTCTTACATACAATATAATGTAATTCGTGTGTGAGAAGAAAATTCAAATAATTCTATGTACCCTTGTTACGAATATTTCTATGAAAAATAAAAACTTTACATACATACATAAAAATCGTTTTGCCTTTTTTTCCTAGAACCCATTACACTCCATTAAAACTTGGTTATGCCTTTTGATGATGATGATATATTGTATGTATGTACGTAATACAAGCGGACACTTCAACATAATCACATTACACTTTAACATGATTATAAATTCGTATTGTATATATATATATATAAACTCATAAATGACACAATCTATTATTCTACTCTTTTCAAAATACATACGTGCACATCAATTTAGATCATAACATATGTAGATAAACATGGATAGATAATACTTTGCTCACAAAATATGTATTTGTAAAGGTTTTAATAATTATTATATATGATTTTTTTTCTTCTTTGGGGAGTTCTTTGAAGAGGTGAGAGAGAGAGAGAGTTTGGTCTACCCCTGTTTTTATTTATTTTTTTAACAGTAGTCACGCTGAAAGAAGAACTTTAAATTACAGGTTCATTTATTGTGATAAATGAACTCATTTTCAATTACAAGAGAACCATATATACATACATATATACATGCATACATACATAAACTCAACTCCCTTACTACTTTACTCACACCATTTTTAAAATGTTGATTGTTTTTCTTTGTCTTTTTGCCCCCTTCCTTGGAGTCTACATATAGGTATATGTATATTCTAAGCTTACCTGAAGAGAAAATAACAAAAATAATTACTTAAAATATAGTAGGAAAAATATATAAATATATGTACATATATGAGGTAAGTGTGTAATATACATATTATATGTGTACTAGAGTGAAATATGGATACTGAGCATGCAAAACATTGTATGAGCATACATAAGTAGGTACCTTTGAATATTTTTGAAGAATGAATAAAGTGGTGCATACCTATGTATATTCTGTTGCCTTTGTTGCCTCTCTTTTGGATCATTATTATTATTATTAAGATGGATGAGTAGGATCCATGTTTTAAAGAGAGAGGAGGCTCAAAATTATTTGCTCTTGAGTTGATTTGAATTGATCCACGTATAAAAAAGTCATCACTTATTCATGAACGTATATAATTTGATGGCCTGGGTATGTATTGTCTTGGATCCGTTTTAAAACCGGGATAAAGACCGAATAACACTCCAATAATCCCCTGATTAATTTATCAGTCCTAGTACATGTCATGAGAACGACACGCATACCTATTTGAGCTCTTTTAATGGACCAGGATTTACATTGGTACTAGACAATCAACAAGAAGTGTAACAACTAGGAAGCAAAATGCCCTATTTCTATTTTTGATTGCTATGTTCAATTTAGTCGTCGGGGGCTCCCAAGACAAATTGTCCAACACAATCAAAATTTTGCCACTACTCTCCTCACTTAAACGATGTTGAACATTCTTCTTTTCTTCTCAAATATTCGTGTTTAAAAATGTGTTGAGTACTTTGCATAAATCTGCATTAATAAAAAGTTAGCGGAATGTAAGGAGCGTTTTAAATTACAGTGATACAGATTCGTGCATATAATTATAATTTTGTAGAATATGCAAAATCCTATAGTACCACTTTAATATTAATAGATATATCTTGCACCTACAAATTGTATCTAAGTAACAAATGGGGTGAAGCTTTATAAAATGTAGAATTTAGAGTATAACAACTTATCAAAAGTACTATAATGCAATGATTTGAAATAAATTCAATCAGATGTTCAATGGTATTAAGGATGTAATCTTTGAACTTTCTTTTGAAAATTACTTATTACCAAGTATTCTGTGGATCATTATTATATGACCTAAGAACCCTGAGTTCTTTCACTCATAAAATTAAGTGTTATTGTTGAATCAAAATGCAATGAATAAATCAATAAATAAATGGCAGACAAATTATAATTTAATAAAATATCTTGATACACACAAATTGTATATAATATGTACATCACGAAGGGATCCTTATTGACTCTCTCAATCTATCCTACTCCAAAAAAAAGAAGAAATGAGGCCCAAAATAATCTGTTGATAGTCTGTCAATTAATTCCAACTGTGGTGCTATTCGTCATTTAAGTATAAAGTGAATTGTTCAAACCTGAACATATGTTGATCCAGTCAACGTACAAAAACAGAATAAGAAGTGGAAAAATCGACAGGTGACAAAAAATTACACTGATAGTCTTCCAGTTGAGACTGGAATAACATATATGTCATTTGACTATTTAATTACTTCTTCCAAATCAACTCATCATTGAGCTCCTTTTAAAAGTGGGAATATAATTCCCACTTAACTCCGTCTTTATGTAAATGAAGCATTATGAAGAAAACAGATGTTATTTATAATTTATTATTCTGTATACCTATATTTGATTTGTGTGCTTCAACGTTTACCCACCTTCATTTTAACCACTGGGATAAATAACTGTCTAAACATATATGTACATAATATATAATTATACAAGATTGTATTATGTACTTTGTAAAATATGAAAAAAAAAAAAAAGTGTTCCTCTTGTGTGTGTGATTATAAATATATATATATATATATAAACCATCCACTCGTATGTACAAGTTGTAATAATATGGTAAAATACATACATGAAAATAGGAACTGACCTATTTACATACCTATATGTACACACACACACATACCATCATTTCCTTATCACCTCTCCACTCACTACATATTCTTACCCTCTCTCCTCTTCCCCAATAATTTTTCTTTCATCTTACCTTGAAACATACTCTGCCAGAAAATCGATTTATAGATTATTATTTATATGGAATGGTTGGCATGGTTTTAATCGATAAGCTATTGATGATTCTACTTACATGGATTTGAAACAATGTAAGGAGATTTTACATTCGTGAATCATGATACATCAATTATCATTATTATTACTATTATTATTTGAGGTATGTATGTACATATAATGAATGATTGTATTGGATAAATTAGACAAAACATTTTGGGGTGAGGCATGAGTTGAAAAATCAAACCTTTATAAATGTAGGACTTAAACGTATATCATTCTAGGGAGTTGTAAAATCCTGAGAAAGATTACGTGGAGATAACGAGGTGCAAATTGTTATAAAAGGGAATGAAACCATTAAAAAAATATTCCCAATAGGAGGATCAACTCTTTTTGAATCCAGACAAAATACGTCGTGAACCCTTCAGTTTCTTGAAATTTATATTCTGAACCTTTTACATTTTTAGTCGAGAATCTTCCAAATAGTAAGCCAATATTCCAATCAAACTTTTTCACTTACGATGCAACATCGTCGATACAGTAATATACATATATATATATTCTCGTGGCGAGTCAGATCGAAACGATGTCAAAAACGAATCTATCGTACTTTGATTCCACATTTCGTTAAGTTAGAAAAGGCATTGATGCTGTGTGGTACCATTACTCCTATCTACAGCTTTGGAATAGTTTGAACTAGAGTCATAGGTAGGTATCTGAGACTTTAGATACAGTAACATTAGACATTTATGTATCATTATTATTATTTAAGGGTGATACAGGAAAAATGTTGTATCGGGGCACCCCTTTTTTTATCTTCTTCATCAATGCTCTTCCTACCCTGATATTTTACAGGAAACAAGAACATTACATACAATTGAATTGGATTCAAACTGAGTTAATAGAACCTTTTCATTATGAAAAATTCAAAAAATTAATAAATATGCATGAGACTGCAACATTTAGAAGCTTGCCAAGGACTAAATTATTCTAAAGACGGACTTTGAAGAAACGTGCAGTAGCATCAATTTAGTCAAGGCAAAGTTAGAGCAAAACCAGGGACGATGCTGAAATACACATCCAGTTTAGTTTATAAATATGGTTTTTTGGGTTGTTTTTTTTTAGCCTCCATACTTTGTCATGGCCAGTTGTCACCACGGAGACCGAGATCTAAATCAGACCAAACTTTGAGGTGTCGAGACCATGATGGATCTCACGAAGTACATCCATAAATCTCAAGTAAGGAATATAAGGGGATCTGCTTCATACTCAGGAGTCAACTCAGGAATTACATATCTAAATGAAACAACTATGGATCAGGGAAATGTGGATGACCACCATTTATTAGCATTGCTATTAAAGTATAATTAATACTGGACAATGGATATTGTAATGCATTTTGATTTATAGGTACTTACTTATGTACATAGAGATTTACCTACATAGGTTCATACCTATAGATGTTACGTGTATGAATTTTAATTTTCCATTCTAAATACTGAGGTAGATACACACACACACACAAGATGTGAAGTGCGGAGGTGGATGGAAATCAAAATGATAAAGAGTCCTTTATCTTTCTCCTTTGTGTTATTAGTTTCTTCTACTTTCCATTAGTCTCTTTTATAGCCACATACCTATGTATGTATGTATGTACATACTATGTGTTCTCACTTTCTTCCAAAGCACGTGTAATTGAATGAGGAGGGATTCATTTATAAGATGGGTACAGAAAGATAATGATAGTGAAAATGAGACTATGAGACCCTATACATACTACGTCTAACCCCCAGACAAATGGATTATGGTCATATAATTCCATGTCCAAGAAGAAGATGGAATGTCATTATTGATTGCTTGTATCATAAGTGGAATTCATAGAAATAAGAGTAAGAAAAGATTCGAGAATATTATACCATATGTGACCCATCAACAAATAAAATAATTATGGAGTACTCTTTCTACTCTTCAACTAATTAATTAAAAATTAATTAATTGCACGTAAAGTTCGCTCTGTCATAATTAAAGAAAAAGAATATGATGTATTAATTATATGACTGAAAGGCCATAACGGTAGCAAAAAACTCACCACCGTGCAATCAAATGAAGGCTTTAGACTATAGCTGAATATCTAAAGCTAGCCTATAAATTTGAGTATGTACCTATGTCAATGAAATATTCTGACGTGTATATTTTATAAAAGTATAAAAAATAATTGGAAAATGTCTCATTTTGGTTGACTTTTGTTCAAGATTGCTTTTGTGTTAACATAACTTTAAAAGGTATCAAATATGTTATATGTATAATATAGTAATAAATATAGCTATGAACAAGATACTCACAATTACAAAAACAATTATTTTTATAAATATAGGGAAAGGTTTGTCAATGCATTTTGATGTAGATCAAAGTGAGATGAGAGCAGTGTGCAATTGTTAGCTCAATGCCCAAACACAAAAATTGTCAAAAACCCATCACTATTAGATGTATCAAACTAGTGACATTAATTACAATATAAATAATAAATACGTATGTCAAATCCACCCCACCTCAAAATCAACACACACACACAATAACATTTGTCACAACACGAATCAGTCGTTTATTTTAATTAAATACATGTCTCATCAAATTAAAATTTTATGTTGGTTTTTGTTTTTTCTTTTCATTTATTGAATTCAATATCTGATTGTAATATGAGTCAAAATATGAGTCAAAATTTTTGTGTCTCTGAACCTTTCCTTTTCCAAAAAAAAAACCAAAAAAGTCCCGAAATTAACTGGTAGTTAGTCAATTATTTTCAATCCTGGATTACTTTTTCACAGTTCATTAACAGCTATTCAACATTCAAAACACGTTTAAGAGGCAAGAGAAGTAAAAAATCCGAAAATAAGATTGTGAAGTGGAGTGCTAGGAATCATATATCGATTTTTAAAATATTTATCTGTTAAATATCAGTTTTATTTATCAACTGTCTATACCAGAAAGAAAGAAAATGAAGGCCCGAAGAAAAAAAAACATTTAAAAAAAGAGATAACTAACTTTTTAAAAAATGCCTGGAACTTCATTACAAAAATCAATATTTCTAATTAATTATTATCAACTGCATGAATATATTTGTTCATAAATATGTAGGTTGTGAGAGTGACTAGAGCTGCAAGTCCATTTCTTGAGCATATGGTTCATATGCTCATAAAAGTAAAAATCCAATATCCTTAGTTCATAACAAAGTGATGTAGCACAAAAAAAGAAAGAAAAAAGACAAACACATCATTTCCCCATCTGTCAAGTATGCACAAACAGATTGAGGGCACTGAGAAAGAAAAAATAAAATAAATATTTATTTTGATTATGGCCGACAGTTATTTTATGTAATATTTAATAGCCAACATTGAAAGGAATTCCAAGTGGATCTCTCTCTCTTTCTCTTTCTTTCCCCTCTCCTGTCCAGAAGAGACAAACACTACCTTTGACAAAGATAAGTATGAAAAATGATGGATGAATGATTTTGTTGGGTCGTGTGAATATACAGATTTATTATTATTGTTATACAAGAGCATATCTCCACGGGAGAATTGTATTTGATATATGGGTGAGGATTTGTGTGTTTTTTTTATGAGTGATATGTATGCTTAAAAAATAATGATGAATGAAACCATTGTTGTTACATTATCCTTTTCTTTTTTTCATTCTTTGTGTATGTAAGTATCTGCATTGATTTTGGTTGTATAAAGAATGTATATACAGATTTTTATATGGTTTATATTTGGTTATGAATAAAATAAAAAAAGTATTCCTTTGTATGTATTCAAAACTGGCAAAATATCACTTTATATTTTATAGGAAAAAAGTCGTAGTTAACAAGATTCAAAGCATTTTGTGATTCGTAACGCTTAAATATGTTTAAGATAACATAATGTGATATGTTTCTACATAGAATATAAAACTACTCTGAGGAGTAGATTTCAAAAAATGAAAGAAAAACATTAGCAAAAACTTTTGCAAAAAAACAACAACTACAAAATGCTAATTTTACCATTGATTTTCCTAGCTAAAGCAAATATTATATGAACAAATGATTTCACTGTAAAAATTTATACAAAAATGATGTAACTAATTATTGTGAAGAATAAAAGGTGTTGAGATTATTTTATAGAAATAAAAATTATAAACTAAATTGTCTCTTTCTTTAGTGGTTTTTGCGGTTTCAACCGGTCAAAATGACATACAACTCAAATACAGTAAAACACGTATTTATAGTAAATACCTGTATAATATTCAAAAATAGGAAGTGCAATCCTTGATTTAACTTTCAAGATATATAGACAATTTACTTATATTTTGCTAAACACGTTTTTCAAAATATTTACTCATAAAAAAATGTTTAGAGTAGTGACGCTGGCTTTGGGTTTTCAAGAACTTTCTAAACTAAATGAAATTTTAAATTTAAATTTCTAAATGAACAAATGAGTGACTCATTTAATTTCCTATTTTCAAATAGCATTTTCTACTTTTTGTATAGTTTTACTCGATAGCCAACATGTATGACCCGTAATACATCTATTAAACCTGGGTGTTATGACATTTGCATACTCTATTCCAATCAAGTGAGTTGCTGCATATGTAAACATTCGAATAATGTAACGCTCGTGTCGGTCATGAATCTTTTATCCTTTTTTTTCCTTTTTTTTTTTTGAAAAAAAAACAGTAAAAATGTGTTACATTATTTTCCCTTTCATCTTTGTCTCTCATTCCATTACTCACTTGTTTCAAGGAGCTTTCATAACATATACTAAATATGGTAGATGAAAGAGGGTAGGAAAACTATTCACAACTCAAATCAAATCATGACCTACATAGATATGACTCAACAAAATGTACGAGCACATATACCCATTTGATAGTGAGTAGTAGTCCCATGAATATTTTCCATCTTTTTGAATTATGTCAATGAGATAAACATCTCTCTTTTAAAGAAAGGAAGAGAATAAACGCATTCCACCATCTTTATTTTTGCTTATTACTTGTAGGTACATGGTTACATACTGTCACATACCTACCTATGTATGTAGTAGATGTTTACCCTCATAAAAAGGCATTAAAAGGAACTCAGGAATTCTCTGAAAGAGTCATGAAAAAGTATATACCTTTATACTTTCCTCTTCTTTGTGTCTGTATGTAGGTAGTTAGTAAATGTGGGGGGCCCACTAAAAATAGAGAGGAAAGGGGTCTTCCTCATCAAGAGCCTTGATTCATGGAAAAATGAACAATATAATAATATTCAGTCGGAAATTGTTTTTATCTATTGTTTAAAACAATCATTTAGAGAGTTAAACACTCTAATGGTTCATTAAAAATATCTTAATGATGCCTTTTCTCTCCCTTTACCTACCTATAATAAATAGTATGGATGATAATTGATAACATATGGCATAATACATACCTTCATATGCAAATGAGAGTAAATTAAGAATTAGTCAAGCTTGGTATCTTTTATAATATATATATATATATATATGTAAGGATACAATAAGATTTAATTCTAAATGAGGATGTCAGAGAGTTTGGCACACTCAAAAAAAAAGTTGTTCAACCTTCTCTTATCCTTATAAATACATATATCATTGTTTATTGATTCATGACCTCAAAGTGTGTGGAAAATAGTTAGAACTGATCTACAAATCAATAATATGGAATGATTTTTCTTCTAGTGAGAAATTTGAGAGGATGAACTCAAATAATGCATTTTTTTGAACAAAATTGATCAATTTAATATTATTCTTTATATTATAATTATTCATTACATTCATTCTTTCATAATCGATGTAAAGTATATAAGAAATTCAAACAATATTATTTATTTACTTATGATGTAAATTAGAGTATGAATTTGAATTACTAATCCTCATTTGTATAGCAAATACACGCAATAAAATAGTGGCTCACAAACTTTTTACCGTTCGTGATCCTTTTCCTAAATGTTTGAATCCAAAATTTGACACAAAAACCAAATAATCACAACCTCCAAGGGATCATTGGTTGGAAACCCTTGCTATAGAACGAGAATTTATATGTTTCCTACTTTATTTTACATTTTGACAAATTTTTATTCACTATTTTAAAATCCTACTATGATAATTAGTCCCATAGGTCAATGATGATGAACCACCTGTTGTATAAATAGTTGACCCTTGGGAATAACCTTTGTCTATCTATAAGACCAATCCAATGTATGAAATGTATGTATACATATATCGAATGAATAGATGCTTTGGAAGAGCTCCATATTTTTTTAAAGGAGTGATGGTGTTTAAAGCAAGCCTTGGTCTGTAATTCATGATGACATTTATGGCTTGCCTTAGTGGGCAAAACTTTTATCTGTGTATTGTAGATAAATAAATGTCCAGTAAATGTAAAAGACTTTGCCCTTTTAAGCATTGAAGTATCATGTAATGAAGAGAGGAGAGGAGGGGGGGGGGGGAAGAAAAGAAGGAAAAAAACGGGTGAAACTCCAATAAATTATGGTTTTGAATAAAAGATTTTGTATTTTATTTTTGAACATTCATTAAAGTATTAACCTTTAATGTACATTGTACTTATATATGCTGCGTACAAGTTGCAACTTGTATAAACAGAAGATGGTTCAAATTACAATAAAAAAAATGAGATGAAGCATGTTAAATGTCAAATTTAACATTATAAAAATGACTTGTGACATTATAAAGATAATTCAATGATTGATTGATACCATATTTCACTTGATGTTCAATAGAGGTAATATTATTGAGGATTTAATTTCTAATTTTCTTCATTAAAATTACTAATTGCTACATACTCAATGATTCATTGTACATAAAACATAAGTACTCAGAGAGTTTTTTATTCAGTTCTAAATAAGTAATATGATTTTGACCAAAATTAAATGATAATAGCATCAATGCATTGTTCTTAATTAAAATAGACTATGGTGAAATGTAAGTACGGATTTCAACCTGTACAATCCCTTTATACAAGTTACAACTTGAACAGAATGTGATGCCTCAACATGATTTTGAAAGTGAGAGTAAAATAAAAAAAAGGAGAAAAATTGATTGATTGATTTTTAGCTATTTTTACTCTTACAGAAAGATGCATTATTTGTAGCAATCAAATTCATCTTTCATTTCAATTTTCCTAATGATTTGGAATATTAAATTTTGCGAAATTTTGCTCCTGTCACAACTCCCTCGTTTCATTTGAAATGATGACAAGGAAAATAATAATAATATAATGGAGTGCCCTTGATACTCGTGCTTTCATAGATATGGGGAAGCACTACAGAGGGAGCTTTAAATTGTTGCTACTTGTATTATTTAAGCAAGCCATGATTTAAAAAGTAAAACTCACAAATTTAAGTGTATCATAAATGTAATTTAGCAAAATGTACAAAATAAAATAACTTTATTTCCGTTCTTAAAAATCCTCATTTTCAAAAATACGAACTCAGATTCCAACTCAAATAAAGAGGATGAAATGTTCTTCTACAAATCTAAGGGTATTAATTTAGCACAGTCAATGTTATCTTTGTGATTACTACATTTCCGAGTGATATCTTCATAAAAATGAAACGTTGAGTATAATAAATGGTTTTTGGTTGTTGTTTTTTTTTCTTCTAACATAAAATCACGATATAATATGTGTATTTGCATAGAAAAACGCTCTTTGTCTTTTCTGTTCATTTGCATTTTCTTTATAGGATTTAATGATAATAATAGGGAAATATAAAATGAATTTGTAATGCATATACCTACTAACTACATAAGTACATATAAGTACTGATATATAAAAAAGACAATTGGAAGAGAAACAGTTCATACCTGATAATTATTTTTACTTTTTCTTTATGATTGTAATACATATGTATGTATTTTTTGTTACATATATGTAGAATGTTCTTATTTAATTGATATATCTACATGCATATTAAAATATACCTTCAATACAAAATGCATTGTCTCCTTAATAAAAAAACTTACATAAGAATACATTTCTCACACTCTAAATAATAATTATAATAATGATTTAGATATTAGAGAAAATGCGTTTTGTAAGGTCACATATTACAACTACATGTACATTGCGTTTATCAAGTAGTAGACTTTACACTACATCTCTCAACCTCTCCTGACATTAATTATACACTTGAGAGATAACGTTTTTAACGACTTATGCTCTACAATTCCTAGATGCTTTAAAAGTTTGTACATTCTTAGTACATATATCTTTCAAGGATCTAACATGAATTATAGGCTTTTTTAAAACAAATATAAGAAATGTCTTACATTTCACAGTATCCTGGAATTTCAAGGGATCCCGAAATTTAGAAATGAATGAAGGACAATTTACCCTATGGAGTTGGGATTCATATCTTTACTACTTAAGGATATTTAATTCCATTTGATCAAATGATTGTTGAGGATACTTCTAATAAGAGGTTGGTTTAGAGTAGAGCAATCAACATCTGACCCATAAATGACATGAATCAACTATGGATATAAAGTATCTACGTAGTATTTTAAAAGAGATGAAGAAATATTATTTGTAAAAAAAAATAAAATACACATAAAAGGAATTGTATCCCCTACATAATATGTACATACGTAGAAGTTAAAATTGTTATTTGTGTTTTTGATTGTATTTAGTAGAGTCACGATGTTCTTCAATTATGATATCAGAGATCCTGATCACAAACATTTTTTTTTCTCTCTCTCTCTTTCTCTCAAGGAATGAACAAATAAAAGAGAATAATATTCTCCAACACCTTTTGATGAATCATCCTTGTTTTTTGAAGAAGAAAAAAATACCATGAAAACATCACGAGCATTGTGTTTAATTTCGCATGCTTAATATTATACATTTACATAAAGCTACAGTCATATATGTATAGCTATATACAAACTCATTCATATATTTGAATAGGCATGGGGATATGCCTGTACCTAGGTATGTAATACCTATTATTAAAACCTAATAAATCAAAATAGAATTATATGTACCCACATGTGGACCTCAGCCAAGAAAATGAATAAGTACATATATATATATATATACAAGTAGAAATGTGGTGTTTTTTGTATCTAAAAATACTTATTTTTTTTGGGAATGTTTATTAAGGTCCAATGCTATTTACAACTAGGTAGAAGTAATACTAGTAATAATACCTTTATAATGAATTAATTCACTCAGAAAGGTGAGTTCATTAATTACATAAGTTTATGTATTGTGAATGCTCAAAAGGCTTGTGCCCACCTCAGTAGGCACCTATTTAGAATTTTCTTTTTTTCTTTGATTCATTTTGCTACACACGTTTATTGTATTGTAATGTCTAATGGCATTTTTTCATCACAATAGTTCAATTACTTTTTCACAGCATAGATACTGCTATATGTATAAATCATGAGTTTGCAACAGTTTGCAATTTATCGATTCTCTTAATGTGAAATAAATCCATATGTGTGTTGTCTTCTTTTTCTTTTGTACTTGAGCTCAATAACCCAACATGTTTTATGTGAATACTATTTCTAAACCTCAGTCAAAACTGAAAGGAATAGAATTCGCAAGTGAAACTTATGTATAACCTTCCTTATCCTTTTCAAATACGTCAATGTTTATTTGACGTCAGACGGGGGAGATAATTTACTTGAAATCCAAGGGGCTGGACACGCTATTTACTTTAAAAAAGTAATATATTACTCCTCAGTAGTTCATGGCTAAAAAAGTAACACCATTGCTCAAAAGCAAAAATAAGTCATGACTATTTTGTACTCAATCATAAATAATGGCAGACATCAAAATATGTGCATACATAATTGAGTCTGGACCTTTTTAATTAGTTCAAGGTATATGCCAAATTTTTTATATATTTATGACTTATAGATATAATCATTGATGATACTGATGGAATTATGATGAAAAAAAAAGTAATGAAATAAGTTACTCTGTTACTAATTCCACTGTTCCCATATCTGAAAATATACAAATATAACAATCACTAATTGGAGTCAATACATCCAATGAGGACGTGTCGAGCACTAATTATTATTTTTTTTTATCAAAATTATTATTATTATTATTATAGCTAATCCATTTTATAAATAAATATAATTCCATGACTAGATACTTATAAAATTTGGGATCTTATTTACGTATGACGTAAATTAGAGTATGCATTTAAGTTCATGCATGAACTAGGCTAAATATTCCATGAATTTGATTAGTTTAATCGGAACAAGCAAACGCAATATGTATGTAGATTGAAAATATTTTCACATATTCTAAATTTGCAACTTCCTTTCAGGTTTTGATAGCAATTTGGAAATCCTATGATATCATATGTTCATTCAGTGCATTGAATATCTAAAGATCCTACAAAAAGGATTACAATAAATATATTACTAGACTATTAACAAATGTACAAATGTATACAAGTAGATCTATTTCTTCAAGTCAATAGGAAATAGAAATGTTATCAATATATGTAGAAACTCTATGCTCTTATCTTCTTCCATCACTCACTAATAAGTATTTATGAAACAAAAAAATGAAAAGATTTTTTTCAAAGAATTTGTAGCATGTAATTTTAATTCGTTTCCCCTACCGAAACGTCTTAGGAGCTCTTATATAAATGTAAAATTATAATGATAATAATACTAAGTATATGTAGGAAAAGAATAAACCTTTATCACGACTCAAGTTTCATCAAAATTACAAGGTAGAGAAGAACCAAAAAATAAAAAGATACTTTGTTCCTCTCTTCCTTATAGTTTTTAGCAGCTTCCCTTCCTTGCAAAATATAAGTGTATAGCTACATAATATATATATATATATATATATAAAACAATGTGAGAGATTCTCAGAACCTAATGCAAATACTGCATCTCTTACAACATTTAATAATATCAGTGATGAAAATAGTTTCTTATTTTCCTAATAAAAGGAGTTACTCTAAATACATATAAGTACGTACAAATATGATTAATTAGAATTATTATCAAGCAGTTGAAGACATTGGAGCATGTTTTGAAAAAAAACTCAATTATAAAAAATAATTATACTTTCAATGTATGTACCCTTTTGAAAAAAAAATAATAGGTTTTTTGTTATTTTTAGATAAAAACAAACAACAATTGTTTTATTTGTACTTTTTGCATGCATGTATGTAATTTCGAGTTTGTTTATTATCTGATACTGATGCACCCCTCTCTTTGTTTTGATCATTTTTGTCAGATTTTGCAAATAAATATGGCTGCTTATTCAATCCCCTAAATAATAATAGAACTCTTCTTATTAGGGTTTTTTTCTCTTTTTTTTTTTTTTTGCATCAAGGAATATTTTGCTTTTGCTTTTTTTGGGTATGCAATAATATAAATTTAGTTGAGAGGTAACTAATAAATTATCATTATAGGACTAAAAAATACCAACATACATTGTATGAAAAGCAAAAAAAAATAAGGCAAAGACAGAAAACACGATGAATTCGTCTACCTATAATAAATTATATAACAGATTTGCAAAATATATATATATATACATTAAAAAGAAATATATTTTAATTGTCGACTATCAAAAAGGTTAGCCACCTATAGTCACTCATCATATTCATATAAGCGTTTTACTAATGTACATACCTACAAATGTATGTATGTAGCAACAAAAAGACTTCCTTAAAACAGACCTCCCATAGAAGATTCAAAAAACTTTTTATGTTTCATAAAGCCACAAGATTTATTAAATATGATAATAATCATAAATTATGAGCCTAGCTATGCAGTTCTATCTTTTGATTATTATTATTTTTGACTCAATTTTGTGACTCTGCAACTTAATTAACAATTATGCACTTTATAATTATGTATATTTTTTAAATTGTATAAATATGTATAAGTACAAACATATTTTCAAAATGTTATGTAGAAATGAAAAAAAAAGTTAAAATACTTTTCCTAGTGATACTTGTTATAAGTAAAAATATAAATAATATTTTATATTCTTAACAGATGTTGATGCTAAACAATATATCAAAGTGTGTAATTTGACTACTTTCTTAAATGTGTAAGTAATTATGTGGACATAATAGAGTTTAATGTTAAATTTTTGTCAAATAAAATATAAGATGTACTTATTAACACTTTGTATTCTTATTTGCATTTCTTTACACTTCCTCTAAAAAGAAAGAAAGAAAAATAGCTTGAAATCAATTGATTGTTGGCCAATGTCTCTCCAACTGTTGGCATTCACTACTTACAAGAAATATTCGTTAATTGACAAAATAAAAATACGCAGGATTTATTGATAGGCTCGTATCAATTCTTAATATGAGAATATAGAATAGGTTCCATCCCCATTAAGAGTCCTTAAAAACCCGTTCCTAGTTTTAAAGTACTTGAGGCATCATTTTCACTTAGATTACAGTCGAGAACCTCAGTTTTACGATTGAATTCATTCAGTACAACTATAAATATCCATGGTATATATATATATCATGCACGAGAATCTTTAGTTATTATTAATAATTTAGGATGAATTAAAGAATTATTACTTATTATGATTATATTGGGCAGGAATATATTGATGATAACATTACTGGCTGATGACGTCATTGAACACAATTTTTTTTTCCATGGAACGACTTTTGCATTTTGATTAGAACGCGTACTGAAGTTTTTAATAGACGTCAAAATTTTTGAACGGATTTATCCCTCGTTGTTAATTATGTGGGAATATCATTGGGTAAAAGGTGGTGAGAGAAAGAGGGAGGCGCCTTCTGGTTGGTTTTGTGCATACATACATACATACGTTTGTAAAAACAATATAAATACTTTTATATAAATATTTCTTATTCCATAAATAACAGATTCGACACCCAACATAAATTACCACAAAGATAAAAAAACAAAAAGAAAAGAAAATAAGAGAAATTCAAGTGTCAAAGGTGTATGTACCCATGTAAAAGGTACAACAGCTCTGATTACAAGGTGTAAGATATCATCAGATATTATTTCCCTATATCTATATGTACGTACATTGGTATAATGTGTAGCGATTATTTTTATTATCATCATCATAATATGTAGGTATGTTTCAATGATGACTTCCTCAAATGCTCCCTTTTAATAAGTACATACATACATACATTCTTGGTCATTCTGGGTAGGCAAGTATGAAGAAAAAAAAAAGCCTCTCACATGCAGAGGGTTCCTCAAAGATCCGTCCATCTTTAACACCCCTCATTTTTTTTTTTCAAGCCGTCACAGCATGAGTGACTATGTAGAATGAGAAGTCCCTCCAACAACCATCACATCTCTCACACATTCTACTACATAGACCGCCCTCCTTTAATAAATTATTTGTGTATACATATATACACATCGTTTTATTTTCCATTTGGGTATCTTCAAGATGTACATATATATATTCATGATCATTCTTTAACTTTACTTCTTCTTACCCCCCCCCTATTTTTTTTGAAGAAGGAATGAAGGTAAAAGTGTTAATAAATATATGTATGTAGGTACAGTACATACATACATTCCATAAAAGTGAAACGTTCGCTAAAAGAAGGTGAAACTGTTATTATCTATGACTCTGGAACAACTAGAACCAAAATGTCACATAAACAAAAGAGAAGAATAGTAGAAAAATGGATTTAACCTATATTTAAATCTAACGATGAATACATTTTTTTATTTTTATGTAAATATTAATTATAATTAGGATGTTTTCATGATCTATAATGGAGATGTGACAAGTAATTATTAAACAGTTTGGGACTTTCATAACCTTGACAATAATGAAGGACCCTCCCAATATCAATTAAATAATTTGTCTATAAGGAAATTTATTTTGGCATTATTTTCGACTCTGAGCAGAAAATTTTCTTCCCGCTAACACTTGAGTAACCCAAGATCATACTCAGCCTGTGTGATGTTATTTATTTGCTTAAACTACTTTACTGTATTCAATAAGTTCAAATAAACTTTGAGGAGTAGTTGCTTTTGTATTCACAAAGAATGAAAAAATATTTTTGGAAGACATTCATCATTTAAAATCACCCATCAGTCAAGGCCAACTGAAATTCAGTCAGTCTCTAAGTAAAATACTTTACGTTTGCTTGGCTTGAAAGGCAATGAGGAAGTGTCCAAGACCGGTTAGGGCACTCTATTATGAGGGGAGGGGGAATTAAAACTTATTTTATGTTTGTTTCTCGCAATAACATACTAAATGTATGTATTTACATAATATTATGTTCTTCTCCATGGATAAGTATATTTTTATTAAAAATATTTATACATAAGTTGCTAAAAGGTGAGTGCTCAATCATATTTTTGAAGGCAACAATCAGTTATAGCAATTAGTATTAGTCAATCAGACACTATTAAAAAATAACATTCGATATGTGTATTCTACGTAGGCAGAAGTCACCCTATACATATATGTAGATATACTTCTTATACATATTTACTTTCTGGCTTAGGTCACCAAAAAAATAACCTTTTGTGGGAAAATGATGATCTACATAAATATCTATCATGGAGGAAGGTAGCAAACAATTGAGGAGGAGAGAGACTTAAAAATAAATAATTCACTCGCTCTCTACTCATAATTATCAAGATACAAAAATGTCTGTAGATTTTTGAGGTAGTTACATAAATAGATCTTGGAGGATTATGAAATAACTAAGGAATGGAATCAGGGATGGAATAAAATATATACATATGAATAGAAGTGAGATAACTCAAATTTTCAGGTATCTGGAACCTACATTTGTGAAGTAGCAAATAAGTAGTAAAAAACCTAACGTTACTAACATGAAGAAAAATATATAAAAAAACATACATGTGAATCAAATTTTCCAATACTTAAAAATTTGTCAATTATTCTCAAGCAGAACTGTCGACAAGGATGCTCATCTGCTCCGCTTCTCTTTACATCTACGATTGAGGAACTCGTCTTGAACTTCAAATGAAAATATTTAGAATTTGGGATAAACTGTGGGGAATCAATGCATATAATTAATTTCTATGCAGATGATGTAACCCTAACAGTGGAACCCAACTCTGAGGCTCAGTTAAGTGCTAGAATTAAAGTTTTAATTAACTGTTTCGACAGTTCAAAGGAAGATCAGGATTAGCATTGACTAAAATGAAAAAGGCAATCCTTTCCATTTGGTCCTGGAACCTTAAAGAGGGCACAAAAGTTGAAAGTTTTACCGTTACAAGAAGTGTAAAGAAGCTGCCATCAACCTCAAGGAATCAAAAAGTTTTAATAAAAAGGATTTTAAACCATCTTAAAAAGTTTTTATTGTAGTTTCATCATTTTAGTTGTATTTTGTTGACATTCTAGCCACGAGCAATAATTTTAAACTAGATATAATGCTTACTTATGTTTTACAACACGATTGCTCCGGATATTTAAATTTTATATATTCTTGTATGTTCATATATTAATTAATAAACGATGAAGATATATATAAATTTGGGGGGGGGGGGGTAATATTTTTTTTTTTTATTTGCATCGTCAAGGATTTTCTTTGACAAAATCACTCATCAAGAATGACGTCATGAGTATTGCATCCATAATTTCAAATAAAAAAAATGCTAATTCATTGGAATGATATATAGTTGTTAGCTCCATCCTTTCAGTTCAGAAATGGACTTTTCCGAAAACCGACCTTCATTTCATTTCGTTGTTTTTTTTTAAATAATAATTTGAATAAATTGTCAACAGTTGTTTTAATATATATTTTTTTGCTTATTCAAATCAGTCACAAGCTATAGAAGATAGTTTTTTTGTACATAAACCAGGGTTCTTGGTGGTAGCTTTCCGGATTTTCAGCTGCCAATTTATCCACCTGGGATGATCATATTTTTTTGATTTTCTGATAGATTAAGGATCCTTATTTTTATTTTTTTTTCATTCACTCATATTAATTCAGAGTGAAAACTGGTAACTGTGCCTACTTATTAATTCTAGCCACATTCAACCACTGCATGATTTTTAGAGTAAAAAAAATAAAAAATCGAACTGATCAAGTATTTCAAAGAGGTACATAAATACACTTTTGTCTGCTTTATCCTTTGCAAATTATAATTAAAGTGATATTTACTTTGATATTTGACTGATCCACTCCAATTCGAGTTATTCAACTACTTTACATACTGTGAATAAATGTAATATCATCCAATGCAATAAATTCATATAGAAAACCTTCATATTCAAAACAAGAAGCACATATACTCATATGTATATATGTAAATATCAATAAAAACCATCGTTTGCCTATGCATTAACGGTGCTTTTAAAGCAATTCAATATACCATCAAAATAATCACAAGAATAAATAGTACATACATAAATACATACCGTTTGTGCATAAGAAAATGAATACATAATCAAGATGAAAATATATATTTAAATTTTGTTAAATGAAAAAAATAATCAATCAATCAATAATAATAATATTTTTTTTCTTTTTCTTAAATAATAATATTTACCATGCAGAAATTAAATTAATAAAAAACCAAACCGGATGGTTTTATGTACGCATAGGTAGGTATGTAGCTTTATGTCAGAGATTGGAGAAAGGAACGTGAATAAAAAGAAAATAAGAAGGGGGGAACCACACACACAAACACAAGCACACAACCAACCTGTCTATAAGATTTATCAATCGAAAAAAAGTGCCAGAATATATGGGCCATTGATAGTCGTGTACAAGTTTTAACTCACAAATCAAACAAAGGATTTTCAATGAAGCAATTAAAATAAATACAACTTGTGATTAAAGACAGTAAACATTGGAATTCCAGTCGATAAGTTGTACATACCACTTTTTTTTTCTTTTTTTTTTCCTTACGTTAATAGACTTCTTTTGACATTTTTTTTTCTTAATATTAAAATAAAGTTTCAAAATGAGTTCCGTCTTATTTTAGCCATTTATACAAATTCTTGACTTTTACAGAACTTGTTCAAACAGTTTTGAGTCAATCATTTGTTAATTTTGAAGGGGAAAATGTTTGCAAATAAAAAAATAATTAAATTTGTGTATTTCCGCAATTTGATTTCTCATTCATTACTGTGCCATTGTGTAATATATATATATATATATATTAAATTTCCTCTATGAAACAACAAGAATGAAAATGTATATATGTGTATAATTTTGCACATGCCAGACATTATTAGATCCCTCCTTCAGTCTCTTGTCCACCCACATCCTTTTTTTCATTATTATTAGTTTTTATACCTCCTCCTTTCGGTAAAAGCACTTTCAATGAAGGAACTGTAGGTAGATTTATGGCAGAATTCACATGCCTATACATATGTATTTATTTATTTGTAAAAATACATATATAAATAAACAAGGGCAAACAATAAGGGCGTAGCTAATGCTGTTGTTTCTATGCAAAAAATATCAAAAAACAAATAATTTGGACACTCTTATAAAATTAATTATTTATATGTTCAAATAACTTGTCAAAAACAGCTAAAAAATTACACCCTTTAAATATATATATTTATTTTCATTGATATTCTTTATTTTGTAAGAAATCCTTCTCTAATGAGTAGGTAATGATTTTAAAAAATGATAAAAAAACTAAAATGTTTTTGATCAAAAATAAATAAATAAAAAATTCAGGAAAAACAAGAAAGTTTTCATTTCTTTTATATTTTTCCTTATCAAGTCTTTTTTTTTTTCTTAGTTACGAGTTGTTTATTCATTTTAAGTCATAAATTTGACAAAAAAGTGCTTTTTGTTTCCTCTTTCTCTTTTCCATATTTATGTAACTACATACTAAAAATATTAAAACTTTTCATTCAAAAAATAAAAATTTATGAGTTGAACTTTTTTTTTTGTTCGTTTTGTTTTTTGAGTAGGGAGGAGATCTTTTTTTTTTTTTTTTTTACATACAAACTTTAACAAACTTAAGGATATTAAGTTTCTATTTTCCTTATCAATTAAATAATTATGTATGTGATTGTTCGTCCAACAGGCAGCTAGTCAGATGATAAAATTTTATTATTTCAGTTACGAAATGGAATTCTCACAGACAACCCATCCTATCCTTGATTTTTAATTAAATGTCTGCATCAATTAATTAGAGACACTTCTCAAATATAGCATGAAAAAGCAGACTCAGAGTCTAAATAACAAAATAAGTTTATCTTTATTTTATATATCTGCCGTAATATCTAATAATATTTCCTAGGCTTAAGCTATTTTTTATTATTTAAAAAAAAATAATGAATGCTGCATTTGAGTCTACCTTTCATTTTGTTATCTCACTAATATACATATTTAATGATAATAGCATGTCCTAAATATTATGAACTAGTAGAAAATATTATCATCTTTATACAATTTATTAGTGGAATGTGGGAGGAACGAAGGAAGGGGTGATACAGGCGATCACACGTGACTAAAAGAGCCATTACATTATTAAAATTAGAAATCCCATATTATAATATATTGTCTGAAAAAACAGCACGTATTTATCTTGAATATTGTAGAAGCAGTAACATCTATAACTGCGAGGATTTCGTAAAACCCTGCTATTATTTTGATGGGTAGTAAGTTCCATTTCTGATCTCACTCGTCCAAAGATCAATAGACATTCTCTCTAAAAGCAGTGTTTTTCAAACATTTTAATGACGCATCCTTTCCTTAAACAGCATTTGAGCATTTACACGTTCTTTTTGTAAAACCGAATTTTTAATTTTTGTTCTTTTATATAAGGAAACTTTTTTGGGGGCTTTTTAAATAGAAATATAATTTTTTTTAATATAGATACTCACTGAAAAGCCTTTTATGCCCCCAGAGTTTGAGAAACAGTCAAGTAAACTTTGACAGTATACTTTTTCAAGATATAAGTTTCTTATGACTAGAATGAACTATAAATACAATCATTTTAATTTTAGGAAGGCAGATTTTGGGTTAGTTTTGGACATCAAGTAGAATAACTTTGCTGAAAACTAAAGTAACTCCTTGTAAATGAAGGTATAAACTTTGTGGAAATGTCGATATATTTATATACAAACGGTACAAAGTACAACAATTCTTATTATCTGGATTTGACAGATATATACATATAATGTCCATAACCAATATTGGTTTTTTTTTGTCACAAAACATACATATCCTGGGCCCAAAGCAAAAATAGTAGTAATCATATATGGTCCTTATTACACATTAACACCGGGGTATAAGAATAAGGTTGAGTGTATCTATGTTGTCCATTGAAAAGTATACCTACATACTCTACAAGTAAGTATCTCTACAAATAACTTCTTGGAAGATATTTTTTTAATAGAATAAAAAAAAATACATAATTGCTTGTAACATGAGATCATTATTGAGCACTAAACAGGTGATTTTGCATATTTTATTTGTGCAAAAATTCTAGAAAGAGATTAATAAATTATTTTTGATATGAAAGAAAAAATCACAAGGGTTTTTATAAGAATTGAAGGAAGAGAAAAACACACACATTAATTTATTTGAGGTTTTTTTTTCATTGCTTATGAACAATTATCCTTTCTAAGAATTTTTTTTTTCATTTTTTTATTTGGCATACAGAATATGTACAGGGTAGACATTTTTTTGAATATTTATTTTGTGCCTTTTTTGTTGTTGACCTTTTTCAACCATAGAAATATTCTCATTAGTTTCTCTATAAACCACAAAATGAAATTTCCTTTTTTTTTCACGAATAATATAGTATTAGGTTTTATATAATCTAATGTTCAAATAATGGGGATCCTACAGAGATGTGAGAGGAGATGAATAATAATAATAATAAGAATAAAAAAAGGAAAAATATCTTATTCTTTGAGGAAAATTTATGATTTGATAATCTACGGAAATCGTGTTATATAGATAGTTTGCTATATATTTACCTATTCGTATATTGTGAACATTACAAATAACGTTGTCTTTTAATCAACCCTACTTCTTTTTTTTTTAATATATACGTATCTTTTGAATACTTATTTTGTCAAATCTTACCTCTTCAATTGCCTTCATGTTATATTTATGGTTTTTAAACACAATGATTATTCACAGTTTTTTTAAAGAGATATATATTTATAAAATAACAAAACACAAAATATACAAATGAAAATTTGTCAAATAACGGCAGCCTTCCTGCTTATGAAACTCAAGCCAACTAAATAATATCATACTACATATTTTTTTTCTTCTTGATTCATCTTCTTTCAAAAAAAATCTTATAAAAAAAATAGGAAAAAGAGCGAGCGTGTAACGGGCCCGTTTTTTTTCTCCTCTTTTTGGTCCGTCTTCACCATTCCTTTTCTTTCTTTTTTATTAGAAGAAACGCTCTCATACTACCATACCGCATCATCTCCAAGAAAAAGGAAAATAGAAATCGTGTCCCTTTTACTCCTGAACCTACACCTTTTATTTATTTCTGTTTATCCACAGTATTGAACACATCCATATTATATTATTAACAACAATAATAATAATAATAATAATAATCCATAGTATGTAATAATTAAACATTTGTTAGCTGATTCTATTTTAAAGCGAGTACATATTATATGCAAAATATCAAACAAACAAAATTGTTATATTATATACCCAAATAAATAAAAAATCATGTTTTGCCTAATTTTATACAGGAGCTATTTACTATACATAAGTACATGAAAGTCTATTCCTAGAAGCATGTAAATTACCCTTGTTAAAGGGTGGAACAACTGTCAATGATGATGATGTTGATAAAAGGACTGTGGGTGAGATTATTAGGCTTCAAATACTCTTCATAATGTTCCAACTCAAACGTATCTACATATATACGTCAAAATCAAAATCCATTTGATTTCCTCCTCTTCATTTCTAAATAATACAATCATCACACTATTTTTTTGACAGTTTTTTATTGGATTTTCTTTTAAAATTTGAACAAGAAAAATGTTGAACAATATGTAATATGAAATGAAATTACTGATTACTTGTGATCTGTCAAACTCCTTTGGTAGAAGTAGGGGGATAGAATCCATGAATATATATATATATATATCGGAAAATGTTTAAACTAATTTACTCATATATATATATATTAACATAATCATAATTATGAGCCTTCATTAGTTTAATTAGTAGCATAATGTTTAATATTCCATGAATTTAAATGAGATTTTTTATGGCATTATTTTCTATGAATGCTTGTTTATACTTACATATATTTATTCAAAGTAGAAACTGTAAGTGAGTGAGAAAGTAAAAAAAAACAACATCAGTGAGTATGCAGATTTTAAAAAAATGTTGCCATTTTTTTACAACAAAAAAACATATGTATCCAAACAAATAACGTGTCACAAAATTAGCATGATGGAAGTGCAATGATGGTTAAAACAGTCTAGAATTTCCAGACCGAATCGTAGCACTAATGACTGTCATTTCAAAATCCTTACATTTTAAAATTGCATGATGCATAGTTTTATATGGGCGTAGGTATGTAACTATGTGCAGTATCAAACGTCATGTTGCAGTATTTAATTAACGATATCCATATAGAAATTAAGTTCATATAAACTGCATATACATACTCTGTGTATGTATATGCCTTCTTTATGCATCAATTTGAATAAAAGTATGTAAAGTAATGAAAAAAAAAAATAGATATTTAGAGTAAAATCTAATTATATGTATATTTTTCTCATTCAATTTCAAAGTAAGTTAATACAACATTTCATATTAGTATGCATTTAGGCATGTACAAAATATATTGACTCTTCTAGGAATCGCTAATAAATGTATCCATATTTTGGTATAATAATGACAATACCTATTTTTATCATTATAAGTATGTTTAACGATTTTTTTGCAAATAGAATTACTTATTATTACTTTGACTTGCCATAAATGAACCCCTTTTCTCCAAAGTATTCATCAATATTAGGAGTTCTACAAATAAAATATAAGAAATATTTATTAAATATAATTAAATATATTAATTCATAAACACATTTTTTGGGGTGAGTAATATAAGCAAGCTATTTCTATTACTTCTATTAATGAATTATTCAAAAATAAATCCCTTGAAGGAAGCGTAAGAAATTGCACGCAAATATCCCCGGTCACAATTATTAAAAAAAAAGATAAACATTCTATATAGCTGAAAGGCATTACTAGAGCCAAATAAAACCTCATAAATCAAAAAAAATTTCTTAAATATTGAAAATATCCCTAGATATATCAACCCGTTCAGGAAATTGGAAAATAAAGCCCACAATTGGTTAAAATATGTATTTAAATTAAATACTATCTACAAATATGAGGCTCTCCTTCTCTATACTTTTTTAATTCAATATTTTTTGTTGTTGTGTTGAGAGATGTAAGATATGTAACAAAAGGTTCAAGCTAATTTAAGTTGAATACAAGCTGCTCACCAAGGATTTTTGCTAATACATACATCCCATTTAATAACTATGTTAAATAAGAGACAATAACTACTATTATTGTGAAGACGAACATACAAGATGTTGAATAGCTCAATCATATGTAAATATATACTTATATTCTATGAGTTGAATAAATGCATTTCAAATTGCTTACTAATGATGTGTTTCTAAATGTGTTGATGATAAACAAGAGGCAAATATATATATATATATATATATATATATATATGTCACAGCAACAACATCAGAGATGAGGGGGGGGGGTATGTAATGATACGATGATGCTTTTGAAAATATGTGTAGCAATATCAAATTACATTAGACTACATATACATATATGAGCAACTATATAATATACTCATTATAGATATTAATACACTCTACTATTATCATAAGAGGGGGATGTGTAAGTATTTGCTCTGTTTACATTTCTATTTGCAAAAAGATGGTTTTCATTAAACGAATTATATACATACATACATATGGTATATGTATAGCTTCTTGTAATAATAATATATTAAGTCTCTTTCATCAAAAAGAGAGTAATAATTAATTAATTAATTAACAGTAGTGGATATGGTATTTGGAATCATTATTTTATGGATGATACATCCTTACTCCAGCTATCAACATATAACGAAATAGAGTAAAAAAAGTCATTGCCTTTGTCTATAAAAACCATATTTGATATGACATTCTGAAAAATATAGGCTTAAATATGCAGCTATTATATTGACACTTTATGTTTATAGGGAAATAAAGATAAAAATGTTGATTTGAAGAAAAAATTGGAGCCACAACAGCTGACAAAATTAAATAACTATGGGTCCAAAACTTTCAAATAGTAATAATTCCGTTTTGGGCCACTTTCTTGTCAGTTACGATGTAAATACTCAATTGTATAAAAGCATTTCAGTCATAATCCATGTTTTCAAAAGGAAAAATGACCACAAAACAGCAGTATTTATAAAGTTTTTTAGTCTCTATGAGCTTCTTTTTTTTAAAAAAGTTATAATGTATTTAGTAAAATAAAAAAAAAGTGTGTAATATATTAATCATATAACTTAGTGCAAAAAATAAGCATTCATTTTCATTAACTTGTTCCGACTTTTCTAATTAACCATTTATCACTACTATTAAACCTAATTCATTAAAGACATAATGAATTATTATTATTTAATATGTAAGTTATTCATTTTGTGCAAAATAGGGTGAATTCAAGTCAATTTGTAGTAAATAAAAAAACTTTCCATAGACTTAGATGTAAAGAAATCAGCTCATCAATGCTCATTAACAAATCGGTTTCAATATAAAAATAAATGTGTCCTTTATATTTATTGTAAAATTTGGTTCCAGAGCTTAAAAAAAAAACAATGGACAAAATCCTCCTTCCTTCCCCCCCCCCTCCTCCTCAAACACACACTGAGAATAAAAAAACAAAGGCAATGAGCCAGATATGTAATGAAAAATTTAGACTTGTAACATAAAATTTGTAAAATGTTCAATACCTTTAAACATTTGGAAGATTTCACTCACGCACCGTGGATTTTTTTTAAGTTGCATTTATGCAATGGGTATTCTTAAATTAGACATTAAGGTTTTTGAATTCTTTTTTATGTTATCTGATCCTGGTTTTTCACTGAAAAAGAAATAATTGCTAGAGTGGAAACACTATAGTAAACTTTCGTTACATAATTAATAACGTATACTAACAACTAAATTTTAAGGGCACTTTTAGAATAGAAAGACTTACTCCCTTTTTCGTTAAGATAACAATTATCTAGCTTGACTAAGATTGGTTTTTTTAATTATTCTTATTAATTTTAATAATCAGTCAACAAATAAATATTAATTCGCTATTTAGTTTTTTTCATCTACTTAGAATTACAAAAGTTTTACATAAATGTTTACCAATTTAAATAGAAAATTATGAAAATAAAAAAATAAAAAATGAAAATAGCTATTACTTTCATGTAAGTACAAGGAATTTTTGAATAGAAAATTAATTTAAATAATTGACCATTTGTGTGGAAACCATTGATTAAGATTTAAAAACTAGAGCATTAAGGGGCAATATATAAGTTAAAGATAAAGTAGACGCCCCCTAAATTTACTACAACTATACAACTACATAAACCGTATACATATATTTTCGAAATGGTTCTCCCTAGAGTTAGTTTTTTTAGGAGGGAGATGGAAATGGGACTCAAAATTTTTTTATGTATAAAAATTATAATTAAAAAAAATCAATATTATTTATATATGTACGTGTAAATAAGATGTGAATTTATTTTTGCACATCAAGTTATAAAAAGTATACATACCTGGGTTCAATCATCTAAGTGAGGTATGATAATAAACTTCTTCTCTATCATTGTTGAAACTATATAATCTAGTACAAAAGAAATTGTTGCATCATTGTTTACATTCAATATTTTTACAAAAACATTTCTTGTTGGCAATATCTAAGCAACTGATCAAAGTACCTATACATGTTATATAAGGCCTATTTAAAGTACAGAATATTTCGATCAAGAGCGTTTGTTTATGAAACTTTATACATCCTTACAAATATTTAATTGTTTTTCTTACCAATGATATCTGATCAATGATATCTAACAAACCAAATTAACTGTGTGTTTCTTATTCTTTTCTTCGGGAAAAAGAAAGAAGAAGACTCGAAATTAACCAGTATACGACCACGGTTAATAAAGAATTTAAAAATAAATATATTTATTTTGAGAAACTCAAAGTTGAGCATACTCGTTGGTTTGAATACCTTGGTATTCTACTGTATGAGATCTGAGGGAATTATTTTTATCAGTTTATTTTCAAAATAGTTAATATTTTCAAAAGGTTTATTTAATAAACAGGGTTTAAAAATGTATTACTAGTGTTATTTCAATTTAAAATAGTTCACTCCAATTTCAAATATCAGCATATTAAGATATTGAAATCAAGGAACAGTAGTACTACATATGATTTAGAAATGCTCAATAATAAGGTTCTTACAATACAATCATTTATTTTAAAATCCTTGGAGTAGGTTTTTCATAGTGAATTTTCCTGAACACTGTACAACTATCTACAAGTTATCTTCTTAGTAGTAGGAAATGGTCACAGTTTACATAATATAATATAATTACAAAAATCAATGATCAGAGCACTAGGGAAAGAGTAGGGAAATCAACAGCTGACAAACAAAAATATACAACAAAAATATCGGTTTTGTAGGAATACCATTGTACTATGAAATTATTATAATTTTTCCTTTTCAGATTCATATTTTTTTTTCTTGACCACTATCAAATTATTATTATCTACTATTATTCATTCTATATAATAACTGATATAAAATATCATGAATGTCTAGTCAATCACGTTCAAAAAGGTAAATACAAAAAGGCCCAAAATCATTTGATAGAACTAAGCAACTCGTAAAATTATTCTTCATTTAATAGTAGGAAATTGTTTTCAACTAAATGAGAGCTAATTCAAAATCAATCAATCAAAATTCAAAGCACTGATTAGGAAGGATATAAAAGTAGCCAAATCGACAGCTGACAAAAAATACAATACAAATTTGTATGTTTGTAGGGGTAACGATATGAAATAAATTCAATTTTATTATATATTTGATTACCCATGACCTTAAATTAGAACATGAATTTGATTTGTCGGTTCTTGAACTTTTTTTTGTTTATCTATGAATTGGATTGTTGTTTTACTCGATTTAGTTGCAGAGAGATGTTTAACATACATACAGAGGCAATAAATTGTGAAGAAAAATGTTACTTAGAAGTAAGTTTATTTCATATATCGACAAAGTTTGGTTAGCGATTGAAAAACTCTCTATCGCGAGTAAAGAGTATAATTTAATTATTTTTAGAGAAAAATAATACATTATTTGTTTCGTAAAACTGTTGAGAATGAAGCATTAAGTATCTATAAAGAATATTTTAATGTATTTCTTAATTTTTATTTTATTACTAATGCATGCATTTAATCTACCACTTTGTGATACTTACGAAAATGTGAAATAACATAATGCTTTTTTAGATAGATAGATATATGTAGTTTCAATATAACATATGTAATTTCTTATTCCTTGTATACAAAAAGAAGCAAGGGGGAGTGAAACCATGTAAGCAAAACTTTGTGGGACAAGAAGATTTATTTATAAAAACATCATTACCAAAAATAAAAAAAGACAAAATCTACGAACGATAAATTGAGCTTTCATTAATGCTCTACTAAAGATGTCAAGTCAATGCTATTTAACCCTTTTTGTCTCCCTTCCGTAAAGGACATTTATGCTGTAAGTAGGCCTTGACATTTAAGTCTATGGTCATTGAATATCTACAAATGTACCATTTGTAATTTTGAATCTTTAGCCATAATATGGGTACGTAGAACTTTATATATTTATGCTCCACAATAAATATCAGGGAACACAAACGAAAAGGCTCTCTCTCTATGCATATAAAGCGAGGCATAAAGCCTTGGAGTGGAAATCCTTTCAAGACATTATTCTTAATTATGTAGTGGCTTCATGCATCACTTTATTATCTTGTAGATATGAATGATTAGCGTTGGAATGATCTACTTTGAGCAATCCTTTGTTTCATGAAGATATGGGATACGAATACTATAAATTCGAATACATGCTTCATTCTTAAGTGGTGCATATTATGCATTGGGGTAACAAAGAGAAGTATTTGAACCCTTGTGAGAACATTTACGTTTAGCATGCATTTATGAAAAAAGTCTATCTTAGAAGAGTAAAAATTAGTTTATCTCCATAACGTTGGATGTCACTATATTTATAAGCTGTACTCATATAGGGGAAATTTTTTTGACCCTATAGAAATTATGATTTTTTTTTATTCATTTTGTTTTGGTAGAAGGAAATTACTACTAAACCTAATCGGCTAAACATAATGTGATATCACTCTTCATATTCCTTACAAGGTGTCATGTTATATTAAGACTTACTATATTTATATTTATTAATATTTGATAAATCCTTTTAAATAGACAAATATAAAATACAGTGTTCGTTAAAACATCACCCATAATTTCATACAGTCGTTAAAATCAGTTATATTTCAAGGACTGAAAAGACAATACATACATATATAGTAAACATTTATAAGTTTAATTTATTTTTTAGTAAAGCCGATTTTCCATATTGTATTCTTTTTTAGTACGTATTTTCTTTATGTTTTTAATAAATCATAATTTGACAACCAAGTTCATCTTTTTGGCAAAATTGTTTTGTCAGGGTGAACTGACCTTAACGTCACTAGCTTGTCACTAAGAGCCTTTATAACTAATGTAGAGGTCAAAGGCTTTCATAATTGATGTACATATATATCTTAAAAAGATATCTGAATCCTTCTTTTACCATATAGACAATTCCCAAATGCAAGTTTAGTAGCTTGTACTAAAAAATAAAAAATGTGTTCATATAGATCAATGCATCCCATTAAAAATTAAAAAGGTCAAGAAAACAAATTTTGTGGAAGTCAAAGATCCAACGGAGGTGTGTAGAGACACATGTTTTCGTATATCCTCTCGATGTTTCGTTGCCCTTAAGTTATAAAACAATAGTCAGTTATCCAATTGTGAACTGCTGTGAAGATACATTACCCCATTTTCAAAAAGTTCGATGACTGCTAATGGTGGCACTCCAATACTTCATTTTGCTTCTTTTTGAGCCACATGCTACAACAAAACTTCCAACTGCACAATACAAGGCCATACATCATACTCTATGCTCCAAAATGAGGCTAACAGATTCTTAAAAGTACCAATAAATAGTGGAATTTGTTCTTGGTTTGATGTCAAAGATCAACTCCCTACAAATTTACTTACAATTTAGAAAAGTACATATATATTTACTTCGAGTCTAAAACAATTTTTAATACATACATATATGTAAAGAGAAGCTTTTGTCTAATTAGACATACTAAATTCCTTTTGTCAAAATATGAGGCAGCATATTTCATTTCTACATAGAGAGCCATAAATCCATTTTGTATGAGCATTCAATGGGTTTTTTATTATTGCTCCTGTATCTTTATATGTACATGTAGAGTAGATACATCCATTTGCTTTCACTCTTGGGAATGTTTTACCCTATTTCCCTTTACATCCAATCAAACAAAGCTCCATTGTTGATTCCCTTCTTTCATTAATGAAACATAATTCGTTTTCCCTCTGTTATATATTATCATATTTATTGATTAATTTACTCTTCAATAAATAAATTAAAATCAATAGAAAACCAATAACCAAAAGAAGAAACAGAATAATACATACTCAGTGTGATGGTAATAAAAATGTTCTTTTATATATACGAACATATATAAACACTATTTTATATTTTTTGCAGCAATCAAATCCTTTGATAGAAAGTCGATTTGCCTTCTATTCATAGAATTATTGGGTTTTTGAGTGAATACATAATGTATGTATTATGTATGTATAAGATATTACATCAAAGTTATACTTTATATGTACACGTAATTACTAGTGATGGTTGATTCATAGCCTCAATCGGAACTTACATGTATTGGTATAAGTGCTGCAACATAGGAGTCTAAGAGGTCATGAAGTCCCCTACCTTTTTAAGATTTGTGAACAGTTTTATTGCATGAAGATGAACAGTTTTATTTCAAGGATGAAGTCTTTAATAACTATAAAAGTAAAGGTGATCTTTTTTTAAATTAAAGTTGTGTATTTCTTCATTTAATTATCATAACCTAAAATGAATAATTTATTAACAAGTCCTAAAAATAAAGGTCATTCATTTTTACTACTTGTAAGTGATTTTTTCAAGTTCAGAAAAAGATTCAGAAATTTTCAAAATCTTTTCTTTTACTTTTACTTATTCTCAGTATTATGTGTGCACTGTATAGTAAATCATTTAGTACTTTAAGGGTTAATAAGGCGGGCCATAGGACAATATATGCTTTTTTATCGCCCTCGACAAATTTTCCATCTCTACTCCATTATGTGGTGTCACAAATACTCGAGCTATACATGTATTTATGAAACTCAATCAACACTGAAATGTCCGGGTGATCTTTGAAACCACGATCCTTTGTACACATCAATATTAATTACTATCCATGATACTGTCACAGCAATCTAAATTTTTGAAAAAAGAAGTGTATATGTCTTATTGCCAGAACTCCCAAACTGCTTGATCAAGATGGATGAAATATTGCATTCTTGAGTTTTTAGATCCTTAAAAGGTTCTTGGTCATAGTATTTTCTGAAAATCCTGATCGTTGGGCTAATATTTGCTACCTGTAGGACCTGGGATGATCATTCAGGGACCATAGCTACATGAATGTACTTGGGTGTAGGAATGTATATGTGAGAGTTACTCAAATACCCTCATCCAGAGTAAATGTCATGTAGTTGTTTATATGTAAGTATTTAGTAAGTTGTATTTGGAACATTGTATCATATGCATCCACAATAACATTATCATCATGAGAACTAGAGCCTTTGGCCTTCTGTTGTCGTCAGGTGTATGAGATCACAGTCTCCATTTTCCGTTTCCTGATTTCTCATTATAAGTTTATCTTTCAATTAGGTAGACTGAACACTTTGAACAGCAACAAATGTCAGCAAAGTAGAGATCAGTGATGACTCTCGGGCAAGACTAGAGATGCAAAGCGTATGACTGCAAAGCATCATCTTGTCTAGGAGGAACATATTTGAACAAAAGACCCAACGCCAGGTACCTCTGCTAATGTTAAATATAATTATTCAGGCCATTAATGTTTTATGTAATACGTATAAATAATAAATACTAATGTATACCAAAATATTGATGTATGTACCAAATAAGAGGTTAAAATCTTACTAATAATGTTGGCAAATGCAAAGATCACATTATGAATGAAAATATACATATATAATATTATTTACACATGTTCATTCACTTAATTAAATATTTCTTCTTCCTGTAACTTATCCAACCATCAAAATAATCCTTACAAAATGAGGGTAGCAGTTGGTTCATGTATGTACATACATTTTTCCAACTCTTTTTTGTAAGCATGTGGTGTATAAGTTCTTTAAACATGTTTGTGTAAATACAAACTATCGCTCACAATTAGGAATAGATGGGGGGGGGGGGAGAGAGAGAGAGAGAGAAAGAGAGAATCCCTTTAAATGGGGTCATGACTGACTTAGTAGACCGACAAATGAGGTGAGCCGATAAAGTAAGCTTAAGATTCAATAATTAGTCACGAATTATTATTATATTTTTAAGTATCTCATAAATTAGTAGATTTGTGTTAAAAAATCATTCTCATTTCACTTTAAAGAGAAAATATATAATAATTTCTTCTCAATTGGATCATTTGTTTATATTCTACATGTACCTATAATACATGTATGAACATATTTTTCTTATTTAAAAACATCCAAAAGTCTTACTAAAATAATCCTATAACTATAAGGCAATTTTCTTAAAAATATACACAGTCTATATAATGAAAATCGAATCAAGGAAATTATAAAAACGCGTGGCTACAATAATGGGCAGTATAATTTTGTAATTAACTATCTGAACCTCCTCGTCCAATATAAAATGAATAAATTTAATATAAAATTATATATTAAATATGATATATTTTCCAACCCAAGCCTCAGTGAGCCATCTATAAACTGTAAATCTGCTTCAAGCTCCAGGGTATGTCTAAAATCAGTTTTCAAACAACTTAAGTTACACTTTTGGCATTTAAAAAAAATTGCCTGGAGCAAAAAGTTTGATCATAGTGAAGCATTTTGAGTATAGTCTATAATCTATGAAGTTGATATCTTATTAAGGATCATACCCTCTATCTTGATCTGTATTGTCATAAAATGAATGCTTATATTAATCACATATAAAAATGACTTGTTTATAGTGAACTAATCCAATGGATATGAAATATTTTATAAATAATGGCATACTAAATTAATTCATAATTGGGTGGCAAGTTAATAGATAGCAGATTGAAGATGATTTTAACTGAAAAGGGGGGGGGGCACGGTATTAATAGTCATTCCCCTAGGCTAAAAAATGTTAAAAAGAGCGTTATAATTTAAAAACATGTTATATGTTGATCTTTATTTATTAAATACTAGGAGTACCCTTTGTGCACTGCAGTTTATTTAAAGATGAAATTGAAGAAGACATTAATAATTTAATAATATTTTATTTTTGTTAAAAATTAATGTCTTCTTCTTCATAGAATGTACTTTATTTCAAATCATAATTTTAAATTTAATCAAAAAAAAAATAATATGAATATATTTTATACATTGTTTTGTATGTAGTATCATATCTACATATTTATCAATGTTATAACTGTTACAATTGAGGATAGACTGGATAGGTAACTTTTTAATATATAATACAAAGTATTTTGAGTTTACAAGCAGATACTGATGTTTTTTTTATCATTAAATATTTTTGATTAATCTTATGGTTCTCGGTAAACAGGTTTTTGGTCTCAATTTGCGTCCAAATCAAGTATTAAATAGTTTACGACCTTTTCTGGACCAATGGTTGATTTGGATCTGTACCGACATATGTACATACATTGATTTTAATTTGATTTGATCAATGTCAAAAGACGTGTGGTTCATAATACAAACTTTACATACAAATGCAAAATTTCCCAATATTAAGTCAGGAACTTTTTTAATATCTGAATCATTTTTAAGCAAATTTGTCGTAGAAACGAAGCTCAAAGTACTAAAAACAGTTGAGTTATTCAATTAAATCATTATAGGATCTAAAATATATGTAATTCTCACCCCTCCAGGTTTCAGAAAATTAACCACGCATATCACTGTTGGAGAGATTCAATTACCTTATTGGCTCTCAGGCTACTGTCACACCACTGTTGTGCACCTATAATATTTATTGTAACCAATCTAGAGCAAAATGTATCTCTTTTGTGCTACATTAATCTAGTGACTATTGGTTCCTTGATTTCTTAGCCATGGAATGTAGATAAGTATTAATGTGCGCCACTTTAAATGAGTATTTGTTTTATACGTGCAATCGATTAGTAAATGAAAAAAGCTACAAATTTTCAATATACAATTTGAATTGATTTTATATGAGTTTTATTAATGTTCATACAAAGTAGATAAATATTGTAAGAAATATCTAGAGTCTGATGCTGAAAATGCATAAAGAAGATCCACAAAAAAAAGAAGATTTATTGATATTTTCTGATCAAAAAAAAAAAAAAAATATCTGATTCAATTTATCATAAATGATTATACAGATGATCTATTTTATATTTTATTTTTTGATTAATTTATGTCGGTGGTATAATACAAAAAAAAAAACAGAAATGGATGTAAGGAGTTCGTAGTAGAGACTAAAATAAATCAATTAAAAGATACATACTTATAGTCAATCTACTCCGAATGCTCATAAGTAGAACTGTAAAGACCTATAGTGGAGCCATACACATTTACTCATTTACAAATTATGGAAATACGATATACAACTGATTAGAAATTTAATTATTTTTATTTTAAATTATATTTTTCTTACAAGGAAGAACATAAGGATATTAGAATGAAGAAGTTCAATTGCTGGCTGAATTGTCTAGCTACAAATGTATGCAGTACAATAAAATTTGTTTTGAAATTTTAACACTTTTATTCTCTAATTAATTATATACTATCAATAATGCACTGCGTGTACCAACTTCGATTACTTCAGATTTCATTATGTACAGTACATTTTTGCAACAAAGTCTATCATTCATACGTCGAAGGACTGAATGTCTCGATTAGTCTGGAAAGAGTGTCCATGGAATCAATTACCCGGATATTGATATAGATATGTATATTTTTACATTAGCATATTTACGTGTACATATATCAACGAGATGAAGAGCGTTGTAAGATCGATATAGATTTTTTTAACATTTCTCTTGTCTAATATTGGATACAAACAGTCGATATTTTTGACAAATCCATCTAAAGTTTATACTAAATGTATTTAGAAAAAGTTAGTTTATTTGACGGTTTTAATTGTTCTTCATATATCAGCTTTTACTCTATAAATGAATTTTCACAGATTTACTTATAATTTATTTGAATACATATCTATAACTCTCAAATTGTCTCATAAATGTGGCGTGATTTTATAAGTTATACGGGTGTTCATGCATGCATATGGAGTGAAAAAAAAGGTAGATATTGAATTTATTGATATACATATTTGCTCCAGAATAAATGTCACATTCATATAAAAAATAAATTTCATCATGAATACTTGTATAATCAACCTTATACAATTATAATTATAATATTTAGCTCCAATTTAAGTGTAACCTATATCGTAAAAAGTTGAGGTGATACACGCAAGGGCCCCTAATATCTTTAATATCAACAAATATCTAACTATACTTCAGATAAGTGCTAAGATTTTATTTTTTTCATGAGTCAAAATAACTTTTATATTTTGCGATTTTAATAAAAAAAAAAGTAAGTATTGAATGCTGTTATTATCATCACCAAAATTCTAAGCATCACTGTGTCTAATATTTATTAATTATTACAAGTTTTACGTGTGGGCAGTGCATTTGATTTGTTACATAGATTTCGTAAAAGATGAATAAATCTTTATAATTGAATACGCCTTTGATAATTTCCTACGGTTGTTTAGTTCTGCAAACATTGGAAAACATCGAAGTATAAAAGTATATATGCATGCATTTTCATAAATATGCAAAAAGGGTTTAATGAGGTTTCTTTCAGTATCTTTGAATATGCCTTAGGGTACAAAACATGGCCAATATTTTCATTTGGAACTATTGAAGAAGAGGATAGAATGTTGGATATTTATTTTGGTTAAATCTAGCTTTGACTAAATTCAAATAGTTACATTACAATCCATCATTTCGATATAGATTTAAATTCACCTATGAAATGTATATTTTGTTTTCAACCAGATGTTGTGATCAAATTCATTTTATGATTAGAATACAAATGTACAGAATTAACATTTTTGCATAATGGATCAGGAATAATTTATGAAACAGTGTTTTCAAGGTACATAACGATACATACACAATATTTGTGTGCCAATATTTTTTATTTATTTATGGCAACTAAAATTTCCTCTCCTTGACTAACAAAAACTACATCCATAAAAAATGTTTTAGATACTATTTAGCTCTTAAATACTACCGGTATCATGAACTGTTGCAACATTGAATTTATGGCAAAAAAGAAGCAATGAAAAATGAGTAAAAAGTATGTACATATATACTAAATGCATTTCTAGGTCATTAAGGATTTATGTTTATTTAAAAAAAAGCAAAAAAGGATTTGCTTACTACCTACACAGTATAAGCAATCGATAGCCTTCTAAGGATATCCCATTCTTAAATACAACCAATTCATTGATAAATTTTATACCTACATATATTCGCATAAAAATTAATACTACAAACCACAAAAAGATTCATAAGAAATGGGAGAGAAACTGTCTACTGTAAAGACCTCAATTAAAAGCAACTACGACATACTCTAGGTCTAAAAATAGATCTAATTTTAGCGATAGAATAAGAAATAATTCAAAACTTCTCTTACCCTTGCTTTAAGCATAGACATCATGAAAATAAAAAATATCCCAGTTCTACTAGACATCTTCAAAGTTGTTATTTGACAAAATTAAAACTTTTACATTTATAAATGGATTTGTCCGGGACAAAACTTTTTTTCTTACATATTAAAATAAAGAAAAATAAGTACAAATATTAAATTTATACCTTTTTAAAAAAAATTAAAAAAATTAAAATTTTGTTTACAATATATTATTTTAGGACAAACTCCCTCTCTTATTGAGTGCTATAAAAATTTGCTAAAAACAATTATCTCCTCCCTTAACTCCTCTCAATTTGCCAACAAAATTAAAATTAACTAATATAACAATAATTTTTAATATTATGAGCTTTTTTTGTTCCACAAGTAATTAAGAAGGAATTCTTTGCCAAGTTGCAATTTTTGAGATGGCTAGAACCGTGATATCTTGTGTTTTTAACCCTGATACCCCAAAGAAAAAAACGTAAAAAATACTTCTCAACTAATTGAGATCATATTAATTAATTATCATTCAGTATTTCACATCAGCAAACACACGTATAAAATAACAAAAAGAGGAAAATGAGTTTCGATTTAAGGCTTGAAACTAAATAATTTCACCATGCCTTTACAGGGCATTTGCTTAACATTTTTGAGGGTTTTGATGATTATTAATTGATTGAATATATATATATATATATATAAATACATAGTTAAAAGGACTCTGGTTTAGAAGGAGTTGTAATAATATGTATCTAACTCTTGTATTAAGGTTCTAATTTCTAACTGTTAATAGATGTTACTTGGTACATAGCTTTTTTTCTTTTATTTGTCTTGATTTATTTAAAAAAAAATTATTTAATTGAATTTCTCATCAGTGATCTCAAAGTCAAACCTAATGGAACGAATTTCCCCATAGGTATGCGTGTACATATATACAAATGTATTTTCATTCATAGTTTGTAAACCATGCATTGATTGAATCAATTGTATGTATGTAATATAAATCAATTAAAAAGTCATAATCGATTTCAAGGACTCAACAAACCGCCTACGATGAGTCTTAAGGTAGAAATACATACATACACTTATAAGTAGATAAATATAGATAATAGATAAGGATCAGTTTGGTTGGCCAACACTCAAAACGGAAGATTATAAGATTACTTGTTTGTTAAGTATTTCTCAAAATAGATTTAAAAATAATGAACTCAACCATTATATAGTGTACATATTGTATATATTTATATATATAGAGAGAGAGAGAAGTCCAATACATCCCACTCACATCAATGCTTAGAAAATATACTCTGGTATTCAAAATATAGGTACATGCATTATTTGTGTAAAAGGTCAAACTTTTGAAAGTACATACTTAGATATGTAGTTATGTGTAGGAGCTTTAACATGTGTTTTAATGTACGTATGTATATACATACATATTAATATATGGCTTGGAAATACCTTTTGATCTTTTTTTATTCTTTAAATGCATGGAGCTTATGCATATGTTTGTAGAAAAGGATGTCCGGCAAGGAGGAACAAAATGTGATACTAATAGGTAATTATGATGATTGTATCGGATATGGTGGTGGTGGTGGTGGCGATTAGGGTGAAAGTTAATGGCACGGAAATAGAAACTTTGTTGTGTTTTACTTAGGCTTATTTTTAAGTTGCTGTAATGAAACTGTCAGGAATCAGATAATAAGTCAATACTGGGTGATTTCCTTCCCTACTCTTTCATTCCGACCATCTACTTCCCTTGTATTTGTTCTGTTTAATTGTCTCCAAAACCATCCCCGGACATCTTATTCCCCAAGTTATATATTCATTAAAATAAACTCAATTCGATAATTCCTAACTATTGTACGGAGAAGTATTGTACGTCCATGCCATTTTGGATGGATCTTAACAAAATAATGAAATTAGTATAATATTTGATTATGAAATTTATTTATTTAATAGTATTACTCAAACTTTCGATTCATTATGAAACAAATTCTACTTTAACATGTATTTACTCAAATTCTAAGTATCGATTTCATATTAACTACATAAGTCTTTATTCAATTTTTTTTTTTCAGGATTTAAATATTTGGTCAATTCAACAATTTAAATTTTCTATCAAATATATTAAGAAAATATAATTACATATACATATATTTTATATGTGCTACGTGATTTCAGAATAAAAAGGCTCAAATAGGATTACTAGCAAATACTTTATTATAGAAAGAGCAGATCCTAGATAATTATATAATATGACTCATATATATGTCATAGCAATGCATCGATATTTTTTGAAAATGACTAACATTTTCTCAAGTATTTAGTTAATGAAATAATGAACTTTTGGGTAAGTTGAATCCTATTTATTATGAGCACAACAAGCATAAAAACAGAGAAATAGTTATTCGGTGTGTGAGGTCAAGTATTGCCAGTCTCATGATTTATTTAATTAAATAAAATGCATAGTAGTGAAAACGTATTAATTTCTTTTTTTGTTGAAATCCATTACGAAATGGAAGTATTCATCTCTATACGAGCTAAATCCCGCTAGCTCGCCCTCTCTACTGCAAATTCGTCTGTATATTCATACGTAAAACATAAAGAAATTGTCGAATGAGTTTATCGTACCCACTTAATGAGTTAATAATTTAGGGATAAAAGGTCCGAGGAGAACATTGAAAGTACGAAAATACACAAGAGAAGACAAAAATGAAGTTGTGATGTAGTCTTCAATATCATCCTTGGTCTCGACTCCTTCAAATTTTTGGTATCGCCTTGGCCTCGAACCCTCAAAGTTTTGATATTGACTTGGTCTTGTTTCCTCAATCTCTTGGTATCAGGTGAAGTGATCCTGACCACAAAACTGAAAAGAGATGTATACATATATTTACTAGTCACGGTGTGAGTCTTTTAGTTTTCTTATTCATTAGAATGGGACCGAAATAACTCCATCAATATCTTAAGTGAAAGTGTAAACCTTCATTATCTACTTTTAGGCAACTGATAGATGTATAAATGATAATAGTAGATGTGCTTAATGATGTGTTTCATTTCATTTAAAGGTTTAATGACAAATGAAAGAGGATGGGAAGAAAGTTTGATCCATTTATGTACTTTTATACCTACGTACTTATGAACCATCATAAAATTAATTGGAGTTCTCCATAAACATTTGTACCTAGATATTATGTATAGCATATATCGGATATACATAATAATGTATTGATGTACATATGCTATGGTGGCCATATTTATCATCAAGCATTTAAAGGGTCATCATCTATGTACAGGAGAACTTTGATATTTACGCAAGCATAAGTATCATGGTTAATGAATGCTACTTGTACATACCTATGTATATACAAATATACCTAATATAAGAATAAGAATTATTTATTAATGATTCTCTTTAATTAAACAAATAACTCTAGTTCCTATGATTTCATTAATGTTCATTGATAGAAGACTATGACTGCGTATTCACATACTCGAAAATGCATTTCAAATTGTTGAAATTCCAATGTTATGGCAATACACCGATATATTGACATGGTGAATGAATTTTAATTAAGAACAAGTCAGTCTACAAAAATAAAAACTATTATGAAAATTGCATATACATACATATATAAACAATTAAAGCACGAACGAAGGAAGCTAAAACCCAAAAATATAGAAAAAGTGTTGTAATAACTAATTTGGATTCATAATTATGGGAGCATTAGTTTGCATAGGATTTGTGAATAGATGCCCTGAAATCAAGAAAAATTAATTATTAATTTTCAGAGTAAACAGTTGAAATATAGAAAATAAATGACATTGAAGGTTATTTTTAGTTGTATGGATTGATTTGATTGATATTGTGGATAGGGTATTAAAGGTCATTTGAACTCTCTGTGACACAATAGAAGGAATAAATAATAAAACAAGAATAAAAGAGTCGAGCATTGCAGTAACGGTCTTATTTGGGGGAAGAATGGCCGAATACTCGTAACCAACCAAACACATATGAAAGTTGATACACATTATATTGGTTATAATGAAAGAGGGTACTGATCAACCACTAGCTCCAAATTCAATACCCGTAAAAAAATAGCTGACGAAACATTACTCTGAGTCAGATATGTTTAAAATGCATTTTTATGTTTCGAAACAGTGGAATGGGATTAGGCCTTCTCCTGGCTGTTATAACTAGAATCCTTTATATAAGGTCAAGTTATTAAGCTTATCCTAGGTGTTGACTTAGAATTACATGTATAATGACTGTATCCCTATTTCTCGAATAGAAAAATAATTTCCTTAGCGAATTTATTAAAATGATTTTTATATTATGCATGTTAAAGTACAGTGATAGTAAAGCAATGTGCCCTGATCGATTACTCATTGAATTACTTGAGAGCAAGTAACATTTTAATACACATGTTTAACCCTTACACTACCAGTGGACCATTGGACCCAATTTTGAAAAAATAAAATAAAAAATATTTGTGATTCTACTTTTCCTATGGTTCTTAGCAAGCCAAGATTTTATTGAATTTATATATGCTTTGAAGTATCAAAATTTGATTTAAAGAATAATAAATATATATTTATTTTTTGATATTTCGTAAAGTAAAAATTATTCAGAAAATAAAGAGTACATTATATGTGATGAAAAAACTATTGACCAAATCTGGGGGGCAAACCCTCCAAATATATCTTTATAAATAGATTTATTGGACCCATGTCGTCAGTTCGGTTAAAGCTAATGTATAACAAATTACAGGAACGTAGTTGAAGCACAAACAGAATTATTCCATTAACTTGACTTGATAAAATGTTATTTTTTTGTTGATAGGCCAATGTATGAAGGCTGCATTACACAATAGACACCCCTACATGGTGACACAGATGATATTAAGTGTGTAGAAAACAACTACTTTAAGTGGGATGAAATGAACTTTGACAATTTTTTGATTCCTGATATTTTTTGCTCACAGAGTATATGGATTGAATAATTCAAAAATGTTGGAGGCTAATAACTCATGGCTATCGACCTGGTTCATTTGTATTTTTGTTATTTAAATAAATTGAATTTCATTATCCAAGAATTAAAAATGAAATCTTTTATTCCACGGTGTATACGAACTAGCTATGAACATACTTTTGTATCTTCATGTATGACCTCAAGAACGAAATGACGTTGCAATTACATCAACTCTGTTTCAAAGAAAATAAAGTAGTTATTTTAGAAAGTTTTTTTTTTTGGACTATGATGAGTCTTTTTTATGTACATACTTATATATATGTAGATATCTTAAAATGAGTTGACTACTTGTGTCTGTATATGTAAAATAAACTTGTTTTTGGTTTTGTTGTTGTTATTACTTGGACATTAACATGAGGACGAATTAATTAAAATTTAAAAAGTTCTATGGATATATTATGTAGATATTTTATGTTGGTTGAAAGAGCCGTTAAAATGTATAAAACATAAATAAATAATATGACTTTGGTAATATTGAACAGTCTCAAATTTTATGGATGTATTTATGTACAATATTTCCAGTCTTTTTTATTTATTCAGGTTTATTTTTTGCATTATAGTAGTTTCATTTTTTTTTTTTTTTGAAACATTCAAATTGCAAAAGTAATATAAAATATCTACAAATCTGTTATATTGTATTGCCAATGAGTAAGTTTTAAGGGTATAATTGTTATGTATGTACGTTTGATTCATTTTCCATTTGCAACCTTTAAGCGATCTCTGTGCCATATTGAGTCTTTAATATCGGACAAAGTATTAATTAAATTTGCAGCATATCTGAATATTTATCAATGTCTTTAATACCAAATGGCATTAAATCATGTAAACAAACCTCATTGAACAAATTTTGTGGTATTTTTTACTACTTTATAGATGATAGAGATTTTTCAAAGTCGCACAGTGTGTGAAACACTAATTTAGATTAATATAATGTTAATCCAGATGGATTTTTAAACAATTTGTAAAGCTTAAAACATTTTCTTTATCCTGGAAACTTAGAAATCTTTCTTTTACGAACAAATGAGCGCCCTATGTTTTAGGTACCCGCACATGAGTTGTAAATATTTTATTAAGGAAAAAACAAAAAACAAATATAAAAACTTTATATAAGTTGTATTCTTACATTGTTTATATTATTTAAGACATATGTGCATACATGGATACAAAAATAAAAATAATTTGATTAATATTTCATAAGAAAATTGATAAACACGAATCTCATAACAAGTGTCAATTTCAAAGATAATATATAATTTATATACATGTAACATGACACTGAATATGACAATATTTACTGTTCTCAATGTTGACTTACATACAAGTAAAAAAATATATATAAAATACATTTGCAATCTAGTCAAGACCATATTTGGATAAACATTGAGTACAATATGTACTATTTTTTTTATTTTGATGTTTATGAATATTTTATAGATATATAAAAACACAAGTTTGGTATTATTCTAATATACAAAACTTTCAGTCAAGTTTGATCCAATAATAAATAATAAAAAAACACCGATTTATCGGTCCTAAAGATTATCCATGATAAAAGCTGAATCAATTTACATTGATGGTCATTCATGTGATATTTAGAAGGCTTCTTAAGTCACTTCACAAGATTTAAGACATTTTAACAAAACAAAATATTGTACATATATTTGAGATTACAAAAATAACGCTGTAGATGAAGGGGGAAAACCAATCAAAAGAGCATTCAGGACCAACACGTGGTACTGAACTGTGATCTTCGATCAGGAGTGTACTAAGTATAAATTACAAACTGGTTGAAAATTCGTTATATCAGCATGACTACATATATTTTGTTCACACGAAACTTTGGCATTCAAAAAGAAAAGGAATTTTTTTTTTTACAAAAACACATGGTAGCTATGTAGGTACAGTTTTTGCATGCTATAGTTGGTACCCTTGAGCAAAGAAATAACTTTAAAGCCCCTTTTAAATTCATAAATATGTAGATTCTGATATTTTAAATCAGAGAAGAGTCAACTGATGAGAATACGTCACATCCTTATCATTATAGTAAATCAAAACCATTCTTGCAAAAAGCAAGAGAAAATGGAGGTTGTTCAAAATCACTTGGTAGTGGACTAATTCCTCACAACTATGAAATTTGATTGTAAGAAATTGTTCACTGCTTAACAAGAGCTAATTCAACCAATCAATGTTCAGAGCTCTCTTAAGGGGAAAAGAAGTAGACAAAATGAAAGCTGATAACAAGCCATAGTGTAATTTATTATGTTTGTAATAACGTAATATGTTGTATTTTTTGTTTGTCCCAAAAAGCAAATGATGCAGAGAAGTCCCACAACTATATTTTAAACTGAAGTTAAATGATTTAGTTAGCTACTTTTGGAAGAGGATTTATTTCTAGCAAAGTGTAATAGAGGCCCCTTGATTACGACTTCAAATTTGAGACGGAATCGAAGTTAAAAAAAAATGATGCCCAAGGGTACTTCACCAAAGTGTTTTAAATTCGTTATGACGTTCATTCTTGTATCTCATATAATATAATTTATATTTTAAATTCGGCATGGTACGTCACATATTTCATAAATGGAGTTCCTATTCCAAGATGGATCTTTTGTATTACTTACATGCTTTTCAAGTATATGCTTATTTTAATAAGTATATATTAACAATAGTATAATTTTTTGAATCATTGTAAGACCAGTTGTAAATTTATTTTCTTTTCTTCATAAAATATATAATAAATAATTAAAATTTCCTAGTATTTATTAATTATAATATTTTTGAGATTCCGAAATGTAAATATGTGCTTCCCAGGATCTTGCTGAAGAATCGGATTCGTAACAAATGACTCATGAGTCACAAACCTAACATTCAGAATGATGTTTCGTTTTCCAAACTGCCGCATTCTCCAAAAGACAACAACAATAGAATCTGAAAGAGTATTCTGATACTTACTCCTTCATATTTCAAGGTTCTTGCAACTAAATATGTAGGTATACATAGATAAAGTCGGATTGAAGTCATGATTCAATTGAGTGGATTAATACATCTACAAACATGTGGTTGATGAAAATATGAATCCTGACGAGTAGCACTCCTCATTAAATAAATGAAATCACCCAAGAGAGAAATCCTAGCATAGTATGTAGGCTATAGGTATGCGTAATAAGCGCAAATCCGTTTTGAACCCCTCTGTGGAGATATTCAAAAATGGAATTGAATTAGTTAGAGGTTGTATGTACATAGTATGTAGGGCGTTTCCAAATTTATTATATCATGCCTCTTCTATTATGGAAAGGCTAATACTGAGCATATATACATACATACATAGGAACGTTTCCTCTAAAAATGATGATGATGATGTTCATCTATGGAAATATGTATGTATGTATGTATGTATGTATGTATGTAGATATGGGGTACATATTTTTTGTTTCATAATTTCCTCATTAAAAAGTTAGGCTATGAACGGATCATCATCATCTGTATTCCAATTTTGTATTTTTTGTTATTGTTATTACTATTATTATTATTTATCTTAACTAAGTTTAAGAAAATCCTTCCTTTGCCTCCTTTTTCTGTATAAGATGTGCTCTCTATAACATCACATAAATAAGTAGAGAGACTCTAAAAAAGGTTCTTTTAAAAATACCGAGCGTTTTCTGTTAAAGTGTATGATCCTTTAACAAAAAAAAAAAAGAAAAAGAAATAATAATGTAGATTTGTCATATTTGGAGATCATTATCATGTATAATAGCATTAATATAATAATAATAATAATAATAATAATAGATCTTATGCGAGAGTATCATTTGAATTTATGACTTTGGAATTTTTATTGAGCTTTCGTGTTGTTATGAGAAAAGGTCGAGGGTTTTTTTGTTTTTTTTACCCTTGGACTTTAAAAAACTCTGAAAAAATGTAATTTAATATCATTAGAGCCTTAAAAAGTATAGCTATTGTATCAGTACATCTTTTACATTTCTTTTTCTCTCTTTTTTTACTTTTAGAAGGGGTGAAATATAAAATGCTAAGTGTTTGATAATTATAATTATTAATTCTATTTAAAGAAATATTATCAAAGTACTCACCCCATACATATAATGAAAAGAACAAATTAAAGGCTTCAATTAGTTTATTCTGATCAAAAGGGATCTCGTTTGAACGTTATGATGTATGTATTATCAACTCGGATGTACAGCATTTGAGTGGTAGATGAACAAACTTCAATGAAATATCTATAGTCAATTGAATTTGCAACAAAAAATGTATCATGGAACATCAGTATACGTCCAAAAATTTTTGTTTTTTCCTTCTAAAAACCATTTTAAATTGTATCAAAAGAAAAATTACTTTCTTCATTTTCAACCCAGATATTAGCAACTCTCAAATAAAACATTCAATTCGTGGATTAACAAACGAGAAGAAACGGTCGACAACTCCATGAATTTGAAATATGTATAAAAATTACATTTCCCCTTTATCAAAATCTTTTGGTTTTTAAGGAAAATGACACCTCTGCTTCACACGTTCTTGCTGACTGTTAAATATACAGCGTACAGTTTTTAATCTTTAAAATCTTAAGGGAAGAAAAAAGTGTGGGTCCCAGACACTTACTCCTTCCAATTCCTTGGAACAATTGTGAATCAAAACAATCTTAAATAGATAATTTCAGCTCTAATGTTTTGATTTCATTAAATTTCTACTCATTTTAGGAATTTTAAATTCCTAATTGGCATCCCTTTAAAATAATTGTAAGAAAATGAACTTTAGTATAGAGTTCATTAGTATAACACCATATGATGATAATGCTTCATATGCTTGTATCAAGGTATTTTATATCCCATAGGCAGCTTGAGAGTGAATATTTAGCCTTACCTACCTGTGAAGTGTGAATCACAACAACCTTTATTTCAATGTTTGAAAACTGTTTATTCATTTAATATTAAATCATTTATTGGCCTTCAAATATGTAGATTTTGATTTATTGATTAGGTGTACATTCTTGTAGAGTAGACTTAATTTTAAGTATTGAATAAAAAAAAAGTTTGGAATCAACAAATTTTTCTTTTGATTCGTACATCTGAAGAAAAAAAAATATACAAAATAAATTTTGATGATACACATTAGAGGTATTCGAATATGGGTATTTTAAAAAAAACAAATATTTTTAAAATGAGGATAATTTGCGGATGGAAGTGTTTTTGTTTTTTAAGAAAACGTAATTTAAAAAAACAACAAAAAATGGAAATGTGGAGACGAACATCAAAATTTAGAATTTATGGATACAAATATCCCTAAATAATGGATAATTCAATACCTCACTAAAACTTATATGAACGCATATCAATGCTGATCGTTTAATAAAATAGCATTACAATATTTAAAAAATTGAATTCTACACAGAATTAAATTTTGATCAAATATCAGTATTATCCAACATATGTTAGAATCTATGCAAACAAACAAAATAGACCTATGTAATACTTTACTTGTGCATGGATATATGCAGGAAATAATTGATTATGATGTGAAATGCTCGAAATCTATATCCACTATTGTTCCCTGCTACAACAAGAGGGTCTGCAGCGGGGGTGGTGAAATGAAAATCTAAGGCCCCCTCCTTCCCAAAAATCCTCCGAATACGCCATGAAGTGATTTTTTTTTTCTTTTTGATAATCCATCATCCAACGGGCTATTTTCATTCACTTAATATGTACATATGCAATGCCTAAAGTAATAATAATAATAACAAACACGAAGGAATTTTATGTTTTCTTTTTTTTAACTTAAGTGCTGCCATCTATCCTTCCTTATTTGAACCTCGGTATATGAAATAAATAATAATATAGATATTTTTTGTTTTTATTATTATTATCATCTTAACTTATAAATGGGGTTATATACGAGTAGCATTGAAGAATTTTTTATTATAAATGCTTGCCTTTATATTATAGATAATGGCAGTATACATATATTTACATACTAATAATATTTGTGTAAATGTAGAGTGAAAGGAAAATATTGCATCTCTTTCTCCTTTTTTGAATTAATATTGTGGCTTTATATGTATAACTTATATCAAGGACAACATTTTTTATATCATTAGAATAAAAAGTCTTGGTATAATAAAATTACATTTTATTATATGTACATCTATATTACTTTTGTTTTTATTTGCTGCTTATTGATTTAACCATAACAAAAATACTATATTCTACTATATCCTACTATATCCATGCTCCATAATAATTTTCTAAATATGTAGCACAGTTACAATATTATAGGTGTATTAAAGACGTAGAAGATGTCACCCAAATTAAATTGTTTTGGCGCATAATTAATTTTCAAAACACTTTATCCCTCAAACATAGAAATCTAATAGATATTTGATATATTTTCGATTTTCAAGGGTCTATGGTTGGCATTAGTATTGAAAATTTAGTTTTTTATCCATCAGCTTTACAAATTTTATATTAATTATTTCCCAATGCCATTTCTAGAGTATTATAATTTTTAACACAAATTGTTTTATTTGATACTTATATTTAAAAAAATGAGCTATGAGCAACAAAAGTAATCTTTTTTAGAGTACTCTATTCCAATTATTGCCCTTAATAATTGTGGAAACTGTGTTGTAATCTGAAAAGCTAAGACAATAATTTTCGTGCAAGAGCAATTGCAATTTCTCTGTCTATATCTAACCAATCAAGGTAAACTTAGTTTCATTATATTCTGCTCCAAAAAGTAAATAATCTATATAATAATAAAAAAATCTAAGAAAAGAAAAGTTAATTTTTTGTTAACTTATATCATAAGTTTCACATAGGGGGTATTTTAATTATTTTGTTTATTTTATAACGTCTCGTTAACAATCGGCCCCATGGTGTAATGGTTAGCACTCTGGACTTTGAATCCAGCGATCCGAGTTCAAATCTCGGTGGGACCTCTTCTTTTCTTTTTTCAATATTACTTTACAAAAATATATATACATATAACAATGAATGTAACATTATGTAAATTTTTAGGTAATTATATAGTTATGTAGATTACTTATTATTTAAGTTTCTGTGTAAAATTACTAATTACTTTATATGTATGTCATCTAAATAATGTTTCATAGCATATTAATCAAATGGAAGAAGCAATATATTATTTCCTAAAAAAAATAATATATACAAACATATTTTTCTTTTTCTTTTGCAGAGGGTAATAAAGAAAGAGCACATTCTTTTACTCTTATTAATAGAGTATGAGTCATACAAATGGGATATATCAGCGGCGCAGGGGAAAGGGGGATACCCCGAGAAGAAACACCATATTATATTTAAGTAAAAATAATCATATAAAAAAGAATAACGTTATGTCAGGTGTGGGGTTCGAACCCACGCTCACGTTCGTGAACCAGAGCTTAAATCTGGCGCCTTAGACCACTCGGCCAACCTGACTTCGTGCTAAAGGTGTTTTTTTAAAAATAAAAACTTTATTACAAATATTTGCTCAGTATAATATGACATATTTTTATCTAACCAATGAATTATATTTTTTATTTACATGAAAATATGTCTCATTCTATGTTTTAATTGGCTTTAATTCAATTAATATTGTTCATGCTCTTAATATATGCGTATTATTGATATACATTCTTTGATAATAGTTATTATAAGGATGGAATGCCCCCCTCTCCCCAACCCCTGTATTGTTTTTTTAATTCATTTTCCAGTTCAGAGGTTATTCATAATAATAAGTTTAACAATAACAAAATTATTCCTAACGTATGTTTGTAGATATATGTAGAGAAAAATCTCAGGGGAAATAAGGGTCCATTAAATGAAGTATCAAAAAAGTAGCTGATTAAATTTATTAAATTGCAAAAGTTGTTCCTCAGAGTTTGCTTATATTTTTATTCATTTTTTTCTAAAAAAAAAAAGAAATAAAAAATATGTGTATAAGCATAATAATTGTAATCTTTTTTCGTTTCTTTTTTTTCTTATTCCCCTGGGATAATCTATACATACATACTACCATTGATCATTTCGACATCTTATCAAAATAAAAAGTTTTTGTTGCGTTAGATTGGTAGGGGGACTGACTGTTGAATATATTGAAAGAGGGAAGAAAAATAAGTGCGATGATTGCTTCTTCCTCTTACAATTCATATATTGTAAAGGATTTGAGGAGTGTAGGAATTTGAATGCATGTACATGAATATTGTTTATATAAGAATCTGGGCGGTTTTTTTTTACCTTTATTCAATTGTATTTATTCATACATTGAAGCAAATGTGTAATTTTAATTAATTAAATCAATTTACTCATCAATGTGACTTGATAAAACATAACTTTTTACATTATCTATAAGTAGTGATGTGATCTTTTAGATCAGTTAAGATCTATTCTCGGTCTTCAATCATTAAATTCTTGGTTTTTCATTTGTATTTATCCCTTCAAAATATTGACCTCGGTATCAGAACAAGATCAATACAAATAGATTAAAAATTTCCTTATTTAAAAAAAAACTTTTTTTCTTCTACTTTGTCGATCTCTTAAAGGCTTGATCTCAGTTGAAGTGTTCCAGACCACACACTGTCTAAAGCACAGCAAGCAGTTTCCAGTTAGTGTTAGCCTAAAAACTTTGTTTATTTTCAAAAATATTAATTATTAATTTTTCAATATCTATCTGGTAACATTGTAGTCATTCACTTTTACTTATTAAAACATTAGTTTAATTAAGATCAGAGAAAGTCCTTACCATAAATAAATTAATATATTATATATTCGTATGAAATTGAAGTCTTTATGGTTGGAATGATCCGATCTAGGTCAAATGTGCACCGTTTTCTTTGATGACTTGTTTCTATTTTGTAGGTAATTTCATTATCGGATTCGATGATTTCTACAAACATATTCGTCAATTGGATTACCTGAGCTTCGTGAATCTTGTTCATCAAAACTAACAGAATTATTGTCATAGTATCAGGGCCATAAATATTATTTATATTTTGCCTTTATCGACGAAAAACTTCAAAATATGGTGTCTTTGATGGTGTCCATCTTTGGCTCGTGCTTAAACAATTCTGCCGGTTGTTTTTTTTTATATCAAATCTTCTATTGTCAACATCATGTAGTGTAAACTGGTTGCATTTATACAACACAAGATGTGCATACCTTACTAAAGCCATCTACTGAAGGAATAATGAATTTCTTTCTACTAGACTTAATATGTACATATATTGATGCTTCTGACTATTTAAAAAGTCATAAATAAATCAACCAGTAAAAATCAAGCAATTATGTGTTTTTTTGTTAGAAAATGGGCGAGTAACTTAATTTCATATATTTTAAAAGAAATTAACATATGAATGTTAATATCTGCAAACACCATTTCAATTCCTCATAATGATTTACAAATAATATCATTGTGAATCTGTCAACCACAGGATTCCTCAAGGAATATATTTACTTATTCATGGCCAAGAAATATTATATTTCCTAGTTTACAGATCACGTAGGCGGAATAAGGACACAAAATTTTGCATGAATATTCTAGCTATTAAGAGTTATAAAGCTTATTTTGTACAGTACATACATAGTAGGTTCTATAATAGAACTATCATCAACATTTTTGTACCGGCATTTCGATACTTTTTTTTTCGACTAAAAATATAAAAAACAAAAATGTCGTCCGGGATTTTTTACAGGATATTAAACAGTAGGTGATTTACAAAGTATTTGTACACAAATTGCTGCCTCTTTGGACAAACTCCAAGTTTGGCCTCAGAATATAAACTCTCACTTGAGGAACTTATTGTCAACGAGAGTAAATAAAAAGGAAATGATCGCTGTTCAATTATTTTAAATTATTCGTTCAATTTTTTTTTGTTTTTCGTATTTTCTATATAATCTTGCCGTTACTAAAGATTTTTCTTTTTCTTTGCTCAAAATTTATATTGAAAAAAAATAGTAATTTATAAAATAACATTTATGATAACCAAAAGGAATTTTTGACTTTTTGATTATTTTTCCCAAAATTCAATTTGAATACGAATTTGTCATCTTACAAATTAATTGTCTTTACATTTGACAAAAAAATAAAATTATGTCGTCATGAAGAGCCTGTCCTCCCTAGCTGTATATTTCAACCCTTATCAATCTCCAAATTAGAATCATACTAGAAGTAGCTATTTGCTCTTTTTGTTAGTCATAATCGAAATATTGTTTTGCAGTCATTAGATGTACCTATATATATATATATATATATATATATATATAAGATAAAGGTTCCTCTTGGATTTAATCAATGCAATATGCAAATCCTTTTTCACTCTCCCTTCTTCCATTATATGTACATGATAATAGTTATTGATTCCTCTCCCTCTTTTATACATACAATTACATACAAACACGTAGTGAACAGATGAAACAAGAGAAGATTCAAGCCTGAAAAGGGGATTCATTTAGAAAAGTTTTTCCCCCCCCCCCTCCATCGTGCATCTTCCTTAATGATCCAAGTGTCAAAGGAACAGGGTTATTGATAATGTCTTTATTATTTTTCCTTCCTTACCATTGTGTTCCTACTCATCCTCTGTATTAGATAGAAGTTCTCTGCTCTGTATCTATCTATATATGTATATTCAAATGTATCCAGATAAAACTGCTGATATGCGAACGCTTTAATGATATGTAGATCCATTGAGATCTCATATAATGTTATGTAAATACATTTATATCAAGGGCAGAGAAGGAGAAGATTGATGAAGTTCATGTGTGTGTGTGTTTGTATGAAATTATTATACCACACAACGTACATACTTACTAAGGTATCGGCTCTTGATTGGAGTACACATCGTCTTATCAATTTATATACAAAAAGGGTTGTAGTTACATACATTTGAGGGGTCCAGGTTAAGTAAAGGATGTTTATTTTTCATTTCAGTGGTCGAAAATCAAATATATTTGCTTCTATGCAAACAGTACTAGTACAAACTTGCTTTGATGAAAGTATAGTTAGTATAGAAAGTAAACATCATAGTTACCTATGGTGAGGTACAAATCAAATAGTCTCCAAGAGTTATATATTTATAATACATTCTTTCATTTCCTTTCGAACAAAAGCGGAAGGAATTCATTTTCTACCTCATTAGAAATGTATCTTGTAGGAATCAACGTTACTATTATTTTATTTTGGCAGTTCAGAGTGTTGTTGACCACTAAGAGTTCATTTACAAAAAAAAAAAAAAAAAAAAACTTGTGTGAAAATGAGATTTAATCTTATTTATCATTCTTATTTGTTCTCTTTTTCCCCTAGAAAATATCGTTAACAGTAAACAAAAACTTATTGTGGGACCAAACTTTTTGCTCGCAAAAAGCATTTTTTGTTTTGTTACTCGGCTGTTCTTCAGCCCTCAGCCACTGCAAGCGAACAAGGTATATAAATAAGAGAATATATAATTTATATGTATATTCCTCGTTACATAGCAAATTTCGTTAGGAGGATAATGGACTGTACATACAAATAAATATTGCGTTCTTGAAAATGACTTATGGCAAGACTTCCTTTTTTTTAGAATTTTAATACTCTGGGTATTCCTATTACTGGCAAACAATTTATTAAATATACTAAATAAAATATAATATGTGAAAATATTTGTCATCAAGTGCTTTTGTTTGTTTAAACTTTATTTGTTTTTTCCCTATCCTTGTAAATTCGTCATTGTTTATTTATAAATGACAGCCGAAATGGAGAGCCTTTAGAATATTTCATAAATTGTTAGACAGTTTTCAAGCACTTTGCAGACGATATGTCCAAGAAAGATGGATTGAGATTCATATCCAGGGGCTGCACAACAGGGGGCCATTCCCCCTCCCCCCCCTTCTTCACTTTTTTTTTACAATTTACAATTACCATATAGCTGCAGAAAAAAAAATGAAAAGGGAGCCTGTCCTGATAACAATCTTAGCAATTAGTTTTATTACTATCAAATCTATGGTTATTGTAGAAGTGATAATAATATTCTTTTTAAATTTTAATTTTGAATGAATGATAAAAAAAGTTCAACTATTAAACTATGACATAGATTTAAACACGAATTAAATTAGTTGAATCATGTTAACAAAAGCTAAGACGTCATTTTTTTCATAAATATTAAGTAAAAAAACAAACACATTATGATCAAAAATATTTTCACTCATATAGCACTTTATCTAAATATTTTGAATAAAGTTTCAGCAACGATCAAAAAACCTTCTAAAGTTAATCTCTCTCAAAGGGTGGTTCAAGTAATTAATGTAAAAGTTGTATGTTTTTAAAGTTTGTTTCACTTTCTACTTATAACTTCTCTAGATAATTCAATGCCTCATTTTATGTGAACATGTTAACATCATTAATAACCAAAATCTTCCAAAGAGTAATTGTATGGAACTGTAGAAGTAGTCTTCGAGCAAAAAGTTCACTGCAATGCGGTCATTACATGTATGGAATCATTAAAACCATTTTCTAGTCCGTCCCTCACATAACAATTCTCTATTTATGTATTATGTATGTACTGTACATAACTGGAAACCATTAAGTTGGATGGTTCCTTTAAAAAAGAAAAAAAGGCATCAACTTTGATGGGAGCTCTTCCTTCCTCTTTTGGTCTCCCCTGGAGCAAACACTTCAAAAATAAATGTTATGACCTCAAATTTCCTTCTGAAATTAAATGATGTCATATAATATTGTGTTAAAGAACTGTTAAAAAAATAAATTCAATTTTAAATCATTGACCCTTCTTCATTTTATTTTTATATTTCTAAAATGACATTTATCATTCACATGCTGTTATGAAACAAATTAAATACAGAGTTTCAAGTTTTGTTCAATGGAGCTTCACCAAATAAAAGGAAAGGTTTTATACAATGTACATTAGAGTGTCTCATTTGTGGCATAACTTTTTTATAGCACTGTAGTCTTTTCTAATGGAGGGTATCAAGAAAATACTATCTTCAAAATTTCAGGTCTTTCATTTCATATACTTGAAACTAATGAAAAAAAAATCGTTATGAATTGCTTCAAAAGATTAAATCTAAAAAAAAGAAAAAAAAATATATACATATAGTGCACTCATTCTTCATAAATTTAAGGTGTCGTTCAGAGAAGTAATCAAAGAATATGTTGTATCAAATGATGTTTTCAGCCATTGTCCATCTTTAACATTTTTGATCAAAATAGTGCTTTTTTTTTACAAAAATATATAAACAAAAATTGCTTCCGTGAAACCCATCTCAAATTATAATACTTTAAAGACAAGGTGCAGTTTACTTCTTTCTTTCTTTTTTGAATGTGTGTCTAGATTTTACAATTAAAATGAATCAATACATGTGAAAATGGTCAATTTTAACCCAAAAATGTTCATTCTGCATTTTTAAAGAGCCGGAGTAGTACCCAAAAAAGCCATGAGTAATCCTGAAATATACTAATATATTCACGGATTTTAGGCTTTTTTTTTTCTTACTAGAAGGAAGGTTGAGATATACAATATAAATCACATTTTATTAATATTTCCCTTTAATTTACCTTGCATTCACTATTTGACCCTTCGTTTTTCAAATATACAACGGGACTGATAAACACCAGTAATAAGCAGGGACTTTGTATTTATACAATATACACAGAAATTGAGCTTTAATCGTATAAATACCCCTTCTCAATCTTCCCTCACTGATGACTACCATAAAATTCCTTATTTCCCTTCCTTAAATGATGACTCCTAAGAGGTCATAATACTCTGCACGTGTGTCCTTATCTCATCTTCAGTTTCTTTAAAAGGAGAAAAGTAATCTTGTACAAAGATATTATTCCATATTGAATTATAGGATTTAGGTAACTTATGGGGCATACAAATAAATATTTATACAAGGCTTTATTAGTTACTCGTTAGGGAAAATGAAAAAAAAAAAAAAAAAAAAAACTACAATTATGACTCCTTTTTAACAATTATTATTAATTTTTTGTTATTCACACATTTGGAACCTATAACACTAACAAATGTGACGCTCTAGTATGAAAGCATACCCAGAGGACATTTTTAACAAAAAATATAGTTCTGTGGCTTAAAATCAACTCAGCTAAGACTTTAGAAAAGAAATTGATAGATTTAATTGCTTTGACCTTGGTTTTGACTTGATTTTGCTCTCGTAAACACATCACTTAACTCAAATCCTGGCTAATAAAGCTTATTTGAAATGTTTAAAAACGTATATTGCATAAATATTGTGTAAAACAAAATGTTATGACAATTTGCTAAAATTCAAAAGAAAAAAAAAAGTTTGAAAATGTATTATAATCCATATTCAGCCAAGACAATAATTTAAACTTATCTTTCACACATTATCTTAGAAATAGTAATATATTTATAAAAATATGTGGAGTCACTTTTATCTGGCTCAAGATAGAAAAATAGTAAATTCGATTAACCAACAGACATTAATGAAAACAAATTTTTTTCTTAAAAAAATGGCTAATTCCTCTAGTTTTTGTGTTATTGAGAATGACAGTTCTATAAGCATTCATTTTTATCTCTTTGTTTTTAATAAATTTCATTCATGGTTTTATGCAACGCATATTCTTCCAGTGCATATTTATATTTATGTATGCACTAAAAATGGTTTTCTCACAAAAAAAAATGTACTTTCGTTTTGTTTTTTTTGCAACTAAAAGGGGAAAAAATGATTGTGGTTTTTAAAAAGTTAGTGGTTCCTTAAAAACCACTATTTGTGCATTTTCTATCCTTTTATCTTGTATGGATAAGTCGACACACAATAAATGAACATTTTGATAAATTTCGAAATATCGCATAGTCATTGGAGGTCATATCTGTATTTCCATGTAAGGAATATATATTTAGATGACTCTCCGGCTTCATACTGAAACAAATAAGTCGAAGGAAAAAAAATGATTTTTTTTCTTTCTTTTACACAATCTGTATGATTTCAAATCGCGTCACAATGAGTTCAATATATGTATATTAAGACTATTAATACAAATTGTAGATAATTTTTATCTAAACATGAAGCAGCTCTCTTGTTTGTTTTTTTAAAGGTATCGTCTTCTGTCATCTATTGAAGCGTTTACTGTAACATATTCACTATACATATTTTAGAACTTTCAGTGATGAATACTAATAAATGATAAACTAAACTTAACCACTTGTTAGATATTCTTGAATTTTCTTTTATACTTAAAAATAACATACACAATGTTTTCACATAAATGTCGTATGAATTTTATTTTTCTGATATTATGAATGAAAGAGCTTGGGAAATTATTCAAAATTACAAACAAAAACTAAGAAGTACTCTTCTTTTGTTATGTATATTCTATAAAAAGATTAAATTCATATATTGTAAGAATTGTAGGCAACCATTGAAATTTTCTTACTTTTTCAGAGGCTGACTTTAAATTGATAACTGTAGAGAGCTTCTTCTTTTTTACATTTTCATAAACTTCAAGAAAATCAAGTAAGTAAGGTATGAGAGAAGTTGATAACGCTCAAGCAATACGCTTACACGACCAGATTTTAAATAGGGAATACTGGATAATGTATGGAATAATATTTCTGAGTTATGATTTAAACTACTCCATTATATTGCTCTGAGGGACATACTAAGCATATTTAAGGGTAAAATACTATCAGAGGACAACAAATTGAAGACCTCTGTCTTATGTAACAATTATTTATTTGTTTACCAAAATAACAAAAAAAAAATGAAATGTTTAACAAACATCAACAAAGAACCTTTGAAATTAGACATACAAGGCTAATAAATTGACTCATTGAATCAATCACAGTTTGATAATATCCTATATAAAATAAAAATAAAACATCAGGGGGAAAAAAAAACTTTATGTGAAACGGGCATTTATGCAGAATTATATGTGCAATCATGTTTGAAAATGAGCTCGATTTATTTAATGCTAAACGAACTATAATATTTTTTAGTACATGTAAATATAATATTTGTACATCTGGAGCGTAGGGTTAAGACTTTAATTTATGAAGAAAATGTAACCACCTTTACGTATGGTACACTAACCATGCACCCTTTTATAATGAGATTATCAAATTTCCCGAGGGAATATATTTTGTGGGTATGTTATTTTATTTTTTGCAAGGAAAAATTACACTCGTGTGTGCTCATATTTTTAATTTGAAAGTAGGATTTAATGCAAAAATGAGCATGGAGTCATATTAAAGCCGACATATATAAACCATAGCTAGACAAGAATATTTTATTGAATAAGTATACGTATAATTTTTTCTTCTAAAATACTAAGAAACATGAAATATAATATACACATGGTCTCATGATGACCTTTGACCCTCTGACTTGGTGTGAATTCGTTTTTGTTTTTCATCATTATTATAATTGGTAACTATATTTTTAATCCATGATGTTTACCTAATCGCAATTTTGTTTTCATATTTTTTGCATCTTTACGATCATTTGTACAATTTATGTCCAGATAATGAAATGAAATCTAAATAATCATTTAGTGTTTTTACTTCTTTTTCATTGAATTACATAGTTTATAGCAGGGGATCAAATTAATTGGTTTTTTTTTTCAATTTATTTGCTTCCTTACAACCAAAAATTGTAATATTTTTTTTTTTCGAAGAACCTTTTAATCAAATTCAACATTAAATAGGGAAAACCTAAAATGTTCATTTTTATCAATGACAATCTGGAATTATCCTGTTCATCCTAACACCAACTATCTGGACTATTTGAGGTATTGCTGTAGTTATAGGGATTCTTAATAATTTTAGGATCCATTCCTTTTTAACACTCCTAGAAAAGATACAAAAATAGGCGCCGGCACAAAGATAATATGTACTTTAAAAAAAAAATAGTAATGAAATGTTGCGTGATTAAGAAGTTGTTCATAAGTGATGTCATTTTTATGAACTGTCCTCCCTCACATATGAATTGGTTCTGGTGCCTTAGATACAAATAAATATACTATATGTCAGAGGTATAATGAAAATGTAAATACGTTAATTGGACGTTTTTTACAATTTATTCTGTTTAATTTCAAAAAATATCTCCAATTAACTATTATTCGAAAAGGATGATTTGTCAGTCATGCTTTCTGTTCATAAAGGTTTTAATAGAGTAAAACCTTGATTGAGATTTGTATATCTTTAAGGATTGATTCAAATTTGTCCTTACTGACTAAAAATCTTTATTTGATATGTAAAGTCTTGCTTTGAAAATCCTATTATAAATTTTCAAAGGTAGAAAAAGTTTACCACAGGAAAAGTTATTATCTTACAAACTCATACTTAGTCAAATCCAAAACATTTATACATATAAAATGATTTAATATTTTGCTGTTATTATATTATGGTGCCCAATAAGATATAAATATTGTATTTAATGTTTGCATTTAAACAAACAATATTTTTCATGCATATACAACAGATTTCATGCGTGCATGAATATAAAATTATTGTACATACAATTCCACTAATGTTTCACAAGGATTTCAACAAAAACAAAAAATATTTCCTGCAATACGAACATAGCAACTAGTGTTGAGGAACATAAAGTCCGAGACGGATATTTTCTTATTCGGATTTTATTAAACTGATATGAAAGTAAAGAAACAGAGAAATTGTTCCCAAACTCATGGTCATTACTTAATGGGTCTCATATTCAAATGTGTCATTGTCAAACTCCTTATGGCGTCATTTTAATGTCATCAATTGTTTCTTCAAATATGGATCCAGTTTGAAATATGACAAACCTATCTTGACCGGTGTGTTTCTCAAAATTTCTGGACTGCATCGTAACACCACTAATAATAATAACCTATTCAAAAAGGCTCCTTTCATAAAGAGATTCAACATAATTATTGGCAAATAGGAAGGAAATCATAATTAAAAGTGTACCTCTATACACACAAATGAGTATTAATGCACGTAATTTGTTTAATTATCTTTCAAGCAAAGGAAGAAAAAAAAGCAGAATAATGTTGCATAATTTCCGCATGATTCTATGTATTTTTGCACAAATGATTAATTTGTTTTGCTCATGGAGTAGAATAAGTTAATGTACTTAGACTTATGGACAGCTGAAGGATAGATGTAAGTAATTGATTATAGACAAAGCTCTTTGTAAAACCAGGTAGATTTTCTAAGCTTGAAATTTGAGTATTTCTATTATTTTTTATTTTTTTTTACTTTGTAGAGTTCTTCTTGCAACTCATTCTGGAAAAGTTTGTCTGTCGAATTTGGGCTTGTATCAGGATGCATTATTCGGTAGATGTTATGTAGATATGAACTCAAAGTGTTTTGATAAAACAAACATAAAACAAAACAAAAAACACTTAATGTTAATATCTTTAAAAAAAGCGTTAATTAATATTTTACATAATATGTATGTGGATATATTTTGTGCATAAGTTGTGAGTTGATAGGTTCAAGTTGTAACTGTACTTTTTATAACGTTTTATTTAATTATAATTATTATAATACGGACCATTTTAATTACTTACCTTGATGCTATTTTTTCATTTCGATCCATTAAAATAGTTCTTTTAGTATACATACATTTACGAGTGAAAAAAAACTGGGGATCATTGGAGTCTATGTAATACGCTAAAGAGTATTCACTTATCAATACAGTAAATGCCATTAAAAAATGTAGCAAATGAAATTCCAATCATTGCATATTTATCCTTATTATAAATTATGTATTTGATGAAAAAAAAGTTTTTTTTTACAAATAACGTCACATATTGATAACACCTTAATCAGGACACTTTTCATACTTTTATAGGGCAAAAGGCCCTCTTGTTCTGTAGCCTTGTTGCTTATACAAGTTCTATCGCATACAGTAAATCTCATTTATCCATGAGTTATACTTCATTTTTATTATCTTCATTTACTCTGCAATATGTACATACATAGTATTGAATCATACTCTGCTAAAACAAAAGGGTTGACCCCAATCTCTATAAATCTATGTACATATATGTAAATAAAATCTTTGGTAATGACCATAAATTTCCAGTTTAATAATAGAGTAATTTATTAATATTTTGATACACATTGTCTGATAAGATAAAAAAACTTTTATCTCAACGATAAAATTAATTGCATCATGAATGAAACAACACTTTTCTTAATGTTCATGTTTGATTTTTATTATACATATGTAGATACACACAACAAATAAGGGTCCATCCCGTTTGTAGTCCTTATCAGAGTAAAGCATCATCAGAGCCTATCTTCTTCCCTCTTGATTTATATGTATATATTGTTTAAGTGTCACTTAAATGTAATATTTGATTTGAGAATTGCTTCCCGGGGAACGCATCCATTAATTTCATAATGACTCCCCAAAGATTTCAAGAGGATATATACATACATATAAATATAAATTATTTAATTCAGAACATGGCCATTAGTGCTGACTTTTCAATCTATGTATATGGAAGGAAAATGGAGAGATTGAAATTTGAAGCATACTATACGTCTGTACATTACTCAAAGTTAAGCTAATACTCAAAATTTTGAGATATATGTATGCACATAAAAAAATTTTCTATAAAAAAAATAAATAAGTAAGTTACATAATTTTTATGCACACATTGTAATATAATCTAGAGTAACTTTTGCATCAATAAAAGTGAAATCAATTCAATAGTACCATTAAACTAAACCCTCAATTGAAACAGACACTTTAAAAAAAATATAAAATCAATTAATTAAACTCTTTAAATGAGTCTCTTTTGCTTAAAAGTAAGAAAGTATCCATGAACAAAGAATTTATATCTACAGAGTCCAACAAATCTGTTAAAACACTTTACAATTACATTTTCTATTGTTTGATGTTTGGTCAGGCATAAGCCAACAGATTTATGTTAAATAATTTTGAAATATTTAACCTCTCTCACCCTATGCTGGCTTTTACAAACTCGATAGCTTTATATATCTTCTTTCCAACCCTCTACTCTAGATAATGAACAAAAAAAATTAAGAAGATTGAAATCATACAAATAAGCTGGTCCTAATTGGTTCGACAAAATATTTTTTTTAAACCATTGTTAAGTTGAATTCCCTCTTTTTGAAACCACATTATTATTGGCAAAAAAGGGCTTGTACCATCCTCTATATGTAGTATAACAATTTTTTAACAATGTTGGCGGACCCTGTATAAATCGATTATCCTAAGAATTGGATGATCTTGAATGAAATAGAAACCCTTAATTGAAATAAACATTAAGTGTGTACATAATTTTATTTTTATGTGGGTAATTGATTTTAGTCCCACTCAAAAATGGATTGTAACCCATAAAAAGTATTACAATACTCAAGGAGTTAAATTCAAAAATCCTATAAAACGTGATTTAATACGCAAAAAAATAGTTGCATATTAGTAAATAACGCGTCTATTACTACAAAAGCTACATTCATATAGCCTCTTAACGAGTTTGATCCTTAAATAAATGCCTAAAATATGCGTAAAAAAATTTTAGGTAGGCCAAATAATAAAAAATATGTTTCAAATAAACTACTTTATTTAAAACAATTTCTGATCATTATTATTGAAAAACTACGGAGTTTGATTTAATTTTTGTTGTGTATCAACAAAGTTTAAGAATCTCCACATCAGTGCTTCTCAAACTTTTTTATATACTGTTGCATTAATGCTATCACAAAATCCAAGGGATGCACCATTTAAGAAAAATAGATTTTGCTCTATTTTTGTTTCTTACTTTCATGTTTCCTCTTTAAAAAGAAGAAACATTTTACAAGAACTGAAAATTGAAAAGCACTTGAGAACTGAGTTTGAGGACGACCATCGACAAACACTGTTCATTTCAAGCAAAATAAATGAGTTTAATTAAAACTAAGTAATCACGTCATTTCTCCATCTAACATGAAATTATACATTGTTTTTTTAATTTGTCAGCTGTTCATTTGTCAACAGCTGACGATTTGTCTACTCTTGTTCCTTATTCTTAGTGTTTTACGACTTGTACAACTTGAATTAAGTTCTGTTAAACTATAAATATCTCTACTAACAGTTATTAATAAGCAAGTAGAATGATGTCATTGTAAAATACTGATGTACAAATATGTTTTTAATCAAAGATGGTTGTCATCTCTCTCTCTCTCTCCCTCTCTTTTCTGAATTATTTTTCCTAACTCTGTTAGAAAAAAATATGGATAAAAACTCTGATATATTTATGTACATATAAGAAACGTATTTATAAATATATTCCACCATTTTATGATGATGATGATTATTATATGTATGTAATCATTTATTCCATTGGATTGTAAGAAAACAACCAGGACGCCACCTTCAGGGTTTTTCATACTCCACTCTCTCTCTCTCTCCCCCACATCACATTACACCCCCCCCCCCCCCCCCACTCTGAATGATAAATTGCTCTATTTTATATATTTATATTTTATCCTTCAGCTGGCAACATCATTCTTTAATATTCTTAATATGTGGAAGTGGTGGTAAAAGAGGAGGAGGACCGAGGAGGAATGAAAAGAAACATACCAACACTTGTTCCTATGGTTTTCCCTTCAATATTGGCTCAGGAATTTACTGTTCTATGTAATCAACAATGGTGTAACCATTTGTTACAATTTCATTTTCTATATGGGCTCTCTGATTAAAACCTACTCTATATGTTTATGTCCATATAGTAATGAAAAGGAATCCTTTAATGTAATCACAAATGAGACAACACATTACAATTGACATAAAAATATATTGATTTCTTGGTCAAATCTTAAAATTTTGACCTGGTGCAGAGTTGTGTGTAAGTTGTTTTTTAAAACGTCGTTGATTGAATATATGTACATATACTTTGGAGCAGGACAAATCGATCATTATTGACGTATTTGTGAGGAAGAATGAGGGGAGAGGGGAATGCTTACTCCCTCTTGCAAGAAAGATAATCCAAATTCATAGTCATAGGTTGGAGAACATGCACCACTACCCCCCTCCTGGATTTTCACCAATACCCTCCAGATTGAATGAAATAGATGAACCTTGAAGTTGTTCCATGGAATTAGCGCTTCTCAAACTTTTCGACTCACATCCCTCCTCAGGTAGGGTTTCCCTCCCCCTCCCTCCTCCCTCATTACAACAATGATATTTTATTTTTATTCTAAAGATAGAAATGCTTCAAGAAATTATCTTTGCCTTTGAAGTCCCTCGAAATAATTCGAATTATGAAACGCGTCCCGCAGTTTGAGAAGCAATGCAAAAAAAATATATAAAAACAATGTTTTTGTCCAAAACATATGAAAACCTGACTGGTATATCACCTAGCAGATGTTTAGATTTTTATATTTAATGTTTCTATACTTTTTAAAAAACAACTTTTTTGACGAGAGACTATTTTAAAATAATTTTTTAAAGCTTGTAGCCATTCTGATCAGCATGGAAATTTGTATACTTTTAGTTAGAAAATATTTTCTAGTATGGGCCTATAAAGAAATGACCTTTTTTGGATCCCATTGAAATTGCTGTTGTAGAGGAATCAGGACAGGCAACTAGATTCTCTTCCCAAACTTTGGAAATGATGTGTGATAGGTTCCTTTGAATTAATGGTTTTTACCGTTGAATGTTTTGTGTCAGACTGTCCCTACCTTGATAGTTTAATGATATGGGGCTCTGTTCTACATATATATTATTCGCATATGTACATATATTGAAAGCACCACTCCTTTGACTTGTTGAATTTATTGTTTTGTAATATGATTTAAGGATCTGTTTTTGAGGGTGTTGTTGCTGTACAATATATATATTATATAAGTAATGTATTTTGATATATTTTGTACTATATGTATGTTAAATAAATTTTATGGAAATCCATTATTTATGTATGTATGTATGTATGTATAAGAACAATTTTCATGGCGCTATCAAAGAAGAAGATGAATGTTTCAAATTAAGAGATCAAAAACTGAATAGGGGAGTTCTTCTGTCTGACGTGCAATATTTCAATTTGTTGAATACAGATAGTAAAATATATAATATAATATAGTATCTACGTATGCTTATATAAAATTGAATTTATATATATATATGTATATCTGTCTTTAATAAATTATTATTATTATTATTATTATTTTCAAGTCGATTCCTTTATATTGTTATCAAAATGTTGAAGTTCCCTTTGTGAGCTCCATCTTTAGAGCAAAAAGAGATGTCAAAAGAATAATGTTATAGATGGTTGAGCAATTTGAATGATGTGAACATATACATACATACATTCATAGAGTGAACACTCTTCAAGATTTTTTTTACTCCTTTATTCATCCTATAAATTCACAGTTAGTCTGTAAGTACATATACTGAATAATTAAAAATCACAAACGATCCACTTATGTACATATGTATAACTGACTATGTATGTATACGTACATATGGTTAAGCCATTAAAAGGCATTTCAACTGTACTATTTAAATGTAAAGGTAAATGAATACATATTATAAAGCATTCGTAGGTATTTTTTGTCCGACAAATTACGAACAGAAGCCATTCAATGAATAATTTCATTAAACCAGAATCATAGTTCTCTTTGAAGAAATTTGTAAAGTCATGCCACATCAAAAAATGGCACGAAAAATATTCAAAGCTCTCACAATTATTGCAGCATATCCTTGAGAACAATAATTATGATTAATCAATAATAATTAGTATTATTCAACCAAAAGCTCTATAAATGACAATTAACATAGTTGATAGTATTTAAGCTTATTATTTTAAGTAATTAGTGTGTTGTCGGTCTTAATATAAACAAATAGCTTTTTAGTCATATCGCAATCTCGGGAAAGAAAAAATTTCAAGAAAAAAATGACAGCTAGTCTTCTGTATTTTTCTTGTTGTCTACTTTTTAATTTGTGGCAGAGTTAGTATTAGAGTTAGTGACATAATATTTAAAAATTATAAAAAAGGGCGCACAATTCTTGATTTAATGCATAAATCTTAACCATATACATATAGTACCCTTTTTTGAGTTCATAATACGTAGAGTCAGCTACTTTAAATTAAAGGGGGCAACCGATGGAAACAATTGAAGATATAATATACAGTTTTTTTTGTTTTTTCCCAAAAAAGCTTGACGTGAATATAGAACAAAGTCCTTGATGACGTCATGGCTATTATTGTTTCTTCGCATTTCTGTCAAAGTAAAATGAAATATCATTATTTAAATAAATCTTAATAACTACTAAACTATTAATTGTTGTTTTGATTTTGTTTGTGGTGGTGAAGGCAAAAGAGTCCTTCAAAAAATTTATAGTTTTGCAAAAATTACATTTGATTTATTCGATTCTCTTGTATGTGGAAGTAGAATCAAGGCTATTTGACATTAATCTAAATGTATAAAATTACTTTTTAACTCATCTGGTAATGTGTGCTATCATCCCTCCATGTGAATTACTAGTTAATTACCTACATCAAGCAAAACGGTTAAGTAATATTGTTTCCGCATATAGCAATAAGAGAGTAGATAATCCATCCTTGTAACTTTTTTATGTATATACTGGATCGAATATTTTGAGACCGACAAATATGTATGTTATTTATTTATTTATTGTTGAAAAGCCAGCCAATAAACAACACATTTAGCAAAACAAAAGAAGCCATTAATAACATGGATGATGATGCTATGTTGAATATTATTATTAAAATATTACTTTCTGATAGCTTTTATATTGATATAAAAATGCTATGTTATCGTGAATATTTTTACAATTAACTCTAATTTTTGTGTAAGGGACAAATAATGTGTTGACTGCAAGGTTGAGGGTAAATATTTTTTTAATAAAGTTTATTTATGTGTTATTAGTTTGAACTCATTACATATTTAAATACAAAATCGTTTCCTTTTTTCATACATTTGAATGGACTGTATTTTAGGACTCATTCCGTATACAAAATATCCCCCTTCGACCCCTCTGAGTCATCATCATGGAAAGGTATCATATATAATATGTATAACTCAACACTGAAAGAATAACACCTTTTGTTAGATCCTTTTGTAGAATAAATCATATCAAAGGGATTTGATTTTTTTTTTTTTTTTTTTTGATACAAACCACGAGGGGGAAAGGAATGAATTCCTTTCTTAGACTACTACTTATGTATGTTGTGTGTAAAATAATAAAAACAGAGCCTTTTGCTTCATAACAATCCATAATGAGTGAAAAATACAAGTAATGGAAAGTAAAAGCCTCCAACTTTTTATGACGGTGATTAAGTACTCTTGAGTAAGTTTTTGGTCGTTAATTATGGATGATTAAGTTAAAAGAAGAGGAGGAATTCATGGAGGGATATATTGTGTATATGATTCCTAATACATAACTCCACTCTTCTGGTATAATTATATGTAGTCTTAATGAGAGTATGGATTAAGTCAACATATGTATTTATATACCAGGGATTCAAAGCAGATTTAGCTATAATTATTATTATTATTTGATATACACCATTAATTTAATTCTCTTATCTTTGAACGTATTAAACAGTTAATTAATTTGTCAAAATGAAGGGATGTTATTCCTTTCCTTATTATTTTTCTAAATGTAAATGGAATTTAAGTTCTACAGCGCCCCCCCCCCCTTCGGTCCAACAAAAGAACAGAGTCCAGTCTATTAATTAATAGAGCCTAGATTTTCAAAATTCTGCAACAGTATTATTTTTTTTCATCGATCATATTTAAGTCAAAAATCGACCTTTCATAGCTATACTTTTTTTAAAAAGAGCTTAAGGATCAATAACAGTGCTGGAGCTTTATTTATTCTGTATTAAAACTTGTATGAAACAGAAGTGAGTGTCGAAGATTTTATAGAGTATTTTGTAAATCTCTTAAAGGTTAAATTTAAAATTTTATTAAAGGAAGTAGTTTTTAAAAAGAATAAATATTAATGATAGAATTAATTCAGTTATATTTTTTTTCTTTTTTACAAATTGTCCTTAAAAGGGGGATTTCCTTATAATTATATTAATATCCTTAATAATAAATATCCTCAAAACGTTTTTAAATTCAAAATAGTTAGTGACTCACTCTAATTCGTTGGATTTCACCATATAAATGAATGACCCCATTACAATGTATTTACATATTATCTACATATGTACTATTCTTTCTTAATTCTAGAAGAATCCCTGCTAATTAATTACAGAAAGGATCCAAGACAAATAATGGCATGTGTCAAAATAGATCCTTTAGTTACAGACAGTTAACCAATTTAATTACATACTGATATGTATTTATTTCTATGGAAATACATTCTCAATACATCGTATTCATTTCGATCATTTACCATCTTGGAAAAGGAGAGAGAGAGAGAGGGGGGGGGAAAGAGATGTTTTATTATTATTATTTTCTTCAACAAAAAAAAAAAGTAATAAGAAACACAACAACAATGACTCAACAATTTCTTCGGCTCACCCTTAAATCTTCTTTCTTTTCACAGCTGGTAAAGGCTTTCCCTTTCCACCTCTTCCTTGATCACCCATTCTGATCATCATTTCCATGAAAAAGTCTATAAAATTTATACATACATGGGACATATAAATATAAATATATGAGATCCTCAAACGTTGCGCGGAATATTAATTCTTGAAAGATTAGACACGGTATTTTAAAGGATTTAAGACGTTTATACAGATATTATACGTAATGTTATAAGTTATAGCATATGAATATGTATGTACATAGTATATCCATATTATTACTACTTGAGCATACATTACCATGGGTAGGTACCTAGGACGGACTCAATCCTTTATATTCAGCGTTTCTCAAGCTATTGCACCATAGCACAGCACGCCCTCGATAATTAATTAAGACTATCTATTAGCATAGAAGATCAAACAGTTTATTCAAACGTATAAGTTTCGGCTACCTCATCTATCTGCCGCTCAGGTATCAAAAAGCTTGAGAAGCACTGCTTTCAAATCATGTCCATTGTTCTTTAAGTCTTAAAATGATAATTATATTGATTTAATTAGGCATGGCCTTCCTCTATCTCTCTACATACATATCTAAGCATATATGGGGTACTTATAATGTGAAGAAATGAAATACGATCAGCGTTAATGACAAGGTAACATAATTGTTTTTTTGTTGTTTTTTTCTCTCTCTCTCTTTTATTTATTAAGATCATCACAATGAAGCCCTTTCAACATTCCTCCTCTTATCCTACCGACTTGTAATTACATTTGTATATGAATTTGATATAAAGAGGCAATATATATATGTTCCCCCATAACCACAATAGGCATGAATTTAGATTAATATAACTGTTGTTATAATGGGACTGTATGTTAATGTACATACATACCTATATATTTGAAAAGCTATTCTGTGCTTTTAAATGTATGTAAATAGGCATCAAATTGTATTTGTATCAACAGATAACGAATAAAAGCATCTCTTTGTTACTAAGGTACAAATAAAAATAAAACACTAAAAGTGTCATGAGCCATCAAGAAAATGACTAAAGAAATTTTAAATCATGAGATTTTTTTAATAATAAAAATGCATTTGATGTACATATCTAGAAACAATCGTTTCATGTGTCTCCCCTGGCACCGTTCCATCCTATTCTTATGTATGTACATATTTTCCCTCATTTCTATAGTTTGCACAAATACATACATTCAATATAGCACATCATTCGACAAACCCATTTTAATTTCTATTTATTAGTAATAAGGAGTACGTTCTTGAATAATATTTTCATTTGTTATGATTTCAATGTTGTAAGTATGTCATTATCTGTATTAGAGGTGATCTGAAAGGGATTGGACCTCTGTACTGAATATTTACACAATATATATATTTGTTTTTAATTTGTGAAGAGCTGATTTGTTATCTGAGGATGATAATATTCACTATTCAGTAGAATTGTATCGATCTTTAATATGGAACTTGTAATAAGTTCCGTACATGTTATCAGTTCTTCATAAATGTTTCAAATTCTTCAGCGCCCTCTATATGTAAGGATTATTTTGAAAAATATTATAGTAAAGTGTTCTAATTGAATTCGTTTCAAAAATTAAATATCTATGATGTACGAAAATAGTTTACATATAATTCTGACGTGTTCAATTAAAATCGAGCCAGACCAACACTATGCATGATTCATCATCATGGTCCTTCTATAATTTTCTGGTATATAATTTCATTCAAAATTATTAAATCTAGTATATTTTGAAACCCGTTTTCTTTTCGAATTTATAATCAATATTTAATATAATAATTATTAAATATTTGACATTGGATATTAATTAAAACTAATGTCAAATCAGAAAATAAAATCAAAATTCAGGTAAACTCAACTTTCTCTAAAGAAACAATTTTTATACTCCATAAGCAACTTTGCATATCAGCAACCTTAATTGGCAATAGTATTAGCACTAAATTAGAGCAGCAATCAACACGTTACCTACCCACATAAGTTGGAAAAATATCTAATATCTACGTAGAAAATTAATAAAGTTCACAAATAACTTGAACCCCAAAGATATTTGTCAGAGAATATTTCTGCAAGAACTCTATTAGGACAAAAATAAAGAGGAATGACTGATTTTATGAACTACGTAATATGCGTAAGTACATTTCTTATAAATACTTATAAAATTGAGTTTAAAATACACATTTGGATGAGAGCAACGTTTCGTTGAAATCATGATGTTGCTCTGATCCAAATTTGACCTTATTTTAAAGCCAAAATCTTCACTTTCCATTGGTAATTCTACATTAATCTTTTCAAATGCATTCTTGGATTTCTAATTGTAAAAATACACTCTACAAATGTTTGCATGTATGCATATTAAAAGTCAAATACAATGCAGGTCATTGATAAATTACAAATGCCTTCAATCAAAAATTTCCTGTTATATAATTCATAATTACAATCAAAATCGATGCATAAATTTCATCGTTTGCCCTGGTATTCAAAATATTCTTTTTTATTATTAGGTATGTATGTATATATATATATATGTAGGTAAATAGATGCTCATAACATTTTTTTTTTTTACTTTTTTGAAGTGGGTTAATTCATACTCATGCTAAATAACTCTATGTACAACAAACTGTTTGTATGTACATATAATATATAATGTACAAACATTTGTAAGAATATTCCCGAAGCAAGGCAGCAATACTTAACTAACTAGGCTTATCGTGTATATATATGTAATATATAATAAAATAGCATCGTTATTTATTAGTACATGAAAAAATCGTTAAAAATATATGCGAACATATAAATAAATATAAAACTATCTATAGTTTTCTAAAGATACTGCATCAAAAAAGAAAAAGAAGAAAAAAAGTTATATATGAATATAATTTCCTGTGTTTCTATATACATATATTGTACATCCATTTAATAATAAGAGCTCTTTTGCAATGATTTCATACATTTTGGCATAACTTTATTAATATTTTTTATCTTTCTTACTCTGTTTATCTCTCCTCCTCCTTTTAATAATATTAGGGCAGTAAATAACCTTGCATAAATGATTGTATACATATGTATAGTTTACTTAGGCCCTACATGTATTTTTACAAAATTTATGAGGGCATTCATATAAATATATGTATGGTTGAGATGCCTATGGTTAAACACCCACGAAATGAGGAGTTTATACCAGAGATTATAAATATGGTTACTTTATTGGGTATACACATCTGAGCATTGATGGGGTGGGGTGTATATAATAGGTATTTATTTATGTAATGGTAAGATCTGCAACATCGTAGATTTTTGTAACTATGAATTTTCACTTTTTGCTTTCTATTCCATTACTTAGATAGTTCAAGATGCTTGTGCTTTTTGTTTTCGTTTAAATTGGGACAAATGATTAATTTTTTCGTGACAAAAAACTATAGAATTAAATCAAGTGAAGCAATGAACAGACATCCCATTCTGTTGAATAAGGAATAGTCCAACCTTTGGAGAAAATGACGGTATTGGCTAGTTGTCATATGAGGGCCGTTTTTTATTTCTGTGTGATAAAGGGTTTAGTTTAATTAAAAGGACCCTGAAGTCTGGAATTGGTACGCCTATCAAATTTTAAATATAAAGAGTTCTATGTCTTTTCTTAATGTTTATTATCTCTTTGCGACCAACCTGTTGAGAAACACGGGCTTAGTGTTTCTTTAAAAACAAGAACAACTACCAAGAATAGATAAATCTAATAACTAACTCTTTTTTATATGAATGGTGTCAATACCTAAAGTTATTTATTATAATACAAAGCATTTCAAATTTATGAAGACATTTAATTAGTGTCATATTCTAATGTATGTATTTCAAAAAATTTCCCTTCTTGATTTATGATGACATTTAACATATGTACGTCAAATTTTATGCATAAATTTATATGTAGATTTAATTCTTTTTTGTTCTGACGATCGAAAAGAGCTTTAAATTTGATGTGTATACATAAATATATTGATAAAATGAATTTAATGAATCAAATGAGGGATGTTTCTTATCTTTAAATGTGATCATTATTATCAACCATGCGGCAAGGAAAAATCCATGTTTAGTCATAAAATGTTTTTTACATCATATAATAATCTATGTTAACAACAACTATATGTGCCTCCAACATGGCGTCACTTTTGTTTGATTATGCAATATTAGTAAAAACAACCTATAGAAGTAATTTTCCCTTAAATCATTCTTCCACCAAAGAAAAAAAAAAGACCCAAAATCAGTCAGTTAACAAAAGTTCAAGAGATGACATTTTCATGTTAGTATAACTAAAATAGCACCGTGAAGTATAAAATTCGAAGAAACAATTTTTTTTTTTCAATATTCCTGATAATACAAGAACAAAAACAAACAAAAAATTGAAAATTCTAAGAGATTGTGCAATAAAAGAATAAGACACTTTAAAGGCTATAGACTCCACTTTATGTCTCCTTTAAAGATAGGGCAAAAAGTACACTTATTGAACAATGAAATGCATTCAAGTGGATTCTTAACCATTGGTTTGACAGATTATTGTTATTATTACTACATACTTATACATCTGTGTAGGTATGTATGTAAGAGGTGAAGAAAAAAAAAAACTCTCTCTTTTGTGTTCGTTTATTTGTTTGAGTATTGTACATTTTATTGATTTATCACGAGTTTCCCATATTTTTATTATTCTTATTTTCTTAGCAAATTCCATTATTTTTTTAAGAAAAAAAAACTCCCTTTCTATTTCTATTTACTTCTTCTTCTTTTTTTTTTTTTTTTTTTTTTGCACAATAACAACTTCTTTTATGTAAAAAGAGACACAAAGTTCTTTCGAGTTGAAGTGATTGCCATATAAAGTTATATACACATGTACATAGGTAAGCTTAAAACATCTGTTTATGAGTGCTTTGAACTATTTGTGTTCTTTTTTAATTTGAATTACGTTTGATGTTTTAGATTGATTTAGGTAGTGTCCTTCCTTTGGTTGCTCTACTAAAAAAGTATCATAACTCTATGTCCTGGCTTAAAAAAATATGTGGTAATCGGTAAAAGAAAGAATTGCAATTTACAATGTTACAATCATCTACATACATAAATCTATAGGGCGTGATTAATTTATGTACAGAATTGTAGGGCCCAGACAATTGTTTGCAGTGGTTCAATATATCTATTTGAGAGTAATTTGGTGACGGAAATATGTGTATAGCTTGATTTAACTTGTCACTTGCTACAGAATCAAGTCACATTTAACTCCTTCCCAATATATTTTTATCCTCAACTTTGAGCCATAATTTTCCTCTACCCAGTGTTATTTTGCCTTTTCCTAACATTCTAGCAAGAAAATCTTGTTTACTAATGCTCTTGAGGTACGCTAAATGAAGCTAAATATGGGGGGAAATAAAATTTAGGATAGTTAAAAGGTATCTGGATCAAATTGAAATAGGTAAAAGGAATGATTTTTTGCAGATAATATACTTTAAGGAAAAGTCAAGGACCAGTATGAACTCATTTCCCTAATTACATACATAGTCATTACATTTTCAAATGTATAAATGGTTAAAAATGATTGACCATACTATACAGTTCTTCTACTTTTTGTTATAAAGAAGTAAATTCTCCGTGTTTCTTAATCTAATTTAAACTACGAGCACTCCTCTAACACAAGATATATTTTGATACCCGTTACTGAAGGTAGATATGTTAGTAAATATCATTCTTTTCAAATACGAAACAGATGTATAAACCATTACAATAAACAATGATAGCTAGTTTATGACTAGTTACACACACACACACAAATAACAAAGTCCCCTCTGATGTTTGAAAGAAACAAATAATTGCATTGGAATAATTGTAAAACTTTTTAATGTAGAGAGGATTTTATATACGTATGTAAGATGGCAAGGTCTTTGATTCATGACTTTCTATATAAGACATGAAAAAAAAAAGTTGGTCTCTTTTAAACTACATACTTTACTTTATATGTAAGTCAATGCTCTATCTGTAAAGGCTTCTTATAGTTCTATATATCTACACTCTCGATACATCATTCTCTGGGTGTATTTGTATCCATTTAATTTCGAATACATGCATACTTATCATTAATTATTATTATCAGATTTGGCACAAATGACTATGGTCATATTATATGATGCAGCAGAGGGGTAGAAGCTTCATTTTGCTCATCAGAAAGTGGAAACTGCATTCTTGAGAATGATAACAGCATTTACGTGAATGTAGGAATGAATGAATGAATGAATGTAATTTAAAACCCAAATAAAGTTTAGAAAATAGCATCGACATGAACCGATAGGTACTTATACATAACTATGTAGATTGTTCATAGATACATGGAATGAAGACTTTAATTTATAGGTAGAGGGAAATTATTCAAATTTGACGTTTTTCAAATTAGTTTTTTTTTTATTTATTTATTTTAAAATCTTTATGAGAAGAGAAATGAGATGCTGTCTTTACTACTACTCCTGCTGCCACTCTTAAAATATGATACATGGAGATGAGTTGTGTTGAGAGTACATATGTATTTACATCAATTTCTATTAAATTAGCTAATTATTATGAGTTTTACCCATTTATTTTTTTCCCCTAAATTTTTGTATATTATTATTTAACCCTAAATTAATTGTAATCCATCAATGTAATACAAAATGTGTGATATCACTTTTATTTTGTATAATTTGCTTGTTTTTTTTATAAAATAATGGATCGCTTACTATGGAAAAACTAAAAACTTGTGGCAAATCATCTCAAGCACGGCCAGCCAATCCAACCCTATTCCACAATTTATATTAAAAGAAAAATTACATTTCTCAAAATCTTGACAGATGAGCTGCGCCACTATGAGAATGAGGGAAATTGATGGAAACAGTGGTTGTAGTAATTATGCTTTTTGTGTTTTTGGGTTTTCAAGGGTTAATATGAAAAGGAAAAAAAAAACCATCCAAACACTTAGTTGTTGAGTTTTTCTCCTTCAAATCATAATAATCATTATCAAAAAGTCAATATTAACTGAGTCCAAGCCTGGAGTACATATAGCTCTTTAAAAAAATCTTCTAAGAAATTACTATAATTAAATTTTGTCAAAGCCTGATTTATTTTATTACTTTTTGTTCGTATACATATATGTATATAGACATATAGAATGTCTATTCTATTTGCTACTGAGCACACTGCCAAAATGATGAACCAGGACGAGATGTATGTTTACGACACCCTTCCTCCCTAAATATATATGTATGTACATAAAAATAAAAAAAATATCCTTTAGTATGAACAAGAAAAAAGTCAATTTGAAACATGTTGTTTCATTCAGAGGTTTGGGGGGGGGGGGTGGACTACAGAATGGAAGAAAAAGAAGAAAAGGAGAAACCATTGACAAAAAGAAGAAGAAGAAGAAACGAAAGGGTGTCAACATTCTTGCACTCTCCCCCCAAGAGAGTGGCGTATATGTATATATATATATATGTATACATACATCTATTTTATATTCTGCGAGAGAAGACAGCAATTTCTGTTTTTCTTTATCCGTCTTAAACTTCTTTCTTTTCTTTTTTTCCCCTTCCCTAATTTTGTATTCATTTATTTTTGTCAGACATTAGAGTAATGATTTTGATAGAGTTTACTGTCACAAAAAAAGGGAGAAAAAGGAAAAAAAAAGAAGAAGAAAAAAAAAGTTGCTGATACACAAAAAGAAAAAAAAAAGTTTTTCAAATTAATTTCATTTCAAATTACATTTATGTAACTTTAGTAAGGAAAATCTCAATTTAATGAATAAATTAAAGTCTTTGTTTCTTCTCATTTCATACTGTTCATTTATTAATCTGTTTTTGTTTTTGTCTACATAAATGTATGTCTTTTGAATATAAGGATATGGACTTTGATTCTTTAAATTTATAGTATTTTATGCATAGGTCTAACCACTTTTTTTTTTGTGTTACACATGGGTAGAAGAATATGTACGTATAGTTTGTAGAAAAAAAGTGGCTAAGGAAAGTAAAAGAGGCAGAGATTAGAAAACGAATGAGTAAATGTGTTTCACGGATTAAGCATTAATGCTGCATTTCACTGATTAAAGTGAGTATAAAGAGTCAATTAAAAGATTAACGGTCCTGTATGCCTGTTTATGTACGACTGAATGTTGTACATAATGTGTTTCTTATTCCTTATATTGGGTACTTATAAAGACAAGCAAATTCTTAAAAAAGTAAAAATAATAATGGTGATTCGAGAGTGAACTAACAAAAAGGCAATAGATATGTACAGGTTTTATTTTTTTTTCTTTTACTAAATGTAAAATTCTCTTCAAATAACTATTTTTAAGTGTGGTACACAAACCAATTTTATTTTTGGAAAATTTCCCTTCTCCATTAGAGCACTTTACTTTATTTTATAAAATATCTGTGTAGCATGTTAATTCACAAACACAATTTCCATCAACTCTTTGAAGTAAGTAGTAAATTTCAGAATACACATATGGCTTTGGAAATAATTGAGAATAGAGTGAGGTTCTGATTAATTTTGGTGAAAGAAATGATAAGGGATCCATGAGTACAGAAATCAGGGCTGAAGATATGATTTGTTAAATTGGAGGGGACCATAAAAGGTCATTGCTACATAAATATTGTAAATCTTGAGGGAGACCCATATTGAGGGTTACAGAAAATCTGGAGGGAACATGCTTCTACTTCACCTATGCTTAAAAACATTGTCAAATAACGTACACATAATATGACAAGGTTGGAGAAATACATATAAGGAAGACATATTGAGTAAGGTCACTGTACTCAAAAAGCCGTTACAGAAATGAGAAAGAAAAATGGTTCAGGCTGCAATGTCAAGTCTGTTCACGAGCAAATATTTATTGAGGCCATGTGATAGGGTCTAATCCGAGAATCTTATATCCGACATAGATCCAGGTACTTCAGTATTACTCTTTTTGAAGCTATTTTTGGACATTCCACATTTTTATCAACCAGTTTTGCTTCTTTTTTTTTTAATCGATGTCTGTTTCTGGACATTTTTTTTACCTGTTTGTTTTCTAATAAGTTTATCACTCACTTTTATTATTATTAATTTTTATATGTGGATGTACTCTTAGATTTTTTAAAAAAAGGAAATAAACTCTACTTAAATGAATAATTTGCATTTACTTAAACTATTTATTAATATCCAATGAAGCCTAATTTTTAATGAACTCAATAAAAAACAAAAGAAAATTACAAAAATAATTTTAATCGAAAATATTTTTCTGTTTATTCAGTATTAGACATTTGGAATAGACAAGACGTCTCTAGGACATTCCATAACATATTTTTATCAGTTGAAAGAATGATCTGTAAATACAATCATATATTTAAATTCCACGGTCCCAAATTGTAAATGAAGACATTTTTTAAATCTATTTGTATCATATTAGTCATAAAAAAAGTTTGTTATCGCTTGTCATTGTTTTATTTATTTATTTAATAAATTCTAAAGCTTTTAGATATAATTATCCTAGGATTCAAGCAATATATCGGTCAGCCAACTAATTCGGTCAGTTTTAGGGACTTTTAAATTAATTGGCAATTGACCACTATATTTGTCGTTTATTATTACTGATATTCTTTCATCCATTATGAATATTTTTGACCCTCACAGTCAATGTACATCACCTAAAGTATCTCTTTAAGGTCACATTTAATTGTCATTTATTATTAAAAAACCAAAAACTTTCATAAAATCCTATGTACGTTCACACCGGTCATCAATAAAATAAAATGACTCATATGCTTTACCATGTTGATGAGGAAAATTACCCAAATCTAGTTGAAGTACCATGTATGGGCTTTTGTGGGGGTTATGTTTACTAAAATCTTTAAGGACTAATTCAAAGGGGGGGGGGGAATATGTTTTTTTAACGCCCAAATTATTTGCATCTGTTCTCAAAAAATAAAGCATATTGGTCGACTCTAACAATTATTTATTGAATATTTGAATCATGGTTTTATATGAGTTAATTGACCTTTGTAAAGCCATTAGATGTATATTTTCCTGAGCAAGCATGAAGGAAATATTGTTTAGAAATGGATATATAATTGACTAATTTTCTTAGATTTTAATTTATCTTCATTTAGAATGGGAAAAAAATCAAGGCAGATGTTGAGTCAGTAAAAAATTTGCCATCAAATTATTTAAATTAAATTAATATGACAAAAAAAAGAAGAAGATTTTTCAAAATGCCTTATTTGAGTCGATACCTTTCTTAGCAATGGATATAAATACCCTTGAAGAAATATGCATATTTTTTTATTATTGGAAAAACAAAAACAACGTTAGATGTATGTAGGTATAGCATTTGGTAATTAGGTTGACATACTTTTCTTTAACAATGATTTTTTCTAAAACGAATAATTATCAAGTGCAACAAAACCTACCTACTGTACATAGACATTTCTTTGAACTGACTCAATTATTATTAATTAATTATCAGATGAACACATCATATGAACTAACTGTTTCCCTTCTCACTCTCAACATCACACCAAAGTAAAAGAAATACATATAACCTTATATTCATAAAAAGTAGAAAAGAATACTATGAGAGTAAAATGTAGAAGATAGTCATATCTTTTACTTTATTTAAATGGTTGGATGGTTCAACATAACTTCATAGGAATATGCAGTGAGAGAGAGAGAGAGAAAGAAAGAAAGAGATTAAATTCTTGAGGCGTAAAGAAATGAGTCCATTAAGTTGAGAAAAAAAACTTATATAAATACACATTTACCTAATTACGAGAACGACATGAGATACCAACATATTAAATATTTTATAGGCATCAAGAAATCCGCTACTCAAGAGCACCTAGACCTGATGATTATCCATCATCAAACACTCTCTGGTTTCAACTGCAAACAAAGGCCCAGAGTAATGCAGTATTATATTTAATCGTTTGTCGATGAACAAAGGATCATTGGATCAATCTGCTGCAAGGACTCATAATAATTAGGGGGAACCCACTCATCAGTGCTTATTAGTGGAATCAAGGGTTTTCATATTGTTATAGTGATGGGTTGATGCATTAAAGGCAAAATCAAATGTTCTGGTGTTGAATTGAAGTACATAGAGTTCATAATAATGACACAATGAAACTGTTTTTTTCATTATGTTTTCATCATCACCTTTCTTGAATAGATGATTCAAAACTTTTCCCTTTTCCTTTATTTAATATCATCTCATCTCCTTGTTAAAACATATAATCAAAACAAAAAGAATTTCTTTGATAAATTATTTAACGTTGGCACCTGTGTGTGCTTCTGTTAGAACTGGAATGGTTTTGTATCGAGCCGTGAAACACATTAAAAAATGATATGAAGTGCTTAAAATGACAAACTTAAGGATCTTGGTCTAGAGAAATATATATCAAAGCTGTAATTTCTAACTTTTTACTTGATAAAAATTACTAATTGATACATTTTCCATGACTCATTGTAAAATATAATTACTCACAGAGTTCTTTAAACACTCTATGTATGCCTACATACATAAAACGTTCATAAACATATAAATTAGAGCTTGTACGTGGCATATACATATAATTCATTTCATAGTTGTATCTTCAAAGTCTTGTTGCTTAGATTTAGATAAGAAAAGTGACTATGACATGAAAGTAATAAAGTTTTTTAATTATAAAGTAAATAATTTTTGTATCCCATTATATGTATACTTATTTTTTAAAGATAGAGGACCCTTCTTTTAGGTTCCGGCTTTAAAGGTTTGATGATAACAATGCAACTTAATCAAAATCAATCATGCAATACATAGATAAAGCAATATATGTATGATCAGTGTATTAAAAAATGATTTTTTTAGATTGATGTAGTTTAATTTTATTAAGGTCAAAACAGAATCCGAAATGTTATAATCAACATTTCAATTATTTAAAAAACCAGATAAGGATCATATTGATTGAACTGGGCCCAAAAAAATTGAATCAATACAATACTATAGAAGGATATATATACCAATATATAAAAGTGTCACGTTTTTGGGGTCCTTTTTAAGTTTGACTGAACCAGCAAATTTTCTTTTGGAAACAATCAAAAATCCATGTTTGCAAAATACGAGACTCTCAAGCCATCTTTTGAGGGGTCCTTTATTAAAAATACAAAAAAAGAGGACACATTTTTGGATGAAAATTGACCATTTTCATCTGGGTTGCACAGTTTCAAATTCAAAACTATGAATCAAATTTCTTAAAACGATAGGATTTTTAAAAAACTAATCTCAAATTTAAGTTGTCTGAAATGCATTCAATGTAATTCAATTTCCATTTTTTAATTAACACACGTTAAAATAGTCCTAACTGAAAAAAATCTGTATTATATATTAGAGAAAAATAACTGATAAAGCATGTCTAATGTACAACCTAGTGATCTGGCTCTTGTGATTGGTCGTCTAAATTTCGACCATAAAGTGTCTTGGTGTCAAGACAAAACCAAAGCAAATAGATTAAAAAATGTATTGTCTAAAACAAACAATCAAATAAAAAAACTTAGTATTGTCTGGGTTCAGATCCCTCAATGTCCTGGTCTTACTATGGACTCTGCTGATACATACTCTGAACTCAACTGCAACGTATGTTAAAATTTGCATTCAAATATTTGGCAAAGATGAAACACTTTTAAAGATATGATGTATCTATGATCTAGTTACAGTAGGAGTAAAGGATGATCTACCCATGATCTTTGAGCCCTTGCATCTATGTATTGACAATTAAAAAAATCATAATATTAATATATCTGTACTTATATGTATTTAATATTGAATAAAGTATACATCAAAACACCTACCTACATAGGATATTCAACTATTTAATATCCGTCGTCTGAGAGGAAATACATACATATATTGAGTTACTTTCGAGTCAGTGACAGGAGTAGTCTGAGGGGTAAAGGATTATAAAGATTATTGTGGTTCAAAGAAATATACCAGCTATTTTTTGTATTTTTATTATTACTCTTACTTCATGAGGGGGATTCTGAAAATAACAATAATAATAATAGTAATAAATAAATGTGTTCGAATCCCCCTAACTATGTGTACGTACATACAGCATTGAACCATCATAATAAACCACTCTCATAAACGTTTACAAAAATCCAATAATAGCTATATATATGTATATATATATATATATACATCCATACTCAAAGATGGATGTTGAACATCTCATAAGCGTCAATGAAATTGTTCAAGGTCTTCGATTTAAAAATTCAACTTGGTGAATCAGAAAATGAGATTAGAGACAATTTTTATTCGACTTTTGAAAGAATTTTCATTTATAAGGGTACATGCTATATTATCATATACAAGTAAATGTCCTAATTGGGCTTTAAAAGCTCAATTGATGACGACTATATATGAAAAGTCATCACTAAAAGATCTAACGAATATATATATATATATATATATATATATATATATATATATATATATATATATATATATAGAACGTATAGAATAAAAAAGTAACATAGCTGGAACATATTATCATTCAAAATATCAACACTAATTGATCAACGAGAGACAATAACATTATTTTAGGGAATTCTCAGTATATTACTGCATGAACTCAAAATATTTTTTCTCTATACCTCTCTTTGAAAAGGAATAGAATAGAAAATAAAAAATAAAACACCAAAAATGACGTCATTCATCCACATTTTATCATTATAATTTACACCAGTTGCCTCTCTATTCTAAATAGTTATATATTATTCTACACATTCACTATATTTTTGTCCATTCCAGGATCTTACATACAAGAGAAGGCATATGATTTTTCTTATCATTTATATTGTCTGCTTTTTCATTCTTATTATATTATATTTTTTCATATACAGGAGTATATCTATACAACAAGGATTATACTTCAGTGGACAGACCATCATATAAGTACGTAGTTTTATAACGCCCTCTCATCAAGTGGCTAAAATAGTTTTAATGGCATTTAATCAAGCCTTAAATCTGTATCAACAGTGGCCAATTTAAGACACATTCACTAAACATGGCAGTCTTAATGTGATTAGGAGTTATTTTATCTTGAATTGCACACCACAGAAACAGCTCTGATAAGACCTATTTAGATATAATGTGCAGTAATAAATACATACAAATAAACAGGATCCTCATAAATAAACTCATTTTTAAGACGAGACAACAAGGGGACATCCTAGCCCTTGTTTAACAGGTATAATAGGGGTATTATATGCAGTTTATTCATGGTATCTGACACATCTCTAATCTACAACAAAGAAATTAATTCAATAATGAATTAATTAATAAGTATTAAGAGTTTAACACTTTTAGTCCAAAAAATGGTAAAAGTCTATCAGTGTTGGGGAAAAAGTAGGGTGTTACTTGTGTAATATATTACACTAATAAATAAGATTGTTTCTTTACCTAGTAACGAGTACTACTCTATCAATATTACTTTAGCAAAAGAATAATAAGTATATAATATAACTACTATATAATTTATATAGAATTTTAACTCATGTTAAATTGAAATATTTAAGAATACATATTATTCTCAATATAAGAGACTTGAATATATAACAATAAGAAACGAGTTTTATAATGTGATTCATAAAAATATCTAAAAGATGGTGGTGAGAAGTGGTATCAGCCTTCCTAATAAAAATGTAAAGGATAAGGACATTATTCCAACTGGGACAGAATATATTTTATCATGTAATTGCCACAACTGCTACCGATGGAGAATAAGGATGAATCATATATTATTTAAGTACATATAAATTACATTTGATAAATGTCATGTTTTATTGCTGCTCAAAAATAAAATAACATAATAATTATCAAGGTTCAATTGTCAGCTAACAACCAACAATACATAAACATGCCCAGATCTGACTTTGTTCTTCAGTGTATGTACATACATCAGTCGTAATTGTAATGCTCTAAATTGAAAGAATATGAAACACATTCAATTTTAAAAAATGGGACTGAATATTTTGTTGTTGCAATTCTTCAATGCAAAACTATTCACAATGTATTTTATATTTACTTTTACTTTCAAGACATATACATATGAAGCGAAATTACTTGTAACTCATTACTCAACACAGCCACCAAGTAATGTTTCCCAACTTGACTATTATGGTTGTACATAAAATGTACTCCATGTTGGCCTCCACATCTGCATACCTAAATGCTTAATTTTCTTAAAGATTATATTTATTGTAAAGTATATATGTATAAGCACCTTCCCAATGAATCATTCTAAGTATTTTATAATAAGACAATAAATTACAAGGAAGACCCTTCACTTTCCCTCAATGAGCAGTCCTCTACCTATGTATGTACTTGTATGCATGATGAAGACTGAATGTTGACATTAAGTGGACATACATAGAACACGATTTATAAATTTATAAATGTATGAGAGAGGTAGAAATTTGGCTTCTTGAAAATAAATTAAAGATAGAGGTATGTACAATGTAAATAACTTATTTTAACTCTACATTTTTTTAAGGGAAAGTAGACACACACACATATGTAAGTCCTTTGGAGCATCAATGCTATCCATATACATAAATAGGGGTTTAATGAGCCTTCAATGATATATGAGTCAGTTGAACTATGTTGTATGTTAATAGTTTCGGGGTTCTTTTTCTTCCCCTTCTACATATATTTTGTCATCAACATTTCATCCAAAGCTTCCTTCTTTTATGTACATACATGGAAAGACGGAACTGGAGTTGAAAGTTGACGTGTATGAAAAAAAACCCACAAAAAACTATTTCTTTATAGATAAATACGTTAGTACAATGATAGTATATAAAAAAGAAGTTAAAACATGGACATTTTGACCAAAAGAGAATATGAAGAATTACAAATTTATATCCATTTGAGTCTCAAATAAAGTAATAGCAACTGCTGTTGTGATATGAAGAGTAATTACCTACATTTCTTGATTGTACATATATATAATATAACCTATAAAACAAAACAGGTTTTTGACTTTTATGACCTTAATAGAAGAGGGCTCTATCAATGTTTTATTAGTTACCATTTTTTACGACTAATAATCACTTTAAAAACAGACTCTTGTGTGTTGTTGTTTTTTAAGTTGCTAAGAATAAAATTGTTGCATTGTTCAATTACTTAATAGCCTTCTCTACGAACTGAATGTTTTGTAAATTTCAATTTATGAGAATAAAACAACCTAGTGTTGAGACTCAGACCGAGATCCATATATATATATATATATTCAGTCAGGTTTTTTGATCGAGACACCTCATCACAAACCGTGGAGGTAAATTTAATTGTTTTCAAATCGTTGGTTGTGATTCTTGAGATTGGTCCTGGTCGTTTATGTATGTACTGGTAGGAATTTAGTAAAAAATATTTACTTGTTTCATCAGTCTCAGACCATTGTCTGTGGTCTGTTATTTCATCGGTCTCAAACTAGAGCCGAAAATTTGAAAGTGACTGCAATTTGATGAAGGAAAAAAGACTCTGACTCAACAATGTATCATGACTATTCAGAACTGATTCTTCATTAAATTTAGCATGAGTTAGCATACACTTATAAATCAAAAACAAAATTTTTTTAATATAATTTAATCATAGTTAGGTTAATGGACCTTGCCTGATATATATGCTCTTGTCCCTTATTAGTTGTCAAAAACGCTGATTTGTTGAGCTTGAATTCAAAAATCATCCTTCAAATTGAACAAATCAACATTCAGAACTCTAATAAGTTTTAGCATACTCAAGTACCTTCGGTAGGCATATGATTATTTATGTCGTATGTACTATTTATATATACGTAGAGTCAGCAGGGTTTTTTAAAATAAAAGAATCGACTGATGAAAAATATCTATAACCCCAAAAAGAAGGTCGTGCAAGACATAAATAGATTAGTCCAAAAAAATTAATAATAATCCAACCAAAATGTCCCGGCTGATTAGAACAGTACTTACGTGGAAACATAATCAAAGTCTGTCATAGTCATTTGAAAATATGCTATGTGATGGCATAAAATAAAATACACTCAGCACTTTTTGTTTTCCTTTAATGCCTTAATTGAATTTCTCAATCCCAAATTTGCCACTTAGCATTAAAAATAAGGTTATTATGTTGTTATGAGTCTCAATAGTCATTCATCCGTTTAATAAACCTTTTATAGAGCCATTTTTTTATATAAATGAGTCTAACATATTCTTCTATTGAATTAGGTTATTAATTTGGCAAACGATTTATATTTTTTATATTTACTCACCTACCTAAGGGGAATCGGTCATTTTCTTTTTAATGTAGCCAGATCATTAAATGCAACATTCAATGTATGATATTTCGATTTTGTATAATGAAATTATAACATTGGGAATTTGGGACAAAGAACAATTACATCCTTGTGAATTTATATAGTTTTTAAAGAAATATTGAAATAAACATTGCTTTAAAGCTCTTACGAACCAACTTATATTTTTGAACATATACTAAGGGACGGTAAAATCAATTGTGATTTTCAATCATAAAAATTAGAACTTGACCAATATTTTAGTAAGTGAATCAAATCAGCCAATTTTAGACAGTTTTAGACTAATTGGATTAACGGCCAAAGTTACTTTGATTATTACCAATATTTTGTTTACCTTTAAAAAATAATAAAGTTCAATTTAGAAAATTAAAAAAATAAAATTAACAACTTTTATTCATAAAAAATTAGGTTAAAAGATTTTTATCACTGAATCATTAAAAGTTCAAGTATGGCACGTGCGGACAATTCCGTAGGTTCCTTCACTTTTAATGAATATTTTGAATGAAACATTAGTTTTAACTGTCATTTATTATCTTTGAAACTAAAAACTAGCATAAAACTTTGGTAAAAAATTCAGCTGATGAAAAATATTATGATTGGACAATGGGGCCAAATTTGGGCTTTTATGTGGTTATTTTGGCTAGGATCTAAAATATTAATTTGAAAACAATATATATATAATCTCGGACAATTAAGAAGCTGTACATAGGTTTTTTAACCCTCAAATAATCGATGTTGATCCTAAAAAATCTAAATATCTATTGAGTCTTAATAAAAATTGAATACACAGAGTTTATTGATCTTTTGACTGAAAAAACTGTCTTCAACAGCTTAAAATAATGATTTTTTTGACTATTGTGCCTCGATTTTATTTATTCCTTCAAATAAAGAAACGTCTTTCAGCTGGAGGAAATATAATTGCATTAAAGTTGAACTCATGTATACCTATACAATATACATATATCCTCTGAAATCTCTTTGAACCTTCATATTACTACCTACATAGAGATAGTCAATGCAATGGACGCACAATTATCTTTTTGTTAGTGATTATACATATTTTACTTTAATGCACAAAAGGACACGCAAAGTCTTTTGAGTGAATGATTTTGAATTATGATACCTACAAGGTTTTAAAAATGCACTTAATGCCTTGAATTTGCATACATGTACTGGGAAAAAAAAACATTTGTAGATGGCCTATACTGTGGTCAATCGTTAATAAATAGAAATGAGCCACAGGTAATTTGGAGGTTAGCTCTATAAGTTTGAATGAAAAGTATGAACAATAATTAGTTATTATCCTTGTTCACAGTTGTATTTATTTGTTCCGATGGATTGTTACATAATCAAATAAATTAAGGATTTAGATGTACCTACAACTACGATAGAAGTCGGATATCTCGAGCCTAACAGTCCCTATAGTTGTAAAATAACTTTTCTCATCCCACAAAAGTTTTTATAGCTAGGGTGAAACTGATGCCCCGACTTTATTATTATTGTTATTTAGGTACCGTGTTGTGTTGCTCAGTGGTACTAAAGTAAAAATACATTTAAAACCGAACTATACTAAATTGACATTGTAACTATTACTTGCATTGCGATATATTTTGAGCACCAAGAGCTCAATAAAAATATACAAAAATAAAAATAATCTCTTTAAATTTCTAGCCTAGCCTACTTTCCCCCACCCCTCCAAATACATATATATATATATAATAGTATAAATCCTTTGTAATTTAATGTGAAATACCCCTATATAGTTTTAGTATCGAAAAATATCAAAACAGCGATACCAATTTTGGTACTAGAACGGGTAAAAATATATTGGTATCGTAACTGGACTATTAGTATATATGTATGAACATATTTGTACAAATTTATACAAATATATTAATATTTAACTTGTTCATACTAGAATCGATGAAATTTCTGAAAAAGTAAGAAAAATTGCATTCTTGGGTTTTTAAATGTATCTAATAGTTTCTTCCTCTTTTTTTTTTGCATATTTTTAATAAATATACATTTTAGATATATAATATATGTATAATGGTGTGAAAATCATTTAATCAAAAGTTAACTCAAAAAAAAAAAAAAATGAATTTGATTCTTTAGAAATAAATATTATGCACTCTTTCTTTTTACTTGAATTTTAAATCATCTATCTTACTCAAGTCATTTACAAGCTATAAAAGATTTGATTTATTATACATACACATAATGAAAATTCCCTGTTTTCATTTTTAATTCAACTGATAAATTGATTCGTCAACAAAAAAAATAGGTTATTGTTTAAATTGAATAAAAGCTTTGAAATGAAAAACAATAATGCATTCAAGCAAGTTTTTGTGCATATAAATATATAAATCTCCCAATTTATAAAATTGATTATTGAAAGTTCGAGGAAATATAAAAAAATAAAAATAATGAAAATTGAAAGTTTGTTTTTGTTATGATTTGTTTTTTTCTTATACATACTGAACAAAATTATGTATTTCGATTAACACATCTCAAAATTTGGGAGCTTATAGAAGTATGTACTTACTACGAGGAAAAATACTTTCCGTGTATGAAAAGCATAAAAACTGCTGAAAGAAATAGATTGAGTAATTGTCATTTAAGAAACATTCTTAGTATAAAGAAGTTATTACCATACTAGAAGATATTGAAAAAATTATATTTGAAATGAAAGGAATGTCAATGATTTTATGTACGTACATATCATTAAAACTTTGAATAGAACAATATTTGTTTGCAAAGTTTTTATTACAAAATCTAATTTACTTTATTTGTAACATTTCAAAAGTTTAAATGTATGCACATCACACAAAAGTATCATTGAGTAGAGTTGTGTCGACTCAACTTGGAGTCGACTCAAATTGTGAGCCGATTTTTATATTTAAAAAGGCGAAACCGGTTCGATTTTGAATCACTCAACCTCAAAAAATAATAATATATTTGATGACTTATTATAGGTGTAAGTTTTATTAATTTTTTTACTTCAAAGTCCTATCAATATTACATTTATTTCTTTTGTTTAATTTTTTAACATTTAAGTGTTAATGCTTTTCAATTTGACGTGTAAATTGTCAATCAGTCATGTTGAATATCGATGATTTTATCTTAGAATTGAGTTCTTCGATTCAAAGTAAACTTTGATGTTATTGTATAAGACTCTAGTTTACATTTTGTAAATGTTTAAATAAAATGCGTTTGATAGCTTCTTCACATAAACTCTCAATTTTCATTTTCACAAAAACTCATGAAACTGTGAATAATTTTCGTTTTTTTTTTTTTTCAAATAATAATAAAAATAATCAAGGGTCAATACACGTGTAAAAGACATACTTCAAAAACATCAAAGAGGTTATGAAAATAACGCATCAAAACTCTTAACTCCCCTAAAATATTTATATACAAACATAAGTACATCATTATGACACGATAAAATCTCAATATTTCTTTTTGATGAGGATCATATTAGTAATAATGATATAGAACGTGCAACTGTGAACAAGTGACACGTGAAATTAAAAAAAAAAATGTATTTGTTTGAGAAATAGGGAAACTTCTAAATTATGAATGTACCTAATATGTACATATAAACTATTTGAAATATTATATATTATCTGATCTCAACTATGTATGTACATAGAATTGAGAAAAATGCGTATTTTTTATTCAACTAAGATTTAATATATACTGCAAAAATAAATAAAACAAAATTAAGTTATTTAGTTGCATAGAAAGTACTTGCAGGGATTTCATATGAAGCAGTCTGGTAAAAGTTACAAAGGTAATTCGTTGATATATGATACCTATAATAACTTAAATGAGAAAAGTATTTAAAAAAAGAAAAAGAAAATACTTCATAAATGGCTTCCTTGCACAATATTATTATTTTATTACATGTACCCCAAAAATAAAATAATTCTTATCGATTTTATAGGATTGGCAATCAATTATATTACGAGTCATTCCATATCAAATCACCTTCTGTTGGAGTAGGAAAATAATAAGAAAACTCAGGTAGAGTGTCACTTTTTGCCAAAATTGAGACTTTTGGACAAGCTACATATTACATGTATATATTTGCACAGTATTTGACCAATACTCTAAGGCTCTTTAAGAACTAAAGTGATTAGTGAGAGAAAACAAGGCAATCATGATCCATAACATAAGCACTCTGTGAAAAGTTGACCTTATCAGATATTTGAGAATCCCTACTTTAAAGAAGTATTGGTGTTTATCGATGTAAAATCTACAATGTAAAAATGTAATTAATATAATGATAAATGAGTCAAGGAAACAGAATCCAAAAATCCAATTTTTGAGAAATGGATGGATGGATAGTTGTAAAATACTATAAATCACAGGGGTTTTAACTAGAGGGGCGTGGAGCAATGTAAGGGGAGGAGAGCGCAAAAAAGATTGAATGGGTAGGGAAACTATTCGTTTCATTGAAAAAAAACAGAGGCGCAAAGAAGCTTTTCATTAGGAGAATTATATGAAAAAAAATAGTGCAACAGAAATTTTTTTATTAATTTTTCTATTTTTTATTGCAACTTTTTTCAAATATCTTCTTTTTTTTATCAAGTGTCTTTTTTTAAATACCTAAAGGTTACTGACACCTGTTTTATATCTATCAATGGGTCAGAGAATAAAAAAACGATTTCAACCTGAAAGAAAATTCTAATACATCTTCACCAACACAGCTTCTTAAAGTTTGAAAGCCCTTGCTATATGATAATGATCATATTTTATTAGTTTCTTTATTAAATTTTAGGGGAAAAAATACACGATGTTAATAATTATTAGATAATCCTGGATTCTTGGCTCAATCATGGAATATTATATACATGAAAGTATTTTCTTATTATTTTCTACTGCTATTTTTTTTACAGTTGAGTCAAAAAATGGTTTTTTTAAAACTATTAATTATAAACCTAAGAAATACGGGTAACTGAGAGGTTAATTGACCCTTACAGTTTTTTATTCTCATAGTGATTCACAATTTGGGTAACAGATAACGAGCTCAGACTTAATGACTTTGATTTTATCAATAAAGAAATATACAAAGTTGTCGGTCAAAATATTGGATTTTTTTTCAGTTTTACGTAATTTTTGGCGTGTAAATATAATTAGGAAGACTTGTTACAAAATTCTTGCTTCATATGAATAGCAAATCAATCAAAGTTACCCAAATATGAACTTATAACTTTTATGAGTCAATTGATTCTTATGATTGTTCATCGGGCTAGTGAAATGTATCAGAGAAACTATGTAGATTAATTTAATCTTTAGTCAAACAAAAAAAAAAAGGTACATATTCTAATATGACCTTCAATGAATATATTTTTCAATACTTTAATAACTTTATTTTATAATTTGAAAAATTATTCAAATAAAAAAATTAAGGGTTATTTAATTTTATGTTCTTATATTCCAATATATACATAATTATTTCAGGGTTTTTTATGAATATTTTTTTCCTTATGGTTAAATTAATCTGCATATTTTCCATCATAAAACTATTTATATTATAATAAGTAATGAAATAAAAATACATTTTTATAATTCAACTTGGACGAGCACACTTTTTCGTATGTATTCCACTTATCAGTAAGGCCTATATTATTGTGTAAAATAAAGATCTAGTCAGTGTTTTTTTTTAAGTCTATTCTCTAATTTTTTCTTTGGTAAAAGATGGTAAAATCCTTATTATACCTATGACGCTTGAATTGAATACAAATATTTGTCCGCAAGGGCACGTAAGCATACTATTTGTAAATAATCGTTTCATTTCTATGTGTAACTTTTTAACATTTCAGAAGGAGGTGATGTTTCAAATAAACGTATTTGATATTCCACAAGAGTAACTAACTCTCTTTAATAGACATATGCGTCATTCTTTGAGGAGTTCAAGGGAACTGCGTTGTTCAGAGAGAAGGGGCGGGGGTGACTGGTTTTCCTTCACTGTCTTTCCCTATTCTTAATTACATGCTGTCTTATTTTGATTCCTTGAGGGATTTAGGTAGTTCTTCTTTCATCATCATGTTTTTCCTCTCTCTCTTTCTTTCTTCTTTTCTATATTCCTCAAACTCTTCTATACGTATGTATGTACTAAGTAGATATTTAACAAGATTCTTTTCATTATATTGTACGGATATAATCACCAAGTTCCTTTAAAGACCCTTTAAACGAATGTCAAAATTCCACATTTCGTCTCAGATTATTATTATTATTATTATTATCGTATATCTTGATTAAAGGGGAAGATTCTCATTTACTTCCTCAGTCATGAGGGAGAAAATTTATAAGATAAAGAGACAAAGAGAGTTAGTTCATTGTTCAACAGGTCATCTGGGACTTCTAGAGAAGGTGAGTACGGAATAGGTTTTTTGTATTGGTCCTTAATATGATTAGCATTGAACATAACGAGTAAAATACCGGTATATAAAATCCGTCTTTTTTTGTACTGGACCAATAATTTTGGGGTCAAAACATCATCATATTTACATAAGTATGTCCTTTATGTATGTATTATTCGAAAGTAATTCAATAAACAATCCTTTCAGCTAAGCAATATGTACCTATTAATAACATGGATACCATATCTTTAAATAATTGCTTCCTTTAATAAGTTCCAAAAATTGATATGAAATCCTTTGTTATTGTGAGTATTTCTGATAGGAAACCCTCAACTTATGACTTTTTTTAAACAAATGTGCTCTTCAGAGGATTTGCCCAACTATTTTTCAACCAATGGCCTAATAACGTAATTTTCCTCCCTCTGCAAACCAAATAATATTCATTTGTGGACTGCCAATTGAATTGAACATACCAAAACTTCATTGAAAACAAATAAAAATCTTAGCAAGAGATAATACAATACATACAACGAAAAAAAAAAATAATGGCATCTAATGCGACCAATTGACATTCATTTAACTCAAAAAAGATATTTGAAATCCCAGTCAAATATTATTTTATAAGACTTTTTTTAGTTGTTGTTTTGTAACAAAATGATGCGTGGAATATGATGCATTAAAAATGTATATTGTGTCTGTTCTTTAGTAGACTTAACTAGTAAAAATATCAAACTAGACACATTAAAATTAGAAGCCAATTGTTTGTCAAATACCTTAAACATTATTGCTAATCCTGTATTTTTCAAATTTATTTAGTTGCACTCCTCGAAGATAATAACTGTAGAGTCTGTGCCCCATTATAAGAAAGGAAATTCTTAATTTTGTCCTTTAATAAATAATTTTTATTTCTAATGGTAATTTTGGATCTTATTATTATTATTTTTTTAAATGAAAATACTTTTAAAAAATATTTTATCAGTTTGAGAAGCACTGCTCTAATTGCTTGCTTTTATTTTTGAATAAAGTCTGAATAACCTTCATCAATGTACATACAATAAATGTTTGCAATAGAATGCATTTGTTTTATTTCATAATTTTTTTTTTTGCTAATTGAATGCGTAGAGAAAATTGGATCATGTAATTTGATACGACAATTTCTTCTTTTTTTTTTACTTATTGCATAAAGTTTTGTGCATATTACACTATTTTTTATTTAAATATATTTTATTTAGATATGTATACATATCTATGTTCATCATTATATTTTTTTTTTGAAAAACTACATAGAGCCTCATTTATACACTACATATATGTAGGTATATTTGTAGATTAGATTATATCTCTATCAAAGTGATTTTTTTAAATCATCATGAACAAAATGTATTTGATATTTTGATATATTTAATATAATTTAATTACCTGTCTATCCATCTATTTGAAAATATAATTTGCTACAAATTTCAATGGGGAATTGTGATATTGTATGCATTAATTATACACCTTGTAAGTATATACTTAAATAAATGTAGTTTATATTTAAATAGTTGACCGATTTATTTTAAACAAACTTTTTTTAAATAAATTTCCAAATTAATTGCATATACCTTTATATGGTTTTGTATAACAAATCCTTAGATTATTGCCGAAATATATATATATGTATATATATAAGGTAATCAAAGGCCTTGAAACCTTATTTACATCGTATTTTAGTATGTATCTACATGTGAATGTGACCATAATTAAGGGAAAAAACAGATTATAAATTGTGAAACGGAGTAGAAAAATGTAAATTACATTTTATTTATAGTAGATAATGATGTTAAAGTGACTATGGATGTTTATTACATCTAATAACATTATAGTCCATAGAAAAGTTGTTCAAAAATGTGCCATTTTTGATGTACTCCTTCAAATGCATTTTCAGTGTGTTTAATTTTTTGTTTATTGTGTGTGTATGCGATAAAAAATGCAAACACATTACAGGGGCGTCCTTAGGATATTTGAATTTAGGAAGGGCAAGGTTATAATTTTATATATAAAATAATTTAATAGGTCGGATTAAAGTCCCTTAGGATGTCCCTTGATGACACCCATTGTATCTCACAATCTTTCTTCCATAAAGATAAAGAAATAAGGGCCGAAATTAACTGGTTATTAGACAATTCTTCCTAACTATGGGACTGTTCTTCATTTAATTGTTCACAGCTTAAACACAGCTGATTCGAATTCAACTATTTAATGCTTAGAACATGAATATGGAGCAAAAAAATTAGAATATGAGTAATTGACAAAGAAAAAATATTTGGGACTTGTTAATATTTTGTAAATATAAGTGTGCAAATACTTCAAGTGAACCCTACCAGACAAGCAGTAGACTAATATCTAGTTCCCTATTTTTGAAAAAACTAAAAAAAAATCATATAACATAGAGGAGGTTTTTTTCCTCTGTACTAGCAGGATAAATTGTTTTATTTTAATACCATTTTTCGTTATATACATTTGTATAGTAAGATATATTCTTCAACTTGTCTGATGAATTTTGAGAGTTAGTACGCCGCTTGCTTTGTACTATCGTTTACATATTTTTTAGGTAGCACATATGAATGGATACATATGTCTAATAAATAAATAATTGGTCCTCTGAGAATGCTTTAAGTATAGGATTCTGAACCGGTTTTGCACTAGCACTCCCATTATCTTTTATTATTTGTTTAGAAATTGACTGACTTTCTGGAGTCAAATATTTTCATGTCGTTCGGCCCAAAAATCCGATAACACAATTTAGAAAGTGGTTTTAAATTAATAGTAAATGATTTTGAATCTGCTTTCTAGTTTTTGAATTAATTCAACAGGAGATTTTTGAACTTTCACCAGTACATCATAAGTGTTTTATCGTCCCTCAACCGGACTCTCAAGTTTTTCAATAAGTTCTGAACATTCAGCCATTTATAAATGCTGTTAAATTTAATGATAGAGTACTTGCAAGTAGGTATAAAAGTGTTTATACCTTTGGTTTTGTAAAATGACTCCTGTGTTTAAAAAAAATATATATTACTTAAAAAGAAAAGAAATAAATATTTTTATATATATTTTTTAAAAATGTACAAAGTAAGGCGTTAGAAGGGGTGGAAATGCCTGAGACTTGAATCCCCTTCCTTTATCACTATTTTTGCTTGAGATGAAACAAATTTATTCACATTTTTGATCAGTTCTAAATACTTGATGAAAAGTACAGCCTTGAGACGTATCAAATTTTACCTAGATCTGATATTGACTTCATGATTAGTCATCATAAAAAATAGAAATGAAATCCAAACAGGAACTTACAAGTCATTTAATCTATTTGTAGATATGTGTGTATAAAATTACTTGGGTATTAAAACACTTCATCTATCTAAACACATATTTTAAAAATGAGGAGAATGACGAAATTAAATTCAATATATTAATAGCATGACTTCATTTTCTAGTATTTAAATAGAGCGTGTATCAAGTCAGACAGTTGTTAGATCATAACCATAAATATAAAATATCGCCAGGAGAAAACTGCAATCAATTTTGCACCAACGCAGCTACTAAAATACCTAGTCTTTACTTTTTTGTTTTTTAAGTGTGCCATTATGAGCGATAACATATCATTAAATGTTCTTTTCTTTGCCTACGTAAAATCGTTACAATATTATTATTTTTATTATTATATACTATATATGTTTAAAAAATTCGTGTGCAAATAGGAAGCAACAAAAGATAATCAAGATCATGGCCTAATTTGGTTTGGATAGACTCAAGAATAGTAATATATAATATGAAGAAACAATTGAATTTGCATTGTAAAATAATTCTATTGTCATATTCTATTAAAGTAAAAACAGTAGGCAAAAAGTATGAAAAAAAATGAAAAAAAAAAAACTTTGCTTAGATATGCATAACCATGTTATGATAATATAAGTAACTAGGTATGCATACTTACATACATACATATATGTAATTTCATGTTTGATGAAACTCAATTAGTCATCAAATCTTATACCTTCATACATACGAATAAAAAATTCAATAAAACTTTTACATAATAATATGTTATAAGAAAGGACTTACACATAATTTGATATTTGATCTACATGAGTTCATATTCATGAATATGTTTAATGTTGCATACAAGCTAATTATTTTAGAGAAGTTAAAAGGGTTTGAAGTTTGATAATTGTTTCACGTACATGGCATTCGTTCAAATCCTCGTTTGTCATTTTATAGGGTGTTCCGGTAAATTGTGGACAGTGTGTCAACAAACACTAGAAAAGACTATAAAGGAGTTCGAAAATTTTTAAGGTTGCTTTGTGACTTCAACTTCCCTATTACTAAATTAAATAGTAAATACTCTAGTATTAAAACTTGTATCTAAGTCAAAATGGGTATACTGTACTAGAGAGGCCTAGAAGAGGGAATATTGCAGTGTCAAACTGACAAATTTCTCCATTTAAAAAAAAATCAAATTTCTTCCCTAAAGTTAAATATTTACGCATGGATGTTACTGGTTATAGGCTATTATTTTTGAAATTTTCTTTAATACCATAGAGTATACACTCAATGCTCAAATTGCACTGATTTGTTCCAGTAATAAGTATAGACCCTACGACAGTTTTTTTGTTAAGTAAAAAAAAGGAGTAAAATGCATTTTTATATGTTTGAAAAAGAATACTATTTATTGAATTTGTATCCTTAAATATTTGTTTAGTTTTGCAATTAATTCAGAAATGAAATCAAGTACAAGGTTTTATTCAAGGGAATGGTATTTATAGTCTTAAGAGTGACAATTGGAATAATATAAAAACCTGGAGTAGTTTTCCGTATGCGTAAGAATAGTAACATAAAATGTGAAACAATAGAATCTGATATTTAAGACGTATTGATAAGAAATAAGTTGTTGTGCGTAAAATTAAAATGTTGCAACATGTTCAGGGGAAATTCAGGGTTTACTTAAAGGATGCTTCAAGAGATACCGAAAGTCTTGCCAAGTCATTGACATGTGCATTCACAAAAGTCTTTTCATTAATAACAATGCCACAATGTAAAGATTCCTAACGATGTTATGAGTCCGGTAAGGGAGTGAAGGAGGGATTATACCAGCCAAGCATTCAAGTGTATGTATGCAAACCTAGAATAATTTTTAGTTCATTGGAAATAAATCATTTGAAGCTGGTCATTAACAAGTAAAGACACTTTACCATGACAAGATGCAAGTTCCTAAACTAAAGACAGAACTTTACTTGTTCCAGGAAATATTTGAAGAGTCACAAAAATGTTCGGACACCATCATTCATGAGTATGTTTAACATCAGCAAAGGAAGAAAGATTATTGATTCCCAATATTGCTACAACGTGTAAACTATAGTTAGACTGTTCCTTTGCCAGTGGCCTAAATATCAAGACGGATGCGATCAACAATAACAGTAAACGATTTATTGTTCTTTCCATTCTCTATCTTCATAATGATCTTACTTAAAATATTCATTTGATTTTCATTCGGAATGAATTTGTAGAAAAATTTGATGAAATTTGGGGTACATTCATATCAGATGATTCAAAAAGCCTAACCTTTATTAAACATTTCTTGCATTTCTATACATAGTTTATCAAATTCGAATTTCTATTGAGAGAGAGTTTTGACACACTCATTTTTGTAGCACTTTATTTATTTTTTATAATTTCAGTGTATTCTCTGCTAATTGAACAGTTAAAAAAATTTTACTCCTCAGCTCCAACTATGTTCACCCTACGCGTAACACTGAAACAAGTTTCACGACGAGCTTTTTGTGATAAATAAACAACGTATCTCCTCTTCAGTTGTTTTCATCAGTTGATTTTTTCCTGATTTAAAGCAGCTCACTCTGTGTATTGTAAAATAATAATATCAAGTGCATTAATATTTTTTTCTTCTCAAAGGGTACCATAGCACAACAAAACAATAGATAACTGCCATATGCATATGGCAGTTATCTATTGTTTTGGTCAAATTTTTCGATTCTCTTTTCAAAAAGTCGAGGTTGAGAGTATAAGAAAACCTAATCGTGTTTATAGTCGGGGTTTGTATTACATATTCATAGAACTAGCCAAACCTTTAAGATTATACGAAAAAGCATCATTTTTTACAAGGTTTTATTCCATGATAAATATGGATTCAAAAGAATAAACAACTCATTTGTACTAATTCTACCTTTTGAATATATTTTTTTATAATTAACTAAGCCTAATCTCAGATGTTTCAAAACATAGAATCATCCAAGAAACATATCAAAGCATCAAAAAAATGTATACACTTGAAAGGAAAATTAAATTTTATCTCACTATTATAGGTACATCTTGTTTGAGACCCCTTTGTATTATCGTGAAAAAAATTAAAACGGAACATTTGTAGGTAAGATGTTTAAATGAATTTATTCTCCATTTTTTTGATATCTTGTTTCTTCCATCCATTTCCTTTTGAAATGATCCTTTTCTCCTATTTCGTAAGAAGGGTTTTCTTTTTCCTTCTTTCAATTTGATTTAAATGATATTATTCAAATTTCTTTATATTGTTGACTTACCGATGATAAACGTGGCAGAGTATATATAATTTAAATTCACTTTACCAAAAGTGAAAAAATAAATATATATATATATATATATATGAACATGAATATAAATTGATCGATAAATCAATAAAATTGATTGATAAGTAACTGTGTAAACTACTTATTCAATTTATGGATGTGTTAATATGAAAAGAAGTGGAAAGGGGAACAGACGTTTCTTAGGGAGTAAATTTATGAGGCTGTAATTAGAAGTCTCATGGAAATTTTATTTCATCATTTACTAGTGATATGATCAAGACCGATTTACCCGAGCCCAAGACAACACCACCAAGACTTTGAAGAATTGATAAGACTTTTGGAGAACCGAGACCAATATTGTCAAAAACAATTTGAGGAATCCATAGTGAACTACGCTTTGTGATAGGGACAAAAATATACATTTATTGATTTATGGAATCATGACTATCTGACACTCCCAAGATAGATCCAGATAATCGGAGTCATTTAAGGAAACCATAGAATGAAGAGACAAAAAGAAAAGTTCATTCATTTGGATATGAGTTGATCCCATGGATACTCATGCATTTTTCTTTTAAGTTCTTTAGATACATACAAGGTTCAACAAGGTAAAAACAGTTGAGTTGTCAGTGTTTCCATCCCAATTGTCGAATTTTCACATAGAAACTCTTCTATTAATGAACATTGATCCCACTCTCAAGAGGAATTTTTTTATGAATTTGATGTGATACATGGACTTTTCTAATAAAATAACTTTAAAAAGTAGCTTTATTCTTGAAATATTGTAATGTACTTATCTCAAATTGACAATAATATCGAGTGTTTTTAGAACAAGGTCTTTAATTTTAAATTAAACTTCAAACTTTCAGTTGTCAACTAAAACTTTATGGATTGATTCTTCTGAGAGCTATGAGCCTCTGAAAGAAAACAAAACTTATCCATTTTTTATAGCTGAAACAAAAATAACTCAAATTACAGGATAAAGGCATTATAACAATGCTTTTAGAATTTGTGAAAATTGACCTTTGGAATATATTCCTATATTTTATTACAGATCCTAAGCCTTTAAAGAAACTTTTTATCATCAAAATAGCAAAAAATACCAAAAAACTTTTTGGACCTCAATAAAGCCACATTAAGGACTCAAATTCTGTTATGTTCAATTTATTTCGATTTTGTAACATTTTTACAGTTGAATAATACTAAATCAGAAAATTAATTTTAGCGACGATAAAGAGATCAAGCCAAGGTTTTATGTGTACACGATAAGACCTCGTATGTAACTACAATTGAATTTCAAATATCCATTTTAATTATAGAAATAATTTTTAATATTTATTTATTTAAAAAGATGTCAAAAGATAAAAGAAAATATATAAATATTATATTGAAAAGAATTTAGAACACATTGCATACTCTAATCCATTTACCTCTTATGATCAAATTTTGTTATTAATTTCATAAGAACATTGGACAAATTCAATAATCACTATAATGAAATTTTAAAGGTTTCTTCCATTGTGTTGTGGCTTAGAGCTTCAATCAAATTCAAATTATTAACATATTATTATATCAATCTTAAAAATTTTATGCCCAAAGAAAAAGGGAAATAGTGCTTTAAAAAGATAGATAATGTCAGATGTGGGGTTCGAACCCACGCTCACGTTCGTGAACCAGAGCTTAAATCTGGCGCCTTAGACCACTCGGCCAACCTGACTTAGGTGGGGGTTATCAAAATTACAAAAAAAATATTGAGCATAAAATTATTAGAATATAAAATAATTAAATTAATTAGCTTATTAAGACAAACATATATAAAAAACTTATGACTTTTTATCAATACAAATTTTCGATAGCAATAAATTATTTTTCGAAGTAGTTTTGAAATCACATAAAAATAAAATTTTTAAACATAAATAAATAATTATTTATTAATCGTAGAATTTGCTAAATATTATCATATTTAGCAAATACAACAATATTGTTCATATCAAAATTTAAAAATAAGATATAACAATTAAGGTTGCGAGATTAACAAAATTAAATCTTGCGTAAATTTATTTATAGTTTTCAATAACAATACTTTAAAAGCCATATCCCTGGCTATTATCTTTTTTCTTCTATTTTTTGTAGAAAAAATTAAGCATAAATATTGATAATGGAGATTTATGGACGTAGGATATTCATAAAATCTTGTACTTTACATGGTATGTCTCTTGATATTCCAATCATATAATAAAAATAAATGAGTACTTTTAATTTTCAAGACACAAAATAAACGGAAAAAGAAAAAAAAGTAAAGTTAAACACTCAAGTATAAATATCTATTTATTTAGTTGTTAATGAAATGTCTCCTTATGATGGAATCAAACTGCTTAAATTAAATAAATCTCAATTTATAAGAATAAAATCATTTGTACAAAATCACATGATTTGAATTTGATATTTAAAGTAATATAACTTAAAAGAATTTAGAGAAAAAGGATATTACTTAAAATATGTTGTTAAAAACATGTTTAATACACGATTATTTATAGTTGAATGTTGATTCATAACCCAATTTGGATCATAATTAAATAAATTTAATTATAATTTTGAATCATGATTTGAAAAATCATTTTATCCACTAAAGTTTTACTCCCAATCATTATTTTTTTGTTTAAATAACATTTTTTTTTTAAATTATAGAGTTTTGACTATTTTTTTCTATCATAATAATCACATGGAGGATGACTTATATAGATATGTAAGTATATTATTTTTATGTAATCTAATATGATTCCTGCAAAAATACTCTTTGTTCATAACTTGTTTTAATTTTTAGCTAACAAAGCAAAAAAAAAAATTATGATCCAACAAGGAGTTGTTTAAAATGGGTGATTCTATCATTTACGAGAGGTTGTTTGATTTTAATTATTTTGTTGCGACATATTTTTTTCATAGGCATTTCTTTCTTTAAAAAAAATTATATGGAGGGTAAATAATCAAGTAAATCATTGTTTGATATATATTGTAACTCAGTTTTACATGAACATAATTAATTCTTCATATATTCTGGCTTCAACAATCATTGAAGGTAGCATCGGCCCATAATATGGAACATAAGCCCGTTCCATCCCATCTCCGTTTTAAATCCTTTAAAAGTCCCAAATTTTAAAGAACCCTGGACAAGGCACCGTTTCCACTAATATTAAAGTAATGTACTTTAGTTTAACAATAAACTTTCATTCAGTGAAACTATAAATCTTTTATGCATGAAAATAGTTTACTTTTATTCCTAATTCAAGCTTAATTAAGGTATTTAGTATTCTTATAAATAGTAGTTGTTTTTAACTCAAATATACCCTTGATAGATTGATGAGAATGATGCTTTTTGCATCATGCTCGAATGCGTCTTTAAGATTTAGGACGGGACAAAACATCAGATTTTGGAACTAATACACCTTTTTTTAGAATGACTAAACTTAAAGATTAATGCAAAGGCCATGAACAACACCATACGTCTTAACAATACATTAATGATTTTAATAATTACTTATGCTCATTTAATAATACTCTAATTTCGTATCAATTCTACATCTCCCACTCTGGAATTTATTAGTTAATAGTGACAATTATATTATTGTTATGTAACTGTAATTGACAATAAATTAGACACCAAATGTTTTATTACCAGTGATGTAAAAAACGGCGATTTTTAAGCGTACGAGTAGTTCTCAAAATGCCTGTTAGTTGAAACCCTTCATAATATTCTTTCATCATTCATAAATCATCAAGCTGTTTTCCTTTTCCTTTTGACATAATAATTCTTATCATATGTATATTATATTATCTATTATAAAAGTTACGATAATATCACACAACCTTTCCTTCAATTTTGATTGAAAACTTTCTTAATATTAATATCTCTCGAAATCACTTTATGGAGTCAAATATTTATACTTCTATCCTATAAAATGTATCATTTGTTGATATTTTAAATACATTTTCAGCCATTTTCTTGAGTTATAGAAAAGGTAGAATAATTATAAACACCATTATTAAATCTTCAATCATTATTTTTAAAATATGCAAATATCTATAAACTTAACCTTTATTTTGTTAATGAATGAATAACCATTATTATCAAACTAAAAACTTGAAGATTAATATATATATAGAGCAGAGATTACCATTTATGTACTTATTTTTCTTAAAAATGAATACAGATAATGAAATTTTAACAAAAATAGCAATAAATCCAAAACTTATGTACCGATTTTGAAATTTGGAAAATTTCCTGTTTAACTAAAGTAATATCTACAACTTTGATTTGAATAATATATTTCTAAAACATCAATTTAATTTAATTAATTACTTTAAGTCCAAGAAAAGCTGTTTTGAGCCTGGAGCAAGGCTGTCACAGCTACAGTCATAGTATTATATCGACAGCAAATAAGCTGGCTTTCATAGTTACCATACCATTTTTGACGTCATCAAGGGGAGGAGCTAATCGCACGCTTAAAAATCACCGTTTTTTACATCACTGTTTATTACACAATCAAATTAGTTGTGTCTTAGTTATAGAAACAATGGAACTACTAGATTGGTCAAACACCTATTAGTTAATAGTTATTACTTATTATTACGCTCCCTGAGCTTCAAAAAATTTAAAGAATGACATTCATATGTGTAATGTCAATAAGAACTGAGCGTGGAAGGGATTTCGTCAAAAAAAAAAGTTAGTAATATAGCACTCTTCTTCGTTACCTGCTCTACAATTTCTATTACTAAATTTTTTCCATTAACCCTCTATAAAATAAGGAAATTGAGGTTAAATGTTATGAAAATAAGCAGCTAAATTATATTTAAGCTATAGTAATTGGCATTCCTACATTTAGGGGGAGGTGCTTCCTTAAATATGAAGTATAATGCCAAAACTTGAGTATACATAGTGGGACTATTGAAAATCTCCAAATCCACCGAATAAAGAGTCCATTGTTTGATTTCTTGAATTCGTTACCTTGTTATTTTATTTTCAAATGAATATATCTAATACACATATGTCCTCCACTGGGAGTGTGACTATTGATTCTAAAACTTGTATCAATGCTGGAGATTTCTAAATATATTCGCCCATCACTTTTCTTCTGGTCTCTTATGATTTTGTATATAAATAAAGCCCTGTACTCCTGGCATCAAGTCGGTTATATAAAATGCCGTCATCTACATTATTATGTCTTTATATTTTATAATCTTAACTTCTGATACTTCAGATACATGTATTTGATATGTCCAATAGTAGAAAATTATGTATTTAAAAATATGTTACGAGAGATATGGGATTTTACATTATCATATCAAAGTTCTATTATTTTCGCTATTCAATATGATTAATTGAATAATATTTACTTAAATTAATATTTTTGTTTAGTTTAAATAATTAAATTGCAACCTAGAGGAGCAATCTAATATAAGTTGTTAAGCATTTAAAAATAGACAGAAAAGTAAATTCAATTCAAAAATAGCTACAAATTGGTGAATAGATTGGTTAGTGTTGAGATTCGGTTCAAGGCCGATTTTTTTATCGGTGGTCAGTTGGTCTTAGATGATTCCTTCAGCACAAATATTTCGGTTGAGAAATTATATCGGTTTCATATTGAAAAGAGTTAGAACAAAGCTCTTTATGAGGTCATAAAAGAAATGTTTGTTCATATGAAGTCAAAATTTAGAAACATCTTAATTTTTTTATTAAAATATATATTATTAGCTCAGTCTGAAGTTGTAGATAAGTCTCTCTCTTGTTTTCTTTTTTAAATATCAAATTGTATGTTGATTCACACTACTCAATGAAATTGAAGTAAGTAATTAATGCAGAAAACATTCAAAACATGGTCGGTTTCTGCTATGCATTTAAATATGTATTATGTAAGGATTGCTAAAGCTAAAGGAATGATTATAATCATAAAAATTGACATAGTATAATTGATCATAGTCCCACTTCATTTTAACATTGATGGATGTACATATAATTCTTATTCAATAGGTGTTGATGAGTCATGCTGTCTAACAACGATAGGCTTGAGATTGCAATAGCTACTTATATATATCTAGTAAGGAGATGACTATTTATTGTCAAAGAATAACAAGCTATAAAGGAGTATTTAAAAAAGTTTTTAATATAAATTAAAGTTGGGGAGGGGAGTAAAAGTATTTTTTGTTTATTTAATGTAAGGATTTCATGATGACTCTTCCTACTCTAATAATAATAACGATAATTATTACTTGATTTAATTTTTTAATTAAAAGTATTTCTTTTTCTTTTTAGAATCACGAATGAATGGATTGTATAATTAGATTAGAATTTGGGCTGAGAATGTTGGGGTAATGAAATGCATGGGAATCTCAATTTAATACAAATGATGATGTGTCGACCTTCATCATTTATTGTCATTGGCCGCAAAGCTCTGTAAACTCTTTTGTTTGATCAAAAGAAAGGGATTTCATAGGGATGATGAGGATAATACATGGGTACATATCTAAGTATTTAAATAAGTATGTAAACATGTATATATTGTTTCAAGCATGTTAAAGAATTGAAATCCTTGGTTTGACCTTAATAGGCAATGTTTTGTTGGTATTAAAAGCCCTTATTATGGGTATGATACAAGGATTATGATAAAAAAGGGTGGAGGGGGCTATGAAACTTTGTTTTCTAGACTCTGTCTGTGGAAAGGGAATGTATGTAATAGGAGTCATCACCTCATTTCTGGGTGTCACATACGATATACCAACATTATACATGTGTACAATCGACTGCCCTATTTTTGGGTTTTTTGTCTTTTGACTACAAAAAAATATCCAAAAAATTATATTGGAAATATTTTAGAGCTCTTTTATAATTTTGGGCAAATATACAGCCAATTATTTACAAATGACAAAGGGCTATTTCTGGGCCAAAGTTCGACAGCCTCCCTCTTTTATTGCCTTAAGTAAAAAATGTTTTTATTTTATTTTCTTTTTTGTTTTTTTTTGTTAAATAGTGATCGATCATTGAATATTAAGACTAGTAAATGCTTTAATACTTGAGTCATTTCTTTTATGAACTCGGACTCGGTTTGATCTTGGAACCATATGAGCTTCAACTTGCAGTCAGTGGGACTCAGATTTCTTTTGGAATACATATAATTTGAAAATTGAATCGGATATTTCTCTTATGATTCAACAATGCTTAATATAATTTTAGTGATGAGCTATACAGATGTTTCTTGTTCAGGCTCGTAGATATATAAACAGGGAGTGCTAGAACTCAATTCTAGACTCGAGTTATTTTTTATGAATTCAAACTTGACTCAGAAAAGGTAGACTTGGATAAAGCATTAACATTCAACATTTAGGTTTAAAGTTGAGATGTTACAAACCTTCTGCAAATTGTCAATACTGATCCGAAAGGCCTTCTTATTCATTTTTAATGGGTTTAGCTATTGCTCAAAAAAGGTCTAAGACAAGGTGATCATCTATGTCATATCATTTAATTTGGACTTTAGAGTAATGCATTATAGGAATGTGTCATATGTATGTATGCAAACCGATCTCCTTTTTATGATGTAATGTAAATACAAATTAAATATATTCCATTTGTCAATAAACATAGATATTTTCACAAGGAGACGTCAATGTATAGACTCTATGGGAAATTTGAATTTGTACGTTAAAATTTGGCACATTATATGTAGGTACTTCTGAAACATTGCCAACATGGTTTTTGGATTGTCGCTGGGAGGAGAAAAAAAACCCTAAACAATGGACACTCTAAGTAATAGTGGGTCACTCTAGGTAGAGTGATATTCTTATTGTAGGTATCTACTTAAAACCCAATTTCCAAAGTCATTGAATTCAATTACCAAAGGTCCACATTAATCAAAAGCTTTAAATTATCTTAAAAGAAAACAAAAACAAAACCAATGGCTTCGATTTCTTTCCTTCAAGCATTCCATAATCCTTGAAATAGTTTATGAGGATTGGTTAATTAATTCATTACATGATGGAGAGGAGGGAACACACGCTCAAATTATGTAGATTTGAGTAAATTCGACTATAAAAGGTATTTTAGTGGAAAAAATAAGAAAAAAAAAGAAGGTAAAACTTCCTCATTCTTTAAGATGATTGATGAGACAGCAACTTGTAAAAGAAGAATGATGAGCATAAGTGTTTGTTTATTTATTTGAAGAGGTCCTTAATAGATGATAGGTGTTTCCTGAATTGGACTTAATATACGTATATATACGTAATGTGCTTCAAATTATTTTAAAGACTCAAAAGATTATCACATATCGATTGAGATAGGAGAATGAGAGTTGAAGGACTTTGAACCAATTAATCTATATACAACATTCATGTTAAATATAGGCATTGAGCCAAGGGTAGTAAAGCTACAAACTATTCATAAAAATGTTTTTATAACAAAAGACAATTAATTCAAAGATAAAAAATCAAAAAAAAAAAAAAATCTTTATAATCGTTCCTTTGCTACATTTTACATATGTATATGAAGCTTTGGTAATAATAGTACCTAGATAGATCTACTTACCAAGATAATTTCTTTATCATGATTTGACATTGTAATGTACATAATATATTATTACTCTATGATAAATGAGATGCAAGGTACGTGGGAATGGTGGCTAATTCATTTAATAATTTACAAATATATGAATTGATTTGATTCGGGATTTACGCAATGAATAATGGTGAATATAATTACAGAGGGAGCCCCATATATTAACATAAATATATAAAATGCCGGTTTAAATATTGCACAGTTATGAATTTCTATTTTTACATATTACAATCATGACGATTCAATAGTTTTTTTGTTTTTTTTTGTTTTCTTATTCGAGTTTAAAAATTAAAAATTAGAAGTAATTTTATTAATTTCTTTTCCATACATCAAAGGTAAGACTAAAATGAAATTAGCAATATTTATTTTATCTACAAAACAAGATCCAATACATTTTGTAATAATTTACATGACCAATGAAAATTCAAACGAAGCCAGTGCAGTCATTTAGTAAAATTCTCAGAGAATTTTTTTTTGTATGTACATATATAATTTCTCATAATCTTGGCAGTTGATTTATTTACTTCGCTTCGGCTAAAATAAACTATGCAAAGATGAAAGTGGGCATATTTGAGCTTGTACCTGGTTAGTTTAAAGGAAATCTCAAAATAAAATAGTAGGAGGGGAAATCGATCCATTAATGAGCTATTGGTTTTTTAACCCCCAAATAAATGATTTTGGTATCAGCCTAAAAAATTTTATAAGAGTGGATCCCTTCTACCTAGATCACAACCTTATCTCTTTTGTACCTCGCAACCTTTCCTTTTTTTTAAAGGGAGAAATAAGCCCAAAATCAGTTGGTAGTGATAAAGAGAATAAGTACAAAAAATCAAAGAATACTACATAAATTTCATTTTAGTGGGATGATATCATAATATAAATATGTATGTAGATGCATATTTTTAGAGTCTATCCACATAATAATATAGGTATATATTTGATATTTAGAGGATACAACGTCGTTTGTAAAAGAAAGTTCATTCAATAGTATTCATACGTTGTATTTTTTTTTTTTAATGCTTTCAGATTTCATAATTATATTCCTTTAATTATGGATATATATAGTATATTTAATGTATATACATTGAATATTTATATCAAAAAACAACCTCATACAGCCTTAATACCCATATAAATCAGGATTTATTTTTATTCCTAGATGCACCTATGAACAAATCAAAACCATTCACCTCTGAATAATTTTTTTTGTGAAGCAATGACAATGAAAAGGTGCGTGGTTATCGTTTCATTAATATATGACTTCAATATTTAGGGTTGTCTTTTCAACTTATAAACTAGTTACGTGGGCCACCGAATTCATGTTTGTCCCAAAGTGCCTGTTCAACTAAGTATTTCACTATATGATTATTTAAAAAACTTTATTTTCTCAAAATAATAAAAAGGTATTTATAAATATTTTCAGGATGGTAAAATCTTATAATGGAAAAATAAAGATATTATCATTATTTCTATTAAATATATATATGTATGTAGTTTGAATACGTTTTTCTTTGTGGTGTGGATAATGAATCCTTAACACACACAAAAAAAAACATTTGCAAAGGTTTTTTTAGTATTTCTGATCGTAAAATAACGGATTTTTGGTCATGTTTTGATAAATCAAAGTAAATTTGTTTGACTGTGTAAGTGAGAGATTCTATGTTTATTTTGTGTGTATCTATGGTAGACATACCTATATACATATTTATGAGGTGAAAAAAGGTTTCTTTTTCTAATACATGTATACCTTTAATGACTTTATAATAGGGACGCATTGAATACAAAGTGAATAAAAACAAGCATCCCAAGTAATTGGATACTACTTGACTCTTTATTTATTGAGTAACAAAATCTTCAATTACCATAAATTAAGCAAATTCTCATTAACTTTTAATGTTTTAATTGTACATACTACATTTTCAAAGCCTTGACTTCATTATACAAAATAAACAATTTGAAATTACATATATATATATATATATGTGTACAAGGTATGAAGATGCAGTGTCTAGTGATATGTAAATTTGATATATTCACCTATATTTAAATAAAAAGTTCATAAACTAATAGCCATTGTGTAAATAACATTCATAAATTGTTAATATGTTAGTTGTTAAACTACATAAATTAGTATTGAATAAGAATACAAAGTGACAATTATATATATCAAACGCCTATGTATTTACATACATAGATAAAGACTACCTATAACTCTAATCATTAGAGAGTGCCAAATGTCTTTTGATAGATATTATAAAATATAGCAATGCCTTACTTTAATTATTCGGCTACGTATTTGAAAAGAATTGCCTGCTACTTTCAAAAAAAACAAAAACAAAAAACAAAGAGACTATGCAAACATAGGTAATTGTGCCAAATATTTAGTGCAATCTTTTTTCCTCCTCTCCCTTTCAAAGTCATAATTTATTAGCCTTGACATGAATGGTACTGATTATGAAAGGCTCTCAAAATAAGTTTCACTTCTTTGAGTTCCTCATAGGTTCTTAAATAATTTATTTATTTGAAGCTGTATGGAAAATATCCCTTGATTCAAAATTTGTATTTTCTTGTCCTTCAGATTAATTATTATTTTTATAATGATCACATGTCATAATCATAGTTGATATTTGGATATATAATAATATTTACAAATATTTACTTAAATCATATATATATATATATGCTTCATCATAACCATTGATTATAATTACGATAATAATAGTCAAATGAATCCCACAGATGACAAAATATATGTATGTAGTCAAATATTTTCCATGCGAAGCAAAATCTACATACTTGAGGTTAAATACTGAAATCATAATTATTTCATGGAAATGGATGATAATGTTGGAATAATAAAATGTAAAAATTATTTAATTAAATGGAGAACTATGTATGTAATGATTATATGTATATAAATAATTATTAATGAACCTCAATGATTAATTATTTGCCTCAAAGAAAATGTAATCAAATGTTGTATATTTCTGATAGGTCATAAATGTAAAACTCTAAGGTCATTTGAAAATATAAGATCAATCATATGTTCATGCTTCAAATAAATCCCTTTTTGCCTCCAAACAGATAATATACAAAACCAAATGATTATTATTTTTTTTAAATGAGAGCTTTTTGACCCTAGCATTGCCTTTTCATAGAGCTAAATGATCTTGCATTAAAATTAAATATGAATCTACATATATAGTTATTAGATTTGGTGACACATGCGCCTATATTGAAGGTGTATTAATTCATTCTCGAAATCTGTCTCAAACTTTGAAAAAGAGAGTAAAAATAAGAAAAGAATCGAAATGGAAATTTTCTTGAGATCTGAAAGAGAAAAACAAATTGAAGAAACGTGATGAACGCATCAAGATCACTACTTGATAAAATCAGTTACGGAGCATTTAAATTCGAGTTACAATGTTGAAATAGAATTAATATTACTGCTGAAATAGGTAGACCCTCTAGAAGTATGTTACTTCTTTTTTTTTTAATGAATGATAAATTACTCTCATTTTAAATGAGTTCCTTTTGTTTTAGAAATAATGAAAAACTGAGGCATTGTTCATTCTTTAAAATATATATATGTATATATATTTTACCTTCATCCATTGCTTGTTTTTAAGATAAGATTGTCTCATATAAAATATAACCACATTTTATTAATTGATACTTACTTCAGAGAAGGTAAATTTACTTTTTTGTGGATTTCTTTGTTTTTCTTGCTCTAAAAATTGGCTCAAATCTATAAATAGTGTACAAATACTTAAAAAAACTAAAATCAAATATTATCAAAACCAAATTTTATACAAAAACACTCATTACTACAGATAATTGAGTCTAAAAGGTGTTTCAAAAAGTAAAATTTTGTTGACTTTGTGTATAATTACAAAAGTATTTTTATTTTTTTGAAATGTTGACTTTTCTCAAAATTGTCAAATGCAGTTTGTAAAAAAAAGTCAATATTAAATTTACTTTGTTATGAACATATTCTTGAATTTCAAAATTATCTAAAAGTTATTTTAAATACATAGAAAGTTATAAAAAAGTCAAACAAATTCGAAAATCTGACCTGATGCGAAGACTTATAATTAATTAATTATCAATTCATAATAATAATCCACGTCTCAATTAATATCTTTTATTTATATTCACCTAATAAGGTATTGTAAAAAACTTCTTTTCTATTGACTAATATAATAATTAATTACAGTTTGAGTGCCTCTATATTGTGTGATTTATGTATTTATATTCATACCTAAATAATGATGTAAAATCAATTATTTTATTCCTATCTATGTTCTATGTACATACATACACTTCGATAATGAATTAATTAGACTAATTAATTAAAACATGATATTCATGGAGTGATTGATATTTAATCATTTTTAATTAGAGTATCCTTAAAGAACAATAATGATCTGTTTGAAAAAAGTAATATATATATTGAAGGATATTATCTATGGCATGATTATGTATATCATTTAATTAACTTTAATTACATGGTTATGGTTAGTTGAATGGCAAGGTATAGAAGAGCAGATAATATACACTTAGTAGTAAATAAGTAATTGTAATACATAGATATGTATGAATATTAGACAAGAATGTTTTTTATTTCAATGCACATTAAATTATATGAGCATTTGATCTTACAATGATTTTACCTACCTGGTGTGCTCAGTCTTTCTTTATAGGTATTGCCTTTTTATCAATCTATGTCTGTATATTGTACTAAGATTGTTATACTCTCTACCTATGAGTCTCCATCAAATAGAGTAAAGTCTTTAAGCTACATTTCTCATTAAGTTATCACCAATATCTTTGTTAGACTATGTTGTACTATGTGTATATTTCCTGATTGATATGTGTATGAACTGATGCATAAATGTAAATCCACGATACAAAGTACATACAAATCAGGCTTCTAGGTGTCATTTCATTAAAAAGAAGAAATATTGTGCGATTTATTGAGTTATCAGATATTTGAGAAAGGGCGTATTTTTCAAGATGAAGAAGAAAAATACATTCGACCCGTTATTTTTGAAAAAAGTGGATCGCATTCTAAAGAATCAAATTACATCTAATGTCATAGTATAAGCCAGTTCGTGCAGGAATTATAAGTATTTATATATTGGGAGCCAAAACCTAGATTTTGATGGATAGGGACAATGATCTTGATATTTTTTTAGATTTTTTAATCTACATACATAGTTGCTTTAGTGTTGATCATGACAACTAAACATGGGCATTCAAGGGATAAGCAGTACGCCCCAGAGTTTTTTGGGTGTGTTCGGTAGCATTTCTAAGAAGAAAAAAAACCAATTCTATATTACATAAGTTACTATATTATACCATTTCTATTAGCAGAGGTGTGGACTTGGACTCCAGTCCGTATTTTGAAATTTGACTTGAGTACATTTTTAACAAATTTTATCAGAATAACTTCTCCTTTTTTTTCACTGAATATAAAATATATACGAAAAATTCGAGTCAGATTATTTTTACTTGATCTATTTCCTATGGCAAAGAATAATTAATACGTGGTCCATAGAATACTCACTCTTTTCCAGCCCTTTTCCTTTTTGTACCATAATAGCCTTACTATACTAATGTAAGGAATCCTGGCTTATGTAAGGGTTATTTAAAAAAGTGGTTGAGTGAATATTTTATGTACATATTTATTAAGCATTCCCTTGCCTTGTATTTGCTCAAGTGCAGGCAAGTACAATTGAATAAACCTCGAAAAAAGTCGAGCATGTTTTCTGGGCATACATCAAGAGTTAATTATTTACAAATATATGAACTGGATAGAAATCTGAGGACTCGAACTAAACTATATAAAATTGTTTAAGAACTTTGAAACTTGACTCAATATCAAAAACTTTGAACTCTGTCTACATGGAATTGCATTAACGGGATTTTTCCCACTTTTTTTCATCAGAAAAAAGAATATAACTTCGTTTCTTGGTGTGCTCCATAGCTATTACATTAACTAGATAAAAAAGTTTGAGAAGCACTGAATTCAGGGGTCGAGTTATTCACATAACTACATACTTTTCATTATATACATACATTCATTATAAGGATTAGCCATTTCTTTAAGATGTTTAAAAGACGTTGTGCTGACCTTTTGATGTTATAATAATGAGTCAATTCAGTTAATAAAAATGTATTTAATATGATTTATGACGTATTCATACCCCTCATTTTTTTTATCCACTCTAAGGACATGTATGTATGTATATTAGATATATCCTCATCATATCTTACATGTTATGTACTTTGTGCATTATACAATTAAGGACCCTACCAACCCACGCTGAACATACATATATTGTATGTACGGACACTTGTCTACAAGCCAATCGCTTTATTTATGTCTTCATTTAGATAAAAGACGCGCCCTTGTAGATACATGAGTACATAGGCATTGGTAAACAAAGGATAAAGTTATTTTCGTTATCAATTAGACACCCTAAGGTACACCCATAGGTACACGTCCCATATACCTATTGAAGTAGTAGTAGTAGTAGTAGTAGCAGTAATTTAAACACTCTTTATTAAATACTTATAAAACACTGACCTAGGTAGATGAGAACCTCTCTTGACTCAATCCCTTGTCTTGACTATTTACTATCAAAAATGAAATGTATTCATATATATCTATTTAGGTGATAAAACATTGCAATACCTATAAAAATGCATTTACTAACTATATGTATGTTCAAACAAACGAACGAACAAAGGAACTCCCGCTTTATAAATATCAATAGATATTCCTATTAAAAAGTTGCATTCAAAATGAATATAAAATTATGAACCAACAAGTAATACAAATCAATTTTTGGTTGGTTAAAGTACTAATGACTTCCGTAGTTTTGAATTTATTTACCCTTTTTACATCTTTCAAATGTTTTGTGATATTCTTAAATTCCGTTACAAAATGTTACAAAAACATTATTGTGTTTTTAAAAAAAAATCGGCTCATTAATTCAAAACACCCATATCGATCGTGTATTAGTATAGATATGTATTTTTAAAAATAAAGAGTTTGATTTTTAATACCTACACAATATGTACACTTACAACAAATTATGTCCTAGTTCCTTAATCATTAATTAATTTGCATGCAAATTATAGTATATTTACACACACTTATAGACTGCATACCAATGTAATTTGCCCATAGAGTCTCCACTTTAACAACAACAACAACATACAAAAGTATGAAAAGATGTACAAATGTATGTGTGTATATTAGGTATGTATCAAATACTTCCATTCAAAATCTCAAAATGAATACCTTTTGATATCTGTAAGGGTACATCCACAATTGTAGATAAAAAATCGATGTATCACTACTTTGTACTGTACATACGCTATACTTTTGTGGTTATTTTCCTCAACCAATAAATAAACATACATACATATATTCATAATATTATTTAAACATCTTCCTTCCCAAGGATCTTTTGTATATATTTATATTATATATATTTAGGTAGTTAAATACATATATAAACATATTTAAATAACATGGTTTACTTGGACGTGTACAATGTACATATATATGTACATATACTTGACTATTAACCATTTTGTGTGTTCTAAAGAACAATGGAAATAGCTGCTCACCATTATTCGTTACTCCTTTGTTTTAGTCCATCATAATTAATCATTTTGAATATAGCACTGGTCATGTCATTATTGATTCTCGCATCAATATACCTCAAACAACAGAAGCAATTCGACATTTCCGTAATTACAAATAAAGTACATCAGGGTCCTACTTTGGACTATAAAGCTAATTCATACAAAGGGCTTTTGGCCCTTCGGAACAATGACTAAATGAACCCATATACAGTAATTGAGCACATTGTGTAATTATTGAGGAAGAGATCATCAAAAAAGCCCTCAACAACCTATGATGATCTTGTAAAGGTCATTTGATCTCACCTGAACCCCTTAAATCAACCATTTTCTGAAAGTTTTGACTTCATAGGCGCCTAAGCCTTCAAATCCCATTTTGGCCTCAAAATCAGTCTCCAGAGACCTCATGTAACCTTGAACAAAAGGACAAAACATATATTTTTTTCTTGGTCAAGTTACCCTAAGTACACATTTCCTCTCTAGTGTTCCTGGATGACTGTGATGATGCACGTTCAAACAAATGAATGATCAAAGGGACTCGCACTTTACATTAACTCGGACATGTATTGTATCGGTCATCATTCAGGACTGCGAACCAGTATCACATATAGATCCTTAAATATATATAATGTATCATTGTAAATATGATAAATAGTTGGGGGGGGGGGGGGGGAGGGGTTCTAGGAAAATTTGTCTTAAGGAAAAGTCGCCGTTCGAAAACTTCCCGAGATATAAAGAGAAAATATGATGAATGGGTCTAACTGCTAACTCTAATTCTAACCCAACATTAGCAAATGTATACTGTTTTTAGAGGGAGAGAGAGAGAGAGATTTACGAATTCATTATTTTGAGGGGAAATTATGAAACTACATAATATATGTATGTGTTATTTTTTTTTTTTTTTGAAAATGTGGATTTTTTTGAAATGCTTATAGAATGGCCTTGACTAGAATAAAGATGTTTGCCAAATTCTGAGATTCATCCGTCCTACCTACCTACCTAACTCTCTATCCCATAGTCTACCGTCTAGTCACAATCACACACCTTCCTCCCCCCAGTAATAATGTATCATCATATCTTTAGCAGTGTTAAATGTCTTTTTCACTCAACCAAATAACTTTTTTTTACTATTGGTTTCTTACTCTCTTATATGTACATATAACCATCAGTCATTCAATACCCTTAGGGCTCCTCTCCCACTAATGACTATAATGCTTACTCATATCTCATAACAAAAAAAAATACATTATATAAGGAATGTAGTGATGTGATGCTGTACATACTATTAAGTTGACTTTCCATAACGGCTAAAAAAAGGTGTACACATGGTAGTGTGGTTCGGTACCCCAGTACCCTAGTGGTATCGGGATACTGTCACATAATAAATTGAATTGAATCCACCATTACCTCATAAAAAATAAGAATCAAATTTGCATTATATAATATATATATATATATTATAAAGTTATCAAATTTATGAGCTATCCCCCCCCCCCCAAAAAAAAAAAAAAAAACTTTGTGAACACCCATGCGAATAGCCATTAGCGACATTTCCATTTAAAATTTTTAACCAATACAAATATTGGAGCAATATTAGAGTATAGTTAATCCTTTTTGCCCAAGAGGCCCAAATAGCTTGAGTCGCAAAAACAGTCTTTTCACTCTATGAAATGAAAGTTTACAACGTAATTATTCTCTTGTTAGCATCCAACTTTTCTCTTATTTCCCTCTTCAGTGGAGTAAGGAAATGTCAGAAAGGTCTACTGGGTTCCTCAGCTTAGAGGGACTCGAACAAATAAAAAAAATCATATCGGATTTATTTTTCTGAGGGGTCCCGGGTTGATTTTACATACACGTCCCAGATTTTCGGATACGGCATTACTCTCTCCAAGTGTTGGGTGGTAATATAATATATTACTGTAATGTTGTAACTTTATCTATGAGTAGTAACAAAAAATATTTCACAATATTCCAGTGTCAAAGTAGGTTTTTTGTCATAAAAAAGGGATGTTTGTTGTTAAAATGTGTTATTTTTAAAATGTTTTTATTTTAAATTAAATAGTCAATTAAAAAGGAGAGATAATGTTGTTTTTTGTCACATTTTCGTCAAAAGTTACTGCAATTTTTCATTTTTTGAAATTATTTACTACATATGTCCATATATCATTACTCCAAGAATATATAAATAATAAAGTAAAGTACTAATACTCCTTTTGCTGCTACTGGCACAATCATTACCCCTTATTGTTGTTGTTACTACTTGAACAGGTTCAACTCCTACGAGCTGTTGTTAATCTATAAGCAATATATTAAATGAACAGTGGGGAAGAGGCGGTCAACTATGTACTAACTGATTTTGGGCCTTTTTCCCCACTCTATTGAAGAAAAAACTGTTTAGAGATACATTAAAAAATATATTTTGACAAACACATGTCTACCAAATATTCCTTAGACAATGTGTCGACTCTGGGTAATTACGGAATCGTAAATAGTTTTTGTCATTGGTAAAAATACGTTATAAACATAAAATAGATAATTATTACAAAATTCATAAATAAAAAAACAAAAATAATTTTTGCTTATTTGAAAGGAAAGAAGGATAGAACAAAAAAAAAAAAACAATTTATTTTTAAGTATTTATGAATGTACATATTATTTTTATTATTTCTGTAGATTAATGAATCTTTAAAAAAAAAAAAAACTACATATTCTTTTTTCAAGAAATATTGTATATATTATTCAAAATTACTTCGAGGTAAAAAAAATAAATACAAATGTGTATGTATGTATATAAACATAATATTTTCGATGGATATTTCTTGCATAAATTAAAGAATGTATTTATTCATAAGATAAATGTGTACCTACGTAGCTACATGCATAATTGAAAGCTCTCTCTCCCTCTCTCTTACAGAAACATGTAGCAAAGTCGTTTAAGGGAGATAAATAAACGTGGTATTTACTCATTCACAAAATTTGAATAGATTTATGGTAAATGGAAGCTATTTTTCTTTATAAGGAGAAGTCTTCTTCTACCTTTTATATGTACATGAATGGTATCCACAAAACATTTACAACAGCTTTTGTCAGCTGTTGATTTTTAGTGATTGGTTAAATTCGAATTAAAACTTGTTACGCTGAATATCCCCGTTACTAAATAAATAATAGTTCAACAGAATGCCCCGTTATTGGCTAATTACCAATTAATTTCGGACCTTTCTTTAGTTAATTTTCTAACGAAAAGTTGAAAGATTTTAATGTGTGTCTATTTGAGTCCTCAACAGATTTGAATTTATACAATATTAAATATGTACGTATAGGTATCCATTGGTACGTATAGGTATCCAATGAGATAAAATGAGTTAGATTCGATAGAAAAATTGAGAAGTATTTGCATAAGTGATACAAATATAATTATCAAATATATATACTTAAGTATTCTCAATTTTTAAAAATATTTTTTTATTTGGCATATTGAACAGTCCCTGTTTATATAGCTACAAGCATGAAGAAAAAAAATGTCTATTTTAAAAATATTAAGTATCAGCAAGAGACTTTATACAATTCTGTGTCCTAATGACTGCTATTTTAAAGAGGGTCTATATTCAAATGATTGCACGTTCATATATTTTCGAGTTCAAGTCAAGTCTGAGTCTCTACGAAAATGACTTGAGTACTACCGCTCTGAATTTAAAATATATGTACTTGGATATTGTAAATACTCTTTCACATGATATTTCAATTAATGGTAAACTAAAATCATAGCATATCATACATTACATTGAAGGATAAATAGTTTAAAATTCTATAACTACTACTGGTAAAGTAAGAGTGTTTATTCGTTTGTTTGTATATAATAATATGTTTCTATCTGATTTGTCTTGTTAAACTGTTTTTAAGATGATTGAACAGTATTCAAATAGTAATTTGTGTAGAGTTATTTATTTTATTTTATTTTTAAGAAACGTGTAATTTATTTATTTGTTGATGGAACAAACAAATAGCATTTACAAAAAATAAAATGATTAATTGTCATTAGAGAAAAAAAAAGATAAATAATAACTTCCAACTATTTTAGCAAGACCTTGGCCAACAATTTGCAAGAATAACAAATAAATATTATTTTGGAATCCCATAACATTATTTATTCCAAATGTTTTTAGAAGATAATATGATTTGTGCTATTGCAGAGATTTGGTTCTGAATACTTTTGAATAGGTGGGTAAGGCCTCAGTTTCTTTCTTTGTTTTTTTTGAAAAAATTTGAATTTGTTGAAGATAACTACGCTTTTAGTTCAACAAAATATGTACAAAAATTTCACTTTTATAAACAACACGATATATTTTGTGGACCTCAAATATAGCTTTAGTATAGAGAGAACCCTTAGTGAAAAAATTTGACATATATTTGTTTCTCTTGTTAAAGAACTACTTAGAAAACGTGGCTTCTATTCGATTGATTTTAAAATTCTGCTGTTTTTCAATTAATGGTCCGATATTTCAATTTAAAAGCTTTTCCATTATTTTCATTATATTATATTTGAAAAAATTTGTTTGTGGGGAAAATACATCAAAAAATTCGATGCTACAATATAGAACTGATATTTGGAAATAAAAAATGAAAATCAACTTATATTTTGTGTACTACTATAAAATATTCATTACACAATTTTGACTAAATTTTTTGTAAAGAAGGGACCTGGCTTATTCGGAGTTCGATGCAAAATGTCAAGATAACTTTGCCTCTGAGTTCAAAGAAAACTTTGAAATCTAATCAAAATTAAGTGACTTTTGTTTGCCAAAATTTTATGAAACATTGTGTTATTTCACTTGTTAAACTACTTCTATATTTTCAAAATATTGTTGTACCTTTCTGCATCTTTGACTATTCTTAGTCAAGGTTTTGAGAAGGATTATCTATCTATGACATGTCTTTAATCCGGTTTTTTAAAGAAACCAATAGTATTTTATTTAATACTAGTAAATAAAGAGGCCGAAACGTTTTTATTAAATTTCTTCAAAAGGATTAATCACCATTTGGTAGTTCTTTTGGCCTTCTGTTTAAAGGATAATTATATAAACATTTCGAGGTTCCATTAAAAACAAAAGGAATCAGGGCTCTTATTTGAGATCTAACGGATCTGATTCTACCAATTTACCAACCATACATATTTTTGTATATTAGAGTAAAAACGATAGTAATCGGTTATTCTAAAAAGGAATAACCTCAAAGGAAGAAAAGCCGACAATAAATTCTACAGCTTCCATTCCACTCCTGATATCGGGGATTAGAGTGTAATTGGACCAGAAGACAATTTTTAAGTGCATGTATATATTAAAGGAATGACTTGTGTTTGAGTTTTTGTTTAAAAAAAAAACACTCAATTGTTATTTTTTTTGTAGATAGAAGAAAAATAGAGGCATAGAGTGCGCATTTGTGACTGTTTCTTTTTGTGGATAGTTATTTTGATACGGTGTCTTTAATGATCCATTTAGGCAACTTCTTTTTAGGTAGAGTTTATATACTTTTTTTGTTTCTTAAAAGTGATATACATAAGTATTTGAAATAGAAAAAAAAAGTATTAATTCCATTGTTCTCTGATGCATTTCTAAAAAGTCAAAGAGGAAACATTTTTGAATTTTTGTTTAAAAAATACTTGAACAATTGATAAACCATGTTTCTATAGGCCAAATATTATTTAAAAATAAGTGCATGTAATGACAAGGCTTATGTATGCACATATGTTTGAATGGAAGTTTCAACATAATTTATGAGTCCAAAGGGTCAGAGTATAATAATAAGTTGCCTCATATATGTATACATGTATATATTGTATGAACGCTTACATTGTCAACGAAGGGCGGGATTAATTTTTGCACAAAACGAATGAATGTAGAATAAGTATATTGTATGTACATAGATATAAGTGCTTTTGTCGGATGTTTTGACCAACAAAGTACCGATTGATGAATGAATGTATAAAAAAAAACACAATTTTGTTGCAAAGGATTGTTGATCAATAGCCACTGTTTGCATCAATGCTTCTCTAACTGATTTCAACTTAATTTGAGCATCTACATACACTCCCTCTCCAGTCCTGGTTTTAGAATATGCAAATTCTAGTCCAAGGTAGATGTTTGGAGTCTTTTTATTTTTGAAATTTTCAATCTTAAGGGAGCAGTGCACTTGTCTGGAGTGATCGACTGTGTTGGAAACAATGCTATTAGCTAGTTGTTGTATAAGGAAATTTTTGACGACACATAAATTCTACATATTTCTTGTGGCAAAATATATTCCTTGTCATGAAGTCATGCATTGGTTTTATTCACAAAATGAAAAAAATGTGTACTCATATTTATATTTCAAGAAGTCAGCACTCCAGGATCCTTAAAAACACTCACGTTCTTCACTCCATAAAGACCAAATATCTTGCCATGAAAACCATAAATGTTCTCTTCTCCATATTTAGAGAGATCCTGAAGATCATGTTTGGTCTCATCTTCTGAATAGCAGACCAGCTGGGTATCATCAAGGTAATTATAAATTCTGATCATCAGATTGACCCTCAAATCATTTATGTAAAATGCAAAGGGAATTGAACCTAGGACACTATCCTTGGGGATATCCATTTATCAGCATTTTTCCCCCATCATTTTCCCACTTTTAGGAGCTGTCGCATTCACATCTCCATGCAAGATGGTAATTACGTGATATTGATCGAGGAATGCTCAACTTCCAGTCTTTCAAACAAGTACACGTCATGTATAATTGCCTATAAACTTAATTTGCATCACAATTGCGTAATTTTTTCACCCTTTTACTCGACTAAGCAATAAACATATTCAATACTATGAAGTAATGATTTCGACACCCCAACATATTTTAATAAATTTGTTGTATTCATTGTTCATCGTTCGTTTTTAAATATTTAAAAAAAAAATTAAACAAAAACAACACGGGCCATACTAATTGTATACACGGATCAGACAGTAGAATGTCCCTTCCTTATGAAACGGGCTTTATAGTTTAAGTAGTCTTGCTTAAAATAGAATCAGTTCAATTCCTGACCATTGAGCCTAGTGTCTTATTTTTACTATTATTATTTCAACTGCTCCCGTTTAGAAAGTTACATTTCATGGATTTGACATTTAACAATCTGGTAGAACTATTTTAATTAAAAATATTTTTCTCAGTAGGCTTTTTTTTTAACAGAAAAAATAATAGTATTAATAATAAAAATAATGGAAAAACAAAATGGTTCCCTTCATGATGATAGTATATTGAGTGGATAAACAATTGAAAATATATGTACAAACAAATAAACACACACATTTAAAACCTCCTTAGGAGATATCATTTTTAATCATGAAATTGACGAAGTGATATTTTAGCCGTTGCTCTTTCTTTATGCATTCAAGTTTGATGTTGTTCTTGTTGTTATTATTATTATTATTTTCTTCGTGTATTTTGTTTCTTACTTGCAATTTATTTCCACCTGAGAGAAGGCATAATACACATAATATTAATAATAATAATAGTAATAGCAACATACATATGTATATTATTTGATATTGAGTGCATATCTGTTATGCATAAAATACAAAGGAATGTGATATGTTTTATTTACATAATATGGGATATTATTGGTCTTTCATCAATAAAATGGCAATTGTATATACATATTAAACAGTAGAGATGGAATAACTCGAACCTGTAGAGCCCAGATTCACTAATCTTATATATATATATATATATATATACATATTGAATAGATTGTCAACAGAAGTTGACTTTATGGTTATATGAAAAATTCAATGCAAGGATTTTATAAATAAATGGTGCGAGTCCCTTTGTTTGCTCGCATGTTTAAACGAACATTAAGGTCGTCCAAGAGGACTATGGGGTAGAATGGACTTAGATTGGTAACTTGACCCATAAAAAGACATGTGTTATTTTCCATTTGAGGTCGCTGGAGGCTGATTTTAAGATCAAAATGTGATTTGAAGGCTTAGGAGCCCAAATTTGAAGTTATCTATGAAGCCAATAGTTTAAGGAAATGGTCAATTTGAGGGGTTCGGATGACGTTAGATGCCCTACATGATGTCATCCGAGGTCGATGGAGGCTATTTTGATGTTCCCTTTCTCAATCAGTATATAATGTTCTGTTCATGCTGCAGGTCACCGTTGTAAGGCTACTTTATGAATAAATTCCTCATTTGTTTTAAGAACTTTACAATTAACAATTTCTTGATTAGAAGCTCCCAACTGGTCCTTCACTGAGACCCGTATTTCCATAGCGTAATTTAGACGCAACCTGTTTTCATTGCCCTTCAAGCCAAGAAAAAGTGAAGTATTTGTTGAAAGATCGGCCCCGACATTTAGAATTGAAGGAAACTATCACACTATAATAAAGTTTGATTTGTGTTTTTAAAAGTGAATACCTAATTTTTTTTTATTCTTGTGATTTTCATTTTGGATCAGCATTCGACTTCTCACTTTTGGTTCACGACAACCAGTTTAGAAACACTACTTGAGGTCATAGTACTGTTCCTTAATTTCAATATCTTAATATGCTAATATTTAGAATTATTTCTTATTAGAATAATACTAGAAAACAAATTTATACACCCTGGTTGTTATTTAAACTTTTCATAAGTATTATCAATCTCGAAAATAAAAGTTTCAACTGGCTACAAGGTTATAATATAGATGCAAGTATGACCAAATCATTTATTTACGTAGGTAAAATGTATTACTACTGTTGACATGATTGGAAATAATTCCCTCCGATATTAGAATATTAAAGTATTCAAATCAAGGAACTACTGTTCCTTGATCTAGAAATGTTGAGTAATTTTTTTATTAAAATAAAAGATTTGTTTATTTTAAAATCATAACAGTTAGTTTTCTTAACTCGGAGTTTATACATATAAAAAATGAAAAATTGAATGATTATGGTGTCAATATGTGGTTATGGTACTCTTAAATGTATATTTCATATTTATTTCCTTATGTAAATATTTACATAAGTAAATCACAATCCACGAATCATTATTTTATTGTAAATACACATATTAAAAATTACATTTTTTTAAATAAAGTTTTAACTTATAGCTTCCTAGATTGGCCTAAGGAAGTAAAAAATTACTCCCATAAAAGTTATTGTACAAATTGAAGAAAGATATTGATACATAAATAAAAACATAATGTTATGAAACGAGTCAGCCTTGCAAATTGTGGATATTAACCTTACAAATTTATGAAATAAACTTTTGAAATCACTACAAGGAAATACTTTAAAAAGTAATAATAAAACTGAAAGATTTTATGATTTTTCATATCTCGAACATTATTGACTGGTTCTCTCGAATTCGAGTTATCCAACTTCTAATAAATACTATATATTTGTATTATAGATATATGCACTCCAAAGCAATGCATCATAGTTTTCTTAATTAAACTTGTGCAATCAACGCAATGCATACATAATCTTTATACCCAAATAAAGAAACTGGATTTTTGTTTTTGTTTTTTCACTCAACGTTTCACTGTTGCATTCGTGGCAAAGCCTTTTATTTTAAAAGTAACCAAAAAAAAAGAAAAGAAAAGGCTAAAAATTATATGGTTTGTTGCCAATTACCTCATTTTTCCAAGTATTTTGTTTCATAGTTTAAGTGGGAATAAATATTTGATTTTACATGGAGCAACGACCCTTTCAAATTACATAATACATTTTAAGTATATTTATACTGGTAATTATATTTTTTGCATTAAAATTGGCATTGAGTCCACCAACTTCAGTCCACAATTTTATTGAACTTTGAATTTTTGTAACAATGTACTTGACTCTCCTATAAAAGTACTCAATATCTCAAACAAGCCCTTTATTATAAGAATGACCATCAATTTATTTGATATGAATCGTTTGCCAATGGATAATAATTATTTTTTCTCCCCTTATAATCGAATTTTGTAATATCGGAATATTTTGCTAAATTGTACAAAAGCTTGAATGACTTCCACACTAATATCTCAAAGGTCAAAATTGTACTTTATTTTGGTTTTTCTAAATTTGGGATCTAACTGGATCTGTAAAATATACCATTAGAGACAGAAACATCAGTTGGCAATAAATACACTGATGTAAAAATTGCATTATCTGGGTCTATTATTAGATACGGATTGTAGTTTATAAATTATAATACTGTACATATCTCTGTTAGATAGTGCATTTTGTCTTGAGTCTTCATCTATAAGTAGTTTTCGAAAGAACAGGATGATGGGTCACTCCTTTTTTCGCGTTATTATTTTTTGTTTTTTTTTACATATGGTTACATATTTTTTACTTTATTTAAAGAAGTGTTCTTTAATTCTTAAAAAATAACAACAATATAATTGACAAATTGAGCTCAGTATATAAATAGAATGAACTAGAAAATGAGAAAAATAACAAATAAGTTTGAAGGTAACACTAGAGACTGTGCAACAGGGAAAGCCTATGCCAAAAAAAATTGAAATTAGTTAGTAGTATTAGTTATCAACAAGAATATGTTGTTTTCATCTATTTACTTCCCCTTCTCACATTCAAAAACGGTGCTTGACCCCTGACCCCATAAGAAATGGGACGTGATTCTCATTTTGACACATTATATACCGAGTTCAACACAAGACCTGTGACATCCTTAGTATTTAAAGTTAGTCATTAAATAAATAGAGGGAGTAGAGATGGGAATAAGGGTGTTAGTAAGTAACGCCGTTGCTCATTTCAGTTATTTGATTACTCTTTCTTCAGTTATAACGGCCTTATAGTGTAACAAAAATTATCCTGCAACGAAAAATAATCTTAACTTTAATAAGAATTTCATGAGTCTCTTCTCTATTTGACTCGTATGTCATAAATTCATCACTATGCTTTGAATAATGGGAATAATAAAACTTTTATTTTATGTGAAAATATTAAGGTCAAAATTCAAATTCATTTTTTTGGCATATTTTGTTTTTTATTGAGTAAATAATAGAATGTCTCTTTTTAAAGTATAAAATGTTACTTTTTAACTAACTAGTAACGAGTAATTAATTATTTTTTTCCAAGTAATGTACCAACACTGTATTATTACGGCCATGTAAATCTACATTAATTTTTTCTATCTTTTTATGTCTATTTTCTCTGCTATATAGTGCTGCTGGTTCTGTAAGTTTCAAATATGATGTCCTTATTTTCATGAACTAAACGTTGAAATTATTACATTTTTCAATACATTAAAAAAGTATTTAAAAAAATCATACCTGCGTGAGTGTAAACCAACTTCAAATCCAATTCATCACTAAAAAGTAATTTTGAACGAACATATTATTATTCATGATTCTATGGGTCAAGAATAGGCATATAAAAAGTGAGGGAAAATATGTGAAAGAAGACAAGTTATGAGGCACACCTTGAAGTTTGCAAATTAGTTTTATTGAAAACAAAAAAAAAACAAATAAGAATGTCCATCAGAAAAAGGGTTATGCGTTAACTCTAGGATATGATCCTTGCAATAATTCAAAGAATAATAAAAAAAGGGAAAGTCACTTGACGTACCTATAACATGGTTTATTGTTAGTCATAAATATATATATAAATATAAATTTGGCAGGAAACTAAAGTCAAAAAATTGGTGGCGTATGTATGTGTATATATTTCAAGAATATTATTTTGCAAATTCTACTCCAAGATTGTTGCTTGCATTTTTTTTCTCCTTTCCTTTTGACTGTGCGATTATTATGTATAGCACGTATTTGAGATTGATCATGGCCATGTATAGATATAGATATCTACATACATACATGAGAAACCTTTGTTGTGATGGAGAGGCAACTCTCTATGTCCAAACTTGATTTGATAAATGTCAATTCCTGCAAATGATACTACAGCACGTACTCGTACATGACTTGATTGTTGTTTTCATATTTGATTGCTGTACTTGTTTTTGGTCATCATATATTTATGTATGCATTTAAATCATTCTGTAGAGGAGGAGTTAACGAATTCCTATTTTGATTATTTTTCAATAATAATAGTAATATATAACTTTCTTAGTCTCTTTGTGATAAATATTATGTACATATTTTTTATATGCATTGCAATCTGTAACAAATATACAAAATAATGAGAATTTTTCAAATTTTATTACAACTGGGGTTGTCACCGACCGAGTTTTTTGTTGATGTATGAGTCATTTTATATCAATTCATTAGAGGAATGAGCCCCTATCTCACAGATTTGGTACATTTAAGATCATAAAGTCTAGATTACCTTTGTTTTCATTCCATAATTATGATTAATTACCTTTCTATTCGATTAATAAACTATTATGAATAAAAAAATCCAGAGTGACAGATCCCATCTATGCATAGTTTCAAGCCAATTTACAACAGAGGTATGAGAGTTGTAAGATTGAAAAATTAGAGACTGGATTTGGAGTTAAATTTCCCCCCGAAAACGCACTCACACTTCCAAGCCCTATAAAATACTTATTTGAAGCAATCTACTTGTTAATTCGTTGGTACTGTTAATACTGAACGTACACCCATGCATGTAAGTTGCCCATTTCAAATGAATATTGATATTTTGCATAGGCTTAAGTCTACACAAATGGTGTAAGAATGAACCAAATATCTAAGGTAGGGCTAAAAATCAAAAAATAAATTAAATATGATACGAATAAATACCCGTATGAGACTTTATTTGACTTCTACATTGCTTTTTATATAGAATTTATTGTTTTTTGCGACCTTTAATTGCAATTAACAGGAATTCCGAAGGATAAATCAGAATTATTTATTACTCAAAATTGATGGTAATTAATTATAATTTATTAATGAAAACAGAGGTAATTCAGATTTATTTGTAGAGAATAATCCTTCTAGATTCATTTTGTGTTGATGGATCTCACATATGAAAGTTGCACTTTAAACTGCTATTTATTTCACTAACACATAAATTTACACTTTATTTTGTTATCAACTCTCGATTTTGTTTTTGAAAAGACTACATAATTCTACAATTGGGAAGTCTTGGCTATCAAAATACTTTTTTCAATGAAAGGTTGCTAGGTAGGTACAATTAAGACTAGGACGTGCTAGTCTTTTGTAACTCTATAGATATTTATTACGAATGATATTAAGAATATTGAACTCAGGAAGGGAGTAAAATAAAGTAAGAGCGTTAACTAAGAAGAAATACACATACATATAAAGTATCATGTTTCTTCTTATTTAGAGGAATAGTTGAAATATTAATTACCTACCTCCTTTGCACAAAATAGGAATATATATATCGATATTTGTGCATATGTATTTAATTTTGAAGCAATGTTTCTTCATCTGTACATACGAAAGAAAGAAAGGAACAATGATGATGATTATACTTTAAGCCGTCTTGACCTCTTCCCCCACCCACAAAGTCACACATTTTTCAAATAAAAAAGTCTTCTATTCACCCACTACGGGGGTCAGGACGTTGGTGATTCTTTGTACTATTCCTCATAAAACTGTGAATAAACGTTTTGTCATTAAATAAAGTCACATCTTTTTGAGATCCATTTAATCGCCGAAAGATTGCACCTATGCATATATGTATACATATATGAGATGTGCATCTGTCATTTTTTGATTTTTTTTGTTCATTCATGCAATAGAATGAGATGAAAAAGTACAGTCATCTATGAAATCAAATAAATTTTTATATATTCCATATGGTTGCATGTATCTACAAGAAAACAATGCCTGACTTTTTTAAAGACAAGACAGAAAAGAGATTTAAATCTCCCTCTCTACCTAAAATAAAAGTGTGAAGATATGCCAATTTGTTACGAAAATATGTAGAAATATGTTGACTTTATTAATATGGGCATATATGTACATATGTACATACATATAAGTTGGTAATTTATCCCATATATGTACAGATATATTCGAATATGAACATTGTGCATTTGATTCAAGTCGATACATCAGTATTGGGTATATTGTAGTGATACATCAAATATTTGAATCCGTAGATTAATTTTCCACATGTTATAAATTTACAAATCCATACACGTACTGAAGAAAGAAGAAGTGCCCAATTTTGCATCTGCAGTTTAAAAATGGGTGCTTTATCATAGGAGAGTCTGCCCAACACGTGTGCCGTCTAGCGAAAAAACCCACAAAATAAATTTATCTATTAAACTATCAGTATATTTTGTTAACAATAGAAGAATGTATCTTTTGAATACAAATTTATTTAGAATCTCACATAGAACTTGGGTATTACTTATATAAAAATCAACTCTCAAGCACTGGCTCCTATTTGATTCTACATTGTACTGCCAAGGGAGAGAAATAGAGAGGATCATGGAGGCAGATCAAACTCCTTTGTCGTCCAGTGATGTAAGTACATCGCTACGGCGGCCCCAAACTATCGAGCATTTAATATTTTTATTTTTTTTTGATTTTTTTTTGGTTACACCTCTATCCCTATCTACTAAAGTCCCTCTAATCCAGTAAACACCTTGACCAGTGATGAATCGAATATTTGCATCCACATTCCCGCATTTTTAGAAAATTTCATATGCGGCTCATTAAATTTATGTATAAAAGTTGACCAGTTACATAGCCACATTTTTAGATATTGGATACATCACTATGTAAGTAGTTGCCATGTAAACACTGGCAATACATATGCTATATTATATGTACCTTTATACGTATGTAAGTATGTTGGTACGTATCTATGTTGGATAAATATTTGGAGTCGTTACCTGTAAGTAAACGTATTTAAACAGTATTTTAACTACGTTAAATCATGAAACTATTTCATATATTTTTTTTTTACGAAAAAAAAATATATTTTTTATATTATATCATTCATTTCAAATTAGAGACAGATGGTATGCATCTACCTCTTATACAATTGAAAATAACAACAAGGAGCTTTATGCATAAATATATGTATAAGTACGTACATACAAAATGTCCACATCATAAATTCATTAAATGTAACAATTATGCCCACAATAAATAATATAATTTGTAATTACACGTATTAAAAAAAAAGAATAATTTCTGATTTTGAAATGATTATCTCAACTTAAATCAATTTGTGTGTGTAAACAAGCGGCAAGCAGTCAAAATCAGCTTATTAATATTATTATTACTATAAATAATAATAAAGAAGAAGAAAAATAGTCATATAAATGGTATAATAAATCAATGAATTATCAACTTGGCACGTGAGAGTTGAAACATTTAACAACTTTTTATGTCTTAGTCTATCATCAGATAAACGGCTCTCTATGTATAATATGCATTTATGAACATATCTCTCTCTCCATCTTCTTTTTTTCTTCAAGGGTTTTTACTATCTGATTCATAAGAAAGTTTCATGTTACAATATTTAAACATTCATTGTATGAATGTGTGAGATGTGAGGATGGAAGTTATGTGTGCTAATGTACATATATTCAGTCTGGCCTTTTAAAACATTCATGACTAAATAGATAATGAACTTACTGGGTGTAAGTTGCTTCCTGTAATAGGTTCAAATGAAAGCAAGGAGCACACATACAGGCATTTTAGTACTGCATAGTTTAAACAAGAATGTGACTCCTATTTACACACCCATAGGCCATAAATTCAGAATAACAATTCAGTTACAAAACAGCATTTTGACTGAGTAAGAGATTGAACAAATAATCCAAAAGGAAAGCCATATTGTAGACATTGCCTTTATTAACATAAATGTAGGTAGACATTAAATCTAAAGGACACTTCAATTACTATTGGCCTTAAAAATGTAAATAAAATAAAAAAATTAATAAATATTGGTTGTTTATCACATGCTATCTTGATTGTGTCTTGCAACCTCTCTGGGGAAAAGGCTTGCAATCAGACTGGTAATTAGTCAATTCCTTTTCAACTGTGGAACTATTCTTCATTTAATATATGTTAAATGAAGGAATCATTCACATTGTAACAAGGGAAAATTAAAGTTCAGTCAACCAACATTCAGAACACTGTGAAAGAGGAAAGAAATGGAAAAATCAACAGCTGATTACAAAATATGTACAGTGGTTATTTTTTTGATGGAGAGATATTGTTGTAGTTTGCTTCTTCTTTAAGATGACTTCAATTTAAAATTAGTCAAAGAATGTTGAAATTGAGTCATTACTGTCAATGGAATACAAATATACGTATGACCAAAGGATTTATTCAAAAAGTTATTATGAAAACTTGAAAGGAGAATGAATGAATAGGGTAACATTAATATATAATTTTTCCAAAAATGAAAGTACATGCTTATTTTTTATTTATTTTTAAATGAATCTTTTTCTATCCCCTGGCATAGTATTTAAACAATACAAATGTAAAAAATAAAAAAAATGTGAAAATATGCGTAATCTTGATCTTAAAAATATAGGTATATAATATACAAATATAATTTACCATTATTATTTTTACAAAATTCCATTTATAGATGTGATTTATATATAAGTATATATATATATTATTAAGAAACAGAGGCACATGTAAGAATGTCATTTATCGAATCAATGTGGTTGAATTGGATACAGCAACGAATTCCCACAGGACTGAGTTTAAAAAATATTATTGCTTTAGAATTATGAAATTTTTCTATGTCAAATGAATAAAAACGGTCATGTAAAAAATATAAATTATACGTATATATATTTATACATATCTCAAAAAATTATACTCAAGCAAGACTAATTCAAAAATAGTACGCACATTCGTGGATGTGGCATTTCTAAAGCAAAATATATGTATATATATATATATTAAAAAATCCACATTTACCGTAAAGACACATACAGAAATGATAAATATGATGATTTGTAAAGGCGAAAAATACGTTTTTTGTCAATAAATGTACCTACATATAACCGAACAAAAAAAATCGTAATAAGTAACCAATTTACTCATACCCGTATATGAAATATGTGCATAGAAATTAGTCAATGATGATGACTTGCATTGCGAATATAGTAGTACCTAAATACATCAATGGCAGTCTGACACAGCTTTCAAAGAAGATGTATGTCCAAATATAACGATCCCTAGAATTTCTACATGCATATAACATATTTAAAAACCTAATTTCAATGTGATTTTTTTTGCTTTTTGTTTTATATGAAAGCTCAATTTTGACCTTGTTTTTCTTTTCTTTTTTAACTTTTCTACTGCTACCGGAAATATTCCTCCAAGGGCCATCAAATTAGACAGCCACTTATGTATACCCAGGTGTGGACATTTTGTTTAACACAAGGAGAGGACTAGAGTGAGACTAATGCTACTACTTATTAAATAGATAGATTACAATTCACTATTAATATCCTTGCTACCAACATCAGCTACCCATTAAATGATTTTACGGGATAAAAAATACATTACTGCTATAGAGAGGAAAAGAGCCTGTCATACTTCAAATAACATAATTGCAAGAAGAGTACTATAATTAAATTTAAACCCTAATTTAATTAAATATTTTAGTTAGAAATATAAAAAATAATGTACATACATATATGTTCAAGATGTAAAAAGTCTTTTTGAGACAAGCCTTTCAACTACGTACATGAGGAATCATTTTAATTGGATAGCAAGTTATGTAATTCGAATATGAAACTGCCCACTCAATAATGAAATTTTGGTTTGGGAATACAAATCACACTTCAATGCACGGAAAATTAAAGGGGAAATGGAGTAACTTGAAAATATTCCACATCAAATTACTAAATACCTATCCATGTATTTCGTTGTTAAAATAGTAAATTCGTGAGTAAAAGTCCAAATTTTTATAATATTTGTGTTTCTATGTCTATTTAGATAAGAATGGAAAACTGTTCCTTCCAATATATCCAGTTTTCAGTAGTCATATACATATAATATACAAATACAGTAAAGTTTGGATAAATTAAACTCTAGGGAACTAGTCAATTTTGTTCGACATATGATATGGATTCGAGATATGGAAAATCAAATAAACTTTCAATTATAGCATGAATTTTTATTTTCCTTGTATTTCTGATTATCAGTTTTATAAATTGGGAGATCGACTCAAATAAATTAACAATGCTGACTTGCATCATTTATTTTCATTTTAATAGATTACTTCAATTTGTACAATAACTTTTGGTATACTGAGGTATTTCAATATAATATATATAAACATATGTTGAATCAAAATCAAAGAAAAATTTCACAACGTGTTAACAACAGAGGTAGTTTTAAGGTGGAACTCAAGTCTTTTTAAAATCCCTCAAAATATTACATGGAAAATAAATATTTTATTCAATAAAAACTTTTTCTGATCCTTTATTTTTTATTTTTTTATTTTTTATTATGGAACAGCATCTGGTTCACAATAACTAAAGCAATGTGCCTAGGCTTTATGATTAGCTATAATAAGGGAAGAAATAATATAAAATCATAAATAAAAATTTGGATAAGTTAGGATATTTTACTATAACTATGAAGACAATATTTATGGTTCTAGATATCCGATTTATAAATATTTTATTTAAATTATTTTCTGAAAGAAAAATTGCCTTAGACCTATTTCACAACATTTTTTACCTCTTTTCTCAAGCACTAGTCTTTTTAAAAATTCTTTTAGATGTTTTTATATGACAAATAAAATGGGAGCCTCTTATCAAAATGGAATAAAATATTAAATTTTGTTTGTTTTAATTAGATTTTGAAACTGTTTTTTATAATGAAACTATTTAATTTAATCTTCTGAATGGACTCTGAATCGCTAGCCAACAATCCTATCACTATAACCGACCCTGATTTGACTATTGGAAAACGATGATGCCAGAATGGAAGGAATCTTATTCAAAACAGACTCTTCATGGAGTCCTTTAGAATATCAACTCTAATTGTAGTTTGATTATGGGGCACTCCACATTCTGGGACGAGAGTACATTGAAACTGTTCTTCCCTCATAGTTACTACATTGTGGAATTGTTTTACACTGAATGTGTATAAATTATATATGTACAATGTCCTTAGAAAATATTTCATTTTATGGGAAAAGAGTTGATACAAAAATCCTCATAGAACTTTTTTTATCAGTGAGATAATATTTATATACAGTAGACAAAATATGCCTACATAAGTTTATACAATGAAATAAGAGGTAAGTAGAACTCACATTTCTCAAAAAAAGATTTTACTTCCTTTCGAGAGAATGATTCAACTCATGATAAAGCTATGTAATGTCTGGTGAATGAGTTATATTTTTATATATACACATATATATTTTGTTTTTGTTTGAAATATCTAGGGCATTATTTACCTTCAAATTAAACATTAACGTTAGTAAAATTGAGAGAGATTCAAGTCATAGTTATGTATCAACCTATACATACATGTGTAGTATAAAACATCATCCGTTCATTCATAATGTGTAAGTAATGTAATCCACCCTCCATCTGAAATACATATAGTACATTGAAATATAAGCACATAGAATGTTTTAATATTCTGTGTATGTTGTATATTCTATAATGTGATTCTGCATAATAGTTAGTAGGTAGGTAGTAGACCTGAGTGATAGGAAACTAGATTGTTGCTCTTGAATCATATTCATAAAAGCACATCGTTGCTCCGATGACGGAGATAATAATAATACCATAATAATAATAATAATAATAATGATACAAAATAATCTTAATTCTCTTTGAGCATTCCCCGATTTTGATCATCTAAAGGAGCATAAATCACCCATTCTACGTATGTACAAATTTGTTACCCTTTTTTATGGAGCTACGTTCTATGAGCATATAATATGTATATAGTTCCTATTCATACACGTAATATACCACCCTGTGTTGATACAACTGCTACCATCACCTAGTTTTTACGTTTAGGTATCTATCTACATAGGTATGATGAGACACAATATCTCCTTCCCTCTCCCATAGTACAATTTGAGTAGATACAAAGAGTGGATCGGAGATGTACGTTGATGTCCCACATATGTATATTGTAGGTACCTACCTACCTACCTACATATATGCATTTGCTTGAATGATGAACAATATACAGATTATGCATACTTATTAAAGCCTGATGTACATACATAATGATTTAATGTTGATTTTACTTTCTACCAATATAATACATATGTATATCCTCAAAAGATGGGTGTATGTATAGATATTTAATAATATAATTATTCAACTCATCACCTCAGTTGGATTAGTAAAAAAATAAAAACAGATGGTTTTGACTCCTTTCTACGACTCATACATCGTGTTTTTGTTAAAAAAAACAATGATGGAATCCGTGACAAATTGTATCTAAGTACGAACCATATCCATTTCCTCTCCCCAAGGCAATATAAAAATGTATATTGCTTTTGTTTTCGATTCGTCATCATTAATCGAATGGGTTGATTGAGTGACATCAGCGGAAACAAGTACAAAATACTTTTCTTAATAGCTATGTTATTCTTGATGATTGAATCATGGATCTTGACTTGACAGAACTAAAGGGTAAAGGGTTCTCAAAAATTTCTCTGTTCCTACATCAATGAATTTAGCTCCCCGATATTTTTCTTAAATCTTAAATGAAACTATGCACAATATCCTTTTTTGAACCCTGTATCAAAGTTTGTGACTTTTTAAGGGATTCTATAATTAGACAAATAAACTCAAAATATTGCTTGTATTTCTTCAAAATCATAGATTACAATATGATGTGGATAACATGAGAATGCATAACTTTTCCTTCTTGGGACTTTTCTTTAATACAGACTCCATTATCTACTCAATCAATTTGAATTATTTTATTTTTGTTAATAAAAGAAATGGATCCCAAGAAACAGAGGTTGGTTCGATTTTTAGGTGAGTAATCATTGACTTAATATATTGGGATTATGTCGATTCGATAAATGTTAATGCTATTTTTAAATGAAGCTTTCTTTTCATTTTTACTTTTTAAAAGTTTTTAAATTTAATTCGCAATTAATCAAAATCATTTTATCCACTAATCATATTTATGTAATTTTCATAAAGACCAAAAATAAGGCATTGCAAAATTTCTAAACTATTCTTCAAAAATTACTTATGAAGTTTTTTTTAAAGCTTATAGGAATTTTTTATTGACTTATTATTTATAGAAGCAATTTCAGTATTTAGATCAAAATCACGACCACATGATTTCTTGTGTTCAGGCTATTTTGTACGATCAAAGGAGTAAGAAAAAAAAATATAAATCTGCAATATGAAAAAAATTACACCGCCCCTGAATTTGTATACTGATTCTAAGTGATTTATAAGCGGATCTATGGAGTATTGTCATTTATTTCTAAGGTGTTCTAAATATATATGTAGGAAACATGAATGAATATTTATTTATTTGAACAAATACTGGAGACACACTCCATACCAACTTCCGGACTCATTGCTTCCAATCAAAAAGATATGATTTATTATTTTCATATATGAACATATAATAGTGTTTGCTTCTTGTTTTTCTGTTTCCTTGTAGAAAGTCCGCCATTAATAATATAAGAGAGAGAGAGAGAGGAAATGGTAAATAAACAAATAACATGGCGTCGTCTAGTTTTGAGCATTTTCAAACTAAAGGAACTTTATTCTAAAGCTGAGTTAATTTATAAGATAAAAAAGTTGTTAAATCCTACTCATCTTTTTTTTATTTTTTATAAGAGCTCTATCCACCTATGTTTGAATGTACTTACCCAGTCCCTCATCTTCTATTTCCATATACGTCCATTATATAAATACAATTTAAATTATGATAATTATTTGTCGACACCTACATCATATACGGCTATATGAATTCCAGATAGAGTACAACATAATATAATATGTACTATAATAGGTACAAACATACATATCTTTCTTCTTCGTTTCCCTCCTTGAAGAAGAGGCGGAATCTCTTTTCGACTCTACATACCTACATTTGTTATATATTATGTATGTAGATAAATACATATATGGTTAAAGTATGATTGAATAACAAATTTGCTTACTGATGGGTTACTGTAGAGTTTATTTATTATGTACATACCCTTAGTTACCTATGTTATTTTATGACGGACTCAGACTAGGACTTCCCTTCAAATAGCTAGTGCTTCAATAAATAACTAAAATGGTTATTGTTGTTCTAGAAAACAAAAACATGATGAAATCTGATGTTTAGTACGGACACAATAAACAATAGAAAACGCCCTCTATGTTTATGATATGGAAGGAAATGTGAACTGATTATAAATTTGTAAATAACTACCTACCTAGTTATATATATATATATATATATATATATATATATATATATATATATATATATATATATATATATATAATAGGGACTAGTGATGTATCAAGTATCTTATCAGTGCAGTTATTGTGGATGTCAATATTAATATTTGAAATCTGCAGATGCAAATATTTGTACATAAAATGTGGATATGAACCTGCAGATTTTCAAATGACAGACGTGAGGAACAAATACTTACCTATAATATACCTATAAAGTTATACTTTTATTCCTCAAAATGAAGAATCCCTCGTACAAGCACCGGAACAGGTCCACATTCTATGAAAAAAAACAATAACAATGAATAGTTGCGTGATGACAGTGTCATTAATATGTAACGTCATTTTTATAGCACTAATACATATATTCTTCACTTATGAATTAGTTTCACTACTCCCAGCCCCAGGAGCCCCTTACTATTCAACTGATGATCTTTAACTTTTATTGTATTATATAATGTCATTTTTCATTTAAGAACACATTCTGGGCTCCAATGATCATGAAAGCATCCCAATAAAAAATAAATAAAAAAATGACTCCTCGGTACATTTAAAGCCAAATTACACATTAGACAGCCCATCAAATTTGTAAGTAAGGGATTCAAAATAAAGTATAGACTCAAAATTGAAACTAATTGAACTGAATTTTGGGTTTTTTATGAAGTAAAAAAATGAACAGAAAATGAAACAAACATATATTTTTCTCGTTTACTTTTGTTTCGTTTAATATTTCGTCTATGTTTGTTCCTCACAGATGCAAATGCATATATTTCTTTATGTAATTGTGCGGATTGCGGACAAAAATACTGCTTATGCATACCTCTAAAATGTGGTTAATCCACAAATACAAATGCGTGAGTATTTGATACATCACTAAAACGTATATATGTATATAATAATTGATGTTGTATATTTTGGCTCCCTTTGAGAGATGCATTTCTACTCATTAACAATAATAATAATCAGAAATTAAATTTTAATTTCTTTGTACTTGCTACTACTATACATATATGTTAGTATAATAGATAGACCATGTCTATAGTTAGATGACGCTTCGATAAAATGATATCATCTGTTCGTGAATAAAGAAAAAAGAGCAAGGGTAACTATAGATAGCCTCATAGGTATATTATCCTAGTTTGTCTAGGCGTTGATATCTTAATTAAATCAAAACAGGGTTAGCAAAATAATATTTTTTATATACTTTATTAAAATGACGAAATCATCTCTTAGGTCAGGCCTAAGTATATCGAGATCCAGGCTTAAGTATGGAGGCTGTCAATCCTTCCCTTACCCAATCAGGCCCAGGCCGCATAATTGTAAATTAAAACTTTCTCTTCTAAAAAAAGATGACCCCTAAAGAAAAATCCTAGTCTGAGCATTGATTAGTTGAAATCAAATGATCTGAATCCGTAGACAATTCCCTTCTATGTATTAATTAATCATTGAAAGATAGTTGCATAGTTGGAAATAATTTGCACACTACTACCAACTGAATTTGGGCCTTCTACAATTTTGGGTCTTTTGTACATTCCATTGGTTTTCGTCTCTTTCATTAATGTGCCTTGGGGCAAAAAGGTTTGAGAAGTCTTTGCTTATGCAGATGCATTCTAATAATAAGATGTTCTTTCACACAGAATCTATTATAATCAAACGTCTTTAATTTTTATTTTGTGCTATTGGCACATGGATCTATTCATAATAATAGCCTTAATTCCTTTTAGAATACGGAGTCTGTACATTTCAATGTACAAACGTCGTGAATGCGTGGAACCGTTACATCTTTCTTGATACAGGTTGTAATTAGAGTAAAAACGAAAAAATGATTATACGTGTACATGTATATAGATCTCCTTCTATGTATAGTATGTATATATACAAACATACATATGTACATTTATATTTTATCAAGGCAAGAGTATTAAGAAATCCTATGAAATCTTCATTTTAAATTATAATTTGTTTAATAAAACGTTTTATAATACATATATACATATATGTATGTAATGAATAATATGTATTTCTTTCAAATTAATCCTCTCTTTGGACTTGGATTTCCAAAATAGGTAGACCCCTAATGGATCTCTCAGATATGTAGGTATGTATGTATATATTTTTCCCTAAGGGCCAACTTACTAATATATTTAAAGATGAACACTGCTTTTAAAGAAATAAAACAAATTATGTAGGTACCTATTTTTTATGTAAAGGTTTTTTTTTTCTTCAAATGTGTGACTCCTTACCTGAACCTGAGAGAGAAAAAAATGGAGGAGACAAGGGATGTGTATGTACAAGGCTAAGCCATTGAATTCATGCTTCTGACACAAGGGGTATCAAGTTCAAAGGATGCCCAATTGATGAAGCCACATTTGTTTTGGAATAATATGATTTAGTTATTTTGCATACCCGTGAGTGACATCTTACAGTGCAGTACAGTAATTGGTTCTCTTGATATATCAAACTATTCGAGACTGTCAGTGCTACGAACTAGCATGCATGGATTTTATTAAGAGGGCTATCAAATGAAAAATCGTACAATAGCGAAACCCGACTAAAGGGTCTATTACATATTTAACATCCTTTCTTCAGCTGAATTTATGGTTTAAATCCAATTATGCATAACTTCCAATGGAAGTCCCTTGGATTCCAATGGCGTCAATTCAGTCATGCATAAGTTTATGGCAAATAACAAACACGTAACTAAAACACACAAATAAGTTACCCATCAATTGCATTTATTAAAATGTTAAATGGTGTTCAAAGATTTGACGCCATTGTTTAACTCCTCCATGTCTCAATGATTCGACTCTTCTTTACAATAGAATAACATACGTAGATGATAAAGTCAATCCGTACGTAATTTCAACTGTTATTAGTCAAATTATGCGAGGAATGCAAATTGTTATGAGGGTAATTTGTCCATTTTGTTATGAGACATCTTTTGATCAATCTCTTGATATATGTATGTTGTATCTCTTTTAACTTCAACTTGTGAAGAATAACTTGAATATAATATAGTAGCAATAATTTATAATCTAAGTATGCAAGTATCTCATCACAAATTGCCAGTAGCATTTAAAAATAATTGCATAAATGCATCAAAGTCATAATAATAAATAATTTGAACAAAATATGTATGTGATGCGTTTTTGTAGGTATTTAATTGATGTGATTTGAATTCTTCAAATTTTCTTTAGACCCTTAGCACTTCATTCATCAATTTTTTTCTTTCATGAGGATACTTTATAAGCGTAGAAAATGTGTTTTTTTTTCATGTTACCTTATATAATACATAAGGTATTATGTTTCTTAATTACATCAGTGCATAGATGCGTATCTCATGTCTAATTATAATAAACATATAAAATTAAATATTCAGATTGTAAATATATATTTATATAATATCATCAAAGTGAAATCCAAATATTTTATTGCTCTCAATATAATAAATCAATCAGCTGGTTAACTGTATAACAATATAATTATTTCTATCTATTTTTACTCTCATATACAATTCCAATTATAATTGTTGTTTTAGAAATTTTATAGTCTTCTATTTTTCACCCGAGAATGATGAAAGATTTACTGCTTCTACAATAATCAAGGGAGTCCTTATTGTAAACCACATCCATCAAGCAGAATATATATATCAGAGACAGCACAAATGATGACTTTTTTGACTATTTTGTTAGTTCACAGAATCAATTAATTATATTTATGTATATGTATTATGGATCCATCTTCTCACTTTCTCTTCGATTCTTCAATACAAATTATGCACGCCAAGATGACGAAGATGGATACACCCAATACATACATACACACACACACACACATGTATTATTCAATATAATTACGTGTTACTTTCTTCAATGGTTGTTGTTCTATGACGTCATGAAGCTTACAAAATGAATTTTGTGAAATTCTATTACAATGTTATGGGAATTTATTTTTGGCCTCTTTGTTTAAATACGTACTTTATTGTTAGTGGATTGAATAACGATTTAAGTGAATTCTAAAGAATTATAATTTGGTACAAAGGAATATTTAGTCAGTTCCTAAAAATCCTTTCGTTTTCTTTATTCCATTTTTTGTTGTTCTGTAGTCAAATGAGGATTGAAAGAGTGAGAAGCAAACAAAAATTAGAAATTATATGTCTATGAAAGAAATTATTTTGAATAGAGTTAATATCTGACATACTAGATAATAAAATTTACGAACAAATGTGTCTGAAATAATTTTTTTTTTTTTATTTCCAAGAAATATGTTTCAAATTTTTTTTACATATTCCAATCAAAGTTTGGTTCTTAACGGAGTCACCAAATACATGAAATTATAACAATTTCTGCACATTTACACAGTGTCAATGGTATAAGATTAACAAATGGGGGGATGGGGCTCCAAACTATCTAATATTTCATTTTTTTTTTGTGGGGGACCCCTGATTAATCGGGGCCCGAATTTTTACCAATCTCTTGTACGGGTTTTGATGTCTTAGAGATACAATTTAATAATAATTAATAATTATTTGAGGTATTTTTGTAGAATATTGAAAGAAACAGAACTCTAAATCATAGATTGATAAATTTGAGGGCTTCACATCAAGACATCGATCTTTGCGCAATATGGAATGACTACCTTGATCCTTGATAGATGCAAGAAGTATAGTTGAATTTGTTGTGTACAGGGGAGTAGGAATGGACTATGAACCACAAACTATCATGCAAATCCCTTTCTTCAATTCAAAACAAGAATTGTTCAGATATACAGAATGTAAACTTTGAATCTTTCTACAAACAAAACATTACCAGATAAAATTGAGGAAAATTGTCTGCACTTCTTCTACGAATGCCCAAGGATCCTTAACGTCAAAAAATTCTTGAGAATTGAGCCAAAGGGGAGTATAGAGTAGAAATTGATTAATACCATTCGACGTAAGAAGAAGAGCCTTCGTATGGACTTTGAAGCATGTTTTGGGATAAAAAAAAGTCTCAGTCCATTATATTTGTAATATACATTTTATATTTAATGTCATGAGTCTATTAATTAGTTTGTATTCATAGCTCGATATTAAATATTTTATTTCCATAAGCTATTTATGAAATAGTGTTAAAAGATGACGTCCAATGGAGTTTATAGCAATGATGATGATGCTTTTTATGACGAGTAAAATTTGTGGAAAAGTATTTATATTCTGTCAATTGCTCGCCTTTGATTCCCCTATTTGAATACTCAAAGACGGAACCATTTGAAAGAGAGACAGTTGTTTATTCCTTCGTCACAACCATTCATCACAACGTATTTTTACAAACTTCTCTAAAAAAAAAAGTAGGGATAAAAGCGTTTTATTAGAGGTTTTTGAGGTTCTTTTGTAGGAATATTGCCCTAGTTTTTTTTATATTATATATGTTACATATATATATAATATAATATCTCTGACAAACAAAGCAATATAATTTATTTTGAAAAATAAAAATGAAATTAGCAAAATGTTTTGTGTTCCTTTTTTTTGAAAAGTTATATAATTTATCAACGTATGTAACTACATACGTACATACATCTTATCAGAATTAAATAATAATACGTTCATTATGCATATATAGTATAACATAATGAATTTGAGCAAATAGTAAAATATCATAGGAATATGACGTATTTGAATGTATGCATGTCTAAGCAATAAATGTAAATACATATGTAGTGTAAATAACCACCGTCGAAAGATTTGAATACATCATGAACTAACGAATGAGCAAAAGGCACATGCAATTAGGTGAACTCTTAACCTCGAATTTATATACTTATAACATGTGTTTTTTTTTTAAATAATAATCAAGTTTTAGATGACAAAATGTTCTGATATGATTATTATTGTTCAATTAGATGACTTTTTTTTTAAATATTCAAAGACATATCCTTTATGTGATTTAATGTTCTTTATAGGGAAATATATACTTGATTGCTAAGTTGATGTTAGTATTATTGCTATTATTTTTGAAGGTCTTTTCCATTAAATAATAAATCAAGACATGATAATGACCCACAACTTCCCTTCAAAGAGAATCATATATATGTATGTACATACACTGCTGAAAGAGTTTACAAGAGTTGCACAAATGTGACGTGAGATTGAACACGGATATTTAATCTCTAATAGTTATTTAATCTTAGTGATCACCATAAAAGAAGTTGACTCCAAAACATCCCCGTGTGTGGTTATCGATGTCGTAAAATCCTGACTGTAAATCATGTATGTATGTAGATATGTACAACTTTTTAGCCCTAACACTATGGAATCCATTGATTTTTACAAATATACGTCTGTACAATAATATATATATATAATCAGTGAGCATTGACTTCCACATAAGAGACTGAATAACTTTGAAAACATCCTTGATTTTTACCTATAAATTGATTTGGAAACGCTTCTTCACTTTCAATGGAAGTTCACATTTAACATCTATACATATTTGTATGTTATAGTTATAGAAATGGCAGTTATTATTTATGAATATGAGGAATAATTTGACCTTAATTCATTCGAAATTATATATTCCTTATGTTGCATTTAGATATGAAGGTATTTGATGTTTCGCAAAAAAAATAAAAACACAAAAATATCTTTACATACATACACAAAGTGAAATTGAACATGTGAATTTGAAATTAACTTAAATCTATGTACACATTGTAATTTTATTCAAAAGGATGGTTTAGTCTGTATTTTTTTATACATAGTTTTTTTTAGAGGTTAGACCTTGTGTATTTTTGGGAGAAATTCGATTCTTTGTTTTATTATTATTAAATATGTATGTAGTTTCTTAATATAATAATCCTTGGATGTAATTAATTGATTAAAACGTACATACATAGGTGGATAAGCAACATGTATCATGTATGTATATTGTGATGAATTATGCTTCGTTTAATAAATGAATGTCAGAAACCTACATGGGTTAAGAACACATTATTCTGACCTAGAGATAGTTTCTGTATCAGAGGATAGGATATACATACATACTTGAGCTAAGGGAGCCACATATGAACATGACATCCAAGAATCAAGAGTTCAAGGAAAAAGCAATTTACTTTACATATACATACATACATATGTATATTGTTTACAGAAAGGAAATCATAAAAATATATAATATGGCAGCACTTATAAATTATGTGTACGTTCAATGTAGATTCAACGATGTACTTACAAAAATAAATAAGCAAATTTTTACTTTTGTGTGACTCACGTGATATTTATACCACTGAGTAAATGTCTATTATTTTCTATACATGATATTTGCTTATTTATGTGGAATTTAAAGGAACTTTAAAGGGCCGGCAAATTAATGAGAATTGAGTGGGGCTTTAGTCCTAGTCATGAGTACATACAAGTCCACAAGGCTTATAGTATTGATAAAATACTATAATATAAAAAGATAAATGGCGTTTAAAGTAGAGTAATTTGAAATAAAATAAAGTACAATGATATCTTTAAAACATCAACAAATCCCATTTCTGTCAACTGTCGATTTTCTGTTTATCTTGTCCCATAAAAGTGTTTTGAAGGTTGATTGGCTCAACTCTTATCAGTTGTTGTCAATAGTATGGAGTTGGGAAGAATTGCCTGACTACCAACTAATTTTGGGTATTTTCTCTTTCTTTCTGTTTGAGCAAAAAGTTGAGAGTTTCAACGGTCCCTGCTTTGTGAAACCTAGCGTCTTTTTTATGTCCGAGTCGTGTCTGAAGGCAAAGTTTAATGAGACTCATGTGTGACTCAAGTATTTAGCTCTGACAAATGAAATCATAACTTTTTTCATCTTGTTTACCTATCGATCATGAAGGATAATTAATAATTATTAATACAACTGGAAAAGTATTTTTCAAATAAAGTCATCCATCTTTTAGGGAAAGCCATGATTATTTGTCATTGAGAGATGATGTATTTGTAAATCTTCCATGATTATATCAAAATACTTATGGTAAAAGATATTAATAATTTATTAAATTACTAATTTATGTGATTGTTTTGAGTCATTCAAGGAGAATAACTTTTCATTTGAATGATGTAGGTAGCACTTACCTTATAGCTATGATTTTAAAACAGCAACAGCACTATTGCTTCAAACTATATTATGTCCATAGTTTGAAGCAAACTCCTTAAATGCACTATTTTTAAGTAACTAAAGTCATTTTAAATTCCATTTGTTTTATACGTCATGTAGGTAAGTGATCGGGTAAATTGTGTGCAATTTATATTTCATTTAGAGAAATCAATGCTAAGAAAGTTAAGAAATTATTTTACCCTAGCAGTCATCACATACATAGGTAGGCTAGACATACATGTATTATAACATAATCTCTTTGGATGAATACATAGGTGCCTACTTACAAGAGTAGGTATAACCTGCTCTTGTCAAAAGGGGAGACAGTTTTGAGGGTCAGAGGAGACTTTTGAAATTAAACTCATATATGAAAATATCACTGACCAAATATTTCCCTAGTTGGCTAGACATACTACATATTATTATGACTGAGCTTGAATCCGTTTAAACTCACATTTGTACGTGTTACTTTTTTTTATATTCTTCGTACTATGAAACGAACTCATTTAGTATGTACTCATTTAGCTAGTTTTTTATTTTTACACTCTTCACTTTCCCAAGTTTAATTAGAAGTTATAAATATATATATAAATAAACGTTTTTCTCAACTCTGTACCAAATATGAACACGTTGTTGAATATATTAGACAATCTAAGGCAAATAACATATTTACACATGAGAGCTAAAAGACTTTATTTATTGGTGCTTCACATTTCCCAATGGGTATCATATTCAACTTATTCTCTCTTATAATTTTGACAAGGTATTAATAGTAACTATTAATATAGCATTTCATAAATGTCAACTTGATTCAACTAACTATAAGTTTTTTGTTTGGATCTAAATAAATTTGAACCATTGTTGCAGTAACAATGATATGACTGATATGTTATTGTCAAATATACATATAAATATGTATGTAGGTATAAGGCAGATGTTTAAGGTCAGAGTGGAACAAAATCCTGGTTTTTTCGAGTTATATGTTCATAAAAAGGTACATTTAATATAACTTGGATAAGTCTAGATCTTTATTTATAGAGTGTTTTCACTCTACACCATCCTTCTGGAAGTCGGTCATCTTGGTGGAGGCATAAAAAACCAAATTTTATAAGAATAAAAACTCTTCTTGATCGAGGAGAAATTATATTTCCGTGTATTTAGATCTCATACAAACATTCGGACCTTTGCCGTCTACAAAAATATATAAGTATCTTCAGTAAAATGTTTAATTCAGCAAAAGGGCATTATTTCATAACCAAACCAAGAATCTTAAAAAACTAATTATAAATTTGATTTTATTCAAATACCTCTGTTTGTCTTTGGCATCACATACTTACTGTATACAACAGTTTTATTTAGTTTATTCTTTTAGTTTTCAAGCCATTGGATACAGTTTTTCTTATGATTTTAGTTATTTAATAACTATGCAATGTATCAACATGGTGCGGCTTTTGGTAAAGAATTCAATCTTTAACGTCAATAAAGACAATTTAGTTAAATGTAAAATCAATTTCAGTGAATAATTCATTTAACAAACTTTATGTTCTCGAAATATGAATCGTTTATACCTTCAAGGCTATTAATTTTTTGCTTGATATGTATTTTTGTATTTAAAAAAAAAAAAGAATTCGGGTTGATGGAACGTGTTGTATTTATGAACCTATTTCAAATATACTGTCTGTTGTTTTTATGAAATGTATTAACGAATATTAATATAGGTACCGGAGAAGGAATGACCATTTCATTTATTTTTAATTACTGGAAATAATTAGAAATGTAATTTAGATTATAATATCTTTGAAACTACCTAATAATATATATATATATACGTATTTTAAACATACATATGTATGTATATTTTCTTTGGATAGTAAGCCTGACTGAGCTAATTTGAAGAAAAAGAAAAACAATCCTTCTCAAATACCAACTTCCTCATAAATACATACATATAATAAGAAGAAAGAAACGAAATAACAAGGATCCTTAATCCTAGAAATAGATAAATCTTTTCCTCTCTAAAGTTAAAGAATTTTGAAAATTTTAATGACACGAGGAAGATAAGAAAAAGATATGTTGTCCTTTTGTTACTTATCCCATCTACCTATTGCTAAAATTCTTCTCTCACATATACTGACAAAAATATAATGAAATGAAGTGCATTTGACAATTTTTTCATAATTTTTATACCATTTATAATGGCAAAATAGGGAGTTTATTGCATAATTATACAGATAATTAATAGTCTACCATTTTCGATATACCTATATATGTATACGTAATTGAAATGTGCCCCTCAAGTTATATTTTTTAAATAATAAAATACCATTTTCAATAAGCCTATATTTCAGAAATAATGAATTCTCCGTCCTTCCCCCATTCATCAGAAGCCTATCCCAGTATTTTCATCATCCTAGAGGTGACATTCCATTCAAATTTATTATTATTATTATTATTATTAGAAAAACCCTCAGGACTTTTTGTTATCCATAGTTCATTATTATTGATCCTTATTTCTTGGATATTTTGAGATATGGGTCTTAGACTTGGTCGTTGTTTTGTTTTATGACTTGAGAAATAATATAAATTATAGATGTATATAAATATATATATGTTTAAAGTGAGTCTGGGGGAAATTGGGGGACACAACCGAAGATATTATTGATCCAGGTAATAATATTAAAATTAAAGACAATTAAAGCTAGTTATGGATACAATTACATTGAAATTGTGCTTATTGCATAAAAATGAGTCAATATTTGCATGTATTTATAAAAAATACAAATGAAATTTGGTTTGTTAAGAAAACTTATTTCGTGATTTCAAAATATGAAACTGCAAAACAAATTACGGGTCAGATCCACAAAAATTTGAACCTCCACAATTCAATTGAATTTGTAAAAGTGTTATTATTTTGATGATTATTTTTTGAAAATATGTTTTACAAAAATTCTATGGCCACTTAATATAATTGTATAGCCGCAACATAACAAATTTCAGCTTAATTGAACAATATTAAGAGGCTCCAAAAAATAATTATTATTTTTTGCAGCTATTTTTTTTAAGTAGTATATTTTATAAAAACAACTCAAATAAATTAAAATATGATGCATTTCATATGCATTTAAAAGATGTTCAAATGCTTTATTTTATATATACATATACAGGGTGTCCATAAAGTCCGTGTGCACTTTAGAAAATTTATAACTTTATTTGTGCTTGTGATAGAAAGGATCTGTAAACAGGATTTAAAAGTGACATATACCTGTTTTTATTATAGCTATTGAATAATTCTTCATTACAGAATTTATAAGTAAAACTATCGTTTTTTATTTTTCACAATTAATTTAATTAATTTGAATCCCATGGCTTCAATTGAAGAAAAAGTAAACTGCGTCCTTTGGTTAGCTGAACTGAAATCTACTGTTGCTGTACAAAGAAGGTTTAGAATTGAATACACTAAAGAACCGCCTCATAGGAACACCATTGCTAAATGGATGAAAAAATTTAAAGAGACAGGTTCTGTTCATGATAAACCACGATCAGGAAGACCGTGTGTCAGTGACGAAACTGTTGCATCCATAGAAAATTCCTTTAAAGCAAGTCCAAGAAAGTCTGTAAGACGAGCATCATTAGAGCTCGGGGTCCCAAAGTCTAGTGTGCATAAGATTCTGCGAGTAAAACTTCACATGAAAGCGTACAAAATCCAATTACATCAAAAGTTGTTAGAAGAGGATTATTATACACGACTAACTTTCTGCCATCAGTTCAATGAAAAACTTTGCAATGATGATGCATTTTTACCTAGTTTATTGTTTTCTGATGAAGCAACGTTTCACATTAGTGACTAAAATAGCTAATGGGATTTCAGGTATTACTATAAATCAATTGACAAATGTTTTTCGTGAAATGCAAAATCGTATTACTCTTTGTATTTCTAATGATGGTGGACATGTGGAAACTTAAATAAAATTTCAATAAAACATTACAAAATATCAATTTATTTCTTTTAAATCCTGTTTACAGATCCTTTCTATCACAAGCACAAGTAAAGTTATAAATTTTCTAAAGTGCACACGGACTTTATGGACACCCTGTATATAATTTAAAGTAGAAGAGTTAAATAATCATTATATTTTAGCTTTTGTTTTTGTTTTTTGATAAATCGATGATGAAATTATTTGCATTTTTACACTACAAAATTCAAATTAATCAAATATTGAATAAATTGTGAATGTTCATGATATCTATTATTACATTGTGGAATCTCTTCTAAATGTTTTCCCTATGAGATTGATACTTTGCATGTTTTTACAACACCTAAAAACAACTACTGATATGCAGCTAACCACAAAATGAAAAACGAGCTACTCTAAAACACATGCGTGCTTGGGTAGCTAAGTTTATAAATATTTTTTGGACCTTCACAATAATATCAATTATTACACAAATGTGGAGAAAAAAAATGTTGGACTTCCTGACCCTAGCCATACATTAATGGATTTAGGGGGTTTTAGGTCATACATATGAATATTAAGAGATGTAATTTGATCCCTTGCTCATGTAGAACTAACTATCTGTTCCACATAAGTTCTGAGTTAAAAGAATAGAAACGGATGTTATAAACCTTTTCATATTGAAGCACATACAAATTATATGTATAATTGAAGTCTAAAGGTATTTCTTTTAAAGCTCAATTTGTTTCTCATTTGTGTTTCCACCATTTTTTTAAAAGAAAAAAACAAAAACAATCAGACTTGGTAAATAATCCCTCTAGGAAGTGTTGGAAAAAGGAATCATAATATGAGAATTAGTTTCGTGCTTCAACGATTATCATATTTGAAGATTGCATGAGGTAAAGCATTATTAATAAATATGTTTTCTTTAATTAAATTAATCATTCATATACTATGTATACTTATCCCTCCCTCTACTTCTTCTCTTAATACACTCTCAATTGCTTGAAATGAATTTTGTCTGAGTCCTTTACTGAGGTACTTTAGGAGTCGAAACAAATAGACAAACAAAATTTCATTTATGTATTGGGTAAAAGAAGGTCGTTCTTTCTTTCCATTGCTCTATTTATAAGTTTTTCTTCCTCCAAAATAACAAAGGAGCAATTAAGAATGCTATAATTAATATTTTTAAAAAAAGAAGTAATTATAAATATTTAAGCAGAAATTTATCACCACTACAAATAGAATGTCCTTACCAAGGAACAACAACGACAAAACATATGACGACATTCTCATGGCTTTATCTTCATATCATCTTGTTCTATAAGAAAAGTAAAAAAAAGAAACATTTATCAAATCAAATGTAACTACAAATTTTTGAAATATTTTAAGTATCATCAATATATATATTTTTTGGTTAACCGCTATAAAGTCAAATATAGTTATTAACGATATGAAGCTGTCAGTCAAGCAGGCAAGCTTCAATTCTCATGTCTTTATTGCTAATAAAATATTAGAACAAGTGTCTGGATTTGATGTAGCCTAAAGAGCCACAGAGAAGCGATATTCCGAGACACTCCTGCACAAAGACTTTCATCAAATCCATAATATTGTCGTCGACTTACAGCGCCGGACTTACAAACAAGAGTAAATGCAACGACGAGTCTCCTTAATGAGACATATCGATACTTTAGGTATTATAATCATGTCTTCCGCCTAGTGTGGCATCTAATCGACTTCGTCCATAATGCAAGCCGCATTACTTAGTTATGTAATTAATACATTAAAAAATTGTTTTGTTATGAAAATTTGAATTATAAGGATAGGAAATTAATAAAATTAAACAGTAAACATATTTCTATAAGTAATGTGTAGTCAACTATGTAATAGCAAAAAACTTGGTTGGATACATACTATAATATTTTTTTGAACGAACGGTTGTGTATTTATGGATAATATTTGGGGGAAAAGTAATGATCATTTTTTTTCTCTGAAATTCAACACTTAAATAATTATTTTAAAATTCATACTGAACACATTTTTATACTTTGTAAAAGGAACTGATATATGTACATATACATGTGACACTTAAAATTATAATAGTTAATTTTTCTAGCCATTGCTTCAATTAAATTCCCATTTCTAAGGAGAATATTTATACATATTATATGTAGCATTTGCAAATATTTTTTTTAAATATATATAATTTTTCGTTAAAGCAAGGTGAAATAAAGGTAATAATTTGATACTATCTAATTCTATAGTTATGAATGTATGTATGTATGTACATAATGTACATACTTAAAACATTCACAATAAAAAATGTAATATGTTTTGTACATACCTTTATAAATGTAAGGCTGTATATATTGAAATACATATGTATCTATATATATTGTTCTAAAATTCGTATTGTATTTCGCTTCCTGTTCCGTTATTCCGTCTTATGAAATGATGTAGATCTTAATTTTTTGTTTCTTTTTGCTACATAGACTAATAATAATAATAATAATAAATCCGTAAAAAGTAAGATAAAAAAATGGAACTTTATGCTCTTTCATTCCCTCAGTTGGAGATGAAACGTTCAATAAATCAATTACAAAATGGAATCAAATGTTAAATTAGGCATAGCTTTGATAGTACTACAATGTACATCTAATCAGCTCCAATTAAAATACTTTGCCAAAATGATTATCATGGTTTTCCTTCTTTTTTCTTTAAATGAATGAATGGGCAAAATATGGGAAGAAAGATTTTAAAAAATAAGTCATTCTGAGGAGCAAACAGCAGGTATCATATTATGAGGATGATATTTCATACAAACAAGGAGTAGGTACTCAGTGAGACATGTTCTATTCATCCAGTATTAAGTAAGAATTCAATGCTTTGGAAAGAGGATTTACGTATGGATGTCTATCTATCCTATTATGAAACTCATTCTTTAGTCGTGAATATATTAACATATTTTATAAATAGATTCTCAATACTATATATATATATATATATTTATACAAGGATCTCCTTCGTTCAAAGAATGATACTAAAATAAAGGAATGAATATTATAGAAACGAAGTAATTGCGGTAATTGTGTGGAGATTCGTTTACAAACCACACACACAAACCCCTAGAAGTTGGTTTTATATACCGATAGCTAGGATAATAAATGAATCAGCCAGAATATGCATTCATCTAACAAAAGTACCTATGGAAATGTCAAATAGTAGTATGTAAAAAATGTGTAGTTACATTCAGTTGAAGAGTGCTGTAACATACCTATTCAGGAAGAGTACGAAGTAAGAAAATATCATGAACTCTCTTGACTTTGCCTTCAGGAAAATATCTGTCTTTTTAAACAATAATGGAATAATACATAATTAAATTGGAGCATCCATCCACTTATGTAAATTATTATTTTCTTTCTATGAAAGAAATAATTGTTTTTAGCCCAGAGTCTTCATTTGAGGAGATTTTTACAACATACTACGATATAGCCTACAAAGTCAAAGGAGAAAAACATAATAAAAATGATGAGATAAATTATATAAAAGTACAAAAAAGGTCTATTAAACTCCAACAGTGATACAATTATAACCATTTATTTTCTAGGTTTTTAACAAGGGTCGTAAAAAACTATCTACTCAGCTAAGAATAATAACATAATAATAAATATAATATCGTTGAATAATTTCTCCTCTCTTCCTCTTCAGAAAAGTCAAAAAGTACAAGTAGATGGCGCTTTTCCTTCCCTCAACCATAATGATGACGTAAGGACTCAGCAACAAGTAAATTATATAATACAGGTGTCGACCCGGGAAAATTGATCCCCTCTATGTATATATAAATTTATTTTATGATAGGAAAAAGAATACAAATCCATAATAAAAGAAAAAAAAGAGAGCGTGTATGAGCGCTCTCCTTCTAAGGACGCCGGCTGGCTCTACTCGATCTTAAAAACAAATTTGTATATTAAGTTCAGTGTATATTCGAGTGCTGAGGTGGACTGTTATGTGAAGATATAAATAAAATTAAAGTTTGTGATTTCTTTGTATACATACAAATACTGTATAAATTGTTTCTAACAAGGGTACGTTCGTAAATATATAATATATCAAAAAACAAATATGGGTGGACATTTAGGAAAGGAGCCTCTGTCCAATTTAGTTAACTTGGGAACGTATCATTGTGCCATGATTGGCTTGGACTCAAGTGGTAAAACGACGGTTTTGTATCGCCTCAAGTTCGATCAGTATATGAACACAGCTCCTACCATTGGATTCAACTGTGAAAAGGTAGGGTTGAAAAACAAAATAATAAAGCAAGCAATGCATTTGTTTGAGGATTTGAGCCATTATTATTTAATTCCTTGATATTGTTATGTTCCAGGTTCGAACTGGAGGAGTGAATTTCCTTGTTTGGGACGTTGGTGGCCAAGATAAACTTCGCCCTCTTTGGCGTAGTTATACCCGTTGTACTGACGGCATCATATTTGTCATTGATTCCTGTAAAGTGGATCGCCTGGAAGAAGCTAAACTCGAACTCCTCAAAATATGTAAAAGTAACAAAAACGTTCCTCTTCTCATTCTCGCAAATAAGCAGGACCTCCCTGAGGCCTGCAGCACATCCAAACTCGAATCATCGCTGGGACTAAAAGAATTAGGAGTCAACACTCCTTGGCATATACAAGCAACTTGTGCAGTGACAGGGGAAGGACTCGAGGAAGGAATGGAAAAATTGCACCGAATGATCGGAGTGAAGCGAAAGAAAAATATTAAAGTCTCAAGGAAAGTTCAACGTTCCCATAGTTATCATCATTGAGTGAGTGTAGAACTTGGAAGAGGGGAGAGGGGGGAAGTGCAATCTCCTCTTCGAAACAGAACCTCATCATTACTACTACTACTTCAAAAAAAAAAATAAGACAACTTATCCCTGTGATACTTTATTTTATAGACAAAATGATCGATCTTCCTCTCATTTTTCTGAAAAGAAAGGACGAAAAATGGTGTGAATTTTTTTACAGACTTTTATATCCTTCGTTTCAATTTATTATTATGTGGTGATACCAAAATTATTATTATTTTATATTACTCTTATTGCCTACCCTTCCTCACTCAAAAAAAAAAAAATTCTTATATTCCCTATTTTCAAAATAATAAGAGAAAAAAATAAGTTAGAATTCCTACAGAGTTAGACTTCATTTAATTTTTTGATTTTTTGTCTTGGAGAAAATTAAAATTGAAAGTCAGAAATTATTTATAATACATATTAATATATATCCTCCTCATATTTATACCATTTACTATTATTCTTTTTGATACTATTTTTTGTGTTCTCCCAAACTAGTGAATTTATTACTACCTTTATACAAAAAATAAAGAATTATCTTAGAACATTACTTACTTTTGTACTGATTGTAATGTCTTGTTGTATCACTATAATAATATGTATTTTTATACACCTTAAATCCAACATGTATTGACACGCACTGTGCTTCTTTTTTTTAAATTATATATTTATATCTAGATAGATAGATAGCCTTTCCTGTTTCATCCGAGCGGATCAAATTCATGATTTTATATGTATATACATTCATATATGTACCTAATGATAAGTGATAGACAAATTGTGATTCCGTCTTATTTTTTCCATGTGCTCTTCCTTTGTCTGGAGGGGAACAAAATAATAACAACGGTTCAGTCATGGAACGTTGTTCATTGCATTTCAATTGGCCAAAAGAGAAAAGACAGTCCTGCAACATCAGATCATTGTTACAGTTTTGAAAAATAGAAATACTGTGTAAATCACTAAAAAAATGTATTTAAAAAAAAAAAGATATAACTCACTCGTTTCAAGGACACAGGTTCCCGTGAAGAATCCTTCAACATGAGGGATTGATGACGTACATTTTAAAATATATCCTCTCATATTAATATGATGATTCCTTTGAAATTATTTTTTTATGAGTCCCCCCCCCCCACTTGTTTTCTTTCTAAATCCATTTCACTATGCAATATAAACCAACAGTCATCTTTTACAATATGTACATTTATGCATAAATATGAACATCTCCGTGACCTCTTTTTTCTTCGAATCTACTAAAATGTCAATTTTTTGAAGAGGGTGCACCTTGTTGTTCCTTTTGGAAGCTTGTGCGTTGTTGAAGTGGAGAAAATTGTGATGGTTGGTAGTTTGTACATACGTTAATCTATAGATAATTTTTTTTTCTCTCCCTCTAGGAGTATCAGTATACTATAGTGTGTAGTTCTCTACCTGGATTTTTTTTTATACATATATTTTTTCAACCATTTTCTTTCTGGTTTCAATCCCTCCCTTTTTTGTTTAACGAGGACTCCATGAAGGAACTTACCTTCATGAATCATGTCTCTTCTTCTCTTGTAATTTAAGGTACAGATATACTGTATAGTTTCTCCCAACTGCTACTTGTTCCCTTAAACAACAGTCGTCTATCATATCATATATCGAGGGTTGGTTCCCATTAAACACCTTTGTTAGTTAGCTTTACTATAGAAGGTACAACCATTGAAATTTTCTACTCTCTAGCTGGCTGTTGCTTCTCTCCTCCACCTTCCTCCCTTACCATGACCTCTTATTATAGCCATTATCCCCCCCCCTAACTTCTTTTTGTTAAATGAAAAAAATAATATATATATATATATATATATAGGTATATTAGTATTTTTAAAGTAATGTTTGAGCTTTTAAGGCCAAAGCCTCTTCCATTATTTAATATATTAGTATTTTTGTACATGACTCTTCCTATTATCATATAGTATAATAATAAGCCTTTAGGACTTGTAAAGTTTCTTCAATTATGAGAAATGCATACGTCATAAGTCACGTGATAAACAATTATTTTTTCTGTCTGTATTCCTAGATTTGTGTCATACTTTATAGCAAGGATTTTCTATTTATGTACTATAATTTTTAAAAGTAATTAATCATGATTCCATTTTTTATTAAAAAAAAAAAGAAAAAGAAAAAGTATTTATCTCATCATTGTAGATAAGAGAGTGATTTTTTGACAGATGATTTATTGTTATGGTTGTGTTATTTACTCTAGGCTCTGTCCGTAAACAGATCAAGATTTATAAATGTATGTTTGTTCATGTACATACTATCAAGACAGCAGCTTTAAAATAATGGATGTAATATTTATACTCATAGTATAGCGAAGAGTTTTTCTTTTTTTTTTAAAAAAAAGAAACAACACTAAAAACAAGAGATAATAATTAAATATTGCCACAAGGAAATATTTTTTAAAGTACATATTTTATACAGATTATATAATATCAAATAGTTTTTAGAGAAAACCATGGAGGGGTAAATACATTAATTGGAGTGAAGTGAAACTGAATAAGCGAATGGTATTCTAAAAAAATTGAAATATATATATATATAGATAGATTTTTTGTTCAAGATCATTATCAGGGTAATTAACTCTCTAGACTCTAGTGGGAGACGCAACCCCATCCTGTGCCGAGGTTGATTTAAAAAATAAATGGAGTCATTCTTATAAATAAAGTCGTCCTCCAATACAAAATATATCTAATGGGATTTATTTTGAAGAGTCATATCGGAGTAAATCTTGATCCAACGAACAATATATGTTTAGATCGAGTTTCATATCCTTCATCCTTCTTGTTTTTCATGCCTGTCGTCCAATATCAATAACATCTAATTGGAAATATATTTCCGAAGAGTAAAGAAATCAACTCTGGGATCTTATGATCAAATAGTTTACTCAGCTTTTTACTCTGTTGTTGCCCCTGAAGAGAGAATGATTATGTTATTATATGTATAGTAATAATAATAATTGTACATCTCCCAAAAAGAACAATGGTATAGAATACTAACGTCTCCCTATAATATTGATCTTCATGGTTTCTCCAACTGCTTCCACATATGTACATAGTACATATTATTATTATTTATACATATATCATCTGCCTGCAGTTCCTCACAATTTGTGACATGGTGTGTGTTCCTGCTCCACGCATCCTTATTATTCCCTTTTTGGATCCATGAGTCATATCCATACATGAAGAAATCGATAGACGATATATAAATACACAGTCATACACGGGGTTACTTATTTATAACTAAGGTACCAGGAGTCTGAGGTCTCACGCAATTGTATTTTTTAAAACATTGCAAAATACTCGTTCTCACCCATCCCCGTCATTCAGGCTTATATACAAATCATAGTCACATGTCGTTTAATGTTTTATCTGAATTCTCAAGTCAATAAATATTTTTTTAGGATTACATTTAGGTTAAATAGCTATTTTAATTTCCAACACTTTACATAAACATTGTATTAAACAACAAAGTATTGGACCCATTTTGTTTGAGTGCAATTTATTTGGGTCTTAAACTACTTATTTGCCCTACTATTCTGTATTAGTCGGAATTTTAGAGCCGGGTTGAATAACGTATTATAATTGATGACGTAATAACAATAATGATTTTCTGTCGTAAGTAAGTATAAAAATCTAACCCTAAAATAATTGCAAAACTTGTGATCCCAGTATGCTAACAAAAGGATAAATTAATATCCTTCAATGATTAAGCTGGTGACCTAATTTTGATAAAAGGGAATACATGGTCCAATAAAAGTCGATTTTAGGGAGGGAAGAGGGTAATATTTTGAAATTAATACATTTTTTATTCTATATAAAAAAAACATATAAGATATATTGAGTTTAATGATAATTTGAGTCTTACTTCATTTGAATTAAAAAACATTTTCAGTGATTTATAAAAGACGGTTATTTTTGGGATTTTTCATTCATTTTGCTATTATTAATTATTAATATTATTAATTAACATGTTGTTGATGAATGAATGTGCTTACTCCTGGAATGTTTTATTTAAGGGATTAATAATTCAAGTGTCTTTTTATACATACCAGCCTTCTTCTCCTTAATGTATGTACATACATAAATAAATATCTACAAACTATCTAGAACAACAACAACCAGAAAGGAAAACATAATTAGCTCTTCATTGTATCTAAATATACGTACATTAGGTACGAACAATATATTTATAATGGGTACATCTGACATGTATGAGAAAATGGGGGATCTCAGAGTTTCTTTTCCCACTTTCTCCCCTCTCCACCCTCCTCCCTTTCACACGGTTTTGAATTTCTGAGATGGCAAATGTGAGATAGCGATCCGATTATCTGTATTATTTATCCCTATATGTACAGTAGAGCGTTTTCACTGACGTCACAGATTGCATCATATATAAGCGACGCCATGTTGTAGTCGATATTTTTTTATTAAAAAAATGTGTTAAATTTCCCCAAAAATCTTAAAGAAACTTAATTAAATGGCTTTAGAAATAAAAAAAACAAACTCCCAACATAACTGAGTGTTTAGAATACGTAACTTGATGCCCAAAAGGAACAAATAAATATAAATAAAAGCAAATTAATAGGTACAGAAAATCCTTCTGAAATATCTAATTTTGCTCCGGATCCATTAGGGACTAGCAAAGTAGGATAATTGGAGGAAAATATATGTTCCTGGCAAAAGTAACAGTCCATTCATTGACTCCACGACCTATTTTAAATATATATAAATATTATATGTAATAACCTATTTTTAATATCCATATTTTAGGATCTGGAATATTATAAAAGGAAATGTAATGGACGGTAAAAGCTTAAGCCCTTATATTTGTCGATCGGATTGTGACTTTCAAATTCAAAACAAAGGGCTTTTCTTCTTATAAAATTTGGTTCTGTATGTCTCTTCCACGATGACGACCCAATATGAAGTAAAAGGTCTAGAAGAGTGTTCATGATACATGTCAACCTCATAATTTGTAAATTAGCATAATGTAAGTAGTAACAATACCTTATGCTACAAATATTATCGATCACTATTCGTCATACTGTTATGCAAGGTGGGTAAGAAGTGTGAATCCATAATGAAGGTTGACTTGGCATCCACATACATACGTACATATTTAGGTACGTGTAGCTGATATAGGTATTTTAATCCTTCGGATCGAATTAATAATCCTAATTATCCTTCTTCTTTTTTTTCTCTCTATCACCTTTCCCCTTTTTTTTTTTAATTTATTAAAAAAAAAACTAGGAAGAATCCGAAGTCGTTGAATTATTTTGTATATTAATCCCTTAATTGGAGTTTGTTGAAGGGTGGAGACGAGATACGGATAGATGGATGGATAGATGATGGTATAAAGATGATGAAGGGCTCAATGTTTTCGGTAAAAATCCATAGGGAATAACATTAAGAAGGAGAAAAAATGACATGTCATGGGAATTTCATTTTCTTCATAAGTACACTTTTGCTGTGTATTCATCCTTTTCTTTGTAAAGGAGCTGTTCTAACTCTTCTTTGTATCATTCAGGAAGGTTAAATACTTCAAATAATTTGTGTGTGTTTTTTTTTTAATATATTCAAATACACTTTTAATAAGAGAGCAAGATTCTAATCATTTTGTTGCAATTCCTTTTTCTTTTTAAATAGGAGTGGAAATGAAAAACGACGATGTTAAGTATTTATAGATTTGACAAAGGTTTAGTATAGCCTTATTAAGGTTACATCAATATATTAGTGAGCCATTTGAATTGGTCAATTTTAGAGATTATTAAATTGATCTGTAATTGTAAACAAAGTTACTACCACAAAGTTATTTTTAGTATGTTTCGTAAACTTTTCTCCAGAAAAGTTTAAGAAATAAAAAGACCCAAAATCAATTGGTAGTGGAACAATTCACCCCAACTTTAGCATTGATGTTCATTTAATCCTTCACAACTGAACGTCAGCTAATTTTTGCTCAACCAATCAACGTTCAGAGCATAAGGGAAAGAGAATTAGAAGAATTGATAGAGGTAATAAAATGTTTTATAAGTCTTTTTATGTTAATGGCCGTGTTACCAATGCTTTATACCCCTAAAGAACAAGTTTACATATTTATTTTTTTAAATATAAAAAGAAAGTCAACAATTATTTTCCAATAACAACAAAAACAAATGAGATTTAAAGTTTTAATTACACACTTGGCCAATGAAAAGCAATTTGTGAACGGTGTTGCCGTTTTTGAAAGTTATTTCATTCTAAATTAGTATTCTTTTGACCCTGACAATCATTATAATTTAAATTGTCACATACCGTAAATTGTAAGGTATGTGACACCACTTTTAACTATGTCATAATTTTCATAGTTTTTTTTTTACTCTTTTTGAAAATCATGATTATGATTTATTGTCAGTTAGCTAAAAACTTGCATTAAATTATATGTGTGGCCACACTGTCCATCAAAAATATATATATATATATATCCACAATTTAAAAAATTATAGGATGATATTTTGCAAAATATTGGCAGAGGATAATATCTTTGTTAATGTGATGAGGAAAATTATAAATGTAATTGTCGAAATGGCTTTAATCTGATTATGTTTTCTGGGATTTCAAAGGTTAATTGATAAAGTAAAAATATCGAGAGATTAATGGATGATTCGTTTTTGTATCCCACAAAAAGTCCCTAAAGGAAAAAACAACATCATGTCTTATCACTCTAATCAACTCGATACCCTTTCTCTAATCAACTAATTTTATTACCTTGTTTTTTTAAAGGTGGATCATAACATACTTAATTTTTTTATTTTATTTGAACAGCATCTGTTTGATCATATTTATTTGGAGTAATATATATGTATATATATATATTTAAAAAAAACTGCAACGACAGTTTTATTTAACTTTAAGTTATCATCCATTATTTTGACAACCTACGTTACTAGTTCTCATTTTAACAGACTACTATTGAAGAGAAAGTTTTGTTTTGCTTTTTTTATTTCCCAAGTATGGAAATATTATGATTCATTGTTGCAAAATCAACTTGTGTACTCTAAAATTATTTTTTATCCTATTTTTATTCCCTATGACCAATAGGGCATTTAATTTTTTTTTTTTTTTTAAAAAAAAACTTTTCACAATATCATTTTTCTTTTCTTTTTTTTTGTATCAAATAGACGGTTTTTTTTAAAAAAAAAGTGTGTCAAATGGAGAAATTCCATTTGATATACATTTACTCTTAGCTATATATATATTAATAGATATCCTTGATATGTCATATTTTTTTTGTTTTGTTTTACAGAGTTTTTAACGACCATTGATGATTGTCCACGTTATTCTGATGGATAAGTCTTTTTGTCGTCGTTCAATTTACTAAAGCATAATTAAACTCTTGGAATTTCTACTCCCCCCTCCTTTCTTTGCCACTAACATCATTAATTCATCGTTATTGAATGAAACATGATGACTACAATGCTTCCCCCATTTCTACATATGTGTGTATGAATACCTTTTTCATGCTCAATATATTCCTTGGTTCACGCATTAAATCACTCTACTGAAAATAAGTGATATGGATATATCCTGAAATGTATTACTGTTAAATGTTACACAACATTGACCATCTTTTAACTTTTATCATTATGGATTTGTATGTACAACATATAATCCGTTAGGATTATGGTCCATGGAGAGAAAGTCAATTGAACGATGACTTGAAGGGTAAAATGAATTTGGCATGGAACTCAATTTACGTAAATATTTTTTTTTTATGGGTAATTGATCTTAATTAGCCTCATAATGACCTCAGTGTTGAGGTCAAGATCACCTTAACTGACAGCAAGAGGACAAAATTGTTCCTGTTATTTATAGAAAAAGGGATTTTTTAATATATGTAGTTATTTAGTTCTTGGCACTGACACCGAGACCAAGATTTTGAGGGGTCGTCACCAATTTCGAAAACCACCTACTACTACTATGAGCTAAAAAATACTGGGAAATTTGAATTTAATTTCTTTGAGGATTCCGATAGGGATTAATGATTTTGTTTTTTAAGATGACCCTACTGTAACTGATATCTGTGCCAAATTACACGCCAAAATATTGATTAGTGTTTGTGATATGTGTCCTTTTGTGAACAGCTAAAATGGTTTTTCCCTTTTTAAAATGTCTGATAGATAATGACTAAAATGCAATTTAGAGAAATGCTATTGAAACCAAAAAAGTTTGAAATGAATATTTCAGACTGTATGCGATTAAAGTATTCAGAATCCATCGCTTATTTCTCGAGATACATAACGTAGTGCTCGAGAAAATACCCATCCAGTTTTTAAATTTAATAGCATATCTAAAAACTCAGCAGTTATTGTTTTGTAATCATTGACATAATAAAAATGTTGTAACTGTTTTGAAAAATTGGAGAAAAACGTTGACACATCATTGAGATGAATGAAATGAATTTTGATAAAGATTTTTTTTACTCCAAATACTTTTTACCTAGAGAAGTCTTCCCTTGAGACCCTTGTACTCTCTTCAAACGTATTTTTTTCCATTATTATCTAAGGAATGGAACTCAAGATCCATATCACTATTATGATAGCCAAACAATTTTAAGGACAGCAATTGATTGTTGTGTGGAGTGACCCAGTACAAATGAAGGCATAATATCTAACTGATAAGATCAGCATACATATGTATGTATATACATAATTCCTATACGTGCATTTTCTCAATGTTTTTTTTAACCTCTCTTTGTGCATCAATCTATGAAGTGCAATTTTTGGAGGAGAACCATTCCCTGATTACGTACAGATAACGTGTTTTTTTTTGTTTTTTTCAATGGCAAAAAGAAATTGCCGCTTCCTTCCTTAAAATATACCCAACCACAATATATTTTTCAAACAAAGTACCTTTTTTTTAGAGTATGGATACGCACATGGTTAGGCAATCAAAATCTAGTAGATATTGATTGGGTTTCCTTCTACATATAATATTTGTAATCTACACTTTGATAAATACCTGATTAATACCTCTCTTCTTTCCAAGAGTCCATAAGAATTTCAATTATTTCTTCCCACCACTCTTATGGACACCAAAACTTGATACAATAATAACAGTAGCAAACTTTCCATCTACATGCATAGATTTTTTCAAAACTCTCGAATAAATACATAAATGATTATACAAAATTATGTGACACTTGACACAATAAAACTATGCATACATGGAATGACCCACAAAAATTACTTAAGACTCACTCATAACATGATAATACATATATAATATGCACAACATTCTTCTTTATCATTAAAGTAGAAAATGCCGACATGTACATTTGTATGTATGATGTAGAAGAAGGCGGTTATTTAACACACAAAATAAAGCCCCAAAATGAATGTCTTCATTGTCCTTCCTTCAACGTAGTTCTCTCCCTCCATACATCGACGTACATTTAAGTAATTTCCTACTATAATTTAAAAAAAAAAAAGTAAATATTTCTTTCGCAAAATCGCATTGAAAGAAAAATAAAATCCAGGAACATTATGTACTTTTTGTTTCTCTTTTAAATGTATATATTTAGGTAAATGCAATTGTGTTCTTGAGTACAATTCTATGAAGAATTTTCACAAGGAGTAGTAAATACGTTAGGAAATGAATTTTTTTCCATGTATTTCCCCCGCCTTTGCTCGCTCATTGTTCTTCCATGGTGGTGTCTTGGAACCTTTACATTTATATATATGTAGTTTCTTTAAAAGAAGGATGATGACATGTTAAATACATACGTAGTGACTCGGAGCAAGAAGAAGAAGAAGAAAAAGAAAGGATGTGGTACTGTCGTGGTTTCAAAATTTGTAATAGGAAATTCTTTAAAGAAAGTTACCCAATATTTTACTCTTCCTTTTACAAAAGTACATACATGGCTACATAACTCTTGCATTTAATGGCTTCATATCTACAAAGCTATGTATGTATGTATATGATAAAAATTACAGTCATATAATAACATCTTCTTATTATCACTTTCAAATCCTAATTAATCAAATAGGTTATATGTATATGACTTGGCAAAATCATTGTATATATACGTACATACGCTCAAGTAATAATAACGACAATAATTATATTATTATTTTTATGGTTCTATTTGTGTGCCTTGGAATATACATCTATATATATTTTTCTAAATTCATGTTTGTTACTTGCAAGTGTAAATATATATATATATAATACACAATATATATATTCAAATCCGATGAAACCAAAAACCACGTGATATATTTTATCCTTTGTTCTCTCCTTAATCCAACTTCCTTTTTATTAGTGCTTTATTAATCTCTAAATATTTGCCTTAATTAAAGGAACATTTCGTTATACCTACAAAGCTAAAAACATGCCTCATCATCTATATAATTAAGTATGCTGTGTGATGCACTTTCATAAGTTTCATTGGTTTAACTCTGAGAGTATCCGCACTAATTATATCTACATGAGTATACCTCAATAGGTAAAAAATATCAGGAATCAAAAAACCTTTATATAATTATCAAAATTCATTTAATCCCTCTCAAAAGTAATGTAATTCGCATGTGTCAAGGTGTTTTTTCCAATTTTCAAAACAGTTACAAAAATTATTAATAAGTCAATAGATATTTACAGAACAATAACTGCTGAGTTTTTATATATACTATTAAATTTAAAATTAGATTTCAAAAGAATAGTGTCTGTTTTTGTTCATTTAACTTCTGTTGGTTGCAACAGCATTTTTCTAAATTGCATTTTAGTCATCAAACATTTAAAAAAATAAAAAATAATATTTTAGCTGTATATCAAAGTACGCGTACCTCAAACACCAATGAATATTATTATGACGTGCACATATGTCAGTGACAGGAGTGCCAAATTAAAAGCAAAATATATATCCCTATCGGAATACCTCAAAAATTAAATTCAAATTTCCTGGTATTTTTTACTCATAGTAGCAAAATGCATTTAAATCTAATTTATATGTATATGATGAGCAAGAAAAATAGGATTTAAGGATACATTCAATTAAATGAAAAGTTGTTTCTCTTTTTCTACCTATCTCAATTATATACTTAGTAGATGAACTTATAAATGTGAAAGAACGTTCATTTTTATGTTATGAGAAATTATATCCATCCATGTACAGCTTAAGAGGAAATAAAAAAATTCATACAAGTCACTTTTTGTGTCAAAATAGGATATTTTTCGTTCAATTTCATATGTCATTATAATCCTCCATATTTGACAAAAAGTATTCAGTACCTTTATTTGTAAAATCAACGTTCAAAATATTACATATATGGATGAATATTGGTGTTTCAGAAAAAACCTTCATATGAAAAGAACCATATTGTACTCACTACACTTTGGTTCTAGGTTACAAATGCAATAGTAATGTTTTGATTGGCAAATAGATCTCTTTAACACTTGGATAAGCAGCTATTATCATACATAACTCTGTGGGTTAGTAGCAAGTACTCTCTCTCTCTCTAGTCACTCTAAGAAAACCAAAAAAAATAAATAAATACATAACAAAAAAAAACCGTTCTTACCTCAAAGAATGCGACAACCATTCATTTTTTTTTTTTTTTGGTTTTTTTTTGTGGCTAGACACATTGATAGTTATAATTAATTGCCATTAATTTATATTTAAGATGGCAGCTACCAGTCATATTTGAATTCTGGATCCCTTTCTCACAAACAAATTGCTCGTATATCTATATTCGTTTACTGCAAATACTTTATTTTAAGTTCCTTGATGAAGTTATATAAAGTCAAACGTCACTTCTGAATTTCAAGTATGACAGTAGCTATTTGGATCTGAGGAGTGGGAGAGGGATTTACTCCTTTAACAATACTAATATAATCTTTTTTTTAATACATTAAGAGTTAAAACATTATTTATTTTCAATTTAGAATCCATTACAATGAAAGAGACTCAATTGTTGAAAGTTCTAAAATACATACAACGATAATGATATTATCATTAATTAACTGTTGAACACCTCCTTCATATATAATGATACATAAATATAAACGATAATTTAATGGAGTATTAATGTCATTTAAATACACACATTTATATTAAAGAGACTATCTATTCCAATTAATTATAAGTTTAATTTCAATTATATTCTACTTAGCTAATGATTTGTCTATTGAGAATTTATAACTGGAAATGATGAGTCTACATATGTAGTTTTTTTTTTTCATAATATCTGTTCTCTACCCTCCATTATTTTAATTAAGACCCCTTGGTCACATCTTCCCATTTACTCAAAAATCATATTTATTCCTAGAGAGGAAGTCATTATCCTTTTAATTTATGCTCAAAGTATTAACGATCCATTGCCTTGAAGTCAAGGAGGGATGGCTATTATTTATTCATCATTAATATGAACAATGAAGAAGAAACAATATATATATTTATTTATATATATACCTACATTTAGGGTTGAGAGGGAGTACATTTAATATAACATACAAGCTACTTACTTTTGTTTTTATTCTAGTTTTTGATGAACAATTACATATTTTCATCCTATGGGAGTTAAATCTTTTCATATATAGTTACTTAGATTTCATGTGATACCACGTAAACGTGTAAATTTTAAGAAGTGAACTGATAAGGGACTTTGTAATAGGTCAATTTTAAGCAATTGTTGATTAATCGGTAATTTGCCAAAGTTGCCTATTACTACCAACATTTTAATTCCTAAAAAAACCAAATTTCAATCTTTTAAAATAAAAAGCGAAATCAACAACTTCTGTTCAAAAAAAAAAAAAAAAAAATGAGAAATGAGTGTAAGAGTTTTTAATTACTTAGCCATTGACAACCACAACGTGGGCCATTTCTGAAAGTTATTTTACCCTTATTTAAGTTTTTTGACCGTGACAATCGATACAATTTTAGGTAGATAATTGACATCACTTTAATTTTTATTTATTATGGAACAAAAATTTTAAAATCAGCTTAAAATACTGCATATGGCTACATCAGCCATTAATTTTATCAATAAAATAAAATTGAATCCACAATTTAAGTCTATGTTTTATTATTGTGATGAGGAAAATTATGAAGAGACCAAAATATTCAATCTTGATCGACTAATGAGTCAATAATCGATTCTTTAACCCCAACTAATCGGTAGACCCTGCATATTATACATTCAAACTATGAAATATTTGTTTGTAATTTTCAAAAACTAACAATTTTATTTCTCCATATATGTAAAGAGGTTTTGTGGCTCCAAATGTTGTTAGTATAGAAATAAATTCAATAAACTATAGGTAGAAGAAATTTTTGAAGATACATCAGTCACTAATGAACATATCAATTTTTTTTAAATAAACAAGCAGCATTTGTGATCACTAAACCTTTCTATTTTTGAGAAGGAAAATAGTTCGTTTTTGAAGATCATAATATACGTACAATGTCCTTTATAAATTCAGTACACAAGATTGTAACGTGCTAGTATTGTGTTCACCTGAACACCTTATCACAGAAAAAATGAGACGAGATGAAAACATAGAGGGGTCGAGATAAGGGGGGGGGGGGAAATCCCATTTCTAACTATAGGATTATTATTGTAAAATCATTCTATCCTACAACTATAAGGAAATTCAAAATTGACATTCCAGATTGAGACTTAGGGCAAATGTGTACATTCATAGATATATATAAGTATTTGAATCTACATATCAAATCTTATATTAGATTCAAATGAGTGATATTGGATTAGACAAACAGATGCTTATGTAATTAACCCATCACAATAATATCCCCTCATCAAAAACAACCCCTATTTATTTATTTATCAGCTGTTAATTTGCCGAGCTTGCATCAAATCTTGATTAGGAGTGAAAAAATCAGTTTATTTGAGGCATTTTTTTATCACTTTTTATATTTGTTTCTTATAATATACCGAGATCCATTATAAGCATATGATATATTAGGATTCTGTTCAATTTATAACTTGTACAAATTACAATTTTTTACATTTCATAACGTATTATTTAATCAGATCATGAGCCATTTGAACTGCCAACTATACAATAGTATACCAACATTGATGATATTATTTTAATCTATTAATATTAGATAATATTTAATAAGTATTTACAAGAACCGTACACATTTGAAGTATTTAATGATCCCCATAGCTGTAGTCTCCAATTACACATATCCATGGTGTAATTGGTACTGCTACGCAAAATAAATAATAATAATAATTAACCCTTTAACGATAAAAAAAAATATTATAGCCTTCGAATGTGATGTCGAATAACACTAAAAAATGTCAAGCGGTGACTCATTTGCAGTGATAAAAAGGTTGGGAACCATCTATCTGTAGAATACTTATCAATGTGTGACTTTTAGAGCTGTAAAAAATATCTTTGGTCGGTATGTAATAAAAAAAGAAAAAGAAAATGAACATGGTAACACTGACAATTTGATGAATATTTGAAGGGATAGCAGCTTTAGCTGTCATGACGTTATACTATGTATATCAACTATAAACAGATATTCTTTTTATTTTTAGAGAGGGAGTGGAAGAAAATAAACTCGAGTTCATAACATCTATCAAAAAGTTAAATATTCTTAATAGCTATTAACTCTTAAACTAATAATAATTAATTATTAAGGAGAATAGATTAGGCCTTTTATTGATATAATTGTTTTCAAATATAATTATTATTTGTAACGGTGGAAGTACTATTAGTATTACATACGTTACTCAGAAAATCTATAATCAGGTATTTAAATTTTTGCTCAAGAATTTAAAAATAATGATAGGAGCTATGGAAAATAAGGAATGTTGACAAATTGCTAGGGGTCAAAAATTTGACAGGAGTATTAACGCTTAGGATTTACAGCTTCTAAAAATATATATAAGTTACTCTCGTAATACAGAGCTTCTAAACTTTCCTGTGTGTGTGGGTTTTTTTTAAAGTTAACTCTTGAGGAATTTTATTTGATTATATGTATAAAAGAAAAATTTCATTGTTATGAATAAACTCTGTTGCACAGACATTGAAAAACACTGCTCTAAAATATACAACATCTAATGGAACTTCAATGAGTAAACCATACATATCGAATATATTGAATTGACCATTCAAATAATTGTATTCGACTCTCAATTCTTCTATTAAAATATCTCATCTCATTTTTTTTCATTTACAAAATGATCAATCAATCTACTCAATTGTACAAAATTGAAAATTGTACAGGACATTTGTCACTTTTAGACATTCACTACCCACTACTTTCGTCACTGTGTATGTACCCTTTTAAAATAAGAATTTGATTTGCATATTCATAGGTTTTACATATTAAATCATATTCAAAGTACTTGTTATATATCTGCTATGATAAATGATTTTTTTAGTTTGTATGTAAATTAAATTTCTATTCACTCCAACACTAGAGCAATGTATAAAGTATACACATATTATATATTTCTTTCTAACTTTCTATCTCATTTAGAAGACGCGTGAAAATTTGTATTTGATTAATGATATATGTAGGTATATGTAATATTTTTTTTTTACTTTTTTACTGTTGTGTCATTCTATGCCTCTATTACGATGAAACTATGTCGAATGTTGTGAATAGTACTTAACAACATAATATTATGTAAAAGAAAAGTTGTCAAAAGGAGATTGTTTCTTTTTGAAGAAAAAAAAAGATGCATTTAATAAGTAGCATGTCTTCTATATCGACTCCCTTTCTAAGGCGAGGAAAGGGGGATTCATTTCTACCTTAGATTTGAAACGTATCTCGTAAAAATCAACAATATTATTTTGGCAACAGAATGAGTGTTGTAAAAAAAAAAATACTACACGAAGGAAAATGAGTTGAAAAACATTAAGAGTACATTGATTGGTTCTCATCTTAACCGTAATTTTTATTTTTTTTCTCTTTTTCCTTTAGAAAATATTGGTCAAAGTACTAAATACTATATAGTCATGGAATTGATGATTCCTTTGACATTGGAATCGATTCTAAAGTATTGTGTTGAAATTTTATTATATAAAACATTTTATTAAAACCGACCTCGTAAGAAAAAGAATTGACTGCATGTACAAACTAACCTTTGTCTTTCAATATATTCATTCAACAAACCTATATAAAGAAAAGTCAATTATCTTTTGATATCTTTGATTAGGTATACAAAATCAGAGATGGCGTTCAATTGAATAATTCAAACATTCAATCAGACAAAATAAATGAAACTTATAACTTTCATCTCTCTCTCCAAACCAATGTATTTACAGCAATGCTCGTAGCTTGTTCCACGGATATGCCAGACTATTTAAATTCAAAATATGTGATTAACTTTGAGAAAGTATTGAAGAAATGGAATGAAAGAGGCTTTGTGGCATTAACAAGAATGAATAAATTACTATTTACTTAATCTAATAGATTGCAAAACCTTAGTAGGTTTGAGTTTCGAATTAAAACAATACCCGGAAACAGTGAATCCATATACCGAACTGCTCGGGCCTGTTAGAGCTCCAAACAAACATGTTATGCCCTTTTGCATTTGCCAACGAGGAATCATGCTACTGTAGAGAAAACCGCTCTGATTGAATTTGTACTAAATGCTGTAGACTATCCCCAATGATGCTTGAATTCTTGAGTTAAGTGAGTGGTGGTAATGTGGAAATTATCTTTTCTTTTCAAGCCTCTCTTTTACAAGTTAAAAGCTATTATAATCGTTATTTTAAGAGCCATCATTCCTTAGATGATTTTTCATAAATCTTTTTATTCTTCAAGTCTTTTTCTTTTTTTTTTCCTCTTAAAAAAAGTTCCATATTTCATTTATGTAGAGAAAGGGAAAAGGTCATGAACCCTCTTTTTGTTAATTCTTTTTGGGTTTTAATTACCATGTACCTACGTAGGGAATATCTGCCTACATTTATTCATACTACGCATATTAGTTGTCCTTATTAAATAAGCGTTTATAGATTAGGAAAGTATTTTTCGACGTGAGGGAGTCCATCGTTTTTAGAATACATATGAGTGGGTACGTCATAACAAAATTAAAAAAAATGAGAAATTCCCATTTTGTTTTTATTTTTTATTTTTACTAGTAGTAGGCGTCAATACTTTATAAATATAGGTATTTGAGTCAATTATGGGTTTTCTATTCAAATTTCTGGGATGGTATAGAATGTTAACTATCTAAGTAAAGGTCTAGAGCAGTGGTCAGCAGTTCTTACATCTGGTCAGTGAGATGTTTTCATTTAGCCCTCCAGAAATACATAGATAATAATAATTAATTCATCATTTGTTAATTCCTTATCTTTCGTACACCTTTCAAAATAATTCAAATTTTTTTGATAAAACTGTTTGAGTTAAAAAAAATTTTATTGAACCTAATTATTAATATAGCCCTTTTTTATTTTACAAACAATAAGCTGATCAAATCAAGTGACAGGTTAGGAAAAATAGTGACAGGAAAGTTTTCAAAATATGTACTAGCTTGAAGAAGATATAATAGTTATAGATGAAAGTTTAGTCCCATGGAGAGGAAGGAAGACTTGAAAAAGCTCACATGTATGGAGTAAAGGTTATGAAACTATGCTTTTCCAAAGATTTGTGTTGGTCCTTGCAACACATTTCGAGGAAAGCAGGTAAAACAAATATTCTTTGCTATGAGAACATTCAAAAAGTCGGTGATCGAGAAGCTGCTCGAAAAAAAGCAAACCTAATAAATACCCTATGACTACCTACAATGTGATATAAAAAAAACCCTACTGTACCTATTTTGTTCCTCGTGAATCACCATTTAATAAATTCAAATTGAAAAATTATGTAAATAAAATGTACTGTTATGTTAAAAATAGAAAATATCTGTCATCATAATGCTTTTGCTAGAAAAACGCGAAACTGTATAAAAGGATAACAATTTATGAGACTCGATATTAATAACCTTATTTTTTCATTTTGAGATAAGACATTTGAGCGCAATTTGCGGCTCCTTAAAAGGGTTTATCAGAACAATTTATTAAATAGAAATAGAAAATAATGAATTGGTTGAAGAATACAAAGGAAATCATAAGACATCTTTGAAGAAAATCATTCTAGACACTTGACCTTGTGTTCAGGGGTAGCATAGGTAGTAGGTATACATATAAGTGCCTATATTGTTCCTTTAATGCACAGATACCTCGATAGCAATCAAAGTCACTTCCATGATAATTATTTACGACAAAAGTCTAGACTGAATAGTTTTTATAGAGGTACCTGACTTAGTTTTCACGCCTCGAATATCAAAGAACATCTTGCTTTTTTATTACTTAATGATCTTATTGTATCTATAGATATTTGATCAATTTGATCTTTTTTAAAAAACAAAAAATATCAGGTTGCATTTCAAGTTATTTACTTAGCATTCTTCTATCCTTTTAATTTGGCCTCATGAAAAAATACTTGGTATAAATGGGTTGTTCAAGTCCTTTTAAAGATGAGATTAGGTTATGTGCTTCTTAGAAGGATTTCCAATGAAGTTGAAATGGAAAGTTGAACATGGCATTATCACATTACTCACATGAAAATGGACTATGTATATTTGTCTAATTTTGTCTCTCATTCGTGTCCTAAATGTTGATTTTTAGAGCTCAAATTCAATCTTGCTAGATTTTAAATATATGTATGCTTACTATTATGAAGAGAATGACGTAACTTAACAGGGCTTTATTCCACCAGCATATAAATTTATACTGTATCCATTCCTTTATCAACTGCCGTTTTTTCTTCCAATCATGCTTTTTATTAGTGCGTAGATTAGTTGATTACAAATTAGCTTTTTGCTAAGCTGTGAACTGCTATTAAACATAAAATAGTCTCACATTTGGGACAAAGAATTGACTCACTGCTACCACCTGATTTTGGACCTTTTTTTTTACAAAGGACCAAAATATTAAGGGATATAACATCGTGATAAGTAATGTATTTATTATATATATATCACTCAACCTTTCCTCAACAATTGAAATTGATTTGCTTAGATATTACCAGCTGATTATTGGGCTTCTTTATATTATATATCTATTTTTTTAAGGAGAGAAAATGGTTGAGAAATAAAATAACGATCACATCGAGTGCTATGCTCTGAAATAAGTAGAGAAAACATATAACTTAATTATATGTTTTCCATTTTGCTCCTTGACAAATAAATAATTTATTAATTTATAACTTTTTGTTCTAATACTTAGTAATAATAATACATAATGAACAATTATTATAGTCTGACTGATATTATATGTATATTGTTCTGCGTCTTTGTCTCTCAGTTTTTATCAACAAAGAATTGATTCTTTATGTAAGTATATTTTTATAATGTGTACACATATTTGTCACTATATATGTATGTACATGTACACATTATATTTATTTTTAATACATATATTTTCAACTTTAACAACAACAACATACATTCAATACTGTAACACACAAAATAACTGTGTGTAAGGAAAGAGTATGGATATTATAAACAACAGACTCTCAAGAGTGATAATTTCGTGAGAATATTCAACATAAAATAGATTGTTTCCTTCTAAGATATATTTATCCTCCCTCCAGCTACACCCTCTCAAATTATAATAGCCATCAGTGTACTGTAAATAAATAGCTATTTATAGCCCATCAAAATAAACATACCTTTACATACATACATACATACATAAATGTTCAAATCCCAAGTGTGAGAGCGCTTCATTTCATTTTATTTTGGCTACAATCCTTATTTTAATTAATTGGACATTTGTATATATTTTATTTGACAGATTTACATTCGAAAAATCTATAATCTCTTTCTCTTTCAATGATGTAGGGAAGCTCTACCACTAGAAAAAAGAAAGAGAGAAAGGGAGCAGACCGCATCCAAAAACCTTCATTTCATGAGATATTCACATCAAATGAGTCTCACGTAGCGAACATTATGCTTATATTCGCATGATATTACACATCATGCGAATATTTAAACAAAATAAAATAATGGTTCATGTAAAAAGAGCAATCCGGGATAGAACACAATAAATCATAGTAAGTTCCACTCCATTCGAAGGCATATATCCCCCAGGATATATCGATACAGGTGTCACACTTAAACATAGTGTCTCTTTTTATTGGTATCCTCTTTCTTATATGATCCGATTAAACAAATATCGCACTATATCGTTTCGACTCCATAATCCTGGTCATAGACATGAAGTGATGAGTCTACACAATTTCTTTATTTAAAAAGAATGTAACCTATGAATGCAGAAATGGTTTACTCGCTGTATCAATTTTAAACGTTTGCCAAAGCCATCCAAGCTCAATTTTCGTTTTCTATGTAGAAATATATGCAAATGGTTCAGCAAGTAATTTCTAATTGATCCATCAAATGTCTATTCGAGTCCCCACTTGATAATTCTATGATTATGTTTGACATCCTGTTGAGAATGGGACTAGTTTTAGTTTCCAGGGTAGTATCCTATTATGATAATTAGAAAAAATAACGAATTATAATAAATGTTATAACTATTAGATATACCTAAGTGTGGGACTTGTAACGGGAAGTAAATTACATGGGGGATGAATGTCCTAGGGGACGGTAGTCCGGGAGTTAACGGTCATGTGACATTTATATTCGGACAAAGGGAACTGAACTATCAAACCATTGACAATTTATTAGCTAAAGCTCGTTAATCTTGCGTAGAGCCCTGGATTTTTCTTATGCCACTACCCGAGATTAAGATTAGAGGGGGAATGGTTTCGAGATTATAGGTGTAAACTGAAATGTTGATAATGTGTACAAATATATGATGTAGTTGCTCTTGTCTAAACACATATGAGACCAAGAAGAGACTAAGCCATTAAGAGGAAAATACCAGCAAGACCTTCATAATTGATGTGGATATCATGAGCAAATTCAATATTGACAACTATATGACTACATTGCTTTCCTAATGTTCTTTAGAATATAACTTTGATTCTTCAAAGTCACCCAGATTTACATCTAGATTTTTTATCTACAAGGGAAAAAATTGTCATTAGGAGAAGTAAAGTTCTTTTTTATAGGATTCTAAATAGAATTTGAAGGTTTCATATCTCTCAAAGAAATATTTTGCCATTAAATCATGCCATAATGGCTGAGTCATGCTTAATTACTCAACGTATAAAGCATGTACAATAAGTAACCCTTAATGAAATAAAATAAAAAAATGCATCAAGAATATGATGTAATGACATACTATAAACAGGATATTTGAATAGAAATATGAGGCATGAATATAAGTATGAAGAACTTGGTGACTTTTCAAGAGAAAAGATGTAGATAGATTTAAGATTTTTTTATCTCATTATTTCCTTCAACTACAAAACATGGTAGTACCATGTAGGAGCAACAGATGGGAATCTCTCAATATCATCAATCCTTATTCACTTTTTTCCCTTCTTTTTTCTAAGGATTACTTTTTTGAAACAAAACTTCATTGTCAAAACTTTAATGGAGATTAAAGTTTTAATATGAAATTATTTCAAATAAAGACAATGATTGATTTCTGTGTCTGAAGGGATGGAAGATCACGTTGTGTTGAGGTATGTAGTCCCTATCTAAATCTCATATGGGAATAATCATCATTATGACTTTTTTTCCATCCTTAGTCTCATTAGTTGAGCGACTTCTTTTTAGTATTTTTTTTGTAAGGAAATGATGACATCCATTGACCTAGATCTAATTGGAGTGAGTAAAGGAAGAGAGTTAGGCTGCATACGATATGATTTGATGCTCCAGGATGTATGTAGAAGGACTCCTTATATAGTGATTTGTAGAGGTCAATGCCGATTAATTTAGGAGAACAAAATGATTAAATTAACTCTTGAAAACTCAGTAATAATTAAAATCACTCAATCTGCCACTGCATAAATTTCTTTATAAACATAGCAAAGGAACTCAATTGCCAAGATTTTTTTAGAAGATATTTTGTTTTATGAATAGCCGTTGTAGCCATGTCTGCAAATTTTTTTTTACAAACAAGGACACCACTATGAGTTAGATATTGGGATACGGCCGCTTTATACTAAAATTGTTATTGGAAATTGTACTTACAATACTGCAAATACTACTACCCTACCGATGACGTAACAAAAAAAAGTTAGTAAGTCCATGAAAATCATCCTTGACAATATTTTTGCTCTATATTTTTGTGAAAAATTACCGAAATATCCTTTCCAATTTTGATACTAGAACCGGCTCCAGGATACTGGTATTGTGACAATACTATTTGCAACTATCATCAGCTGCTAATCTCGTAAGAACAAAAAAAAATACTATTAGGTAGAGCTGGATCAATCCTAAAGCTTAATTCTTTATCGGTGTTTTTCTCTCCCTTGCGGCCTCTCTTTCCAGGGGAGAGAGAGAGAAGAAATAGATTAAGAATAAACATCTATTGAAATTATTTCAATAAAATTTAGTCTTTTTCTCTAATGAAAAGTAGGACCACATAGGAGTAAAAAAAAAAGTAATGAGGAATGAAGTCCTATGACCGATCCAACTCTACCAGGTAGTAGTTTTTTATTCATCCACTTTTAAAAGTTTTAAGTGGACCCAGATGTTCAATCCTATGAAAAATTTCTAAGATGGATGTATCCAAGTATTCTCAAATCATTTTCAAAAAAATAACATCAAGTAAAATTGATGAAAGTGATTACAGTGGTCTTAAATTACATTGATTTAAAAAGATTAATTAAGGGAAATGAAACGGAAAAGGGAAGTTTTAAAAATGACCGATCCGGACACGTTCGGGTTTCAAGAGCTAGGTAATATAAGAACTTAGAATTCAATTTTTGTGTAGATTAATGTTATTCATTATATTTATTGTGGGAAAAATATTGGGAATAGAGCTTTTTTGCTTGACGTCACTACTGTGGAAATGAGCCATCTTGGGGGTACAAATAATCAAATTTTGTATAAAGTTTTAATAAAATTTAATAAAATGAAAAATAGTGAAATACTACCATATATTTAGGGTTCACAATGGGATCGACAAATAAAAAGATTTAAAGATTTATCGTCTATCAAAATTCTCTGTTTCATTATTATATATTGAAAATATGTTATTTACTTATCGTAGATTGAAATTTGCATACTGTGATGGATTATATATTTTTCACCGATTATCCACTTTGCTGGTTTCTTACCCAACTGAAACAAAATTGATTGTAGATGAATTTTCACAACTTATGTATTAATTTTATTTTATTCAAATATCACTCTTTCTTTTTTGGCATCAGGTTATGTTTTTTACACACTTGGTTAATTTTTTTATATTTCTTTAAAGCCATTAGATGGAAAGACTTTTTTTTTGGAAATCTGTTCATTTTATTTAATAAATATATTATTTGTGATGCAATCTGTGACGTCAGTGAAAACAATACATAATCGGTAGAGTTTGACCCATAACTGATTATTCTTAACTCATCGATACATAAGTCAGGGATTTAGTCCCCACTTTTCAATTATTTTGTTTGTAAAACAAGAATGCCCAATCACGTGAAATCAGCTTTTATGTACAATCATAATAGTATGTACTAGGTAAATGACTAAAAAAAAAGAATCTCTTTAGCCTCCAAAAATGTAATATTTTCCATTATCTTCCTCTGTGCTTTTACAACATATGTATGTATGTATGTAAGCATGTACTCTATAAGAGTTTTCCTTTCCTTTACCCCTCCCTACGCGCGTATGTGACTTCATGGCAAATTTATGGCCATATCTATATATGAAAACCGTTAAAAATTCTAAATATATATCCTAATTCCTTTTTTTTCCCCTTATGTAAAGACACTGTTTTATCCATTAAAAAATATCTCCTCAACTAATTAAAAAAAATAAAAATAATAATAATGATAACACTCTGTTCATGTTTGAACTTATTCAAGTCCTTCAACATACTTATTCAAAGCACAAAATATCTTTGATACTTATAAAAAAATATATTTGAAATTGACAATTAATGTGTTCCTTTATTTGACGCTATTTGATATGACAAGTAAATATTTGTTTACGTTGTAATACCCGTCTACATGGATCAGTGTTTCTAAAACTGTTCAACCGGTGTAACAGTGCACTTTGGAGAAAAGGCAGATGTGACTTAACATTTTTATTTTTCTTATCTAAAAGAAAGCAAAATCAAAAATTGGGTTGAATGAGGTTGTCGTTATTTCATGAACGCGCCATGAGATGAAAAAGTTTGAGAAACACTGGCGTTAGCTTATGATATATATGTTCTTTATTATATATATTGTACACAAGATAGGATTTTGTACAAGTTGAAAGTTGTATTAGTAGATTGTACTAGTTACAATTTGTACCTCTCATTCTTAACGTCTTTTTTTTAATAATTATAACGCCATTCATTTTTAATTACCAACTATTAATTGATGCTATTATTTCACTTTTACTCATTAATATTACTCATTTATTACTAATTAACGAGTGATCCAACTGTGGAACCTTGGATTATCAAATGCGTCATCAATTAATTAAGTCAAAAATTGCACTTTTAATTTAATATCGATATTCTAATGGAAATTCACTAATTGCTGTATAATCATCACCAATGCAGAGCCATGTTGGAGAAACATGTGCAAGGTCCCGGACACTTGTCAAAAGTAATGCAAACTCTTATGTAAAATGCTTCATCTCATTATCTTTTTGGTTATACATATACAATGTGTATCTACTTTCAAACAGTGATCCGCAAAGATACGAATTTAGACTCGTATCCTAAAAAAAGCAACAACTCATTTATCCAAGATTAATTGGTACTCAATGAGTATCTTTCTCTTTTTATATCTTATTAAATTGTTATTATTTATCAAATCAAACTTATAAGGTGTTAAGTTAGATAATGTTTTCAGAGTCCAGAATAAGAATAACTTATCTCTATTATAACTTTTGTTTTCATTTTTTAGAATCAATAACAACCAAAAATTGACAAATAAGAGTTTTTTATATATTCCGACACCGATTTTTTAACAACACTTCAGACTGAAAGTCAATACAAGCAGTCGGTATTTTGACCAATTACCTAACTAATATTATTTTAAGGTTTATATTAAATATAAACTAAATATTATTTGGTATGTAAATTTTAATTGCTAAATATCAAATTCTACTCTATCAACGATTTTTTATTTATATTTGTATTATATGAATATATATCTATAATCAATCTACTTATGTTTTTGTTCGAATTAAGTGAAGTATATCATTATTTTAGCTTAGTGTGATATTCGCTAAAGGGTTGAATCATGCATGCAGCTTTATACAATAAATAAAAAGGCAGTTAGATTTGTAGATATATTTGCTCCTGAATAAATGTTGTATCCATACATATAAAAAAAATATTTCATGAATATTTTATTAAGTCTTCTTAGTTCCTTATTTAACAATTATCAGTAGTTCCAATTTAATAGTTGAAGGTTGTAAAAAATAAGACAAAATTAAAAATTTATGTCTCTTATAGTATGTACATATATGCGTGTACATAGCTGCCTTTGTCAATACTTGTAACAATTCCAAATATCTCCAATAATAATCATCAAAAAGTATACATGCAACAACGTCTCTGTCCGCCAGTTCGTGACCCCTTTCTTGAAACATATTGTTTGTTTCTTCAAATGGATGATAAAACTGCTTCGACTATTCTATATATAGTCAATATAGATTCACGGAATATATATATGTATATAGATATCTGGTGTTAATGGGAACTTGATTTAAAATGAAGTGGTTCCGCCTATGTGTATATTTTGTGTCAAATATTCTATATAAGTCAGCTGCGAGCACAGGGTGTTCTGTAAAACAATTGAAACATTATTTCCATTTTTATTAATTTTGAGATTTAAAATAAACGTATTGTGCATGATCATTTCTTATATTCATAGTATTCGGTTATTCATAATTTTCTCTTAAATAAGCAATTTGGCTTTTTTTTGGATATGATTATTGAAGTAATAGTGATTTTTTTGGTATACAATTTCAATATGCTACCACTGTTTTACATTATTGGTTTCTTCCTGCATGTGGAATTCGAAGCATAGAGTATGTACAGCTAAATAAATAACTTTCAAATGTATACACTTATAAACGTAATCTCAAAATGAGTTAATGTATATTTTTGCAATAGATTTACAGCACTAATGTAATTCTTTTTTATTTTATATTTAAATTTAATTCTTAATTAGGTTATAATGAGTAAGAAAATACAATCAAATATTATAACTAATGACAAAATAACAAAATATCAATAGTTTAACTGATCAAAAATGGGTTGTTAAGTCATTATATACAAAATCCGACATTAGGAAAATTAAATAAAATGAAATTTTTCGAAAAATATTTTATAATAAATATAAATTAATATAAGTATTATTTTATTTTGGAAAGTGCTTATATTAAAAAAAACAAAAACAGATCAAGATTTGCATTCATTCAGTAAAAAGTTGAAATATCTCTTATTTACATATTTATGTATACAGATGTTGGATATTTCTATTGCTTAGTTTGAGTGAAGATTTTGTTACACAAATGAAGTGAAATCCCTAATTTAAAAAAAAAATTCACAACGGACGTTTTTATTTCTATTATTCAACCCTCAAAACTCCTTTGTTTATACTTAATACATAACTTTAGACGATTATCCATGCACAATGATATTCACTCAAAATAAACCATTTCTATAGATTTTTTTGCAATCGGTCGAGTTGTGCATATACTCTGTCCTTTATTAACGTTCTAAACTTTAATTTGATAAATTTGTTAAGCTTTAAACATGCTTTTATTCTTAAATAAAGAAAAACACATTCATTAATGTCACAGATTGTATGATAAATTGAAGCTACATCATACAGAGTTGACCAATTTAAAAAAAAATTACTTCAAATTATTTACAAAACCATGTGCTTCAATTCAAATTTTATTAAAAAAAGGATTTGTACAAAAAATAACATGACAATATCAAAAAAATATGTACGTAACTTTTATTAAAGTGAGTAATTTAATATATATATATTTTTTTTGAAATCAGTCAAATTTGGACAGATTCATACTTTAATGCAGATAAATTGTATTTCGAAAAAGCCAAACTTTAATGGACTTTCACAGAGGCCCTTGTTACCCAAAAAGTTTGAAATGTCACGCACTGTCTAAACAAAAAATTATCAAAATGCTGCATCTGTAAATTTTCAGAAGTGTGTACACTTCACATGGAATGCCCATGGAGGAAGTTTGTATACGATGTTTTGGGGAAATGTATCTATTTAATTCACTAAATAGTCTCCCTACATGATGTCACTTCAATTTATTATACAATTTTTGACGTGAGTGAAAGTGCTCTTCTTGATTCAATAATAAGAACATGTTCAGAGCTTTAAGAATAAAAAAATATTATACAATCATGTGCATAAAATACGTAACTTGATGCAAAGAATCAAAGGGAAATCTGAAAAGGCAAATTAATAGGTACTCAAAATTCCTGAGTACAACTAATTTTGTTTTTGGAATGATTTGAAATCAGCAAAGGTGGGCAATTGGTGAAAAATAAGCGATCCTAACAAGAGTTCAATTTAATTTATTGACTGCACTATTCATATAATGTTAGTATAACATATTTTAATAGATTTTGTTTGAGTCTGAAATATAATAATGAGAGAGCTTTAAGTCCTTATATTTGTCGGTCCCATTGTGACATACAAACACACGGAAGTAATCCTAAATTAAACAGAAACAAGGGTTTTTCTTCTTATAAAGTTTGATTATTTCTGCCCCAAGATATAACCGACTTCTACAATGTCATGAGAAAAAGTTATGTAGTCCAAGAGTTGTAGGTAATGACTTACTTGTCTCCATCGTTTTGAGCCTTTTTTTTCACTGCCCCTATTTATGTAGAGAAAGGTTGGGAGATATGCAACGATTATTGCTACTTATACTTATATACATATATAGTGGAGATTCAGAATTGATTGTTTTTTCTAGGAAAATAAAAGTTGCAGCAAATCACTGGGATCTTATTGGATAGGTGGCTTATTTATTATATATATATATATACATATTTATACTATAATATATGTACATATAGGTATAACCTGTTTTGCATTAGATCAGATGAAAATAGAGTTTCTCTTATAGAAGGAAAAAAAAAAATTTTTTTTTCATTGGAGCTCATAAACAAGGAATTTGCAGTGCTTTTATGCATTAAATGAGCATTGCAATAAAATAACAAAAAACACCCACAAAACAAAAAACAACCATCAAGAGAACAAGTGTCTTCAGAAACATAATTAAATATATTTATATATAAATAGATGGGAGGTTATTTTATTTTGCATTTCTCTCTTTCTTTTTTTGTTGGGGGGGGGGGGCTTATTAATGTACATCTATAGTATGTAAGTACATACATATTTATGTATATCTTATGTATGTATATGAACTCTTATGCTATATGGGGCTATTATATATATATATAGTAGGTAGATATATGTACACATAAACATGTCTGTTTATATGTGTGCAATATAAGTATGCACAAGGAATTTGAAATGAATATTTGATTATGTTAATTTTGTGCTTAAGTTCTTTTATGTATGTATAATATATATACATAATATATATAAATGAATATAATTAACTTGATGATGGCGATTATCATAATAGTAATAATAATAATAATAATAACAAGAAAAAGAAAAAGCATTGTGATTACATACGCATATTAAGAGGATTATCTCAACATTATTTTTTTATTTTTTGTTTTTTCCACACCAAGTAGCAAATATGTATTCAAAATCTTTCTGACGCATATTTATACAATAACAAGGCACGGAAAAATTTTAGGCATGGAAAGACTTGCTCAATCGTGCATTTTCTGCACAATAGCCTCACAGATTGCATAATAAGAAAGCGAAAGTGAAGCCATTATGAAGTTGCTAACATTAAATGGCCAGTTTTTTATTATTCTTAAATGACCATAGGTGATCATTTTGACCCACAGTATCTAGCCTCTATATACATATTATTTGAAAGTTACATTCACTCACCTCGGACAGTTCCTTTTTATTTGAATTGCGACTGTTCTGGAATAAAAACACAACTAACTCCTTCCTAATTTATTTGTATCCTCACCTTTTCAGCTATTGTTTTTCTCTACTTTGTTTTATGATCTAAAGATTAGCTCATCTATTGTCTCCCTCTATTATTTTAAGAAGATATTAGTATATAATAAGGCAAAATAAAATATAAGGTAAATATAGGAATCACTCAATTTATATCGTGTCCTTAGAGAAAATATATTTAAAGGATAGTTGCATATATGGAAAATTTGGGTCAAATTGACCAGTCCTGCTCTAAATAGATAAAACTGATAATATTTGTGCCTCTTTTTGTAAAATTTTACTGAAAAAAACATTTAAATGGACGTATATATATCTACACAATTAGGAAAAATCAATGACCAACATGGATATATTTCTGTATTTAACCAAGTTATTATATTTTCAAAATATTCAAAATGATCGTTTTGGTCCTTTTTGTGTTAAATAAAATTGACTCATATAAAAAAAGTTTTAAAGAAACTTAAATCAGTGGCTTTAAGAATAAAGAAACTAAATTGTAGCACCTGAAAATAAGTTAGGGTTTTTATTTTTACAGATACAATTTATTTTTTATGCCTTCTCCAAGATGACTGACTGAAAAAAGCTATTTTGATGCTAAAAGAGTAATAATATTGCTAATTGTCTTAATCCCGATCAATCATTATCTATTTGAGTAATAAATAACATACAGAAATATATGGCTTTTACTGAAATTAAAAATTAAACCAAAAATCCTATTTCTTCCTCATTTTTTAAAAACTCAGTTATACAAATCAAAGTTTTGTCATGTCTTCCTTTAAAATAGTTTTAAACAAGCTACCAATTTATATTATAAATTTATTTGCAATTATAACTTGAATATCTTACAATGAATGATGAGAAATGAAGTATGAAGAAATTTCAGCAAACATAAAATATTGAAATTTCAACCCACATTCAGTAGCTACAAACGTTTTTCAATCTCTCTGAAACTTGATGTGATTACTTATTAATATGTATAACAATGAAATATAACTACACATTTACAATTTATAGTTTTTGGTTCCCCATGATGCACGATATTTTCATCCGTGCACATAGTCTATACATTTTTGCATTAGGTGATGATCGAAGCTTTAAAACGTTCACATCATGTCATTTAGGGTTGAGATACTTTTTTATTTTAAAAAAAGAGTTTTTAATGCTAATATATGCATAATTCTTGATGGATTCAAATAGAAAAAGGAGTCGATCTACCGTAAAGGATAATTTCCAACACATTTATTTTCTTAATCTTACTTATTTATGAATATAAAATGAGTCTAAATACTTTTATAGAAAAATCGCTTACCGTGTTTTGTGAATAGCATTTACTGAGTGTTCTATATGTTGAAAATATAACCTACATAGTTTTAAATGTATTTGACACACAAATGTGGTAATATAGTAGAAAACTTACAATGTCGAAAAAAAATAATCTTTACTTTTAATTAATCTAAAATTTTTGATCTCAAAATAAAATTGAAACCAGGGGTCAAAAATTTCGTTGACTTTGATAAAATTTTTCGCAAGAAATAAGCTCACCTTTCATTTCAAGTCATTTTTAATGTAATTGGTATTTTATTTTTGCAAATTTTTGCTTCAAAGCAATTAGATATTTACGATTTGTTTATTTATGAATACATTAGATAATAACTAAGAAAAAAAAACATACTGAATGTAAATCAATCTTAGCCCGTTCAAAATGATTCACAGAGTCATAATTTAATCTTGCCTTAAAACTCAATATAAAAAAGGCATCTCTAAAAAGATATAGTATCATTGCTTTTTTCAGTAACCAAGTAATTTTTTTGACTATTTTTCTATTCGTTACAACACTGTTATGCAAAAAAAAGTAAAACTTTAATTTTGTGAGTACTAAATTAATTAAAATGTATTAATAAAATAATGGGTCCGTTAATTTTTCGAGCAACCAACTACAGAGTAACGGTGTTAAATTTTTTTTTGGCTAAATAACTATAAACGAGTAATTAATTACTTTATACAAGTAACCTACCCAACACTGATTATAGATAATTACAATCAAGTACACAGATGAATATAATGTTTTAAATATGTAAATTAAATAAATACATTCTCAAGGACAAATGTGCTATAGTATAAAGTAAAGTTTTTAAAGATCTTTCTTCTCTGAATAATAATAAATAATAATAATAACTATTATTATTATGAACATCTATTACTTAATTATATCAAAGTATGGATATCATCAATTTCATGAATAATGAACTTTCACTATGCATGCCTATTCCAAGTCTAAGTATGTATTCAAAATAGGTGTAGGTAAAGAAAATAGATAAGAAAATAATACGTAGAAGGGAAATCACCAAAAATATACATATTTATCACTTTTGATAAATGTTCATAGATATGGGTAGGTATGTAATACGAAGGAGAATTGAAAAAAAAAAAAAAAAACGAAGAAGGAGGAAAAAAAACGACAAACAAAAATATTTTTGTATACATATACATATTTGAAAAGTTGTAAAAAAAACCTTCAGGACATGACTAATGTATAATCACAAATATTCCAAGTCAATTGAATGAATTTCTATACCCCTTGGGTATCAATAATAATAATAATAATTATGATTCATGTAACATAGGTAGGTACATACATGCCTGACGCAATAAGTTTGTATCTACATACTTACCTACCTAGGTCGACTTGCTCCTGATAACAATCATCACCCATGCTTATATAAGTTAGTCAGGCCATTTTTATTGTAATGATAACATTTACATGAACATAGAATGAGAAAGTGGAAGGCCAATGAGGGTCAAAATAGCTTCAGGTATTATTGATTCATAGTCATGTTAGAGATACATTTTCTCAGGGGAATATTATTTACCCATTATATAGGTATATTCTTACTATTTATATGTACAAAAGGGCAGTAAAGGGTCCGCTTATGGGTTTTTTATATGTATGTAAAATAAATACATATATTGTAGTATGGTAAAAAACAATTCAAATAAAATGTTCATCGAAAGACGTCTATGGACAAAGTTACATAACTTGGCTCTTTATCATGTTCATCCTAAATACATTTATTAACCGATATTGATCTCTTATCGATTTTGACCCCTCAAACTCTTGGTTTCGTTGTCATAACTAAGATCAAATCGACAAAATTTTGATTTTACTTTTTTAAAAGTTTTTTTTTATCTCTGGGTCTCAAGTATGAGTTTGAGCCCAAGTTAAGTCACATGTATTTTCACTTCGAGTCTGAGTCAGGTCTGAGGTCGAAGGTTAATGAGGCTGAAGTGTTACTTGAGCCCAAGTTCCAGCTCTGGTTCAGTTCTCATCATCAATATCATTTGAAATTAAGGAGGATGTTTGTGCGTGTCTCTGACAATCTCAGGTCTGAATATTTTAACTATCAAGGTGATTCTGAAGTCAGAGCTTAATGTGACTTGACACTCTAATTTATTGAGTAAATATATCTTGAGTAAACCCAAAAATTACTTGTAAGCAGAATATAGATATTAGTGTGTATTTATTTATACATAAAGACTACATGAATGTAGTATAGACTCGTGCAGAAAGTAACACAGTTCTCACCAAAGTCCAGTTTATAATAAATAAATTGCGAACAATTCAAGATGCCAACTTAAATGGAATTTTACAAATTGCTTGATTGTATTCAAAAGTACTATTGAATGTTTAAATATTTTGGAGATTTTTCTTTTCTTGAATTGTCCTTGGTTAAGCTTATTTTAAAATGTTTGTCTGCTTTCGATCTCAATACTTACCATAATGTCTTCTCTGTAATTATTTAATATACTTGATATTTGTGAATCTTTGTTAAAGTGAAAATATATGCCCATTTGGGCCGAGAAAAAAATGTAGTATAGACTTCTAGCATGTGACGTTATAAAGAAAATAGGGTACAAAAATATCTTCAGAACTAATCAATATACATACATAGATACAGCGTCAAATTAAGGCTATTATTATCCATCATGAACCAACCACATGACGTCACTTCAAACAGATGTCCTTCATTAAACTTGTGATTAAATGCCCCTGTGTGAGAATAACTATGCAGATGAGGTTAAAAGTAAGTAAGTACATACGTGAGGAAGCAACAGATGGGGATTGTAACTTAGCTGACATATTTAAAATTATGTTACATTGGTGGTGAAATAGGAATCTACGTATTTTATTTTTTCATCATATTTGTAAAAAAAATACATAAAAATTAATTAATAAGACTATTCACTAAATTAAGGATGATTTGACATTTATGCTTCTAAATACATTTTATTTATATATATATGCATTTTGAGTACAGAATACCTTCATATTATGAATATTAATCGTTTGTCATTTTTTTTATTATATAAAAATTGAAGAAAAATATTTGATAAATAACTATTTTAATTATATGAAGTTCTAAATTTGTACCATTGAGTCTCATAAAAAAAAATCCATAGTTTGTGTCATTATTACTAAGCCGTAGGGCCAGGTGTGATAAAAAGTCTTTAGGAGTAAGGTAAGGAAATAGCAAATAAACTTGTACAACTTTTTTACATATTTTTATTTGCAAACATATTCAATTGTTTAAAACAAATTAATCAACAGTAGCGATACTAGTATTCAATGTACACGTATAAAAAATAAATTGAAAAGTATTAAAAACATTTCCTTCTACATATAAAACATATAAAAGAATAACAAAAATAATAAAATATTACAATTAATTCGTTAAAATATGGGTTTAATCATTTTTAGTACAAATTTAATGTACAATTTGACAATGAATATAACTCCACTCATATTGATGCTTCCTTTATTCCTATTTGTGTAAAGGAAATGTAAAGACTGCACTATTATACCATCAGTTTGCTGACTTTGAAGACCAGTTACGTATTTTGACAAAGAGTCATTCTGCAACTTCAAAACTGGCTTTCACAATATATTTATATTGCTTTATACAAGTCCTTTAAGTAGTAGGGACAGTCCTACAATGACTTTTTAGTGTTTTTGAAGAGTTTGCACATCTTTGATAAATTATCCCTCACTTAAAGGACTCCAGACAACAATTTCAATCATTGTTTAGAGGGCATCAAATACTTAAGGTAAAACGTTGAGAAAAAATTGTCAAACGTTAAAAAAAATTATCATCATTATTGGTTTTTCCCAAGTTTCTTTTTCATTTCATATTACTCATGATTTATGAAGGTTTTGCATTCACAATCTGCTGTAGTAAGGAAATATATATATATATATATATATATATAAGAAAATGATACATAAATTATCTTTTTGTGTGACGCATGTAGTTAAAGAAAAAGAAACGTTTGTTCCGTCTTCAACGTTGCTAAGGAAGAACTACGTTCTACATTTATACATATATAAGTATACAAGAGGGATATCCAATTCCCTCCCAGAACGTCAAAATATGACGTTATTTCTTTGTAATTACATACGAATTATAATAATTTCTATGTATCTAGTGTAATATTACATTTCTTCTGATGAAAATAAATTTAATTTGTAGGATTTCATCTTATTACATGACTTTATTATAAAGGTACATATATATATTGTGTACAAGTTGGGATTTTCTATAAGTTCCAATAAAAAAAATCAAATAATGTAATTATTGAACTTTCATGGGGTGTTCAATATTATATCAAGGGTCCAATGTCTCATTTTTTTAGTGTAAATCCATAATTGCTAAGTTACAACTTGTACACAATTTATGTACTCGATTTCATGTATACGTAAATGAAATAATACGTTTCGAAATGGTCTGTTCACCAGTTCATATTTCCAAATATGAAAGCAACAATACTCTGAAGAGTCTGAGTATGTCATTGGCTTTACTCATATACCAAACTGTTTGATTTTTATTGAGTTCTACAAACTAACATTTTCTTATTCTTATTGCATGGTAATGTTTTTTAAGTGAAATAAAAAAACTATACTAATGGTAGCGAGGCCCGGACTGATCGAATACAGAATAAGTGAGCTATTGATGTGTGTAGTTTTTGCTAAATATGATCAAGCTATCAAATAACTATAATATTATGCGATTTTTTTTTAAACATAATCTGTCTCTAATTACAATAAATGTAATTACTTCAGATATAGCCGTCATTTTTTCCCTTTATTTACTAAATTGCAATTCTTAAAATTTTGTGGCAAATGTGGCTATATTTTTCATTTTGAAAGGAGTAAAATGTATTTATTTTTTTTTAAATTATCTCTTTTTTCTTCCTTTTAAAAAGAGACCACAAATTCCATCGGAATTCAATTATGAAAAAAAAGAAGAAGAAAAAAAGATTACTTCTGTACATTTAAAACCACAAGTGTTGTAATTTTCCAACTATGTTAAGAAATGTATCTTTAATGTCATGTACACTTTCGAGTACTTTATAAACAAAATTTTCGTTGCAACCTAATGCTATGCTCTTTAAAAAAAATCTTATATAAATATATATTTGAATATAAGGAACGCTCCACACCCGATGCCAAATGTTTAAAACGTTATATATATATATATATCATATGAATATATAACTTCCATATTGTGAGTCCAGGCAGTGGTGGCTTGGATCAACTTTCACGTGTATGTAATACATTCACCCCTAGGCAGTAACATATATACTAAATTTGCTGACCCTTTACATTTTTCATCTATTAAATTAATTTTGTATATATAAAAGTTGAATTAAATAATTTAAGAACTATTAAAAATTTAGCTTTTATTATAAAAATAATAATTAATTAATAGCACTCAGTTTTGTTCTTTTTTTATCTTAAAGTGAACTTTTTTAATATTAAAATTTGTCCATTTGCCACCTTCACCCCAGGCAATGCTGCCTTGAGGCCCAGAGTACACATTTAACTAGTGTAACATTTTTTATATAAGATATCAACGGATAAAGTTTTCAAAATCAAGATATTTATAACAATGTTACAATTTTATAAATGTATTTATCTGAGAGATAAAAATCTTAGTAATGTGAAAATAATTGACTTGTTACACTTTCACTCTGGACCTATATTATAGCAAATATAAAAGTAAAATTGGAGTCCAATTTGAGCATGATTTGCTTCGTGAGGTCAAATACCAAAGGAAAGGTCATTACATCAAAAATACTTTTAATGAAGAAGTACATACAAATAATTGAAGGAGAAAAGAATACATTTTTCTACTTTCCATTGATATTTAATTTGGTCAGACGGAGCAGCTATTTTAAGGAATATAACGGTTTGAAATTAAATGCTCCACATCAATTTTTGACAAAAACTCTAAGAAAAAAAGAGTAACACACAAAATCTCATGAACCAATCATCAATGAGGGAAAAAACTTACACTACAACAAGTTATGACAAATAGGGAGATATGTAAATTTGATATGAAATATCCCTTAACTCTCTTTAAAGAAAAGGTTGTTGTTTTTTTTAAAGAAAAAAAAAATATCTGTGTAAACCAATATGTTTTTTTTTTCAAACTAAAAGTCCATAAGAGTAGTTTAATTTAACTTAATTCATTCGGCCAAGGAAATTTAGTTAAAAAATTAAGTTATTTTTATTAATGCGGTAAATATTTTGTGCACAGGGCCGTATTTAGCCGATAAATCTATGAAACAGCTAGTAATTTAGACAATGCTCTTTTAAACGCTATAATTCAGTTTTTACAAGTCTGTGCAATATTTTAAATTCAATAAGTGTAACAAAAAATGTACCACTGAACCGGAAAGAGAGGAATAAATAAAATTGTTGAACCTTAGGTAAATTATCAGAAATATAATTTTATATTCGGTTAGGCGATTGCACATCAAGAAAAGCTTCAAATTAAGGTGATCAATCGTCCACTTTTGTCCAAGAATATCCAGGTTTTTCTCAATAAAAATACAGGTTCAAAAATATAAAAGATACATGAATCGAAACTATAATGAGGTCCATTCATTCCTTTGCAACTTGATTATATACTAGATAGGAATAGATAGTCCTAACGGAAACACAGACTCCGTTGTAGAAAATGTTTGTTTTCATACTATGTAAATACAATGGAAATTATTATCAAAGAAAACAGAAAAGCTCAAAGGACAGAATATAAGTATATGTATGTAGTAATAAGTACCTAGAGTTATTGTTTTATAACTTAGTCGTAGTTTTCTATTGATGTCTTCAAAATTGCATCATCCATTAGAAAACTTGTTTTGAATGTTTCTTTGTCATTGATTTTTCGTTTTGGAAGAATAAACAACAATATATATGTACATATAAACAAGGAAATCTCAGAAATGATTGTTTTTCCTTTAAAAAAATGCAAAACAAAGAACAGAAAAGAAAAGGAACGAGAGGAAGCAGCGCAATAATGTGACTCTGCTTTTAACCTTTGGGATGAGATAATGCAATAATTTTATAATAATAATTTCTATGGATCTCCTTTGTAGAAAATTACCTCTATGATTTTTGAATGGAAATGTTTTATAATCTAATTAAGCACCTACGTGATCATTTTGAGGACTAAAAAAAAAGGAGTTGTATCATATGTCTATAGTCATGCTGGGATTTTGAAGACAATTTCTTGACCTAAAATATGATTCACATAGCAAGCAGCGTACGAACGTGACATTTGAACACATTTCAGTTATACATACCATGAGCCAACAGTGTAGGACATGGGGTCGTTTTATTATTAATAAAGGCATATATTTGATGAGTTTCTTATGAATTAAATGGAAACACTATGTGCATAAAAGTATTATTTCATGGATACAAAATTGACTGTATTGTCAAGGGTGTCTGTAAGGAAGAGGCTGAAATACTGCAGCCCTTTATATGTGTTGATGATTAGGCATATATATGAAATTTCTGAGCTGGCCCCCTCTTCCAAAATGTCCTTTATAGTGGATCTAATATCAGCATGATTACTTTTCTGATAAATATGCTGTTATACCTAAGATTACAAGATACTTTTCTTGCTAATATCTTGGACGAGGAGTGCTCGTTTCAATTTGAATACTAATATGTTGGATTGGAAGGTAATTTTTTAATAAATGGTCATTCCAATACTACCAATCAATCTTAACATTGACTAGAACACTCCGTGATGAGTCTATTTAGAAATAGATTGAAATTTCTTTCATCTGACAACCATTGTCTCCAAAAGTCAAATGTAAATGTCTAATACCTTTTTAGCAATACTAGGGCTGTAAATGTGTTAAAAAGTGATGGGAGATGGATCTAAGATAGTATGTCTCCATAAAAATCTGTTTGATAAGGTTGAAACCTATGTATCTATGTTGAACTGGAGGGAGTTTTAATCTACTACTAAGATACTTACAGCTCTTAAATATTACTTGAAAGGACTTGGGTCATCCAATAGAATTCATTTGACTCAAGTCACAAGCCCAGCTCAGGTCTAGTGACATAAATTTATCATCGAAAGGCAGTGAATTAATTTTATTAAAAGGGAAAATATTGTTCCGAGTATACTCGTCCATGGCAAAAAAAAAAGGAATTTTTTTTGCATGTCTACTTGTCTTAAGAAGTAAGCTCTGAGTCTTTTTTTTTTTTTTGACTATAACTACTTCTCTGGCACATTTTCCTGCTTAGTAGTAATCTAAGGTAAAACAATATCATTTATCTCCCCCTCCTTCACTAAAACATTGATGCGTTAAGAAAGGAATCTTTTAATAATATAGGATTGACTCAGGGTTCCTCTTTCCATATATGGAAGGGTAGTTTGAATGCCTACCTACATGAATATTTTTATTTCTTTTTTTTTTTGTATGGATTGATGATCGTTCCCTCAGGATAAGTCAAAATTTCTTTCTACCAATATTTATACCTCCTCATTTCAAGACCCAGATCTCTTTTTTTCTTTTTTTTATAAACATAAATATGTACAAATCAAACCCTCTAATGCCATGAAGGATGAGCTCTCCTCTAACTTCAAAAAATAATAATTTTCCTTAATTAAACCATATTTGGAAGGTATTCATTTAATATGATTATAATACATGTATGTACATATATGCGCTTATTCTCATTAGAAACGGTTTCAAGCTTTACTTTCCTATATGTACACAAGTATATGGTCCTAGTTTTGGGTAGGAACTGGGGTGTCTCATTTCCCCAAAAAAAAATCCTCTAGTGATATAACAGGAAACCCATTTCAAAATTTCGGAATGCCAGGAATAGTAATTAATAAATACTATGAAATTTAAGTACTTGATTCTATATTTTAGTAATAAAAAAACATATGCCATTATGAGCAATAATACCGGAATATAATTTTTTTTGTGGAAGGAGTTGGGGGGGGGGGGGATTCAAATTGGGATAAATATTTGGGGTCTTTTTTTAAGTTAACACTACTGTCATGAGCATCTCTGCCAAATTTCACGTCAAAGTTTCTTTTAGTGTTTGAGATACGCGTGTCCATTTGTGAATAGCTAAAATTGGATTTTTCGTTTTTTTAAATGGCTGAAATATGTTGAACAAAAAATAATTTAGAAAAATGTTGTAGAAACCAAAAAAGTATAAATAAATATTCCAGACTCTATTTTTATGAAATTTATTTCCCAAAATACAATACCTATTACTCAAAAACCGACCTTACAACTTTTAATATTAATGGCATATCTAAACTCAGCAGTCATTGATCTGTAGTTATTGAATTAATAAACATTTTGTAACTCTTTCGAAAATTAGAAAAAAACGTTGGCACATTGTGCATTGCATCGGGTGGGGTGGGGGAGGGAAGGACAACTTTGAGGGGGATAAAATGAATTTTGATGATTAAATAAAGATTTTTTGTATTCACGATATTTTTTGCCCATAGTACTAAATTTTAACCTAGTTCTATCCACACATTCCCAAAAAATAAATAAAATCACTTTGTTGTAAAAATATTTCTATTAAAAATCACAAATAATACCTATATGGTTATTTACAAGAGTTAATATATACTTTTTCATAATAGTATATAATATGTAAAGTATGCAAGTAAAGCGTAAGACTCATCTAGGAATAGCAACTCCTTTTATTAAAACCTAATGGAATCTGAAATAATACAATCATGAATCAAAATTGTCTTTAATAATAGTAATAAAAAAAAAACTCCTTCAGAATTTGAAAGATTTTTCCTGCAGCATTTTTAGTTATAAACTTCATATTAAGCAATCCTGAATAATTATACAATTTTTCAATCAATGAAGCTGTGAGTGAGTAGATCATATGTTGTAAGGACATTGCTCTAAATAGAGGGATAATAATGTTAAGTTGATACAAGCTTACAAATGATTTATAAACCTTTGACTTTTTGTAATTTCTCAATGTGAAAATGTCATATAAAAAATGTTAACGTAATGTAACATTTTTTTTTTTGCTGTTTTTAAGGATTCTGTAGCATACCGATACTATTTTTCAATGAAGGTATGTCCTAAGCAACCTAAGTCTCTCCTAAGTAATAGCTACCACACTTACTATAGAAGTATATCAAGCAACATATCTGCATATTTTCGATCCTTTTTTGAATAGATGAATGGATTTCCCTTCATCGTGGAATCAGGAGGTGAGGGGAGGGGGTAGAAGGAAAGAATTCCACTCCATGCTGAATTAATGCGTTTTCGACCTCCTTCAACATTTGTTGTTGTTGTTATTATTATTATTATTATCATCGTCGTCGTCGCCAGTTGTGTTATTCATTAAGCTATTCACATATATATTTATGAAGCACATCTGCTCCTGTACCAGTGTTATTTTCAAAGCTGTACCTTTGAGCTTTGTCAATGGAGAAAAATATTTTTTTTTATCCACGCGTATTTTCTCAGGGAAAAATAAATAGCTGGCAATGGTTTTTTTTTTTTTAAACATATGGAAAAACTGGTTGTTTTATCTTGATTCGTATATGTACATATATATATATATATACTATATGTATAAGTAGACGAATGAATCATTTTGCAATGATTTTTTGCAAATGCCTCGCCTACTTTTTATCAGATATTTATATTTAAATAATTGTAAAGTTAAATTAGAACTCATTTAATTTAATGTGATATGCAATTTTAAAATTTAAAAAAATCCCATGAAACTGCTGCAAACAAGAGAAAAAAAGAAAAGTACTTACTCCGTCTATAAATGTATTTTTGTTTTATTAAATTTTGAATATTTACATATTTAAAATTCCATTCAGTCAAAAAAAATAAAAAAAATACTTACTTCTAATTTTCCTATATATGTACATATATTTTTTGAATACATTTTGTCCCACGTGCTCATAAAGTCGTCATGGCTTGAAAACGTGTGTATAATATTTTTTTTTTTAAATCTAGAAAAAAATCTTCATATTAATAATTTTTAGGAGATGCACACTCTTAAATCTGTCTGTGTATCTCAGTTTTCACTTAAGTAAATTGCAAAATTTAAACCTAAAAGTAAAAAAAGTAGTAGAAATCAAAATCTGGGAAACCAATTATCTGATTGCAAAATAAATTAGACTTGTTGTTGTTATTAGATGGACATAGACTTACTATGGAGAAAGTGAAAGTCGGGGTGTAGTTTTGTTGCAATTTGAATATATTTGTACTTGCTCTAGTATCAAAATGGTGTTGGTATTTTGATATTTTTTGCTACTTTTTTGTCTAAAACTATCCACTGACAAGAGGGTCCACAAGACTGTTATCTTCTTTTTTTCTAAAAGGGAGGGCAACAAATTATAATTAATTTGATGACTTCTTAGTATATTAAATACAATTTTCTTTCTTTTTTTTGTTACGCCATCTGTAGGCCAAATATTTTTATAACATATTGGCACTGCAAGATCCAGTTTCAATGCCATTTTTGTATAGTACTCTTTTGAACACACTGGTTTTCCGGTATTTTTATATTTTTACGATGTACTGAACTAAATATATACCGGGTGAAGGCGATTGGACTGAACAAAAATCAAATAGGTACAGATTTATCTTCTGTCACAAAATATCCTCTTTTTAATCAGAAGTATTTTTCTTTTGAATAAAACAATTGTTAACTTGCCTTTGTTCTACTAAATAAATATGAAAAATTATGAAAGATTTCTCTACTAAAGTTGTGTTACAAACATTGACTTTTACTGCAAGTTCTCCTGTGCTTGTAAACGCTATAATTTGTTAATTAGAGCACTGAGGTGACGAGTAGTGTATGACCTTATTTCTTTCATTTCTCATTATAAAAGATATATGTATACTTATCAAGAGTGACCTCTAAGACTCTTTTTCATTATTGTTTAAGTCATTTCAACACAGAAAGTAATTAATCAACATTATCAAAGCAGAGAATATATATTTTTTTCTTTGATAGGATAGAGAAGTCATTATTAATAGTTATCTTTTTTATGGTTTTTGAAGATAATTATAGTTAATTATGAGGGGATTTATCAGGAGGGTAACAAAATGAAATTATTATCACCAGACTCCTATTATCTTATATTCAATTTGTCATTTATATAATCTGTAAAATTAATTCATCAAGATAGTTCAAAGGATTAGATCGTTATACAGATCATCATAAAATGACAAAATGATGTAAGTCAAAAATAATTATATTCTGTTTCTTCATTGAACTTGGTTGTAAGTCGATGGATTCATTTCTTTCCATATGAAGGAAGTAATCCAGGTTGGAACAATATACATTTTTTTTATCAGCTTTACAAGGGTATAGATTTTTATTTTCACCCATCACACGTAACTTTTTCTATATCTATCTAAACTAAATATTTAGCGTCATTGCAAGGATAAACATTTATTCATAGGCACTAAACATTAAATATAAAACCTCATTTCCACCTGTTTTAGCGTTGCATTCATAATTTTTTCAACTATCCAAGATATGTTATAAGTTGTACTTTTAATACTTTCACTTACAAAATATGACAGTCCTCATGTAGAAAAATTTTTATGTTAGAAAGCTATCAAATGTTGAAGGAAAATTTGGAATCACTCCTTGATTGATACAGAACAAATAATAAACAGCGATGACGTCATTCCTAGACTGAGCCTTCATTACTATGGGGTAGATATGTCAAATTTACCTATAATTGATTCATTTTCAGTCCTGAAGTGACCTTGTTCTTGTTGTAAAACACTTTACAAAGAACAGGTCACCGGAATAAGGAAACGAAGGTGTCATTGCTAAAACAGTTACAATGATAAGTTTATCTGTAACGTCATTTTATTAAACTAGTGTCCCTATCTCAAAATATCAAACTATCCTGATTGATTTTTAATTTTCTCATCATTGAGGTTTCTCACCAAAAGAGAGAGAGAGAGAGAGATGATATTGCGGGTGTAGGTGCACCCACCCCTCTGGCTTAATTATTGAATGCCATTCTCACAGCTTGAGAATTTTTCTCCCTTTTAGAGGGTACCATCGTTGTTATGTTCACATGGATGAATGCTCCATTATAAATTGGCTCTCTTATAGTAGGTGGAACGCCACCTGTGCCAACTGCTCATATATTTAAAAAGAGATTTTATGGGACTTAGAACCATATTGAACCTTTTTAAATAAGGTATGAAGGTCATGGTTTTTTTTACTTATGAGAATAATTAAACTACATTGTATGATGAATTAATTGAACAGACCAGCTATTAATTAAGGGATTTTTTTTCTCCTTCATGCCTAGAAAAAAATAATAGTAATAAAATGACCCCCATTAAGGATCTTGTAGTACCCTGTACGATGATTGTACATACCTATGTAAGCTAGGTAGTATGAAGAAGCATTCTTCATATCTTCATCGTTTTTTTTTTTGTTTTTTTAGGTATCAGGCCAAAAAAGAAGAAAAAGAACGCGGTGGTATTTTACGACATTTAAGGAATTTATAAGGAGTATTACGTCTGATTGCTTTGGGGGAAAATTTTCTTATAACATATGTAACTATTTTTTGTGGGGAAAAACCTGTACAACTTTTTTTCATGTTGTGATAGACTAAAATATCCCTCGACATCTTATTGTCAAAGGCTATAATTTTATTGAAAACATTTCTTGAAAAAATAGATCAATTTCTTGAACTATTTGGAGTAATTACGCACCTGTTTCAAACTATGGATACACCTATTATATATGGTCACTCAAATTTCCCATGTTGAAAGTGTTGAATCTTGTAATTAATGTAGTGAAGAGTCATTAATATCAAAACATAAATACCTACATGTTACATAAATATTAGAAATGCTCTCATGCGATGTTATACCCACAACAACATTCAAAGGGGTTGGGCTATAGCCGAACAACAACCTATAAGAACATTTCAAGAACACTTACAAACATATATATAGCCTGAAAAAGTGATTTATTATATATTTTTAAAGGAAAACAAATTTTAAAATAGTCTTATCCATATCTTCATGACAGGTCGTTTTTATTAGAAAATATATTTGTACTAAAAATCACCAATGGGTATATGATTAATTGCAATAGTAAATATATATTTTGTAAAAATCAATATAAGAATTCTAAAAAAAAATGAGATATCTCATATTTGTATAGAAAGAAATCAACTATTATGTTCCAAATACAAGAATGAAAATTGTCTTCTATTAAAAAAAAAATTGTTAAATACTTTATTCCAAGTGATTCACCAATATGTACTCAACTTTTTATTTTATAAGTTCCTGGTAAAGAACCCCTATATGATTAATAAGTTCAGTACAATTTATGGAAAATTAATTTTTATTAAACATTTTATGTCTGACAAACATTAGCAAATCTCAGGATCAATGTACACAAAATTGGTATAAATGATGATAAAAAGGGTGAACTTATATCCTTTGTCTATAAGTATTTTTCAATTCAAAAGAAAAATCGTCAAAACATAAAAAAAAAAAGAATAGTTCATGGAAAAGTTCAGAAGTACTGTAGAGAGATACAATTGTTAACAAAAAAAAGATGCCCATTCGCCCATTATTATTGAGAATAATTGAACGCTAAGGCATGCCTACACAAACCTGAGAACCAAAGTAATATAAATTTTGGGAAAACTTTATGTACACATATCAAGACTTATTTCTCAAAGAAAATCACTTTGAAACATTTGTTCAGGGTCCTGAAATAACATCTAAAGACTCCCCTTGATTTCCAGATGCCAAATTCTTTGAATCCTTCCATCCAGCTGCGTTTTAAAGATGATGTTTGGAACACAACATAACAAATGTGACGAGACTCAAAAAACAACAAATATGAAAAGTTGCGTAATTATGGGTTCATCAATATATGACGTTATTTTTGTAAAGCGGACATTTTATAGATAGATAGATTCCAGGTCCCCTCGTCAAGACTATATTGAATAAGCTGAGGAATAGCTAATTTCTAAGGAATTTTCTAGCATCTCTCCTTCGTGTATCTATTCAATAGGAGAATAAATTAGTTAGACTCTGATTAGCCCTGTATGTAATTTGTGTCTATTTTGAGGGGGGAAATGCGGACCTTGTAGTGGATTCCAACTGGTTCAAAAATTTGATGGTACGCAATGAATTTTATGGATGGTTTATATAAATAAGTAGATGTATGGTGTATACTTTTCATGGGCCTTGAGAAGAATCCCACAGATGACAGAGTATTTGTTTTAAATGGTTAATATTCTACATACATTCACTTTAACTATGTATGTATGTAAATTTATGTAATGCTCTATCTACATACATACATATTAGAGCTAATCAAACCATTCATTAATGTTATGTATTACAAGGGTATCACGTGATACCTTGCTTTCCTAGTATTTACTTCCTTCACGAAGTCTTCTTGTTATTGATTCATATTTTAGTACCCACCACCACCATTCCATAATCATTATTATTATTAGTAGTAGTATTACTATTAGTTTGTGTATATTGTTATATAATTGATTGAAATACAAATCGCCCCCTGGAGGGCGCAAGGTTAATTATACTCACACAAACATTCACAACCTCTTCTTCCTTCTTCGTTCAGCTAAGCTGACTATAACCTTTTTTTTATTATATTATATATATTCTTCTTTCTTAGCCACTCAGAAAATAGTTTATTCATAAATGAGATACATGATTTGTAAAAAATGATGTCTTTTTTTTTTTTTTTGGAGAAAGTGACTCTTAAAAGTACTTTTTTTGTCATTTAAACTTTAACGAACAAACAATATAATTGCTTCACAAACTAATGATACATAATTACGTTTGAAATTATTATTATGTATCTTGTAACAAAACACTAGATATTATTTTAAAAAAGAAAGAAGGGAAGTGATGTTTGTTTTAAGCCTTTTCATGAGATTCATACGGATTTTTCTTCCTTCCTCAACCTGATTAAGTAGACATGGCCTACAGAAAGAGTCTCATATTTGTACGTAATATTTACATAGAGAAGGTGTTATTGTCTTATCTATAGTTGTGTTGCATTTCAATTTAGAAAATCAAGACCGATCCACGATTTGTATATTTTTTCGGTCTGGATCGGACTCGTATAAAAATTCTGTTTTTTTATATTTTGATGTCAGCTATCAATTTTTCTACTTCTATTTACATTATTTACCTCGAATTAGCTTTTACACGGCTGTGAACAATTTCCTGAATTAAATGAAGAATAGGCACACAGTTGAAAATAATTGGATAACTACTACCAGCTGATTTTTGGCCTTTTTGTATCTGTTCGTTTTTAAAGGAAAGGTTGTGAGATACAACAAAGATATTGTGACCTGATACTGTTCTTATCACAAACTTTACTCTGGACTCATTTTTAATAAGCGTCAAGTCTGTTTTATATCAACTCATTCCATATACTAAAACAAGATTTTTCAAACTGTGGACCTTGAGGAGGCGAAAAATGATTCAACAAGTATCTGAATTTATACATTTGGAAAATTACCGGTGTCATAAAGAGAAACAAAGCTCTCAAATATTTTAGAGTTTTCTTACGTCTGACCTCAGTTCCCAGATGAGCGGAAATAAAATTACAATTTTATGTTCAATTTTTTTTATTGATAATTAAAATGCATATTTTTTTAATTTGTAAATCCTCCTGGATCTGGTTAAATCTGTGGACGGACCTATTTACACCAATCTTCAGTGCTATGATGAAACTATAAAGATGCTCCTGATACATCAGGTCATCCTAAGTTACACTTGAAATTTGAAGTCGTGACAAAATTCATCAAAAAATTAAATGAAAAAACTGTCAAAAAATTCCACAATGATAAAAAAAGGATTAAGTCCATTTACTCTATGTCTTAATTATTTAATCCTAAGTCCCGAATCATGTCAAATTTTTGAATTAATTTTGTTGTCAAAAGTTATTTATCAAATGTGACAACCAACACATAGGGTTAAGCGTTACGAACAAAGATTTTTGTTCTATTTTTTGATGGGTCCTTAAAATTTTTTATTTAAATTTAAAAAAAATAATTTATGTTTAATTATAATTCATATTTAGATATACATAAATAGTAAGTAATTCAGAATGACCACGAAAATCTAAGGCAACATTATATGTATATATTTTAGATATAATTTTTAGCATAGGAAACTTTTTTCAGAAATACAAGAAAATTGGTTAACTAGTACGGAAACTTCCACATGAGAAATGAATTTGAAATAGAACGTTGATTGCATGGTAAAATGCTGTTAAATAGACTATCTATCACCTATGTTGTTTCCTATTTTGTCAGTTTACTTGGTATTTAATCTTTTAATGAACATTTTGTTTCCATATCTTCTCTTTTAATGGATCTCAGCTCCTTGTATGTTCATATTTAACTTTACTTACATATGAATGATGCAGCGAATATCTAAAAATGCGGATACTTATATAGGGATACAAATATTTCTAAAATGTGGATAATTTAAAGATCAATGAAGTATAAATACTTTATAATAATAAATATTTAAGAAAAATTGAAATTAAAAAACAATTTTTAACATGGGTTTTGTTCATGGGGAATATTGTCCACAGGGATTTTTATTCTAAAATCCTTCAATTCAAAATTTTCAATCCACAGTCGGAGACCAATAATAATAATGGTCCACAGTTTGAAAGCAATAAAATATAGTTTAATACCGGAGTATATACCAAAATATTAGTCTAAATCCATATAGAAGAATCAGTTAAAATCGAACCAAAATATAAAATTTGATCTGAAGCTAAGGCTCAACAATGTAGGTACGTATGTTTATCTGCAATATGACTTTCTATGATGATGTTATTTATATATGTATTTTCAAGAGTGAATTTATTCCCAAGTATGTACATAAATATATCTTTTTATAATTTTGACAAAAAGTTATTATTTTTGTCTCAAATAGAATTCAATATATATATATATTTGTATATCGGATAAACGCACATAATTATAAATTGAACACCATGTTCCAATTTTCATGAATAGTTTTTTTTTTTGTTTTCTTTCATCTTCTAAGAATGCATTTATTTTAAATGTATATTTTTTTATGTATGTGAACATAGATACAATTTCTTGCATGATGATGAATGTCGTGAAGAACAGCAACAAACAACCATTGAATGTACCAATGTTGTTTTTGAATCCACTTTCCAAAAAGTAACTGTGCTTCTCCTTTTCTCTCTATCCTCCCCTTGGATTAAAGTTCAAAGTGTTGTTACCTTATCATTCAATATATATATATATATATATATATATATATATTTCTTCATCTTCTAAATGCAGAGTCATGTAATGAACGATTCCTTCTACTCATACTCTTCCCAGAATGATATTTTCTTTTTAGATATTAAGTATAATTATGTATATTGTATATAAACAAGTATGTCCTTGGTTGCCCTTGACATTTTTTCTTTCTTCTTTCTTTCTTTAAAGTGTGAAACGTTTATCTCTTTTTTTGTGACAAAGCCCTTGAGGGAAGCAACGTTTCCTCAAAGGTAGGATGCCTCAACATATCCTCCTAACTGCCCTCCCCTCTTTTCAAATGACATGAGAGGGATTTTGTACCTATCCCCTTGACCACTATTTCCAAAATAATATTCCAAATATATGCTAGTTGAAAAACTGGTTATAGTGGGTTGTATATGAACCCAACGTCAACACAAAAGCAAGTCAGAGTGAGTCTGGACTACATTAACCCAAGAAAATACATTTTTTTTTTAAATGTATTACTAATTCATTCTTTTGTATCCATATGGCTCTTAAATATCGTTAAAATTCCTAGTTATTACTATAAAAAAAAAAGATAAATTCTACTAATTTGAAAGGTCAGCATGGAAACAAGTAAAGATCAATGGTTTCTAATATAGTACATACGCCCTACAGGAGGGTAATTGGGCGTTTTAAATGTTTTGTTAATCAAAGTTCTACTGACATTCTATGCATTAGTTGTAACAATTCAACAAATAAAAATAAATTGAAGAAACTTGTAGGCATTACTGGGAACTTGATGGATGTTAAAATGATACTATACAAAATTAGTATTAGAACCAGTACTTGCAGCACCATTAAAATATCTATTGATGACGCAACAACAACAAAAAAAACAGGAATGAAAATTGTCTTTTGCAAAAAATTAACAACAAAAAAATAACTAATTAATGGAACTAGAACCAGTATAAAATATGAGTATCGTGATAAAATTAGTAATTCCTAATGAAAGAAACGTCGCTCTTTGTAATTAGTTTGTGTTTATATAATAAATTTTATTTTTCTATTTCATAATTTATAAAAATATATTTGGTTTTTTCTTAAGTAATAAGAAATAACATAAGACAATCCACATACTTTTTTTCTTAATTTTTTTTATTATTATTATCTATGGAGTGTACTCTTTTATTAATATTAAAATATACTTCATGGGGAGAGGGGAATACATTTTGATGAGGTAAGGCAAGGCTAAAAAAAAAAAAAAAAAAAGATTGAGAAAGACAATAACTAACATTCCTTACTATATCAGCCCATCCTAGACATTTTAATATACAGCCTAGTAATAGCAATTGACCAATAGATTCATATCCAGATAAAACTGAAACTGACAAGATTTCAATAAATATGTTACTTTTATTCAATGTGCATTTTAAAATTCAATTAAAAATAAAAGAAGGTATAACAGATATTATATGTATAGGGTAAATACTTGAATTTCGAACAAAATTTAAATGGCATTTAATTTGGATCACTTTGCTTTTAATTTGATTATTTCCAGACTTTACCTACCTATAAAACAACACAGCAAAGTATTTGATTCACCACAATTGTATTCGAGCCAAATAGACCTAATTTCTTGTAAGTGTGTAGATATCTATATATTGGAAATAAAAATTGATTTTGAAGAGAAGTGATTGAAATTAAATAAGTTTCAAATGTTGTACGAAATTTAAGCTTATACTTTTGATGTGTAGACATTTATTTACTTTATTCATTATAAAAGTGTAGACTTATTTAAGTGGGTATTTAAAATCAGGCAATTTTTTCTTTAATTTTGATTATATTTATAATAATAATAATTAGTAAAATTCGATGAAATATTTTTTCTTGCCATTTCATATATTGATAAAATTATGGATTTAATGTTTAGGGATATCAAAATAACTACTTATTATGGATAGAATTGAAGAAATATAAATATTGACAGAAATAGGCTCTAAACATTATTTTTTAAATAATTTTTTTTCTTCTACTTTGATGAATTTTTCTATATATGAAAATGTTTTTTGTTTTGTTTTTTGAATTTATGTATATTAAGTTGATCATGGAGTCAAAAAATTTGTCGACTCCTTGTAATAATATGTATTCATTAAGTAATATAAACAGAAATTGCTTTTGTGCTGACACAACAAGTGAAGTGAAGGTAAATTTGACGGTTATTTCCTCTATTCTTCTGTTATATATGTATATATATATATATATATATATATATATATATATATATATGTACATGTCAAATGTTTTTCTGACAACCATTTCCCTTTATGATGGAGTTAGATATGAGGAAATGGAATCTCATTTAAAAAATAAATAAAGCAAATGAAAGTAACTACATAACTGTTTAGAGTATCTTGACCTTGTTTTTGGTTTTTTTTTCTTCTTCTCCTTCATATATTAATAATATGTTTTACCATTACTCATAATAGTTGTACAAATCTACTAAGAAAATCTATACAATCAAATCCATTTTTTATTATCATTGTTGTTTTGTTTATTCAAGAGCTTCGTGTTAAAAGGTTTCTATTCACTCAAATGCCTCAAATATTTTATCAAATTACTATTTCTTATATATGTATGTATGTATGTATATTCAAGACGTTTCGTCAAACTTCCGGTTATACTGACATACTTATTTCAATGAGCCATTTATGTATGTGTACATACATTCCGAAATAAGACACTTGATAGGATCTTAAAAGTACTTAAATATGATTATTTTTTCTTTGTATGGGGGCGTGTACAAATGTAGAAGAGTCCCAATTTGGGAACGGAAGGAAATTGTTGTTGTTTTTCGTCGTCATATTGGGAATCGATCACAATTAGATCGTAGCATTTATGTAGAAAAGTCCTTTGTGAAGGAGTACATCATCTGTTCATCATCATCAATATTCAATTTCAAGTGTTCAATCATCTAAACATGAAACATTTTTATGTGCATACGTATCTAAGTATGTCAACATTTAATCAAGGGCCCTCAAGTGGGTTTCTTCTATTCTTCAAATTTATCAATTATTATTCATATTATAACGAGACGCAATCACTGCATGTTTTTTTTTGTTTTGCATAATTAATGTGGAGGCGTTGAACAAACGTCTTATTTTGAGCTATAAATAAATTACTAGAATGATTAAATACGTATTTAGTTTAAATTCCATAGCAAGACTCATATGCATAATATTAAATATTATAATGAAAAATAACAAGGCTCAATTAACAATAAAGAAAATACAAATTTGTCATTTTACTACATAGTTCTCATTTTATTTTTTTGCAAGTTATTTTTGTATATCACACTTAATATGTACGCATTAGGCCTGTCAACACATGAAGCAAGCTTGAATGATTTTTTTCAAATATTTTTTATTTTTCAACAAATAAAGTATTTTTTTCCATTTCTATTAATAATAACTAACTTACTATAACTAATCCTTCAGAGGTTGTCACTAATTGTACTCAAAGGTTGCAAAAATTCTCTGTTTTAATTGAAAAAGAAAAGAATATGATAGATTCTACTTATTCGAAAGGCTATATCAGAACCAGGCTTTAGACCAAATGTGTCAAACTCAAGGCCAGAAAAGTACATTATTTTATTCTTTATTCTTCTGTTTACGGTTAAACCTGACCCTTTGAGAGCAATTATAATGCTTATGTGACCTCACCCCTGACTATATTTCACAGTCTTGGGCATCTCAACCAATTTCTTTAAATTGGAATTTAAGGTCCATATCCTATTGAAATTTGCTCAGAAAATATTCATGAAAAAAACAAATAAATTGGGATTTTTTTTCGTGTCCAAAATTACCTTCGTGTTGACATATATGTACACTATATACTTTGTGTGTATAAAATTTCACTCTCTCTACTTCCCTTCCTCCTTTTTAAAAAGAAAGGCCTTTAATGCCAGTATTCATTGCAACAGATTGATGCTTCTTCTTCATTTCTCACGTAAAAGTCATAATTCATTTTCATATCTCATTTCTTTCCAGCAACATGTAGATACTTACAGAGCAACATTTGTACATACATAATAATATGTGAAAACGCAGGTTTTTAATGGCTTTACAATGTGTTTTTTTTGTGTGTTAGAGTAATTATAAATAACACTACTTAGTTATATAAATACATACATCTTCATACATACATAGGTAGGGGCAACAACAACAACAACATATGTGCCATTACTTAAAGATGTATTCAAGATTGTATGAACATAAGTCATTATGTACATAGTTGCACACATGACATATAGATTGCTTTATACGCAATTTCCTTACATGTAAGGAGTCATTTTTGACTCACTAAGATGGATGTTTTTAACGACTCATTTTTAATTTATTATTTTGGTTGGTTTTTTTTTTTGTGTTTTTGTACAAAAACAGGAAAAACTTCACACATTTTCTTTCCTTCAAAGCCGTTATTTAATTTTCAATTTTCTCACAATCTCATATGATTTATTATCATTTAGATCATTCAGAAAGAAACGCAAATTAATAGCTACGTGGATAACAAAATAATATGTAATGTTCCTTTAAAGCAATATATTGCAAAATTTACTGAAACCGTTATGTACAACTTTTATTATAACAATTTTTTTTAAATTTGCTTCAACATATTGCTTATATGATGGTTCAAAATGTGTTTGTTTTTTGTATCTTCCTTTTGTGTTACTAATTGTTCATTATATCATTAATTACATTAAATTACTTTCTATATACATTTTTATATTCTTTACATTTGATATTATATAATTTGTAGGCTTTAAAATCTCATGAAAAGACTCTCCTTGCCCAAAAAAAAACACTTTTTTTAAGGGTTTATCATTTGAACTTTTAAATGTAAGCAGGGATAGGGGTAACAGTGTTACTTTTTCAAGTTATTCAATATTTTACTAAGTAACTACATAGTAACGAAGCAACATACCCTTCACTGTGCATCACTAACGCTGAAGGCCTTTAATCAAAGAATAGTCACTTATATTGAATGAAAAATCCAAACAATATGGATTTTTGGGGAATCAATACCAATAGCCTGGTTCAAAAAACCTATAAACCGGTTAAATGTTCATAGTTTTTTCTTCAAAATAACCCTGAATGGAGTAATATTTGCAACAAATTTTATATTTATAACTTATCCATATATAGTTTAATCACATTGGTTTTGAAGTATATCTTATATACAAGGTATGAAAGGTTAAATAGTTGTATTATTATAGTTAACCGTGCAGATTTTGGTCTTGTGAATGTTAAACAATCACTGTTTTAAAATATTTGCTTATGTGTCATTTTTATTTGAGTCATTACTCATTTTAAGTTATAGCCATTAGCATAAAATTTGCAGGAATTGAGTTGATATGATAATTTATTATTCATAGTTAACAAAAATTGTACGTATGATTTTTGGAAGGTTTATTTTGATATTAAATAACAATTTTAAAAAAAAGAGATAATAAAATCATTGTTTGAATTGTTAATTGTAAGTAAACAACAAAATATATATTTTTTAAATAATTTCCTCTATAAATGTACCATTGAGAAATAAGTTGTTTTTTCTATTATTTATTTTCATTGTAAAATGTTTCGATTACAAAAGAAACGATTCACATAAATTGTAGATTTTGCTCAATTACAAATTTTCTCTAACGTCTTATAATGAGAAAATTTAATCCTCTGAGTTGCCTTACAGAATGTAATACAACTCAAACATTGGTAATATTTAAAAAATTATGAAAATTATTAACTGATTAACTATTTGAAATTTTTGCACAAGTTGCAAATTGAGCCAAATTCATTAATTTTAATGAGTCTACCATGAATTACTGATGATGTCTATGGGTAGAATTAATTATTTTATATTGATTGAATCATCTACTGCCTCCATAAATGAGGCCCATAATACCTCATTTCATTTTGATCTATATTTCTTATTATATAGGTACATTTATTAATATTGATTTAACTGTGAACCCTTGACTTTTCTAATATGTAATATGAGACATAAATATGTGTACTTTAAAAAAAAAAGATTAGAAATTCCCTTCATTGATTTATCAAATATCTCGGAATTCCAATTTTCATATTATATCCCACATGGGTGTGTTTATTTTTGAAAAAAGTATAAATTTACACTGTCTAATTTACATACCTCCAACACATTTCCAGTCATACGAAAATTAATAGAGATTTTTTTAAAATTTAAAATTGCTACTCCTTAGATAGTGTTGAAAAAAGGTTCTAAGGAAAATTATTTTCTTTAAAATCCTAAAAATATTTGCTAATGGGTAAAAAAATATATACAAGGGTTTCTCTCCCAGGATTCCGTTTTCACAGGAATTGCCGGGTTTTGTATCTACAATAAATAACCCAGAAGTATTTGTTTTCATAATGCAAGCTTCCTTTATGAAATTCTTTAAATAAAATTGATTCACTTGAAATAAAGTTTTTAACAATTTATGCTCTGCAAATGATGCCCTAAGTGCCTTGACAAAAATTGCTGTCCTACGTAGACCAAAATGTTTTATATATAAAAAAATTTATTCTTGAATTTGAGCCTTAATTTATGTTTTTGTTTTTTGTATGAAATGTCTCAGATTTTTATTAGGAACTGAGATGCTTTACAAGTATAAACTAACTATTGTAATTAATCATATACTTAACAAATATATTTCCAATAAAGTGAGAAAAAGTTCTATCTTTTACGAGTGTATGAACAAGATTGGCTTAAAATTTATGTTGCTTTCTTCTTAAAATATATAATAAATTACTTAAATTCCATAATATTGATTTATAATATAGATCATCTCAGAACTTCCCAGTATATCGTTGAAGGACAATTTCCCGGTAATTGAAAAGCCTTACTATGCATACATAAGAAAACAATAATCCCACCAATGAAAAGTTGTATGGAGCTTGTATCAATATGAGACGTCATTTTTAACAAAACTGTTTCTTCATAATTGAACTGATTTCGGTACTCCTGACAAAGTCTAATGGGGCTTGTAATCTATTTACGAATATGTAGGCCAAATAATATAAGAAATATTAAAACATTGAAAAAATTAAAACATAAAAAATATTGAATCATTTCCTCTACCTTATTATTCAATTTTTTCTACCAATAAATAGGACTGAAACATATGAATTTTAGCCTTATCATTCCAACAATAATTCCATTTTTCGTATCCTTCTTCAACCTTAGAGCACTAGTCTTTGCAGATATTTATGTAGCCAATAAATAAAATTCAAATTGAAAAAGAGAGTAACAAAATATTCCAAAAGTATTCTCTCGTTTCTCCAATTGCTTTCATCCCAACATTAATAAAGTAATAAAGTTGTGTGATTTCACGAGTCTTACTTCAGGGTTTTAGTGTTTTAACCATTTAAGAATGTGTTTTTGTTCTCCTCCCTTCCCTTATAATAATGATGAAGGAATCAGAAAAACGTTTGTTATTGATGAATTGTGTGTGCTTCTATTGAATTGTTACCCAAACATTTTTTTTTATTGATACATGTTTTTTCCTGTATCAATTCAAATAAATTCATTACATACCTTGTAATTATATTTATAAAAATCAATTACATTCTTCCCTTTACATACTTATTCTCTAGACAACTGTTGTTGTTTGAAACAAAGATCTACAATAATAACCATCATAAAAATCAATTGATATTACATTGGTGTATATTAACTTGGCTCAGCTCTATGTGAAAATAATGTTTTTATTTTTTTTCTATTCCCTCATTTTAAAATGTTATATTATTTTACCATTTTTTTTCTTATTACGTGTATATTTATATATACGCATATATATATAGATATATGTATACAGATAAATATATGAAGATGCCAAGAAAAAAGTGAATGAAAAGAAATTAATTTAATATTTCTTTCATTTATTTTTATATGTACATATATGCATAGGAGTATCTATGTACATAGATACATGAATTGATGCATAGACTTCTATGTATGTAAAGTAAATTACATATTCAACTTCGTGATTGAAAAGTACATATATTCATACAGACATATTTACTTACATCTCCATAGTACGTATGTATGTACCTCTCTTACATACAACAATGTCTGCTGTATTCTAAATCTACAATATATATTTCACCTCTCCTTTCAATTTCAACACCTACACCATATGAGTACTATGAACTATAGATTCACGTATATGTATATTAATAATACTCTTGTGAAACGGCTTTTTCTCAAAAGCCCTTAGGGTGTCAAGGTTGATGATTATCCATATATCCAAATGTATTGTACACATATATATGTATATATATATATATATATCATATCATTATTTGATGAATAATTACGTGGCTATGATTTGATCGATTTTTTTTCTATATTCACATGGCTTGATTTCATAAAGCACTCTACATATGATGATTTTTATTTTTTTTCTCATAGAATTATATCTTAAGGATTGCACAAGGTTGCTTCCATGGCAGATCAGTTACTTATCTCCGGTTAAGGGCCCCATTTTAGTATATATGTATACATATTATGGTATATATGTAAATTTTATTATATTTTTGTAGTTAGTGGTCAATTATAGGTATAGTCCTACTTTGGTATATGCAGGTTCAACTCTTTCTACGAGGTTCTATTCCTTTTTTTTTTAACACTTTATTTTTTGTTTTTGTTTCTATAGGAATAATATTTTTGAGCCTGGTGAGAAATCTACATGTAGAGATTCATGTCTATTTTATTTGTTATATGCAAATATCTTAATATTTTTATGAATAAAATAATGCCTGCTTTGCGTGTTTTTTAGATAATCTATGTGCACAATTTGACTAAAAGCGATGTCCTGAATGATTGATAACAAGTTTTCAGTAAAGGCTTGCAACCAATCTACTAAATATAAGTAAATATGCTTAAAAATAAGTCATTTCCATTTCACAACCATATCTAATTTTTGTACCTTATGCAAATTTTAAAAAGGAATATTGGAAAAAAATATAAGAAAAGCTGGGAAAGATTTGGGGGGATGGTTAAATTATAATAATGAAAAAATATTTTTAATAATCCTGTAGATATTTGCAATATTATGTTAATTTAGTTTGCTATTGGATAAAATGAAGTTTGTTTTTATATATAAATAGACGAATCTTTAATCCCTAATGAAATACTCTGTAGATAAAACATAATTTATTAAATTTTAATGTTTTCAATATTTATTATTACAAAGAATTTGAGATCAACTAATTTTTCTCTTAATTTCATTACAATTTTGTAAGATCAAAAATATGTATACACATGACTAGTGTTGTGGTCAAGACTACTTAACCTCACTATACCAAGACTTTTAGGACTCGAGACCAAAAGGATAAAAAAAATTACAATTTCATTTATTAGAAAATAATTTTTGTACACCGAGACCAAGACTTTGAAGGGGTCAATGTGAATACAAGGTAAAGACTGTGGAGTGATTGATGCCAGTACAATTTAAATACTTTCAAAAATTTGTCTCCTGATCAATAGCAATCTCTAGGAACCACATCACTAATTTTAAGAAAAAGTATAAATTATATATACAGTGAGCTTTTGTTTTTGACTTATTTATAATTTTGCAGAGCCACATACCAAATAATCATGACAAAAAGTTTCAAAATGCATATAAATTATGCCGAATGTAAATTCCAATTCAACCATAAAACCAAAGTTGATTTTTAAGATTATAAATCAATTTGAAAATGTAGATGAAGTTCACAAAATGATTAATTGAAGATAGTGAGGATGTTTTTTTAATTGTCTGATCAATGGAGCGTTGTCCAAGGATATTGTATGTGTAAATAGTTCCTTTATGAAGATATATTTAAAATTTGTTTTGTTTTCTGCAAAACATCTGCATAGACGAAAGTTATAATGTTAACTCCCCTTACGATAATATCACTAACGGCATGTTGATTCATGTTAACATTTTTCAATAGTCATTTAAAAGTTCAAAACACTCATATTATATAGTTGTGAGCTAATGTAGGATGTAATTAGAAAAGCCACTACTTATATGATGAGTTGAGTGTTAAAATTGGTTTTAACTCTCCAGGTTACTTTTCTTTCTTTCTTTCTTTTTTGCGTGGTTTTATGTAAAAGAGATTAAAAGATACTGTTGCCCATCATAGAGATCTCAAAAGGGGTTTGTACCTACTAAAATACATTACATGAGCAAGCCTCTTATATGTACATATATGTAGTAAAGATAAAAATACTTGAATTTTACATTTTTTTTTTTTTTTTTTTAAGTCAGTCATAGACATCAATTATATTTCTTTCAAAAACAAAAAAAATGTAATTACATACATATGTAGTAGGCACTTAGATGGAAATTTACAATTTTTATTTTCATTTTATGTACTATAAATAGTATTTTTTTGCTCTCCAATTCATTAACATAATATCTTCAAATTAAACAAGCAAGCATATATTTTATTTTATTTTTTTGAATATTTTTTTCCCATATTTTTAATATTTCTATTCTATGTACAAAGGTATAATATATTATAATTTGCAATCCTGAATGATTTAGCATCTTGACCCATCCTTTTTTTCCTTAGGATTTTTGGAGAAAATTGATAAAAAAGAGTTTCTTTATTTGACTTTGAGTAAAACCATCTCATTACTTTTTCTATTCGGTATAAATAAACCATAAATTTTTTTTTGAGGTAGGTGAGAGTTTTAACCCCCTTTTCATGGAGTTGTATAAATATAATACCTATATAAAAATGAAATTTCCAAGTAAATGCATTACCCTACTACCATTTATGGTATATTTATTCAAAAAATGGTATTAATTGAAAGGAGTGTTCAATATGTATATATCTACATACGTATATTGTACATATATACAAATAAACGCTCATACACATAGTTACCCATGTAAAAGTACCTGCCTAAACACTATTTAAAACAATTCATTTCGTGATTCGTTTTATAAATAAATAAAAACCTAATAGATATTTGTAAGCGAGGTGCTGCGAGGGGCTTTCCTCTGTCTTCTTCATCAACATCCTCTTTGCCTCCTCCTTATCGTTGTAACCTTCACCTCTAATTACGATTTGTTGTTCTTGTTGTTTATTAAGCATTGTTTAAATTCATTTAAATTTGATTGTTGAGAGAAAGGGAAAAAGGGGTTTGAAAGAATTCGTTCAAAATGGAGACCGGGTGACTTTGGGGTTACATTTATATTTCCTTTAGAAAATATATACAACACATTGGTATTATTTCACTAAAATTAACACAAATACAACTAATGGTATCTCCAAAATATCAACAAATATAATTCACTTGTCTCTAATTATTATTGTTCTGAATATTGATTTGTTATACTCAAATTATATTCCTGATCTTTAGCTATGACTAATTGCCTACTAACAGATGAAGAATAATTTCACTGTTGGCAAACTAACAATTGATTTTGGGCCTTTCCCCCACCCTTTCTTTAATGAGAAGAGGTTGCAAGATGTAATAAAGATAACAACGTCACATACCTCTTTATAGAATTCTTAACAGAGATTTGTTCAACTCAAATGATTTCTCTTTATGTTGTAAACATCTCAACCATTGAGTAGAGAGATGTAATTGGTTGGCTATCGATTAATTTCGATTTTTTTTTAACTTTCCTTTTCTGGTACATAGATTATAACTAATTTTTCAAACTAAAGATAATATTTGAGACCCATAGATATTATTCTTGAGCATACAATGATATTTCTAGAATACAATTTGAACCCAAAGTCTGTGTAGATTTTTATTGAAGATTTTTATATGTTTGATATGTTAATTCAAATTAAATATTGTTAAATAGAGAATATCCTTACAATGGCTAAATAAAAAAGAGTTCAACCGTTGGAAAGAGTGGGATAATTGGCTAGCTACAAGTTAATTTCTGCCCATTTTACTTTTTCTTTTTGAAGGGATGGTAAAGAGATAAAACAACTCTGATCACATCGTGAGGAATATAAAAAAATTATTATTACTTTTTAAATTCCAGGAATTGAGTATTCATTTAAGTATTCAAGGTCAGTTCAAAGATGATTTTTTTTATTTTCTTCTGTAATTACATTGATTGAGGTTTTTTATCATTACATAATAATAAAATACATATTATGATAATGTGTGTAGTAGACAATTTTGGGCACCCTACTTGGAAAAAGTAAATTATTACAGCTAAATAGTCAGTTACTTTAACCCATGTTATTTTACAATTTTTATTTACATATATAAAACAAAGTAGAGCAGAAAAGTACATTTGAATTTGGACTATTAAAAGTTTTATTATTCAACGAACAAAACATGGTAATGAATAAATGACAATCAAAAATGAGACTGAATGAATTAATGAGTCATTTTTTTTTGTATATAATGGCACTGTAACTGAATGGAGAGTAATTAAACAAGTTACTCCGTTACAACAAAAAAACATTGTCGTTATTTACATAAAATGTTATAAACTTCATAGGTACAAAAAGAGTAAGAAATATTTCTTGTTTCAATCCTAAACCCTTGAAAGGATAGTCATACTTACATATGTTTTTAATAAGAGAATATTGATTTGGGGAACTCAATACGATCTCAGTAAGGGTATCAACATTTTTTCTATGCATATCCATCAAAATCTTTCTATCTAATGGAACATAAATATTATGTAAATTGAATTTCTTTTTTTATAAATAAGTACAACATCCTTGAAATTAATAAAAAAAATATTTAATAAGAAAGAATCAAATTGAAAGTACCAATCATTGAGATACATCGATATGCATAAGAATTCTTGGGTTTTTTTTTCTTCATTCAGTTACATTTTATTTTTGTTTATAAAATAAAAGTTCTTTTGATTGAAGTATTTGAGGGTTTTTTTATTTGATTCTTTTTTGAAGGTCATTTACTGTGTTGCTTTTATTCAATTACTATTTATATCTAATAGACTTTTTATATTTTAATTTTTTTGTATGTATCTAAACCAACAGCATTTGGAGAAAAAAAATGTGTTTGAAATATTTGAAATCAATATTATTTTACAACTAAATAGCAGAAGTGTCAGCAATATATAAAAAGTTCTAAATTCAATACTTTATTCCAATAGCCTTTCATGGCTTAACATAATTTTGAACCTGCAATGAGTACGTTTCTTCTTATAAAAAATCCAAAATTCTTTGAGATTTTTCAATTTTTTATTATTTCTTTACTTTCAAAACTTAGAAGAAAAAAAACTATTTTTGAGTATGAAGAAAAGCACTCAAAAACTAGTTTACTCCATAAAATATTTTATGTTACTTTCTTTATTTCTTAAAAAAGTCTTATATTTTATGTAGGACCACTCAATTCTTAGAAAATGAAATGTCTAAAGAAACTATTCAAAAATGAATAGTACCTTGGTTTTCATTTGGCGTAATAGTAAAAATTACTCATTTATAATGTATTCAAACAATTCAAAAAACTTTATTAATTGGTGTATTTAAAAATGCATGAAAGTGAATCACTTTATCAACTTTTATAGATGACTTTACTTTTAAATTACTTGAACTGATTATATATTATAAGTTAATGATCTACATGTCTGCAAAATTATCAAATATTAATATATGTAGATATTGGAACATTCACAGTTTTGCTAATATTGACCTCCATTTAAATCCACAACCAATACAATGTGTGGTATTTAAACAAGTGAAAATCAGTGTATCAGACGTGTGAGACTTGTTCAATAGGAAAATTTCCTTTGAAATTTGAAGATTGATCTACATTTCATGTTCATCACTAGTAATTACCCATAAAGAGGTATTTTTTACCATGATAATTAGTCTTCCGTAGTCATTAATTACATCAAACTAGCAATAACTTACTCTATATTACTTATGAAAATACTTCAATTATAAAACTTGTTCATAAAATTAACATTCGTATTTTTTTGACTATTTTATTGCTTCATTATTTAAATATGATTTAAACCCGTCAACCCTGTTTTTAATCATTGAAACTTAACCTCATACTCAATAATACAACAATTTTCAAAAAATCTGATAAAAAAAAAGAAACGAACTAACATTTTATTCATTTTTTTTTAGAAATAAATGATACACTTTATTACAAGGATCGTGAAATGAAAAACACACTACAGCGAGTTTAATCGAACTCAAACTAAACAGAGTATTGTTGTAATTGTAATTACTATTATTGATATTTCAATCATTCTCCATCTTCCATAAAAACATTTTCATTTCAACACGTTAATTTTATAGATAGACTCTCAATATTTATCCAAACAATTTTATATTTATTTCATTGAAAAATAAAACAAACTCTTTATAAAGGATTTTAAGAAACGAATGGTTACATATGTATAGTTCTGCTATATTACATATATGTACACATAGATATATGCCTATCTGGATGAAAAAAAATTCTCTTTGCGTTGAGGCACTATTTGTTTTTTGTATTTAACATGAGGGATTTTTTTATAGCTGTTGGGCAATAAAGATAAAAAGGAATTAAGGAATATGTAGATTCATCCCCAGGGAGGGCTTTGACTTTAAAATATCTATGTATTAACCAATTTGCATTTAAATAATATATTCATTCTTTGTGTTAATATTCAAATGAACAGGGGTAAAAAATGAATAAATAGCTGTTTTTTTCCCCTGTAAAGTTTAGTTTAAGTTTATCTAATGTTAAACGTCATAGACATTAAAAAACAATGAGACTAGTTGAACTGTGGATTAATTATAAGCCAATACAAACATCATTTTTCAAGAATTGACTCCATAAAGGTTAATTTAGAAGAGTAAAAAAGGATTAGCTAATGAATCGATAATTTAATTTATCGCCCCAAAAATCCATATTGATCGACCTTTATAACTCCTCAAATTTTGATTGAGAAGGGGACGGGGGGGGGGGTACCTTTTTTATTATTATTATTTATTAGGTATTAACCTTGAAAATGCAAGCTATAAAATTTCCTTGGAATTAATTGTTAAACAACGTTTTTTTTATTTATAACCCATTCATATCGCCTATAAAATAAGGTAGTTTTTGCAAATCATTGTCGTTCTTAAGTTTATCAGCACAGTAAGTTCTCCTTAATAAGAGCAATGTTTGCTTTGCAATATTCACTCTACTTTATAATCTTGATAAATTAAAATAACATTTTTAAGCAATCACTGATTAAGCTCCTTTGAAAATGAGTTGATTAAAAGCTTTTTTATAAAATGGTTCAGAGTTTAATTAATTCAAAATGAGGCGTTTTGATGAAACGGAAACAATAAAATAAAGGTCATTCATTACCTGGGTATGTAAAGAGTGATATAACTTCGAACCAAAAATAAAAAATAGGTGCGTTTTATTTAAAATTCATGACTTCAATTAGTCATTAGATTTTGTTAGCTCAATTATGATGGAAAAGGTAGTTGATACTCAAATTGTAAATAATATTAAAGACAGCTTAGGATTTAATGGTTCCTATAAAAAAAAATACCATGCCTTGGTATGTACGTACCTACATAAATATGAATTAGACTTCCTTTTAAAGAAATATCAACGATGATCAAGCCTCAGGGCTCGTAAAATCTTTTTTTAAATCTTTCCATTTAAAAAAAAATATTTTTTTTTTTGCAAGTAGGTGTGAGCCAAGATTTTCTTTTCTTTGCATTTTTTGCAATATCAGTATATAAAAAGTCCAAAAATATATATGTGTGCCATTATCTGTAAGGCAAGGGTGGGGATATCTACATACGTAGAATGAGTTAAGAGCAGAGAACCTGTTTTGTCTCCTTTGCTCCCCCCCCCCCCCACCTTCTCTTATTTAATGGGTTTTTTCTTTACCTAAATGAAAATAGCTATAGGATGGATGAAAAAAAAAGTGATTTAAGTCACCTATTACACTAATGCATATCTTGATTTGAAAAATAAAAAGATTTTAATAACTGTTTCTTTTTAAAAAGGGTTTATATATATATATAGTTTGAATGAATGCAAACAAAATAAAAAATCTTACTGCAAAGTTTATGTGTAGTTGGATTTTTCTCTTGCTTCATTGAAAATAGTTCCTCAACAAACTGTATCTAAAAAATAAATAAAGAAATAAAATTATGAAGTGATTTTACATGACGTCATCATTTTTGAAGAAGGCATAACAAATCAAATTCGTTAGAAATAATACCCCTTTCTCTTAATCTTTTTGAGAACCATTAAATACAAGTGTTTTTAGAATTTTAAGGGAAATTTATTCCTTTTGTTTTCAACAATCTGGTGTCACTTTTGGTGTATTCCGTTAGAGAAAACATATTTTGATTTATGTAAATTTCTAATAAATCAGTAGAAACTAAAGAGCCCTAAAAATTATACTTTTAGTAATTTATTTTATTCAATAAAAAGTTTTTTTATAAGCAGAAAGTAATTTTCTGTAAATTTTAAGTTAATTTAAAGTAAAATTCATCTACAAATATTTACACTTTTCCAACCAAAAAATTTGATTTTTGAAAAACAAAAAAACAAACAAAAAATTATTCCTCTATTCGAATCTTCCTGTTGCTCTAAATGTCAGTACATTTACACAGCACGACAATTACGACTTATTTTCTCATCTTTTACCTGAGTTACTTGAAACCTTGTAACTTCAGAATGGAGTTCCCTTCCTATTGGCACAGCTTTATCAATTCATGTCATACAAACCAATCAAGTTATATCAACAACATATTTTTGAAATGGCCTTTCCTTGAAGAACTATCATCATTAGGGATGTGACTCTTATAATAAAAAAATTTAATTTTATCATTAGTTTGTTTTTGATTTTCTGTTAATTCCGTTGATTCCTCTTTTGAAAAAGGAATTCAACGATTTCCGTCTACATTTGTGGTAGATTTTGTCATAAATGCATTTTATAATTATGATATATGTAAATATAATCGTAATTTTATCCCTGCACTAATCCTATTTTAAGCTTAAAAGGTCCTCCTTCCAAGAGCAATAATATATTTTTTTTCTATTCTAACTCATACAAGCAGCTGTTGTCAACAAAGAATTTTCTATCAATAGTATTATAACTTAATGTATATCCATTTTCCCTTGTTCTTCTATATATATATATATATAAATACCCCGAACTTTTCGGATATTTAATTCCATACATATACCGGACTAATTGAACATTTTATTCTTTTTATTTGTAAATGGTGAACTTTATTATTTAAAAGGCTTCTCAAATGAAAAAAAACAAAACATATATACTATGTATAGTAAAAATCCGGACGTCTACAATACAGACTGAATGGGGTATCTACGTGTAAATGTTGGAATAAGTTAATAAAAAAAATTGAACAAAAGGTCATTTTATATTTAAATTTCATTATTCAAAATACAAAGGATTTTATTATTATTATTGTTATTATTATTCACTGCGATGGTGGTGGGTAAATTTAAATTTGAATCTGATTTGACACACAAAATCTATCAAGTAGTTATGTAGATGTAAAAATGTAACATGAATACATTTGTACATTGATGAACTCATGTTTTGTTCAATGAGGATATTATTCCTTTTGTAATGGCTATTTAGCATTATTGGATTAAAATATTTGACAATTTTTCTTTTCATTTGTAAAAGTATTTGAACGTAGTATATGTATATTTGTAAAGAAGTGTCTAAATCGAATAAAACCTTAGAATACACATCTTGAAAGAAATCAGTTTGACCATATACATTTATGTATGAACAGGTCAAAAATCTTTGCATTTTCTTAGCAGGTTCTTGACTCTACCTACATATAGGTAAACCAAAAAACTTACATTAAACTCTATGTACATAAATATTTTCTCATGTAGGTAACTAAAAATCAAATGAATAAATCCTCTTCACAATCTGTAAAATCAAAACATAATTGGATTTTTGAGAAATGTATCATTTTTTAACAATGATAAAATTTACTTATCATTTGGCTAATGGCATTGAATTTGACATTTAGCCCTCAACGAGGTAAAGTCTTTGTGAATCAAAATGTATGTATCAATTCATGATGAACTCACCTCTAGACCATCTGCAAATATGGAGTAATTCATAATTTTGACATTAAATAAAGTAATAAGATTTTGATACATGAAATATGGGTTATTTTGTGCTTTTTGAACAGTTGCATATTCACAAAATCCACTTCCATTAAATTATACAAAGTGAATTCAAATTTTAAAGCGTGAATAGGCTCCAAAATAGATACACACATACTTGTATATCAAATTTCAGTTCTTAAAATGTCATTTGCCTATTTTTTTAAGGACAAACAGATGTTGGAAAGGTTTCAACTAACATTTTTTTTAAAGTACACATATAAATCATTTATTATCACAGTTACACAGTTGGATTCAAATCTTTATTTGCCATCACAATTACCTTTACTTATGTTTGGTCCATTTTTTTATACGTAGATAATATCAAAATACAGTCAAAAATCTAGGGTATCTTTTTCTCACAATCAGTAATTTATGTAGTTCCATGAAACAACTATAGTTTTTCACTCGATTTAAAACTAGTTATACATATATAATATGTATATTATAGGTAAGTTTTGATTGAACAGATTTTTAAAATACCCAAATATTTATTCAGCTGTGTGTTGATACACGGTACATAAATATAATTCATTTTAAATTTACAACACGGTTATTCTGGTTAATTTACACTAACTATATTATTTTGTCAGCTGTCGATTCATTTACTACTCTTGTCCCCTAATAGGTATTCGAATTGTTGGTTCAATGAGCTCAAATTAACTCTTGTTAAGATATGAATAATTCCCTACCGTACTATGAAATGAAAAATAGCTTAACATCATTTTGCATTGTCCTGAAAGACATGAATTTATCTGAATAGATCTGTAAAAAAAAAACAAGGACTTTACAAAATCCTGGTTGGAAAGGTCTGAATAAGGGAAACCCTTTTCTCATAATTGATAGAAGGGTAAATAACTTTGGTAGTTTAGATAACGTCAGAAATGGATAAGGTATAATTGTGTTCATGTCATCTTTCTTCATGAGTAGATCCAGGAAGACTCCAGAATAGAGAAATTGTAATGGGTGTAACAGAGAGTATGAAAGCTCGTTTCATTTCCTCTTCTTTTGCACTCATTTACTTATAGCTACAAAAATGGTAGAGACAGGGATCCAAAGAACCTATGGAGCGAGATTGAAGTACTCAGACTCGCTGATTTTGATGTTTCCCTTTTATCAGGAAGTTCTACAAATAAAACTTATTATTTCAATGATCTAGGGGAGTCATTTATGCCTTAGGAGTCAAGGTAATCCAATTTATGTGGCAGTGATGATTACGTTTGGGGGGGGGGGAAGGGTTAAGTTAAAACTTTTAATTATATTACTAAAAATTATAATTGAAGACATTATTATTTATTTTATTTTGTTCACATTGGTATGTTTTTCTATATAATTTTATCACTATCGATACACTTTTACAACTAAATCAATCCACTTGGCCCTAATATGAAATTTGTATATTCTTATTAATTAGTATCATTTATACATTAGGAGTAATAATAATATTAATAGTAAGAAAATAATAGTTTGAAAGAATTGGTTAAAACTATCAACTAATATTGGCTTTTTTTTTCTTTTTGGAGAAAAGGTAATGAGATACGATCTTGATAACATCGTGACATGAATAGCATAATAATTTTCATTCACGTGCAATTTTTCTCTGATTGTAAAATTGGAAAAAAATTAATGATATGTGTAGGTATATAGATGGATAAATATTCGCAAATTGCATCGGGGTTCCCCCCCCCCCTCCTTGTTTATCGAGGATTGATCGTGTGTGTTTTCTCAATTTTTCACTATAATTGCTGCAATTAAGGATAAATATTATATCATTGGAAAATTTTGCATTGTATAGTATTAAATAACCTTGTGTCTCAATATTTTTTTTTATCACATAGATATGATATCCATCATTTTATTCATTAACCTTTTTGTTTAATTTTTTTTTTGTAAATGTTGAAAACCTCCTTCATCAAGTCATGATAAGTACATATGTATTCTCATAACATAAGTATATGTAAAAGACCATTGGCACTCCTCTTGATGAACATACTTATTACGTAATGCCACCTTTCTACAAATATAGGCTTGACGAATGAACATCACATGAGCATTATTATTACAGATACTTTCCCCGCCTCCCCTAAAAAGAATGACAAACTTATGGAACTTAAAAACAGTCCCTGTTATTGTTTATGTTTTTCAAAAAGTTCCCAAAATTAAAATATTACCAAATTTATGGTAATGACCTTTTGTTTACCAATTGAATAAATGCAGTAAAACTTCATGATCGAGAAACATTTACAATTACTCTTAATTTAGGATTAGGAGTAGTATTTTTCATTTTAATAAACATTGGCTCTTTATACCTCAAATATATCTGGCATTGATTGGTGATGACATTACTCACTGATGGATTTTTGTATATTCCACCCCCCCCCCTGGGCTACCACCATCTTCCATACCATTTACGGATAATCATACTTAAATATAATATATCTTTATATTCTGCTCTTCGTTGAATGATCCGATTAAACAATTATTGCAATAGTTTCATTTCCTTGGTTTTAGACATAATACCCAATTTTCTTATTATTTAAAAAGAATGTAATATATGAATGCAGATTTGTGTTACTCGCTGTATCAATTATAAACGTTTGCCAAAGCCATCCAAACATGTATTGATCAACTCAATTTTCGTTTTCTATGTAGAAATATATAATTGAACGAGTGAATGCAATTTTTTTAAGCCAAGAAACCCCTAGTTCATCCCATCGAATAAGTAATTTGAGTTCCAATTTATGTTCTTTTATGATGATTTTTTTTGTTCGGCTGTCAATTTGTTCAATTCACTTCCCCTTCTTGTTCTGAATGTTAATTTATTTAGTTGGAGTTAGCGTTTGTTCTGCTGTAAAGAATTATCTACTATAAGCGAAAAACTAATCAACAATTGGGAAGACAAAAATCTGATTTTGTGTCTTTTTCACTCTTTCTTTTAGGGGGAAAGGTTGCAAGATAAAGACGTGATGTGTCTATGTATGTATTAATACAAAAAACTTGCCATAATTTAAGCATCAATCCTCATGTTGAATTCCTAGGTGGAGAGTAGTTTTGTGACACAGACTCCAGTGGCACTCAAATTTTATTAAATTGCTACTTCAAGCTCGACTTCAAGTGAAAAGATTCAAACTTCAATTCGAAAACTCAAGGCTTGAGGGGTATGGTTTACAATTTTGCCCAGACGTTACAATTTCTCTTTATATCTCGATAGAGTGAAGAACGTTGTGTTTTCAATCCAAAAAATTCAATTTCAAGGATTTTACTTTTTGAGAAATAAATTCGTTTCTCATGGAGTATCAGGTGGACTTAAAGTGGATTTGTGGATTGGGGATGAGCCTGGAGAAGAATCAACTCTCATTGTGTAATCCACCACGACTCTTTTTTGTGTTTTTTTTCAATCAATCATGATAGCAAATAATTAATTATAGGAGTACTTTGTATGGAGGGTGGTGTATGGTCCAAATCCTTGACAATTCGAAGACTTCATGTTTGTTGATCCTTAATTTTCCGGTTCGAAAACATGATACTGTCTACTCTATGGAAGTAAAAAAAAAAACCAACAAAATTGTAAACCATACCCTTTGAATTTGTATTTCGATAATGATGGCTGAATCAGAGCCGAATCACTACTCAAAAGTTACATTAAACTACAACTCCATTCCAATTATAAGTGTAAAGATTCGTGAATCAATTTGTACTCAAGCTCAAAGACTCAAAACTTGACTTGTAAACATCTCTGGTATTTACACATGAATTCTTTTATAGATTAAGTTAAAACATTGAGTTAATATTTCTGGGATCAAGTGAGGTTGAATTATGTACAATATGTACATACATATGTATTTGTATGATAACTGCATATACATATGTATAGTGACCTCTTTATCAAGTGAATGCACTTCTTAATAATGCAAATTATATATGCAGATTTGTGTTTAACAAATTTTATTTATAAAAAAAACATCCTGATTTTCAGATATAATATGAATCTTTTGTATTATTATTTTGTAAAGATCAAATCCAATTCAAATCTAGGAAACATGAAGGAGCCAGGTAATCACCGGGTAAACTCTTTTTTTTTTATTGTTATTATTATTCATTTTCAAATAATAAAAATGTATCCAACATGCATATGTCTGTAAATCACTTTTGACTCTGGATTTCTTGAAAGTGGGTAGACTCACTTCACAATATTTATGTATACACAATTATAAGTATCTAATAGATAAGTGAATGAGTTTTCCTTGGAGTTAAGTAAACATCTTTCCTTCTAAATACGAATGAAAATACAAAAATAAATTCCACGTAACCCAATTGTAAATGTGTATTTCTATATATTTTGACATTTAAAGAGAATGGGGTGGAGGGGAGGAGGGATAAACAAAGAAGCTACTGCATACGTAGCCAGGTAAGTAGTTAACAAACAGAACTGACTGAGTTGTTGATGTTGTTGTTGTTTATACAATTGTTCCAGAACTTGGATTAAATTGTTCGTTTAATAGTACCTGTAAGTACATAGACATATCTGTTTGATCATCTCACGAAAAAGAAAAATTGCTGCAACATGTTATAATCGACAATAACACAACACAGAACATCGTGCTTAAAACAAACAAACAAACATTAGAAGCGTCTCAGGCCCGGCTAAGTTAATTTATGTCAGCTTAAATGCAGTGACGTTACATCTTAGTAGTGTAAATTTTAGTACAGTAGGTGCAGAAATTTCATTATGCTACGCTGTTACTCCCCATACAACAAAATGTAACTTGTATTTTGATGTCATCTGTGGTTGTCATACTTCTCTTCCCTTAATTCGTCTTCTTTTGAACAACGTGATCTCAAATTAGCTACAATTAAGTGAAGAATAATTAATTATTCCACTCTTGGAAAGAATTGTTTAATTACATACATACCAACTGATTTTATGCCCATTCTTTCTTTGGAGAGGAAAAGTTGTGAGATACAATTAAGATAACGACGTCTCCTATGCTTTGTACACAACATGAGTTATTATATTTATGTACGGAGTCAGTCAACAACTGATTCTATATGCAGTTAAAATATAAAATACAAAATTGTATTTAATTAATTTGTAACTATCATTCATCATGTTAAGTTGTACCATTCTTGCAAGAGTTTTTTTACCTACCCATGTAATACGTATGCCTACCTATCTGGCACACCCTCTGACATTTTTATTACTTTGTCACTCCAATGGCACATGGGTATCATTTATTATTAATAATAATAATAATGAGGTATAGTATACCAAAGTAAAATATATGTTTGTAGAGCATCCACTGTCCTTATTTGGCTCGAATGAGTACATTTGATTGGGTTATATTGTATCAATGACTAATGATCTCACCCATAATATTTCAACATATGTAAGTAGTATATGGTATTTATAATTCTCATAATCGTAGAGGAATCGTTTCAAAAGAACAAAAACAGAAATATATAGAGTTTAATGTGTATAATTATACAATCTTAAGATCCTCGTAAAAAGATTTGTCTCGTAACGGATTACTCGTTCAAGACAGATATTATGTATATGTATACATTAAGAAACGTCGTTTGTTGTAATAAAAAAATAAAACACCCATCACCTGAATCTACGTAGCCAATCTCTTTGACACGGATTACGAAGTTATATATCCGAGTGAAAGATAGGTATAAAAATAGTGACTCTAGGGATTGTATCATGGATTTGAATCGTTTAAATACATATTATGTATGTATAAATTTATGTATTTTCTAAAGTCTTCATGTCTTTGATGGTTTTTATTTCTTTATAAAAATATTAGGGTCAATGTTTTAAGGAGACTTTTTTCAAATGAATTTTCCCTGAATTAAAATACCAAAATGTCAGTAAGGAAATTAATCTAGCAAAAGGAACAAATAATATGTAGATCGTATTTAAAATTCTTCGTACTGATAAGACATCAACGCTGTAGAAAGATTATGTACATACATGGTAAATCTTTACATACCCCTACCTACAGTTCGTCCCTACCATGATAATTCGTGACAATCTTGAGGTAATATTGGTACATCTATGTATAGGTATATAAAACGCCAGAATATAATTCAGAGTATTTATCAGAGATAATGATGTGATAATCATTCGTTTTACAAGGACTATTTGTGTTTAAAAGGTGTACATATAAGATATTTCTCCCTTTTGTGACCCTATTTGCATAGTTAATTGGTTAGACAATTTACAATTCACTTCACAACGCTACCCCTCCCCTTAACTATCAATGGTAATAATAATAGTTAACGAGAATCGAGAGTATTGTTCCCAAAATGTTGATGTCCCATCCTAAATCTTAAGGATCCATCCAAATCAGACATCCTATAGAACAAATTTTACTCAATGACGACCTCATTAATCTATTTTAGCTATTTTGGAGGTATAAACATCCAATACAATTTTTGAAATTTCTAATTTCTTTTAAAATATAAAAAAGTGTGATCCATGGCCCCTCTGACCTCCCTTGTTGTACTTCCCCTGAAAAATAATACATTAATTAATTATGCCTTAATTCGGAATAATGGCAAACTATATAAATTATCAAGCAATTTGTCTGTCCGAATAGATATAAAAATGAAAAATACATTATAAACGACATCAATATGACATGACCAAACTCACAAAATATTAGTCGAAAGATGGCAAAGAAATCTTGAGGCTTAGTAAATGAGCAACAATGAAAAAAAACGCCCATGATGTCATACCCTAGTAGCTGTTAGGGTTTGAGCAAACTCACAAAAGTAAACAACCTTCGTACTTCAATAATTATGTATATTGGAGTACTATATAATTTATTGTACATAGTCTGTGTAAGTTAAAAAAATATATGGAAGAACCCATAAGACATAGAAATAGTACAAGACGAGACATATACAGTTTTAAGTATCTTAAAAATGACAGATACAACTTTACTGAGATTGATTCTTAAGCTTTTCCTAGCAGCTCTTTAAAAAACAAACAAATAAAACAAAAGTCCTTTTTGTTTTATTTGTTTTTAAGACGGCAAAACAAGGTCGATTTTTTCAAAAATGGCTCAATATTAAAAATTGCTTCTTTCTATTAGAATGATGATTTCAGAATTTTTGGGCGGGAGGAAGAAAGGTATATTAAAACTTAAATTTACAATTTATATAATTTGTAATTATATAAATTACATTCTGATTTTTGTTATGCCTTATCAAGATTGTAACTTGCATTTTAATTACATAGCATGGTATACATTACCATACTTATTACATACATACATAGATGTAAAAATAATATCCAAAATTGCAATACTTTTTATTTAAAGATATTATAGAACTATAATGATTAACCACTGGGATTTTTTTAAAGAAAGGATATCAATTACCTATGATGATGGACCAATGTATGTAGAATGAACATACTATGTATATGGTTTGAAATGGGTTGTAGACGTTATTTACCTTGCGTATATACATATTTGCACTACTCAGACATAAGAATTAAATGCATTTTTCTTTTGAATGTAAATAGGTACACATGTTTGGTTCCTTCCCTAAACAAAACAAGATGTAATTTATTATCAAGAAAGTTTCAAAAACACATTTCAATGTCTTGCCGAAGTACTTATACTATACCTATATCTACTTCATACCAGAGCTGCTCACAAATCATTTTCAAACGAGTCTGAGACTTTGAGATCGAGTCTAAATCAAATGGAAAGTTGTAGTTTAAGTACACACCTCATTATATTTAATGTTTTTTGCAACCTTTCCTCCCAAAGAAAGAAAAGTCCCAAAATCCGTTGGTATGTAGTTAGCCAATTCCTCCCAACTTTGTAATTACTTTTCATTTAATGGAGTAGAGATATGTTCACAGCTGAAGAGCAGCTAATTGTATGAAGTTCAACCAATCAACGTTGTCTAGAATAAAGGGAAGAGAAGTAGAAAAATCCATAACTGACAACAAAATACTGTGTAAATTTTGTTGTTAGTGAAGTAATGCCCTGTAAACTGACTCGTTAGTGCAAGTTCTCAGCTCTGATTCAGTTCTCATCGGCAGTACTCATGCAAATTCAATCATAGAAAAAGATAAATGATGCTTTCTTAGATATAATATAATTAGATACTTAATAATCATCATCATCATTTGAAATATAGTATGTTTGTAAGTCTCGAGTTTTTTATATATTCAGAACTGAATCTTTTAACTTCGAGTTTTAGTTTTGCCAGAAGTAATGATGCATCAAATATCTAAAAATGAGTCATAATGATATCTTTAAACCATCAACATCTCCCATGTATTTTTTGTCAGCACTTAATTTTTTACTTTTCAGCTTGCCTCTTAAAAGTGTTTTGAATGTTGATTGGCATAATTTGAAGCAGCTGCTGTTAAACTATGAACAATTCTATAGTTGGGAAGAATTAATAAAAAAATATCAATTCGGACTTTTCTTTTTTCTTTTTGAAGGAAAGGTTGAGAGATACAAAGGAGTTTGTTCAAATTCAGAAATTTTAGACTGAAAATGTTTCTAAAATGCAGATATCGATTAATTGGACCACAACGGAGTATTCAAATCATCACTATGGAGTCTGAAGTCGTAGTTTAATCAGAAGAGTACGAGTCCCCAGCTCTACCCAATACTTATAATATTATGTATGTACATAAAATATAAAACACGCTCATTTTTACACTCAAAATGTATGTATGAACATTAAAACAATTTGTTTCTTTGGGAATGAGTCTCACTCAATTTAAAGAAAGGTCAAAAGGTTGATGAGGAGGATCTAACGTAGCATGTAGGTACATATCGTTTCCATACATACATATGTACATGCCAAAAGAAACATGCATTGGCAATGAATCTTACATCAAAATTTTCTATGATTCATCACAATACGTATATCCGTAGTCCCCTCACTTTAAATTTTCGACCTTCAGTAGTAGTTTAACTTATTGCTGTATTATGATGTTGTAATCATTTTGCTGAAATTTATGTTTGTTTTTTGCAGAATTAATTACTAATTATGGGGATTTGTGTAAATATGTGTACATATGCTCATAGACGTAGGAACTATGTATGTATGTATGTACTACGATGATGTGTGTATTATTTACAATAATAATAATAATAATAATACTTAATACTATCCACCTTCTACGTAGTACTTTATTCTATTCTTAACGAAGGATGATGTACATACATAATATATCGAAAGAGGGAGAGTAAACATGGTTGTAACTTTCGCCTTGGTGAAAGTGAAATGGACGTAATTATCTTCATCATTTTAATACTGTGGTCAAAACTTGACTTTGTTGAATAGAGGTGAGTCCCTTCACAATGTTCTTTGACATTTTTTCAATACATTTTTTTTTACTTACTACTCACTTCTTCAATGCTCTCTTGTCTTGAAAGAAGTAAAAAGGATACTCATATATATATATATATATATATATATATATATATGTACAGAGGTAGATACGAATTCCTCTCAATACTCTTTCAATATAAACATATATGCATTTAGATATGGTGGTTTTTAGCCGTTCATGGCCTTATGTCTTCTTAAACCTGACTAATAAATGGTTTGGTTAGGGATCCTAGTTGTAATGTGGTTCTCCAGATTAATTTTTGAAGGTTTTGATCTCGTTTTGATATCAATCCCTTTGGGAAAGGCTTAACCTTGTATTGGTCTCATGGTCAAGACTAAAGCCAAAGCAACTATATTAAACAATTTATATGAACAAACAAAAACTTTTGATCTTGATTCTTTCAGAGTCTTGATATTATCTTGGTTTCTGATAAGACTCCAGACTATGTTCAGAGCTATTTCAACTCACTTATTAGTGTTTTATTGATTGTTAGTTATTTTAGTGGAAATTCATTGAAGAGTCATATCAATATCTAGGGTCCCTACATTCTAAATATAAACTCTAATTCACTTAATTATTCGAAATAAATCTACTTCCCATATATGTATATCACTACCCCATTTCATTCATTCTCAAAAACCCTGGATTTAAAATTTCTTCAGTTTCATGAGTATGGTTTATTTACAGTGTTAGTTTTTGCAACTTTTATTCTTGAGAAAACACAAAAAAAGTTTCATAAAAGCACGTATAACAGCATATCCCAATTGTCTATATATGTAGAATTGAATATGACTTGTACGTGCTAAGATGCGTTGTATGATATGTGAGTAAAGTATATGTAATAAACCGTCAATTAATGCCGGCATTAATCTAGAGATTATTTGAAATTTTTTGTTAGGTAAGAAAGTTACATATTTCTGGATGAATCATGAACAACGTATTTATGTATGTATATTTGAAGAAAGAAACATAAATCCTTTTTTACATAGACATATTCATTACATCTCTCAAATTATAATTATTATTCTAAAAGAGAACAAAAAAAGAACCCCGAAATTATATTGTATGTACATATTATATGTAATTAGCCAATATTGTTATTCTCACAGAGAAGACTAGGTGTGTGCAAGGCTGATCCAATGACTTCATCTGACAAAAGGGGTACATTTGTTCAGGGAGTTCTCAAGATATGGCGATATATTTGTTTTTGAATAAATTTTTTGTTACTTCAATTTGAGTAGAACAACATCTCATAATGCCCAAGTAATTGATTCCATGAATATACCAGACCGTTCGAGACTGCCAATGCTTTGAACTAGTTTTATTAAAAGAGTGTTGAAATAAATAATCCTCCCTAGCCTATCCTCAAATTAACTTAATTGGTGCTGATGTTTGATTTTAGATCTAATGCTGTTCAATTATGCTGAACTGTCAATGGAAACCCCTTTAACCTAGTGGTGATAATTGGGTATAACAGCTGCCATACCTTGGCCTTCAAAAAAAATTAGATATTTTATTGGTGGAAAACTGGATGCTCCTGGAGTTTTCCATACACTAACATTGATTGAATTGACCAATTCTACATTAACTTTTTTCTTTCTAAATGAAAAATATTATTGAAGTTAAATAAATCAACGTTTTGAACACTAGTCACGACTAGTATTACAGTCTGTAAAGTATCTCACAACCTTTCATTTAAAAAGAAAGAGAGACAAAAAGACCAAATTCAGTTGGTAATTTGGCCAACTGTGGAACATTCATTCTTCATTTAATATCCAGGGATTGTTCAATTCACAGGATAAATAATAACTAATTTGGGTTCAACCAATCAACCGTTCAGAACATTGATAAGGGGAAAAGAAGTAAGAAAATCGACAGCTGACAAAAAAATATATAAGAATATCCTAATATTACATCAACAATGGTATCTCAAAAACATCAATGATATTTTTTATTTTTTTTTTGAAATACCATTGTCATGTGCCATTGATGATACTCGATTTGAAGATTCCTGTTAGGTATATTCATTTTTTTTTCTTCTTCTTTCTTTGTGCTTTTTTTTTCAGTTTAAGGGTTCGAAAGAAAACATCAATTTTTTTTTATTTTTATGTCTATTATGTTTAAATGTGTAATTCACTTAGTAATCCCACATAAAGGGCACTCCTTTCCAACTAAATATGATATGTAATTGATTGTGCTTGAGGTGCCGCTCGTAGTACATGGCCCATATATGTATATATATATACATACATAGGTATATTATTTGAATGAAATTTTTTTTGCCATACAAGAAAAAAAAATATTAAAATTAAAATTCCTTACATATCATGAAGACGATGCATTAAAAAATATTATATCAAAATATTTTTCGTATTTATATGCAATTATTAGCAATATATATATATATATTATTTTGAACAAATACACTTCTACATATAGGTATAATATAATTATACATATATGTTCATCCAGTAGTACGGAGATAGAAATCAAGGCATAGGTAGTAATTAAAGTGGTTTTTGAAATGTACATACATCTGCTAAGACATCATATTTACCTACCTATATATTATATGGATAAGCTTTTGAATGGTTTTCTTGCAAATTATGAAATTCATGCATGTTTCTACGGTTTTTTCTCGCAAGCTTTAATTGTTTTTCTTGTTCATTGCATGCTCTTATCAATAATAATAATAATCATAATAAGTACAGTGGAATTCGTGATTGAAATGGATGTATTTTATAATTATGTTCGTGTAATTATAGGTTAATTCATGTTGTATAGGTAGTATCATAGATTTGTAGAGAGTAAAAAGTTTTTTTATTTGGCTTTAATTGAAGAAGTCCATAATGAGATTTTATTATATTTGACAGAGTTTATTTAAGTTGATGTGGCGAAATGAATTACTTATTCATATGTTCTGGCTATGGGGAAGATCATAATTGTTCTTGGTTTTAATCAGTCTTTTCCAACGCGACTGGCTGAGTTCCAGTAATTTAAAAAAAAATTAATTATTAAATATATGGCAAAGTGATAATTTTTGAATAGTAACTGTTTTTAAGCTTGACAGCAAAAGAATTTCGATCGAATCAAGAATTCTTGAGGATTTAAAAAAAACAAAAACAAAAAGCCCTTGCTTAATTTTCGAATTTATATTTACTTTTCTATAAATTAGCAAAAGAAAATGAGCAATTTTTAAATAACAAAACACTTCCTAAAATATAAAATGACCGTTTTAGTAAAATAAAATGAAAATGTTTCCATATTAATATAGTATTCGTAACTCTATACTAATATTTAGCATCAAATTAAAATAGTTGCACATTCCCATGTACATGATCTTCTGACCCATAAATGCATTTAGTATCCTAATTCATGTTTAGGAATGTTTCTTTTTGATTTAAAATGTGAGTCATTATGAGAGCATCTTTCCAAAATAGTTGATTTTGTTTACTTTGCACAAGTTCAAAAAATCATGGGCAGAAATACTCGTATATATTAGAGTATGCATATGTTGTTGTTGTTGTTGTTGTTTTTTCAATAATAAAAATGCACTAATGATACACATGATAAAAACTACCACAAAGATCATAATTATTATCCTTGAAATGCACTTTGAAATAAGTAGGTATTGAGGAGTTGTACAAGAGCAAGACATTCAAATATCAAATATATATATATATATATATATATACTATTCTTGCATTTTACATTATGCATTAATTTAGTAATTATTCTTTAAGTTAATTTAACATATTTTTGAGTATACATATATCATTTACTAATTATTAATAAAGTATCTCCATTATTTTTAAACATAATGTTATATCCAAGAAAATGATTTATGATGAAAAGGTTAACGCAACCTCAAATAAGAGTACTGTTAACAAAACCTCACAAATTAACTCTTCACAAACCAAACAGAAAAAATCGTTGTATTTCTTTTCCATTTTTCGACTCCTTTTCCAGATATAAATTTTTTAACAACCATTTAAAAAAATTTGAATTCTTTGATGAAGGGAAGAGACGCCGTAACCATTTTTATGAACCCATGCCTGTATGTAGTTAATTACTATCACAAAACCCGTCTTGAATAATATTTTGAAAATTATAATTATTGTAATTTTTTGAGGGTGTAGTTGATGATAAATACTGCAAATGGAAAGATGAATAATAATTCTATACTAAACTTGATTTTTATTCTACCCTCCTTGAAAAATATCCTCTATATCTCTCATGAAACCATTCTTACCTCTGCATATATACAAGAATAAATGACTCTGTCACGAATTGAAGTGTGCAAGAACAATTAATTTCAAAAGATTTCACTTTTTTATTAAGAAAATAATAATAATAATCATAATAATGGCTCGGGTTAGTAGGGTTAAAGAGTAGATCTACGTGGGCCGTATGGGTTATTCAATTAGAATATATTTTTATGAACAAGATTGCAAAGGAAAAGTATGTAATAAAATTACACAAGAAATATGGTTATGTACAAATCATTATTAAACATGTAATCCAGTAGCTTTTATTATAGAATGAAAATAAATATAAGTGAGTGTATGTATACAGACACTAGGAGCTCCCAAGTATGCAAACCGAGAAATCATCCCTTTGTGAACCCAGGGCAATAACATAATATGTCAAAAAAAAGAAAAAAAGATTCAAATGCGCAGTGGACCTTTGTTATTTTTAATTGGGAGCCCCTGATATATGTACATAATATATAGGTTAACATAGTATTTCTTGATGTTTTAAACAATTGGACCATACTTCCTGTCTCTTTAGGGTGGAGGAATGTCATTTATTTCTCATTATATATATATAAACGAAATTATAAATGAAAAAGAAATAAAAAATGAATTTTTATAGGTACGGTCGATTTTCTCTCTGACGAGTGCGAAGCATTTCAACATTGTTAGTACCATCGATCAACAATATTCTTTTGGCAACAAAGAGTTGACTTCTGAGAGTTTATTTTCAAAAAAAAAAGTCTCTTGAATAAAAATAAAATTAAGAAATTAAGAGAAAACTAAATAATATATATCGGTAAATAATTGTAAAAATCATGGAACTTTTAATATAAAACGTTAGAACCGACCTCGTTAGAAAGAGAATTGACTGTATTTCTGTCCTATCTACTTCATAAAAAAACAAGAAAAAAATATATAGAAAAAGAAAATTCTATTCTATTGTATTATATCTAATTTCGAAAAAGCATCTTAAAATATATTAAATAAGTGTGTATGCTTTATTTTGAATCCCTTAATCGACTAAATTGATATACTGTCGAGTGTCCCCTAGACCAAAACTTTGAGGGATCAAGAACAAGACGATCCCAAGGACTACTCGTGAACAAGAAAAAAAAATTGTTGTTGTTTTTAAGAAAAGGAAATATTTTATCTATTTACTTTGACAGATAGCACGGCCAACACTTTGAGGAGTTGAGACCAGAACAAGGCCAAGATTTTCAAAAATTAGTCTCAAAACCAAAGCCTATCTTGAAAATCACATACTGCCAAGGGTGCAATCAGCCTTTAAATGTGACGATATATTTTTATTTTAAATTTATATTTATTGGGATCCTTTTGGGATTAATCATCCTAATCATTATCGAAGCCCAGAATAGATAGTTAATCGTAAAAGATCTCTAATACCTAAAAATGAAAGAGTATAAGTAAGGTTGAGACGATTCAGGAAAAATGGGAAAAAGTAATTCCTTTTTCTACCATAGTAGACTAGAATTGATTTCAGACTCCTCTGACATTAAAACTGATCCTAAAGTCTTGTGAATTAACAGTAGTTGATGAGTAAGGATCAACATCTATTGGCACTCAATTTTGAGGCCTATGTTTATTCTTCACGTATTGAAGCATATATGTATATTTACCATCCAAAACTTTTTTATTCTCTTCAACATGAATAAAGATCTCGTGAAAAAGTGAAATAAAAAATTATTAAAGCATAAATTCACTTTATACCCATTGCCTCAAGAGATGTACAAAGTTATAAATTTAACTTTCATACATAGTATATGTAATGTCTACATACATATGTATATATCTCATGAAATTGAAATCTGGTCTTTTTATACATATACATATATAATGATAATAAAATACATTTATTAATAATTTCAAGTGGATACCTATTTATAAGCAAGTTATTCAATGTATGAATGTACCTAATAAAATTATGCACTCAATATTATAAGACAAGCCATATATTAAACTTGGGAATAGTATCTTTCAACTTATGAAACGACTGAATTTATTATAATTACTAAATAAAAAAAAGAGAGGGGGAACATATTAAAGGTAGAACTAACTATAGCCCTGATGTCAGGGTATGTTATTATGTATGTACTTTTAAAAAGAAAATTGTTTTTCTATGTTGTACATATCAATATAATAAATATACTATGCAGGTCATCGAATAATAAAAGAAGGGTAAAATCGATACAAATATCCTTCATACCCTTGAACTCATTGAATAGACGTAATTAGGTCAAGGAGTCTATTCTTGGTACTTTGAATAAATGTATGTCAGAGCCTATTTTGAATTACCTTGAATGAAACATGTAATCCCTACCCTTTAGTATCCATAGTTTTCTAGTCAACTGGGAAAGAGTTGTTGGGTGGAGGGGTGCTTGACCGACAATTTTTGGAGTGGTTTGAGGTAATGTTCATATGTATATTATTTAAACAAACCTATAACATTTTGATTATAATTTTATCACTTAAAATATCAGATGATTTCCTACTACATACACACTTAGTACAAGCTGTTCCAATGGACCCATATATACCTACAGCTTATTCAACTACAGATTTCATGTGTTATATTTGCTTAATAGTTCACAGAGAAGTCTTTTCTTCCGTCAAATGCACTCATTATCGTTGCTGATTAAATGCATTAATAATTATCAAATTACTTGATTTCTGTATTATTTTTTTAAAATTCTGTATTTTAAATTTTAATACTTGAAAGGAAACACAAATTACCGAAATCCTGGGCTGCTTTGAGCAAGCAGGGTTATTTAAGGGTTAAGTATGTATATATATAATTGAGGAGTGCATCCGTGTGCTTAAAAAAATAGTAGATTGTGCTCCTTGGCCAAATAGTTCTAAAATATTGTGTTCCCAAGGAAAAATCCATAGAGTCTGACAGATAAATCCAAAGTGATTTCAATATTGTTTAGAACCATATCTATATAGAGCAATTAGAGGGAATATTTATTAAATAAATACAAATACGAGGCTAAATACTTTGTAGGATCAATTTTGTTCCAGTTTTTGGTTGTATGTAGAGACCTTTAGGACCATGATTTGGTTACAAATCACATGCTTATTATTTTGTATGCTCCTGGACCTGACTACCGTCTACAATTTTTCATCACTGAAGAAAACAGCCTGTTTCCATGAGACTTTAAGCTATTGAATAATTACTCATTTGTCATCTGCAAAGCATTTTGGCCTTCTTTTTGAGAGGATACTTGATGTTGAGGGAGACCATCTAGAATAAATTTTGCGTCCAGTAATATTGCCCCTAACATTTTTGTCGCAAGGTATTTCTCTGTAAATAACTTCACGGTGAGACATTTTGCCTAACAATTTCTCTTTTAAGTCACTATGCCAAATTTTATTTATTAATAGGACTTATACTTGGTTAATTAGTGTTTGTAATTAGCTATATAATAGTTCTTTTGATTTTATCATCTTAATATGTGATTTATAATATATATATATATATATCAAATTATCTTTTTAATTGGATTTTGCCCCATAATTTAGATACTTATTGAACTAACAATGAGTTCGAACCTTTTCGGATTAGAAAGTAAAGGATGGTGTTCCTCATCGTCATCATTATGGAATTTCTACCCTAGAAGTAACTAATGGATGGCTGGAAAAATAATAATTATTAATATTATAGGAATCACTTATTAGTTATTCTGAATTCCTTGTTAAGTTGTCTGTAAGAAACGTCTACTACCTTCAAATCTCTTCTCAATTCTTGTATCAAGCTTTGGCATCTTTTCCACTACAATAACAGGTAAACATGTCAAGGTTCATAATTTTTGTCAATGACAATTTGTCTGTACTATAGAGAGTAAATAAATATTTTATGGCTGGATTTACACTTTTTGGGAAGAGAAATGCTTCTTCATATTGATGCGTCCAACACATCGATAGCTTATATAATTTCAATTAAAAAGTGTTTAAAAAAACATACAACTATGTAACAAAATTTAAAATCTTGCTTGAGCTCTAATGATCTGATTACAATCACTTTAACAGTAAAAAAAGATCAATAAAAATGTGTTTTTGTGACCTACAGGTTAGCTTTTTGTAATTGACTTATTTTTTCTTTCTTTGTTGTTGGTCGATTTTTTTCCATAAAAAAAATTAAACATCTTTAAGACAGTTTTGTGTAAATATTTCCATTACCCTTGAATATGACTTCTTTTAATTTTGATCCTTAATTAGATCATGATTCTTAATAACGAATAAGAAATCCATTCATTAGCCATGTAATATTATTTAAATTCACACTTTATTGTGATATAGCAAGGGGAGTTATCAAACTTTCGGTATGATGTCATCATTTTTTTATTTTTTTTTTGGGGGGGGGAGGCATATTATATACTATAATATACATAATATGTATAAATTGCAATTTGTATATCCCGCAAAACGTCTTATTTAATTAATACAATGTCAGCCATTTTAATTACGAACTATCAATTGCTGCTATTATCATTTCATTATAATACATTCATAATACTTATTTATTACTTATTTACGAGTGATGGGACTCTGGGAATTGAAAATTTATAATATACCATATTATAATTATCAATTAATAATTATCTTTCTTTTTTAAATATTAGATTACACCCCTAATATAAGTACGTATATATATATTGACCATCCCATGGAGTTTCAATCATTACATTATAATAAAACATTATACTGCGTATGTTACAAGTTGTACTATACATTATTCATTTTGTAAGAGCTTCATCTCATTTTTCGATTGTAACTTTAACAATATGCTTGTCAAAGTAACAACTTGTACAAATTATATACATATAATATAAATAAGAAGAATAAATACAATGTGCCTCTTGAGCACATGGATGAACAATCCAGTGTGTCCAAGAGCAAAACACTGTGTCCAGGGCGCACTCTCATTTTTATAAGCCTCCTTCACGTATAAATTGATTACAGTGCCCCTAATTGGAACCATCTTGTAGTCATGGTCTTCTACTAATAGGAGAAGTTAATTTGTCAGAAGGACAACTTCAATTTTACCCTAATATTAGTATTCTGTGGTAATTGGATATTTTTTTTTGGTATTTACATTTCCTGAAATGGCCAAACATGATTACTAGAGTCTGGGTCAGTTTGGAAAAATGGGGAGTACATTTTATTTCAGGCCTATAAAATGAAGTTATATATAAAGACTCCACGTCCTCAATCATTCAGGATCGTAGAATTTATCATTGCTTTTAAGACCATCCTACCGACCAAGGCATTAAAGGATTCACATCTAGACCCTGAAGAGTATCTACAGATCATAAGAAGACTTAAATTTTGAGATGTATGTCAAAAAGTTTTTTTGTTTTTTTAAAAGATAATTTTGAGCCAGTTGTTTTGGCCTTTATTTTGAAAACGAGACCAACGAGACTTTGAGGGGTCAAACCCTTCAAAAACTAGTTTTGGAACCAAGACCAATTTCAAAAACTGCATCATAGGTGATAAAAATTCCTCCCTTAGATCCTTTCTTGATCTAAGCCACATAAAGAAAAAAAACAACGTTTGATAGAGTTGCTTCATACACTAGGGGAATAAATTCACTTACATAATATATACCTGTGCATGTTTGTATGCATAAAGTCATCGTCAATTAAATGAGGAGGAAGACTCATTTTTAATTTTATTTTTGTAAGAGGAGTAGACTCTTTACAATTTAGAAATATGATATTGGAATAACTTGAACTAGGAGGGAAGGAGGATTTATGGGTCTAATCCTGTTTCCTAAGTCTTAATAATCATCATACTTACGTACATAGCATGTATGCATACATTGTGACCTATGGGTTATATTTAAATCTTTCAATCCTGCTTATGTAATATGTTTTGGATATGTCATTTCTTGACATTGTATGTACATATACATAATCATGAACACTAAATAGTGTTATTTTTCAATAAAAGGGCCACATATTCCGTATTATTTACTTTTATATTACACCTAATATTGTATACAATTATCCTTCACTGCTTGGGAGATGGAAATAAAACTATCCAATATTCTCTTAATTTATATTCCTAAATTACAGTCAGCCTCCTTTGAGAACATACTAATGCACTAATCAAGATGGAATAGACAATTCATCACGTAGTTACTCATTTTTTTTATTTTTTTTTTATTTTTTTAATCGTAATAAACATTTTAATTTAGATCCGTTAATAGTAATGCCTTCATTGAGACATTCGTTCCAATTTAAAATTCGATGGTTGAATTGCAAACTTGTGTACGTTTTATTGTACGTAATTAAAATGATCATCTCACTTATATTTATAAATAATTATATTATGTAGAATAAGTAAAATACTCTTGTTGCATTTATATTTATTACCTATTTGACTTTCTACATAAAATGAACAATTTTTGACCATATTTGTACTTATATAATAATAAGAACAAATTTTGCTCTCAATATAAAAAAGTGTAATTTTACAATTTATAGTATGAATAATGATCAAGACTATGCGTTATATGTATATGCTACGGAAAATTAAATAATGAATTTACCCTACCGAATATTTGCCAACAGTTTGACCTCAAATTTATGTCCGCTCACTCTAAATAACATTCCTTTCCTCTTCATTTAATTATGTATGTACATCTACTATTTATCTTTGAGAATAAATCATGTTTTTGATTGATTTTTTAATAAAAGAATGGAATTTGACATTGTGTAGAATGTTGAAAAGATGAATAGCACATAACTCTCAAGTTAAACGTAAAATAACATAACATAAGGAAACGCATGAGTTATGAGCTGTACGTGAATTTCAAGCCACGGAAGAGGGATTTAATAAACAAATATTTAAACATTTAAAGGAGATGTGATAATAATTATTAATTATTATATCTCTCAATCTGTCTTCCAAAAAGAGAAAGTAAAAATAACTTGAAATTAACTGGTATTAAGGTGATTCGTGCCAACAGTAGGAATAGGTTGTGAGTGTTGTTGACTTATTTGTTTTGTTTTTTTACTATGAAATAGTAAATCTAAGGCATCTTGCAGCTACTAATGTTTTGTGAGTTTGCTCAAGCTCTATTAGGGTATAAGTTCAATTGCGTTGTTTGCTTATTTGTTTGTTTTCTACAATTTAATAAATTTGGATCATTTCTGGCTCAAGAACAACTTTTGGGGATTTCAAATATTGCTCCAATATGTAAAGATTGTATAACTGTACAAAGGTCATAATAGTTTACCAAGAAGAATGAATTATTAAAAGACATGATTTTCACTACAACAGGTTGCTGGTGCTCCTTCGAATAGAGTTAAACTCCAATGGACGTATCTTATCACTGTAATGCAAAAACTGACTTGAGTACAACAAATCAATGTTCAAAACCCTGATATAGTTACGGAAAAATAGTAAACAAATCAATAGCTGACCAAAAAAATAACAGTTTGAATTTTCATGTTAATGGGACACCACCATGAGATGAAAATAACTTGGAATTGAAACCTATAGACTTGCTTGAATTGTATTTTCGTGTCGTTTAATTCATTTCTACGTACATGTCTCTAGCACATGAGTTCAATCCCTCCAACTATAGATATATGACCCTTAATTTAAAACAATAACATTGTTTTGATTAAAAATAAAATCATCTTTTTAAAGGACACCAATCAAATAAATCATAGCATCTGTTGGCTATTTTGGTTTGCAAATTTGACACTGAAAATATTGACTAATTCAAGTACAAAATAGTGATTTATGGTGATATCTGGTTAAATGAATAATTGATTCACTCACTCACAGAGTAAAATAAAAGAAGATTCTCTTTGAGTCTATAATTAAAGATCATTTTAATAATTCAGAGCTCCTGAAGTAATAGTAAAATAATTATAGCTATGTTTATCGGGATATTCCTATGTACAGAGCACCTCAAATATGTAAAAGAATACATTTTGTGTTTACCTTATTCCCATTGCTTAGGTAAATAATTGAAGAATCACTTTTTACACGCAACTGTATGACCTAAATTCGACAGAGACATGACTATGTAGGCATATAGGGTCAGTCTTCTAACAACTAGATAAATCCTATTCAGAAAAAATAGCGACGTCAAATTCTTCGTGCCTGGAATTCATATAATATTTAATATTTTGACTGTTCATGAATTTGTAAATCATAAGTCAAAATAATTCACAGAAATAAACACAAAAACAATCTCATTTCCAGAGCTAGGGACCCATACTCTTAACTCAGAATACAAACTGCAACTCCACTTGAACTTAAGTAGCTCAAAGACTGGAAATTTTACTGGGACTCGTAAAAAATGACTCGTGAATAGCTCTGCTTATTTGTAGGTAAAATGTACTTCATACACAATATTACATAATTAAAGATGGCGATTATAAAATTAGTTTACGTTGGGAAGAAAGTTCTGTTGAATGAGGGCTAACATGCTATGACACTATAATTACTTAATTACTCATATAATAGGTATTTATAACTTTGAGAGTATAAAAAATTATTTTGGAGAGAGTTTATTGATCTTTTACATAAGAAACAATAATAAGGGTCATATCAAGGGTAAATGGTTAAAATCAAGTCAATTCCATACATTAAATTATTTCTGGTCAATGAATAAATCAGTCCGAGTTCCGTAGACTACATACATAATACATATATTATAACTTCTGACATCTCCCAAAAATATATATATAAATCCAAGTGATTTATTTATTTTTGGCTTGAAAAAGAAAGTTTATAATTACATGTATATCTAGGTCTGTACCATATAATAGATAATATGATACAAGGATAAAATAAATAATAATAATTGCTAATTAGAGAAAGAGTTGAAAATACCTAATTTAAATTACATAACTTATACAAAAAGATGTGACCACACAATTTTATTTTTATTCCTTATGTTCATGTATAATATATATATAAATATATAGTGAAAAACCTAGATACGGATACTGTTTGTTTGTTTTTTTTCCTTTTTTTGTTTGCACGAATGTATATCAAACTTTTCTGCATTTTCTGCCCGTATACCTATTATTATTTTAAAAGAAAGAAAAAAAATGTAGATTGTATACGTCTTCAAAATAAGTACATCATTAAACGTCAATTTATGGATCATTTATTCGTAATTGTAAGGAGTTTTTTTCCTTAAAGGTTAGTCGTAACAGACTTCCCATTTAGGAGATTTTAATTAAAATATAAACAAAATCTTTTCTAAATTCAAAATAAAAATGAAAAGTCGGAATAATTGGTGTTTCCTCGACTTAACGCAACCTTTTTTTACTTTTTTCAAGTAATTTGTTTTTATGTAAGTAATTGTAATGCAAATGCCTACTTCTCTTACTCCTCTCCTATCCATTTACGTCATGAACACAGAGATCATGGAAATAGTTTGTATCATATTATGTATTTGTACATAAAAGAAAGTGTATGTTTTATGGCACTTTTAAATACACCACCTATTCATTCATGTTATTGTGTTGAATTGGTCATAATATTATATTAGTGACCTCTAAAACACTACGTTTCTTATGAGAAGGGGAAGGAGGGAAATAGAAGGTAAAAATAGTGGCATACAAGTCAATAAAGTAAAAGAAAGTAGAACAACTGTCCTAAGAAGAGTCATATCGCTATAACAATAATAATGAAATACAAATAATATGTATATTAAGGGTAGTGGTGAATCGAGTCAAAACGTTATGTAATCATGAAAAGAACACATTTTTTTCGATGATTTCCTTGGCAAAAGATATTATACATATATATTGTATCAATGATGGAATGTTTGGACTTTTACAATAAACAAGCAAAAAGTAATACAAAAAAATACAAAAATAAGAAGAAGTTCTAATTTGGAAATTGCAATTTGCAGTGTAAGAGAAAAAAAATGAGCAATGCAATCATGTGTCAGCATGAGAGCGAGCGGTCACTCATTGACACAGATAATTAAGCACACAAACTATAATAAATACATGTGCTTATGTATTTAAATGTAGAGTGGACATACATTCTACTTGGGGTCAAAATTATCTGCTCTACCTATGTACATATATGATAAGACTTATACCAAAGGGAGACAATCTTAAGAGAGCTTTCAGCTCTCCCGAACTGGTCATGAAATAACATGTGCATGTTATTAGTTAGAGAGTATAGGAAACAAAAGATAATCAATTTTTTGTAAGTTTTTATTTATTTATAGAATAAAGCAATTTCTATTAATAGATATATGCAAGTATCATCTTCATCTCAGTAAATGATGATTAAGTATACATATAGATAAGTAGATAGACGATTACTCATTTGAATTCAAGGTATGTATGTAGATAGTATACATATATTAGACTTGATTTGGAAAGAAAGGAGAATAATAATCATCTCCAACAAGATGCACAAAAGGAAAGCCCAATTTTTTTCCTAGAAAAAAGAAAGGCCCAACTAAACGTCATTGCACTCCCTCCCTCTCTTCAGTTGAAGCCCTTTTCCAAGTTGGGGAAGGGAGAAATAACACCAGGGAGAGTCTCACTCAAAACTCTTACATTCTATGTAGTATGTACAAAATACCATAGAAGAATGGAAAGAGTGAAATGTACATTACATATTTCCACTAAGCAATGAAATGATACCCCTGCCCCTGCCACCAGTAAATATGTATGTAGTATATAGAGAATAGAATGAAGATAACAGAAACGAATATCATATAACTTTATTATTATTAATATTTGATAATTTAGTCACATAAAATTATAAATTAGATAATAATGATAATTTCAACATAAATTTCTTGACTAAATAATAATAAAATTTATTTAAACAATTTATTTAACTGAAAACAACAAATTTGATTTTAAAGAAGGATAAAAACGAAAAAAATTTCTCTTTTTTTTTCTTTTCTTTGTACATGCTGCTGCTTGCTTAGTATTAAGGAAGGAAGGAAGGAGGAAAAAATGGAAAAAAAAAAAAAAAAATACTTGGATGTATGTCCGAGCTACATACTGACATACACACGTATTTGACTTCATAAATCTAACTATATATTTTAATAATATTTCTTATGTATTTTTTAACTGTTGTTCTTTAGTTATTAAATCTATTGTATTGTATACTTTAATAGGGAGCAAATTTAGACCGTTTTGACTCCCTTCCACGATCATCATCGTTCCTGCTGCTACGAGATCCAGAGCTTGATGAAGTACTTCCTCCACTTGCACTATTTCTCGATCGATGCGCACCCGTAACTTGCCCAACCAACATATTACCGCCACTATTATTTGCACTTCCATTGGATACGAGATTACCTAGTAGACTTCCTCCAAGAGATGTGAGAGACGCAAGGCTTGTAAGAGCTGTTAGCGTTTCGGGTTTAGAAAGTAGCAGACCCAAATTGAGTGCGGCACCTTGATCATTCTTGTGAAGATCGAGTGCCATATTGATGAGAGATTTAGCTAGGGAGACCGCTTCTGGACTCCCAGTAATCGTAATAAGACGCTCCTTCTCAGAGTCAGACTCACTACTTTTAGAAATCCGGATCATGGCGTTAGACAAATGTCGAATTTCTGCAATTTTAGATCCTCCTTTTCCGATGATACAGCCAATGGAATCATTAGGAATTGACATTTCGAAGGATGTAGTATTTCTATTATTCTCATCCACAGGAGCTTTGTGTCTCAGTAGAGAGGCAATAGCCATGAGAGAAGGAGTAAGAAGTGATGCTAGGGGATGGCTTTGCGCTGCGTCTCGCATGGGCGTTGAGTTTCTTGCGTTTGCGGTTTTAGGATGATAGGGTATAGTAGAGCCTTTCGGAGGGGTCTCTAACATAACACAACAGACGTGAAGGATACATTGCGTTATGGCTTCCTTCGTGCCTGAGACCGTAACGGCCCGTTCTGTAGAATTAGGGAGCATTTCTGAGGCCACTTGAATGGAGGCTCCACTTATTTCCCGCATTTCCTTGATCTTGGATCCGCCTTTTCCGATAAGGGAGCCGCATTGTGAAGCGGGTACAATGAGTCGTAGTGTGATGGGAGGCTTGGGGTCCCTGTCCTCTTCAAACTTTTTGCAAATGAGTTTGAAGGACTTGTAGATGGCCTCAGTGGTTCCAGTGATGGTGACGATCCGTTCAGGGACAGACCCATCTGAGATGTGAATCTTTGCACCGGAAGCTTCCCGAATGGAATTGATGATTTCTCCTCCTTTTCCAATAATGGAGCCGACTTCTTTTCCGTTCATGACCATGCGTATGGTGAGTGAGACGTTTGGAGTTCCTCCATGGTGATGATGGTGAAAGAGGGATCCTTTGTCGGATGAGGAGGATGCCGATGAGGATGACGAAGAGGATGAAGCGTCATGAGTGGTGGAAGTGGTGGTATTGGTGGACATGGGTAGTAAGGAGGATTTAAAGAGAGGAGGAAATGTGAGTCTGGAAATGGAGGAGCAAGAGCTGTTAAAGGAGGTTTAGTTCCCATCATCATCAATCATCAAGCAATCTGATCAATTCGATCTCTTTACTCGTGCCACTAAAAATGCGCGAAAAATGTAATCAAGCAAAGGGGGCCTCAGGGAGGGAAGGAGGACCATTAAGAAAGTCGCCTCCTCCCTTTCCCCACACTTCAGCTAGGCTCAGAACAGAACCAAAACACCCGAATCATTTTCAAATCTACTCCCTAACACAGAGCAATACTCACCAGGGGAATGACGACGATGCTGACTGAACCGGATGATTATGCTTGCCTTCAAATGGAATTCAAATGACTTGAGCACCTCTCATACTCTCTCAAAGAGAACCTAGACCAAAGAAGTTTAAAGGGAATCTGTCAAAACCTGAAGCAAGCAGAGATACAACTGCGAGTTCTTCTCCCTTTCTCGCTTCTCCACTCTCACTTCACTTCACTTCTTCGACGACGTACACCAGAGCCCAGAGGAGTTTCTCCCTCTCTTCTCCTCTCCTCTCCTCTCCTATCCCTCAGCCTACATACGCTCACTCCACGCACGCCGACACTATGTACAATAGCCAATCAAATCCTCTACATTTTCTCTTTTCTCTTTTATTTTATTTACATTCTTCCTCCCCCCCCCCCTCCTCCTCCTCTCACAGATACTGCATGCACACAGACATACGGACATCACATATTATTATTATTATTGTTATTATTATATAAAATTTCAAAAAGGATTTAACCTACTTATATTTATGTTATGTATGTATGTACTAATGTAGATATATTTATGGGAGAAAACTCACTCCAAAAAAGAAAGTGTCGAAAAAGAGAGAGAAAGAGCTTTCAACTCTAGACTGCTTTTCATTGGTTCCTTCTCATGGCAGGCTCATTCGGTCCTTCACTTTCAAAAAGATGAGCTCATCAGCTCATGGAGGGATTCCTTTGCTTGTGCCCGTCTCATCACTAAAAGCAGATCTCATATTTTCAGCTTCAGGATTCTCTTATTGACGTGTAGCTAACTGCTTACATTTCTCTTCTGATCCTGGATCCACTATGAAGGGGGATCAAGCAGAAAAGGATCGATTGGGGAATCTCTACGGGGATTTGGCCAAGTATGGATCTCTTGGAGAATATGAAAAAGCTCTTTCCACGGCTCACAAGATTCTCAACTTGAATCCGGATGAGTTCGAGGCGTACATGTCCGTTATTGTGGCACTCATTCGTTTGGAACGCTTTGAGGATGCTCTCAAGTTTATGGATACACAAGAAAGGAAGTATGGGGAACTTCCTTTCCATAAGGCCTACATTTTCTATCGGCTTAATCGCCCCAACGAGGCTTTGGAATCTCTCAAACAGGTTATTTCCTAATCCTATCCAAACTTGTTCTTCTCATGGTTTTTTTTGGAAAGCAGATGGCAGATCTTTGTTTTTATCTCTTTGTACAGTTGTGGTTGTGGCTATTAGTGTGACCATGAACATATTTTTACCCTTTGGTGTCGATAGCTTTGTAATACGCTTTCAATATTTTATATATATGTATCATGAATTTCCCCTACGATAGATTTAACCGCAATCAATCAGCATTTGAGAGAGCAGTAGGATACACTTGGTAAAAAGTAATGAACTGTGCATGTGTTTGAAACTTCCCACTGCAAACAGTATATGTATATCTCCCTGATTCAGTAATCATTTCTTTGCAGTTTTACTGGCATTACCATCAAAATTGATTGAAGTTACTTTATATTTACTGTTAAATTAGGTATTCGGACTTATTGGGAGAGACTTGTCATTTAAGTATTTTAGTGGATTGATATGTCATCAATTTATGGGTTTAAATTTTTAAGATTGTCTTTTTTGCCAATATTTTTTATTTATTTTTTTTATTATTATATGCTACTGGATCGCCTAAAGAGTTGAAATTGAACGAGTAATCATAACACAATGACCTCTATACATCACTCTTGCTAATTGCTTTATAATGTAGTAGTAATTGCTAATTGGATGATAAATTATGCACCTGTTTTTGTAATCATACAATATATACCCATCAATTAAAAGTATAGCAGTACCTCGTTTAGTCCAGGGTTTTCTACAGTACGGTTTTTCATTCTAAGACTCTTAGTGTATATTAGAATCCGCTGTTTACATGCAAAAAGGAAAGAAAATATTAGTTAGTGGCATTTATAGTCTCAAACAGTACAGCTTATTGACAGGACTAATGAATCGGAGTATTTCTGTATATGGATATTCCCGATTTTTGTAAAAATAATCACTTTACTTTAAGTGGGGAATGTGAGAACTATTATTTTAAATTTTTCATCAATTTTATGCATTAATAATGATGCAATTAAGTATAATTAATTCAGCTTCAAATCACTAACTTTATTTATTTTCTTAATAGGAGAAGAAACCAGATCTAAAGTGTAAGGAGCTGGAGGCTCAAATATTGTATCGAATTGAGCGCTATACAGAAGCTCTTTCCGTCTATGAATCCATGGATATTCCAAAGGATGATGAATTTTTTTCTGAAAGGGAGGCCAACATTTGCGCTGTTAAAGTCTTTACTTCCCCTGCAACTATCTCTAAGAAGGAGAGTGACGACTCTTATGAATTGATTTATAATAAGGGTTGTTGCTACATTGCGGACGATAAGTATTCAGAGGCCGAGAAATGTCTTAAAAAGGCGGAGTCCATGTGTAAAGCATTATTTAAAGAAGAGTACGATGACATTGACGAGGATGAGCTCCAAAAAGAAACTGGAATCATCAATGTACAAATGGGCTTTGCTCTTCAGTTGCAGGGGAAAGTGAAGGAGGCTCAGGTCTTGTATAATCAAGTTTTGAAAACTAAGCCTTCCGACATTGGTCTTGTTGCAGTTGCATCTAACAATCTTATTACTCTTAATAAGGATCAAAATATTTTTGACTCTCGTAAACGTATTAAAGCTGCTACAGTTGAAGGGTTAGAGCATAAACTAACCTCAAGTCAAAGGAGATGCATTTCTTATAACTCTGCTTTGTTGGCAATGTACACTAATCAAATAGAGGCCTGCAAAGGTTTGATTGCAGATTTAGAAAATAACTTTGGACTCAAAAATGACGATGAAAAGGATTTGATTCTTGCCGGGGTATTATCGAGAAGTGGTAAATATGATGAAGCTATCAAAATTCTTATGGGTACTTCTGTGCTTAAATTGGAACGACTCCTTATATCTGTGCAACTTCTTCTTGAGAAGAAAGATTTCAAGGGTGCCATTAAGCTATTGGATGAAAAAGCTCCAGAAGAGATCAAATATAAAACTGGAATGTTAAGCTCAATGGTGGTTTTATATGTTGCAATTAATGATCGACCATCTGCTGCGAAATTATTAAAGTTAGCGGTTGCGTACAATTCCAAAAAAGATAAATATGATAAAGATATGTCAATTGTTTGGAAAAAAACTGCCGAATTTCATCTTCGTGGAGGAGAGCTTACTGTTGCTGCCCAGTCGTTGGAGGAGCTTCTTAAAACGAATCCTAATGATCATATATTGCTTGCTCAGTTAGTGTTGGCCTATGCTGAATTTGATTTAAATAAAGCCTTGCAGACATCTAAAAAGCTTCCTGAGTTTAAAGAAGTAACTCTAGATGTCAACGCTTTGGAGTCAACTGCCTTCTTTGGTGGTAACAAGAAAGTGCCCAAAGTTGGGGGACTCCCATCACCCGTTGCGAAGAAAGAAAATGTTGACTTGGTCAAAAAAAGAAAACGCAAGAAGAAGAAAAAGAAACTTCCAAAGAATTATGATCCTAACGTTGAGCCAGATCCAGAGCGTTGGATTCCCAAAAAAGAAAGAATTGCTTATCGTAAGCATTTAAAGAGGGAAAGAAGGAACAAGGGTGAAAAGTTTACTGGTGCTCAAGGAACTGCCCAAGGTCAAAGTGATAACTTTGATTACTCATCTAAGAAAGCTACTCCTAAGAGTCCTGCAACTCAACAAACGCCTCAACCTTCCGTCGGACCTCGGCAACAGCAAAGACGACATCAACAGCAAAAGAAGAAAAAGAAGAAGGGGTTCTAAATCTTTTCATTTCCTATTGTCTTTGCTACTTTTGCTCGTTCAAAATGTACTGGTTCTTTGATTAATATTATTGTTATTATGAATAGTTTTCATGAAATAATGGGCGATTATCATCAATAAAATTCTACAAAATTTCAACCTGATTTTAGTTCATTATATATTTATTTAAAAGAAAAACTCGTTGTTTTCTTCATTGTTTATTTCGTTATGGGAAAGACCTCTCCCCCATGCTTTCTTCTTTGAAGAAAATTCTCGCCTGACAGTGACGTATCATTAAAAAAAAATTGGCTCAAAAATTATTTAACCGCCGTAGTTGCATGTTAGGCTTTCGAAAGGAAAGTTCACGCTGCTTTTATATATCTTACAAAAAAGAAAGAAAGAAGAAGACCACTCGTACATATAAACAACTTTTTCTCGCAAAACATATAGAAGATTGAGTCCATATGTAAGTAATCATATGTTAAATATTATTTATGTATTACCTTGCTTCTGGAGTAATGATTGCATGAAGTGACGCGACTTTGTTCAGAAGCTTTGATTTATTTTTCTCTTGAAAAAAATATATTACTACACTGAACTATGTACAAAATATGTATTCAAGCGCCAACATAATAGATCCATTATAAAATCATTAGAGATCGATTCATTGATTGCCATTGTTGTCCTAGATGTATTGTGATTATGTTATTATTATCTATGTATATTAATATCATAGACCATACAGAGTACATAAATTGTTGTTGTTCTCTTTTTAAAGATAAGTTGTAATTTTACTTATCATCTGTTAATACTATAGATGTAACATTTAGAAAGCGCTCTCTAGGTACATACAATATGACCTTACAACTTCTTCTACTTGAATCTCATTTATTTATTTTTTACTCCCGTGTCTTGGCACAATCTTGAAGTTCAGAAAATGTACTTCAAATCTTTTAAAATATGAAATATATGTACACAGTACAGTACACACAAATGATAGTATGTTCTTATGCTAAAAAATAATCAAATTTCTTCACACACTTGTTCTATTATTATTTTTATTACTCAAGTAAGTTGTTTTGTCTATAATCTATTCTAAGAACAGTAAAAAGAAGAAAAAACGGTGTTGTACATGGCCCATTTTTGTCTATTTTTATTATTATGGTCAATTAATTTCCTTTGTTTCAACTTGTAATAATATGGAGACAATATGTCTTTCATGCAGTTTTCCCCACTCTTAAATCTTTGTTTTGTTTAATCTCATTTTGAATGTAATGATGCCCCACTTTAAGATTCCCCCCCCCCTCTCCACATTCCCCTCGCTCGCTCCCTCTACTTAAACATATTATATCATATATGTAATATTCTTGAGCTTGTTAGTTCTCTTATATTTATTTACACATATATATATATTTATTTATTCAATTCAATTACATGCTTTTTTTCTGCAGATAATTTCTTATTTATGAATAGTCACAATGGAGTCGGACTCCAGAGACAAACTCCTCACGGCAGATGATCCACTCATACGGAATTGTCGCTCAGCGCTCTTAGAGGAAGAAAATGTTCGCCTAAAATCTGCTATTAATCTTGTCCGTCAAGAAATAACGTCTTCATCTAATCATAGTGAATTAATTGAAAAAATAAAGAAGATAGTAAATGACGAAGAGCTTACGAAGAAGGACACTCTTCTTCGAAGGCAAAATGTTCTCTCACATGTTAGAGCTGAATTGGAACATGAGAGAAGGATTCGTACACAGGAAGCATTGGATGAGGCTGAGCGTCGTTGCTATCAACTGGGTAAGGAATTAGAGCTCAAAGTATCAATGTACGAGGAAAAAGTTTCTAATTTGGAGACAACCCGAGAAAGACTTCAAAAAGATGTCGATGAATTGGGCACAGAAAAGAATAAATTAACCAGTCGCATTAGAATTAAAGAAGAGCAATTGGCTGACAGTGAAGTTAAATCCAAAGAACTGATTCGAAAAGCTAACCAGTTCGAAGAATTGTTTAATAATCAGTTGGAGTCAGTAAAAGTACTTCAAAATGATTTATCAATTGCATCTGAAGAAAACAAAGGCCTAGTCAAAGAAATGGAACTCCTCAATAAAATGTTTTATGAGTTGGAAAGAACTCATGTTACTGATGCTCTAAAAAATTACAAAGACGAAGATTCAGCTGAAATTGCTCTATTCAAGAATGCTCTTATGAAAGAAGATGGAATGGATAGTAAAAAACTGACTTCCATCGATGATTCTACAAAAAGCTGTTTCAAGAAAGTAACAACCAAAAATGGAACTCGCATGGTATTGAGCGTGAGCAAAACATTCTTAAAATTACAGGATTTGATTCTTCAGAAAAAGACTTTGGAGGATGAGGTTGAGAAAATGAAAAAAATCAATGCTCATCTCGCAAACAAAGTGAATCTCCATGAAGCCAAATTATTTAACATTACAGATGAATTGAATAAAACATGGAACTATGTTTCAACTCTAAAATCTCAGCATAGTCAGTTGCATACATCCGAGCTTATATTAAGAGCAGAGCTTGCGGAGAAAAGAAATCTTTTGGCTAAACTTCGTGAAGAATTAGAGTACTCGAGACAAAGCTGGAACATAGTTAAACAAAAGACTGCTGAGTCAGAAAGAGAATGGAAATCTCTTCGTGATGAATTTGCTGCTAGAAGACTTGCTTTCAAACCCTTTCAGCCTACTAGCTACACATCAAGTGAAAGTGGTTACTCAGATAGGGAAACACCTGAAACTCCCATTAAAGATGAAAGTAACTGTGACGTTGAGGAAGAAATGTTTGAGGAGATTAATGTTGAAGAACCATCTGGTTCTGATACAGAGACTGAGGGATCAGACCAAGAGCAACTTAATGTTTTCGATAGCACTATGACTGAAAGTACGCGTACTTTGCTCAATGTTGAAGATGAAATCCCAGTTCAAACATCGCTCGTACTTATCCCAAGTTTGAGCTATCTATCTCAAGTTCCAACGTCCTTGATGCCTCCATTACTGAGTCATGATGAGGAGGATTATCAGGAGTTGTATCACAATTTAATTCAGAGTACAAATAGAAGTGCTGCTTTAGCCAACAAACTCGCAGAAATCAATAGAACCTCAGAAACTGAAGAAAACAAGGATTCAGAAGAAAATTGTGACAGTGACGAGAATTCCAACATGGAGGAAGATGAAGAGGAGGAGGAAGAAGAAGAACTTTTGGAAAATCCTTTCGGCTCAAGTGAGTCATTGGACGGATATATACGAAAACGTGGACTTGATTCAGAAGGATTTGAGGTTTTGATATCTGAAACTACACTAAACTCTTCATCAGATGATGATTATAGTTCGTGTTGTGATTTAGAAGAGGAAGGTGAAGAAGAAGAAGAGGAAGATATAGGCCCTGCCTTATTTGAAGAGCAGATCCTTCCCTTACCTACTTCATCAACTTTACCAGCAAGTTTAACCGCTATTATTCCTCCGACCTCTGTCTTAGCTCTAAGTAGAGAAGTTGACGAAGAATCAGATGAGGACAATGAGGAAAATGGGGATCCAGATCGATTGTCAGAGAGTGCTACGACTGTAACACGATTTCTTATCAAACATTTACCAAAGCAGTTGTCTCGACTTCGTACTGATAAGATGGAGCTAGAGGAAAAAATTCGGGGACTTGAAGCTAGGATTTCTGAACAAAACGTTACAATGTCAGAACTGGATCGAAGGACCGAGCTCTATAAAAAGGAAGCTCAAGAAGTAAGTACTAAAATAGTTACACATTATAAATTCGCATTTTTGGTCTCTTAATAAGTACTATTTTTGCACATTTATTTGAGTCATCATATGAAAATATGTATGTAAGGATGTGTTGAAAGAGAAATATTAAGATGCAAATCGGATATATGCTTTGTATTCTTTACTATAAAGTATTTATTGACCACTCAAAATTTGCTAATGATAACGATATACATATTTATTTTTCTAGAGATCAATATCCTCGTGCGATAAATGTACATCTACGATTCAAGAAAATCCAAGGTATTGATGACTTTTTAATTCTTTGTTTTATATTTTGGAGATTAATATATTGCGTGTTCTGAGCTCTTTTGTTCTTTTAAATTCTCAACGGGGGACAAAGTGTGATGTGAATACATTTATCTTGATGAGTAATAACTTCTCCCATTTACAAATAATTTATGATAATATTCAAGTTAAAATTGGCAATGAACACCTATTTATACCTAGTACATACATACATTTAAAAATTAATTTTTTTCAGTGAAATAAATACGCATTTATCTAACTCAAGATCAGTATGGACCATTACGAAAATTGTAAGTCATAGACATATTTACACATTTCCTTAAATACTATTAACCCATAAACAAATTTGCAGGATGACAATGTATTTATGTTCTTGAGCACTAATGGAGAAGCAGATGGTGAAGGCTCCCTTATAAAGGATTCAGTTGATTTGAAGCATGATTCTGTATATGTCCTCAGTTTGAAGGATAATGAAAGGTTTTGTGACATTTTGCACTAAATTGCATTGAATGATTTAATCTTTTTCTATTTTATTTACAGAATAATTTGTCAAATTAAAGTGTATATAAGATGATGAAAAATGGATGGAACGCACTACTCATCGACCTCTACATTTGTCATATTAACATTTGAATTTTACTAAAGTACTCATACATATTATATACATACAAAATTACTTAAAGCGCATCATATTTTATACCTACTTCTTAGTTATTTTGTAGTCAATTTTATATAAATTATAGATTGTACCTATATGTTCTTATAACGCATAAATAAACGAAATACAAAATGATATGTAAATACGTAAATTATGTATCTTTAAATACTTATACACATAGATATACTAAGCATTGTGCCCAAGTAGAAAGCAGTTTCAGATTTATGAATAAATCGTGATGTAATTCAACTAAAAAGTAAGCTTAAAAGGTCACATCATTTCTTACATAAATTCTCCTGGGATTTTACAAACAGGAATTGGCTCAACTTTATGACGATTTATCCGATTTCGCTTCCTATAAATTCCTAAAACCTTGACCTCTCTATCACTTAGTCCTGACTCATCACCACTATATGTCATAGCCCATTCTAGTTCGGGATAACTGGCACCAATTTGTTGCTCATCAGTGAGATCATCACCAAAAAGTCCATCGGTCGGAGGAGCTTTTTGTATTTCCTCATTTATACCGAGATGTGATGCAATGTTATAGACTTGAGACTTCATCAAATCAGCAATTGGGCTTAAGTCCACACCTCCATCACCATATTTGGTGAAAAACCCAACACCAAAGTCTTCTACTTTATTTCCCGTCCCAGCCACCAAGCAACGATGATGACCAGCAAAGGCATAAAGAGTTGACATCCTAAAATTGTCAAGGAAAAATAAAATCATAATTATTTTTCACACCATGTATTATTGTTGCATTTTGTAGAACCTAAGACGAGATCTAAGATTCGCCATAGTAAGTTGATCCTGTATATCTGAAGGGAGATCTTTACAGGCAGTCTCAAATGTAGATGTCAAATTCACGACATGAGAATCAATCTTATCCCCATATTTTTCTTTGAGCCAAGCAATATGATTGTCACTCCTAGATACTTGAGCAGGGACTTGATGGATCGGAAGATTTAGACAAATGACCTTCATCCCAGTCAAAGAGCAGAGAGTTGATGTAACGGCAGAATCTATTCCTCCAGATACTCCCACCACAAATCCATTGACTCCAGACTCATGAACGTATTTCTGAAGCCATTGAACGATATGATCAATCACTCTTTGAACTTGCATCTTGTATTAAATGCGTTTTAGTCAATTAGTATTGCTGAATGAAAGAATTAACTCTCAAAAAAAATAATTATATTTCTATCGAACAAACTTTTTTTTATTGCGTTACCAAGACGATCAAAAAATCAATACACTTTTCCAATTATATTGCCCTTGAGAAGGCCAAAATTTCCACAAATACTATGACAGTATACTGAAAAATTTTCATTTTGCTGTGAATGAAAATTAGGAAGAAACTCTACATTCGACAGTAGTATAATAAATTACGGAACTTTTTAAATAAATAAACACAACCTACAGATTCTTGAATGATGAGTAACAATATATAATGTACATATATTTCATATTAAATGGTATAAACGATGATATTTCATTAAAATGGGTGGTTACCCAAAAAATTAGGTATTATTAGTAATATTCTTATTGCAGTATAAGATATAATTAAAATGATATTATGAATACAAAGCTAAAATGAAGTACAATTTATGTTTCTTGGATTTTCTCTCTTTTTTTATGTAGAAACGCCATATGTAGATTTTTAATGAGTTCACAAAATATGATGGGCTCCATGTTTTGAGAAATAATGAGTAATAGCTTCCAATCTCCTATTTGATAATTTTCTCCAATAGAGTCCAGTTTATTCGCTTCCTTATTCATACTTCTATACAAAATGAGAGCCTTTGTAATACCTGGAAGTTGGAAAATAAATATTTTTGGGGTCAAATATATAAACTACATAAAAATGTTTTTAAAAAATGTCAATACCTGATGAAAGTGTGACAAATAGATGATAAAACATGCCAAGGACTGATATAATACTTAATGCAATAAACCAAAACCATAGGAAAACATATATTTTTTCGTTCACGATGTTAATTGGAAGAATGCATAAAGAGTCATGTCGTTGAATACTTCCTGAAGGACCATATTTGAAAAATGTGCATTTTGTTACTCTTGGAAAAACAACAGACATGGGATCAATCCGTTTCTCTGGATCTGCTTCTAGAAACTCAATTACCTATAGTTCATATATTTAAAAAAAATCACATTATTTATTAAAGTTTTATCCTTTTTGAAAAGTTTTCCGATTCGATTACTCAGCAATGAGTAATCGAATCGGAAAACTTTTATAGTAATATTTAACTCGCTGATCATGATTTTTTAATAAGAATTCCGTGGGCTTTTTTTATATATATAATTATCATATCAATTTTGAGTAATTTTTGTCTAAATAGAAATGCAATCATACTTAATTTATGATAATTTATTGCACTTAATTTGAATGATTCCTGTCTAAATAGACCCCCTGGAATGTTATTCTCTTTTGAAAATGTAAATTCAATTATTATTTGTTTGTCAAATAATTCATTTTGACCCTGAATAAATGAAAAATACTGAGGTGTTTGCAGAAATTATTTAATAACTTAGAGAAAGTGTAAAATATATAAACTATAATTAATCAAAAAAAAAATTGAATCTAAACTCCTTAAGAGCCTAACCTGATTCGAAAAACAAGTCATAAATTTATGATCAGCGAGCAAGATGCTACTAGAATCTAATATTTTTTTCTTGTACTTTACTAATTAAGAAATTACTCGAGTTCCATAAGCACTAAATTCGCCTCCTAGAAAGACATCCACGAAATAGATGTTGAATATCAAATTCCCCACGTTCAAAAAATCTACACATAGCATTTTCCAGGCCCATAAGTTATGAGTGTTGACACTTTCTACCAGATAATTAGCAAGGAGCTTTTGCCTTTTCTCTCGATCCTCTTTGTCCAAAACTAGATTATTGAGTCCGATCATGATACTGTTAACCTTTCCTCCTTCCCATATTTTGAAAAGACTGCAAATAAACGAGTTGTGATTTTATTCTATTTTTTTTAAAATATATAAATCATGGAACATACGGAAATCAATTTGTCATAATGGGTACTCAGAAAAACTTTGAATCAAATAGGACAATCACATTATTGGCTCTTGAAGCATCGAAAACTCAATATTTTATTGATATTATAAATAACTTTATCTAGGTCAAAGTATAGGTAGGTACTCTAACAGAATATCCGTCAGGTGGGATATAAGTATTCTTACGTAAATTATGATCAGTTGTGCGGATTAAATGCATTGTCTGATCCTATGATTTCAGAATTTTTCATTCCTTTTTTGTAAGTGAATTTCATCTAACCTTCTATAGGTTAAAATATAGTGGTCGGAATCTTAAATGAAAAGTACGGACATCAGAATATTTTCGGATGAATAAAATTTGATGAACAAACCCTGGAGGGAATTAAATGATTTACATAAATATATTACTTCTATTGGCTAATAGTAAACACACGTTTGCAATACAAAAATGTACAAAGAATTAGGAAATCCTTTTTTTGTAATGAAAAAATAATATGCACAAAAATAAAAACTTTGATGTATTTAAATATTAATTAAAGGAATGTCTCAATTATTTTTTGATACTCCTCATGTTTCCTCACACGAGAAGGAATACATTGATCCATAGTCCTGTACCTATGTTAGATACATGCCTTTATCGGAAAGAAATATATTTATGCAAGTATAATTATTAATTTTAAATGAAGAAAAATAATTTAATTGTCCAAGGGCCTATTAGTTATTATATAAATAGGTAAACGTATGTTTGCTCTCTTACAGTTTGAGTCAGAACGTCAAGGAACATGGATAGGAGGAGAATATCTTTTTTGTTAACTCTCTACCTCTTTGTAATAGAGCAATTGAGTGGTCACTTATCAAATGGGCAACTTGCAAATAATATAATCGGTGCTGAAATTGATTTGAATAATTCTATTCCAGGGATCCCTGGTAAGGACTATATGATCCTATCAGAAATCCCCGAAACAGATTTTGATTGCACGGACAAAACAGAAGGAGGTATGTTTGCTTCACAAAATGATTTTAAGGCAATGATAACTATTAGCTCATATTATTTACAGGTTTATATGCTGATGTAGCTCTTGGATGTCAAGGTTTTCACATCTGCAAAACGAATGATCGACATCGCAGAGTAAAGCACTCCTTTCTCTGCCCTAACGGAACGATTTTCAATCAAGAGCTCTTCATATGTGATTGGTGGTTTAACTTTGATTGCTCCTTTGCTGAGTCATTTTACTACAAAAATGAAGAAATACCAGGGAGAAATAACTCATCTCTTGAGGCTACTAAGAGTGTCCCCAGGTCAAAAAATCCTCCAAGAACACCCAAAAAGTCTTCAAGATTTCGATTTAAGTCTGCTCCTCCTCTAGCCATATCCACAATTTTTCACACAAATTCGGACCCTAATTCTATCGAACCTATTCAAGCTATTGTTTCATCGTTACCACTAAGACTTGACTTGGAGAAAACATCAAAAAACCTTTTTTCACTTCCTATTACAACTTCAAACTTTTTCAATCAAGACAACATTATACAAAGTACGGAATCTCCATTACAATCATCAAAAAATGAAACGAGAATCTTTAAGGTATTTAATGCTCTTCAGCCTAACTCATCCATTGCAATCAGTCCCAAAGAGATTTCAAGCAATACCTTTCTTCATTCGAAGAACCTTATACAAACTCCTCCACTTACAATTGTCAAGTCACTTCCAGACTCTCGCCCTAGCTTTGAACTTCCACTTAATTTCGAACCTCTTCGACCAACTTTAAGTGTGAAAAAATTACCTCCAAGTCATGAGCGTGAAAATTCACCGTTTGTACATGGAAAATATCAATTTCAAAATACTAAACCAAAGTCATCCTTCCTTATTCCGGCAAATACTTTAGCTAACATTAACCAAAGTGAACAGGATATTTCAAATATTCAAGCAAATTCCCAAAAAGAGTTTCAAAAATCACCAATAGTTACTAACATATACCATCCCATCAATTTTCCCATCACTCATCCTCCAAAGCCTGTTCCTATTCCATTAGACCATAAATTCTATACGTATAAGATCATTCCGAAGATCCTTTCAACCATAAATGTTACCGAAAGCAAAATCAAGAGACCCAATACAACACATAACTTAGGGCATCCAAGAATTTCGACTTTTCTTCCTACATTAAATCATGAAGTACCACACTTATTTCCAGCAACAAAGACTCATTCAGGGCCTTCCTCTGCATTGATTCCTGAGCTCTCTCATCCTTCATCAGAAACTGAAGCAAATCATTTTAATATCTCTGAGAGTAATGTTCATCAACTTCCATCAAGATTTCCTCACTTTCCTGTTTATGAAGAACCTCATTCAGGAACTTTGAGTGGATACAATAAATTTCCACATTTTCCAAGGAAATTAAAAAAAAGTCCAAAATCTCTTAAATTTGATAGTAAAATTCCACATTTCTATGATCATTCGGACTTGAAATTAGAGACTTCACATGTTAATCATGCTCCAGATGCTTTTGGATTACCGATAAACAATGGATCACCTCAAAATCATCGCAAATTTGATCATGAGACCATATCAACAAATCATAAAATTCCACAAGTGCCTTTTCATTCAATATTTAGACCTGCAGTTCAGCAAAGTAAGCCAAATTATCAAAGCATTCAAGTGTCTCCAGTATTTGAATCACATCATGAAGTTTCACACACCTCATCTCCCCCAAAACTCAATTTTTCAGCCAATCCAACAGAATCAAAATTTGGTCATGAGAATGCATTAGCAAATCATAATGTTCCACTCGAGTCTCCACATTATAAATTTGGCCCAACTGTTCCACCTAGGAACCAAGATTATCCAAATACTCAAGTTCATCCAATATTTGAGCCACATACTTCAATTGATGCACCCAAACAGAGAAAAGTCATTCCAACAATAAATCATCATTATTTTTCAGCTCTTCCCGTCATTGAAAGCCGAATTCGTCCACCAACTTATGCTCCCTCTTATACTTCAGCTCCTCCTCTACCAATACGTAGAAGTTATTATCGAGAGTTGAAACCAAGTGCCAGACATTATCCCGTTCATTCAGAGAGTGGAATATCTCAGACTATTATCTCTCCTCCACATGTCAAAGTAAAAGAACTCCCTCCTTTGAGATCCCAAATTCATCATTCCCATCACCAAAGCATCCCTCATCCTCAAGTCAAAGACTTACCCGTTTCGAGACATTCAGTAGAAAAGGAAAATCATCATCCGACTCCCATAGTCAATTATCTAATCAAGGAGTTACCCCCTTCAAAGTCTCAAGAACTTCACGCAAAGCCTAGCGAATTCCTTCATCCTATTCGTTCATTTGATACAAGTGATTATGGTCCTTTGTTTAGAACTTAAAGAGTCCTTGAGAAATATTTATTAATGTAATTTTTAATTTGTAAAGTTATTTTTCTTCTATTATATTATTCTGTGTGTTACAAAAGTCTTTCAATTCAAAATATCCACTTTCATATCCTTTCATACCGAGTAACATTTTTAAAATTATGTCCAGATTGTAATGTTATTATAATAAATCCTTTCTCGTGATAAAATCAATTCGTTCTTAAATTACATAATATCTACTTTGAATATTGACTCAACTGAATCTAATATTTGATCATGTACAGCAGATACAATATGTATGATATATGGATTCCATCAGACAACTCCTCAATAACTAATGTATGTATAGGTATATCAGTAAAATAAAAAGTTCGTTTGTAGAGAAGAGGTATATCAAAATAATATTTATCTTAGAAAAGAGATAGTAATAACAAAAACAATAATATAATCTATTAATATCTAAATAAGGAATGATATACATATATAGATATACATTCAATATGTATACAGGTACGTGGAATATATGTATAAAGTTTTGGAATTAATCATGGAAATGCCTCCTGGCTTAAATGAATAAACATAATCAACAAAATCAAGGGAAATAAAATCAATTTCCACTCGCGTAGTATTCTGAAAATGTTTATTGACAATCCATAAATATTTATGATAAATTTTTATTATATTTATGAATCTTTCAACCTTTCATTCTCCAAATAGAGAAGGAAAAAAGGACCAAAATCTCTGTTGGTAGCTGTACAATTCTTACCAATTCTTCACATTTTATTGCAAAAGTAGAATTGTTCTCTACTTGACAAGAGCTAATTCAAGTTCCACCATTCAAAGTCTAAAAATAGCAATAAGGGGCTTAAGTTTTAGAAATATTGACAGTTGACAAAAATACAGAGTACATTTTCATAATAGTGGCAGAACACCGTGATAACTGATGTATACTTCTGCCAGATTTTTTAAAGAAATAAACACATTGCAATTTTCACAACCAAACCTATCAACCTTTCTTTTAAAAGAAATAAATGATAAAAGACCCTAAATTAACTAGAACAAAGATAGGCAATTACGTCATTATTACTATTAGAATATAGGGTAATTTACAATTAGTGCACTAATTGAGGAGAGATTTGTTTACTTGTTCGGATAAGTAAGGAAATCAACAATTTGCAACAAAAAATATATAGAAGTAATTTATGTATCTATTAAATAAAAGTATTCCTCACACAATCTCTCATTTAGAAACACGTTAAATTAAATGTACGTATACATATATCAGTGAGCTGACTAAATAGACTGATTTATGGAAGTTTTTGATTAATCGGTCGAATATTATTACTGATATTTTATTTACTTAAAAAGCAAGACTAAATTTGTTAATTAAGAAACGAAATCTACAATTTCTATTTCTTTTCTTTTTTTTTCCAAAAATGCTTTTGATTAGATAATGCATCATTGAAACTCATTGCTGGCCAGTGCAGCCATTCTTAAAAAGCTATGTGACATCACTTTTAACTGATGTGGATTGATCAACAATCCATAATTTTTAAAATTCTACTATGCAATTTCTCAAAAACTTGGCCAAATAATAAATAATAATAATCATTAATCTGCTTTATTATGACGATGACAAAAAATATGCGTTGTTCATATTTGGGCTTTTGTGTGGTATTTTTCCCAGGATCTCATAAAATAGATGATCGATCGGTATTCAGTTTTTAAACCCCTAAATAATCGACATTGGTCACAAAAAATCCTATGGGTCGAACCCTAGTATAGACCCATCATCGTTCATCATATTCACAGTTCTAATTAAAGATATGTAATTAAACTAAATGGTCCGTTCCTACGTATATTATGTAGACAAATTAGTCATTAAAAAAAGACAAAGGGCAGAAAAGAAGGTGTAGATATTTTGTATGTAATTGTAAAAGAGTCTATTGATATACATAGGTAGGTATGTTTAAATTATTTACATATAACTAAGTACTTAAATTAGTCTCAACTCTATTCCATTCTTAATCTAAATAAGTAGATTTAGTTGCTAATTATATATACACATATATTTATATAAAGCTGAATATAATTTAAGATATATTTATATATTTTTTCAAGTTTATTTCTTCAAAAATAAATTATATAATTTATGTCTTATAAAAGTTATTACATTTTTATATATTTATAAATTAGCCTAATTTTTGGCTCTATGAAGGCAAAGTAATAACCCTAGAAAATTCAGACTTAAGAATTGACAACTCTACCTATTTTAAATAAGACACTCCTTTGATAATCAATACTTTGTAGCCTCGTACAAATATCATAATATATAATAATTGATTAGCAATTAAAATAAGTACACTGAATATATATTTTTACCATGGTACTAGCGTTAAAGGAATGATCTTATTTTTCTTTACTTTTTTGGTAATGGATAAAGTATGGCATTCATGCTCGAGTTTAATTCAAATAGTTTTGCAACCCATATGAGTCAATATTTGGCAATTTATATACTATGTACTAGGTGCAAAAGCGATTTTGACACTTTCTTAATTGTATCTAGATATATAAGCTAGAGCGTAATAATTTATGTTTTTAAATTTCCGGAAATTGATTTAATCTTTTTATCTTCTTTCTTCAATATGGATCACTCCTAGCATTTATGACGGCATCTACATATTTGGTTATCCCCAGGTCTTTCTGAGGAAAGATAGGGATAACTAAATGGATCACCAAATCTGACAGTCCCAGGGGCAACTACATTGTGAGTACTACAATTTATTAGGCTTGACAATTATTCATATCATTTTTACTCCATGAGTGGAGGTATTACCAGACGACATTGACATCAACAGGGACACCGTTGACTATCCAATCAGTTAAATACATACATTGTATTTAGACAGTAGAGATGAAATTCTTGAATCGTCTGACACCAAAGTACTGCGAATGCATTTGCCAATAATGTTTTCATTAATCAAGAACGTAAGTTAGAGGTTCGAAGGCGATTAGATACGTCACAACCCCTGATCGAAGCTTTCATGTCACAAATCCTCAAGTCTCTGATCAGTGCTGGGGCTAGCTGGTAGGAAACGCCTTATTATTAGAGAAGAAATGAAACTTTATTTGCAGGCCTTATATTTTTAGGGGGTACGAAGGGCTCTGCCTCTCATTATAATTAAAACACAGTTTAAACTGAAGTGTCAATACCTTTGACGCACCCAGTGCATACATATAATTACAATAAAAACATAGTATAGGTGCTTCGCCACGAATTTCCCTAGTGCCTAGACATACATATATGGTGTTTAAGTGTACGTATTTTTATCCTTATTTGCAATGTGCATGTTTATGTATTATAATCATGACACAATGCCTCGTGCATTGCATTGGACTTGAGTCTCTTCAAAGATGAGAGCTATTCTTTATAACGCCACATTATAGTTCTCAATAATTCGAACTCTTTTCCCTTTTATGGTCATAGTGATGTATCGGAAAACTAAAAATACGGATATCAAAATTTAGATGCTAATATCAACAATTAGGCATATGTGAATACATATATTTATCTAATGCAAATAAAGAGAAATTCATACTTTGCCACTTGCTCCAGTTTTTTTTTTTATTATTTTTTTTGCAATTTTTCCTCATTTTATATTTATTATTATTTTTATGGACATCATTATATCAAATGCCTCTTGTGTAGGACACTATGTCATAGAAGAGAAATGTCAAAATAAAAGGTGTTAAAAGGTCCTTGTCCAACTTCGTTATAAAGAAGTCCATTAAAAAAATAATAACTAAAAGGAGGAATAAAATCACGAAAAGCTGTTGTAAAGTATGAATCCCCCTTTTATAATGAAAAAATTGGGCTTTTTTTTAAGGATATGTGGATGCAATCATCTAAATTAGAAATTTGTGGAATCGAATATTTCTAAAATGCAGATAATTAGTGTGTATGGGAATGTGAGCATTTGATTCATCACATTGATATTCTTTACAAATACCAAGTGCATTTGTTCCAAAAATGAATACCTATTTATTATTTACAATTAGAATATCCTCAAAGATCATTGCCCCTCCAATAGGACAAGTTATCGTGCCATTGAGATGTGATTCATTTTTGTTACAACCCCCCCCCCCTCCCTGGTTGGCACTCCTGCCCTCGGATTGCAATCAGGACACAGGATATTTCTTCCGTGTGGTAAGCACATAAGTCCTAATTAAATTGTCTAGAAGCCATTCAAATGTGGTCCTACGCATATGATATACATATATACATATAGGTAAGGTATATTATACAACTATGCCTACATTTCTTCATATTATTATGTTTTGACAAGCTAAATACAATTCCATTTGACTATATGTACAATGTATTTTGAGTTCCTTATTCATAGATCTACGTTTGTGATTACGTACATAATTCCTTTTGTCGTGTACATATTACTATCTATCTTCTTTTTTTTTTTCTTCTTCAAATTGAGGATGGGATGCGAATGTTTGTTTGTTTGTATGTACATATATAAATGTATAGATAGGTATGCAAAAATAGAAAAGAAAAAAGAGTTTAAAATTGCCTTTGATTACTTTTTTTATTTATTATTACAACCACAAAGACTTAATAAACCCTTCGCTTTATCATCATCATCATCATCATTTCTATGATGTAAAAACATAATATTTATACGCTTGACCCTCATTAGATTTAAGTATAACTTTTCATTCCTTATTTTTCAGCAATCAGAGTTATACCAGAAACGGAGTTCCCTTTTTTATCACAATATGTACATACATATAAAGTAGTGTTGTCACGGTGCCAATATTTTTGTACCGGTTTCAAAACCAAAATATAACCAGCAACATACCGAACCAAACTCAGTAATTAAAGTTAGGAAAATTCGTCACATTTTAGGATCCTCCTTATTGAGTATTTCTAAACCATAATACTGTTTCTTGATACGCTAATATTCAGAATCTGAGGGAATTATTTTCTATTAGGATAACACTAATAAACAAATTTTGACACCTGGTTCTTAGATAAACCTTTTGAAAAAATTAACTATTTCGAAAATAGTATTTTTGATAATTTATAGGGCTTCAACTTCTGGGTTAAAAAGTATATAAATATCAGCGTGATCACGTCATTTACGTACTTGGGCAAAAATTATCCTTATAGAAAATAATTTTCTGAGATCTCCAAAAGATATTGGCATATCCAGAAACATAATCTAGAAATGCTGAATCATAAGGTTCTTAAAATATATTTACATATTTATTTTATATTTAATCTTCCTGTTACAAAAAGGTACTAAATAGTTCTTTAGAGCATTTATCTAAAATGAAAAATTAGTATTTTCAACAAAAAGTGACTTGTTACACTTTTCTTCGAGGCCTTTGATGTACAGTTTTCCCCATGATATGATACATATATATATGTATAACACCCGAATCCCAAAAGACCTCCTTTGTGACTTGGCATGAAGTCACAAACCAATATAGAGTTATCCGAAAATCAAAATTATAGAAACATATATTATATGTAATATCATTTCATTAGGTTAATTGTCACATGCATGTACGTATTTACCTCAAATTAAATCAATTTATTGTAATTATTATTATTATTATTTTGAAAAGTAAATTGCAAATATCAACTACAAATATCACATTAATTTTATATATATATATATATTAGGAAGACAGAAATTCAATAAAACGTGCATATAAATTGATGGAACAAGGATTTTCAAGTCACAGTTTAATTGGTAGATTGAAGGGAATAGGGTGAAGTGAAATTGCCATGAGTTGGAATTGGAGAAGTATTCTTACATTTCTGTTCATTCTAAGAGTTAGTGGCCAAGAGGAAGAGGAACAAGAGGGAAATTTATTATTTAAATCAAACTCTTATGGAGATTTAGTTCTGTCGATTCCGGGTATTCCTGGAGAAGATTATCCCGTTCACAGTTTTATCCCAAAGACTTCTTTTAGCTGTGAGGGTAAAAGAAATGGAGGTACTATTGAAGAATTTCTAATATAGATATATTATGTATACACATACATTCCTTATGAAACTTTTAACGTTTCTTTTCTTCTACTTCTACTAAAGGTTTATATGGAGACCCTGAGACTGACTGCCAAATCTTTCACATCTGTGGACTCAGCACCGTTAAGAATGTTGATAAATTCTCCTTCTTTTGTCCCAGTGGAACCATTTTCAATCAAGATCATTTAATTTGTGATTGGTGGTTCAATTTTGATTGCTCTCTAACAGAGTCTCTTTATTCTCGAAATGAGGAAAAGGTTCAGGAGAGGAAAAGAAAGAAAAAGTCTCTAAAGGAACAACGGGTCCTTAAGACCACCACAACCATTACAACTACTTTGACTACAACTACCACAACGCCTCAACCCCTCATTCCAACAGTACTGCCAACCCACTCCACCTCTACGCTCAAAACGATATCGACTCTAACCACAACGACTCCCCTCAAAAAATCCCATCCACAAAAGATAAAAAAAGTTCGGAAGATTAAACGACGAGTAAAAAAGAAAAAAAGGATACCTCGGAGAAAAATTAATTACACTAAATCCTTTTAATTCCTTTTATCTGTATTCTTTTTTAGTAATTATCACTATTTTCCAATCAAATTTGTATGTGTAAATAAATGTTTAATAATAATTAATATTTATTCCCTGACAAAGTTTCAGTTACAGATAGTCACACGGGGCTATACTACTATCATGAGTATACTACACTGTATTCTTTTGTCAGATGTTGATTTTTTAACTCCCTTACTAGTGTTCAAAACGTTGATAGGTTGAACTCGAATAAACTTTTGTTAAACTGTTAAATGTTGGGAAAAATTAGTCTATATATTGTTGGGTCTTTTTTCTTTTTCTTTTCAGAGGAAAGGTTAAGAGACACAGTGAAGGCTATGTAAACACTGACCAACAAAATTTATTGAATTGATACATATTTTTGTACATAATTTTAGGACACTGAATCTGAATTTGACCTTGGTTTTGACTCTAAGCTCTTGTTTTTTAGATATTTGCATATTTTTTAAATTGCAAAATTTATCTGAATTTATTCAATCGCACTTTAAAAAAAATTGTAAAGGGCAGAATAATTTTTTCCGAATAATTGAGGATTTCAAGATGATATTTATAATTTGTCTACCTTGTCTAGCACTCAGGAAAATAGGTAAAAACAAACAAAAAGCCAATTTTTTTTCTTTTCTTTTTTGTAATAGCAGTACACATGTTCCCAATTCATTTTGACCCAAGCAGGTTTCATTTTCTCAAAAATCTCAGAAACCATATATTTCCTAAAAAAGTACAGTCAATTATTCCAATAGTAACTATTACAATAATAGTTTGTTCAATGGTTCCTGAAAACGCTGGTTCAATTAAAACAAAGGAAACTAAGAAAAATATACATAGAGTATTTTCACTGAAGTTAACGATTGCATCATACATCGAGACAACACCATGTTGGTCGCATATAATTTATGTATTTATTAAGTAAAATTAACATATTTCTAAAGCATCTGAAGGAAACTTCATTTAATTGCTTTAAAAAGAAAAGAAAAAAGATAACCAAACATCATCTCTATTGAATACAACTTGATGTCAAAAAAAGAAAGAAGACGATATATGTAAAAAAATAAAATTAGTTCTATAGGTGGAGAAAATCTCTATGTAATGTTAGATTTTTATAATTAACTATGTTTCGGGTGGATTAGGGTCCAGCAAAGGACGATAATTGGAGAAAGGTATTAGACGATTTACATATTGACTATGTAATAACATATTTCTAAAACATATTGCTATTCAGTTCTAATATATAATATATTTTTGATAGACCGACGGTAAAGGTTTAAGTAATTCAATATGTCCCTTCTTTTTAACGAAATAAAGGTTTATATTCTTATAAATTTTGGTTCTTTATGTCCCCCCAAGATAGCCAACTTCCACATAGTAAAAACATAACAAAACATACACACACAGAAAACGAAGCAAGTCTGTTTGTATATGTGGCTATTATCTATGTGTGGAAAGGGTTCCAAATAAGGAAATAAAGATATAATCTCAAGTTTGCTCAAGTTTTTTCTTTCAAGTAGGATCAAATCATACTCAAAGAGTATCTATTAGATATGATACAATACATTTAAAAATGTTAAAGGATGCTGCTAAAAAGCAGAAAGAGTCCATTTCATTTTGTGTGTTGAATACATGAAATAAGCCAAACAGAAATAGTTTCATGCAAAAAATGAGAGCTGAACTTAACGTTTTTTAAGTTTTCAATCATTGACTGGAAAGAACATGAGTTACTTGTTAATTGTCTACGAGTATTTTCAAATAGTTTCAATAATTTTTAAACCTCTCATAGAAATGAGTGAATTAATGTATCTACAAATAATATGTAACTGCCTCAAGGAATTCATTACGTAGAAATTATTGATTTTCTAGATTCTCATTGGAACTGTTGTACGTCTATATACAATACATTACTTCTTCTCTGGTTGTATATTTGCTCACATATGCTTGTATATATATTAAAAAAGAATATCCATACGTGAGATTTATGAAATTTACATCCATTTGAATTTTAAATAAATTATATTTTGAATCCTGTCTGTCCAGTTGTATTACCATAAACTAGGTATATACAGTACATAAGTTGGTAATATCCAAACCTAGAAAGAACATTTAATCCAAATAATAGTTTTATATTATATATACATATATTCGTTTATGTATACATTTTCCCTAAAATTGAATATTTCATCTATCAAAGTATGTAAAACTATTTCATAATACAATTATTATATGTTATTTTTTTAGGAGTTAAAATAGAAGCTCACTGTAATTCGTAGATCAGTTGCTCTTTTTTTCGTCTTTAGTTATGACGTTTTTTTTTATAAAACACAATTTCCTTTGTCATCAGAATTAATCTTGTCAACATTTTTTTAAAAATTAAATTCGTTATGTTTCGTTTCTTCTTCGTTTTGTTACTCTTTCGTCTTGTATTTCTTTTTCGTCCTTCTTTTGTCAAGAAGATAAAATTTTTGCCTTAATCAAACAAAACATTCAGAAGAACTATTTCCTCACAAAAAAACAAACAAAAGAAAACATCTGTTTAAGAATGCATTTTGTCTATTCTAAGGCTGACAAAATTACCACTGAGCAGAAGGATAATAGTAACTCCTTGCAAACAATCAACTTCTGAAATGTCCCAAAAACACGTATTAAATCCCAAATACTGAACATTTGTACCGATATGGTACAGTTTAGAACCCCAACATATAAATAATGTGTGAGTTTTTTGGTCTATTCCTAGTCCCTATTTTCTTTTTCCGTGAAAAAATATATTACATTCATGATCGTGTATCACTGATTGATAAAAAGAGAAGGAAAAAAAGAGACAAGGTATTTATATTGTTCTGGTAATGTTCCAATATTCAAAACATTTTTATACTTCATTATTAATGTATATACCGCGTCATTTGCAAAGTATGCATCGTAAAAACTTTAAGCCGAGTGATTCTTCAATAGGTATTTAATCTTTAATTGAACGAATTATAATACATATATGTACATAACTTAATTAAGCCTATATTATGAAATAATAAAATGCTTGATTTCCCGGGAAAAGAAATATTTTCTTGGAATTTCCCTGAGGCGTAAACCCCAAGGCTTCTATGAGACAAATGCTAGGGCTTACCATGAGCTTCCTTCAAAAATAATTAACTGCTACTTTCGGGCTACAGTTTTGACATATTGAGTGCCCAAGGGATAATGTATGTTAAAAAGATTTAAACATTTTTGTATCCCATCCTCTATACCAGTGGTCCCCAACCCACAGGCCGCGAACCGGTATCGGTGCGTGGATCAATCAGTACTGGGCCGCACAAGAATTAATTAGTTATTTGTGTTTTCTACTTCCCAACCTCAAGGGACCCACGAACGACCAAGGAATGGATACGTGACCCATTTGTCAACAAACCAGCTGAATCCAACATGTCCGTGATAGAAGAAGACCAAATGCTGAAGATTGCAAATGACAGCAGCCTTAAAGCAGTGTTTGAGACAATAACTCTGCCGGTTATATCCAGAGATCGCTGAGTCAGTGCTGAAAGCCCCGTTGCCTTTTCCAACATCCTATATGTGTGAAGCAGGGTTTTCTGGAGTGACAGCCACCAAAACAAGGCAAAGGAGTAGACTGAACATAAGCAAGATACTGCGGGTGTCTTTGTCATTACCCCCAGATGGGACCATCTAGTTGAAAAGAAACAAGCTAAAAGGCTTCCATTGATATAGCGTTACGGACAGTTTTTGATGTTATAATATGTCATATTATTGGAGCAATGCATTAATAAAGTTATTACTTCCTAATGTTATAATAGCATTGTAATGTTGAAGCAATGTGCAAATAAAGTTCCATATGAGTACACAATGGATTCACGTTTATTGTTCTTATTAATTTACCAACCCCCCAGTCCACAGTAAAATTGTAAAGTGTTGACCGGTCCGTAGTTAGAAAAATGTTGGGGACCACTGCTCTAAATCTAAATATGTAAGTCATTAAAAGAATATGTTTAACTACTTGATTTTTGCCAATTTCACTTAGTGACAATTATAAGAGGATCTTTTTCAAATTGAAAAGATCATCAAATTTGTTGTCAATATTATGAAGGCTCAAGTTTCATTTTACAAGATTTTGATATTGTACGAGCTACTTGCATTTTTTTTCTGTAACTCAAACTTGTGTTTGTTTTTATTACTACCATTGAAGATGAACTGTTCTCAGATAGAGAAATTTCTTCAACAGGCAGTTTTGTACCTCTCCTTTTAGTTAACTCAATTGGCTTGTGTCCCATTTTTAAGAGACTTTTTAAGGGATTTGTAAATTGTCATGTTAATACGAATAGAATATAACATCATCACAAAAGCTATATTTATACTCTATGTTTCTCTATCAGGGTATTATCCCACTTACATGAAAATTAAATGCTGATGTATTTCCTTGTCAAACCATGATGTCTCTACTCCAACAAACATAAAAAAGTACACATTATTTTTTTATGTTGTCGATTCTTCGACTGTTCATTAGTGCCCTAAAGGCTGATTGATAGGACTCAAATTAGCACTTGTTCATTCCCATGATATTAAATGAAGAATTGTCCCATAACTGGAAATAATAATTAACAAACTACCACCGGAATTTGAGTCTTTCTTTTTCTCTTTTTCAAGGAAAAGTTGATAGATATGATAAATATCTAATTGAATTATTTTTTAAAGGAATCTTAAACAGTATTACATTATTGTTATTAACACAAGTAATTGCTCAAAATGAACTGCCACTATCAAAATAGTTATAGTCATAATTTGAATCATTATTAAATACAAAACATTATCTAAATACAAAGAAATTTAAACGAATTGAGTCTTATCTCGTTTTATTATTATCATTTTGCGATCGGTAACTTAGCCAGAAATTAATTCATAATCCAATAAATTAAATTAAATGAAGTAGTGAAGAAGGCCTATTAGCTTGAAGATATTCCTTAGTCTTTGAAACAACTTTTTTCCCCACAAGCTGTCGCTTTTGAAGTACAGATATTTGTTGTCTCTACGCAGAATTAACTTTATTTTAATACAAGTAACAGGGTAAACTTATGGAGGTTGCGTTGTTGGCTATGGATAAATTTAGTGTCCTCTAGTAAACAAAAAGTTTAACTATTGCACAAGTGAATTTCTACAAAATTATTCACGTGATCGTCGTTTCACCATTTTGTTTCATTACATTCACGATTATCTTTTTGTGCACTCGCAACCTCGGCTCTCAAAAGGGAAAGAAAAAATTTGGAAAAACATATGGTAGCTACCCTTCTGTACTTATTATTTAGATACACTATGCATTGATAAATTCTATGAATATACAAATCAATCATTAATACTTGTATAATATTAAAAAAAGGGCGTGCATCCTTGATTTAATATTATATACCATATATATATATATATATATCAAAATCATAAATAATAAGAATATCCTTTTTGAGTTCATCACAACGAGCTTTTTGGGATAAACAAAAACACTATGTATTCTCCCTTCAGCTGATTTTCATAATTTGACTCTTTTGATTTAAAACAGCTGACTCTACGTGTTATGAGCTCAAAAAGGGTATTATTATTATTTATGATTTTGATGTATAAAAAATATATTAAATCAAGGACTGCGCGCCCTTTTTTTGAATTTTGAACATATTACAAGTATTAATAATTGGTTTGTGATTGGTAGAATTTATAAATATATAGTATATCTAAATAATAAATTCTGCATAATATTAACAAGTTGGCAACAAGGAAAATACAGAAGAGTAACTACCATATGTTTTACCTAATTTTTCCTTTCCCTTTTGTCAGTCGAGGTTGCGAGTGGACAAAAAAGCTCGACGTGCATAACACGTAGAGTCAGCTGTATTAAATCATAAAAGTCAACTGATGAAAAATAGCTGAAGGGAGAGTACATAGTATTTTTGTTGATCTCGAAAAGATTGTCGTATTTTTTCGTAGCCATAAGTGAGTTTTGTACAAAAGTGAACTTATTTGAAAGGATGATCTGATACAAAAGCAGATAAGCAAAGGCTTAGACCAATTAACGATCGTACTTGCCCATTGGTTTTAACAATAGTTGGTCAATAATAATTTAGACGTAAAATAAAATATTGAGTGAAATTTAGTTATGAAATTAGTAAATATACAAAATGAAATGGAATATAAAATCCAAGCGCTTTCTAGCACATCTTTACATATGTATACGAATGAGTGACGTAATTTTCGAGATTGATTTTGGTCTCAAGACATGTTTTGAGATTTATTTTTGAAGATTTTGCTTTCACCTTGGTCTTGACCTCTCAAAGTTATTGCGGTAAAGATCATCATAATACTGTTACAAATAATATCTTTATCGAACATGTATTTAGTAAAAATGTGATTCAAAATGCAGGAAGAAAAGTAACATTTTATATCGATTAATAAAGCATTAACTATGATGCGTAAAATTAAAATAAAATGTAATGAAAAAGTAAAGAAACGTAATGATGTTAATTAGTATATGTAGATTATTTTGATACCTTAATTACGATTAAGGATTATATACATTGTACATGGTTATACCTAAGTATGTAAAAAACCAATCAATTAATGATATATATATATATATAAATATACAATTGTAAGTGGATACATATTTTATGTGACTCTATTTCTCTTCCTCACTTTGAACTCAATCATTTATGCAATTAACTCAATTAACCCTTTTTCCATCTACCATGATGCAAACTAAATTATTTCAAATATTTTCTAGCGTGGGCCTTTAACTCCCACTCTAGAACGGCTACTCTGTTCCTTCTAAAATATACTCGCAATGTTATTTTCATATAAAAAGTATTGTTTTAATGAACAATATGTATAGTTAATAAAGGATCATCAACTCAACTACACAAGCAAAAAATAAATAGAATAAATATGAATCTAATTGCCAATCAAGTCTACGCTTTTCTCTTATGTTCTATCTGCCTAATCAAATCCACCTCTTATGGACAGGAAACATCAACACTTCAAACCCCCCTTCGTCTTCTTGATCCATTTGAGGCACTAAATCTTTCCCTTCCTGGAATTCCAGGAGAGGATTTTCCCATTTTGTCTATAGTCCCTGAAACGAAATTCTCTTGTGATGATCGACTTAATGGAGGTTCAATTTACTCTTTACTTAGTTTGATCCTGAGTATATACTCATGGCACCCTTTCTTCTTCTTTTTTTATAGGTCTCTACTCTGATCCTGAGACCCAGTGTCAAGTTTTTCACATTTGTGGCCAGAGTGCTCGCGGTGGACCTCAAAAATATTCCTTTCTCTGTCCCAATGGAACGATTTTTAATCAAGAATATCTCATTTGTGACTGGTGGTTTAACTTTGATTGTGATGAAGCCGAGAATCTTTATTCTGTCAATGAAAGGACTTTTGACCTCAAAGAAGGACGAGTTGTTGAAAGAACTTCCTCACTCGAAGACATTGTAACTGCTGCTAGCTCTCGCATCCGTTTTTCTGTTTTTGCAAATGCTACGTCTCCTTTTAATTCTCCTCGGGACTCCTTTAACTATAAAAATCCTTCTTTGGACAATTCAGAGGTCACAACTCCTTTCCCAACAACTCCTTTTGAAGTACCCAAAAGCATTATGCAAGAAGCTCCAGGTAATGATGTGCTTCAAACAACATCACCTTCAATTAAATCAACACCTACCACAAGGGTTACTTCAATTAGAGATTTACCTTCTCTGAGACTAAAAACTTATAAATCCCGAAACGGAAAAAGATTCCAACAAGGATAATTTCTCTTAAATTGCTTGTTACTATATACCAACTTATTAATTGTTTGCCTTGATATATATGCACATACATAACCAATTGTTAAGTTTTACATTTTAAAAAAATACAGAAAAGTACTAATTTTATGACGTCCTGATATTCACTTACCTATGAGGAATATAAAATAGAATGGCTTGAAAAAAAAGTACGAAGGGAACCCATTGGTAGTATGCCTTGTATGACTCATCTCCCGTGTCCCAATTGTAATTCCCTACACCCGAAGATAGAGAGTCATGCCCAACTCGTGAATTCCAATGTTTGGGAAGCGTAAAGGTCGTCATGATGTAGCAGTAGGTATTTATGACTTTAGCAGGAATGGTCCAGGAATCCTCAGGTCCTTCCATGACGCACGAAATACGTGAGTCATTCCCAACCCATTCTATTGTTGTGACCAGAATACAGGAACCGAGGAGAAGGGTTGTTGTTGCACGATAGTGAAGCTTATTAACCCATCGCTCAAGACTCGGCTTTTCTCTTCGTTTTAGTAGGTTTTTAATTGAATCAAATGCTCCTAACATGGCTTTACTTTTTGTGTAATCCTTAGTAAATCTTTGCTACATATTCGCATCTAGACTTTTACTTGGATTTGTTTGTTTAAAATAATTTAATTCACAGTTTAAAGAAAGATAAAAAATGAAGAAGAAAAACTAGATATTACATATGTATATACAAAATCTGAACTACATAGATCTATTACATATATACATATATATATGTTTGTTATGACCTTAGGCCTTAGTTAAGATTTGTACTGAACCGTATGTCCAATGAGTATTGCAAAATACAGGACATATTACTAACATAAAATTAAACGTGGGTACTATCATTGATATTGTGCTCTGATTTTAATAAATCAATACTTTAGAAAAAAATAAAAATCATAATAAGTCAGTCTTATGAAGAGTTTGATTGTTTGTTTTTTTCTTAATTAAACTCTTATCCTTTACAGCATGTAATATGTGTTCATACACAGTGGTATCTTCGAAACATCAACAACACCGTCGATGAACTTCTTTGTCAGCTGTTGGTTTGTTTACTCTTGCTCCTGATAACTAATTTGTGTTCCAAATGTACATTTATTTTTAGAATGTAGACTGAATTCCAACTAACTCTTGTTAAGATGTGAATATAAAGGATAGTTCCACAGTTGGTATGAATTGACTTACTGCAATCCCTTTACCTCACCTATATCCGAGGAAGGGCATTCCAAATTTGGGGGTGGGTACAGTTAAAAAATAAACAGCTATGATCAGAATTATTAGAATTGTACTATATTAATTCTGCACTTTTAAAATAATAAATTTGCATTATGTGTACCTATATATCGAATTGATTTGGAAGCATAGCCTCCACATGTCCTTCCATATTTGCGACAATGTCTAATGACATTTTTGAGTGTCACATTTTTTTTTTTTTTTGGAGTAAAAATGAAGATTACTTGTGTTTATGTGTATATATATTTATAACTATGTGACGAGACGCTCGAATATAAATAAATGACGTACGAACTCTTATTTATTTGAGTAGTGATGAGCATTTATTAATATAAATTTGTTTCAATATTAGGATTAAGGAAGTTATGTAAACACTTTCATCCTGATATAGGGCCGTCTAAAAAGTAAGTAGAAAAAGTATCTGCCCTGCCAATAAGTCAACTGTGCCCTATTTTTTTAATATCGAACGTTAATTTTTCATAACCCTTTAGTAATGTTCAAAGTTTTAGACCTTTCCGACTTTCCTGTTATATGTCTACAGTGTTACCTAGCATTAGGTAGAGTGATCTTATAGCTAAATGAAGTACGTTATGATGACTTCTTTGTTGATCTCATTTGGTACATAACCCACTAAAATACAAAATTATGGATAGTTCTAATTATTATCCATAAGAGTGTTGGCATTTCGGATAATAATAGCAAAATAGCAGATCATATACACGACGAGTTTTTTGGGAAAAACAAAAATACACTCTATTCTCCCTTCAGCTGTTTTGAAGCATTGACTCTTTTGATTTAAAGCAGCTGACTCTTCCTATTAGGAACTCAAAAAGGGTACTATTATTTCTTATGTATTTAGTTTTGGTATGTTTATGTATACATACATTAAATTAAGGATGCACGCCTTTTTTTGAATCTTTCAACATTATTTTAGTTGTGATTATTGATTTTTTTATTGGTAAAATGTACCAATGTATAGTATGTATTTCTAAATAATAACTCTGCCCAAAATTAAAAAAGTTGACTACAAGAAAAATATAGAAGGTTAGCTACCAGTTGTTTTTTTGTAGATTTTTCCTTTCTTTTTTAAGAGCCGAGGTTGTGATTGGACAAAAGCTGGTCGTCATATCACAGTTGTACGTATTGAACCATATCATAAGTTATTATTTCTTAATACCCCTTCATTCCCATATTTTAGTTATCATAGTCCTTAAAAACAGTTTGGTTCTTACAGGTGCATCATTACTTTGAGGTGTGAGCTCGAGTCATATGACTTAGATCCGAGTCCGATTTGAAATTTGCCAAAATAAGGAAATATAATAAATATATAGATTTCAACTGATGTGATTTGCAATAAAAGTAATCCAAGTCGTAAAATATCTGTAATCAAATATTTAGTAAAATAATTTATAGACCTGTTTTGTTTTTTTATGAAATTGTAAGTTGGTAAACTACTTTAGAAATTACTTTTATCCAACCTTTCTTTTCACAATATTGTTACATGGCGTATTGGATATCCAACAACTTTGTATCAAGTAATTATAGGAACAATTATTTCTATAGTTCAAATATTAAAATAATACTTTTCAGATCTAGAATCAATAATCAGGATTAATAATAATTATTTACGTATATCATGTTACTACTTTGCTTTATTAATTTGACTACAGCTGTTCTACAGCTGTCTATATCCAAAGAGTAATGCAATTAAAAAATAAACAATTGTTGAGAAAAAAGAGGCAAAAAAAACCCAAAAAAACAGTGGACATAAACTACTAGTATTCACATTTTTTTTATAATAAACAGTGAGTAAATGCTTAAAAGGCGATTGTTGATGCAGGTTCATCTGTACTCCATATATTATTTTGGATAATTGCTGACTGGGTATTGCAGGGTCACGCTTAATACAGTGGACTTATGTTATTAATTTATTATATTCTTCCCTTTTTATCGTATAAGCACTATTTTATATAGTATTGAATTTTTGAATTACAAATTCACTTTAATTATGTAGATAGATATAGATGTGGAAATATCTATGCAAGAATAAATGGTATAGTAGAAGGGGGCTTCCAAATCTGAGGCAAATAGTTTAAAATGGATTATAAACATGAATGAATACTTGATACACCTCTTTGATTAATCACATTTAACACTGGTTTAAACGAATTTAGGAACAGGGGTAGCCTGGTAGGAGAATTGCAGAGGGTTTATATAAGAAAGGCTTTTATTTAGTTTATATCAATTGCTAGTTCTTCTCATTTATTTATTCGTGTGAAATTTCAGATACTTATTGCTTAGTAAATATTATTAAACCAAGATATCCTATAGAAAATCTAAAAAATAATATGGAATTATTAATATATTAAATTTTTAAATTATAATTAAAATAAAATATAATTTATACATACAAAAACAGAAGAGGGGAGCTACTAAAATTTTATGGGTGCATAAGAAATAGAGTTAATCATATGCAACAATAATTAATTATCTAAGTAGAATATAGGAACGTCCGAATCTACTGAAGAAAGCAAAAATAGACAAAATAAATCAAATTCATTTTGCCCATTTTCAGAAATTGTTGAAAATCGAAACCTGTAGTAAATTAATATTAAATCCTCTTTGAGTAGTACATCCACATTTGCAATAAAATAAATAGGATTTATTAATGTTGATGAGGATATCAATATACGGTTACTTGCAACTATGGCAATGTTTCAAGAGCATAGTACAATTTAATGAAACTTGATTCATGATCCAATTTTTAGGTTGGAGCCAGCATTGTATGTGTAACTTGATTCTTTAAGATCTTTCAAAAATTTATTCAATTTCCCTTCTCTCCCTCGTCATTTGTTTATCAATAATTGTGAATCAATGAGAAAAATAATCTATCATTATCTTTCTAAAAAAATAAAAAGAAGAATTGAAAAATTCCTAATATTAAAATAAGAGAAAGTAGAGTACAAATGTTCTAATGATGTTCAAAGCAATTCGATGAACACGTGATAAACTTGTGTCTAAATTTAGTTGGCTACGAGACTACTTTTTTAACGTTCGGGGGTGCTGAGGTTGCGAAAAAATACTTTATAGCTAATTACGCATCCTTCATGAGTTTACCTGGTTCACTCAATAGGGTATAAGCAAACTAACAATACTTTCATAGCCACAAGATGACGCCAATTTATCATATTATACGTATATACAAATCTCATACCGTAATTGCCAATAGGCTATGAGTAAATCAATTAAACATTATAGCCACACAATCGTCCAGATTTACAGGGGTTTATAGTAGTGCCTGATTGAAAGAGGGCTTGGACAATGAACAGCTAAAGGGGTAGCTGATCTTCATGTATACAAATTTATAATATAGGTATATAATATAATATAATATATATAGGTATGTTCTCTATATTCTCCCTCCTGTTATTGTAAGATAATTTGTATTCCAAAAATACATTCTTTTGTTAAATTTGTTTACTATAGACAATAGACAACTACTTTAGGCTATAGTAAGTACTCGCCTTATAGATAAAGTTATGTTTTACGGCGCTAGTGTTGATCAAGCTCTCCTACTCCAAAGCACTGTTTTATTTTAACAGTTCTCGGTGAAATCTCGGTGAAAACATAAATGCATTTTATATACATAAAAGTGACACCTTGAGAGGAAAAAATATACTGTTTTACAACCATGGGAATATTCTAAAGCGGTCAGGCGTGTTTTGCCACTTTGTTTTATAATATATGTATTTGATGTTGTTCTAAAAATTATAAAAGTATTTAGTAAAATATGTAGAACCCTGTAGGATTGGCTGAAAAGAATTCATTTCATCGTCATTTATTCAATCCCCACACATTTCCTCATGATGAGTACACATGGGTATATATCCATGCATGTACGTGTACATATATTGGAGTAAGTAGCTAATCAAATATGCAAAAATCTGCGGTATTTACAACGTTGTAAATATGTACGTACTCAGAAATTATTTTAAACGATTCCATTTAATTTATTGAATATATCTATTATGGATGTAATGTAGGGACTATGTACATATATGCAATACTATCAAATATTGCATTCCTCTAGAGTTTTCGAGGAACCTGTCCCTTAATGACTTATGTATCAAGTAATAATGAAAATAAATTTTATATTAATTTAATTAGAGATTCTTTATTATTTGCAAAGGAAGTAAGAAAAAAAATTATATATATAAAAATGGACAAGCATACTGAGTAGTGATGTATTGAATATATACGTGCACAGTGGATATGCAGATTTGAATATCAGTATTTGAAGAGCGAATATTTAATTTATTTCCTTGAAAATAAAATACATTGACAAATTCTGAATACAAACAAAACCTTTGAGAGTACAGACATATTTCTCTTAATGTCCACTCAGATTGCAGATGCGAATATTTCTCAAATACAGTTCAATATAAATCAATAAATTAGTTCAAGTATTGTATGAGCCATTACCCTACTTCTTGGTGAGTCTTTCAGTAATGACATCATTTTTGCATTCAAATACTTGTCAAACATATATATGTACATATATGTAAACAAATTCTCCTTATTTGTTCACAAATAGCTCCAAAGAACAAGGAATGAGATTGATACTTAGTATGAGTGTACAATATATTAATATCTATATATTAATACTCATTTATCCAATTAGGTAAAGAATCCTAAAACTCATATCAAACCATTTATTTTCCCTTGTACATAGTAAAGCGCTCTAAAATAAAACATAGCCTTTGAAAATGTTTTTTTTTTTTTACTTTTCAAAATAAAATATCTATTTATCAATGTCCAAACATTTTATATACATATAAACTTCTTTAAAGTCAATGTAGATGCTTGTATATTTTTCTGCTTGAGAGTTGAAAACTTACAATATTTTTTTAAAACAATTCCCTCTGAAATTTATTGAGTTTATTCCTCTAGAAAGAGTTTTCTCAAGATCATAATTAGTTAAGGCACCCATTCTAATTAGAGTATGAAATAAAGTGATATCAAGCTCAACATACCATATGTATGTAAATGAAGCTATTAAAAAAAATTAATCAACGTTAATCAAGCAACAAATAAAATTACACGAAGAATACACGACTTTATAAAATACCTGAGATAATGCAGATAATTATTAATTAGTACAATTTTTTTCGATCTCTTGAGTTTTGTTTTGTTTTACTAAAAATTATACTACTTTAACAACTTCACTAATTCTTACAGTAACCAAATTTATGGTAAAATTTATTTAATAATTTGATTTCCTTTTGTTCAAATATCTGCTATAAATAAGCATTCTAAAGATTTTGTAGGAAATTTGTCTATTTTGTTTAATAAACATATCAGCCGTATGGTTTCAACATGGCGTTGCTATTTATATATTATGCAATTTGTTACGTCAGTGAAAACGCATCTAATGTTTGAATTTTTTTTGTAAGAAAAACAGAATAAAAATTCTTAGTATTTTTTCGTCTGTTGTATTAACCAATTGGAATTAGAAATTTTGCCTTTCTTTAATTTTTTTAAAAATTGGTTTCCAAACAAAACTAATATATTTTGATTTCTACCTAATATATCTCTTCTAATATCTAAATGATACTGATGAACAATAAATTAATTAACCAACCCCAACAAAGGTTCCAAGGGTCTTTTTATAACTTTTTTAACTTAATTATTCTTTTACTTCCACAATAGATAAATTATGTTTTTGAACAGTCCTTGAATGGTTCAATTGAAGAATTGATATAAATATATAATATATTATATAATTTCTGGCTTTTTCTTTGTTGAGAAATACGATGGGCACTGCTTTTTGACAGAGTTTTGCTAGCAATCAAAAAACCATTTAATTGATTTGACGACTTTAAAGCTAAGCGCTCTGATCACAGATGTAATTTATCCTTATCAAAATACAGTTTCATCTCATGGCCTTAAATCAAATCATAACTAATATGCATTATTAATGCATATTGTCCTCTTGTAATTGTCGCTCTCTGAGGTAGGTAATGCTCCACTACCTACATCAGTGAGCGACAGTCCAAGAACAATGAACATTTTATATAAAACAAATATTTTTATTTGAAAAAGTTAATAAATATCCATTACTAAATTGTTTTTGTTTTTGTTTTGTTTTTGTAAGATAATGAAAATATGTATGAGACAAATTATACATAGGTATGTCTTGTCATTCGTTGGGAAAATATTTGCAATTACATACAGTAGAAGTTGGACAACTTGTACTTTAGGGAAGCAGTCAATTTTGTTCAAGACATTTATGAAAATTTTCAATAATAATAATAATTAATAAATTAATTTTGTGAATTGAGGGATACTAAAAAAATTAGTAATGAGAACTTGCTTCAAATCATTGTGAGTACTCTCTTTTATTCAAAAAGAACAATAAGTTTTCTTTCTTTCGAGTTTCGATTCAAGAGTAATTTATTTTTAGTGCCTTTTTGAGATTCCATTCTCTCTACCCACGGGGTTACTCGTCCCAGCAATATAAAAATATGTTTAACTGTGAACGAGCCCCTTAATAATAAATGAAGAATGACTCCACAGTTGGGAAGACGAATTGAATTACTACTACTGTCAACTGATTATTGACTTTTTTGTTTTAGTTTCTTTTTTAAAGAAAAGGTTGCGAGATACAAGAAAGATAACAACGTATATATATAACGTGATGTTATCAGCTTTTCTTTGCTTACAACCAAATTGCCCCATGTATGTACATACTACTGACTTTAATATTATTCCAATAAGATATAAAGATAACTTTTGACATTAGGAAAGTAACGACAACGGGATTATCCCAATTATTTCACTTCTACTCCACAATGTGTATTCAACTTTTAAATGGAACTTTATATTAACAATATATTTATAATTATTTCCCAAGCAATTTAAAATCCAATTAGTGTATATTTATAAACTAGAAGTTAAAACGACTTAAATTCATTGAACCATGGAATGACTATGACCCTTGAAGGGAATAATTAAGTTTTTCCTTAGAATATAGGTTTGCCGACGTCTTCATCATAAGTAAATATGTACACTTTAAACAAACGGTATTAATAGAGTCATGTTAGACATGGATGATATTTCCAAGGAAAATATTGAATTACAAAATGAAGTGAATTGAAAGAATTGAGGAATGGATTGAACTTTTTGGCTTAATCAAGTCAAAAAGCGTATGTAATTTGTTCTTTCAAAATTTCAAGCACATATGGAAATATGTTATGGAAATAGCACGAGGAGCAAACAGGGATTTCCCTAAATCGAATTCCAAATAATCATTATTGTTTACGTGAAAAATATATTTAATTGGTTTAGCTCCGTTTTTATTTCCTTGACAATTTTTCATTTCGTCTCATTTTGTCTCGTCCATCTTTATAGTATTTTTTCAAGAGAAGAAAATATTATATAATATATACATATATATATGAGTATAAAATATAATTGTAACTGTGTATTAGGTTAAAGTGTGGTTTTTATTTTATTTTTTGTTTATTGTATTTGATGTCTGACAAAATCGTCACAACATTACCGCTAGAGTGTACCCTGGGACATAGCTTTTCAATAAAAAAGTTATTTTATATACACCCCAGTAAATATTATAAGTAGGACTAAATCTTCCCTCCCCCTTGTACAAGACGAAACATTTTGTCCCGTCTTCGTATTGTCACATTTCCCCAAGGAATGATAAAATTTGTTTTAGTGTCTTTGTCATGAAAAAAATATCCTCGCTGACGAACAAATATTCCTCTAGTCCTGTCTAACGAAATTAATATTGGTTTATCTAAATCTTACTCCATCCATTAAGTCGTAATTATCTCGACTATCTAAATATTAAACGGATATTATATTATGTAGATACACATATTAAATGCATACATTTTTGACATGATTTCATTAAGTTCCTGTGGGGCTCATTAATTACAAATATAATGTCATAACTATTCAATTACTCATATACATACTTGCATTTTGTTAGGACTATTTTGATAATGAGATCATCAGCTGATACACTAAATTATATCTCATGAAAGTTTAATTAATTATTATTAACAAAATAACTTTGTTAATACATATATAGACACATAAGTACAATTGATGCATTCGTTTGAATCTTGAATTCCCAAGTCATTGAGAAAAAAAGAGCCGTAAAAAGTTTCTTCATTTGGGATTGGCCCAATTGAACTTGTCTTAAATATTTTATCATGGGAGCAAAGGACAAAAATTAATAAAGTCTATACATATGCACATGTTTTGGAGGTCTTTTAGGTTGTCTAAGGTCGCTGAGATGTTGATTTTGAGGTCACGATACGATATCAAGGCTAAAAAGGCCGAATTTGAGGTTGGCTTGAATATGATTATTTTTTCACGAATCAAATTGTTTTGTGTAGTCTTTCTTTAATTAATATTAAGAGGAAGAGGAAGTTTAAAATTATTTAGATAATTTATATTTTACCTTCTTTTGATTGTTTTAGGGGGGGGGCACCCCTAAAAAATAGAAAGTAATTTTTGTTTTTTTGTTTGTTTTTTTCGATTAAAAAGTCCATAAATATGATATAATGAAATAAATACACGGTGAAGCTTTTTCAGTATATTACAAAAAAAATATTTTTAAGGGCTTATCACTTAAAGAATACTACAAAATGATCCTGAGTACATTTATATTCAGATTCTATGATTGAGTAATAGAAAAATATTAATTCAAAGAGCTTTTAGTATTTGAGAAGACCATTATGATGAGACGTTCAAAGTATAAGTCATTAAATTTTTTGTCAGGTATAGTATATGCAAGACATGAAATCTTCTATTCATATTTAAAATTTGAATAGAAGTTATTTTCTAGGGACTTATTCCTATAAAAAAAGTATAACCGAATGGCCTCGCTCTTTTGTATAAAAGGGGAATCTAAATCTTTTAACTTGTAAATATTCCCTAGTGGAAAACAGAATGGTATATTACTCCATTTTTAAATCATATAAACAATGTAGGGATGTGTCTTAAAGCTAGGTATTCATTCCTATATACCCTTAAATCTGAATAAGAATACAATTTCGATAAGATCAATTTTTTTTATGAACAAAATTTTTTAATTCATAAACAACTTGCTCAAAATCGCAGAATATTCATTTTGTATTTACTTATTCAATTTGGTTAGAATATATTTCTACCTTAATACTCTAGAAAAATGACTGATTTTATAGAGTAAATATGCTTAAAAACAAATTATGAGCCAAATATATAAATCTTAGATTTACTTCGAATATAGGTGGCACATCGGTTTAAACTATAGTTATACTCTTATCCAAAGTGCAGTGGAAGTTTCCACTAATTTTGATCTTCTTTTTTTAAACATAAAAAAAAAATCTCGTGTGCATTGGAGTTTTGAATGACGTTTCATGTTTTTTCAGTTATTTCAAGAGTCTAGAAGATAATCAAATGAAGAAGTCAAAAACTCTCTTAAAGCCCATGTTTGTTCATTATGAAAGAAGGTGGACCTGAAGTTAAATACAGCATTAATTAATATATAAATGAAATAAAATAAAATACAGTTGAAACATATTTCATCTGATTTACACGTATAACTAATCGATCTAAAATTTTAATTAAATAAATAAATGCACCTAGTAACTCAGGTCTTTAGGTTAAGAACCCCTACTATAAAGTATAGATGAATAATAATGGAGTTTATTTGACTATGTGCCCAAATGACAGCTACTCCATGACGAGTCTTAGCTCAAATGACCGTAGAAATCCAAATACATAAAAAAATGAATCGAGCACTAAAGCTCTGCGCATGTAAACCTAAAGTAGAGTGTTATCAATCGACACTAATTAAATTATTCTTCGTTTAAAGGAATCATTCAGAACTTCATGTCAATTATACAAGTTAGCAAAATTCAATTTATCTGATTTTTTTGAGATTCCACATCTATTACCAGCAGCACCTGATGCATGTATTGACAACAATTACTTTTTTCTTAAGGAATTTAAAAGATTATCTTTCATGTTTTGATCTGTGTTAGTTACTACTTAAGTTCACTTTTATACATGTTTCCTAAATGTATTTTTAAATCGTGTTTCTTTTTCTCCAAATTGCTATTTTAAACCCAGAATAAACATACAATGATCAATTGTTGAACAATATAACATCAAGTCACCCTACAAAATCTTAAATAACAACAATTAAGTACATCTTGTTTCACATAGTATTTATTGTTCATAACATGTAAATTAATTAATGATTAATTTTCATGGAAATTCAATAGAAAATTAGCTAATCACTTTATAATTGTTTATATATATATTTTAATTTATATATCATACTATTAATCATTTTCATGTATTCTACTAATAATAATTTTAAACCATTTGATTTAAGAAAAAAAAAAGATTTTATTTGAGTTGTGTGCAGAATTGAAAGGAAAGAGCATACCACTTTGCCACAACACATTTATATCAAAACATACAAAAGCACAAAGGATTATTTAGCTGCCAAGGAAAAGGGATGCGGAGAAATCCAATTGCTTATTATTCTTACGTTACAATTATCTCATACACAATTATAATCAATTGATTTTAAAAGGCAAATTTGAGGTAAAAGATATACTTTAAGTTAGATTTATGAAGATATGATATATACTTTAATCATTGATATATTCCTTAAGCGAAAAAAAAAAAGATCAAAATAACAGAAAAAAACTTCTGGCAGTAGAAATCATGATTGATGCCATGATTATTTGATATCGAACATTAACGAAAAGGAATTTTTTTTGTACTAAGGCTTTTGCGAGGAGGAATTTAGAAAATTAAATAAACAAACAAAAAAGGAAGAAAATCTAGAGAGTAAACAATATATGTTTTGAGAAATCAAGTCAGTTAAATGAACAGAAGAAAACAACACAGCCTAAATGTGTACATGTAAATACAGATAAATAAAGAAAATGGATCAAAATACATAGGTAGTGTATACATATGTAATTAATGATAATAACACAGCCACAATTTTTTTATAATGAACTATAAAAAAAGAATATATATGTATGTATGTATATTTTTGAGGGATCACAGTGTTTTATACGAATGATGAGAATCCAGGAAGAGGAGCTCGAGAACGAGCCATATTATTTAATACTATTTGAGTCCCATTTAGTGATACGACTGCTGAGGATGCATCCTGATCACTCTCAGTAAAACTAGAGTATCCTCTAGCATGGTTCCCCTTAGAATTAGTTTTAGTATTATCAGAGGGACCAGTCATGGGTGCAGCCGCTCCCGCTCCTCTGACATAATTCCCTGTAGCACCAAGAGTTGTAGAGTCTACCTCAGAGGGTGGGGAGCTCACTCCATCCACATAAGAGGGACCCTGTTCTTGTTGAGGTTTAAAATGTCTACTCCGAAGAGTTTCCGAATTGCTCCTTGGAGGAGCCACAACGATTGACTTTTGCTTCTTCCAAGATTGTCTATAAGTAGAATTCACATTGGCATAGTGATTGACAAAGGAATGAGGATCCGAGTTTCCACTATCGTGCTCTGACTCAGTAATCTATAAAGAGAAGAACAATCATTTGTATACGTGCATAATATATGTTTGCGTATGATGACTAGGACGTCAAATCTGTGTACCTCTTGAGAATCAGAAGAAGATATCTCGGACGGCTTTTCAGTCAGGGAATCTGAATCATCCTGATGTTCATCATAACCTCTTGCTGAATCTTCATCAGAGTATCCCAGTATGGCTGGTCGCGGACGCCCTCCAGTATTGTTGATGACAGCAAAATTAGTAGATTTCCGAGATGCTGTGCTCTTCATTGTAGCTGTTCTTTTGGAATTAAGAGTTCCTCGACGAGACTGTCGCATCTCAAATGTAGAGAAACCGGGTTCATCTAAGCTCGGAGCTTCTTCCAATCTATGTTGCTTATTATGATCTAATAGAGAGAGAGAGAGCGAGCGAGAAAAAAAAAATTAATTGATGGAATGATTATACACCAATAACAACACTACTAATACATAATAATAATAATAAATTAAAAATAAATCTATAAAAAGACATTAAAGGAGGAATAAAGAAAAGAAATATAAAATATGTAATTAATGAGAAACTAAAAAAGTAACAATAAAAGAAGAACAAAAAACGAGAAGAATGAAATCCTCGTATTGTTTAACGAATAATATACAATACAAATTGGGTGTCGTCTTAACTAAGAGGAGATTACGTATACATATAGGTAAATATATTGAATAAGATGAAACTCTTTTTAGATTTTTTTTTATTTTTTCGTGTGTAAGAAGAAAGGTCCATGCAATTTATGATTATTTTTTTTTGTGTGTAGAGGTATACTGTATACTGTATAAGCCGTCCTAATTTATTTCAAGGCTTTAATACAACACACGAATAAAATAATAATAATAATTCCTAAATGTACATATATTATATCTTATATGTATATAAGATGATTGTTGTTCTTTAATGCCTTGATGTTTCTTTAAGATGCAAAGAAGGTGCAGGAGTGATATTTGAACTATATTATAATCATCAAAAAATTATGTATGTGTAAGGGCAAATGTATCTGCAGCTACTTTATTCTAAATACAGACGACGCAAGGTGTTTTTGTTATGTGCTTTTTTGTAGATAGTTATCAATATATCTTACCAGAAGACTTTAATCTTATGACTCTGACAACTGCAGAAAAAAAAGGAAATGTATGATTTTTTTTTCCATTTGTTTGACTACCTCTATAAAGATAGGATTTGGGGATGGGAATGAAGTGTAAGTAGTGTGACTTTGTGGATTTGGAATCAAATCCACCTCTAAGTTAAGAGGTGGTGGATTGGGTAATATGTATGTATGAATAACTGGAAGCTCCATTTAAGGAAGGGTATCATGAATGATATAGGACTTGGTCTATGCATATTGCATATGTAGGTTATATAGTATTATAGGTAAATGGAATAAATAATGAACTCACCTTTATATTTGTAGGTTTTTGATTTGACACAAAGTATTGCTACAACCATTATGATAATAACAATAGAAAAGGAGGCAAGGGCAACTAAAAACCAAGTCTCTCTGTAAAATGGTTTTCTTTGGAGGTAATCATACTCCAAATAGCGTTTAGAAGGAGTCATGATCTAAAGGAGAAAAAGCAAAAAAACAAGGAACAATGAGTAAGACAGATTATTAATTTAATTAATAGGGAACTGAGTATTTATTCATTCTCAACATGCATGCTACTTAAATATACGTACCACTTCCATGGACTTGGCAGGATATGAGATCCCAAATTTGTTATACGCAATGACTCTAAAGGAATAGCTTGTTGAAGGAACCAAGTTTTGATAGGATATTGTATATTCTTGAATAGCACCTCCTTCAGTTTTGATCTCTGTTTTCCATTTATCTTCATCTATGAGGAGGGAAGGGAAACAAAGCAGAAATAAGAGAGGATTAGTGATTAATTAGAATCTCTTCTACTACTCAGTTATATAAATAATAATAATAATAATATGACTATAGTAAGAAATAGAGAAGAAGATTAACTTTAAGGAAAAAGTACGCATACATATTATGTGATATGGTGGTGGGTCACTCATACCTACATTAAATGTATATAACAAAGTATGCAAATAGAAATGAGCAAGAAGGGCTCATCAACATCACTTTAAGTTTAAGTTACAATTTGAAAGTAAAGCACAAGGAAATACATAAACTACAGAAATTCAAAAGGAAAACTTACAGATCTGCCATTCCTCTTCCGCTAATAGGAGACAGAAGGATGAAAAAGGAGGTAAAATAAGGGAGAGAAAAAAAAAATTAGTTCAACCATCACCAAGAAAGTGTTTGGAATAGAGCTCAAAGAAGCATCAAAGGAGCTTACCTTTTCTTCGTGACTCAATATAATGTCCCAATATGGGACTCTTCCCTGAATTTCCATTTGTCCACGATAACTTAACAGCGCTCTTAGTTTTAGTCAGAACTAAATCCCTGGGACGACCAGGAGATCCTGGCTGTGGGCCAGTAGTGACCCATCCAGAAACACCTGGTCCATAATCAATGGTCTGCGCTCGAACAGTAAAGGTGTAAGTTATCTCCTCTTCAAGGTTGTGGACATATAGGAAACGCTCTGTTACTCTCTGCTTTACTTGTTTGGAATAATCTGTAATCAATAAATGTATACACTAATTATAAAGCACTTAAAGTTTATAATAATATCGAAATATTTGGCAACGAGTCTCTTTGTTTGTATAGGTAGACTTATTGTTATGGATATAGACTGTACATACATGGTATTGAATCCATAACTTGGTGTTAACTAAACGTACATGGCTATTCACATAATATATGTATTTATGTATGAAAAAATAACTTACTTTCATCTTGTTCTGCCGTTTCATATGAGACAAGGTAACCCAATATTTCTCCATTTGGTTTGTTGGGAACATCCCAAGTTACTTTGAGAGTATCCATTGTAATTTCAATAAATTCCAAATTAGTTGGAGGACCTGGAATACCTTGATGAGTTTTGACAGTTATTGCATCGGAACGAGGACCATCTCCAGCTGGATTAAAGGCTAATATACTTATGGTATAATTGGTATACATTTCCAAGAAAATGAGTGATTGTGAATTATGAGAGGCAGAGACAACCTCCGTTTCCTCAGAATTTCTTCCATTAGCCGGAATGGAGTAATAAAATATTTTATAACCTAGCAGATCTCCATTTTGTTGATCCGCCTCTGGGGGTTGCCATGTTAATCGAACTTCAGTTGGACTCACAGGAATGGCTTGTACATTTCGAGGTGCTCCTGTCGGTACAGCTTCTCCCACAAAAACCGAAGCTGGCCTCGATGCTGGTCCGTTCCCTTGACTATTGAAGGGTATAACGGATATCTCATAGTTTGTACCGATCTGCAAGTCCTCTAAAATTACTTTTTTCTTTGTAATGCCTTTCATCGTTACTCTTGGATTTGCTCCCATGGGATTAGGGAAGTCTGTGACTTCTTTATATTCGATGATATATCCTCCAGTAGAGGAGTCTCCATTAAAATCCTCGGAATTTAATGGGTCCCATATGAGTCGGACATTCGTTCTTGAAATCGGAGTGACTTTGACATTTTGCACTGGAATGGAGGGAGCGTCAGGAAGTGTTTTTGTGTTGTTAGATTCCTCAGACCACCCACTCGGGCCAATGTCATTCACGGCCTGCAGTCTAAATTTATAGTTGGTGAAGGGTTTTAATTTTTTAACAGTGTAGGTGTTAAGCATTGGATCAACCCTTTCAGACACTGACTGCCATCCATTTCCGTTTTGTGAGTACTGAACAACGTAATATCTAAATGGAGCATACCCATCATTACCAGGATTCCAACTGAAAGTAATTTCTCTAGCTTGAACCTGACTTTGTGATATTTGTGGAGCAGACGGAGGTTGAGGAGTTTCTCTATTATTATTGGTGTAAACTAATTCCTTGGCTGTATATCCCCATCCCAAATTTGTTTTAGCAATAACTTCGAACACATAGTTGGACATGGGGTCCAAATTAATGGCCCTATAGGTCCGATCAGTGGGAAGGAATTCCTTACTAAAATTTCTTGAAGAATTGTCTTCAGGGTAATAAGAGACTCTATATTTGTTGATAACACCATTAGGCTCAGCTGGAACGTCCCAAATAATTCTAGCTGTTGTATAACTGACATCAGGGAAAGACACATTGCTTGGTGGACCAGGAACATCTTCAAAAGTTCGGACCCTGAACGGAGGAGCTGAGAGAACCCCATCTCCAATTCGAGTGTAGGCAAGAACTTGAATAGCATATTCTGTATACTTTTTCAACTCTGTGAGCGTAGTCTGATGAGTCTGATTAGATCCAATATTCTTATACTGAAATGGAACACCTTTTGCACCAAAGTACACTTTATAACCTTCAAGTATGCCATTAGAATGTCGTTTAAGAACATCACCCCATCTCACAAGTATTGTTGTGCTAGAAGTTGCTTCTGCGCTCACGTCAATAGGTCCAGCCCCGGGAACAGCTTCCCGAGTACGTGCAACTATAACAGAACTAGGATCTGAAGTACCAAGATCATTATAAGCATGAAGAAGCACCTCATACAGTGTAAACTCTTCCAAACCATCGAGAACAAATGTATTTCTTGTGGGATCCTCAATTGATATAGAATTCAGTTCAGAAGAGTCTTTATTTATTCGATACGATATATTATAGCCTCGAGGTATTCCATACCATTCCCCTTGAGACAAGGGTATCCAACGAACTCTCAACTGAGTGGCAGACATAGAACGTATGGTCACATTTTGAGGGGCATGCTTGGGAGGAGCTTGAATCGTTTGAAACTGCCTCGTTGGCTCTGAGGGTTCCGAGACACCCACAACATTATTTGCTATTAATCTTAATGAATACTCCATGTAGGGAATCAAGTTTTTCACTAAAATTGCATTACCCTTAGGCTCGTGTTCTTCATAAATGCTGGTCCATGTCGCATTTCTTGCACTAAGTGCTTGAACTGTCCACTTTGTTATAGATGAATTGCCATCAAACCCTGGCGTGAACTGAAGGTAAACTGAAAAAGGTTGTATATTTGATACAGCTAATCGAATAGGAGGCGAGGGAAGAATGGGCTCAACTCCACTTTGAATTGTTGCAATTGAAGCTTTTCCTTTGCCCACTTCTGTTAAAGCATAAACTTCAAAAGTATAGTGTGTGGTGGGCTTCAAATTATTCAAATAAAAACTACGAGCATCTTCAGTCAGATTTCTTTCAACTAATGTATGTATCATATCCTTTACCATGTACCTTACGGTATAACCTAGAATAATTCCATTCGGCTCTAAAGGCTCATCCCATCGCACTCTTATACCTCGGTCAGTAATATCCTCAAACTTTAACCCAGAAACAGGGCCTGGATAATCTTGGTAAGTCCTCACTGTTTCAGGAGGAGATCTTTTTCCATCGCCTGGACTTGTATAACACAATACAGTTACGTTGTAAGCAGTCCAAGGTTTGAGATTATCAATGACAGCTGTTTGTTCACTAAGAGGATTGAGTAAATCTGGAGCAACAGTAACTGTGGACTGTGGCTTTATATCCTTATCTCTTGGATCTCCAATCCATGCCTGAAGTTTATAACCTTGATTAATACCATTGATCTTTTGAGGATCTGGAGGAAGCCACCAGACTCTCACAACTGAAGAATCTATAGCTTGAGCGCGAACATCTGAAGGTGCAGAATAAGGAACTCCTTCCCTCGTTTTTAGTTTAATGGAAGAGGAGTATGCACCGGTGCCTTTGTTATTGTATGCTGCTATCTGAATTTCATAGTCTTTCCACGTTATAAGCTCAGTTATTAAATAATTACGCTGTAAAGGCTTCGATACGTTCCTGTAGGACCAGGGGGAGTCGTTATATCCGAACAATCTATAGCGTACTATGTATCCAAGGATATCGCCATTTTGAGCCTGCTCATTCGGTGGTTGCCATTGAATCATTATTTCTGTTTCAGATCGTGCACTTCCAACTAAACCCAAGGGTGGTCCTGAAGGAGGTTCTTGTGGTAAAACGACTCTATTTGATGGTAAGGACTGGGGTCCTTCACCAACGGAATTGACGGCAGAAAGTCGAAAAATATATGCTGCTGATGATTTTAAATTTGAAAGCAATACAGAACGAGCAGTGGACGATATGTTAGCAAGAGCAGTGATCCAATTGAGATCATCCTTTGGAATAGGCCCGGACTGAGGAACAGAATGATATTGGACAATAAATTTAATAATAGGACTATTTCCGTCAAAGCCTGGTGTCCATGACACGTTGACAGATTTTTGGGCATTAGCAACCCGCTCTGCATAAACTCTAGTGGGTGCATATGGTAATTCAATTACGTCTAAAGTAGCCACACGGTGATCATTTCCTCCAGTACTTTGTACTTCACAGGTATAGTCTCCGGCGTCCGAGGCCCTTGCCTCAGCAATTTTGAGAGTTCCATCATCCAAAATATTAATGCGATGAGACATTTCTGAATTAATCATTCGGCCTTCATGATACCAATGGACTTCATAAGGGACGTCTTGATCCGAAGATACTTTACAGTGAAGAGATGCAACATGCCCCAGTATTACTTTGCTGTCTACAGGTGGACTAGTGATTTGAGTCCGCACAAGAACCCCGAGCCATGCTTCCCCTTTGGTATTTCCTGCAGTATTACTACGAATACAACTATATTTTCCTTGATCAGTAGATCGAACCTTAGAAATGAGCATACTGCCATCCTCTAGGATTTGAATTCGTCCAGAATAAGTTATCTGCCCATCTGTAAGAAATAAAGAAAGGATTTCAAGAATTAAACATATTAAATATTATGCGTACATTTGTAGAAAACAATTTCACTTACCATTAAAATACCAAGTGACGTTTGGTAAAGGTGCTCCCTCAGCCTTACAAGGAATGGTGACATCCTTTCCATCTAAGGCTGACGTATTTCTAGGTGGATCCACCAATACAGGAGATGAGGCTAAATAAAGAGGGATATCATTAAAAATGTATACATATTATTATGTACATGATATACGAAGGAATAGTATTTAAATAAAAAAGAAAATTACTTTTGACTCTAAGCCACGTGTATCCATTCACATCCCCTGCATCATTAATAGCAGAGCATTGAAACATGCCAGAATCCTCATTTCTCATGAAATTTATTTTAAGAGAACGGTCTTCCGGATCCACGGAGTAACGAGTATTAGGAACTTCATCAATATGAATGCCGTTCCTATACCATATAACAGATGGCTCTGGAATACCTTTGACATGACAAGGAATTGAAATATCATTTCCAAAATCTCCAAAAGTCTCAAGACTCATTCGACGATAGAAATAGGGCTTTTCTATAAATATAATGGAAAAAAGGAAAATAAAAATGATAATAATGAAATATAAATTGACTCTTTCATTGGATTATACATATGTATGAATTTATGTATATACTTATGTTATATTGAATAAAGTCGAGTTATATAAACATATATACTATATATACATATATATATTGTTTTGTAATACTTTTTATTTATTTACTCAGAGAGAGAAACAGAGAAAGGAATTTTATCATTAATTGTATCAGTCTAGGATAATATATATATATAGTATATCCACGGGAAAAAAATGATATGAAAAGATGAAGACTCAAAAAAAGCATTTTAATAAATCACGAATGATCTAGTTAACTTCCTCACTTACCAGTCACTTTAACGGTAGCATCTTTGGTTAACGTAGGACCACCACCGGATCGCATCCGAACTTGGCAAGAGTACACTCCACTATGATCTAAATTAACGCTAAGTAAGGAGAGCGTTCTATTCCAGAGATCATTAAAGCTATAAGAGACCTGAGTTTCATCAATAGGAACTCCGTCTTTGTGCCAAGTGAGCTCGATTTCACTTAAAGGACGAGCATTGGCAATGCAATGAAGTTCTGACACAGGAGTATCTTTATTGACCGTAATATCTTTTGGAGGAATAACGATCTCAGGAGGAACGTCCGCTCCATCCTCCCCATAGACCTCTAAATAGCGATATGGAGAGTTTTCCTCTTGTCCCAGCTGAGTATTGGTCGCACGGGTTCGATACCTTTTCGAGTCACTGCTGTCTACAGAGAGAATGACCAAATCGTTTTGTGATGTCATTGCATATTTCACACCATAGAGTTGAGACCCGTCATCTGCCTGCCAAATGACGGAGGGCTCTGGAACACTAGCAAGTATAGGGAATTGGAATATTGCTGCATGACCTGCTTTGACTTGGAGATCAGGATTGGGAGCTGGATCGAAGGGTGTCATATCTGCAAAAGGAAATACATACAGTAATGAAGAAGAAATATAGAACATATTTAAAGCTATATGTAGTACGTAAAATATAATATAATTTAAATGTGAAAGGACTTTTTAGTGTTTTTTTCACAATAGGAAGAAAAGAGTGACATACATGCAATGCATATACGAATATGTATGTATGTATGTATGTAACCCATACATCCTCAATGAATAGAAATTTAAGAGATAATGCATTTTGGCAAGTAACTTTTCCTTTAGTAACGCAATTGTTCAAATTAAAACATAAAACAGGAACAAATCCCAATTAAGATCTACATTCATACATCGATATGTATGAATGTACTTATACATCACATCAGTCGTCAATGACTGTTACTACTTAGTTACTTATAATCCAATTAAGAAAACTTTTTTTCAAAAATAAAAAAATCTTGGCAATAATCATTCTCATATAAATAATAGTAATAATAATAATAATCATCAAGGGAAAACATCAATGCCCTTCCTAAGGCAAAAAGAAGGAAAGGAAGAAGAAAATCATAATCAATGTCATTTTAGAAGTAAACTACTGTCAGTCATAATATGACAGTAGCAGTAGTCAGTGATCAAGTCAGCACGATTTTTCTCCACACATAAAATCTATAATGAAATCAATGTAAAATCTGTAACTTTGAAGTTATATAATGCTATTTCTTAGAGATAGATAAGGTTATGTATGTTTACTTATATATAAATATATATATATATATGTATGTATATATATATATTTCTCCTCTTACAAAATGAACCTTCCTTTAATATTTATTTAGATAATTTATACAAACATACATGAATGTACATATATATATATATATGTATGTATATTATACTGGAAACCAAGGAAGAAATAGATTTCCAATACATTTTTGCCAAGTGATGAATTAGTCAATTTAAGATAATAAGAGAAGAAAAAATGAAGAATAAAAGGAAACAGAATTTAAAAGCAATTTATCCTCACATGCCACAGTGATGGGAATGACATCTGAAAGAATCGTTCCAGCCGTGTTCCTAGCCGCACATTGATAATTCCCAGCATCTTCTTTTCTCACGGATTGGATTTTATAAAAAGTTTCTGACGAGAAATCCGATAAAACGATGCCGTCCTTTGTCCATCGATATTGAGGCTGAGGAGATCCTGTCAAAGAAAAGAAAGATATACAAATCGATGATAAAATACAAATGGGTCTAATATTTTATTTATTTGCTTCTGTAGCACCAGAGCCTTGAATATATATATATATATATGTACCTATATAAAAGCACATATGTATAATATATCTTTAATAGAAGAGACACTGAAAACATCTGTTCACACACAATTAATGACATTTCCTTACTTTGGTTGAGGTATTACAATACCAAATAAGATTTAAGTTAATTGATTAGTAGTACAATATACGTTATGCCAACATGGTGATACATACCCATGTTGTTTCATTCTATTATTATTATTTTATTAATACTTACTGAACATTAGTCCATATAAGTATGTTTTCTACTAACCTACAAAGACTCAATATCTAACTTGATCTTCAAATATGTGTATATATATATATATATATACCCAGAAAATAATATATGTATACAGGTAGATAGGTTGGTATATGATGATGTTCCTTTGATCTCAAGTTACATAGCCCATTCTACTATTTATTCATCTCTATTCTACATACATACATAAGTACACTAATTGATTTCTAGGTAATCATTTCATTTACATATTATGTTCAATTTGCAAATAAAATGAAATAATAAAAATAAGCATCACTTTATTATGTATGTATGTATTTTATTTATTTTTAAGTCATACATACACCATCTAGAAACTGCTTAGCGTTTCAAACAATTCCAAAATCAACTCAATACATACATACAGCAGGCAATAAATAATAACTCAAAAAATTCATTTACGTACGTACATAAGGTACTCTCTCTCTCTTTATATACATAATTTCTTTCTAATTGATAAGAGACCCACTAAGTGGAAATGATATACATATAAGGTTATGAGAGTGTTGTAGCTACAATCATTTGAGTAAAGCTATGTACGTACACACTAATAACTTTTATGTACCTTATAGAAAAATACATTACAAGGGAAAAAACAGTTCCTTGAAATAAAGACAAGAGAAATAAAAAAAAAAAGAAAAAGAAAATAAATAAACCAATATTTTTTTTATTTTTTTTGTCAGGGAGGTGCACTTTGTCTTTAAATAATCCTTTAAATCATTAAAGATAACTGATAACAATTCCCGTCAGCAACAATATATATATACGTAAGTATAACAAAAGCCGGATTTGTACGAAAAGAATAGCTAGAAAACCACTCAAGTTATAATCAACTTACACAACTGCAGAAGAAAGGGGAGGAACAATTTTATAAAAATAAGTATTCATCGATCCCCAACGGAGTCATCCCTGTGAATAATAATAACAAAAAACTTCTTAAAATATGGTTATAAGAAGAAAGCAAATTAAATACTTTTTCAAGCATCCGTTTTTTGTTTTTTTTTGCCTACGTATCTTTTCTTTAAATTTCAGAGTGAATTTAAAAAGAAATAAGAAAGAAAAACTCTTACATACACTTTTTATATTAATAACTATTATTATTGAATGTTGCTAGCATAAAGAGCATAGTTTAAAAAGAACAAAAAAAAAACGAAAATAAATCAAAATTTGAAGTCAATTACACACAAAATTTTATACATGTATGCAAGAATAAAAACATCGTGACATAAATAGATACAATTCCCTACCCCCTAGCTAATGTTGCGCCCTTTATTCAATCGCCTATTATGATGCTCTACATACATCGACAGATTCAGTCATTAAAAAAACAACTCATTCTTCTACCTTTATTTGATAGTGGTGGAGTTTCATTTATAATAATATAGGGTTATTGTAGTGAGTTAAAGGTAAAGAAAAGAAAGAAACGTATTAATTATAACCACCTAAAGAAACAAAGTTAACTTTTTTTTTTTTCTTTTTTTTGAAAGACCAAAAAGATAACAGAAAAAACGAAAAGAAAAGTATCTTATCATTTTCTTTCCGTGTTTGTATCTAATTAAATATTTATAGGCTTTGTTTTTCTTCTGTATGTACATACTCTAATTTATTTATTTAGTTTTTTTTTTTTACCTTGTCTTCAAATTTGAGGATCTTATAACATCTTGTATGTAGATACGTATAGTTTATATAACATATATGTATCCAGAATCAATTGGTCAATTACATAGATGACCATTGTACACACATACATCGATGTTGCAACATTATTTCATAAATTTAAAGATATAGTATAGAGACATCACACCCAGGTCTACCGATTCGTCATCATTATCCCATGCCCCCCCCCCTCTCTCTCTCTTTTCCATGGCCACACTTTCTTTTTACATCTATGTATGTATGTACATACACATATTCACAATAAAGAAGAAGTCGAGCTAAACCTCAGTACATACACATACATATATTTATATGGAGTAAAGGTATATTATATCGTTACGTCGCATTATCAAAGTAAAGATACTCATGGATTAAAAAGCGCTAATGAATAGAAAAAAGTATAAAAAATAAAGGAGGTGATAAAGATAAACACTTTTTTCTGTATTTTCATAGCAACTATGTACATATGTACTTTTCCACGAATTTGACAATCCTTTGACATCTAAAAGTCTGAACTCTCAAACAAACAAAATGTAATTGATTCTTAGAAATACCAACCAGTCTCTTCTATAGTATCGGTACAATTATATGTATGTACATAAATAGATATAATGTCTCCCCCTTACACGTACAATTACCTAAACAGGATTAGTAATCCCGGACAGCGAGAGGTTTTAATCAAGGCTTTCAACAATAAAAACTCTTTTGTATATGTATGTATAAAGGGTTTTTCAATAAGAGTGACGCATTTTCTTTTTTAAATAAAACTAAAAGGGTTTGAGATATAAACGAATTTCTTTTTTAGTATTGAAGTACATTCAATTACAATTAAGCATGGAATTCAATTTCTTTTGCACGTTTGCAGAAGTCCAATCGTTGAACCCAGTTTCCTACCACGTTTCCTAACACGTTCACCGAATTTGCTCTTCAATCAATCGATTGTATTGCTTGCTGTGTGGCAAATAGTACCGCCTTGTTCAAACTACATGTCATTAAAGTCACTTCCATCCAATTGGGACCAACAATAATCCGTTATCATGGCTTGATATCGATTTCCATTTATAGTAATGTGGCAATTATTGTCATGAACAAAAAAGTATGGCCGAATAACACCACTGGCATGGAATTCACACCAAACAGTAAGTTTTTCGGGATGCAATGGTGTCTTATGAAGCACATGTGAGTTTTTGCCTAACCAATAACGCATATTTTGCTTATTAACTAACCCATTGAGCTAAAAATGAGCTTCGTCGCATAAGATGATTTTTCGATGAAAAAGTCTCATAAAGTTGCTACGACCGAACGTGAATTTTGGGAATAAATTTGGATAATTTGCAAACGTTGCTTAAGATTGTACTGTTCATAATGATTTGCTAAGCTATTTGTGAGTAGAAATGTAAACAAAAAACAAACTAAAGTATGACGTAGTTCGCCGACCCTAATGAAATAAAAATGCATCATCCCTATTGAAAAACCCTTTATAAGTCTATAAAATCATTTGTCACTAACTTATCCTTCTGTAAGTCTTAGTGCTTCTCAAACTTTTTAATTTGTGCCCACTCTCAGATAGTATTTGAGCTTTTGCTATATCCCTCAATCTAACCTACAAAATATTTATGTTAAATAAGGATAGTTTATGAGTCCTGTAGGTACTTTTGACAAAGCTGTTTAAATTTAAGAAAATATACAGGGTGCACATGCTAATTTGGCCCTCATACTGAATGAACACCAACCTCTACATTGAATAATCAAAATAAATAAAAACAATTTCCTTACCGACAGCTTGACATTGTAATATCTTTGTTCGCCTCTCTGCTACGATGGAACCCGATGCAGATGGAGAAATGATAAATCTTGGAGCCTTTAAATCCAATCCTGCAAAAGTAAAAAAAAAATATATACATATACACTTTTTAGAAAAACGACAACAAATAATAAACTTTCATATACATAAAAAATGGTATGTACATATGTACCAGGGTTTCTGCAAGAAAAAATTGCCACCAGACAACGTGATCGGCAGGTCTTCAATTTATCGGACAAATGTTTGAAATTCCGGTCACATATTATTTGAGTTTAACAAGCTTAAAATGATAATAAAATGATATGGAGGTTATATAAGACTGATATCAAAACATGCCAATGAACATTATTCTGTTTTTTATTTATCATTGAATCCTACTTTCTACACATTTTTGCTGGAGGGAACCTATCGCCTATAATTGGTTAATAGGCTGAAATGACACGTGGGGATTTTTTATTTTAATACAATTCCAATTGTACTTAAAGGGATATTTTCACCAGATACTGTGACCAGGGGGGGGGGGGTTACAAAATACTGTACATCAACAGATTTTACCGGCCAAAATGACATGCGACCTTAACTCACAAAATACACTATTACTTGTTGCTAATTAAACCCCATTAACAAACAATCAAGTTGCTAACAAATTTATATACCCATTTCATCCTAAGCATACTCAAAAAATCCATCGAACATTTATAAAAGATAAAGTACTTTTATTATATATATATATATATATATATATATATAGGTATATAGAACCATAATTTTTCTTACTTTTATTTTTAAAACTAATAATATTCATGGGGGATTTTTTTAGTACAACATATATACCACTATAATAACATTACGTAATGAGATTTTACCCCATATTTATTCATATAATAAATATGTATGTATATAAAAGAGACGTGTGGATAAGCTCTTGTATCCGTGAAATTAAAGATGAATATTTATTTTACCATCAAATCTTGGCGCAAAGATAGGTAATAGTAGTGTAGTGTATGTATATAATAATACACATAAAAATACCTCTAAAAAAACTTATATAAGAATGCAATATAAAATTTGACGGTATTGAAATCATAATTCTTGTACATATGTATATGTAGATATTAAATCACTAATAAAAATCACATAAAAAAATATTTTTAGTATATTTGGTGTATCAACATTAAAACAATCAAGAAAATGATAAATTTCCAATTTCTTTATTTCAAGGTAATTTTTAATGTCAATGATGCGCTTTATATTCCAACTTCTGGGAATGGCTGAGATACTATGATGATTGTTTGATATATTATTTTGTCTAGAGTTTTTATTCTCAAGCAGCATAAATTTTGTCAGCTATGACTAGACGTAATGAATTTGTCTATGAAAGTTTTTTTATGACGAGAATGAGACAAAATACTTCTTTTTTTTTAATGTTTTGTCTGACCAAACAAAACATTTATCTTCCTCACGAAAAAAGACGAATTGAAAAAAAAAAAAATTGCTGACGAAAATAAGAGTGTTTTCAAATTGATCTATTGTATGCATATTCAGTTGGATCAAAATTGTGCAGTACTTGAAGATCATGATATTTTTCAGGACGTACACACTGAAATGTTTAAAAACCACTAGTCACGAGGCCTAAATTAGATAGAAGATACTTTATTTGCCTCAGATCTTACCTTTCAAGTAGAATTTATCTATCTTAGGTATTCTTTAGCCCTTGATCTGAATGAAGGACGTGCAGTTATAACATTGAATCCTAACTTACATTTATTTTTCCGTTATTTCAACTACCTATACATATATTTGTAACTCAAAAAAGAAAAAGAAAATAAGAATCAAAGGATCAAATGACATTCCCAAACTGACTCCTTGAATTGCACTATAAATAAGTACACAGAAAAAGAGGAAGAACCATAGTCTACTATGAATGAATGACTATGTACATACATAGGAAGTCGTAGGGGAGGATCCGAGGACATGCTTATTTGATGAAAAAAATGAAGATAGCTTTCTGTATCTAGTAGACATATGTATCTTAAATTGGAGATGAATATCCAATTACTCCTTTATCATCATTCATGGGAGTATTTATGTAAGTAGACAACTCAATATTTACCCCATTATTGTTAAGATCAAAATATACAAATACAAGTAATTAATTAATAAAAAGTCAAAATATAATGTAGATGAGGACATTGCTGCAGAAATGTTGTAATCTTCTCATGGATGAGTGACACTGCATACACTACCAATTATGAAATCAAGGATGAATGCAATGTATTTGTGATGCACTTTCATGTGTACCTTTTTGTTGTCCACCAGCAACACTCTCATTTCCTCTAGATATTTCATAATAATGCTTATTCAACAATGGATAATAATAATGCAGATGTTCATAAACATGCAAAGGAAACGACAAAAAAAAAAAAAAAAAAAAAAAAATGGTGGAATAACTACAGACACTCACTCTTCCTTTTAAGAAAATAACTATTGATCCACAAGCCTACTATACATACATAATATGCTAGTAAGAAGAATGTACTACTATGTGCATGGCACATAGTAGTACATTCATAACCCTGATAACAAATCCTACTCATAATTATCTTTTAAAAAAAATTCTTTAAATCTATGAGGCGTAAATAATTTAGAGTATTTTATTAATTTATTTTTCTAGATAATAATAGTATTTAGTATGTAGTTTCTTTCTCTTTCTCCTCTCCATAGCATGGAATTAAATGGCTATGCCCCTTTTAAATAATATAATATGTATTGTACATACTTTTGCTTTTATATATTTATATTTTAGTAGTAGTATATGTATAGTAGTAAGTAGTATTTATCTATGTTTTTGTACGTGCTACTTTTTAGAGATTAAGTCTATTCTTACGTACATACATACACATACATATATGTATCAAGGCTAATACATCAAACCCTTAATGAAAAAGATGGATCCATTCCTCCACCGACATTAGATTTCCATCTTTTTTTCTTTCTCCGGCTTTTTACTCAATTTGAATATCAAATAAGACAATATCATCCAGAATATTAAATGAACTCTCTCCGATAACAATAACACAGTATATAGATGTGGAGGACCGATATACATACTTAGTAATACCTAAGGTGGGCCCATCACTACGTCTGTATGTTCATACTTACATCATATGTTACACTGCAGATTTTTCAATTATCCCCTCAACCAACATAAAAGTATCAATACATAGTTATAAATAATTATTGGACTAAAGACATTGACTTACATGTGTGCGAAGGACCAAAATGTATGGACATACTTTATATTTTAGTTAGTGGTTCAATTCAGTTAGGTGGGTACTATGAAGATAATCTAATTTCTACGCCATTTTTTAAAGATACAAATAGGTAAGTATAGCATAGCATAGCGCTCACTCACTCACTCCTCATCCGCTTTGATCCTTCTTTGATGCAGCACTTTCGTATATAGTATGCATGCATACTATGTAAAATATGTAAAAGATCATGCTAAAAGCTCATCAAATGAAGTTACTAATCAGTTGCACACATATATCATGTATTTGAATAGATTGGTATACCTATGTAGCTAGTCAGTCAGTGGGCTCAAAGTGGGAAATATATTGAGCCAGTATTTTAGGTATTCAACAGTTGTTTCTTGATTGTGTAAATGGTACGATCAATAGAGATGTAATAAAAGAGTAAAAACATGTATATCTTTTTTTTAGTCGCAACCCTGGTTACAGTTATAACAACATGAATGACAGTTACATAACTATTGATTGACACAACCTATTTTTGGTTACATACAATATGCATAAATGTACATGTATCAAAACACTAGGGGGTAGAATATACATATATACACAATATTATCATTCTCTCGACTCTCTCATCTAAATTAAAGAAGAAGAAAAGCAAAAAATATTTCTATACATAAATTCCTGACCTTTTCCCTTCTATTGACGACTTCTCACTCTATGTATGAATGTAAAAAAATTCGTGACGCATATGGGTTCCTTACTATGTATGTATGTATTAAAAAAATTGTTATTATTCTCATACTTTCCAAGAATTAATAGTAAGGTGGTAAGTAAAGTGCAATGTACCCAGAATCTACAAGCATAGCTAGATATATGTACCAAGTGTCATCTCTTTTGGTTGGGAACATATTATGTGTCAGAGATGTGTTTCTTGATAAGTATCTCCTACTATCATTGGATGGAAATCATTAATTACATCAATTATTGACAGGTCACAAGAAGATGAAAGATTATCAAATGAGATGAGCTTGGTTAGCCTTTTTGGAGTAACTCAAGCAAGACAACATCTTATATTGTATATATATATACCAGGTCTATATCTATAAAATGAGACTTTACTTTTTAATTTCCAAATGTATTGTAAAAAAATGGTGACAAATTTAATCTTCAAAATAATATCTCATCTCTCAAGCAATTTGTGGATGCCACAACAAAAAAAATGCCCGTCTTTGGCCACAAACCAATCTTCGAGCCATTTTTTGGCTCCTGCATGAGAATTGAAACGCTGTTCTTTCAATGCGTGACCCCCCATCGATGCAAACAAGTGATAATCTGTTGGTGCGAAGTCTGGTGAGTAAGCCGCATGCACCAACAGTTCCCAATCGTACGTCTTTCCCAATTCCTCGGGTAGTTCTTGTTAGTTCGATCTGGCGGTAAATTGTCATCAAGAAAAATTACTTGGTGAAGCCGACCGGAATATTTTGGACGTTTTTGGCGTATAGCGCTGTTCAAATCGACCAATAGTCGTTTGTAGCCTACCGTAAACTGTTTCACCGGATTTTAACGACTTGTACCAAATTATACCACGCTGATCCCAAAAAACATAGAACGTTTTCTGTGGCCGGCCACTTTCCTCGTTCTCCACGTTAAAATTACCACTTTGGAATTTTTCAAACCACCTGAAGCACTGAGCTTTGCTTAGGGCATCTCCACTGTAAGCTCCTACAAGCATTTGATGTGTAATCAACGAAGTCCGCATATCGAAGTTTGAAGGCACGAAATTCGGCATTTTTAAGTACGAACAAAATTGCGTTGTTGTATTAAACTTCACATACAATGAAATGAATATTGTTGTCAGATGACAGACAAATAAAATAAGACATTTGGGATGGTTTAAATAAACTCCTAGCGACATCTGTTGCCTATTAGCTGAAAGTATCATTTCATAGTTATAGACCTAATAGATATATATATATACTGCCATGTAATGGCAATTTAATACTATTCAATATACATACATACTTCTAGAATTATGTTAACATATTCTGTAGTTATAAAATGAAACACCAATAATAATAATTATTATTATTTAATAATTCATTTTAATGGCTATGACACCCTTTCATTAAACAATAATCATTATCTGTTTTTCTTCTTTGTTGTCTATATATACATATATATATTATCCCTGCATAGATTGCAGTACAAATTTTCAAGCATGCATTATGTTCAACAATCTCTTTAAAACTATTTAAAACCACCCAAAAAAATAAAAAGTCAAACAACGAAAACCTTTGAGAAACCTTATATCAGTGAATACTATACCTATATATGTACAATGATTACCTACTCAAATATCAAAATTAATATCTTTCATGAGTAACTCAAAGAGAATGAATAGATTTTCCATTGAGTGTTGTCCAAAACCTGGCTGACTTATGTACAAAGTTTACCTTACATCAATGTAAGAGCAATATGAAAGAATACAACCAATACATGGATTGTTAAGATTCATACTTAGATGATATCAATTTATAGAAAACATTTACAAGATAATTTATATCCAAATAAAACAAACTACTTTTCCCATAAAAGAAGAATGGAAGGACGGGGAAGAAAAGTTGAAAGACCCCATCGCATCTCAATATGTATTAGAAATTTGATCAAGAATGTATGTTGAGAAACACAAAAATAAAGCAGAAGCAGTAGTTTCATCAGTTGCTCTATAGAGTAAACAACTTATTATTATTCAATCAAAATAATGAATTCTAAATGTTTTTAAAACATCTAGAGCTGCACCTTCATAATTAAAAGGAATCTAAAATATGTAAAGAAAGTGACACCTAATAAAATTGTTTACACACACACACACACACACACCTTGAGGCAATTAAGGGTTCATTCATTAAGGGAGACAATTTTATACTAATACAAATAAATGTAACCAATGCCTTAGGAAGAGTAGGAAAAATGCTATATAAATAATTAAAGCACTAAGGTTATACATATATGTACTTGAGAATTCTTAAGCGATATACATATATATATATATATGTCCTGTACTATACATATAATAATATGTAAGTAAAAACAGTCAGATTTCTTTGATATTTGTGACTTTTTAACGTAAAAGTATTATTGACATTGATTATTAGTGGCTACAGACACTCCTCCTTCTTACATACATATTTACCTATATGTAAGTAAATAAGAACATGCGTTTATATTATAATATTATATAGATTAAATGAGAGATACATACAACATATAATATGTGGAAGGGAAGAAAGAGAAGAAGTTATTATTGGATTTGCATGACATGAGCTTTAAAATTAGAAATTATATGACTATTTATGTGTCTGTATACATGAGTTAGAAAATAAAATTCAATCTCTAAGATTATTTTTAAAAAACCCGACTTGTTTGTTTGTTAGTTAGTTTGGAAAAGTTCAAGGATTTTATGGTTAAAAAACAAACAAACTAAACAAAAACACCAAAAAGTTACACCTCTCAACAGAATTTGTGTAGCATCATCAAATAATCATCTAGCCCTAAAAACAAAGCTCCTTAAATAATAATATGTACCTACTTATTCATGAGCTGTCGTATTAAATGGAATATTTTAAAACAAATTGATTGTCTGATGTCATTATCATAATTATAATTTGTTATAAAGTTGTTTATGTACACAAAGTAAATAAATGTTCGTATTAATATTTCTTTTTTTTAAATAAAAAATCAAGAGTAACTCATAACTTTTATTCATTCCACTTTAAAATTTAATATGATAAGAGTTTTAAATTTTATTAATAAAAAAAGCAAATCTTATGTAAATAATTACAATAAGTAACAGTAAAACAAAACAAAACAAAAAAACTTTTGCTTTTTGTTTAATATTACATAAATCCAATTCTACATATTATACAATTTGCATGTGTAAATAATAATTTGAATTAAATCACATTTACTTTTGTGTGCATAGAAATTTTGTTCTTTATTAACAAATTTTAAAATCTGGGGGAGGAGTAACAATTGGATGCAAGATAATATATCCAGTACTTAGTATGTACAATTGAAAATACAATTTTCTACAAATGTATGTCTTTGACTTCACTTTCTCAAAATTTACTCTGTTTTCATATGTAGAATATTTATATATTAAAATAATTTATAGAGTTAAATATAACTCATAACTCTACTCTTCATTTTGTTTTGAAGTTGATTAGACTATTAACTTCTTTCTTATTTTCCTTTTTATCCATATAAGGTATTTAAATAAACAAACAAAATGAAAACCCATGGGATGGGATGCATTTTATGGGTGCATTTATTTGTGTACATTTACATACAAATTTGCAAAAATATCAATTTCCAACCAAAAAATAAGAATAAATAAGAAATACCCATTTCCCTTTAAGGATACATCAATCATTGTTTTTATCATTATTTTATATAAAAAAAGGGAGAAGACATGAGCCATGATGGATACACATAAGTATAGACTGGAGCAAAATGTTGTTTCATTTAATTTAATACACCTATTAAATATTACACGCCTATTAATTAAATACATTCACAAATATGAAGGCTTAAATGAATAACTATTAAACCCAAAAAGAAAAAAAGAAACTACATTGTTACAAGAGAAATGTTGACCTTCCTCAAAAGGTTTTTTTTTTTTTTAGAATGCAACTATCAACCATTTTCATCAAGGTTTTGAATGAAAAAGAAAGTGAAAAGAGGAATTAAGTATGACCCAAGAAAAGATAAGGCACTTACCCTATTATATATTATGTATGTAGGTACATGGATCTCAACAAAACGTGAGTTTTCAACAAAGCCACATATATTTATATCTGTGAATATGGTTACGATATATATACCTAATGGAATACCTATTAGGAACCTACATACATACATACATATATCCTTTCAATAATTAATTATAATTCATTCAAATTAGCATCTCTTTTGAAGTGAACATGTCAAAAATATCCATTTATTTCTATATTTTTTGTTGAGAGTCTATTACTACACAACAACTGCCTTTTTCTCTAATACTCCATACAAGAAATATTTCCCTTGTCTCACTCTAACACATCAAGAAGAAGAAGATGTGGATTTTTTCTTTATTATCTGCCAGGTTTTTATTTTATATACATTCATATTATTCTATAAGTGTTCCTTCCTTTTGTTTTTTTTATTTATAAAATTTATTAGTACCTACACATATGTATGTAGGTATGTATAAGAAATAACTAAAATAGAGGAGAAAAAAACCCTTCATTTTTCTCTTCTTCCAGGAATGACCTATTCCTAGAGACTCATTTGTATTCCATATAATCAAGCTAAATTAAACATGCATTCAATAGAATTGAGTTGGTTGCAAAAATACTCGTTTACATCTCTACACAAATGTATGTATGCTCTATGTAATATATATAAATAAATATAAAATTAATATATATATAATATAAAGTTAGGGGAAATAACAGCATATTAATATTCTCTCTTTATATATAAAAAGTTTTAATTACTTTTTTATTAGTTATTAAAAGTATTAAATTCTCTAGTTACTTCCTTCTTGAATAGACACAAGCATTTATATCTACATACGTGGATATATGCAAATATACGTAATTTAAGTTATGATGATGGGTCTAAAGGCAATAATAGATTGGTTTTTGTACATATATATAATTAGGTATCAACTAGGACAATCACTTGAACGAATACATTATTATGTGATGCGTCAACATCAAAGAAATCTTCAAAACAAAAAGGAGAAATTACAATTTATTGTTTATCTTTATAAATAAATATTTATAGACATATTTTGGTCATTTACGGGTTGCATTAGGGTTGTGGTCAAGATCAAGACTCATAGTATCTATGGAGTCGAGAACTACATCACTAAGGTCTGTATTCAGATTTATTTCTGGAATGGATTGATATACCCGGGTGTTAGCTAGTGTTTTCTGAAGTAATTGTTCTTTCACCCCTTCTTTAACATATAAATGACTAACGGGTAGGATAAAAAAATATGCAATTCCCCACTTTATTGATAAAATTTGAATTTATCTGTAGATTATTATCCTAATCTAACATTCCAGTCTTAACATCTTAAGTGAAATCCACAAGAACTAATCAGGATAACTTATGAATATAAATGAAAATTTTTAATCATTATTAGTTGAAGAGTATAAACTATGTAGAAAATAGTATTGACTGGCTTCGTATTTTGTACATCATACAAAAAAAAAAAAACACACACACACAAATTGATGATCATCGTCAACTTCAGTAACATATGTATGTAGATAACATGTAGGGGACTTAATGTTTTTCATTTTTCTGTGGTAATACGAAATTGATACTTTAGAAACTCACCAAGGGGATAAACTCTTTCAATTATTTGATAAACTCAATCAACAATTACATACCTATAATTACCTAGAGCCTTATTTATTATTTAATCGAATTTGTTATTAAATTGCTCAATAATCCTTGATTTTTAAATATATATATATACTCGTATATAGTTTTGAAGAAACTTTTCAATAGAAATAATTGCATTTTGATAAATACATAAAAACAACAATTAAATAAGCGAAGAAAAAGGAAGTTTAAAAATAACATATGTAGTAGAGTAACCCTAAAAGAGTTATAGAAGGATAAGATGGGGGAATAAATATTACATAGGAACATATTAAACCATGTTAAAAAATTTATATATCATAAGCATGTATTTACCAAAGGTCGGGACTTGGACTCGAAACACTTTACAGGACCATTTAAAAAATAATATCACAATAATATAACTTTTCGATACTTATGTCTGGGATATTTGGAGAGTATAAGAGTGAGGATTTCATGTGATCAGGTATTAAACATTCCCAGGTTATGGGTATGCTCAACTCTAGGAAAGTGCAATTGAATAAAATTTAACAAAACTTGAGTGCTTTTTCAGACCACACATACAGAATTAGAGATTCACAAATACCCACTAGACTTGAAATGAACTTAATTTTTTTATGACCCATAATGGTAAGCAAAGACTTGAGACTTGACTGTGCCTTGCAATATAGGAACTTACTCCCACCTCCAGCATTTATCCAATGGGATAAGGGATGTTTATTTGCAACGGAACACTGACGAAAATGCAATAAAAACGGATGAGGAGGAGGGAGTAGGGAATTGGTTTTTAATAGTCACAAAGAAAGCTTGGCATAAGGAATACACTATTTACTATAGGTAGTGTAAGTTTTTAGTTATTTTTTAAGTAAGCACGGATGAAAAAAAGTGACTTAATTCATTATTCTTAACTTACTACTATTTGTGATACTACGTAAAAAATAATTTAATCTCATGTTTTGACCCTTTGACAATTTTAATATATATATACCTATACAATGGATATTTAAATGTGCAAGTGTAAATCTTTATTGCAGTTACTTTTCATATGTTATATGTATATTATTTGTACATACATATAATACAAACTCATGCTTCATCATTATAAATCTTTTGAGAAGGAAAATAAATCCAATGGAATGATTTTCAACTTTTATCTAAATATTTTCAGGCAAAATATTTTTTTTTAACATAATTACTCGTTGATCATCGGCATTAAATTTAAATACAAATGTTATATATATAAAAAAGGGATTTATTGCAACTGTTAATTTTATTCATATGTGTTGCAGCAATCAATATATGTACGTATGTAAACCATATAATGTCCTCTCATATTACTCGTTATATCCCAGGAGAACGAAAAAAAAATTAAAACTAAAAACTTTATTCATTAATTTATCCTCTTGATACTACATAAAAGTACATAAATTAAATGAACAACAAAAAAGTCTTTACTACAAAAACAATAAAATAAAAATAAGAGGTCAAATCTTACCGTCAGTAACCGTAAAAGCAAAGTAAATCAATATTAGAATTCGTTGGAGTGTAGCGCTGTTATCCGAAAATCCTGTTTTTTTATAACGTATCATTATGAGTCATATTCGTTTGGATCTACAAAAAAGACAAGAATAGAACAATTAAAAATTGGTATATATATATACTTTTGTACCTTAAAAGCATTAAAATGAGTGTGTACATATTTTAAAAAGTTTACATTAAGGGCTCATTCTTGGAAATAGACAAGGGGCTATCAAACTCACACGGGTCTATCTTTATTACAATGAAACTGTAGATAAGTAAAAAAAACATTATTTATTTTAGTAATGAAGATTTATTCCACAACTGAATTATATGTAGATCTGTAATCATGTGCTTGACACCCGTAATATATATAAAAAAATAGCTCTCATGATTACCCGAAAGCACATACATCCACTATTAATATGCATAAAATTGCAGTTCCAGTTTAAAGACAAAAAGGTCAGACCATTTGGTTTTTTTTCTATTAATATAAATATGAATTTCAATCACTGTACTTCAAATTAGATTATATGCAGCATTTACCAAAGGTTCAGATCCATTGTTCTCAAGGAAACTGGGCCTATTCTTTTGCTGTTTAAAGGTAAATAATAGATTTTGAGAAGCAAAGTGTTTAAAATTAAATGCTATTCGAAATTTTAAGTATTTATCCTAGTAGACCTATTTTCTTTTTTTTTTCCTTTGATGATAGTTAAATGTAAAAAATGCATTTTCATTCATAGTTTTGCTCCTGATATTTTGGTATTTTTTTTATTTTTTTGCTTTAAATCAGATATTATTTAGATGCAATGGTAAAAAACAGTAACAAAAAGTATCTTACAAGTTTTTTAAAATTGATTCCACACTCACTTGCCCAAGGAACCAACCAGACAAATAAAAAAGTAATAGAAAAAACAACTTGATATAAATCTTTCTCGTATCTTCAGATTTTATATATATATATATATATATTTCCTACTCTATTTCAACGTAAATAAATCATTGTTATGTATTTCTTTCTTTTCAACAATGTACTACGTAGGTAGAATTCTATCTCTTGGGGTCTTTAAATTTAAAAAGAAAATTGAATTAAATTAAATGCACCTTATATATATATATATAGGTATATATGATCTACTCAATTTCTTAAGAAAGAGACTTATTACTCATAATAATCACACTGAATGTAGTAGGTTCCACATAATTCATATACATAGAGGCAATTGAGGAAGATGATCTTTTGAACTACATAGAAAGGGCGTTCGTCCGGAAATACCTTGTTCTTCTTTTCTCACCACTACCACCAATGAAGAAGAACCTGTAGGTTTGTCTACTCTAGGGAAATATTATAATAGCTAAGTATGCGTGATTTGAACGCTTTTTTTTTTTTTTTAGACTTATTCAATCTTTCTCCTTCATAGACGATATGATATCGACGACTAAGGTTGAAATGCATTGTACATATTATTTATTAATTGAGGGGAAAACAAATGACATTTTGTAAAAATGTGATACAGGGAGCGATAATAAAAGAGTGTCGACAATTTAGGTATGCCCATATATTATTAGCTTTCACAACTACATAATAATACACTCGTCATAGAGCTGGTTTTGTAATTATAATAGTTAATATTTATAGGCGAAGCATAAAGTATAACATTAATTTCCTCTCATTTTCTATGTGCATATTGGTTGCAGCGTGAATTTATGTTGAAGCGTCACATTTATTCAACACATTACTCCGTACTAGGAATCACCATCATTAAATCATTCAAATAAATACATTTTATGCCAATTAGCAAATTATTATTGCATGTATGTAGACAACAACATAGATGTTGTTCAATAATTCAAAAAAAAAAAACGAATTTTCTTCCCTTTTATGGGGAAATTAAAAAAAATAAAAATGCATTAAGTCCTTTATTTATTTATTTTTTTACTTTTAATGGGCAATAATAAGTCTGGACTTAGAGATATTTAATGACTTTAAAAGAAACGCAAGGGATGAACCAATCAAAAGCCCGTCTACTCATGATGTCACTCTATCAGTTAAATTAATCATAATAAAAATAATAGTAGTAGTAATGTAGGTCTACCTCGTCTACCTTTACCTACCTCGTATTACTAGTATAGGAAGGCCAAGGAACATAAGGAAATTCTTTCATCTCTCTCAAGGATAATGGAGCACAAACACAAGGAGCACACACTTTCGGATGAGGAGTGTAGAGGAATAATTATCACTGTGTAACATTACTCCGACGTCGACAAGAATCACCACTCATACCCACTTTTACGGATCACTTGTTGCCTCTTTTTTAGCTAATGTATTATAATAATAAGTAAATAGAAATAATCAAATAAATGCTGCTGAGAGTACACACACTTCTTCCCAGATTTTAATTGGAATAAAAAACTTTCTGGTCTCAACGCACGAGAAACACACAAACGCTACTAAAGGAAAAATACAGTCAATACGCCGGGCTTTACAACCTTAAGGGAAAAGAAGAAGAAAGAGAAAAAAAAGAAACGGACCCTCCTTTTCCTTTTCTTCTTCCCCTCTCACTTCTCAGACAATAAGCGCACATCTTCTTATCATTTCAAATTCTTTTTCTTTATTTCTTTTCCTATGCAGGGAGCCTGGATCCATCTATTACTTGGATTCTGTTAGTTTTAATCATTGAATTGTAATATTGCCTTCGTTGTATCTCATACTTATTCTAGCTCAAGCTACTGTAGAACGTACATATATGATCTAAACTTTAGCTTCCCCCTCTCTCCATATACTTGTTGCTCCAAACTCTGGCTTTACGTACAACGACAAAAAGAGCATACGGGATTCCCATATACAGACTTATTATTTTTACTAACAAAGAAGCTCTTTTTTGAGCGCGGAGTCCCCTTCTTCTTCTTCTTTTACCTGGCACCTGGGATTAGCATCTTGATATGTATTATTATTATACTTCTTTTTTTGTTTGATTTGTTGTTATTGTAGCTCTTTGTTACCTGTGTGTGTGTGTGTGTGTCTACAGTACACAACAACCCCTAACTACACATAAAATATTTTTCTAAGGTGGTTGGTTGACGCTTTGTTTATACGCAAAGACGCTCCCCCAACTTGTTGCTTCTCCAAGGAAGAAGGAAAGAGCTGTGTGTTATAAACATAACAATGCCATGTTCCTTGCATATTAAATTGTGTACAAGTTGGAATCAAGGGATAAGAGGTGGACTTTTAAATCTTGAAATGTCTAGATGGTCATATGTCCTGTATCATGATTCAAAATATGATTTCTTTCTTTATTCTTAAATATATTAAGAGTTTATTATAATAATTGAAATGATCGGTGTTATAATTATACAAATTAGACGCTATGAGACATGCATTCGTATAAGTTGAAACTTGTACGCAACATCTTGGCCATTGTGTTCAATTATAATTAATAGATCCAAATGAAATATGTTTATAATTAAATAAAAGATGAGGAGAGGCATACAAATTGCAACTTGTACAATCTGCTTGTTGAAGTTACAACTACCTATATTGTAGTTCCAGTAAATTCCAACTTGAACTAAATATGAGACATATAACTGTGAGTATATCTTTTTGCTTGATTCAACTCACCCCTTTATTAACAGGGCGTTTGATGAGGCATTGAAAAAGACTCATGTAATTTTTCCAAGTACACATGCTTAATACCTACGTTGGTAGGCCTACATATTATGAACATGTTACAGAAGAAAATAAAAAGTTATATCATGTGAAAAATATTTTTCATTAAAAAAAGCAACCACAACAACAACAAGAAATAAGTACAATAATCCATATTTACAAATATATATATATATAGGTCCCTTATTTAATAACAATATATGGAGAAGAATAATAAATACAATGTCAATTTTTTTCTCTATATATATATTTTACAAAGAAAACAAATTATAATTCGCCAAAAAAAACATGTCATACGAACAAAAAAAAAAATCTTATTTGTACTTAGTATGTAATGATTATGATTATTATTTTGTTAACCTTGATTCAGTACATAGTGATTAGGTATTTGTTTTAGAGGAACATTAAGGGTTTAGTATGAGATAAGAGTCAAAAGAAACTGAATTAATCCCTGCTCTACTCCTTTCATAAAATGTATGACACAATACTCTTAAAAAAATTCCTTTTAGCTCAATGGTGTACACAGGGTTATGAGTATGTATGTGTCAAGTTTTTCGATCAAGTCTTGTACAAACAGTAGCGGTGTGGCTCAACTTGCAAGGGGGGCATGTGCAATATTACCCATCTTGTTTCATGAGTCCTTTTTTTTTTTTTTTCAATTTGGCGTCCCTTAACAAATATTCCCTTAGGAATATAAGGAATAACAATAGCTTTTCCCCATTTGTCTATAATATTTTGCCCTCACTGACTACACCATTTATTTAGTAGTAATAGCAATGAAATCCATATCCTAATTTGAAATTGAGTTAAATAATGAAAAACAAAAACACTATGACGTCATCTTGGCTGTATGTTCTCATTTTTTGGGACCCAAATGTCCTTAACTAAAACCCTACGTTGTTTAGTGACTTTTGAATCAGTAAAGATTGGGATAAGATTATTGATGCTTCAAAGGGGTTATTAAAGATGTGTCCATATATAATTATTGTGAGTTTATTAGTAATAATTAAAAAAAAAAACATTTTAAATTAAATATTTCTATCTTGCAAAAAACAAAATGGACAAAAAGAAAAATTTCTTTAATGAGGGTTTTCCCCCTTCATTCGTATTTGTTTTTTATTATGTTCGATATATATTTATTTATTTGACAAAGAGGTCCCAATTAAGAATGTAATTTATTGCTCCTGATTCTTTCCTCCCCCCCCCCCCCCCCCTTCAAAACCATTCTTCAAAAATAATAATAAAAAAAGCTATTTTTATTTTGTTTTGCTTTTTTTACAGGTTCATCTCATGGAAAATGATAATAGTTGCTCTCCCTTCATCAACGTATTATTGTTATTATTATTATCATCACTATTGATAGAATTAGCTGTAAACTTTTATATATAAATTATTAATAGTTTTTTTTTTTGTTTTTTTTGTCAAATCATAAATGTATTTTTCCAATAAGAATATACACACACACAAAAATCCTTTATTCCCTTTTCTAGGAATGATCAAAGCTATATTATAAAAGATGGAGAAATGACGATCACGAGATGAATTTTTGTCCAAAAACAGTCAAACAACTTTTTTTTATTCGCTATGGGGATTGAGATGAGTAATTATTCTATAATTCACTACGGAAGGGAAGACAAATATCAATATAGTTATTAATAATTTATGTATCTCACAATCGACATCTTGTGGGGGAAAAAGTTGTCTGATAAACTAGGAAATCTCCACAAGCTAACAGGCGTGTTTCGTCCCTGGGATTTATAGCATTGGGAATGATACACTTATTTAATGCATCCCTCAATCTTTTTCCCTAAAAGAGGTCCAAAAGTAACCTGTAGTTGATCAACTACCATTTGACCCAACTGTTGGACTTGTTTTTTATTAGTGAGTTCAGTAGTAGTAGTGATGTGGCTCTCAAAATAACTATTGGCCTTGATATAGCATTGCAAAATATGTATATGTACAAGTTGTAACTTGTATAAGGAACAGATTGTACAAGTTGCAATCAAAAAAAATGTGATGAAGCATTATAAATGTGGAATTTAAGAAAATTCTCATATATTAGCGATAATGCAATTATTTAAATTCCATGGGATGTTCAGTAACAAATAATATTATCAATAGTCCGTGGTTCATTAAATAATATAGGTATCCTGGGTAGGATTCCTTGTAAATCAGTAACATTAATCTAATTAAAATGAAATGATAGCCTCAATTAATAGAACTGTTAATTAGAATGGCTGACCATTATGTGTTTAAATAAAACGTTTTGAGCTTGTACAATATCATATCCGTATAATAACTTAAAATAAACCAGGATACAATTATTTTTCATATACTATACAGATTTAGATTTGAGTAATTAAAGGAGTTGTGTTATGTTGCATGAAGGAGTAACATAGAATGAAATTGAAACAATGGCTAAAAACTGATGGCATGTTTCAATAAGAGATGTTTTTGTTTCGTTTAACTCATTACTAAAGGTAATTACTTGTAGGATAAACCTACACAAAAAAACCATAAAAAAAACATGTACAAGGACATTGCTCCTAAAACAAGTAACATATTAAGGGAAGGGATGGTTTGGTATTATATTCTTATAGGGTAGTTAGTCACAAACCCTTTTGTATCAGAGATTTATGAAACCTTTTATTTTGTTAATTATTATTTTACAAGATGTGATCCCCTGTTTAATTAGAAATAAATACTCCTTAAGATACTCCTAATTCGGAGGAGGTCTGTCTATTTTGTTCGAGAATTGAAATATCAAAAAACTTTCAACTTTATCGTTGTTTTTTTAATATTTCAAAGTACTGGCAATAATATATTTTATAAACAACAAGGAGATTTAAGTAAACAAACAGCTGCAATAACGACAACAAAAACAAAAGCCACGCAATTCAATTTTTATAATATCTTAGGGCAACACATATAAAATATTAATTCAAATGAATAAATTTCTAACACATCTTAAGGAAATTTCATCAAATGGCTTTAAAAGTGAAAAGCAAAAACAGGTCTGTATTGAATAGAATTTGAAACCAAAGGGAAAGAGTGGATTTGAATCAAATTAAATTAATGGATGGTAAGAATCCCCATGAAATGTATTGAACCTTATAAATCAATTTGTTCCAAATAGAAAAATATCCAATCTTTTCAAAATTAATTGTTAATTTATTGACTACACTACGTGAATATTTTATTATGTATTTATAGGGTTTGAGATATAATTAGGCAAAATATCTATGCTCTTTGGTTCGAGGTAATCGAGTTCAACAACATTTTTAAATATAAAATAGTCATCATCTCTCAGAATTGCCTATAATGCACTCTTTGTTAACGTATCTGCTGCATATGTGGATGCAAGCCACTCGTAAGGGATCTCTCCCGTATCGTTTTTGATTGCTCTTTGACTTTGTAACCCAATATTTTAATAATTTGTATATTGTATAAATATTTAAGTATCATAATTGTAAATCGAGAAGGCTGAATAACTCCACATATATATATATACAACATACTTTAACAGGGGAGCATTCATCATAAATACCTTTATTAAACTTAATACCCTAACGATGAAAGGAACATTTTTTTATACTTTTACATACAAAAGCCGTTGTATGTAAAGTCTTGCAATAAGGAAAGGAAATTCATAATAGTCATGCCAAATACATACGTACATACGTTAATCCCACCTAATACTACCTTAGACGTATCTATGATGTTTATTAACAGTACATTGGTAAAAATGAATATGAAGAAACCAACATGTTATAGATTCACAATCCATATTTTATGAACTTATTTAAAACTTAGTAAAAATAAAAAAAAAGTATAATGTAAATACACAAAAATATTTTATAAAATCACAAAAGTCAACAATAAAATTCAAAATGAAGTTGTAAGAAAAACAAAACAAAAAATGTTAGTTTACATATGCTAATGTGTACATAGGTACATAATCATAATACATATGTATGTATAGTATTTGGCTATGATACACACATACATACATAAATAAGCATATTTCAACAGGTAAAAAAAAAAAAAAGAAAGAAGAAGAGGAACAATGGTTCTATATCAACATCAAAGAAGCACCACTTTTCTAACAATAATAAATAATAATAAAAAATCAAACTCATTGTTTTATATTTTTATAGCCGCCCCAAAAATGCTACATTTTTTTCAAAGAAATTTTTTAACTTTATAACCCTGTCAATTCATATTAATCTCAATGGAATTATTTTATTAATTCATGGGTATTTCTTAGCCTCTGTAGGTGGAGAAATAATATTCTATGTATGTTTATTCATTAATTGGATTTTCAACTAATCAAACGGTAAACGAAGGTGTTTATTGAATTATATTTGTGTGTGTGTTTTTTTCTTTCTCTTTCTACATACAAACTTTTTATAGGTGGGTGATTTGTTTTTTCCTTCTTTTTTTTTTACTGTGTGGCTGTAATAATTAGTAATGATGGTAAAGTTGTAAATAGGTATAATAGAAACATACTAACAACAACTTGAAGAGAGTAAGAAGGGGGGGGGGGGAGGGGGGAGTCATTAAGAAAATGCAAGAAGAAGGGAAAAAAAATCTTTAATTTGATTAAAAAAGAAAATAATAAGAAAAAAAAAATACTTTGGAGTTTTAACGTTAATCAAAAAACTTTAATACAAAGACTCACTAGAGTTATATTTATTTAGTGCCCCTCTATGTTGTCTAAACATTTAAAATTAATTTTTTATTTTGCAAATTGAATGCTTATAATTTATCAACTGAAAGTTCATTTTTTGGCTATCTATTATTTTTTTTTACAGTTTTTTTATTGTATACAATATGGATGAGTGCTCCATTACAAACTGAAATATTGATGTTGTTTCATACGTCAGAGAATTTAAAATCGCAACAAATTAATAAACAATTGATACATGATCCTTCACGTCATGATACATTTCTATAAGCAATTGAATAGACTTTGTTGAGCATCAGTAGTTATTCATAGTCAATTTATATAGAAATGGGTGACTACATTTAGATTTACAAAAATGAGTGTTGATTTTAGAGTATTACATATTATTAGAGTAGAATATTCTAATTGAAAGTATAATTAAATTTATGTAAATAAAAAGACAGGATGTAAAAAACATCACACTAACTTATGTAGAGTACTGTCTCTTATGTCACTGAGTGCTCAAATAAAATGATAACACGTTGGAAAGATAGCTTTTTACATGGGAATCTAAGTGGTTATAAATAAAAATGTACAGGAAGTGATTACATTCCTATCAAATTTGATTCTGTTTGCCTTTTCCAAGATGGCGACTTCCAGAATGATGACGTCATATGGACATGCTGTATACATATACATACTTTATGCAATACAGAGTAAATAAATGAATTTCGAACACTAAGTTTCAAATCAATTAATTAATTAATTAATTATTACCATTTCCTGTATTTACACACATATATGTTCACCCAGCAAGGCCTCATTAACTTTTTACTGAAGTACTTTTAAAATAAGGTGTTTGAAATTCAAGATATTTAGAGTAGTGATCGACCCATTGCAGAAGAAAAGCCTTCGTTTGTAACTACGAGTGTTGTAAAAAAACATTGTAAATGTTTATGTATTTGTGTAATAATAATAATAATAATAATAATAATTAACTGCTCTCTAAGGACAAGACAATACGCCATTCATGATACTATACATATAGTAATAGCTAATAAATATAATTATTTTGTAATCCCTTGTTATCGTGATCTTTTGCACTCATCACGCAAACCATAGTTCTAATAGCGTTCTTTTATTAGATATTATGTGGGTATTAAACATAGTATTAAAAAAAATACATATTGCATACATATATATATGTGTGTAATAATATGGATACGATTTTTACAAGAAAAAAAGAAAAAAGTTATGATGTATGTATGTACAAAAAAAAAATCATTATTCTGCTCAAGTCTCTATGTATTTAGTACAAGACGGAGTGATCCATAACACATCAAACGGTTGTTATGTACAAAGCTTCGTCGTTTTTTTTAGCTTTTTCAAAGCCAAAGACATTTATGTATTTATCATCATCATACTTTCGATTATTTTTCACTTTTTTTCCCCTTCAAATTATATAATAAAAGATAATAATAATAATAATAATAACATGAAGAAAAAATATGTGAATTAGTCATTAAATATGTCACTTATATAATAACCTTTTGGATTGAAAAGGAAAGGGTGTGTCATGACTCTCAAGGTAACACCATAATTCATGTATGTACCTATTTGTAGGTATATTTATGTATGATCTTGGATATATGTATTATAGCATGATTGTGTTATATGGGATTTTAAAGTCAAAAAGACTTGACTTTATGTTTCCTTCTAATATCTTGAAGGTTTTTTTATTTTTATTTTTGGATACTATCTATAGAGTCATGAGTCCATAGCCTTGTCCTTATAATTGTAATTCCTCAAGTATCAACAAGTGTTAAGGGGAAGTTTCATAAATTTGTTTGTATGTACATATGTAAAAGCCATTTTTCATATATGTAATTTATGATGGATAGAAACTTGAAAAAGAAAAAAAAAGAAAGATTCCCTACAAACGTTTTCTCGAAACGCACTCGAAACAATCAATGTCTTAGTGTAAAAGAATATCTTAGAGTCTGAATAAAAAACAAAATAAAAACAATTTTTCATATACAATGAAGTCATGTTTATTTAATAAGAAGAGGTGAGGTGAATGCATCATAGCCTCTACCTTGACCTCTCTGCAATTATGTATACATATATATATATATATAAATATATTTTTAACACTTAGGTACATATATATATATATATATATAATTGGAGTTACTCACTCCTTTATGAATATTCTGTAGTTATAGCTATGAAGAATGCATTTTCAATCCCCAAACGGCTAGAAAAAATCATATATCTCTATGTATGTATAGTCTGAATAGTACCTAATGGCTACTATGATTGTGTATGTAGATATAATATAATATATGATGTAGATAGGGTCATGTTCCATTTCCAATCCTTTTTGAAAAGCGTACAAAAAAAGAAGCTCAGATGTATCATGATGATTAGTTGTTAGCATTCATAACTTGGTAAGGGTACTGTCTAAAAACACAGGCCCGTATGTATATGTAGGTACATTATATTATGTATATACGTAGACATGAAGGAGGAAGGTCATTGATTTATCAAGCAGAAACAAAAGAAAAAATAAATGACTTCCTTCATAGATACTATGTATGTACATAATACTATTATTATATAGATACATTGATATAAAAATGATTATTGAGAAACATTAAGCTAATTATATATAAATATATGTATATAATATAAATTATCATTTTGATAAACAGTGCAATAATAGTATTTTATTTTTGACTGTTTGAGACATAGTTTTTCTTTTTAAATTCGTTAATTACGATATTGGTATTATTACTACTTTTATGTTATAAAACGCGTTTTTTATGTGACGTCATCATTCTGGAAGTCAGCCATTTTGAAAGAAACATAACATGACGGTATTTTTTTTTTTTTGGACATGTGGAATGAGGCACAAAATCAGTTTGTAGTTGGGCAAGTCTTCTCATCAACTGCTGAACTTATATTCATTAAATGCTTGAGAGTTGTTCACAGCTAATTCCAGCTGCTCCATTGAACACTCAAACTACTAATAAGGGAAAGAAAATTATAAGAATGTACAGTTTACCAAAAAAAAATACACTTTAAATTTTATAAAAATAAAAATCCTTACTCCTACACCATTCACAATAATTTAGATTTTTTTTTTTTGCAAAATGTACCCATTTTGTATAATAACTATACAAGCAAGAAATCTGCCTACAACTTTATGTTTAATATGTAATCGAAGACGTTATAGAAACACTCTGTACCAGCAATAAATTGTAAAAAATGCAACGTATAAAGAGGTGTTACAGGTGTGAATTACAGAGTGAATTAATTTTTGATTTATGAAGTTATATATATTGATGAAAGGCACTAAATTTGGGGTCAGAGGGGCTAACATGAAGAGTACCAACGTTATGATCTGAATTTTTCTCTTTAGTTGATGGGATAAGTGTTTGAAGTTCTAGTCATTTTATTAGAAAAGTTAATTTTGAATGTAATACTTTTTAATTGGCTTAAATAAAAATTATGGAACATCAGCAGCGATGGAAAAATTATAACGATGTTATAATATAAAAAAAAAAAAAAATGCCCGTTGCTCTGTTACTATTTAGTATCAATTTCATGAGTCTCATTAGTGATTGTCTTGTGCGTCATATACAAATTCATTACCATGCCTTGCTTTATGGATAATAAAACTTTTAATTTAGTGTATGTTAAGTTAATCCGTATTCAAATCTAATTTTTACTTTATCCTTTGTTTTTTATTAATTGAAAAGATAAAATAACGGACCCATTATTTCGACGAGTTATTAATTGTTCATGAACAACGGGATTATTAATGGTGTTACTCTTTGACCAAGTAATTAATAAATTCTTCCAATTTATGTGCCCAACACGGGGTATTAGTAGGTTTTTGAGATCAAAGGCCAATATAATAATAACAATGCGAATACACTGACTATTAATTCTCTTTTTATAAGAGTGATTTGCTCAAATCGAGGTATTATTCTAATTTAAACTTCTTGATAAAGGGGTTAGACAACTTTTTTAATAGTCATTAATGTCTTAAAATTGAGATAATATTTGATCCATCAGTCATAAAAATGAAATTAAATCATTTCTTTGGGTGGTTACGCAGAGACGTTGATAATAAAACCAATTCGTGGTTCGAATCTTTATGAAGGTATCTAATTTATGTATAATACATATACTTTACTTTATATCTATTCATGCTACTCCTTTTTTAACATTACAGTTACTCATGAAATTACCTGGTGACGACATGATTAATGATAAAAGTTTATGGAGCAAAAAAATATTATGATAAATGATAAGAAAATAAAATAAGAAGTAACGATGTAATGAAGGACTTGATTACCATTTGAATAACGTGGCAATATATACATACATATATAGGGCATAGACATATACATGTCTGGCAGAAGTTATTATTAAGTTCATTAAATTTGGGCCACTATATTTACATTTGCACCATATCTATTGGAAATATTCATAACAATTTGATCAATGAATATATTAACACTTTGAGGGAATCATGTTGATAGAAAGACACTAGAATTTTAATTTTTGCTCAATACTTTTTAGTATGTATGTAGCTTATTCATTATTCAACATAAAATAAATATTTGTGTTTTATCATTTTGCTTTTTTAAGAAAAACGGAAAATTGGCTCTGATTGTGGAAGAGTCAAATTATCAAAATACAAATATTTCTATTTCAAATAAATACAACTTAATTTTCGTATTTTGTCCATACGAAAATTATGTCAATTGTAGAAATAAATCAATAAGCAAATTAAAATTGCTAATATCCCAAGTACATACTTTTCAAATATATAGGTTAAAGGAGCCAAATCTGAACCTAATTGAACCTGGAATATTTGTAGTAGTAAAAATTTTCTTATTCGTAACTCGAATAGATTGTCGATAGCAATTGACTCTTATTATTTTTCCCCTTATTGAATCCCAAGGATTATTGATTTATTGTAAATACCATATGTTGAATTTTTGTTCTTTTTATTCGAGTTATAGATTGTTAAGTTGTCCTAAAGTACATACGAATTGGAAATAAAAAAATACACAACTTTGTAGAATGTACAAATTTATAGAATTGATTACTAAAAGTATGAACTAGGAAATAAAGTCAATTCCGGATTGATTTTCCTGCCTTTGAAGTAGTGTTTAAAGATATTAAATCTTAGTCTATGTGTATGGATATAGTTTATATTATCAAAAATAAAATTATGATATTTATATAAAGTAACTATAGGTTGACAAATCATTTTATTTTATTTTATTGCAAATCTGCAACGCTACATCCCTTAGAGGGTTCAAATGAAAAGTCAAATGAAATTATTATATCCCCTATTAAAAAGCTCAAAAAATATTATATTTTTTCTCGCAAATGAAGGAAAATATACTGCAAACATGAGATATACATCTACACCGATTTATTTCATTTTTGAGGCTATATTCATACGCACTCATTACTTTGTAATAATTGTGACTTATATAGATAGATAAAAAGTTATATACCTAGTGCAGATACATACATATGTCTTTATCTATAACTAAACTATGAACCTAAGTATGATTCAATATACCTCTGTATATATACATATAATGGCGACAATATTTAAAAATTTCATTATTTACATCCAATAATCCACTCTATTTATTTCTACTTCATTGCACATAACTTCAAAACGTTTTGTAACAACTGATCAAAGGGAAATTTACATACTTCAAAAGATGGTTATTAATAATAAAAAGCTGAATGAGCACTTCTCTGACAATAAAAATTAGATCGAAAAAGGATATTTCACCATTTATAAATTTATTTTGTTGACGATCAACTGACTATGTACAATGGCCTTTAATTATGTGTTCATGTCAACACTTACTAAAAACATGTTATTCGTTAGTTTAGGAGTCTCATGAGGAAAAAAATCTGATTTTTTTCAAAATTCAAATCGTATTCATAAGAATCAAAGTATTTCTTAGTGCCTTTCCTATAGAAAGAGAAGGAAAAAGGTCTCAAAATTAACTGGTACGTGTAATCTTTCCAACTGTTGCACTATTCTTAACTTTATAATAATGAAAGTATATTCAGTGCCTAGCATGAGCAAATTATTAAACCAACGTTTAGAACACTAATAAATGCAAGTATCGAGAAATCAACAGCTTTTAGAAAAATACAAAGTAAATTTTCATGTTAGTTAAATAACACTGTGAACAGGGCACATGCTAGTGTTTTTTAAAACAGCTGATAAAAAAAAGAGGATATAGAATAGACAAGCATTGTGTTAGGAATAAATTTTCAAATATTTTAATTAATGTACAACTTGTATAAGGAAACAATTGCATTCCATTTTACACAGTAGAGATACACTGTGCGGCAGATGATCAAATTTAATTTATATATATATATATATATTTTTAAACCACTCTTTTCTGCTTTCCAAATATGTATGTACATACTTTTTGTTCAATTTGAATGAATGTTTCCAATGATATGACCATTTGAAATTTGAAATGTACATTGTAGACAATATATTTATTTTGTGTGGCTCATACCGGCTATAACGGTATAACCATAGAAAACCCAGTGAAAAGAATCTCAAAGCATAATCTCAAGCATAGCCACTCCAGTCACTGAATAGTTTTCTTTATCTCCATAGCAAAAAAAAAAAAAATCCTCTACCTAAATTATGAAACATTTTAAAATCTATATCTTAATATTTAATTTTTTAACTGTGGATTCATGGTCAAGGAGAGCTCAATGATATAATATTTAGTTTGATTGATGACTGGTGTGACCTTGCCTACGATTTTATTCATGTTTTTAGTTTTTTGACTACAATAGTTAAAATTTACAAGAAATCATGGATATTATAACTTATAAAATTATCTACATAGATACGCATAGCTTAAAATACATTGAGAGGTGATAGGAAAAAAACCTTCAAAAATGATGAGTCATGGCCAAATAAGTTAATTTCTAACTTTTTTATTTTCTGAAAAAATATCGGTAATAATCAACAATCTTTAACTTTCTCAACCAGCAAATAATAATTGATCAAAATAAGGGTCCAATATTGAGCCTTAATATCTAGGCACTGTAATTACTCTTCCAAGATCCTATTTTCTCAGGATTTCAAGGGTTTGTACACCTTTCTAAGGAATTCAAAGGAAATTTTGTATTTGATTATTTCATAATGTAAGTTTCCTTTAAGTATATTATTTAATAAATAAAAAGTTGATCAGATATGAATGAATATCTTTTTGAAACGATTTATGCTGAGCAAATAATGTGCTATGTGCATCGACAAAAAATGATTCCTAACAAAAAATCGTAATGTTTTAAATGACTTTTTATTTAGTATAGTAGACAATTTTTATTTTTAAGACTTAATTTATAGTTCTGAATCAGTTTGAAATATCTCATATTTTAATAAAAGGAATTGCTTTTTCAAGATGGATCCATTGTAATTAACCATAAATCCATTGTTGTTTTTTCCTGAAAATATATAATAAATTAAATTTCAAAGTATTTATTATATCATCCCGGAATTTCCAGGGAAATGAGGAATTTTACATCATATCTTGAAAACAAATGATTTGATTGACGAAACAAAGATTTGAAAGTTCAAATTTAAATTGAATTTCTTCAAATTTGATACATCATAAGGAAATGCTTTGATGAGGAGTTTATTAAATAACTTTTGATATTACTATAAAATCATATGATGTAACTTGTATTTGAAATTACATTTAAACACTCAATAATGCTTCTTTGGCTTGGATATTGTTGACACTGGAGCCAAACGACACAACTATTTACACCAAATTTAATTTTATAGTAAAGAGTTTTTGAGCAATTCTAATGCTAAAATTTAATTATAACTATTGTACACTGCATACCTTTGACTAAATTTATAGAAAAATTATATTTTGATGGTCAGGTAAGAAGTATTTGTACTCATGATGTGTTTTATGATGACCTAATAGTAAATGCTTCGACAATGTTTTAGTTCTTTAGTTATAAAATAGCTTGATAGCATTTTTATAGTTACACAAAACCCAAAATAAACCGATATTAGTGGAATTTTAGTTAAAAAAACATTGTACGTATGGGAGGATAGGACAAAGGACGCTCCATGAATGAGTTGGATGCAACTCTACAACAACCTTCAATAAAATGGTATTAATGTGATTAAGAGTTTCTAAAATTAAATTAAATTTAAATTATTCAAAATTAATTGTTATTTTTTTTAAATATATATATTTGACTCCTTAACATTTAACATAAATAACATTTATGAATGTTTGAGGCTTCGGCGTCGCTCTGACAATATGATACCTCTTTATATATACATTAGCAGACTGTGAAAACACATAAATTTATAATAAGCAAGCTGCACTTTTTCAGGTATGATTGTAAGGAACAATTGAGACAATATTCGAACCATTTTAGCCCAATTTATCCTGTCGAATATTGATCGACTTTTTATCAACTATTCATACCTTATAAAATTGAATTTTAATGAAATGTTTTAATATCAAATGAACAGGTGCATATAGCTGACTAAAATTTGGTTTCTCTTGAGTAAATAACTTTTAGAACAAAAGTTCTAAAAGTTATGAAATTTTCTAATAGTCAATTTTTTTTATGATAATCATAATTAAATTTTAGATCTTCAATTCAAAATGCACTAGACTAACCTCAACTTCAATGATGGCATGGAGTCTTATGTATCAACACAGAACAATGACTGAAGAGTATTGCAGCCTAGAGCAAAACTTCATTACTCACGGATGTAGGTAGATATACGTATCTGTGTATGCATATATAACATACTTCATCCTAGAATATGAAACTAAAGTAATGACTATTTTCAACTTTTTAAATTATTATTATTAAATGAAAAAAAGAGGTATATTTGAGTTTATTTATATATTTATGTGCATATAAACAGTATCTACATCCCTCTCTCTTTCTTTCTCTCTCTCTCTCTCTCTCTATATATATATATATATACATATACATATACAGGTATATACACTCCTAAATAGGCATCATTTTGGTCTCTAAAAGGTAAATGAATTTAAAATGAGTATATCCTTACAATATATAAAAAATGTGCATTTTCTTATCGTTCATTCTACATTCAACTTTTTAATTCATGAGATTTTTGAAAAAATAAAATATATATTTTTTCTTATCTAAATAAGGCAAAAAATGCCTACTTGAGTAAATATCTATGGCATTGATATGATGCATAAGGATTTTTATTTATTTCAGGCATTTTCCCTGGAGTTCGATAGTAAATTACTCATGATATTTATCAAAGATGGGAGAAATATATTCAAGTTGGTTTTAAAGTATTTGGTTTTGTGTCTCAAGTCTTTTGTTCACAAGTCCAAGTCTTTAAATATTCTTATCGAATTGACCTTTTTTTTTTTTAGTGAAAAATTGACATTTTTGAAATAAAATTTGATACAAAAATGATATCAAGTCCAGTAAAATCTTGAGTCTTTGATTTTGAGGTTAAGTCCCCACCTCTGGCATTTATGACAATAATATTATGATCAATGGTAGTTACATTAGATAGTATAGCACATATGGAGAAATAGAGGTCTACTTATAATTGTCTATTTTTTATCACCATCAGCAGGGGTAGGTATCATAAATAATAATAATTATTATTAGTTGGGTGATTAAAACAATAATTGATATCGTTTAATAATAAATAAATCACCGATTATATCAGCAATCCATGCGCCTGAGGTATGTAATATTAAAAAAAGTTATATTACGTTATAACCTTTCTTTGTACCGGAGAGTTGGAAGGTTAAAAACATTGAAGGAGCCCTCTTGAATAAACATTTGTACATGACATAAAGTTGAATATTTTGATCTAAAAAAAGAGTGGTATAATGAATGGGCAAATGCCACATTATGTTGGCCTTATAATAGAATGTGGAGGGATTTTTTTATAGGTGATTTGTCGCTATCAGTTATTTGCCCCACGTTGGGAAATCAATTTTTACGACTACTCATTTAATATTAATATCTCTAGTTGCATGTGCTAGATAAAGGGAACTTCCTGATTCTATGGATGTTTAGGTGGGTTGTATGCCAAAAAAGTTTGGGAACCACTGGACTATTCTCTAATTAATCAGTGACGTAACAAAAAGATCAAGGACTAGAAACGTTCCCCAAAAAGAAATCATTTAGTCAAATTAATAAATGATTGATATCTTGGTAAAGTATCAGCTTTAGAATATGTAAGGGACCTCTTTTGCTGTTTAGGCAAGACATATTAATGTTGTTGTTTTTTAGAAGAAAAGTTTTTGTTATTTTAATTTTTTTTTATTTCTATAAAATTCTGTTCTGGTCGATGAATCATTTTTTAATATTTAATATTTGAATTTTATGTGTATATTCATAACATGATAGTACACATAACATGAGTTCATGAGCAACAAACTGAAATGAAAAATGTCGCAGACTAAACATCAATCTATAAGCATCAAGTTTGCCAGGAGTCTTAAATTTCTAAAACTAAATTTGCTTGAAGTGTGTAGCTTTGAGCAAAATTAAACTGCTCCATACTATACATACATAGATATATAATACATTTTTGAGAAATAAATGGGGATACAGTGGGAAGATGAGCCTCCACTCCCACTCCCAGAAAATTAATTAGTAAACAATAAAAAATGATCAATTATGATGCATTGACAATGCAGTGTGTTAAATCAACAAAAACCCACTTATTTAGATACAGAGAGACATAATCGACTTTCACTTTAAGTACAACACGTGACCCAGAGAATCACCAGAGAATATTATTTTGTTAAAAAATATTTTCATACACTTGTCAATTTTAACAAAAAATTATACCGAGGATGAAAGAATTGTGAATACTTATATTATTTAATGACCCACAGAATATATATATATATTTAGAATTTAAATCAATGATAATAAACTGAACAGCCCATAGAATTTCAATCAATAGTCACTGAATTATCCCTATCACAAGATTCTTAAATTTGGCATTTAGAATACTGCATCTATTTTTTTATTGTGACTTTTTAAACGACATATCAACAATTTATAGTATGTTATAAGAAGAAAAATTGAGTATGGTGCCTCTGAATCTTACCAATCATCCTTTTTCTCATGAATCAATATTAGCATCATACTAAAGTTTTCCCTCTCACACTCAACAGTTCCTAATAACCTTGTTGTCACAAATTCCTCTTTTCAAACTTATTAAGTGTCCTCTGTGTAGATTTATAGAAATATTATTAAATGGAAAATTGAGTCTGACAGATAAGGAGACTGACATAATTGACTCATACAGTTTTGAGACATTTTTTTATTTGTATTTTTGACAATACGATGTGTGCACGTAAATAATTGCTATTATATTTTTTTTTTTTAAAAACGATCTTTAAAAAATTGTCTGATATATTGAAAAAACAACAACAATGGAAGGCATTCATGTTTTTATTGTTTTACCTATACATACATATATTTAAATGCTTTTAGCATGATTCTAAGCAAAGCTCTCTTATGACACAAAGAACAAAAGTGGACAAAAAGCAATAGTAATAATAATAACAATAATTATTATCGTTATTATTAGAGGACACATTATTTTGGCACTAAAAAGGAAGAAGGACAATCGGTTCTTAAGCATAAATATGTTTAATGTATGTAGGCTTGAATATACAATTTCATATATATATATATGTACATACACGAGAGTTGATAATTGCCATACATCTTCTATTTATCTAGAAAGATATTTATTCCTTAGTATCATTCTCTCTACGTCCCTAAGCAAAGAAAATATGCAATTAAAAATTGAGGCAATAACATTTAATAATGATATCACACATTCACATCTACATACATATTATGTATGAAGATATACACATATTTAATTTCTCAGTGAGAAATTAATTGCCAAGCTTTTGTTATGGCATATATATGTATATGTATAACAATAATAATAATGGTATGTGTGTAATTTTAACAATTTAACAAGACTTATTTTTTATGGCTTGAAAATTTTATTTACAAAACAACAAAAAGGAATTACGGAAAGGACGACAGACAATAGTGGCTCATAAACAAAGGATTTGATTTATTTAAAGAATATAATGGTTGTACGGTGTTTTTTTTTTTTTTCATCTTAAGTTCTCAAAAAACTTGAGCGTTATTAAAGGCATGCTCAAAACATTTTTCTTTTGAAGCTGCAATTTACTTGTATGTATATAAAAGCAAATTCAAGTGTCAAATTAGAGACAAAAAAAACACCTTATTTTTAAATCATTACTTAATATGTTATGTTAATATGTATAATGACTATCTCTTCAATGTAAAAATATAATAAAAATATGCTGAGTCATGCTTCAGCACAGCTACACTTAAAATGGTACATAGCAATTAGAATATAAATATATTATTATAAAGTACGTACTTCAATATTTTTTTTCTTTTTTACCGAGATAGGTTTTTATAACAATGATTATTTTGAAAAGTCTTTTGCTGTAATTATACCAAATATACATTTTTTTTTTTTTTTTTTTTTTTTTTGGGGGGGGGAGTGGGAGGTTGTCAATTTGTGTATGAATGCTAATAAAAAAAGTCTATTTATATATATATATATATATATGTAAATATAAAATGATTCAAAAGGATTCCTGGATTTTCAATTAAAATCTCTGCAGTCTCGTTATTGTATGTATTTTCCCATTGTGTGATTTTTTTATTTTAATAAAGAAATAAAAAATCACGAATGTATTGTTGTCATTTGAACACTCTTATATGTATTTATCACAAAAACATACATAATTGCCCTCATCATTGGGGAATTATGCTTCAACAATTGGCTTTTGTCTATATAGTACGTCCATATACATAGTCAATTTCTCACCCATTGACCAAATAATAATTTCTCACGCAAAACTCAATCCTCTTAAATAAAAATGCCAATGTCACCATTATATTTAGAGTCAGAGATAATTAAGTACTTAGAAGTCTTTTTTTCACGATTATTTACTCTGATGTCTTGAGTCATTATTATTAAAACTCAAATGATGAAGGTTGCATGAAAATGAACAAAAATTACATATGTATATTTACAGTGTTTTTTATATATATGTATATTTGAAAAAACTAATAAAATATGTATCTTTAGATATTGAAATTTTGCTTCATTTAAAGCACAATTGCTTCAAAAGTTTACGAAGGAGCTCATAATTTTTTTAGTATAGAGTCCTTACTGATTGAAATATTGACCTATTATGTAGGTCAATATATAAGTAAATTATCATTTAATAATCATTTAATTATTATTTACTTCACAATTCTTATTTTAAAGGATATTTTTAAATATTTATAAATGGAAATATAACTGAAATCCGAGCCAAAAATTGTGACTGCAATACTTTTTAAAAGAAGAACAAAAAATACAGAAAAATAAACAAAACAGAATGTACAAAAAAATAAAGAATATGTAATTTAAGTAATTAATTGGTTATTTGAAGTAACTTTTTTTTTTTTTTTCATAAATGCTGCTACTGCAAAATAAATAAAAAAGAAAGCAGTCTACTCAGGGCCATAATTCACTAAGATAGAAAGATGAGAATTACGGACCTACTTTTTTCAATAAACGGGTAACTTATTTGATTACATTCCCTTCCGATATAACACCGTTATGCAAAAACAAAACCAAAAACAAAAACTGTTGACCCCTTAATAAAAAAAACAATTTTACTTTTAATAATTTCATTTGTCTCATTTCTGATTTTCTCGTATGTCATAAATTCATTACTACGCTGCAAATACTAAAACTTTTAATTTATCGTATATTCAATATTCAATTCTAATTTATTTTACTTTGTTGATAATTGAGTAAATTATAAAAAAACATATATTAAAGGATCTTGAGTAACAAAGCTATGAACAGTATTACTTTTTGACTACGTAACTGTGTAGTAACTTATAATTTAATACTTTTTATGAGTAACGTGTCCATATAAACACCTTTACCCCCATTTGATTACAAGACTTTAATGTAACAAACCGTTAAGTTCAGATTCAAAGGGCCCCTGGTTTCTCTATAGTACGGTGTTTCATTTCAATACTTTTTTACAGCAATGAACGCCACCAGTTACACATAAGGAAATTGAACAAAGTATTATTTCTCTAAGTTCTGATATTCTCGAATGGGAAACAGTCTGTTACATTCTCGGAACCAATTAGTGGGATCATTCACCAGACAATTGGAATATAAAGCTTGACAAATGCCTGCAATGGATAAATATAAAATATTCTTTCATATTTATAATACAAAACTTTGAATGACTCATCGACCAAAAATAATATGTATTTATTATGCTACCTAAACTAGGTAGATAAACAGTTGTAGCTATATTGATGGTTGTAGTTGACAATTTCCTGAAGATCATACATACAAAAAAGCTCAGGCGTGTCATCATATAAAAAATATAATTTTTCTGTATTAGAAGGCTACGTAACTTTTTTTGTTTTTTTTAATTCCCCTCACATTACTTTCATATTCTGTATACAGAATACGAAAAAAATTGAAATAAATATGAAGTAATAAAATATAAACGAGAGAGAAATATTATATATATAATAGTTGAAGAAAAAGGAAGGAAAATTATATTATAATTTTTCATTTCATTTTTGTAATTAGAAAAGTAAAAAAAATATAAAAAAAAGAGAAAAAAACAACAACTAAGGAAATTCAAATAATTGACTATGACCTCCCAAAATGCTCTAAATAAAAATAAAATAAAAAAGTGATAGGCATCCTATGGACCATACCATACGACTATTAATAGTACTTATCAAATAAATGTATGCAGATAATTTTTTTTCTTTTTTTTGCAAAGAAAAATGTATTAAAAGAAGAAAGAGAGATAAAGAATCTTAATTAAACTTATTCATCCCCTTTTTCAGCAAGTTTTTGATCATCTGTAATTGTGAAGTAATATGTATTTGTAGCTTTATGCGTTTTTACATGACCTCATGACTGTGTTAGTCGTATACACCATTGGAAAGTGCTTGATGTAACTAAGTTTTATATGAATGAATGAACATTGATTCATTTCAAATTAGGGGAAATGGCAAATCACTGCTTGGCATATAGATGTCACCACGGGACTTACAAATACAAGCACTTATGTCTTTACTGTCGATCGAAAATCAAACACTTATTATGTTTCAGATTCTAAAATATGCATATTAAAAAATGGGTTATTATATGTATATTTATACATTTGAATAATTGGACAATTACTTTTGAAAGGATTGGATATTTTTCTCCAATTATACTACTTTCCTAATTGATCTAAAACAAAGTTAATTTAAAAAAAATATTCATTTCGTTACAGGAATTTTCTCCACCAAGAATCAATTCCCATTGCTTCACATTGTATTCAATTCAGGAATTAAATTATCATTTTCTATTTGTTCTATTTTTAAAATCATTTAATAAAGTTTCCATAAGATTTTTATGGAATTTTGTTCATTTAGTTTAATAAATATATCAACTCTATGTTCACAACTTGGCGTCTATTCAATCATTATGCAATATGTGACGTCAGTAACAATGCTTTATTCTATGTTATGTAATTACATATATTTTTGGTTATAAAAGAATTCGCCTGAAGGCATTTTGTGGATCATTACAAAGCATTGATGGCGTGATAAAAACAGTCTAGAACAAGAATAATAATTATAAATAAATTAAGAAATCTTCATTTCGGTTTTTCAACTTAATATTTTATAGGCGTACTTTGATCCATTATAGGCTTTATATTTAACTTTTCTTTGATGAAAACAATAGTCTAAAGTAGGGAATATTAGACTTTTTTAACGGAGGACTGTATTATTTAAAGAAAGACAAACATAGGCTAGATAATTAATTATAAAACTGCAACTCAAAAATACTTACTTAATATGTATGTTCTGTACAAGTTACAACTTGTATAATCAAATAGCAAAATAAATCGAGTGTTGTAAATTACAAATTTAAAGTTTATTTGTTGAGGATAATTCAAATATCAACATTCTATTAAATATTTGATAGATTATTATTCGTTAATAGACATTCCGTTAGAGAACAAGAAATTTCCAGGGTTCACTGTTTTATCTCTAATAAATAACTTTCTCTTAAAAATTACAATTTCCCGCAAAATTCCAACTGTCACAATTGTGACACTTCAATCTATATAATGAATATTGGAGTCAAGAGAAGAAAACATTGTACCAAAATAACAAACTAATATACCATTTGACTCCAATGCCGTTTTTCAACCATAGAATCTATCATATTTGTTTTTGTAAATTATAATTACCAATTTTTGCGACCTTTAAGTGTAATTTGCAGCGCTTCTGAGGGATTTATCAGAATAATTTATTAATGCAAATGGGAGATAATTAGTTGAGGAAAACAGTTAATGTGATTTAAACTCATTTTAACTTGCTTTTGTATTATTGGAACACATTAAAGTATAAATACCTTTCACATTGCTAATGGATTTAGTAATTTGCAATGAGTTGAAATCATGGAGTGGTCATTGTTGATGAGAGTGTTTGCACAATATGAAAAATAATTGGATATTGTATTTTTACCTTCTTGATGTATTCTGTTCATATCTCTGAATAGGTTCTTTTAATATACATATATAATTTTTATCTGATGCCAATGAATAAAAAGCTGAAAAAGTTTGCTTACTCATATCAGGATCATTCAGGATGCAGTTTATCAAATATTTGATGTCAATAAAACAAATGGTTTATGAGGTACTTAATTGGAGGATACTGAGTGTTAATCTTTTTTTTTAAGTCGGTGATTGAGTCTGACTGAATGTATAGAATGTTCTTGAATCATATGTATGGTTGAGGGTTTATCTTCCGAGATCCCATTTTCTTGGAAATTTTGCATTTAATTATTTCATAATGTAGTCATCCTTACTGTATATTTTGAAGGAACTCATTCAAAGGAAAAAATTGAATGCATATTGTTGATTCGCTTAAAATAAAGTTTTTAAACGATTTTTGATGTACTATGTATGTATATATCCATATTGACAAAAAATGATTCTCAACAAAGTACCAAAAGTTTGCCAACTTTTGATTACGTTTTTTATTTATTTGATGAATAAAAGACAATTTTGATTATTGTACTTGGGACTTGATTTATGTTTCCGGAACAGTATGAAATGTCACATATTTTTATAAAAGGACTTGCTATTCCTCTTAAATGGGTTTTATTTATTATCTAACTGCTTTAAAAGTATATATACTTATATGAACGATTGTAATTAACTATATACCTATAATTAGTTATTGGTGATTTTTAGTACAAATATCTTTCAATAAATTGAATTTTTTTGGGCATTTTCCTTGTAATGCCTTAAAATATATAATAATTTATTTAAATTTCATAGTATTGATTGCTTACTATCGAATCGCAGAATTTTCCGTGATTTCGATGACGAACGTCGTCCAAGAAATTATGTACTTACATATAGTATGTATTAACTATATGTGTTTATTTAGTATTTTTTCGGGAAAATGTTAGCTCACACGTTTATCTTTTATAGAGACTGAGATAATTTGATAAATATGTATGTATGTACAATAATTCTCTCCTCATTCATCAAAGCGTTTGATCCCTCATGAGACTCGTTTTAATATCTACAAAAATAGGGAGAAAAAATATATTAACAATAGTACTGTAATTATGGTCCTTTGGGATCCACTTATTGAATGCACTTGTTGCACCTGTTTTTTTGTTTTTGTTTTTTTCATAAATGCTCGTTCATTTAAAAAAAATAAATAATATGTAGCAACTATGATGAAGGCTACACTTTTTATAATAATTATTATTTTTTTGATTCTGTCCAATCATGAATAGTTTTTTGTTTTCTATGTAAGTAGAGAAAAAAATTTCATTCCTATATAGGTAAGTATGTGGAAATAGATTGTTCACGGTCAAAAATGCATCTTTCAGCTCATTAAAAGTCCATTAACTTAATGTAAAGCCATTAGTTTTGCAGATTTGTAAAAAATAATTTTTTTTTGAAAGTATTTGCTTAATACTAGATAACATATTTTTGAAAGGAATGTTATTATTTGAAAGTTTGTTTTTTGTCAGAGCTGGAGTGACGATTTGGTTCTATATAAGTATGTATCGGTCCTCAATACCTCCCATTTTCTACTGAGAGTACATAATTTTTAACGTATTTCCAATGCTTTTTGTATTATAGTCATTTTATTTATACTCGTTATATCTATTGGGTCTGACAAAAGCACAATAATAGTTTTCCATTATTCTTAATTAAGGCTTGATTAGAGTAATGTACTATTCTTATAATCATTCAATATTGGATACGTCCGTGATAGCTGAGATAGATTTATAGATTCCACACAAAGATATGAAAAAAAGTGGATCTTTCTGACTGTGAGGCCATTTTTTTCCTGCAAGATTTCGATTTTAAGATGTTTAAGTACCTTACTAAAACGTATGACGTCACTTTATTATTTTTTTTCTCAAGGCGTATCCAATGTTTTCTTCCCCATGAAGAGCAACAAAATGAACTCACGGAGCTTGTAAATTAATTTTTAGAGTAACTTATGGTGCACCCCCTAGTGAACAAAAAGTGGTCTCGTAGACAGTCAAATTTGTACACAAACAGTTTGTCATTTCATCACTGCTCTCTATATTTTTGAATGCATGGAACGGCTTTTCCTATTCGGTCTAGACTATGCCTAGTATGTATGTATATTCCTAGCCCTATGTATTTAAATAGCAATACTCTATCAACTACGACTCTTTTAATATATGGTTTTGATTATAAATTAAAGTACCTTTTTCAATTTAAATAAATACACACATACATAGATACGTACAAACTATCCTTCTTACAAATTCTATATCTTTTCAATTCTTTTTCCCTTGTAGCAAAGTTATTTGATGTTTTTTTTTCTTCCAAATGTTAAGTCAATACACTGAATAATATATCATTGCAAACAAAACGAGAATCTTAACGAAAGTTCAAAGTGTCTAGCATATGACACAAAATGGAAATTGCTTAGATGTAAAATGCGATTAAACAAAAGCCCATTTATTTTTCTAATTAATTATTATCACTTTTACTGTTTTAATTTCCTATTTTTTGGTTAATTATATATAATTTTATTAGCTATATTACTCACTTAAACGCTCTCAAATCAACTAGTTGAATATATGTAGTACAATTCTTTTGATTTATACCCTCCAATACCAATTTTTTTTGTTCTAGTCCAAATGCAATTTTTCAATTCTCAAGGGGGCTAAATTTATAGTATAAGCAGAACTGCAGCACTTGAGTGATTTTTGAATGTTGAGAGCGTTTTTATAAATGTTATCAACTGAAAGCGAAGCAATGTTGGAGGTATAGTTTTTATGTAAATATTAAACAAATGGACACATTTCTAAAAAATCAGTAGAAAAGTTCATCTAATGGTTTTAGAAAAACAACCCTGTTCTATAGTGGAGAGAGTTTTATTCTTATAAAATTTGGCTGTTTATACCTCAAATATGGATAAATTCCATGATGATGACGTCACGTTAAAATTGTGTAGTAAAAAATTACTCAAAACCTTATAATCCATTACTTCAAAACTTAGAATCATACAACTATAAGAGATGAAACGTACTTATTAAAAATACTTTTGAACTTTTTTTATGTACAATTAAATGGAATTGTTAGACGGACAAATTTAAATGTATTTAATGGTTTTGTTATTTCATACATTAATTGCATTTATTTTTTAAGGAGAAACCACGGAAAGTTCACTTAAGATATATAGACTAAAAAATACAGTTCCATGTTGGAAAATACCAAATACTTAGTGGAAGGATAATAAGTTACTTATCACATAGTTTGCTACAATTATAAGTAACTATAGTGTATTATTTAATATTGCCAAATAACAATCAGAAGGTAAAATATAAAGGCAATAGATAGTAATTTTGGGCAAGCTCATATACACAGGTTTGTAGTGATCGACGCTAGCTGGAAAGGGTTCTTATTTTTTCACATCTTTAACATATCGAAATATTATGAATTTAATGAAGGAAATTTAAAATATATTTAAAAAAGCTAAAGAACTTGTCATCCAAAAATATTGTTTTTTTTTTGTTCTACATGAGCGTCCAAAAGGTTTAATTTTTTTCTCATTTCTTCAATGTGTAAATGTAATTAGGTCTACTTCTTGGAAAATTTTTTCTTATACAATTCAATTAAAATGATTCAAACATGAAATTATATCTTTTAGGGGTCAATTAACCCCTATGAATCCTCATGAAGATACAATATGATTATCTTTCTTGGGTAAAAGCCCATTTCCAATCATCTTCCATCTCATCTACATACATCATTAGTCTTCATGTAGATATATGCACAATCAGTGGAATTTTAACCTTTTTCTAAAATAAGCTCTCCCTTGGATGTCAGAATGAATGATTTTGTGTATACTAATGTAAAAAACAAGTTATTTAGTCAGTCAAAATAACTCCCATTCACTCATTTGTGAGCTGATTTAAAGTATTTAGTTATGAATATTTGATTCCTATGACACAAAGTCCTTGGTGTGGACCACCTATCCTTTGAAGCGGAACTTCAATTACCTCTTTACTTACATAGATAGGGACTCGTTATTTTTACTACAGACATCTTTCAATTGTCATGGTATTTAAAAAAATGAAATCGGGAATGTTAGATATAAAATGCAAAAAATTTATGTTCTGATAAACATTAATTTGTTGAGATATCCATTACATAATTTTCATATTTATCGATGACCAAATAAACACGTTCTTATTTGTATGAATTGGAGAAATATTTTGGACTAGCACGATTTCGTTGTTAAGCCTGGAATTTTATTTGAAGACCTTTGTTTCATTATTTGAGAAGCCGGAATGATATATGTACTAATGTTCACAACTATTTTCAAGGAGTGAAATATTATTCGACACGCTGAATAATTTTTTATTGCTAGGTATACATAAATACATTTATCTTCATAGACAATATGTAGATCCATTTATTCAATACAATATTCATTGTCTAAAGTATACATCTATTATCAAAAACTGTTGTACTTCTATGTTACTTCTAACAATATAGGAATAAATTATTAATATTATACTATTAGAAAAAAAATTCTTGAAAAAGTAAGGGTACAAATATGGCCCATTTCAAAATCCTTTAAAATATAAATTTATTTTTTATGTCTTAAGAAATTTGATCTTCACTACTTCAATTCATTGATGGGCATCGTCATTGAGCCAGGTAAGCGGTTGATTTATGTATTTCCAAAAATACATAATATTAATAATAATAAATACATATATGATATCGATTAATAGAATCATTATTTATAATCTTCTAATATGTCGATGGTAGGAGTATATAATTAAAATGTATGGAGGTCAATGGATATATAATACATCCCTATCAAGGTCTTGTAATGTTTTACCCCCTTAGTTTGATGTCATAACCCCCATATTGTGCTTGCCACAGTCAAACAGGTATGTGACTAGACCACTATTAAGACAAAAGACAAATCGAAAGCTGATTAAAGCAATGTGTTGTTCATAATTTTGGGATGTCATTCTGCCAAATAAGTTTTTTATTTAAAACAAAAACAAAAAACAATTTATTGAAAAAGAGGAAATTTCTTATGTTTTTGATATATTAATAGAGAGCAAGTGGAAGATTTGAACATTGTAGTATTTTACTCACAATAAGTCAGAAGAATAAGAATAAGCTATGTATCCAGAGATGGTAAAAAGAACCATTGCCGTTCAACGAAAAAACCATGCCTGATATGACGTCATAAACATATGATATGCTGGCAACACTTAAATAAACAAAAAAACGTTACCTTTTGCCTCTATTATCCGAAGCAGCTTTTATTCAATGTATTTAAGCATATTGCAATACAAAAAGAAGAAAGAAGCCATAAGCCTATAAAATGTGTATATTCTAGCATCTTTTCATTAGAAAGGGAATGATTTAGACATTTTTAACTCATTTGTAATGCCAAAAACTATTAATTTAATATATGTTTTCTCTACGAAAATTATGAAAGAATGATCAAAGTTTCACAAAATAAGCATAATATAGCTTGTCAACTAACATGAATTTGTAGTGATCAACGCCTGCCGGAAAGGGTTATTTTTTTACATCTCTATATATAACTGTTACATTGAATCAGTGAATACATATATAAAAACATTTTTAAGTATTGTTCAATTGAAACACTAAGTTATTCATATTGTAAATACAAGAGACGTGAAAAAGAAAATGAAAAAGAAGATGTTGTATATGAGAATATAACGTCTACGTAAGAACTAATACTGGCTCTTGAATAAAAAAATTTAAGTAAATACATATAAAGTATAAAGTTCAGAGCCTACTGTGTATTCTAAATAAAGAAAAAAAAAGTAAGGAATGAATAAAATGTATAATTTAATATAGGAACAGACCGAGTAATTGATTATTTGGATTTACTATACTTTTAGAGTCTGGACTGTTGAAAACACAAGGGTGAAGCAAACTAACATTTCATTGTTTACGTGAAAAAATATCATTGATAAAATGAAAAGCCGTACACTAAGAAAACCCAAGGCTCATCAAATTAAGACTAAACGAGGTAGAATTGCTTTAATAATAGATGTATGATGCAATGTCAAATTTTACAATATGACCTTCCTCAATGTATTAAAATATTTATGTTAAAGGTTAAAGCCTTTTGATGAAAGCGCAACTCGCTTCCCTTGATCCAAAACCTTCTATTATGTTTCGAAAAATGGAATAGAATACTTAAAATACAATGCTTCAATGCACATACCCAATAGCCCCCCCCCCCCCCAGTTTTCTTACATAAATCATTGAATAATGGACCTAAAACAACAACAACAACAGGAAATTGAATGATGCAACTGACCATGGAAGGAAGAATATTCACATAAAGAGAAATGAGGGCTAGTGAACAAAAACCATGTGTGGAAAGTGGACCACATTAAGTATAACTACAAAGAAAGGATCATCAAATTCCAGGAAATGCATTGGAAGGGGGGGGGGAAGCAAACAATGAAGCCTCAAAAACAATCAATCTAATTAATGATCAATTGCATATTTTTTTCGAAGAAGGTTTGTGATTTTTTTAAAAAGTAAAATGACTTTAGTGCTTTAATCATATTCTAGCTCATTACATACACGTGTTTTTTTTTTCTCTCTCTCTCTTCGTTTCTCAAACTAATGGCTTCTCACATTTTAAATGTAATTATGACCGTCATTTATTCATTACATTATAATTTAATTATATAATTTTTCTCTCTCTGTTTCGACTGTTGTTTTTATTTAATGCAGATTTTTTAACCCTAATTTCATTATAATTATATACATATATGTAATTTTAGCATTTCTCATAATGCTTTTCCTTAAAAGTGTGTGTGTGTACGTATGTACGTATGTATAGGCATGAAAAAGACCTTTAAATTTATGCCACCATGTGTTTTATTTGTGGAAAATGCATTTAAATGTTGCAAAGAGAGAGAGAGAGTGTGTGTGTAAAAAGATGAGATGCTGTGAATTAATATTTCATATCTTGTTGACTTGATCTTAATCGAAGCATCATTCTATCACTAACATGAAAATTTACACTGTATTTGTTTATCAACTATGAATTTGTATGAATATAGGTTCTGATCTCTAAACCACAGAGCTAAGATTAAATTACCTACTATAAAACATTTTCAAATAGTAACGTTATCAATTCAGAAGTCGGTAATGTTTGAGGCATAAACAGCTGAAGTGAATAAAAACGGAACCATTTGCTCGATTGCTTTGATTTTTGAAAACTCATGAATTTATTTATGTAGCATAATCTTCCTTATTTTTCTTTCCATTGATTCCTCCTGGGTAGTTATATCCCAGACCTTAAAATGTATCCAGAATAAGTTGGCAAACATTATAGACAACTCCATTCTTATAGGAACCTTCAGATTCTATTCAAAAGTTACTGAACGTCTTTGGCATCAAGCCCATTTTTATGCAAGAGCTTCGTTGTTTTTTTTTTTTTCATTTTTATAGTCAGTAGATGTATTTATCCTAAATTTTTTTTGGTGGAAAATGTATTCATTTCGTTTAATAACTATATCAACAACATATCCAACAAGACTTTTGACTTATATTGAAATCAATGACGTCACTGTGACAACATTTTATCGAATGAAAAATAGTACAACAGTTGAGAAGAATGAAGAGATTGGCTTAGTACCATATTGATATTTTTGGCTACTTTTTGTTCTCTTTTTGAAATAAAGGTTTCGAGATTGACACAATTTCGAGCATATCCCGTAATGCATTAACAGAGTCCACCCCACCCTATCCCCTCCGATATCCTGACTTATATAAAAAAAAGATTTGTAATAAAAGATACTTGTTGAAAAATCTAATTAGTGACCACTGTAGTTGCCCCATTCCCCCTTATGTGCTGTATTCATCAGTTTGAGAAGCCTTGCACTAACTAACAAACGGAGGTATAGCGCTGAAGAATTATTACACAACTCTTCAATATGCATAAATATACTGTTAGCAAAATGCATACTTCTGTAGAGGAAAATGAAGTAATAATAATAAATCATGCACTGGATGGAGGAAGGGCAATCATGAGATTCATTCGTCAAAATTCAATAACTCACTTCCTCATCCACGTAGGAAAGTATAAATGTTAATGTCCACGACTAGCCTGAAATGCAAAATAACAACAAAATCCAGACGTCACCCGCTTCTGAGTCCACCCCCTTATGAATTGTTGACATTCCCTTCTATGTACCTACCTAAGTAGGCATTTGACGGATTTGATTACTTCGTTCTCATAACTATGAGATCATTGTTTGTTTGTGTTATTGACAATGATTTACTGAAAATTTTGAGTGAAAGGGAGTCACTACATGTACCAATGTATATAAATACTCTTTTTGTTGACTCATTCCTCTGTTATCCCCATTATACATATATGTATGTACATAAACTGCACTGCTGTAAAAATGGGGGAAAGTTTATAATGAATATAATAGATTAAGTATCTTCATTCGTTTACTCCAAAAGTTGTATGTACATACAAACAAAACAAAACAAAGTGTCTTGCTTTTAAGTATGGCTGCTATTTAGAGTGCATATTATAATATAATATAAGTAGAGACATATACTATTATGTGTGTAAACAATCAAATTTTATTTTATTTTTCTTTGGAGTATAAAATCCTTTCACTTTAGTAGATAAGCTTTTGTTGAAAGAATTTTTTTTTTTTTTTTTTTTTTTTATTCATTTCAGTTCCAACTACATAAAATAACGCACAAAGTATATACGTATAAAAATACATAAATAGACATTTTAGTCTAAAATTTTAACTTTGGCTGAGGAACTATTACAAATTAAAAGCAATTATAAATCGATCTAAAACATTTTTAACAAATTAATAACACATTAAATATTACAACACTAAACATATAATTATAAATGCATAGACTATTTTAAAAACTTAATTATTCTCTTAGTCAAATTAAAATAATTAACTGAACTTGTCGGATAATATTTAATGATTTTACTGGCCTGTGTCCATGAGTCATCTGAAGCCGTTGGTATTTTCAGCGTTAGAGCTGTATATCTAGCCGCTGCGTGTAAAATTACTCCATATAGGTCCCCAGGACGTAGAGGTTCCGCACTTGTCAAGCATTGAGCTATCCGGGCCTTGGCGTTCAAAAGGGCTGCGTCAATAGCTTTCATATTAGGGTCCCGGACTTTGTTTCTATTAGAAAACCCAAATAGAACTAGGGCTTTTACGTATTTCTCCTCTCCCTGATCAGTCCCCTTAATATTCAGCATGACCAGTCTTTTCAGTATTCCCACTTTTGGGCAGTCCACAAATGCGTGAAGCGTTGAGTTGTACAACTTACCACAATTAAGGCAGTGCCTCGTAAACTGTATACAATTTGAGGAAATCTGTAGTTGCGCTGTAAATTTTTTCCCATCGTGTATCCCTACCAAAGAACGCTCGATCCTTATTCTCCAGTTCTCCGGTAGCTTGAGGTGGTTCAAATAAAAATCAGCCAAAATAGTGACCTCTTCCTGACCATTCGGACAACCCATTTTTAGGTGCCAAGGGCAGGGCATCAGATGAAGATTTGCTGCCTTTATGAGAGGATATCTAAACCGTCCATCATTTAGAGGATATACTCCGATGGTGTTGTGGATAGATAAAGCTCTTTTAAAAATAGCTATTTCTTCTATTGTTGACGGGTCTTCCAGATTTCTAAAGAAGAATCTCTTTGATAAATTTTGACCTATAATGTCCACTATAGAGTCTCCTGAAAAAATTGGAACTCCCCTCCATATAATTCGTTGTACCGCAGCCCAAACACCCGATACCGCCTCAGTTTGTTTATTGGTGTTTATCGTTCCAAATAAGAGCCTCCACAATAGCTCCCCACTCGTGATCCTTGTCCTCCATTCTTTGTCTGGAAACTCCATTACATCATTTAGGACCTTTGTGTATATTTTAGGAATTACTTTCGAGAGAAGAGTTATTCCACCACCCATAAGTTTTCTGGTTCTTTTGATCGCTGGTAGATATCTTTTGTGGAACAATTTGAGGAGCCACTTTTCTTCTTCAATTATCGCCCTCTCAGCAATCACCGGTGAGGCTGTCGCCTTATAAAGGACTACTGGCACGATCTGAGTATTGTACAAATCAATTCTCCTCTGAAGATTAAATCCCCTCCAAGAGGATAAGCGCCTATTGGTATTTACTGAGATATTTTCCCAGTTTGAAGAATGAATTCCTTCCTGACTCCAATCGATACCCAGAATTGACACCTTTCTCTTTACGACACAGTTCTCCACCACTGAACCCTCCCCTGAGTTCCAGGCACCTAATGGCAAAATGAAAGTTTTTTCTCTATTCAATTCCAATCCAGAACGAACCTTGAATTTTTCAAAGGCTTTAAGAAGAATTCCTATTCTTTTGATCAACTGAGGTTCTGAGTTCGCCTCAACCGTTAGCGTCACGTCGTCTGCGTATAAGTCCACCAAATGCCGATGTCCTTGGAACAGGACACCAAAACCACCATACTTTCTAGTAATAAAGCACACTAGTTCCTCTACAGCGGCTATAAAAAGTAGAGGCGATGTAGGACAACCTTGTCTACAACCCTTTTTGAGAATTATAGGCTTGCTCTCCTGACCACCCATCGAAATGACAGATGACCCATTAAATAAAAGAGCTCTAACAGGGTTAAAAAAGTATTTTGGGAGCATCTTTTTTACCGCTCGAAGGATTTGGTCATGTTTTATGGAGTCAAATGCTTTACTAAAGTCTATACCAATCACAGCCCCATATTTTCCTCTCTCTCTCACCGATTCAATAGCTGATTGAATATTACGCGATACATCAGAAATCTTTCTATTTTTAAGAAAACCCTTTTGAGGGGTACTTATTCTTTTATTAAGCTCCGGTTCCATTTTTTGGGCCAAAATTCCAGAAAGAATCCTATAGGAGTGATTTAAAACGGTGATAGGTCGCCAATGATTAATGATATAATATAATATAAGTAGAGACATATACTATTATGTGTGTAAACAATCAAATTTTATTTTATTTTTCTTTGGAGTATAAAATCCTTTCACTTTAGTAGATAAGCTTTTGTTGAAAGAATTTTAAAAAAAATATGTCCATTCATTTGTGGATTTATTTATTTCAATAAATTAATTGAAATTAAAAATTGCAATTCAACATTTCACCAAGTTAATTATCCCTACAGCCTTTCAATAGATTTTAATCTTTTTTCCCTTAAGAAAAAGGGCGAGGTACTCATTAGAATAATAATTATTATAATAAGAAATAAGTAAAACGAACTAATAGGATATATTTGCTATTTGAAGATAGAGAAGATACTATTGTCTATAATACACATGATCAGACATTGGAAGAAAACTCTTTAATTAGTAAATATATTTTTTAAAAACTTCATCTTACAGAAATTAATTTGTGTCTTTGTATGTATCTTGTCAACAGTTTTTAATTTAAAAATCTGATTCTATATTTCATATAAACCTTTGTTGAAGGACTATCTATAAATTACAAAAATTATATTTTTGAAATGTTACGTTACACTTACATAAAGTAAGACACACAATAAAATGAACAACCAACTAAGGTTTTAACTGGGGGTTCGACTCCTCTCCTCCCTCCTAAAAAAGTTATAATTTATGTTAAATATCTTATTTAAAAGAGAAAAGGATCTTTAATAAGAGGGTTTATTGAATAAAAATTGATAAAGAGTTAATATAAAAGTTATTACATAGTTTGTAAGTTCTCAAGTCTATGATACTCATGTCTAAGTCAATTTGGAAGTCAAAGTCGATATACCTCATCCCAAAGGATAAAAAAAACCCTTACTTTTAAATCCTGTCTCTTTTTGTTAGAAGCACAATAGTCAAAATAATTTTTTTTTTTCGAGTAAAGTGATATCCACACTTTACTTTGAACATGGGCTCTCCTTCTGAAGAAAAAAAATGGTTCAAGATTCAAACTAAAGAAATATGTACATACACTTGTAGGTATATATTTTAAAAAAGATTGTAGGTACATACTTGATAAGAATTTTTGAAAGAGGTCAAGTTCCAAAGTATATCTTGAGTACATAGAAAAATTGACTATAAAAGACTTTGAAGTAGTTAACAAACTTAGGAACTTCTAAAAAAATAATGGCGTAAAATAATTATTATTTAAACATTGACAGATATTAAATTACGTTTTTTAGCAAATCTTCTCTAGTCATTCATGGATTGGGACGTTGGATAACGAGTCAGTAACGTCATTTTTAAAAAAAAATGGCAAATCAAAATTGAGCTTCACGCCCTTACACAACTTGGCATGTGGAGTTACAAATCGTCAGATCAAGGACTCGAGTCTGATTATTATAATTGATTCATATTGATGACACTGGGAAAACATACAATTTCAATAACCATAAAGTGAAGGAAATAACAAGGCAAGAAAGCCATAAACATTGAAAGAATTCATTCAAAAAATAACGACAAATATATTTCACACAAAAATTACATACATATAAGTATGTAGGCATGTAGATACATACATACAATGTATACACAAAAATGTAAGTATCTTTGAAAGAAGTGGAAAACGACGAAGAAAAACACTCTTTTGAAATGAATCTAAACTCAATATTGTAAGTATGTATGTACAAAAATAAATAAAAATAGATACATACTTATACGAAAATAGATTCATTCAACATCCTCAAAATTATTATTTAAGCTCTGCCTTTATAGGTATATACATACACACTACCAATGCAAGGAGTGTAGATTTATTTGATCCAAATTGTCTTTTTGGCTCAAAGCATTGACTCATTTTTTATTTGAAAGATTTTTTAGAATATACCACAGTTATATGGTAACATAGGGTAATGCTAACATTGCAGACTGCATAAAACGTTGGAGGCATACATCATAGCTCTATGTTCTGTACAAGATGTAACTTGTACACGTTGGAATAAAAAAAAAGTAGATGAAGTATTCTCAATGCCGAATTTAAGTATCTTGTGGTATTAAAGAGATAATGCAATGATGTCTAAGCACTAATATTCTTAATGAAAATTAGTAATTGATAAGACATATTTTTGCGACTCATTATAAATTATAAGTACCCACACATTTATTTACTTACTCTTAAATAATTGATAAATGGCTAGATCAAAATGTAGATAGCATCAATTAATATTTTTTAACTAAATTGGCTGACCGTTATATGTTTAAATAGGAGGTTGATAAACGTTAAGAAATAGCAACTTGTACAATCTGTTTATACAAGTTACAACTTGTATACAACATATACCTAATACATACATACATGCCACTATTAATCAAAATATATAAATTTCCAAGGAGATAATTAAGAAAATTTGTCATCTTCATGGGTTTAAAGATGGAAAAATTAAGCTTTTGTGGGGATACGAGAAAGTGTTTTTATTCTTACATAATCTGATTGTTTATGCTGCCCCTAACATGGCTAACTTCCAAAGAAAACTTCTTTGTATATTTCAGTTACGTCTCTGTTATTTGCCATACCTTAACTTTGCTTGAATTGACGCACATCTTCCAGAGTAATGACCTCACTTTAAATTAGGGCATATTTTATTTATTTAAAAATTTAATTAAAACGAATACTATTTTTGTCCCTAAAAAATCCTTTTTTTTCAATATTAAAAATGAATATTGACTTTTGCATCTTTCATATTTCTTTCAAAAAGTTTTTATTTTAATAAATTTAGATAATTTATGTGACATTTTAAGGGTTATTAGGATAATGATGGTAATTGAAAAGGATAACTAAATGCCATAGAAGCTATTATTTTTATTTTATTCATGTATGTAAAAAAAAAGAAAAAGAAAAAAAGTGTGACCTTTACATTAAATTTGTCAAAAATTTGTAGGTTCAATTATTATTCATATTAAAATACGTCATTATGAAAGGAATTTGTAGAATGTACATATGTGATTAATTTTCTAAAGTAGAAATGTCAATCTACAATATTTTGGGATCCAAATTTGGATTTCGCAAATATGGAAAGTACAAAAATATATCTAACTCAAAATCTACAAAAAATGACGTCATAAAAACAAAAATATTTATTAATTAGTTAAAGTGGTCTCAAATTTATGGATAAACTATATAGCATTGCAATTGTTTATGAAAAGATCAAATGAATTACATACATATTACGAAGGGAGTGCAAAATATCTCTAGTATTATTTAAACATGTCGAATTCCTATCCGTGAAAAAATAAAAGTTTTCTACGAAGGGAGTCATTGTTGTTCATATGTACATACTATATATAGTATGTAATAATGATAAGATTCTAATCAAAAGCCTTGTATGAAGGCTGTAAGTTCATAACTATGTACTTACATATGAACATATGAAAAATGCATATGATTGTGATAACCTTCAAGTATTTGCTGAAGGTTTGGAGTTGATTTTTTTTCTTCAAATATAATATATAGAATTACATCCATATAATTCTGATGTGTAGCACGGGATGATAATGCACATTTCAATAAATGTACATGGAAGGTTTTGACCTTTATAACGTATAATCGATATTTTATTTCCCTGAAAAACAGGATCCATTTAAAAATAAATCAACAGTTTTAGTTTTAAAAAAAGCTAAAGGATCACAGTATGACACGTAAATATCAGTTTTCAAATATTTCAAATACTTTCTGGCCCATAAAGCAAGGTATCAAGGCAACAGTCAACAAAAAAGGGTATACAAAAAAACAACAACAATAGTACAAAAATCCCAAAGATAAAACTCTACGATGACAAAAAAAAACTATCCAAATTTAGAAATTTGCAGATGTGGATATTTCTAAAATGCAGATAATTTGGAGATGTGAGTATTCATACAATTTATTCTTAGTATAGTAACATATGTAGGTACATTAATTAGTAATTTATTCTTAGTATTATTTAAGAAAAATTATAATTCAAGAATAGGTTTCTAATATAAGACTGATGATGTTTAAAAAAATCCAATGATATATCTACGTCCAATTTCCAATTTTCGAATTTGCTAATTTTGCATTATTCATGTAATGTTGGGAATATTTTTACCAATGGCTTTAGTTTTGTTCTATAACCAGAAAATGAACTTATCCATGTGGATTCAAACAAGTTTTGCGTTAATATTAAAAAATAAAAAAAAACAATTACGTAACTTTAAAGAAAAGACATGCAAAATGGAATTTCAAGAAAAGAAATGATTGACCTTGATTTATTAATTAAAAGTTAAATAAAAATTTTCATATCTCTTTCTGGTTCAAGTATAAAAAAGTATGCCATTATAGTTACAAATTTAATAATATAAAACTGATACGTAACAAAAGAATGAGCCATTACAGTCAATGTCTTAGAGTAGCAAGAACAGGAGAACAAAGGAATCGTTAATTACTCCTCAGCTCCGTACACAGTGATCTGATTTAATATATCCATGGCATATATTGTGCGTCTCCCCTTGATGTTTGAACTGAGAAAATGTCCATCAGTCAGATGATTTAATGCATTTTGGTCATTTTCGTTAGGAAAAAATATTGTTCAAATAAGAAGTAGATAAGTGTTCCCAAACGTGAAAATAATTATTTGAAAAGCTTGTTTGGTGCATTGCTGAACATTGGTGTAACTTTACACTACTCAGTCTATCATAATTTGACTTGAGTCTTTACACTTGAATTCAATCAGCTCCATTTATCAAAGTAATTTGTAGTATTTATTTTAGAGTGCATTAGTGAGATAATCAAAGTCGCACCATTGAACAACATTTTGGACCTTTAACTAATAAAAATGGTGTAATATAGTAACTGAATATATTCATTTCTCATATCCACATATATTTTTTTCAGAAAAACTATGGACTGGACCTGAAACAGCTCTTGAGCACTCTGTATGAGAACCACTGGCATATACTATATTTGTTTATAGAGAAAATTGAGGGTCTAAAAAAAGAAGAGTGTATTTAAATTTGTAATATTAGGGATAAATTTGTTATATCAGGGGTTTTCCAACTTTGTGAAAATTGTGCCCCCCCCCCCTCCTTTTCAAATAGAATCAGTAAGTACAAAATTTGTATTATCCTTACTTTTCTCAACAAATAGCAGATAAATCATAATCTTCCGTACCCCTTCTTACACATATTTACTCTCCCACATGTTTCAAAATAACAAAACTATACCATATTGTCAAGTCAGCTCTAATTGCACTTTTTGTTGTACTCTACAGGAAAAATGTATTTACACTATGTAGTGCTAAATGTCAATTGCACAATGACAAAGCCGAATCCAAGGTCGACATGTTTAGAAGTAAACTGATGCTAGATGATGTTATTTATTTCACTGAATCATTGAGGTTAGAGAATCAAATAAGTCTTTAATATCCTTGGTTGGGATCGAGGGAGTGCTTTACTAAATCGTGATCACGGCCATGAAATTACGTCATTGCATTTTTTCCCCTGATTTCGTGATTGTTCATCCTTAGCTATAACATAAAATAAATCCTTCCAAAGCTCTATAACTTAAGAATTACTCATTATAATTACTTAATTTTTGGTATGAGTTCAGGCAAGGTGTTGACCTGAAATATATTAAAGTTCAATTATTCAAGCCAATTGTATTTAAAATATTAGTTAAAGTTTATAAAATATTACAAATGAATACTTTTTTAATGATGTGAGTCTTTGTCAAATCAAGAGTCTCTATCAAATCTACATCAAGGTATGTTTTATTTTATACATTACAATGAAAATTAAGATATCGTCTATAATTTTAATCCACCGTCTATGTTTTATCCACCTTGTTTATGCCTTTGCTGTAAAAATAAATAAAAAATCATTGAATTAAAACCATTCTTTGAGTAGATGACCTTCAAGAACATGCACCCCTGTATCTATGTACTTTTACATACATACATGATGAAGAAATAACTTTAAAACTACCAATATGTTGTTTATTCATTGAGTATTAACTCAAAATATTTTTTTTCTTCGTAAAATAATATGTAAAAAGTATAGTATTAGAAATGACTTAATTTTGTATTATATATAAATATATAGTTAGAAAACCCGGGAAATAAAAACTGAGAAAAACTTTTTCCATTCTTCAACTTAAAGTTTTATTCTATGGATGTATAAGCTGTATATATATATATATATATATATATATATATATATATATATATATATATATATATATATATATATATATATAGTTTAGAGATTAAGAACCAGCTTCTTTTATTATAAAAGGAGGATCAAAGTTTTCTGCGTGGACAATATCAATATACCTATATATAGGTATACATTTCGAAGATATGTAAAATCTGTTTCCATAATTCTTCTTCATCAACTTTCTTTCTTTATTTCCTTCTTTCAATATGGCTGGCATCACGAACCTATCTTCTGTTGATTTTTTCAATATATAACAAGCAAATCCAGTACGTGGATGTATTTTCCACGAACCGATTTGTGTTTGCTAAATATATACGTTAAAATAAACGATCAAACAAAATTGAATAAACTTATACCTATGTTATATAAAAATCACTAAAACTATTCTTTAATATTGTCAATTTATATTCCCCTCCTCCAACCACCACTAAAAATGATAAGTTTATGGTGATGGAAAATTTGTCAAAATAGAGTTGAGTTTAATGAAAGGAAGAAAAATATCAGTTGGCAGCCTATATTGTAACATCCTCGTCTAGTCCATAATTTAAATTAAAAATGTCCTTTTGCTTCCTCTTATATACATATAAATTAAAACAAGGGGACCATATGATAATAACACGCCTTGTAACCACACTTCAAAAGTCTCCCATCTTCAGATAAATGGGAATCATAGATACACTTAAGATGGTGGCAGCTACCAAAATTTGAGAGTGGTTGGTGAAAATTGGAAATTAAATCGGACATCGGAACTGGAAAATACAAAAATGAAAAGGAGTTTCTCCTTGAACTACGTTGGAGTCGGGCTCTGTGACTCCAATACATAAACTCTCGCACTGGATCATCAATAATTCGACTCGAATTATAAAATATTAAGAGGTCTTGGTGTCAATTGGGTATTGCAAGTTGTAACAACTGTCATACCTGTGCTTCTAGAAAACATTTTAACAATTTAAATTGATGGACGACATCTTTGTGTATTGTATCTACGTAACTTGTCATATATTAGCTTTGATTGAATTGATGCCATGGCTCAGATATACAACATCATTACGGACTTCTTATATTTTAATTGCATAAAGAAATCAAGGGAAATGGAGGACAAACTTCTTTTGCAATGGATGTTATTGCCTTAATCAGTTAAAAAACGCAAGAAAATTTGCTGAAAGACATTTGATTGTATAGTGAACATTAGACCTCTTAATTGAGAATTTCTGCCTTTAATTATTAAAACTTCAATTATTTAAAAAAAACTCTTTTAATATCTTTCTTATTTGTCATTCGATTTATTAGGTTTAAAATTCACAATAAATAGTTATATAAAATATAATGTGGCTTATAATAAAAGTAAATTTCACTCTAAGCAACAAAAGAGATTCAAACAAAAACTTTTTGTTTGTTCTATTGTATATTGAGAGAGAAAGGACAAAAATGTAACAGAGTGTGACAAAAGTTCGTACATAATACATATAAATGATAGCTACTTTTATGAACTACAGATATTTCGATTTATTTCCTCTTTATTTTAATGAGAATAATCATTACATTGATGCTTAAAATATTGTAAATAGTCTAATTTAAAAAATGCACTATTTCTATAAACAAAATATTACTTAACATAAAATAAAATTAGCCATTGAATGAGTGTTCAGATATTTTTGTAGGGCACTGTAGATGTATATTAGAAAGCATGAAAATTTAGCTCAAATTTGCACTTCATGGATAATTTGAAACTGATAGATCGATATTAAGTTAACTGCATTTTTATTTGAAATTTTAAAATTTAACTACATAATATAAAAAATCGACCATATCAGAATTGTATAATTTTTGGTACAGAATCTTTTACTTCAAAGAAAAACGTGTGTGCCAAATTTTAGTTAGCTAAATTGAGTCATTCATATAATATAGACATTTTATTAAAGTTCAATGTTTTATATAGTCATAATAATCAATAAAAAGTTGATCATTGTGCACCAGAGTTAAAGGGGCTAATACGGTTTAAAAATTGGCTCGGTTGTTGGTTATAATCATACAAAAAATTTTTGTAAGGTGCAGCTCATAAATATATGTGTTTTCTCTGCTCCCTACTTTACGTACATTTACTTACACCGAAAAAAAAAAAAAACTGCAGCAGAATGGAACAAACATTGAGATTCTTGTAATTGGGTACTTCTTAGCTCTTCCATTATAATTTGTAGATAGAAAAAGTATTTGGATGCTTAGATGTACATGAAATGCTCCCTCTTCTTTGATGATTTCTGTTTAAAAAGAAATTTCGGTATGTTATAAATATATATATCCATTGACTGATTTTATTATCAGCTGGAAAAACAATTGACATTAGGAATTATTATATTCCTTAATATGTGAATTAAACTCGGTCATGCTCCATCTTGTCTCGTTACTATTATATTATCAGTCCTTGATGAATGCCCTAAATTTAAAAACCTTCTCTACAAGTAGTGGCGTAGGGCGGTTTTCAGACGAGGGGAGAAGGTAATTAACAATTCAGATTCCATAAATGCCGGTTTTTCTATGTTTTTAAAAGACTTTGGGACAGCTCCAACTCCCACCTCAAAATTCGTCCAAGCCTTTAATATACACAGATTAAACACTATGTGATGTATTCCCTTAAAAATTATCCGCCATTTTCTATTTGCTTCACTAAAGGAGTATTTATCTGTATTTGTATATTATTATATTGCTAGACATGGAAATAACTGCCAAAGGGAAAAGGGCGTTGTGTTAGGTGTACCTACATAATATGTATTATGTAGATATAGCAACAACCATGAGTTGCAAGAATTCCTTCTTTAGATGGATTGAACTCAAAAGGAAAATGAACAATAACAGATAACTGTATGCATACTATGCTTCACTTTTACTTATAAAAATATCTCATTATACGTCCAATAAGTTTATGAATAGTAAGTATGTACATACATAGTTCTGTCTGAGCACTACTTAACCACAGAAAAGAGATTTATTTCATGTGGTTAATTTAAGTACTTACTAAATAGACTTCTTCAATGTAAAAGAGAACTAAAGTTGACTGAATAAAGTTAAAACTTTAGTAAGTTGGATGATTGCTCTTCTTTGTACTCAGATAAATAGGTAAGAAAGAGCAAAAGATGAATCAACACACGCAACCTAGATAACTTTAAAAAAAATATTTTTTTCTTCTTCATAAAACCATTGGTATTAGACGTTAAATGAGGTAATATACAGGTGTAGAGTGCCGTCTACCAGTTTAAGACACATGGACTTCAAAACTATAGGATCAATTGAGCTGTTTTTTGAACACTGCAAGAAAAAACATATAGTCTAGTTTTTCTGCCAAAAGCGCCTGTAAATTTAGTTTTCTTTTTTTTTTAAATCATACTATTCAAAAGTATTAGCACCTCTAGCCTAAAATTTGAGATGTCTTAGCTTATAATGAAATATATTAAATATGGTTTTAATATAACCCTTTTTATTTGTTGACAAGCTATGAACATAATATTTTCATTTATGGAAATGCTATTTTTTGAGATTCGTCTTGGAATTTAATATACAAGCCTACAAAGTAGACTTAGTCAAGGAATACTAATATTATCAAGCATGGTAAAATACAGGGGCTCCATAAGCTACAAATTTAATAATATGTGAAGAACAGGAGGTACTCCATAAATAGAACAATTTCTAAAAGAATAACTTTCATGGCATCCCTTTGTGTTAATTGCTGTCTTGAAAAATTAAGAGCAACACAATACCTAGTTAAACTATGGGAGAGTGTATCTTTGGAAACTCACTGTGAGGATTTCAAAATACCTACACGCACTGGTTATTAAGTATTTCTTAGTTTTATTTATTTTCCTTGATTTTATCATCTCGATATACTAATATCCAGAAACTGAGTGAGCTATTTCCTATTGGAATAAACCTATTGTAAAAATGAGCTATCTCGAAAATAAAAGTTCCAAGTTCAACTTCTGGATTAGAAAATAGGTGTGATGACGGTATGATTACATTTTCTGCAAATATCTGTTAGCTAGTGTCATGCTCATAGGAAATAATTCACTCAGATGTTAACACATCCAGATATTCAAATTAAAGATCAGTTATGTGATTTAGAAATACTCTGTAATAACGTTCTTAAAATATTTTTTCTCAGATCCTTAGTGTCAAGCTTTTCCTGTAGCTAATTTTCTGGCACGAGCTTGCCGGTCACGTCAATCATTGTAAAACTTCGTTTCAACACTACTCATTTATAAGATAGGTAAGTTTAAATGATAATCTTTTTAATGATATTTTTCTCATATAGCTGTAATGTACATTGTAAACTTGAAGAATTCCTTGGTAACATATACCCCTTATAAGAGATAAAAATTTCCTCATCTCAACCATTATACATTTATGAAGATTTATGAGTTTATACCCTAAATTGAGACCTGCACATTTTCCTTCCTTCATTTTCTTGACGAATTTCTTACCAAATTTTCACTACGTGATACTCATCATACAAATATCTCTCAAAAACATGTCTTGTAAGACATACATATTCCATAATATGTACCATGTATGTTGATACATGTGAAAACTAATGAATGTTCCATGAAGAACTAAAATACATAGAAATGTCTAAAAAAATCCTTCAACATTACCCTAACCCATTACTGAGGCACAAAATCATTTCAAACCATGAAAATCATGGTTGATAGTAAATTTAAGCAAATATATGTTTTAAACGATCATTTTTAAGAGGGAGAGAGGAGGGGGGGGGGGAATCTAAATTAAGGATTAGGTGTATAAATGCAAAAAGGATCATTATAGAATAATCAGCGGTCAAGACTTCTTGGCATTTCTCCAAACGAAAAAATAAAAATCATTAACTTTTCGTCAATTTATTTAATGTCGATTATATGTAATGGGATGGTTAACCAACGCTTTTTATGCCACTTAATAGCATAATTCCTCATTCTCTCTTGAGATAGGTTAAAGACCCGTTTCAAAATTGGCATTTATATATATATATATGTAGCCATGTAGGCGTAATACGTACAGGAGGAAGTCTAGGATTCAAAATGAGATGATCTTTTAAAGAAAAAAAATACAACCAGAGGATTCAATAAATTTGTTCATGAATCATGGTTTAAATTCCAATAATTCCATGACATGACAATCAAAAATAAATGTCATAAATGTACTGCATCAATTAATATACTTGTTTCATAAGTACAGAGTTATTACTCCGTGGAAAGGTCTGTTAAAAGTTTATATTGATTTAATGACATAATTAATTGTTTGATGAACATAGAACTTATTGTGGGACACATGGTAAAGACCGAGATTATACAACATCCATGTACAATCAAGAATAAAATTTCATTCAAAATATTACCTTCATAGAAGTTTTAAGTCTTCTTGGAAGGTAATTGTATGAATCATACATCATTTCTATTGAGCATTAACCTCAAGTCTTCCAAATTATTGCATGCAGAAAGTTGTTGCATCCCTGTTTTCAGGAATAAACTACAAAGTACAGCATGTGTGCATAACATTTCAAGTCTCAACTTGAATGAGACCAAAATGCATTTCCGTAGAAACATATCCATATGTTCAAAAAAAGTGAAACAATATTTTAAAGAACTGTCATCAAACTTTAGCATAACATACATACATAATAACTTTATCAATTAAAAATTAGTTTAATTGAGCCTTTCACAGTTTCCTTATACATCAAGCTATAAATGAGAGTGTGTGGGTGTTTTTTTCATAAGACAGAATATAAAGAAATACAAAATCTTTGGTTATAAAACTCAATATTTTGCAAAGATATCCAACCCCTAAAAACGAGTTAGGTATACAAAGTACTATATTTTCATCCACTTCTCGTTCTATGATTTTGCATCACATTTTATGTGAAATTTACAGAGTTCCAAAATTATACGTTTAATAATTACAACCCAATGTTTTTTTTAAGAATAAAAACAGAGAGAAATGAAATAGAGCAGAGTGCATCCTCAAGCTCTCTGAGTAATTAGTTTTGGAGATTTACCGGCAGGTTTGAAACTCTGAGTATATTCAAGTCAAGTACTAACAATTTATTCTATTTCTGCATATATGTAGGTAAAGGTATCGAAATGAAAAACTGTACTACAGTTGTATGTATATAGCGAGACCCACTCGAATTGAATCCGGACTTAAGAGTGTATTATATTTAATACTTAGTGATCTCTAGAATAGAATACACATTCACATTTGCATCCACGGACAATTATCCAATTTTTAGATACATATTATTTGGACCCAGAATTTGCAAATTGCAAATGTTGATATAGCATATTCAGATACTCGATTCGTCACTAATCTATATATACTACATAAATGATTATCGTAAGTTATTTCATTAGTCATTTCAATTCTTCTCAATTAGCTTTCATTATAAGAATGTGCCTACAGACATAAAAATAAATCTACTAAACCACACACACAAAAAAAGACCACTATGAATAAAATATATTGAACTTATTTTGTAGCCATGATGATGATAATGATACATGGTCAACAATTTTTTTTTTTTTTGCAAGACAGCGTCTTTTGTATTGGTTTTTTATTTCTGCAAATTCTGCAAAAAATTAATTATGTGTTTAATCTATGTATGCATCTCCCACACACATATTGTGAAAATTTGTTCATGTCATGGATGACCACGTCAAACATTCCATACTTTTTTTAATAAAAATATGTATTACGTCAAATGTAGAGAATATGTTCATACTATGTGCTTCAAACACATTCATTCGGTTTGGTTTTTTAGTCCAGAGCTCATGATACCCTATACTAGGGAGGAGGCTAATATTGCAAATAACGAGTGAGACATCAAATTAAAATGCAGGCCCATTTTTTAGTTTTTGTTTCTTGTTTTCTTTTTACACTCACTTTATAATAGCTATTTGCTGTAATTTTCACACCTTTAAATGCATTTATGTAATTTCCGTCTTTTCACAAGAGCTTCTTAATCCTATTAACAATATATATATATATTTACTTTTACTTTTTAAGTCTATTTCTCCAATAATTCTTGGAAGGATATGAGTGTACATACATATATATATATATACATACAAACATTTAACCGAATATTCATATTTTAATATAAGCCAACTTTCCTCTCTAATTATGCCTTTTCCTATATCTAAATATTTAATAAATATATTACCTCGTCATATTAATATTTAAACTTAAAAAAACCTCTTGATCTGTAATAATTTAGCATAACTACATATAATTACAACCAATGCACTATTTCAAATAGTTTTGGATTTGTATATTGTATAAAAATACTTCTTTAAAATGAGGATTGAATTCATTTGAACATATTGACAAAATACCATTTATGTATTGAGCCATGAAGACTCCATATAGATAATAAATAATATGTACATACATATAATAATCGAAAGAGAAAACAAAGTTCCCATCACTTCAAGACACTAATAAATATGCTTATGAATGAAGCATTGCAATATAAACATACAAATGGGTACAAACAAATTATGTATTTTAATACACACACGCACGTCAAAACATAAACATAATTATGAGATTGAATGGAAATTTCAATTAGGGATGAAGGTGTGGGAAAGGATATTATATTGTGAGTAATAAGAATACACAGGATTCATTTCTAACCTTATAATATTTTTTATTTATCAAATCATACGACCATAATAGATATTTAGATAAATATCCTCTATCAATCTAATACACTTCTTGTATAGGTGTGTATTTGTCTATACATATAGGTATAGGACAGAGGTACTGGGAGTTTTATTTGACCGATCCTGAAACTTTCGACAGATCTTGAAACCATGGACAAATGAATTTATGGCCATTTTTAAAAAAGGGACTTAAATATATATTGAGGCCGTCCACCTCAAGGACGATCGTTCCCAAACCTCTGAAAAACAATTTAAAAATATTTTGAACTGTTTACAATAAACGATTAAAGTTAAGAATTTATTTCTATGATTTTCTGATCCTTAACGAAATTTTTCAACAAGATTTAGCATCTAATTGTACAAATTATCTATCTATTGCCGTTTGTGACTAAATCAGTATATTTAATAGTTTTGAATAACCATTTCTTCATTAAGCAAGTTCTTTGGAACACTCTAAAATATTATTTTCCTGTGGTACACCAGAGAGTCCATCACGGCATAACAACGTTCCTCGGTACACCAATTGAAAAACACTGCACTACAAAATAATGTAAATAATAACGTAGTATCAGTGTTTCATGATTAAATTGACAAATCAAATTCGTGTTTCTAATTTACGTCATTAGTAAATAAAATAATTCAAGGTCATGGTATTTTATATCCGTTTTTATAAAACAGATAATAGTTATACTAATAACACCCTGAATTGTGATAATTGCAAATCCATTGGTTGATTTATTGATTGGGTGTATGGACTCTAATACGACCAATAATCTCATTATTATTAATTTTAAACAATGACATATCATTTGGAAGGAATGTTTCATTAATGTTTAGTTAACAAATGCAATAAATTATTTGTTAAAAATGACTTTTATGTCACACTATTAATTAATTATTAGGAATATAATGCCACTATATGTTACATGCATATTTATGTACAAAAGTGCTCCTTTTTTATGGTTCTTTTTTTTTTTTTTTCCTGTACTATGGTTTTTTTGTGCATGAAGGGCTTTAACAAAAACATGGACAAAATGTGTATTATAATTTTACTTTTCTATAGAACTTAATTCACCACCACCCCCTCTTACCAAAAAAAAAACAAAAAAAAAAAAAACTATAGACCACCTTGTTTTCAAAAATTTAAAATGTTTCAAAACTTATTTATTTCGAAAGTGTCAATGCTATACCAAAAATGGCATGAAGTACCTGAAGTTTTGCGAATAGGGTTTTCTTCATAAATTTGAGCAGAAAATACTTTAGTATAGCCCCCCCCCCCCCTCCCAAAAAAAAATCATTCTAATGTACATGCATTAAAAGAATAAAAAGCAATAGGCTCAAAGTTATTTATGACCTAAATATTAACATGACTTTGATTTTATGATATCTACATAAACATAGTTCATGAATTTGAACATAGTGATACAAAAATATAATTTAATAATGATAATATTACTAATTATATAGAATTAGTTTTAGAAAGGAGCTTTTTTTGTGTGTTCCAAACGTATTTCTCTGAAACTGAAAAAAATTCCATCTCAGGAAAAAATTGACATCACAATGTGCAAATGATTAACTTGTGCTGTTCTACTCCATTTTGTCCTCCCTCAGCGTCTTCTGTGCCACGTTTTGAATGTAAAGGTTCTTTCTGGAAAGATAATTGTCGCCAAGTTCCATATCTTTTAACTCGAAGACGACTTTGCACGAGTAAACGATACATTGAAATACATTTGTAAGGAGAACATGGCTCTTCAGGGGTTACTTAGTCTTTAAAGTAATGCCATGGAGTCAACAGACAAAAAACTATAACTATGAAGAAATCGAATGTGGCATAACAATAGCTCTGATGTACATACAATAAGAGGGATATTAATAGCATCAATATCACTGAAACTCTTCATCATTCTACCATTGGATTCTCCATGATTTTCGACTATCAAATATGTTCATCCATGACATAGCTACGACCTTGACATCAAGCCTTGATCTTAATCTGATGGATTATTGTGGTTGTGGGCTGCTTCTAAGTTCATACCAATGAACGTCCTCACACATGTCAAGGCGAACCTAATCTCATCCCTGAAGGAAGAGTAAAACACAATGGCCAAGGACATCATTATCAAGGTATGTAGTTCTTTTAGAGCCATAATTGTGGCGGTTTTAGCAGCTTCTACAGTGAATATACAGTGATTATTTAATAATCTACCTACAAAATAAAAAATAATTTAGTAAATATTTTTACTCAAAATTTGCCAATTTATGCTATTTTTTCTAGGCATAGTGCTAGAGTCAGTGACAAATACTTCCTCCCCACACCCTGTATTGAGTCTATATATGTACGTACATGCATATTACTGCATTAAAAATGAAGCTACAAATCTTAATAATAATTACTCTGTCACTAACAATTGATTCCTCATTTTTATTACTTTGAACAAGTCTATACAATGTAACATACATATTATATATACTCAATTTATGCATTCGAAAGCCATTTCTAAAAAAAAAAAAGAAAAAAAAAGGGGAATGAAATAATGAATCTAATAAAAAATTCATTTTATCTCATAATAGAGACACATAATGGTATAAATCTAAAACTATGCCACAGGGGTATACAACCAGTAACAAAAGTTGAATTGTTATTCATATATGTATACATATACAAACGTACATGTATTGTGAATGAACTTAAAACTTATCTGCAATGATATATATTAAAATTACATATTACTATTATTATTATTATTATTATTTCTATACATAAATAGATAGAAAAAAAAAGGAGTAGTTTTTTTTTTTTTACTTTTTATTTGTTGTTCAGTTTGTGGTTGTCGTCATAATGTGAGTAAATTTCTTTATATTATTATTTCTCTCTTTATTCAAATATATATACATATTAAAAAGAAAGAAAAAAAAGTTTTTTTTTATACATATAACGTTTCAACATCAGTGGATGTATGTAGTAGAATTAAAAAAAATAAAACAGTGTCTTAATCATAAAAATTAAAATAATAAAAAAATTTTGTGTCAACTTTATGTGGCTAAAAAGTAATGCATATATGTACATATATATTTTTACTGCTCCTCTTGTAATTATGATAAAAAGTATAGAGAATTGAAATTTGCATTTAGTTAAAATACAAAAATGTCTCTTTCGTCAAGTTTAAAAAAAGTTTAAAAGTTCATAGATGAATAGATGGTTAAATACATATTATAAAATTACTCATTACTCATTTCTTCACTCTGTTTTTCCATTCATGACTTTTAAACTGGATCAAACATTCTCTATTTTATAGATTTATCTTAGTTCACAATGTGATCCTGATTCTGTTTCTAATAATGTGATGAAGACCACATCATTGGAGATCAAAACAAGAATAAAGACTTACGAAAATTGGTCACTAATCAAAAAACAACCTCAAGAACCATATCTGTCTCACAGCATTTTTTCAGTAATAGAAAAAAAGAAAAAAGGCCCAAAACAAAGCAGCATTTAGGCAATGGTATTTTGAATGTCCTGACTGCTTGACTAAACTTAAATATTTCAAGTTCAACTAATCAATCTTGAGTGCACTATTAGGAAGAGTCTTGTAAGAGCTGAAAAATTGAGAGATGATTAATAAATATATAATTATTAAAGTTTCATGTCTGTGGTATAACACCGTACCGTGTGTAATGTTACTGACTTGTGATGGTCTCATGGTTTGAATCATGTTACAGTTTGATGTTCAGTATGTAGATCAATGGTTGATTAATGGTGAGCATCCATTCAACAAATCTATAACTCACTAAAAATACAAAGGAAATATAAAAAAATCTAGATTCTAGGAAATTCACCGCAAGGATTTAGAAATAAATAAATGTATTTGAGGAACCTTATACAGGAACCACTGATTTGAATATCTTGTTGTGATATTATAGGAAATCTGAAGAAATTATATATTTCCTATTATAATAAGAGTATTACATTTTTACACCCTGGATAAATCTTTTGAAAAAAATAACCTATCTCGAAGATAAAAGTTCTAATGGACTACAAGTTTCCAACTTCTGGGTTTGGAAATAGATGCCAATTTCCGTACTAGGTGGAAAATGTAGAACAACTTTTATCTTATTAGACGATAATTCCCTCAGATCCAATATCAAGTTATTCAAATCAAGAAATAGTAATGTGATTTAGAAATGCTGACAAGTTAATGTTGGTTATTATGTTAGAAAGAACGAAAATCGACTTTTTGTAGCTGGGCCTCTTTTGAATAGGACTGAGCTACCTTCTGTAAAACAATAGTTTTTCAACCTCATGCAAACATCTAAAGTTAATTTAAAGTTAGACAAATTTTGTTAAAGCTATGTACCTACCCTTTTCCAAAGCTTCTCTTTATTTAGAAAATAACTCCTCCTATAGGTGTTTGAATATTGCTGTGCTGGAAAATTGTCTGCCTCTGTCAAATTGTCTCGTTTACAAAATAGATGATAAAGGTATAAAATAAATTATTTAGAATGTTTATTATTCAACCATAATGGTGTTCAAAGCGTAACTAAAAATCAGGGACCCATACACAAGATTAATCAAAATACATCAAAAAAGAAATTGTCAGTTTAATAATACAAAAATCTATCTGTAAGGGGATCCATGGATTTGATCCCATTAATAGCATTCACATATACACTTAATGAATGAGGTAGTAGAGTTATTACTAAATAAATAATGTTGGACATTTGATTGCTTTTAAGATCTGCACATAAATTTGAAAAAAATTGTCAAATTATTTTTTTATTTTAACTTCAAGATAAGAATATATTTTTTAAAAACAAAAGCAATTCTCTTCGTCCCAAGCAACCCACAGTCAAAGACCTTTTAGATAAGTTCTCATTTTAGTAAATACTATTATTTATGATGCATTAATCTCAGCCCCCCCCCCCTCCTCCCCTGATTGAAGTATCCATGATTTAATGCATAAATAACTTCATAAGTGTTTTAATGAAGAAAGAAAAAAAAATATGCGACGCAGCGGCAATTTAAAAATTAAGATATTTTGGCACTTCAAGTATCAAATTTGAAATACTATTTTTAAGTTTGGCATTTACTAATTAATTAAAAGTATTCATATTATTGATTTTTTTTAGCTCAATTAACCAATGGTCATTTTATGGATGACAGACAACACTTTATTACTAATATGGTTTTCAAAAAACAAAAACAAAAATACAACAACTAATGATACCATTTGCTATATTTCCCTCTCTCACTCTTAAATACTTACATTATCTTCTTTATTGTTTTGTTAAATTGAAAGGTATTAAAACAATGTACAACAAACCATTATATATATATATATAACATATACATACTCCATTCAGAGAGTTCCAGCAAAAAAGTAATGTAAAAATGATAGTTGTAAGAATTTTTTGACACTTCCTTTGTATGTTATATCATTATTCTGTTGATACTATATACATTTTATTATTGTTATTATTATAGCCTTATGTACGTCCACACTAAGTATGGTTTTTGATGATGTTCAAAACTGTTGAATGAAAGAATGGGAGAAATGGATGCTATAAAGAGTTCTGTAATTGATCTTTGTCCATCAAAAGAGATAAATGGACCTTTTCGTACATGTTTGTACTTACATACAAACATATGTATGTAAGTACAAAAAGTGTAAAAAAGAAAGTGATAGTAAATGTATGGATCACTCAGCTTGGGAAGGATGGAAGTAGTTTATTTAGACAAGAAGAATTATCCTGCCATTAGGCTTAAATTAACAATCATTCATGAAAAATGCTTACTATACTCATATAAAAAAATATATAGCAAAACTGATACGATATTTCATGTTTCTCTCTGAACCTTTCTTCCAAAAAGGCTTAGCTAATGAGAGTAAAATTTAACCAATACTACTACTTTTTTTACCTCATAGATAGGTTCATATAATAATACTGCAACTACGGGCCCTATTTTCAATTCAAATGAATTTATAGCTACACATAATTGACAATTTATTATGTACATACAATAAAACTAAAGAATTGTTATAGTATCTCAATAGCTTATTAATACCACCTCCTTGATTCCTGTCTTTAATAATTGCTTTTATTTGAATAGTGTTTTTCTCCCCTAGAATTTGATATAGATCTGGTTAAGGGATATATATATATATAGGGTTATTTTAAAAGTTTTAAAGGTGGTAATTTATGCGATAATTAATGAAACAAAACTAAATTTAGGAAAAGATAAATAAAAGTTCTAGCATATATTTCTAAGTTTATTTTTTATTTATATCTTACTCAATATAACCGGCGGTGTTAGCCACTACGTTCGATAAACAAAGTTTGGAATGAAACGTACACATGTACTTACTCGAAGTTCTTTCAATGTTTTATCAATGGCATGGCAGAGAAATTTCAAACTCTGGAAGGAAATTGCTTTAACCTGGGACTCTACATAACCGTTCTGAAAATAATCAATGGGGTTCAGATTTGGACTTCAAGGAGAACATAACTACTTTTCCTATTATTAACTATTATTTCTATCTTTCAATAATTCCTAAGATTTTCGACGAGCACAAATTGGAACTATATCTTGTTGAATGATGTATTTTTTTGTTCATACCGATTAGTATTTGTTGACAAGATGGAACTGGGAAAGAGCTTAGTTCAACCAGATTACATAACGATTTATTCAGCGCTAAAAAATTTAGTGCCAATTATGAAACCTTTTAAACTTATGAATTGCCTTGTATACATATATATTAATTCGACAATAGTTCAAGAGTTGGATTAAGAAACGTAATTGGCATTTCAGGCCCTTATTAAACAATAAAAATTGCCACGTCATTTATTTTAAAAAATATATATTTTTTTTATTAGTGACACATAACTTTTTCAAAATGTCAAAATTAATTTTTGATAAATAGGGTTAATGTGAATACATATGCAATTGTCAACTATTTACAAAAAAAAAATCAATTATTTACATATACCCAAACAGAGTTCTCCTCACTGACTAATACTTAGATGAATATCTTGGCAACATCGTCAAACCAGAGCTAAAATGGAACAAAACACATATATAACCATCAAAAGCGAGCTTAAACCTAACGGTTGATTTTCCAACACATACATACACACAAATGATCTACACGAGAGCTGTTTTTAGAATACTTATAATTACATATGTTATGCATGTATTTAAACACTTTAAAAAGGTTTAATGAGTGCCGAGGGCAACGTATTATAGTAGTAGCCCATGGAATAGACTCTTTAGTCTCACATCAGAATTTTCCCAGACGGAAATAGAGAGTGCTTTGAAATATCTCATTACTTAGTCACAACCACAGATAACAAAGCAACAGCGTCTGTTCTTTGTGTCAACAACCAAAAAAAATAAATATTTACAGTATTGAAGCGGTAGAATTCTGTTTAGATGATTTGAAGAGTGTAATGAGTCACTTATTATATTTATACATATAGCATGCTCATAAATTAAAGTACTACTAGTGACCCAGAAACAATTTACAAATACTTTAATCACCACATACTATAACATATTATATATATGTATATACAAGAACATAAAAAAAATACAAATTTGACTCGCAAAAAATTGCTTGGAGTAATTAGTGTTTTGAAAAAATTATGACAATAATAATAAAACAGAGCATCTGCACCCATCCACTACCTACCAAAATATAAGCTCAAAAAGGTTCATTAACACGTAAGGTGTATTATCATTAAGTATCGTTTTTTTCTATATATAGTTTTTACCTATCTTTGATTTACTAAACCTCAAGAAAACATTGCCCTTGGACTTATTTGATTTCAAATACTGTATATCTTAGCAGGTTAAAGGTCCCCTTACATAAATATTGTCTTTCCATACCTGCATAACATTTAATTTATAGCACATATGTATGTACTATGTCGACATAAATTCATTATTGAATACTAATTTGAAAAAAAAAAAACTTCAAATTCGAGATGTCCTGGGATATTAGCTATATGTAGTCTAGTTTGAAATTGTGGGTCAAATTACATACAATGCGCCATTGAATTGGCGGGCCAGTAATTTTTCTAAGAAGAGTTGGGGTACCGTGGACATTTTTGATTTTTAACGGTTTTAGTTCCCATTTGAGATTAAATTTAAAACAGTTTTGACCAAATGACATACAATTTTTGGAAGTTTTCGCAATCTTTTCTGTATCCAAAATACCAATAAAATATAGGTATAAAGATATTCATCGAGCTGTGTATTGCATCATAAATACATTTCCATTATTTAAAACAATTGAACAATTTCTTGAACTCCTTTAACTAGACTAAACTATCTCAAAACTAAATGACAGTGTCCTTCCATACCGAAAGATAACTTGTTCAAGTGTTTCCGTTTAGTCATTTATTTTAATGCATATTTTTTACTTAGCAAAATCAATGCTGACCGTATTAAATATATATAAAAATCCATTTGATTTATGAGCCATTCAAATAGAGTCCCTCAAATCTTGTTTTCATTAATTGCGATCAGAACTTTTTTGCGACATTTAAGGGCAAGTTGCAGACGGCACCTTTGAAGTATGAATCATAATAATTTATAATAGAAATAGAAAATAATTAATTGGTTGAAAAATAAATATAGCTTTAGTCCAGACTCATCATCAGCATGAATGTATGTTGACAAACGACATGCAAATTCCTTTTTCAGAAAGTTGTTTCAATAATAATAATAGTAATAATATTAATAATAAAAGAATGCCTCACTTTTTGCATACCTTTCTTAATTTTATTTGAAAAAGTGACTCATCACCACCTGTTCTTGAATCTATCAAGGGTCAAAAAGGAAATATCTAAATACTATTTAACGGTCTATGCATAATGAAGCAGGAGAAAAACAGTTGGAACGCGTGTCGTTGTCAATTGATATTTATTTACAAAATTAATATAAAGTACTTCTTTATATCAAGTAAATAATAACATTTATCATTTGACGTGTAAAATAATAGAGTTGGATCAAGATATTCTTTGTTATTGAGGAGAATATAACATATATCTACTTATATATATGTATATTTGCTTATATATTGTTATATAAACCTGATAAATACTTACAAGTAAAATTATTTTAAAGCATCAAAGTTGATAATACTAAATCGGCGATTTTAATAAAAAACAATTTACTTAGGCATCAAAAAACCATTTTTATAATTACCATATCTACACATTATATAATTTATTAACATACTGCAACGATAAATTACGGATTTTTTTTATTACTAGAAATCAATTTATATGTATATTTTTATGAACCACGAATTGTTCTTAAATACGAGTTTACATTGTAATAATATATCATTTACGAAGGTTTTTTTTCTACTGTATCCTAATGTTGTGATGAAAAAAAAAAAAAATACGGTTGGCAATGTTATCTGATGACCACTTTTAGAAGTAAACGGTATTTTAATTCATAAATGCTCTCAAAAATGGTTTTTTAATTTGTTTTAAGAGATGGTTTTTTCCTCTTTTTTCTTTAAAAACAAACAAACAAACTTAGTTTTAGATTTTGAGCTTTCTCATCACTAACATACTTTGGCAAATATATTTAATATGTAGAGTAATATAGCTTTAACAACAAAAAATTTCAATCTATAGCATTTGGTAAATAAACAAATATTATTGTTGATTTATCAATGACGTCAGATAAAGTTCCTTGCATTGATCTTCAAGTGAAACATTTTTCCACCCTTTGATCAAAATTTCATTTTAATTTGTTCAAAAGTCAGAGTTCAAGTTCTTTTAATTATTGTTTAACTGATATAAAATCCCTACAAAATTATTATAAGCGAAAAAGTATTCAAAATTTGAATTTCACTATTTACCACTTATAATGTAGATTTTGATGAGTTATATAATTGGTTAAGTAACGTCAAGACTCCATTAACGTTTTTTAAAGTAGCGTTAGAGATTGTAATAAATTATGCTTATATATGTATGTATGTATCTTTATTTCAGCTATTAGATAACCATGTAAAAGTTGTTGTTTTAAAAAAAATTGATTCTTTTTTAACAGTTTTTAATTTATTTTATTTCTAAGGCTACTTTAAAATGTTATTAAGCATCTACCTATTTTAAAAAATATTCAAAACATCAGTTAAAGAGTCTTTTACTGCAAATTTACCGTCTTAAAATTTAAAAAGTGATTTGCTAATAAAATAAAATAATTATCAAGCAATCAATGGATTCCCTTCAAAGAAGTCTTCATTTAAGGAAAGATTTATCTACTAACTCCTCAAAACCTTTTACCCAACATATAAATTACTAGGTTGAGCGAAGAGAAAATTACATAGGTAGCTTTAATGGGCACATACATACATAGATACATATACAGTATATGTACATCCATATGTGAGTAAACTCAGTCATTCCTTGTAGTTGCTCTACAATTATAAAAAAATATTAAAAAACATAGGTACACAATCCAATCCATATATAGAATCAAGATGTTTCATTCACCAAAAGTATAAATTAAGAAAAAAAAACCTTTATATTCATTTTTTTTTACTTCTTCATTCACTGATGTATACATATATATATATATTTACACATCCCCATCTAATTAAAATTCATGAACTTTCAGAGTTACATATCCGTGTGTAATATGGGTCAGGAAAGAGTGACTTGAAACAATGTACATACTTACAAGGGTATGTAGATGTACACGTACACGTATGTGATGTGAAAAACGTGATGTACTCTTCTGGTTCTACATACAGTATGAAGAGTAAAGATCCATTCTAAAAACATGTAAATTGCTCAAAAAACAAAAATAATACATGTATTTTATTATAACACTGGGTAAAAGCGTATTGAAAAGTATCGATGAATACTTTAATATTTTGACTGTGTATGTACCATATATAGTTAGAAACTACTTTATTCAAACACATAACTTCTAAACTTACAAATTGTTCTTATATAATGAACTGCGTCTCCAAGAAATGTCATTTGACATTGTTACTTCATCATACAGTCAAAACACAAGTTAAACATAACAAAAAAAACATTTTTAGGTTCCATATCTAATTCTTGTAGTACTTGACGCACTGATATGGAATTTAGTTGTCAATATTTTTGATTTCAATATTTTTGAGTATTTTGATATTTTTTATAAGTTTGAGCCTCAAAATGAATTTGGTGATTTAAATGAAAATATTAGTTTCAAATATGGGCTTATATTTTATTTGGCATCATACAATCCTAACAAAATGTTAATTAAGGAAAAAAAGTTCTTTTTTTTTTTTAAAGGTTCTATTTTGGGTTGAATAAAATCTTCATTTTGTATTACTTTTAAAGTAAATAAGGGGTTCGTTTGAGTGCAAATAATTAGTTTTATCATGTAAAAGATTATTTTCTTTTAGATAATTTAGTTTCGCAGGTATATTGATTTGTTTTCAACTTTATTTAGTTAAAAATAACTCAAAAACCAGATTGGAATACCAAAACTAAGTATAGAGATGTAAACAGCTCATTGTGCACAACTAGAATTAGATTTGGAATCAAAAATAATATTTAAGTAATATAATATTTCGAACATATGTATTAATGCGAGGCTCTGTTACGAGAACTTGCGAAAAATAAAAAAATATTTATTTGAAAAATGCAAAAACTAATTTACAAATACACCATAATATAATTCATTATAACTTTTCATTGTATTTTCTTGTAATTTCGGTTGAAATCGATAATAAAGATTTGCCTATGTATTTTTTAATAGTAATTTTGTATAAAAAAACTTTTACGCACATTTGATATTTTTTTTTTCAAAAATACCCATTCAAAGTATTTCAAATTAAGAGAATTATAAAAAGCACACTTAGAGTTCTGAAATCTTCTCAAAAAAATTACTCATAAAAATGTAGATCTAAAACATGGTTTTGCAGTGACTAATTTTGTGGCAAAAGTACATTTTTGTATTTATATATCTGGATATTCAACTACTTACAACAAGGATTTAAATTTAAATGGTTTAATTTTTTACATACAAAAATTTATTTAGGTTTTTTTTTCCCACTAAAAAAGGTTTTATGCCAACTGGAATCATTCATAAGTGATTAGAAAAAGTAAATTATTTTCAATGTCTGCCATTACATAAATAAATTAATATATATGTATGTACATATATATAAAAACTAAGAATAAAGTAAAGGCAAAGCAAGTAATATGGAAAAAAGTAGATGAAAGTTTCATAATCATTTTTTTATCCTTATGATTGTTATATCTTTATTAAACCCAATTATGTTGAATAAAACTATGACGAAGAGAATGAACGTTTCAATTTGTTCTTTTTAAACTTTTTTTTTTTGCTAAGAATTATAATAATCGAACATGTTATTACTAATATTATGATTTGCAAGGAAAAAAATAACTTAATGCCTCAGTTACGACTTTTGTAATTTAAAAACAAAACAAAACTTTGTTCAATATTTTTTGTATTATTATGAAAGTATATTTTTGATAAAGACGTTTTCATTAAAGGAGGAAAGTATAAGTGAAATGAAAGGGTTTTTGATCAATTTTCCTGAGAAATAAGGGTTTTATTCGTCCATATAAGTTAAAGTTCAACCAAGATATAGGCCGATTTAAGGCAATTTTCAATTACTCAGTAATTGACATAGTAGCTTATTAGTACCATTATTTTATTTATCCAACAAATATTTATTTTTAAATATAAAAAAATTGAAATCAACATTTTTTTTTTCAAATAGAAAAGAAAAAGAAATTGAAAGTATTAATTACTTAACCATTAAAAACACAAACGTGTCCACCATTTTCAAAAGTTTTTCTTTTACCTATAATTAATGTTTTTGACCCAGATGTGACATCACTTTTGACTCTCATGGTTTTATAAAAAGAATTATCATCGATTGTCAATTAACTAAAAACTTGTATAAAATCCTGTGTGGCCATCAATAAAATTGAACAGAACCTCAAATTTCAAAAATATATATGCGAAGAATAATTATATTTATAATGTTTCTTCAATATCTTGGCAGGTGATCTGCTTTGCTCCGGGGATGAGGTAAATTATAAAGTTGAAGAAAGGGGCTTTAATTTAATAAATTTTACTGGTTTAGAAAAAAAATAGCTTATACTGATTATCAGGGGTAATCAGTATAAGCTCCAAAAAGTCAATTCCATCATGTAAATAACTGTTCAAATATACTTATGTATACATCTAGATATATTTTATTATGTAATATTATGTAGGTTTTGAAATGATTATCATGATATTTTAAAATATTATAAGAAATACAAAAACTAATTATAGCTAACTAACAAGCCAAACAACTACACGTGTTCAAAGTTATAAAACGTGCGCCCATTACAACTTTATGATGTGTGTCTACGTAAATATGTATCATCGTTCTAAAAACGTACAAAAACCGCAAAGAGTTGTCTGTTAAACGGATAACGTAAGTGCGCCCGTGCGTAAAACGTTGATTGTTGACTTGAAGTGTTATTATCACCTGTTGCCTATGAACATATATATACTTACATATAAAGCAAGCAAACAATTGTTTTGTGTACTTTCAATACACAATGGACAAGCAACGTTCTTGTGGTGATGTAGATAGGTAATTTGAATACAAAATCATAAAATCCTTCTAGGTTTGTATATATCTTATTTATGTCCATCCAAATAAACAAAATGTTGAAGTTGTTACTGAACTGCTTTTCTTATAAAATAAGTCTAGTAAATCCATTTCTAGAAGGAAAAAGTTATTTAATGGTATGGGTTTTCAACCATCTGGAACAAGACCAAAGGAGATAGTTTTAATAAAAACGTAATGATACTTTAAATTGTCATCTATTAACCAATAAAGGGAAGCGTTATATTTTTGATTAAATGTATTCTTGAGCAAATGAAAAATATATTAAAATAAAGGACTTTTTATTACCACAATTAAATAAATATTCAAGCATTGGAAGTAATGTGGACACAAACCATAATCATTTGTTTATGACTTACAGATACCTATTGAAAGTATATATTAATTAAAGTTATTTAAGGAGTAGTATAATGTCTTTTACACATTTTTGACCCTTCGTTCTTTAGAGATTACAAAAATATTTTTTTATTAAAATTTGTTATATGCTATTTGTTCATAGTAATAATCTAAGAATAATTCAGTATGTCTCCTATGGTGGAAAGGACATATCTTTTGATATTTTCACTATGTATCTACTGTTTTTCAAAGTGTTTATTTTTAAAGTCAGTTTTTTTGTTATTTAAAAATCAAATTGAATCAGATTAAAGTCAAAATATCTAGATTTACCTATTTAGCAAATTGGAGCTTTATAGAGAAACATACATGTTGTTATATTAGTGAGTTATAAAATATTAATTCTGGCAAGTCTTTTGATTAGATACATTATCCCTCTTTGTTGTTTTGTTCCATACTGCTACAATGAGATTTCAAATAAACCAGTATGTATAGACTATTTATTTGTTCTGACTTGAATAAGCAAACATTGGCATAGTTATTAGAATATTAACCATAAAAGCAGTGATTCTTTCATTAAAGCTACCTATATCACATATAGATACATCACTTCCCTATAGAAGGTTATGAATATTCACCTTTGATAAATGATTTATATCTCTGTAGAAATTATGACTCATATTCTTTAAATACATATGTATAGGGAAGAAATGCTTATTTTCCAGGTGTGTTGCCCAATAAATAATAGCTTGAATGCCAAAATGCCCTTTTAAAGCAATATACAAAATAGTCAACAATAATACCTATGTACATAACATGCATTCCTGTATGACTTATATACTTAACTGCCTATACATACATATGTGATGAATACTTTCATAGACGACATGATTCAGTTTTGCCACATATTAAATATTGAAATTATTTTATAAGGTATAACCATAATTTTATCATTTTTGATTAAAAAGATACGCAATAAAAACCAAAAAAAGCATGATGTAAAACAACTTCTTTTCTTTTTCTCTCTCTCTCTTTCTTTACTTTTGATGATAATATATACATAATCAAAGCCTTCTTTTCTCTCATTTTCAACAGTGGCAACAAACAACCATAGATTTTAACAACCCTTATATTCTTTTATTTCTTCTTATTTTCCTCTCTCTCTCTCTCTCTCTCTCTCTCTCTCTCTCTCTCTCCTAATCAACCATGTATTCAGATGTCAATTTTTTATTATTTCTGTCATTTTTGTTCTCCCTCTTTTACATTAAAAAAAGAAAAGAAAAGGCATGTACATGCTGAAGAAGCCTAAAGATAATAATAATAAAAATAATAAATTACTTGAAGGTGAGAAGAGAGGGAAGAAAAGAAAAAAAGCTTGCTTCTTCTTCTTCTTCTTTTCTTCTTTTATCTCTTATCATAATAATAATTATAATGAAGCTGAATGAGGCAATAATTATTATCACTTCAATGATTCAAAATCCATGCAAAAGATTTAAAGGAATTACTTTTCCAAAAACCTTATAGAAATTTTTATGTATGATATATATATATGTATATACATTTTATGTGGTTATTCGACTCTCCTAAGGCAATATTATTTTACTCCGTTAGTCTAAGTATATGGATTATTCTTTCATGAAAAGAAAAACCCTATAGGGGGAGTCGATCCAACACTTCCAAAACTACCACAAAATTATTCTTATGTACAGTACGAAAGAATGACTCACAATTATTCAAATTACTTGTTTAAGTAAAGGGATAACCTATTTGATTATCTTCTCTTCCCTTAAGTGCCGTTATGCAAAGAAAGACTCAACTATTCTGATATTTAAAAAAAAAAAAAAACTTTAATATTTTTTATAAATCTTGTATCTCATAAATGCTTTGCATTGCGAATAATAAAACTTTTAATTCAGCGTGTATTAAATAAGAAAGGCCTGGATTCAAATTTACTTTTTCTCTTTTATTTTGTTTATTTTGTAATAAAAGATAAAATAACATTTATTAAAGTAACAGACGCGTTACTTTTACGACTAACTAATTAATTTTGTTTTTGAGCAATGGTGATCTTAATTTTCCTATTAAAATATTAAATAAATTACTTAAATTTCACATTTTTTTTTTAAATATACTATCTCATCTCAAAGTTTTCTGGTATCCCAAAATATTGAAATGAGTTTCCTAGGATGTTGTTGAAGGACCATTTTCCAGGCAAATAAGGAAACCTAGTAGACAATCTAAGGCACTTTTGCCTTATAAACGATGTTTTCACAATATAGGGATATTGATCGTAATATTAGGTAATGCTGTGTAATTAATACCTTTCACTACATAACTAGAAATAAACTCGTACTATGAACAAAAGCATTTAAGAATGTGCAAATATTAGGTACATGCCTACAAAAATATACAATTGTTATACAACTGAATAGGTATGTGTAATTCTTGAGAAACACGGGGGGGTCAATCACCCTGAAGATAAGGGCGACAATTCCTTCTTTTTTCTTTTAACCCGCTCAAGAACATTAAATAATGTACATTGTACTATATACTACTATGGGCAAAAAATATCAGAAATCAAAAAATATTTATTTAATCATCAAAATTCATTTCATCTGCCTCCGAAGTAGTCCCTCCTCCCCGATGCAATACACATGTGCCAACGGTTTTTCCAATTATTCAATCCGTTACAAAATTTTTATAAGGTCAAAACAAGTTACTTGAGTTTAGACATGCTATTAAAATTAAAAATCGGATGGTCGGTTTCTTGAGTAATTGGATATGTATCTTAAGAAATGAGCTACGGATTCTCAAAATTTTAAAAGAATATAGTCTGGAATATTCAATGAAACTTCTTTGGTTTCAACAACATTTTTCTAAATTGTTTTTTAGTCATCAGACGTTTTAAAAATCGCAAAATTTGATTTTAGCTGTTTACAAAAGGACGCGTATTTCAAACAATAAGGAATATTTTGACGTGCCATTTGAAACAAATGTCAGTAGTGCCAACTTAAAAAAACAAAAACATTTATTATCGGAATCCTAAAAAATTTTAAATTCAAATTTCCTGGTATTTTTTGCTCATAGTAAAATATGAAATTTGGGCAAATTAAAAATCTTTTTTTTTTGTTATTGGTAGTTTAATGGTAAATATATAGGTATAACTAGTAAATAGTTCGAATAAATCTATCTATAGACAGGAAAGTAAAAAAAAATATATGGATTTGAATTACTCGATAAAAGCCACGTTCTTTAATTCTTATTCAATATTTATTTATAAGTTCCTTCAGTTTCTATGTATGTATAGGTATAAGAATCTACGTAAAATGCCTACCAATTGGAAATATCAAAAGGAGTACATTTCTCAAATAAAAATGTATGTGTGTTTAGTTCTTTATTTTTCCACCAGGTAGCAAATGTGTAGTACTTTGTCTTCATCTCGTACTTTGTATGTAAATGAGTTAAGTAAATCCTATAATTGTATTGCAATTGGCACTTTAGTTGATAACCCCTTAATACACTTAATATAAAAGTGATTTTTCATTCCCTTCTCAGAATTGCTCTTAACAACAAAATATATTTGTAACATATGTACGATATTTTTAAGCCTTTTTTAAAAAAAAAATTATAAATATAAAAATATGTGTTAATTAAATTTTTTGAACCTCATAGTCATAAAAATGAATGACATGCAAGTATTTATATACACAAAATATACTTTTTTTTTAAATAGAAAAACAACAACAGGAACCTTACGGAAATGAAGAACAAATACATACAATACATAATTAGTGAACTCATATCCTTAACAAGCATAACTCAATTGTAATTATATTATACCTACCTAGGATTGTATTTGTTGTTTATATACATGCCAGGATTCATTGAGTTGAATGTCATCTTTTTTATTATGGAAGTACGAATGTTATAGAACAAGTCATTTGGTATAAGTGACACGACCTGATTCCCATTGTATCTCACAACCTTTCCTCCCGAAATGAAAAAGATGAAAAAAGCCCAAAATCATTTGACATTTATGCAAATTTTTCTCTCCAACTCTTGGACTATTCTTTAATTTATGCCAGCAAATTGACTACAGCTTAACAAAAAATAATTCGACTTCAGCCAATCAACAAAATATATAGAACTCTAATATGGGAAAGAGAAGTGAAAAAATCGACAGCTGGTTACAAAATATGTACAGTGTATATTTTAATATTAGTCATAAAAAGATAAATGGCACTTAAATGGTAATATTAACAGTTTGAAGTAAATGATGTTTGAAAGTATCGAGTCTTATCCACCTCCAAATCCTTTAAATTTGAGTATAAAGTCACAGATTAATAAGTTTGATTTGCGTGTATGAGTACTTAGTTCTGTATCTTTGAGGCAAAAACGACCAAATTTTATAGGAATACGTATATAAACCCTCGCTTCTCAGGAAACAAAAGTATATTTAAAACTATAAGATGAAGTTGTCTTCGGATTTTATACTTTGTTTAATAACAACTATATATATATAAAGAAATATGTATTAAGATGGCGTAGAATTCGATCATACATACAATCTGTGACGTCAATGATAACGCTTTTTACATTCAAAAACTAACTCTTAGATCATGTCAATAAATGCACCTATGTGCATATTTTTGTACTATCAAACATAGAAACTGAGCTATTAAAAATTATGTAAATAGTTTGTTATTTTTTTATAGAGCTATGATCGGCCATTACAAGCTATTTTTGACTCAACTAATCACCTTAATTATATAGTTTTTTTTCATTAGAGAAACTAACTTGCTCCGAATACAAATTAGTTTATAAATGATTAATGATCATGCCTGTAGGCCACTCTATTATGAAGTCAACTTTCTAGGGCACAAAATTAATTCAAGTATGTAATATAGCACTCAAACGTCAAGAGCATAGAATTTGAATCGTATGTTGATACTCAATATTTAAAATGAGTTTTTTATTTCGATAAATCATATCATATCAAAGAAAAAAAAACCTGACTACATTATTACAAAAATATTGCTCTTCCAAAAAATTACTTTTTCACCTCAAAATCAATTTCATCCAATATCTCAAAAAAAAAGTTGACAAAAATGAGTATTTTGTTACGATAGTTCGCATCATATTATTCAATAATTGTAATGTACATTTTTTGGCTATAGGATGTTCAAGAAAAAGTGATTAATTTTTGCTTAAATTTAGCTTTAAAATTATCTATAACTAACTACTCAATCTCCCTGAATTTACCTTTTTAATTGATTTCTGCAAAGGGAAGGAAAATCTCCACACGTCATGGAGGTAAATGATAAATTGACGTCATCAGTGATGTAACGTAACTAAATATCTTTAACTCCAAAGTGACGTGGGAAAAAAATATTTATTGTAGGCAAGAAAATTTGCCTAAGCTAATCAACGGTTTTTGTCACTTTGTTTTATAATTTTGGGATCAAGAAACTTTGAGAGTGAGATAGCCAAATAAGCTACAATGTATATAGTCTAGAACTGTGTTTTTAAATATAATACGAATAAATATTGTTCAACTCTAATTGATGTGTTAAAAAACTCGAATTTATTTATGTACCAATATATAAATGTTCTAACCTATTGTCAAAGGGCCAGATGGAAACACTTCATGTACTCTTATACGGTGAACATTCAAATGGTGTTAATTCACTATTCATGTTGACTGTATATAATTTACATTCATTCGCCAATGAACAAATATGTTTTATGCATTATTATACCCTATTTGTACATAAAAACAAAAGAAAAACAAGCAATTAACTCTCAACAACATGAGCACACGTATTAAAAATTAACAAGACCAAATCATAGCACAAAATTTCATTATAAACATAAAATTACAGATAATGATAATAATTCTCTTCACGGTTATATGCTCATCTGAACTTGACAGCTTTTTCATAAAAAAATATTCTATGTATGTTTAAAATATTGTAGTTATATTATTATTATTTATAATAATGATTTTTTCCTCAGAAGTAGGTAGGCCCTTGGAGTAAACTACTTTATCAAATATTTTTTTATTTTTTTTTGTAAATGTCATAAAGTGGCTTCTTCATTTGGACAAGCACGTTTATTCAGTTATTTAATAATATAAATATAAACAAATAAACACATATAAAATTTGACTTGTCAAAAAAAGTCATGACAATCATGGAACTACCAAAAGAAATAAACGTTTTATGAAAAGAAATACATAAGGCTTTAGAAAAACAATTTTCTTACTTACTCTACACGTCTTTGCATAAGAGCAACTTTTTCATTATTTTATCAAAGCAGAGGTAACTACATAGACAATTTATCAGATTAACAAATATCAATTATAAAATAATTTTTAAAAGATATCCTTCTCATAAATCTCTTTCCTGTACTCCACTTAATTACCAAAAACATTAACACAATAAATTTGCTCTTGTCTCCTAAAGTAAGAAAATATTTGATTAAGTTTCTTTTTAAACAAAACAAGATAAATGACTGATTTATTGAGTAAATAGGTATATCTAAAATTTAATTATGAACAAAAAAAAAAAACTAAATATTTGTGTGCTAATATAAGTACAAAAATTGAGTTCTAGATACATAAGAACAACATTTTCATCAAAAGCTGCATAGTGGCTCTTATTAGGATTCGACTGTATATATATTTACGATAATTAAGCTTTCTTATAAGTAATTCAGATAAGAGCAATCCTCTTCGGTTCCAGCAAAATGTTGGTTTTATCCAAATTATGGAAAAAAATCCAATGCCTTAAGTACATTGATGATTTGCTCAATAAAATCAGACAATTTCCTTTTAATTTCAAGGCATATTTATTTCAAGTAGTCTGGGGTTTTTTCTTTGTTTGTTTGTTTTTTTTGCTATGGAAGATTGATTATTATTTTTGTTATTATTTAATTTCATCAACAAAGGGATTGTACAACCCTTTATATCGCCACGAATCTTATTAAAGATCCCGAAATTGTAGAATAGAATAGACAAATGAGGGGGGGGGGGGAAGAAAGCAAAGCAGATAGGAATGCATAAAATATTTTTATCTTTCTATTTATTAACTTTAGAATATTTTTACCTAAAAATTACGGCTTTAAGCATCATACTGGCTTTATAAAAAGTAGTTTATGGAGTAAGGAATTTATTTATGAGAAAGCGTTGCTAATATTTATTTATTGATAGGCTACACACCAAGGATGTATAGCCCTTTTTTCCCCAAAAGACCACTCGTTAAAAATGGAAACTTGGACTTTAATCCGTACTTAAATATTTGATACTTGACTTGAGTTCAAAATCAAAAACTCGAGACTTGACTTGAGACCAATTTTTAAGCAAATTTATCTCAATACCTTCAATTTTTTAACTAGTTTTATAAAATACTCTTAAGAGTATCTTTATTAGGGAAAAAACTTGATTCAAATCAGATACTTTTTCTTAATCATATTTCCTATGACAAATAATAATTAATGCATGTTCGACCACAGAATATTGACTCTTTTCTACTTCAATATTTTTTGTACCCATGTAGCCTATACACAAGTAAGAAATCCTTGCTTATACTGGGGTTATTTCGGATAGTTAATGAATGAGTAAGTTATGTATTTATTGAGCATTCTCTAACCATTCAACTTCAGTTGAGTGTAATTTAATAAAATTTAAAAAAAAACTCGGGTGCATTTCCAAACACTACATCTACAGAAAATTAAATATCCACAAATACTAAACTTGAAATATGTCTTATATAAATCTGAGGACTCGAACTGAACTCGATAAGAATATTTAAGGAACTGGAATTGACTTGGATTAGAGAGCTAAGACTTGAGACTCAATACTAAGAAAATATGGATTATAGTAACTTTACCTCACCTCTGCCACGAGTCAAGAAAGTGTTGCTATTGAGGATTACATTACCTTCCAATATAATGTTGTTGACTCAATGTGAATCAGTGTTCATAGAACAAAAAGGCATATAACATCTTCATAACATTATAATGAAATGCAACCTTAAAATATACAAATGGTTTTATGTACATCTATTACAAAAGGTTAGACTTTGAATAAATACTAAGATACAAAATATAAAATATATAATTGCATAATATAAACACATCATGGATATTAAATTTCTTTTTGATGTCCATTAATAATAATTATCAATTTAATATGCAAACCTTTCAAGATGGGATGAAGAGATAATAAACAGGTACAAAAAAAGAAAAGAATATATTTTAGTCATTATTTATTTTGTAACTACTCCGGGGTCGACAATGTACTATGTTTGAGTGGTGTATTAAATGCTAATATTTGCATCCGCCAATTATCTACATTTTATTGATCCTTGTATCCACTTTTGCATCTGTATTTCCGTTTATGTAGTTGTTAAAAGAGGAAGGGGCATCTTTTGCTGTCATATGAATTTGTTTGCAAGATAGTTCCTCTTATCAGAACCGTTAGAATTGAGGCCATGTACCCCTTCAATAATACTTATGTTCTCTCTTTTTAAGGTCAAAATCTAAATTATTTATGCTATACGTGCCCCATCAGCAATGCAGTTTGCCTCTTGAAAGTTTTAGATCTTATTTCCCTACTGCTTATATGGGTAGACCCACCAAAGATCAGCACTTGAACTATAATTCCTAAGCATTTAGTACGTATATTGGAATAATACATCACCTCTACAAATAATAGTAGTAATTAACCAATGAAACGACTAATCGAGTGATCCCTTGATATAATATAATCTTTTGATAGATATGAATTTGTGACTAATTCTGTCCACCCCCTATTTAAGAACGTTACTGTCTTCCCCTGTAAACGGATAAGTAAGTATCTGCGTGTAGCTGATGTGATAAAACACCATGAGACCTGACGCTGCTCTCCTTTCAAACATTCTTCAAATTATCAGGGTTGCCAGGTAAATTTTCGCTTTTTTTGTTTTATATCAGCAGTGCGTATTATCTACAGCTCTTATCATCACCATGACGATCTTTATTGATACATTAACTTCTGCAAAACATGTTCAAAGTTGTCTTGGCTAATCTTTGGCTAATCAGCCAAATTATGTATGATGTTATCATCCATTTAGGGATTTCTATCTTAAATTTCTGTAAATCATAGCAAATATGTTTAAGATGGATAGATAGACCAACCATTAAGATGGTTGTTAGAACACGTGCCTATCTTTTTTACAAAAGGTCATAAATTTAGTTATTTATACAATAAGACACAACTTACTCTTTCCTTCCTTTATCATATAATATGTTGAAATTGTAATTTTATTCTGTCTAAATTGAAATTCCCTATTTTCCTTTTTGTCAACACGGGGTAGAGCATTCCATTGTTTAGAATGCTAAACATTTGAATAATGTGAGTACATAGTTATTGTATGTATATACTTATTCAAGCACAATATACCTAAATAAGTTGCAATACTTTGTTTTTTTACAAATTGACGTAGAGAATAATATATCAAAATGCAAATATTATATAAATATAAAGATTTTATGGCTGATAAAGTGGACGATATTGCGTATTTTTATATTATTTATCATAATAATTTAAAATTATTTTTTTATGCATGGAAAAAATGTTTTCTATAACTTAGAACAAAATATTATTGAAAAATGGTTTTGGTTTTTTAATAGTTGAGTGTGTGTTTTTTATGATTAGTTCATGTCTGTAGAAAATAATTCTCTATATAAGTAGTACGTCAAAAGTTTGTCAAATCATTTAAAAAAATCTAAATATGGCATTTATTTACTTAATATTTAGTTTGTAGCCAATCCCTTCTCTGCATTCTTAATGGAATGAATACTAATCAAGTTCATTTAGTAATTGATGTAATTGATTTAGTAATTGATATTTATAAGTAAATAATAAAGTTCTAATTTTTAACGAGTCATTCATTTATTATTGGCCGTCATAGAATGAGTCATACTAATTGTGATTAAAAAAAAACCCAATTTTCATCCTCAAATATTATTGGTTACATATATATTTTGAAAATAGATTTAAATCACTATTCATACATGACATTATTGGCCAATATCAAATTTGAAAGGATAAGGGAGATTTCTAAAACAAATGCTATGAGTAAATTTAAAAAAAAAAATGTGAATCTATAGCCATAATTAGTAATACACATGAATCTTTATATCATTTATTATACGCCACAGATATAAAAAATGCTAGAGATCACCATTTAAAAGTCATTACAGATATAAATTTGGGAGAGCAAACTTGATTTCCTCATTTTATACTTGATTTGAAGATACAACATTATTTTCTTCCTTAGGGTTCAGGATTTATTTAAATTTATAATAATAATGTATCATTTTTGAACTGATGTAACATTACTATATGTACAATGAATGACTCGTCAAAATTTGAATTATATTAATAACTCAAGGCTGAGCTTGACTAGTTAAGCCGAAGAAACAACGAATACACGGGATTTGTTGAATTAATGGATTTTTTTTTTTTTTTTTTTTTTGTAAGCAAACAATATATGTAAAGAATTTTTATACTTACTTACATTCACCTATTTGACAATGTATCCTTCGCGATCGGAAATCCCTATATCTCAAAAAAAAAATGTCTATGATTAATAGAAGTTGAAAAAGACAGAGAGAATCTATGTCTTGGGAAAAATACTCGAGGATAACGGATACCGTCTACCTCTGCAGATAAACTACATTACTTATGAAAAAAGATGTTGTTGTTTTTTTAATAGACATATCATGTGTTTGGCCATAACAACACTACAAATTAAAATCATTTGTTTTAATTAGAAATATTTTTTATCTCTCTCATTAATTTATTCAATATTTTGATATTTAATTTTTATTGGCAAGAGTGAGATAATTAATTTGAACAAACTGCTGTCCATACATACAAATCAAGTTCTCATTTCAAAGTAGTTAACTCTTAGCTTTGACATGTTAAAATATTTCCCATATGGTAGTACTCATAGTAGGAGATATAAATATATGTATATATATAATAACATTTTATTCAAATCCTATTTTCTATTTTATTTAAACATGAAGAAGCATTGAATATATTTACATATATACATGTGCAAAAAAATAAATAAATTCTTAAATTTCCAAATATATATATATATGTTATTGCTATTAAATTTGCAATCTATAGTTTCAATATGTCGTGCTCTCTTTTTTTCTTTTTTTTTCTTTTTTTTTTTTTTCTCGGCCCAAATGGGCATATATTTTCACTTCAACAAAGATTCACAAATATCAAGTATATTAAATAATTACAGAGAAGACATTATGGTAAATTATTGAGATCGAAAGCAGACAAAAAACAAAGACTACTCAAGAAAAGAAAATCTTCAAAGTACTTAAACATTTAATAGTACTTTTGAATATAAGCAAGCAATTTGTAAAATTCCATTTATGTTGGCATCTCGAATTGTTCGCAATTTATATATTATAAACTGGACTTTGGTGAGAACTGCGTTACATTTTGCATTCGGAGTAAACGAGAGAAAGTCCTCTTCTGTTACTTTGACGTCAAATCGATCTTCAACGACAGCTTTTATGGCTTGATAAGTTTCAGATAATGCTGGACATCTCCATAGAAGGTGATCGGTGGTTTCAGACTGTGTCACACAAAAGAGGCAATTTTGGCGTTTGTCCTTGAAAAATTTACTGGCAACCTCAAGCGAACCAGTAAGTTGCCGGTATTTGAACCATTTTTCAGAGGATGTGAGAAAGTTATTTCTCACGGCAGCTATGCACTCACTGGTTTTTCTATTAATCCCACGCCTCCCCAGGTAAGCTTCATATGGGACAAGAGTTGAGACCAACGATGCATTTCTTACATCGGCTGTTGATGCGACGGCTATCCTTATTCTGAAAGGTAAAATTGGTCGCTGAATGCAAATTGTTTTTCCAATAACTCTCAAAAAATACCCGTAGGCTAGTTTGTTTAAGAACTCGAAGGAGTAGATAACATCGCCAGCTATATGAGCGTTGAGGGTTTTAGGAGTACGTGTATTTAGACTCTCTATAACAGGCTTCTCCCATCTTAGAGACGATTCATATCCCTCTAGGATATCTCTCGAGCCGTTGGAGAAATCTTTTAAGCGCCTAGAATGCTTGGATAACGTAAGTAAAACTTTTGATAGACCATGGCAAGGAAATTGGTTATACTCAATGCCATGATTTCTTAAAAACCGATTGAGGTGCATATTCCAGAAATCATTTTTATCCCACAACTTTCGTATCCAGAAGCAGTTTAGGGACTGCCACAGTTTTTTAAAATTTATTACACCTAATCCTCCCAATTTTAGAGGGTTATGGGCACGGTTAAAGGAAATGTTTTTCCTTTTGTCAAAGTTTAGCGTGGATACTTCGACCATCAATACTTTGTCTAAGATATTTTTGTCAAAAGGAGTGACACGAAGTAAATGTATAACACATGGGACAACGTAGGAGTTCCATGCCTGGATCCTGTCCCATACATTTAAGTTTAGTGCTCGAAAAAAAGAGCTTTTGCGTTCAACTTTTTCCATTATGCTACTGCAATTCATTATTGAGCTTTTAGAACCAATCCATGACCCCAGAATATTTAGCTCATCTGACAGTTGTAGTGTTGGCCAGCCTTTTTCAATTATATCACTGTATGGACTTAACAGTTCTGTCTTGTCGATGTTCATTTGTAACCCGGAACAATTTGAAAATTCATCTAAAATTTTTAAAGTTTTGCCAATAGAAATGATTGTTTGAAGCGGACTGCCAGAGTATATCATTGTTAGGTCGTCAGCGTAGCACAAACATTTCAATGTTTGTTCTGACGTCCTAAAACTTTTTTTTTGTTATTCTTCTTTCTTCAAATGTATGTGGTGTGTAGAACGCAACATACTAATCCTCCTTACCAAAATCATAATAAGTAATTTCCCAAACTAGACAGACAAGACACATGTAGAATAACCGTGGGACCTCAAGGACCGGTTAAAAACCACGTATAGAATAATATATGCACCAATTCAACAGGTTTGTGTTGGATACATACATTGAGGCTTATTAATATACTTCAAGAACCATCAAGCACTCTCTCTCTAATTTCCCAAATTACACACCAGTCCCACAATCTGTGCAGAATACATTCAGAACCCCCAGTTTAAAAACCACCACCGTCACTCTTAGGATCATAAATGACTCCTCATCGCTGGCTAACTGGGTGGGGAGATGCCTTCCTGGAAGGTTGAAAACTACGCCCGTCACTTATAACATCTCAAAAAGACTCATTTCATATGTTCTAAATCACACCCCAGGCCCACAGGCTGTACAGAATGACTACAGACATTCAAAGTAGGTTAGAGACCACTACTAGTGCTTCAAACTATCTAATATACCACCCAACTGAGGGAAAAAGTTTCTAAAGATCCTTTGATGGATCTGACTTATCTATAAATCGGGCAGATCGATGGATGAATCACAATATAATTATTATAATTAGTGGCAATTCTCCCGTGGGGAATCTTCCTAAAGCCATATTAATGATATTTCAAGTATCAAAAAATTAGAATTTGCGGAAATGGATGGGAGTATAAAATTTAGAATCGTATAAATTAAGATATAAATATATAAAAAATGCAAATTCGAATATGAGTATTTGATTAATCATACATACATATTTTGTACTATATATTATTAGCATAATAACATACATTAATAATTTATTTATTCAAAATTATTTATGAAAAATGAGAATTAAAAAATAAGTTTCTATTTATATTAGCGACTGAACATATTTAAAAAAAAATCCCATGAAAGTCATATTTGCCTCTTTCGATATTACAAATTTTGCTTTATTTATCTGATTCAATGTGTGTGTGTGTGGAGGGGAAAATTTTGTCCACTGGGTCTTTTTGACCTATAACTACAAAACGTGCATATCCATTGTGCTGTAGGCAACTTTTGCTTTAACGCTTCCGATAGTGAAGACATACATATTGAATTTCAAATAAAGAATGCACTTCCTGAATGATGTTTCATGTATTACTTAAAAATTAAATACAAATATCCATGGGTGGTTTTCTGGCTTAAGCATTACCATGCATTGCAGTTACTGTTGTTTTAGATTTCGACAAATTTAAAGATATAATTTTGCATTATTCATCTGATTTATTGTCGGCAAAGGTCTTTGTTCTAAAACAAGTCATTGATAAATAGATTAAAGTGGCCCTTCAAAAACTTTTTATGAAAAAGTAGGTCTCCGGAAGTCTCAAAATGTTTTTTTTGTATAAAAAAATACCTAGTTAAAAAATTTAACTTCGATTAAAAAATATTTAGAAGTTGCACAGAGACCCTAAATTGTCTATATTTACTTATGTTTGGACAAGGTTGTCCTATTTCCTTCTATATTTCCAAAATACACAAATTTTTTCAAATGAGATCTGAATCAATACCTCACTATCAAATGGCTTAACCAAATATACGAACTTTTTCAAGTACTGTGTAGGGCAAACACATTTTTCGACATTATTCTAGAATCTAAAGTTTGTCCAATTTAATAACTTACTCTCAGATTATTAATACGATTAACAGACTAAATTTTTGAGTTTCTATGAGTTTTTGCCTTAGAACCATTCCATACATCACTAATATATGTATAAGTATATACATAGATCAATAGAGTATAAAGAAAGTAAAAATATAAAAAAATGGAAATTAATTTTTTATGATACAAGTATGTGCGTCGTCAAAAATGATGGGTATAGAAGTAACACATATTTAATTATATTAAAGTATCTAATGGGGCTTTATTATAAAAAGTTTTTACTTTAAAAAAAATAATAATCCTATTTATACATTGATTTGTACGTGCTTCCATTATATTAGTTTTATATTTTAACGATTAGTACAAAAATAATTATAATGGTTGATATGAATGTGATTTGCAAATATGCTAATAAAATGATTTTTTTTATTTTGAAAGTGAAACATGATAATGACCAAAGAGTTTGGGATTTAGTTTCTACGTTTTATGTTTATATATATGCCTATATACCTAGCTAGTATATAGGGGCTTTACAATGAAGCAAGATTTTTTTAAAAGTATGAGCACCAACTATGTACGTAGGCTTTGAAAATCTAACTAAGAGATTAAGTTTTATACTTCTTATATATATATATATAGGTATATTAAAACTTTCCTCTTTTTTTAAATAACTTTATTTGTCAAAAGTTTTGCTTAGATTTACATGACATTATAATGTTGTTATTGCTGTTATAGTTTACAAAAAGGGGGGGGGGTGGAATCCAACAAATTCGAATGAAATTAGAAAATTTAAATTAGTTCTTGAGTAGTAGGTTATGCATCTTGAACAATAAGTAAAATGGATTATCAAAATGTTTCCAGAATACAGTCTGGAGTATTCATTGAAACTTTTTTGGTTTCAACAGCCTTTTTCTAATTTGTTTTTTAGTCATCAGAGATTTTAAAAATCGAAAAATTTGATTTTAGCTGTTGACAAAAGGATGCATATCTCAATTACCAATGAATATTTTGACCTGTAATTAGGCACAGATGTCAGTGATAGGTAATGTCAACTTAAGAAACAAAAACATTTATCCCTATCGGAATCCAACCCCCCCCCCCCCCAAAAAAAAAAAAAAAAAACAACAACTCAAGCTTCCGGGTATTTTTGGCTCATGGTAGTGTATTTAGTGTCAACTGTGTAGAGTCCCATTCAAAACTCACCCCGAACTCATTACTAATATCAAAATAACAAAACCATATACTACTTTTTCTCAATTTGAATGTACTTATATTCGGGATCCAAAGGAACAATTTTGAATAACACTAGTAAACTAATTTTTACTCATAGGTTGTTAGATAATGCTTTTGAAAATGAACTATATCGAAAATAAAAGTTACAATGGACTGCTGCAGGTTTCCAACTTATGGATGAAAAAATATAAAAATATACTCATTCTGTGCATTATAAAATGATTCTAATTTTGATCTAAAGGGACTCCTGGGGGCGTAGGGAGCGGGAGTAGACCTAGAAATAGGGCAAATCCTTTGTACATAAATAACTCTTTGAATATTACATGAAGTGGATTAATAAGGAATACATTAAAGAGCTGAGACCCATAGTTTTCAAATGAGATAAGAGTAAATAAGAATCCTTAATTAAAAAGAAACTGTCCATCTAAATGTGTAATTTTCATTCAATTTTGAGCAAAAATTCGCTAGAAATCTAAGGCTCACAGAGGAGCTACTTAAGTAGTAGTGTGCAGAAGGATTAAAAAACCAGCTAAAATTCTTTTGGGCACAACTACTTATGTAGTTCTACCGTGCTACACTCGCAAATCATCATTTTTTAATGCACAAAATGAGTATCCTTCTTGGCTTAAATTGAAGTTGAAGTTGGAAAATGGGACAAAAAAGCTAGAAAAGTAGGGTCCGGTTTCTCGAAAACCTTAGGACTCTTTGTAAAAAAAATTACAGATCTTATATCAGCGTGCAAAATTGAATAACTTTTAGTATATGTACTTATTTATACCCCTTAGGATTTTTGAAAGTTCAAATTTATTGAGGTGTGTAATTAATCAATGGAACGACTAATCGAGTGATCCCTTGATATAATATAATCTTCTGATAGATATGAATTGGTGTTTATTTCCTTCCACCCCTCCCTATACAGCCCTTAGTTAAGGAATAAGTGAATAGATGCAAGTAACTAATATAGTAAAATGGTATGACAGCTGAAGCAAATTGTCAGGGTTACCAGATAATTTTTCGCTTTTTTTTAACAGCCTAGCATTTAATATTATTTATAGCTCTAGATAAGATATATATATATATATGTATACATGCATGAGTGCCACAGTACATATATTTGCATATGTTTGGTGTGTTTTCACACTTTTTGTTGAGTCATTTTATTTTGTAATAAGTGAATAGAGTAATTAACTTTGGTTATTAACTTTTGACATAATCTTCACTGCATCTCTCAAACTTTCCTTTTTATAAAAAAAGATTTAAAATTAATTGGTAGTCAGGCAGTATTTACAGCCTATAATTATTATTGGACTACTTAATAGTTTGAATATACTCAAAAAGATTGAATTCGAGTTCAGCAGATCAACGTTCAGGGGAACTATGTAATTAGGAGCAAAAGTAGATATTTATGTCAGAGAGGTGACAAAAAAAAAATACATAGGAGCTGTTGATCCCTATGGGAATGTTATTGTGAATATCTCGAGTCATCCCTGTGAGGAGTAATCTCAATTTGAATTTAATTATGTATTGCACATGAAATAAAACTCATAAATCCTAAATATTCTTCTCTTATATACATTTCAAAAATATTATTCATTGAAATTTTAATTACATTGAATAAAACAGATACACACTCATTTATATACATCCTTCAAATAATTTGCATATCTTGTACGAAAAAGTACAGGGATATTATTAGAGTGAGTTTTGAATATATATGTAAAATATGTATGTAGTTGTTCAACTGTCAAAGCATGTTTTAAGTCATCATAAATGAAGAAACATATTACATACATGCATAGTATGGAATCCAATTTGAATACTTTTCAAATAAATAAGATTTGTTTAGATTGAACACCTGTCTTTGAAGATATGAACATCCAAAGAACTCGGGTAGGATTTGGTTGGTGCTACTCACTAACATTGTATTCGTATGTACACATGTATGTGCATAAATGGTGGATTTATGATCGAAAGGGTCTGGATATGAAGATCCATACTACACATCTACAACAAAGTCCGGACAAAACGAACATTCGATTTTAACTTTAATAGTATATCTAAACTCAAGAGTTATTATTTTTTAATTATTGACTTCATAAAATTTTTGTTACTATTTGGAAAATTGGAAAAAAACGTTGGCACATGTGCATTGGAAGGGGTGCAGTATTGTTTTATTACAATATAAAATATGTTATACTCTTGGATTTGAGAGTTACTCAAACTTATAAAGAGTGCAAATGAATATTAAATTCAAAATTTCGGTTGACAATATTTGATACGAAAAAACGAATCAAAGATTCGATATCAATGATCACGTACGACTAGATTTAGATATAAAACCTAACAAAATTCATAATGTTGCTATTGTCTTTTGATATTAACATACATTAGAGTCGCAATGATCGATTTGTACAACCATCTAGTGAAATGACTCCATACAAAAGATATTTTTTTTCTCAAATTCGTTTTTATGAAGAATCTTATTTTTATTAGTACTATTATGGTTATTTGAAAACTTCCCACAATATGGTTGATCTCATAAAGTATGTAGAGTCAAAGAAGAAGATAAATTCACCTGTGCTCAAAAAAAGTGTAAATTGAAGTGAGATGTTTATTTCTTGTTTGTTTGTTTGTTTCATCTTGTGTTATTTAAAAGAGCATACACAAATATAAAAGAGAGTTTTTTGTACCTATGTTGCTTCTCCCCCCCCCCCCTCCCTATACACGAGTTGCTGTATGTATGTTTGCCTTTTTGTTATTGTTTTTTAAAATATGCAAATAAGTGAATATCCTTGTAGAATACAAGTCCTAGCTGCTTCATAGAACATAAGAGTACATATATTGTATTATTGTAGCTTTGAAGAAAAAAAAAAAAGGGGGGGGGGGGAGTACATTTTCGTTTCTTTGAGGCAGTTTTTGGATCTCTTAGGGAAATACACATATATGTACGTAAGAAAAATATGTACTTCAAGGCATAATGCTATATACCATATAAAACCTAAGTAAGTTATATATGTATACATATATGTATTTATAAAATCCTCTGTTATGTGGAGGGATCTGTCAACCCTATTAACGAATAATGCTTGATATGTACATAGGCAGTTATGCATATTTAAAAAAAAATTAATTGGTTGTCATATGATTTACTATCACCATGACTGTCCTCTACATAATAACTGTGTAGGTACGAAGAGCGTAAACAAAAAATCTCAAATGACCTTTAAGTTATTAATAAAACATTCGGAAATGATATTTGATTATAAAGCAAACAGGTTTTTATAATTAAATGAATATAGTTTTATATGTTTGTTTGTGTCGTAAACCGGATTTATTGACGTATCCCTTACTACTACGAATAAAAAAAAACTGTATCAAATATATTATATGCCATGGGAAGATGAGTCACATGTTATACATAACGTTTAAAATTATTATTACTAGCAGAAATTAGTTATATTATATCAGTTTAAGTATTTGAATCAATTCTATCTTAGCGTATAAGCGTATATAAAACTTTCAATTTTTGAAAAACTTATTAGATAAATCGAGTCATCCAGACAGTGATTCTATGGTACGCCATAAGATTATATTACATCAGCATGAATATATTTTTTTATATACCAACGGCACACATCAGAATAAAAAACCACGTCATCAAAAAAAAAAAATTCTGAGCTAACCCCCAAAAATAAATCCTACGAAATCCTGTACATTTTTATTTTTTTGAAATTTTCAAAATATGCTGTGATATTCCTATAAGATCATGAGTGTCATTCTTCTTTTTTTTTTTTTTTTTAGAAACACTTATTAGGGTGACCATATTTTGATTCCCAAGGAAGAGGATACCATCAGTTTTGCTTTTAGGTTGTGGGGGCTTAACTTATTTTGAAATTTATAATTTTGATCATACTTTCATTTTTTTATAATGGATAAATTGGATCAAAAGATAATTTGGCTCTTGTTTTTGTATAAATAATATTTTGAATCTTGTTTTATTTCCATTTTGGTTTCTCTTGTATTTTTTTACATCACTTTTGACTTTATTTTTTAGTATATTTTAAACATTCTAGTGAATGTTTATTCCACATGAACCCAGATTTTTCATGATTTCATAAAAATTTACCCAGGCACTAGATCTAAAAGAGAACAGGTCCGGGCAGAAAGGAACAGCTGGTCATCACAGTTGATATGAAGCTAATGTTTCTAAATAAATCAAAAGTTTCTACATGCTCCATTCTCCTTTTGACTAATTATCCTATCGGACCTCTGAATTAAACTTAGTCTAGTTTAAAGTAACACAAATAAATTGTTGGTAATTATGTTTGAGAACGTTGCATCTACGGACAACCACGTTATTAGATGTCGTCGTATAAGACCATAATGTATGCCATTGATCGAAATTTTGCAAAAAAAATTGTCTATTCTATGAGTATTTTTTTATAAATTTTCATTGATTTACACTTATTAATTATTTGGGCCAAACTTTCCTGTACAAACTATCCCCAATTATCTCAAACCCACAGTAGATATTCGCATATCCACATTTTTAGATGTTCTATACATCACTAAATTCAATCACCCCTCCCCTTAAGATCAGTATAGTTACAACTCATCCCCAAAAGTCCCAAAATTAACCCCTAGATATTGAGAATCCTTGTTCTTAACACCTTAAAAATAGTGTGTGTAGTTAGTATAGTATAAAATAAGAGCTAAAAAAATTCTTTTTTCTAATCAACATAAATCAATGATTACAAAGGTACATTATGCTCTACTGATCATAACCTTTTGTTATGAGATCCTATTTCATATTTAGAAAGTATATATGACAAATCTAATATTGCAAAAAATGTATGTTTTTCTAAAGAACAATGTTATCAGTCAGTTAAAATAAATGGACACTATGAGCATCAGAGAATATGAGCGTGTGTTTATAAGTAAATGCTGTTTCATAAAAACTAAAAACCAGGATATAATTTATCTACTTACTTCATAGAACTGGACCAGCTGCACTTTGAGGTAGATATGAGGGATAATTATACCCGTGCAGCTGAGTGTTGAGGCTCTCAATATTGGTCTTGATCTCAAAACCAATTTTTGAAGGTTTCTTTTTAAATATATTACCCTGCACTATGCAATCAGATTAAAACGTACCTTTCCTAAAAATTAAGAACAATTTGATTTTCTTGGTCTTCGCCCTATATGAGGTCTTGATTTTGTCTTTCCAAACAGTCAGTTCGTTGAATACACGACAAACTTCTATCGCTGTCATCTTAAATAGAATAAAAGTTGCACTCGTACAAATATAAAGTACTCAATTGAGTACATATCATTGATCAGTTTACTGAGACTCAATCGTTTAATTCTAATAAAACCTAGAAATTTTATCTCATAATAAATCCACAATGTATTGATTTAATTTTTATAATATAAAAAACCATCCAATTACCTACTTCTGCAAAAAACAATATAATATAAATAAAAAAAAATTCTCTATAGCTAGCAGGGTTTAATTGTAGAATCTATCCTACTACTAGTCTTCTGCATATCTGGTAGAGTTTGTCTCAGATAAGGTAATCTTGAACACAACACTACATCAATTTATAATTTATGCTGCCTATAGATCAATTAAAATAAACTCTAGATATGGGCATATATTTAAATGTGTAGGGTCTTCATACGAAGTATGAAGATATAATTTGTCATAGCAGCACCTACATAAAATTTGGGTTTTGATGATTCCCTTTTCTAAGTTTGACTTCTCCTTTCTTGGCTACTTTATTTTTAGCGTAAATAATTACTTCTGCATTTCCTGGGTATTTAATTAACGAAATCACATTAATATATAGAATTTGAATAGAATTATACTTCAAGTAATGAAACTAATATACTGGAGTTATTTCATTGAAAATAACTGCAGTATGATTTCATACCATCATCATATCATATAAATATACTTATATGTATGCATATAAATGCATACTATAAAGCAATGCATTATAGTCTTTTTTTTAATTAATTCTAATTAATATAAAGTTTGTATGTTCTAAATGTATGTAAACCATAATCTGATCATATTTTTGTATCACTACGCATGTCTTGTGATAACTTTACCAATTGAACCTGACTTTTATCCTTGCTAACATTGAATATACCTAAATACATAGTGAAAGAAAGTAAAGAAAAGGAAAAGCCAAGAACATGATAGAGCTTTGAGGACTTATTTTCAGGATTTGAACCTGTGACTTCCTGAACGTTGATTATTATTAATCTTCGTATACCAGAGGTTTGAGGAAAATAATCAATATGCAAAGTGGTACAAAACGTTTAATGCAATTTCAAAATTACCTTTCTAAAAAGTAAAAAGGTAAAAGGTTCTGTTTATTGAAAATATTGGGTCTAGACTAATGAGCCCCAGTATAGACATCTATGTATATAATATGAGAAGTGTTATTCTATATATTTTCCTCAGTTTCTAATTGCATATCTTACTGAGTCAAAAGACATATTGCAACTGTGGAATAACAAATTTAGAGATAATCCAAATTTTTGGTGAGCTTAATCTCTTTTTTTTACAACCCAAAAATTACCTCTGGGAAAGAATACTTTATAATTACAAATTAGTTATATTATTGGGTTGATTGAAAAAACTTTTGATGAAGGGGTATTTACTATCAAAGAGATCCACTAATATTTTGTTTTATCAAAAAGAAGAAAAAAAAAGAGGCTTTTCTTCCCAACATTTTATATAATTACTATTTTCACATCGTTCATTCACCAAAAAATAATTTATTGATATAAAAATACAGGCGGAACGAGTTCCAAACCTAGTCATAAACACACAAACTACTTGTATAAAGTTCCATAAATAATATCGATTTTCAATAAAAATATTAGCAATTAAAGGATATAGTTTCACAAAAAAAAAAAAAAAAAAAAAAAAAAAAATGTAGCAGAGAGAAAGAATGGGCCCTTGAAAGAATAACAAGGCAATTCTTTTATTCATCAAAATTCGTATATCTTTTCAAATTCAACTCAGAAGAGTGACAAAGTACATAAAACAGAGGATAGGAGGAGGAGGAGGAGGAGGAGGAGGAGGAGGGGAGGGACGAGGTATTTAGTTTCCACATTGTTAAGTCTTTGAACAAACAAACTCAGCTTTCAAAAGGAAATCATAACAACCTACGTTGAAAATTGATCACAATATGTATGTATGTATGTATGTATAGAATAGAGTGTCCTGTTTTGTGAGTATTTTTTTATGTACTATGTTTTTTCTCCGAAAAGACACGAAGAAAACACTATCAGCAAAATTAAAGGTCCCTTTTTGACAGAGTACTTTAGCACATTCAATATGAAAAAAGGACATTTTTAAGTCAAAATTGATATTTTTCAGATGTCTTGTATCTTAAAGAAGGTTATGTGTTTTTTTTTTACTTTCATGAAAATAATGACGAAAAAAATACAATTTGTGGACTAATCAAGGACATATTATTTTACTTTTTAAAATCAACGTGTGAAACTGGATCATGGGTATCAATTGAAAATTTATAAACGAAGGGGGTTCCTTTATCAAAGATGACGTCACATATTCATACCATACTCAAGGAACTTTTTATTTTATTGTTTTTCATAGAGTGTTATATTCCCTACTTTACTAGAACAGATACATAATGCACAAAAATCATTTGGAAGTAGATATTTTGGTTCTAGTTTTGTCACATATACTTTAAAAGAAATAATTTTTATTTCTTTATCTTTGACAAATTTTTTAAAGCTGTTCTGTTTCCTGGCCTTGCTTTAATTGTTTCCCTTCGTTTCCTATCTGTAATATCATATGCTTCCCTCTCCCATGAAACACTATTTGGGGTAAATATTGGGGGAAACTTCAAAATATCTTTTATATTGTTAGAAAAATTGGTTGCAAGATTTTTAAAATACCAATATGTGTTGTAAGAACTTTAGCATTGAACTATATATAATATAGTAACATTTAGAATCTGAGGGAATTATGTATGTCCTCTTAAGATGGCAATAGTTCCCCTTCTTTGTCCTAGTACATAAATCATATGATCATGCTAGATTCTATGATTTTTCTAACCCATAGTTTTTTTGCTAGTCTTAATCCCTAATTTTTTTCATTTTCTTGTTTAAAACATTGTATTAAAATTGAAAAAAAAAACGTTAAAAAAATTGACGATTAAAAAAAAAATCATATTTTTCTTTCATTAATTTCCATATACATTGAAGTATAATGTTTATTATTTTATTACCTTTTTTTTGTTAAATAAATAATCTTTTAAAAGTATAACATTTATTTGATATAATAAATTTAGGATTAGTTACAACAAAACGTTATACAATGTCCTTAGAACGATTTTAATCTTTCATTTTATGAATTGTTTTGTTACTTTATGGAAAAATTTATCAAAAACTACATTGTAATTTGAACTTGTAATAAAAAATCAAGGAACGGATTGATACCCAATTGGAACTTTAGTTTTCGAGAAAGTTATTTTTTCATAGGTATTATCTGACAAAATTTGTTTATTTCCTGAAGAAGAAGGTAGAAAAGAAGAGACATACAAATATTGAGTCTGTTAATGCCACTGGATGTTAGGGTTTATCTCTCAGGATCCTTTTTTCCCCTAGATTTCCCAGGATTTTACATAAACAGGAAATTTCTAGGAAATATTTCTTCTCACAGGAAATCCCACATTTTATTATTTCATAATATAATTCAATTATATATATCATAATTAATTAAATTAAGGGGTGAATTCAAGTTGAAGAATTGCTTGGCGATACTTACGATTTATGCTTTGAAAATGATCTAGTACATACATAAATTAATGATGCCTAACGAAGCTTTAAAATGTTCTTAATATTTGAACTTTACAACAACAATATACGTTCCTTGCCCCTCTTTTCTTTTTATAGGTACCTTATCGTCTATATTTCATGCGTGAATCATTCATCAATGACGAATCATCATATATGTAATATATTGATACTTGGAAAAATAAATATGGGCTCGGAATATAGCATACCTAAAAACTCAAACATTATTTATGTGCCGGGTAAACAATTTCTAAACCGTTCCATATCGGCACAAATGTTTAGTTTTAGGGGTGTAATATGTGTTCCAGGGATATTTTTGATACTATTTACTTCTAATGAATTATATGTGACGCGGGAGTTGATTTTTAGCTTGAAAGTTGGGCGGAGTTGTCTATTTGACAATTACAAAACTTACAGCTCCGATTAAAGTTTCTTTAGAAAATTTATCATATAAAATTATTTAATTAAGTTTTCAGATTTATCACGTTTATATACTGTTGACTACAATTCTTTTTTTTTTTTTTGTATAGTGTACTTTATTCCTTAGTTTATTGATAAATACAAATTCCCAAGACTTTTTGCTTACATCCTAATTGATATAATACTATAACAAATAAATACTTGATTGCTACTTAACTTTTCAATGAAGGAAACATGAACTAATTTTGGATCTTTCAATATTGTATTCCAGGAATTTATTATTTCTTTTTAAAATAAAAGTATAAATACTTTATAGTATCTATTGTTTACCACCAGGTTCCCACTCAAAGTCAATTTTCTGGGAAATGAGATACTCTACCGTATGTAAAACTAGAATGGTTAAATATTCCATAAATAAAAAATAATCCTACATAAATTTGTATAATCATTCCCGACCAAACTTTATGAGGTCGGATTTATTAGTTAACAATGAAATATATTCTTTTTTTAAAAATGTTTGTTAATTGCAACTTTAAATCTAAACTTATTGAAAAAATGAGTTGTAAAATTCTTTAAACGGAGTTGGCAAACGCTATATTAAGAACACATTTAGCATTCCAAAATTGTCTCAGTTGGCAAGCCGTATTATGTATTTGATTATTTTTTTAAATCTGTCATCGTTATTTCTTAATTCTCATAAAGAACACATCTATTAAACAGATAATTAATTTTGACATAACAAATGAGTTAAAAAGGTTTTAATGAAAAGCTACAACAATATACAAATTTTATGGGAAAGGGCTTCTTTCTCCGTTTTCGTCGAGTTATACTTAAATGGATTAAATATAAGCTTCTATGGAATAAAACACCAAAATAATAAGAACTTCTTTCTTTATTGAAAAGTGTGTCATGATGTTTCTAAGCGTAATAAATATGTTTTTGATGTCACTTCAGGGAGTGTTTTTATACTTTGAAGATAACATCCTGGCATCTTTGGACCCAACTCTGGCGCCACTGTACTGCCATTCTTGGTCCTAAATGAGAGGAAGCATAAAACTGTGTATGCAGGTTCATACGTAGACAAATTCAGAAGTACGATTATTTGACTTAAAAAAAAATCAAGACTCGTTATGTCATTGCCCATAGCACCTTTAAAACGATGATTTTATTTGTGTGGGTAGGAAGTTATATTAAACATAATATGTACATAGTGCCTAGTGTCCATCAAACCAATGGTACAAATAAAAAGGAAATACATTAGTTGATTTATTCTTAAAATATATATATATAAACTTGAGTTTTAAAGTTATTTGAAATGCGTCAACATTGAAAGACTTCATTCATCATGTTTCTATTCTCAACAATCAATATGTGCTCATATATATATATATGTACATAATTAGTCCAAGTTAAAATATCATTTATCAAAAGTTATATAGAGTTTTTTTGTTTTAAAAACAAACAAACAATATTTGTATTCTCTCAGCATAGGTATTATATTTACTTTTAATTTTCTACAGGTTTTTGAAGCTCGTGAACCATTTTTCTTTCTTGTTTTTTTTTTTTTCTTTCTTTGAATAAAAGTTGTTTAATTAATCATGTTTTATGTTATAGTAGATGAGTAGTCTATAAAAGAAAATGACTGCAAATTGACTCAAAATAATAAATTAACTTTACATATAAATATCTATCAATGGAATGACCATATATATCCCTTAATGAGAGTCCATTTTTGGATATTAGTTTGAAGATATTTACATATCTACATATATTATTTATGCAGATAATTGCATTCTCTTGAGAAAAGAGGGTTTATGTATACATTTAATAAATATGTACATCTTTCTGATAAATAGGGAAGACCAGGGCTAGTTTTTGCAACAGGCACTTTTCTTACGATCAATAATAAACTATAGACAACACAATTTTATAATATAATGAGGATGGTTGTCAAAAAAAAATAATATTTCTATGAGATATTTGATAAAAATTGATGATAGTTGAAGGTTTTTTATTTTTGTTAAGATGGAGTCTATTAATTTTTTCGTTGTTTTTGCTATAACTAAAATCAAGGGAATTATTGAATATTTATCTCTTACTTGATGTACATGATTAAAATTCAAATCTTACTCTTTGAGAAGATATTGAATAAAGGGTACTGTTTGGTACAATGGGGTCTGTTGCAACATGTGTGTAGCAATTGCCTACCTATTGCTTATTCTCCTAGAATATCCTGAAGAAAAGGGGCACTCCTTGTGAAGTGTACACATCTTTACACAATGTATTGCTTAGCCTGAATGAAAACGATTCCATTGATATACCACTTTAATTTTTTGCATACTCATAAAGAATAAGTAAGTCCTTACAAAATATTGTCAAAATCAAATCTTCGGCTTAATTGAGGCGCCATTTTTAATAATTCGCAATGTTGTTTTCATGGTGTTTTTTTTTTGGACAAATCCTATTCTTTAATTAAATTTAAATTAAAGCACTTGTTCTCATGAATAATTTGAAGTAAACATTTTGGAAATCAGTCAATTTTGGACGGAGTAATATTTTAGTTAGACTCAAATATCTTTCGAAGGAGTTAAACTTTGAAGAAACTCATGAGATCCCTTGCCTTCCCCCCTCCCAAAAAAAATGTCTGAAATTATACATCTGAAAACACATAGTTGTTTTTTTTTTGCACAAGAGTATAATCTCTTGTTTCTTTTTTATTAAAGTAAATAGTTAATAACTGTCTTGCTTTTGGATGCCACTATGGGAGCAGCAAGTATGAGAACTTGGTCTACCAAAAAATGATCTTTCTTTTATATATATATTTCAAACCATTATATTATTCATTAAAAATATGTCATTACATGTAAATAGTGTAGCCAAAAAATTAGCTAACAATTTTGTAAGAATAAGATATTTATTCAACTTTTCTGGTCCCATTGGATGAAGCTTTCTCTAGATCTTTTGTGTATTTTTCCATTTCATTTAATAAATATATAAACTGCCCAAATTATCTCTACAATTTTCTTTGGGTATTTGGTATGGAGATTTCGTGAGACATATCAATATAAAAAAAGTTTATAGTCCCACACAATCGATTTCAGAAGGAAAATTTATGAGAATCAAAGTAGGGTTACGCGTGAATCACTAATGAGAGTTTGATTCTAATCAAAAGGTAATTACTCATGATCTTTTATTTTTCATTGCAAATGTATTTCTATAAGAGGCGTAGGCATGGTTTTATATACTTTGACTTTCCCACTTACGCATTAAGTCAAACGAAATCTAAAAAAAACATATAAATAATTATATTTGTGTGATTATTTTCCTCTTTGAATTGATGTCAAGATATATTTGAGCTAACAAAAAAAAATCTAATTTTACTACAAAATTCTTTTTAGCCAAGAGGATTGATTATCTAATATTTACCTTAAAATAAAAGTAATTAAAAGGCATTTATGCTGATGGCGTTGATTCAACGAATGAATATAAATAGTTCTTTTTACTCTCTTTTGAGAAAGTTGATGTAAAAATGATTCACAAATAATATATTCCTCAATCATCATTTACTTAACCTAGGAGAACAAAGCTACTGGAGTCAATCATATGAGCCCTATCTAACTCTTTATAAATTATGGGTGCATTCTATGGCATTAAAAGAACCTCAATAAAATATATTTTTTTATGTTTCATGGATACATCAATATGAGTAAAATAAAAAGGAAGCCTCTAAAACATTGCTTTTAAATCCAAGCAAAAGAAGATGAGGTAATAAATGAAGCTAATAAAGTTAAAGGTCATTTATTATAAAAAAATTATCATCAATGATTGGAACACGTACAAATAATGAAGTCAAAGACAAAACTTGATACTAACTTATCATTGTGCTATTTTTGTATATAAGAGCATCCTATCTAGGGTTTCAAAGGAATTGAAAATTCCTGGTAAATTGTAAGACCCTTCATGAAAGCTTTACAACTAACTTTGGTCTGGGATTTTTTTAAATTTATCTGAATTTATTGTGAAATAGAATTTGAATAAATAAAAATAAAAATGTCAAACTCTTTATTTTGTATGCCTAAACAATCAGATTACTATGGATTCTAGAGCAGGGAAGAGGGTCAAAGGACCATTTGCCCCGACTTTTGAAAAACCAAGAGCTATGGAAAGTTGCATGATTAACAGTTCATTCATCAATGACGTCGTTTATAATTATTTTTTCGAAATGGATAGGAACGTGCTAAATCGGTATTTGAATAAAGATTTCAGGAAAAGAAACAATTTAGAGATTTTGTAATTTTCCATGTCAAATTTAATATAAATATATATACCTTGTTACATCCTCCATTATAACAACAAGGACAAAGAAGAGGGCTTATTAGGACTTTTGATTGCATATTCAAAATTCGATAAAAAAAAGAACGAAAAAAACGGAACGTATTTTAATATGTTTTGTTGCGACTGATAAACAAAAAGTGTTTAACATATAAGATATGGTGCAAATAATTTGACGATATGAAGAAAAAAAAACTTTTTTAAAGAGAACCATAGAAAAACAACTTTTGGGATGTATACATATTATACGTACATATATCTGTATAATATTTCTCCCTCTAAATTTTGATACTATATATTAAATGATATACAAAATAGATAATTACTAATTCACTCGCCTCAAGATATAAACATATGTATAGATGTACATATTTACATTTATAAATGCTTTTGGTAGAGATTCTTAGATAGCAGAAATAAGTATTATAAAAAATGATAAATATATAACAAACACGGAAAAATCTTTTATTCTTCTTTTTCACATATTAAACCGAATGAAATATAATCCTAATTAGAGGGGCATTTCTATGTATGTATGTATGTAGAGATGGACCCACAGTTCTTACTGCTTGAGTGAACTAATTTCTCTATCTATTTACGAAGGTACATACGTCTACCTAAGAAGGGTAATGCGAAGAAGCAATAACAAAACACAACCATTGGTTTCTGTAAATTATCTTTCTTTCTTTTTTTTCTCTTCTGATTTATCATTTATTTATTTATTTTTGTATATATTTTTTTTTGATGTCGTTAATGGGTATATAAGCTTAATGATTCCTTCGGATAATATAATACATATGGGAACATAATATATTAATGACTATTCAAGGAATGTATGTATTTATAAATGCCTTTAAACCATTTGCTCCAGGATGAGAAAAAACAAGACATCATGGCAATCATAATGGTATACAAGCAAGCAGGCAATCAAGGATAGAAATATATATGTATATATACATATAAATAAGCCATTAACAAAATAGTAACCAAAAAATATACATCCATAGAGTCAATTCAAAGAATCTGTAGAGTAAATATTATTTTACAAGCCTAACTCTATGCATTTTTAAAAAGTGCTACCATATTATTATGAACCTATATATAATTATTGTGTAGTGAGAGGTTACACAAATGAAAGATGTTGTTGATATTATTATTTTTTTCATGCATTAAAAGGGAGTGAGAAAGACCTTCAATTAAATGAAGTTTCCTAGAAATTATGAGTCACCTATTTTTTTAGTTTTAATATAATGACTAGCAACATGTTGATGTTATTAGTATACACAACCTCTGTCAAAGTTATAATTATTTTGCAAAGCAGTAATTCAAAGTCAAATTTAATATTCATATGTAATAGCTAGCAACATATTTTGTACATTGATTTAAAGGAATCCCAATTTTAATATCCCTATCCCCCCTATGATTAGTGATGGGTATTGTGTTGAGGTGAGAAAGCATGCCTGCAATACATCTGTATTTTATCTGCTGATTGTCATTTGGCAATATTAAATAATACACATATAAAGCTATTTATAATTGTAGCAAGCTCTCATTTCAACCATACTGAGAAGACAGAATTCAAATTGACTATCATGTCTACCCATAATATTTCATTATGCACAGTTACTATAAATAGAAACATGTTTGGAATTCATAGCCCTCAAAAGAGGGATTCCTAAATCATCTAAATTATATTATTAGAGATCCCTTTTGACTTCCAAGTGTCAAGTTACGCTCCTAATCATTCCTAGAGTTGAAACATTTGTCGAGATAGAGTTAAGCTTGATAAGGAGGGAAAAAAATATCTTTGAGTAACCTATACTGTGACATCCTTGCCAACTCAATTATTTGAAGTAAACGCAGCCCTTAATTGAAAAAAATAAGTAAAATATATTTATGACACGCTATCATTTATTATAACGCTGTGTAATCACACTAAACAAATTTCCCAACTCTATATAGTCATGTCCAATATAGTTCTAAAATTTGCATGTGATGTACTATGCTGGTACATTAGGGTAGGCCAAACATCCAACAATTTAAAAAGGCTATACCTATGAATAATTATAGTTGTTTCGCATATTAATAAGTGATCATACCAAATTTCAAAGAGATTGGAAAACGTTTTTAGCTCCTAAAACAAAGGATTGAAATTTCAAAGCCCTATATTCTTATATTTTACCTCATTTTTGTAATATTAATAACATGGTATTTAATTTTAATTGTGAATAAATTTATATAATGAATGGGTAGCTTGCTTCAAGTTATTTCAAATGAATGGATAGCAAAACACTGATTTTTAAAATAAAATAAACTTTTTTTTAAAAATTGAGCAAGAAATAACATTTCTTTACTATGTATAATATTTATTGACGTAAATTGTTACTAAAATATCTATCCATCAATAAAATTGATAGAGATCTATTTATGAAGACAATTAGCATCTAGCTATAAAAATATTACAAATGTGTATCAAAATAGTTCTCATATAATATAAGATAACATTTTAGAAAAATTAAAAAGTAGGAAATTTATTTGTCAGATCTGAAATTTTGCCTACTATCTATTTTTTTAATAGCATCCTTGTAAGACAAAAATATATTAATTTCCAAAAAATTGGAATAAGGCAAAAAGCACCGTCCTATGAATGTAAGTACATGAATGAATCAATCATTGTGAAAATTAATTGCATTGCAATATGCATTCAATTTATTATGAATAAAATATTACATTCAATGAAAGGGATGACCCTTGTTTTTAATATATTAAGTCAAAAACATTTGAAAATCAAATTTTTTTTCATCGGTCAATTTTATGTTGTGTCTAGTATTACATTCAGTAAAAATTAGATGTATCGAACTGGAGGGAAAAGTGAATTTTGTCTGATATAAAAAATATAAAATATGTCAATTGTACTGTTGTTTTTTTCTCATTTTTTTTTTTGTGAATTTTTGTACAAGTGAATTTGTATCTACAAAAATTGATCATTTGGTTGCCGTTTCGTCACTTTCTTTCATAGCTTAGACCAGAACTAATTTAAAAGTGAGAGGGCAGTTTCAGAAAAATGACGTCACTTTCATGACAATTTGATAATAGCACATTTTTCACCGTTATTGTTTTTTCAAAAAGTGGGGACTAATGGACCCTTGCCCCCTCCTGTACCCGTGCCCATAGTAGAAACAAAATTATTTTAATGCATATTATATGTTTGTTAAATGAGAAACAATTATCATGAGGTAGGAAATCTAAGTCATGGCCCTAATTGGTTATGGCAATCTTCCATTTATTTCCACATATTTATAAAACACCTATCCATGCTCCCAAATTATATAAGCCTCACAAAAAAAAAAGACTCATATATTTTCTGAAGGATGCAAAACTTATTAATGGTCAGATAATTGCTTATTTGAAGGTTACACTTTAATTTTTTTTTTGTAGAGCTTATAGATACGTACACATTTTTTTGGTAGATATATATTTACATACTAGGCAATATTATTGGAAAATTGGGTTAAAATACAAAGTTATTTATGATGTACAGGGATTTATAAATTTATGAAGCAAATATTATAAGATTATTTGATTTTTTTTAAAGGAAAATAAGAGTAGATATTTGATGCTCGAGTATGAAACGAGTGACTACCAATTATTTTTTTAAAAAGATTGTGTGAGGATTTTTTTTTTTTTTTGTAACTCTGAAAGATGAAGATGAATCACTGAGTGGGCGGGCGAGTTGGTTCGTTGGTTAGTTAGATAGTTATAATCTATGTATTTTAATGGGTATACTATAACATACCTACATATGTATGTATATGTGCGTGTTATTTTCTTGTATTTTGTTTAGTTTGTAGAGTATTAAAAACAATTTTGGGGTTTTCCTACTTCTTTGGGTGTAAACATATATCGTTCATACTAATATGTCTCCCCCCCCCCTCCCGCCCCATCAAACTATCAAGATTGCAACCCTACAAAAAGAAAAAGAAAAAGTATCATCACTTATGATAACATAAAGTCTAGACACATGAACTCCAAAATATATTTTACAGCTTTGACTTTAATGTTTGAATTAAAGTTGATTATACAGTCTTTTGTAAATATAATATATAAATAGTGAATATTGACACATGACAAAGGGTCAAAGAGGACACGATAATATGACTGTTCATGTCGTTAATAAGTGTGCTTCAAAGGGACGCACCAAATAGTAAGAATATTTGGAATACAGAACATAAGAATTGAACAATTTTCCATGATGTATGTGACAAAAAGCAATCATTACTATTGCGTATTTCAACCTTCTCCAGAGAAAGAAAACGAAAAAAGTCCGAACTCATAGGGTGATCTGCGTTTACGCCATTTGTTGAACTAAATTCTATAAATTGAAGTAGAGTTATTTTCACATTTGTATTAACAAGATAGTTAGATCTATAATCAGGTTTGGAGAGAGGGAGTTGATGCTGGTGTCAATGAGAAGTGACCGAGTTCGACTCCTCAAGGTCATCAAAAATGTCCTTAAAGTCATTAAATCGATGATAAATTTCAGAATAATAGTAATAAATAATGCTTCCAATAATGTTAAATATATTAGCCTTTTATTATATAACTGTGATTTAATTATCGACAAACAGGACTTGGAGTCAGAGTCTAGCTTTCAAAACTGTCATGAGTTGGAGTCGAACCTTCAGACATTGACTCTCTAGTCCCTGAAATTATATCTCATATTCTTTTAAATTAATTTGTAGGACCGTTATTTTGGGGGCCTTGAGCTAGGGTATATTTGACTTCATTTAGTAACGTTTTTGTAAGCTTTTTGATTTTTTTAGAAGGCTTCAGTTCTCAAGCTCTTCCCACCAGCATCAAAACTATCCCTAAGTTAGACATTTATAATCCTTATATCCGCATTATTGTCATCTCATCAAACTGGACAGGTCTTCATTTCATAGTAGGGAAATTAAAATTATTTAACCAAAGACCTTACAATAATACAAAGGCACTGATTACATACATACATACATATAGGTATATTCACATATATGTATATAAGGATAAGAACCTTATTCTTTGAAGCAGTAGCTCTGTTGGTCCTTGAAATATATATTATATTAAATTTATTTTAAAGTAATTTTATATCTATTTATCACCTTTTCACAGAATTCCCTTGAGCTAACAAAAAAAAAGAAGAAAAAAAAGACTAATATTTCTTTTACTCAATGCCTTTCTCGAAGAATGAAACGAGTAAAATTTGATTTTATATTCAATACTACATACATACATACATATAAGACCCAATAAAAATCTTATAATTTGGTCTTATACAAACATAGGTATGTGTGTAAAGTAATGGTCATATGAAAATTTAATACTCTTGAAAAATATCAGAATATAATAATACATTATTCAACACTTATAAGGATATCCCTTTGAAGATATTTCTTTTCAAATCTAAGTCTTTTTTAGCCCTCACCCGCTTTCTTTCTACTTTAATTTCCATATTTTGAGGCCTGTTAAGTATTTTACTCTTTATATAGATAAGATATCAAGTATTGAGTGTCTTAGATTATAACAATTGTTATTATTATTACTTTTTTTATTAATTTATCAAACTTATAAGAAGAGGAAGAGCCTCAATATTCAATTTTTTTTACACTAGTACCAGTTTTTTAACTTCCCTATCATTTAGAAATATTCTAAAAACCTTACTATTGAGTATTTGTAAGTCATTTTACTTCTCCTTTATTTCAATATCTTGATTTGCTATTATTCAGGATCCGAGGGAGTTACTTTTTGCTTAGGATAACATTAGTTAAAAGTTGGACAATACTTTTAAAAAAATGAAGTAACTATCTCGAAAATAAAAGTGCTATTAGGCTTCAGTGCTCCAACTTCTGAATTAGAAAATAAATGCCAGCATAATCATATCCTTTCTGTATTAAGACAATAATGTGCTACTAGTGTTAAACAAAAAGGAAATAATTCCCAAAGATCCCAAAAATTAGTATATCACGATATTTCAGTCAATGAGGAGTAATATGATATCAGTAATAAGTTTATAAAAATACATATAGATGTTTATTTTAAAATTCTTCGAGTGAATTAACCTGGAGGAAAAAAAAACAGGTGTAACTATATGCATACATAAATCACACATAAAGTAAAATAAGCGGAAAAAATTACTGGCAATACTCAAAAGAAAAAAGAAAAAAAAATCATAATCCATTTAATTGAGTTTTTATAGCAGATGAAGTATCAAATATTAATAATAATCAATACAAGCCTTGATTCTTGAACGGATAAGGTCTTGAGGTTTTTTTAAATATGATAGGTGTAAAGTTACAGCATTTCTGATTGAATTTTATAATCAGAAATAAGTCAAACTAGGTATGTCTTAAATATTGTACAAATCTTATTTGAATCGCTACATCCATACCATGGTCTACTTATAATATTAAAACCTAGAATGGTTAGTTAAAACACATAATATCTTAAGCCTAATGAATTCATTTCAAGATGCCAGGTTCCTTGATTATAAATTTATATATAGAGCTTTTTTTATAAATACTTAATATACTTCGTTTATTTCGTTATTACTTCATTTAAATTTTCTAAATAGTAATGGAATCATTGTGGCGTTACTTCTAACGCTGTTATTCTCTTTCCAGACTATTTATGGGCACATTGGGTCCTCCAACACATACATGTACTATGATTGAGGTCCGCTGATGTAAAACATTTGTCTATGTTTCATTTTTTTTTTTTTTTTAGAAGCACGAAGCTAAGAACAAGACTTTGCTCCATATTTTTCAATTTACATATTTATTTTTTAAAGAAATGATGTCAAAGATCTTTATTTTTTTCAAAGAATAAAAAAGAATGAACCAATTCTTCATTTCTACCCACGAAAACACCAACGACTCACAACCATCAAAACAATTGGAAGTACCCCCAAAAAATCAAAATATGAATGCCTAAATATGTTTGCTTAACATAGACTTTCAAATCATGGGCCTTGCCACAAGACATAATACACACGACCACTAAATATGTATTGCTTCCGTCCGCCATTTATTTATGTACATATGTATTATTAGGTGAAAAATAAATATTGCAAAAACTTTTCCCATTTAATGCACGTTTAAAGAGATAAGTTGGATATATGTATATGTATAATAAACCTACCTTCCCTACCTATGCATGTATGTATGTTTATAGATTAGTGCGTGTAAACGAATACATATATATATATATATATATATATATATATATATATATATATTTATGTATCTATTTGGACTTGAAAGCTTGTACTTTTTATTTTAATGATTTCGTGATAGAATATCATTTATTCTTATTGGGATTTTGATATTTTAAAGTATAAAGTGTCTCCTTAGGGGAAGGTAGGCATACATACATACTCATGTATAATATGCTCTACTTTTAGGTAGGTATATGAATATTATTGATTAGTAACAGTCAAGAAGAAGTAGGGTTTTTATATCATCATCATCATCAGACACTATAGGAGTAATACTGAATATAAATGAATTTCATTATTATTGTATTGAATGATAGGGATATATGTACATATATGTATGTAAGTAAAAAAAAAAAATCAAATACAATAATAAATGTGTATATTTTCCCGAGTCATTTTTATAAATGATTGTGATTTGACCTTTAAATATATTTTCATACGTATATATATCTAATTTGTGTATTCTGTCCAATGAAAAACTTTGTCAGTACTTGAAATAAAGTCGAATATATTTTATTTATATTGATATATTTAAATTTTTCTTCCTTTTGCAGAATTTACTTCGTCTTATTTGAATCAAAAAAGGTAAATTCATGGAAGTTGCGTAGTTGGTTACTTTTAAAGCAAATTTTGAATTCCTCAGCACCACTAAATGGGCAAAATAGTCGTTTGTAACCAATTAGATTGTAACAAAAGTTAATCATGTTTGTTTTATAGCTTTGATTCTACCAAATAAGTCATTATTTATGTAGCACCAAAAGTGGATAATAAATACTTACATACTTGAAATCTATATAAATAGTACTCCCTCTGTTCCTAAATAATGTTTACATATTTTCATGACTTTTTGTTCCAAAATAATGTGTACATTTCCAAACTTTTACATCATTATTGAAAATCATTTATAAATACTAGTGAAACTAATTTCCTTTATAACTCCTTGCTTCAACTTGGGCGGATTTTTGCTTGACATACTCAAAAGAAAATCTTGAAAAATCGCACTTCCTTCTTCATTAGACAAGTGGTAAGTTTATCCCAAATGTAAACATTATTTCGGAACAGAGGGAGTATATAAATTCTGAGATACTTTTCTTGTATATTGGTATTTTACTCTCGACATCATAGTTATTATGGACTTTACTATCTATGTGTTCTATGCAAATATTATATAATATATAATAACTGATTTGAATTCTGTTATTATTATCGCACTCGAATTATGACATAAATTAGAAATTAAACTCGACCTGTCAATATATGAGCTACCTACATTTTGATTATTTTAATTTTGTAGGCAACGACAAGATGTGTAGTACTTCATTCATGCTAAGTAAACAAACACCGAAATAGATCAAAAATATTTTCACACACTTGTCCCTTATTACATGGACAATGTTGAGCTGGGTATTAAAAAAAAACCCTGTTGCATCAATAATTTATCTAAGCTTATTAATACTAACAATTGATCAATACCTTTTCGAATAAACATAGATACATTTGCTTATGGGTATAAAGATGTTTATCGTTTATAAACTATGTAAATCACAGACTCATATAATTATAGAAATTGTAAGGAATAAATAGTTTTAAAAAGAAATTTGATTAAAAAGTATCTTTAAAGGGTTTTAAACAAAATTGATATGGCTGTAAGATTATGTCTTCAAAAAAGAATTTTTTTGTAATTCTTTGAAAATCTACGAATATAAAATAATTTTATTATCTGATGTTATGATTAGATGACGTGTAAATATATATACACTGGGATGTTTTAGGGTCATTTCAATGTAAATTGTTCTGAAATTTCAAAAAAACAGAATAACATGTTTCAGAATTAGTTAACTTATTCAAAGGTTGTAAATAATACTTAAGTATGAAAATTTTGAGAGTCTTTATTTAATCAAGTCCAAAGATAAGTCTAAACGTTATTAATTATCAAAGTTAAATAAATTTTCTCTAAAAAGAAAAAAAAACACACCGATATTAAACAAGGCTCTCACTTAAACATGAATAACTAATTCAACTTTTTATTCAGTTATAGTTGAAATTTGTTTATAAGTTAATTAAAAGCAAATTATATTTAACATCTGTAAAATGAAGTAATGTTGAGGTTTAACCACTCAAAAAGTAGCGTCTATTATTTTCCTACACAAATTTTTAAAGATAGTTTTAAATATGTTGCATAACAGAGGAGAAGTTCAACAAATACTTTTGCAAACTATGTATATATATTTAACTATGGTCAAAAATAGGTTTGTGAATCCAACAGGCTGGAAACTCACATACATATATTAACAGGTTAAATAAAAGTCTCCACTCTGATCATTGCACGTGCCTATATATGGAAGAAATAAATTTTATACTAAAATTAATAAGAAACAATTTTTAAATAACACGTAAATTTAAGAGTTGCTTAGTTTTAAAGTTATTTGAATTATTAAAATCAGAAATAAAAGCTTCTAAACTAGGTTAAAAAGTCTTTAAAGTGCATGTTAAAATATCTACATTTTAGAAGCATGATTAGTAAGTTGCAAGTTTTATTCAATTTCCCCAAGTTTAATCTAAAGTTTTATGTGATGTTGTTTTGATGTGGAATTATTCTATAGTAATTTGGTTTATATACACAATATGTAACATTGGTAATTTGGCAAAAGAGGATTATATAAATTTATTTGCCTCAAAATTTGTGACTACCTACATAGAATATACATTAAACAAAGGAATAATTGTGTGTTTTTCCTTAACCACATGGCTATGAGAATCCCAGGATCAAATTTGCCTGCATTATTATGCTATGTTGTATTCACCTTACATAACATGTCCTTGACAGAAGTGGTGTTACTACATGCCTACATAATGAAATTAATTCTAACAGGATTTAAAAATATTTGCATACCTTGAAAAAAGGTGGAATCTTTTATACATACATCTATGTGCATACATACATACATACACTTGCTTGCTTAATTCATACAGAGTCAACAGTCTTTTATTATTTTTAACCTTTTTTATATTCAATATTTTAAATAAGGAAAACATATGTTTAAATTCCCTTATTTCAAAAAAGTAAAAAAAAAAAACATAAAAAACTCTGGTAACTCTTGCAGAAACGTGTAGAATAAATTTAATATTGAATAGGTATATTTGTACATATGCTTTTTCTATAAGGGGTAAAAAGAGGCATAATTATCTTTCCACCACATAAAAAAATAAACACTCACTGTATAATATTTAGATAGCTATATTAACTATAGGATATTTCTATAAAATGGCAGTCGGATGACGTACTATTTAAATCTTATAATAATATTTTTCTACAAGGGTAAGGGAGAGAGTAGCAAGTTGATGGAGGCAACTCCATCATATTATTGTTACTAGTACTGAGTAGCCCCTAAACCTTAAATGCTGAAATGGTTAGAAATTATAAGAGAATCACGTCGATTTGGAGCAAACATCTCCAAACATTTTGGATGCAGTGTCAGAAGTGAATATTTATTTTTGTCTAAATCTTCTTGTGTCAATGATATCAATAAGTACTGTCATGTTCTATTATCATTTATCTAATGACCGGATTGCTCCAGAGCTGTGCCAACTAGCCCTATCAATGGGACAAGTAAGTCTAAAAAATTGATTTACAATTTTAAAATAAAATTAACTCTAGGGTGAATTTAGTGCGAAAAATTATTTGGAATTTTGCAATAAAAAAATTAACGTCTCGATATCACTTCTACAAGCTGTAAAATATGCTAAAAGCTGAATTTCGTACCAAGAAACCCATTCCATATTAAACTAGTACAGTGATCCTCATTTCCTGTAAAAAAAGTTAGGGCTAAAATAAATGGGTAATTTCCTCATTTCCCCCAGTTATTGGACTTTAATGTATTTATTAGTATTCAGACATTAGCAATTAGCAACCAAATTAGAGACAAAAATAGATATATAGTATATACAGCCGAATAAAATACACAGGGGTTGTATATATTTTGATGATATCATTACGTAACAAAAAAATTTACTGTGTTTTTTTTTTTTGTTTTTTGTTTTGTTTTTTTCTTTATCTGTTGTTCTTTCCCTTATCGCTTCAAATTACATCTTGAAAGTTATCTTACTTAACTCAAGTTTATATCTACATAGAGTGAAATCCAGAATGATTGAATACAAAATAAACGGAGTATTGCTGTATACTAATCACTTCTGATTATTACTAAAATAAAATGCATAAATTTTAATTAATAGTTGGTAAAATGATGTAATTGACGAATGTGTGTATTGTACCAATTCCTTCGTCTCTTTTTCTTAATAAATGAAAGGTTGAGAGACACTTTGAATGTCTTTTTGTATGCAAAAAATATAGAATTAACTAATTTTTTAAAGGATAAACCTATTAATGGGCTATACCATGGGAAAAATAAAGTAAGCTTCTCGCAATCTCAAATTATTACTTGTGAAAAAATCCTTTTATAAACAAAACCAAGAAACACTAAATAAAATAAATGATAAATACGATTTAAAGGAGCAATACGAAAGAAAGATCAAATTTTTTTAAATATACTATATATGGTATGTATATTTATACGTATCATTGGGGAATGTTTGAAACATTCTGATTTTCTCTAATAACTTTTTTTGTCGGAATAAACATATTGATTTTATTTTTTTAATTTATCGACCAAAAATATTCTTACAATTACACATATTATATATAGATTAGTACTGTATCGGGGATTTTGATTAGATCAGTCCTTAAGAAACAATCCTTCCTATTGGAGAATAATTACTCATTACATCATACAGGCACTCTTTCAAAGATAATTTTTCTCCCAGCTATTTCTCTACTATTGTTAGTATTTCCTTAAAAAAATGTTTAACATGGTCTTCTTGAAGTAATTGAAAGTTAAAACTAAGTAAAGAGGAGCACTTGCTAAATTACATCATTTTTTGTGACGAAAAAAAATTACACATTTCTTCTTGGTAAACTAATTTAATTTAATATGACGTTTGTAACATTATACAACCTTAGTACTTCGTAGTTGTTTCATGTTATAGCAACATCACGTTGTATTCTATCCATTTTTTCATTTTGTGGTAATTTTTGCCTGGGGAATACCTACTTTAATAAATCACTCCTGCAACATCGGACTTCTCTCAAAGAGGTCACAAGCAGTTCTGTTATAAAACGTTCTCAATGAGAGTATGAGAACAGTAAAGGACAGGTGATTTAGTGCTAATTCTAATCAAATCTACTTATTTGGTCCTATTATGCTATGTGTATTAGTGTATAATATTGATTATTGATAGGTGATACATAAGAAGTCAATAAATAGTATCCATCAATCCATGATAAATAAAGGCTTAGCTTTTGTACACATCAATATGAAATTTTGATAGCTATTGGAAGTTTCATCATTTATACATTATGTCTCTGACGCAAATGTTCTGCCTAGAATGAAAAAACGACACACTTTCTAAGCTTCCAATAATTTAAATTGGTACTCGTTTGAGTTAAATTATACATATAACGTAGATAGTTATTTTACAACCTGTTTATGATGATATTTTTTTATTTTTATATCTATATAGTATATATATATATTTGGATATTTTTTAAAAGATTAATGATCATATAATGGATAGAATTTTATCCCCTTCATGGTCAATGTATTTAGGTACATATATATATTGTGCGACAAATACTCACAAATAGATCAAGTTCTTATCAATCAACAATAGTGCAACACAGAGTCATCAAATTCAAAGATCAAAGATCGTCAATCATTTAAAAAAGACTCATTTTATCATGTCTTTAAGATTTGTATCTACCTATTTAAGGATTACACTGTAATTTTTTGGAACTTTTCTTGGGATATATGTATATAATTACAAGAGCTCTCTTTATATTCAGCTACAATAACAAATACGCTCTCTCTTGAAAAAAAGAAGAAGAAAGTTTTTAGTAGAACAAATGTTAATTGTTAATATGAAGAGAAGTATCAAGCGACACGGTGTTGTCCCAGTAACATCCCAGTAATCACCTCTGTATATTTTTGTCAGCCTTGTTAAGCAATTAACAATTCCTTATTTTTAAATGAAAAATAGCCCACAGCTCGGAAAATTTATCTAAAAGAAACCAAAAAGATCACATGGTGAAGAATCAATTGTAGAAAAGTGCTTGGACACTACACTAAATTGTAATAATTAAGGCCTTTTTATCCTTAAAATTTGGTTGATTAACAATTTTTAACTGAACAAATAAAAATCCCTACAAATCTTTCTTTTCGTTTTCACAAAAATCTTCAATATTTTTAACAGAAGGAATGTTGGATTTTGTAGATCAAAATATGAAGAGTCTTTTAAATTATTTGTGTCTCTAGGACATTTTCAAGCCTTTATTATTATTTATTTTTTCAATAAACATTAGTAATGTATTTACAAAATTGTAGGAAATAGATTTAAAGTACGTATAAAGCGTTTTCAGGTCACTTTAATATTTTGAAGTTTGGTCATCCTAGAGGAAAAAATGACCAAATTTTATAATAATAAAATCCCATTTCTTATTTGTAACCAAAGAAAATGGGAATTCCTGGATGTCACAAATGAACATCATATATTAAAAAGCACACACACACAAAAAAAAAAACCCAAAAAAAACACCAATATTTGATTTGTAACTAAAGCATCTTTTTTCAGATACATGTACACATATAAGGTATATGTGGAAATGAAATAAAATAAAATAGTTCCAGAATGTATGTAATTAGTTCATGACAACATTCAATTTGATTCAAGCTCATTAAAAAATCAATTTAAGACAAATAGTTTATTATTAATGGAAATGCGTTCCACTAATTATATATCCTGATTGACATATCTCACAAACCAACTAAGAAAATATTATTTAAAAAATATTATTATCATTATTGATATAATGTGATGCATTAAATGAGCTAAAACTAACCCAAACCACGCCTTATTTAACATATTTCCTTTCAGCATGATCACATATGTAAAAGAAATATAAGTATGTGCTATATATGTTCATTGCTTGAAATTTACACATACAGTCATACCTTTATAAGTATATTGTTTTTAATGTACATCGAAGCTTACATACATATGTGCCCTTTTGTAAATAAATTGTAAAGAACTGAGGAACTCATTTGATATTGAAAGTTTGTCCAAATAAATATTTTTTTTAATGTAGTTATATCTTCCTACCAATCTACTTCAAAAAAAAATTCTTTGCAATTCTAGAACCTTTCTTCTTGCCGATATTCATGAATGATTACTTATATATATATATATGACAATGGAAGTCTAACAATGCCTGTTTACGACACATAAATTGACATAATTGTCTAAAATTTCACTTTCTTTCTGTATGTATGTGGCTAAACATATATAAGAATAAATGTACCCACAAAGAACCTTCCATTTGCTTTGACATGGGCTATTTATAAGTATATTATATTATAAGTAAGTACCTACCATATTAATAGGAAAAAATGTACATTTTAAACGTATGGTCCTATATGTATACATCATAAACATTGAAGGAGTTTGGAAGATGTGGTATTAAACTATATATATATATTTTAGAGATTTACCTCTAAAGACTGATAAGCCTCAAAATAAAGAAATTTTTTGATATAATTAAAATCATGAACAAAGAAAAAAACTATATTTTTTTAAAAATATAGTAAATTGTTTTGTCGCACTTTTGGGTATTTCGAGAAGGTAGCTATTTAAAACATGGCTTGCTCTTGTTAATAAACAAAGGTTAGACACTAGGAGCTCCAACTGTTCTAACTACTTATAAATAAGCTGTTTAAAATGATGGATTTACAGTCACCTTAAAACGGATAGTAAAGACTAATTTAGTTTTTTTAAACCGTACAAATTTATATCTTTAAACATAAAATTATTATTACCTTCGTAATACTTTAATTCTACCTTCCCTCATCTCTCTGTTATTATTGGTAGACACCTAAAAGGAAAGCCTCATATTAAGAAGTAATTGTAATGTTGCAGAAAATAGAAGCTTTTGGCAGAATTTCATGGTTCAATCATTTATAAAACAATTGCATATTTCCAAGCACCTATTTTCTTTTAAAAAGATATATTCCACAAGTTGATTTTGATTCAAGTTAAATCAAGTTGTTTGAAATTAACAAAAAAAAAAACTTTTTGCCCTTATTTGACACTTATTTTAATTGACGGCTAAAGTCTAAAAATTTTTTAATTTTTTAAATTTTAATACTAATCTATAAACATTGATAAGTCAATTTTTTTTAAATTTGTGTGTAAGAATTGGATCATCACAAATAGTAATGAGTGTAAGACAATAAAGTCTAAGTCCTCTTTTAATCTCATTTGAAAAAAAATTCAACAGTTTTGTACCGTCGTAGCCTGGAAAGGGAACCTTGTTTCCTGCACATCATATTTAGAACAGATGGCATATTTCTTGAAAAATGTCTTTTTCTAACAAATAAATCTAACAAAATTTATTTTTAATTAACAAAAATAAGATATTTTTTTGTAGACAAAATATATAATTTACATCACCTATTCTCTATTTGATAATAGGAATATGTTTACTAATTAATGAAATCAAAATCAATGTTTAAAATGAATACTAATGAAGGGGATTAGTACATGCATAAATCAGCGGACAAAAAATAGGTACATCTAGGAGTTGATTCTATTTTGAAGATACTACTCTGCTTCTGAAAATCCTTGTACATTTTAGTAGAATTGTTATGAATACTGGTCAACGTTTGACCTAAATTAGACTCAATGTTGTATAAAAAAATGCCTCTTTATGTTAAATCTATGCAATGCTAAAGCATTCTTATTTGCCACTTCCTAGGAGATACTTTACGAATTATACTAACTACACATCAACTTTGTCTTCGGAATGAAGGTTTGTATTATCCAAAACCATACAAATTTACTAGGCTTCTTCAAGAAATTACAAAGTTATTAGAATATTTCAAACAATATCTAAAATAAAGTTTTAATTCAAATGAATTTCTTTTTTTCTTCCTTTTAAACAGTTCAAACTATTTCTAAGTGTGTACTTTTAAGTAAAGTCCTCCACACATGTATATTTGACAGTCCATTTAATAATAACTCCATTGATTATTTAACCAAATTAGTATGATTTTTTTAAATGTATATGTGGTATGTTTTACAATGAGTATTATATGTTATACACTTTTATTAGAGTACAAAATTTTACTACCTATATTTGTAGTTAAGAAAAAAGTTTCTTTAGTAATCAAATAAAAAATAAAAACAACAGCAACGAATTTACCACACATGAAAGCACATAATGTATTTAACTCCATCTGGATTTTTGTAAATCATTTATTCTAAAATGAAGTAAAAAAAAGCATACTTTTAAATTAAATTTGTAGCTTTGTAGTAATCAATAGTATAAATTATTTTTATCAAATCATATTCTTATTTTACGAAATGGATATTTAATTGATTTGTATAAAAATCAAGTTCTACTTAATTGTCACCTTATTTTGATAAATATAAATGGTATATAAATATACCATTCTTAAATTGTATTCATGTCCCCTACTACTTCTTAAATATGGTAAAATCTACATATGTATATCAATACAAAGAAAGTGACTCGTCAACTCTTTTGTCACAAAATATGTAGGTACATGATAATACTAGGTATTTGTCGAACCCATAAAATTGGATCTGCAAATTATCCGCAAATTTCAAATGTTTGTAACCGCATTTTTAAATACTCATTCAATACATCACTAGTCCATACATACTCTATTATTATTGATTTTAATCTACATGGATGCAAGAATAAAGATGCATGAATCAGAAAATGCATTTTTAAAGTCTCAAAATGCATTTTACTCTTTCTCGATGTTTATATATAGGTGTGAATGCATTCTAAATATATCTACAAAATGTATTCAATAACATTGAACATTCTTATCATTTTTTAAATGATTCGAATGACATATTGATATGAGTTTATTTCTCATTGATTGAACGTTGTTCCATTAACTTAGAGTGACTCGTATCAAAGGTTATGCCTTTTAATGTTATATGTCCTACATCAAGGGTAGTCAATCTAAGGCCCTTGAATGTGCTTAGTATGGTCCTCAGAGCCACAAATAAAAAAGGTTTTACAGAGTATTTTGGCTATCATGCAAAATGGTAGTCCATTTTTTTTTTCAAATCGCCAGAAATGGCTCATTTTTACATCTCCCTTCTCATCTCTTTGGTTGTAGTTTGGTTTAAAAATGTATTTTCTTCACTCCCCTCCCCTCCCATTTTTCAAGGAATTAAACATCACACTATCTGCTAATTTTGGAACACAATGTGTTTTATGAGTATAAATAATTTTTAAATTCAAACACATTTGTGAATTTAATGAAGTTCCTTGGCTGTAGAAATTTTTGGAAACTGTCAAAATTAAAAGTTGCTCTTTAGACTAAAATATGGATTTCTGAGAAAAAATGGATTGCATTCAAATTGTTTTTATCTGGATTTGTCTTTTCTTAATATATGCAAATTTGCTAATGTAATTCGTTCAAAATAAGATGCAGTCACTTTAATAAACTCTAATGAGGCAATAAGGCATTGAATGTATGTAAATTAAAATATTTGGTCTTTTAAATTGAATAAGAATTCCAACTTGTACACCGGGCATGTACACTGCGGAGAGAATGGAACTTGTACAAGTCCCCAATTTGTACACAAGATATCTATATATCTATATCATATATATTCTGATTGAGAAAATTGTTTTCCAAATATTTATGAATTTTTGGCTGGATATCACCTTACATATAGTTTATATGAACATACCTATATATGTAATATATAGATTTTCTACCCACTCATACCTATTAAAAAAATATGTACCATTTTGATTTTTCTTATCGCTCCATTTATAGCCAAGTAAACGTTATTTTTATTATTATTTTGCATTCTCAAGGTATACATTTATACGTATATACAAAATGTTTGTTAATTATCAGGAGGAGGGCGGAATATTGATGAGTCTATCTGTACAGAGTATTTTTATCTTTCTATCCTAATTGATGAAAGTGACGATGATGATGGAATAATGATTTTATTAGGTTTGAGCTTATGTAGTCGTATATGTATAGGTATTGTATGTATAGAGTTTATATGTATAAGATATCAGGCGGGAAATAAATGATTCTAAGTATGTAAGTATTTATCTCTGTCTTTTGTGACACACAATCAATTAATAGCTTCATTCTCATCGGAAGGAAGAGTTGATATGCAGTCATTCATTTAATATATTAATGACTCCTCAAATAAAAACTGTTTAGTCGTCATATTAGAACCATGGTTCGTACTTCCCTTAATTAAATAAAAATTTTACGCAGAAGAATTACTAGCTTACACACTGAAAGTTATAAATCGTGGTAGGGCTTTCACACTACATATAGCATCTCGATTCATATCACACAAATTTGATATTGTAACTCCTGAACAAATAAAATTGTCTCAAGGAAAGAAGTGACAAATAATCAAATTCAAGAAAAAAAGAAATCCCCCCCCCCCCGCACACACAAATCTGTACACAAAAGTGTTGTACACATTCAAAATATTTAAGAACTACTAACAAGGAACATTTGAAACAGAGTTCTACAAAAAAATAAGTTCAATTATTTTAATACCCTCATAGTATTTTGATATTTTCCTCATGAATATTAAATAAAAGGGCTAAAGGCCAACCTGTTTAATATTCATAATAAATTGATCTTAAAAATTATTTTATATGATCTTTTTTTTCTTTTTTCTTGTTGTTGTTGTTTCTTCATGTTAAAGGCAAAAGAAACAAAAAAGAAAACTTAGGAAATAGTAAAATAAAAGAGTTTTAATTTTCTCTTACCCTAAGGCCAAAAGCTAATTTATAATCAAGGTATCAAATACACATCCATATAAAAATAAATAAAATATATCCAGATCCAATTTTATTTTTTCTGTTGAGAAGTGTAATTAGGTGCAATCATATCCACAGAGAGCGTTTTTATGTGATGATATCATTTAGAACGTCGGACATCTTCTTTGAGGCATAAACAACCAATTTTTTTATTTTTTTTATTTGTCTATTTATTTTAAATACAGCAGATATCGAAAACTGTGGCTCCAACACGGCCTCACTCTCAGTTTATTACATAATCCTTGACGTCAGATAAACAATCAATCGTGATGTATCAAATATCTACAAATAGAGTTATGCAGAATTCTACGTAGCAAATTTGCAAGTGCGACTAAGAATATCAAAGTTTCTAAATTTGCAGATGTTTTTCTTAAATGTGGCTAATTTTAGATCTTATTTAATGTGAGCATTTATTTAGTTTCCACACAGATAACAGCTACGGGCATGGATTGTCAATCCTAGGCCGAGCTGTCACTCGTTGGGGATTTAGTCTGTTATAGGGATACATCATATTAGATATGGAAATAAATTCCTCACGTTATCCTTCCAAAGAATAGTGAATCGAAATCGATTCTATATTTTAAATATATTTTTAAGATAAAACTTTTGAATCGATTTCAATGTCAGACGAGTTGATAATTCCTTTATACGTGAACCTACTTTGTTTTTAGTCAGGGCTTCTCAAACAAGGGAGAGTCAAAACATTTTCAACAAGGACGTTTCTGAAAGTACAAGTGTTAAAGACTGAGGAACATTTGTCCAAAATTTCACTTTTCTGTATCTATAAGTTAAAAAATTGACTATGAGATATTTTAGTTGATCCTGGAATCCTGAATGAATTTTGGAATCGACTTCTGTGTACTATGTAGGGTTGAAAAGGAATTGCAATTTCTCATTCATTTAAAGGATATTTTCAACTCTAACCAACACAAATACGGATATATTTATAATATCTGATACATCACTTCTCTATTCATGAGGCTCTGTGATTTGTAATATTGGTGTAGGATTTATATATTCATTTATTCTGAGGAAGCAATTACAATATAAAGACTTAAAATTATAAAATACGTATAATACTCCTATTATAAATATTATTTCATTGACAGTCCTTTTATAAGCACATTTCTTTACATAGAGTACACTAAGAAGATTTTCTTTGACAAAAAAAAGGAAGCAACAAAACTAATTTAGAAAAAAAAGAAAGAGAAATACACAAAAGGAATGAAAAAAAAAAAAATCTTCCATAATAATAATAATAATAACAATAACAATGATGTGGGATCCTCTTCCTTAACAAACTCTCCTTTTCTTCATTCCTGTTTTGTTTTGTTTTCTTCCCTAACAAACTTGACCTTACATTATATGACGTCAGGGTTTTTTTTTCTTTTTTACTCTTCTTTTTATTTTTCAAAAGCTTTGTGTTTGGAAAGTAATTTATACATTTATATATATGTATATATATATATATATTTGCTAAAGAGTTTGTAGAGAACATTGTCTCTGTGCCTTTTTTTCTCTCCTTTTTTTTTACCTACATACATTATCTATAAGAAAAACAATCGTATCCATGTGTCTATGCATATTAAAATTCTTTATACATATGCAAAAAACAATATCAACATAATAACGAAGTTTGTAAAACTAAAAGTGTACACAAAGAGTATATTAATATAAAATTAATTGACATTGAGTTTCTTACATCTATATAGTAAATAATATCTGCATACTTATAATTTAAAACTTTACTTACTAAAAATACCTAATGATTTTGAATAGATTTTAGGTTCTTCTTTCTCTAAATATTTGAGTATTGTCAGGTTATTTTGGTAGTTACTTTTCATTTTCAAGTTTTAATTTCAAATAAAAAAAAATTACCAATAGAGTCACACCTAGTTTTATATTATTTGAGTATTAACCCATCTGGTCACAATACCAATATTGTTTTCAGTATCCGTATTTTGATACTTTTTGATGCATTTTCAACTAAAAATATGGTTGAAGATAGTACAAGTAATACTTATGCACTAAAGAGGGTGTTTTTAGGATTTTTTTTGGCTGATTCAGAAATTAACTTATTTTTTTTTAATAAATGATAATTTTCATTCCTGTTATTTTTTATTGACCCTTAAATCATATTTTCTATGATTCGTAATTGCGCTCTAAGTACCGGTTTCAATTTTGTATGGTACTAGTAGTTAATTTAATTCATAAATTTCTTACATGATTTAAAATTAAGAAAATATGACTTAGTTTTCAAAGTCGACTACTAGTATTGAGATTTAACAAAAATTGTATTTTGTTTGTACCGCTGTGAACTTGAGTCTTATATGTCCTTTATTTATGTCAGTAACTTTACACCTTGAACATACTTGAGCCCTCAACCTGTTAAAAAGATTAGCAATAGAATAATTCAAGTCATGAAATGTCAATTTATTAGTTGCAAGTTTGTGAACTAAATGTCGAAAAGTTGTTTGCATAAAATATTTATATTCTTGGAAGTCATGTTATTCTAAAATGTTTTATTAGCTTACATTGACTACAAGGATTCTAATAAATAAAAATATTATTTGAAAATAAGAAACCTTTATCATTTGTAACTTCCGGTTTATCTTTATTAACTTGAGCTCAAAGAGTATGAAACACAAAAAGTAATCGCATATTTTGTCCTATCTTAGCCTAATTAACATAATTGAATCTTTAAAATTGAATATTAAATCTATTTGACGGTGTTGTGTAATATTACATAATAGAGTAATATGTTACTTATTCCTTTATTAATATTCCATTGAAAAGTAATCAAAAGTAATAGTATTACTTTACTTTATTACCTTTATTTTCTGGGTAGGTATATGTAGTGAAGTATGTATAATTGAAAAAAAAAAATTGACGACAGATTATTCTAAGATTTGATAAAAAGAAGTCTACAACATATATTCATTTTTTGACAAAATTCGTTATTTTGTAAAAGTAATGTCGTTATATTAATTACTCGTTACTATGTAAAGTTATCTATTATTACGTAAAACTGCTATTAGATTTAGTAATAAATATGTCTACATATGTACAATTCACAAGCAGAATTTGAAATATCTACTATAAATAAGCTTTTATGCTAAAAAAAAAAGAAATACAGAGTATTTTCACGTGACGTCATCATTTTAAAAGTCAGCCATTTTGGCCTCCATGATTTATAAGAATAAACTGCATCCCTTTGTAGCTCCAATTCATTTTTAAGGTCATTGGATGATGTTCTCTCTTAATACATTTAAAAAAAATGTATTTACATATATCATTATATTACTATATATATATTTAAATAAGAGCTAAGCCTCTAACAGGGTCTGTCACCTTTGGTGTATTATAATAAATACAATATGTGCAGTGCGTTAAAGCATTTTACTAAATAACAGATTCATGTAATTGATCAGAGTTGAAATGATACATGTGTTAATAAATAATACCCGTATATTATTTCATTTCTGCATCCTTACACAAGATTTTTTCCTGTTCCTTGATGGGGTTGACGTTGTTTGAAACTTTCTTGGGTCATGAGCTAATTAAGGTTGACTCATTACTTAATAATTGCAAACAATAAATTGGAATGTATGTATGTAGGCTATATTTGATTATTAAATGTATTTGTTTAATTTTAATGAATGTTGTTGCAAATAATATGCAAATAGGTATGTACAATGTACATATATATATATATATATATATATATATATATATTTGTACCTCAGGCAGTATAATTTTTAAAAAAACCGAATCGTTAATTGCAGAAGGAACTACCTTTGTACCTAAATAGAAAATGAATGAACAATTTTTAAAGGGAAATTACAAAGTTGATTGAAGTTGTATTATGTTTTACCTTTATTGATACACACTCGGTAACACCAAAGTATATATCAAACAAAGTGACGAAACAACGAGCATGAGACTTATTTTTGTACAAATTCAACTCTTCAAGAACTGACTGTTTTTGTTCACTTGGAGAGATAAATTACTCTATAACTAATTACACAACTTTCATGTATTTACCTTATTACTTCTATTAAAACAAGCTAATTATGCGAAGGAAAGATGAATGAATGTACTTCAAACGTGACACTTTGCGGAAAAACTATGTCTCATAGACAAGAAAATCTCTACCAGGCGTTTTTCACTACTGTGTTTTATAACTAGACATGGGCAAAATGTTGAGATAGTGTTGAGTTGCTAGGACAGTCAGGATAATCTATTTAAAATCAGCCATCCCTGTATCATTGAGGCGATAACTTGCTAAAATTATAACTAGTTCAATTTCCTGATTATCAAGACATCATGGCTGAAAAAAGAGTGCCCCTTCTCCTGGATTTCTAAAAATTTAAATTTGCTTCAGTCCTATCTAGTTGCAGACACGCTCACTCATTTCAACAAAAAGTCCATCCCTATGTATATAATTGGTCTGTACTGGTAATATATCAAATCAGGGCTAGAGTTAAAGTGTGGTCATATGTCTATGAAGCTGTGAGTCTGAAGAGTATTATCAGTTATTTTCTAAGAGCAGAGCTGTATCGAATACTCATCTTCGCATCTACAACCGCAGATAGTAAAAATATTTGTAGTTTGAAAATGTAGATTTTCTCTTAAAAAAAGCTAGATCTAAATTTATCTGTACTTTATAAATATTTGCATTCATAATCCACAAAATGATTACAACAGAGTCCTCAATTAATCCTCCCTTTTTAGACTTCAAGGGTTTCATTATGAGGTAAACCTTTTTGCGTTTGATTTAAGTGAAAAAAAATTCCAAATATTCCATTTAGGACTTGTTAAAAGAATCATTTTTTATTTACAAAGTATTTTTTAGAACGAATCTTCTGTCCTCTGCAGCCCTATAAGCACCGCCTCTCTCCAATTATACCTAAAAATATATATAAAATTAAAAATCCACCAACTGAAAAGAAATAAATTTGTTATACCTTTCATATGTTAGTAATTATAAAATGTACACAAATGCATATTTAAGGAATAAAGAGCAAAGACATTCTCAAACCTCTATATTTAGATATTATTCTTCATAATTATATTATTTTTTTCTCTTTTTCAAATGTCAAAATACTGTTCTTTTGAACTTTATTTTATTTTTTTATATAAAAAAATATTTTGATCATTTCATTCTCTTGTTAGTGTGATGAAAATAAGAAAAAGAATTAAGTTTCTCTTGATTAATTTAATATTAATAGCAAGGAAATCAAATTTCCTTTACTACATATATAGAAAAATGGAAAAAATATGAGTTATAAATGTCACACACGATTGGAAACTAATTCAAATTAAGGATCATATATGTTATATAAGAATGGCTAATGATTGCATCATTAAATAAGTTAAGCCACTGTACTTAATTTATATGTACATTCAATTAGGTATACTATACATCACCAAGGTCTTAATGCATTCCATCTTTTAAGCTATTTGACACTTTGATTTCCTTGACCATAAACGGTTTAACGATGTCATTATTATGGGCATTGGTATTTGGTCCAACATGGTTTAACGAGATGAAGGTCAGTTTTCGGAGGAATCCACTTCCTATAAAAGAATGAAGCTAAAAAGATTCTACAATTTGGTTTTCAGAAATTTTAATTCCCTGCACCAGTTTTACGCAGTTTCTTTTTTTAATTATAGATGTGTCAATACTGATAATGGCATTGTTTTTGTCAGATAAGATCTTTGAGGGTGCAATAAGAAAAAAAAAATCCTTCATTTTTTCAAGACCAAAGAAAACATAAAAAGTTATAGAGAATTCTGTAATATTTAGAAAACTTGATTAAGGATTTCCTTCATTCTAATTTTTTAAATTAAAATTATGAAGTAAAAAAGAAAAATGAGTATAGGGAAAAGAGGGGCCAGTTTGTGACATATTTTACAGCTTAAAGAAGTGATATCGAAAAGTTAATTATTTTATTGTAAAGTTCAAAACAATTATTGGTACCTAATTCATCCAATAGTTAACTATATTTAAGTTGTTATTGGATACGAATACGCCAGTAATGAGAGTAAGTTTAGTTTAGATCTAACTTTATTCATCTCTCTATAGGAGCCCATATAGCAGCAATAATTGAGCAGTATGAGTACGTATATTAGCGTACTTGAACTGAGCATACCCTCAAATACATTTGCTATTTATTGTAATCAAATAGTGTGCATCAGTCATCACTCTGTTGTTCTGTTCTATGTTCTGTCTTGGTAATTTGAAGTGGTAGACTGATGGCTAAAAGGTCAGCCGACAGTTGTAAATCAATTTTAATGTTGACAATTTTTTAGACTTACTTGTCCCATTGATAGGGCTAGTTGGCACAGCTCTGTAGCAATCCGGTCATTAGATAAATGATAATAGAACATGACAGTACTTATTGATATAATTGACACAAGAATTGATTTAGACAAAAATAAATCTTCACTTCTGACACTGCATCCAAAATGTTTGGAGATGTTTGCTCCCAATCGACGTGATTCTCTTATAATTTCTAACCATTTCAGCATTTAAGGTTTAGGTGCAACTATTTACTCAGTACTAATAACAGTAGCACAAATGAAAAAAAGAAAATTTTTCCTTTTTATATGATGGATTTGTCCAATTTGCCCCATCAATCATTAGCCTATGTGTCCCAAACCAACTCTTTGACTTCAAGTACTAACCATTTTCCTGATTATTTAACTGATTAACAATATTCATTAAAAATATTTATAGTTTCATAAAATAAAAAGTGTTAAAGAATTAGTAAGGCTGTAAATTCAGAAAATGTATCGTAACTCAGAGTTGAGTGATCCTACTACCTTCAAAAAGCTGAGGGTAATGTAACAGTAATAGGTGGTTATCACTCAAAAATTCTCAAGTACAACTACAAAAAAATTGTTTGGAAATTGAAGTGAGCCAACTAACCCCTCTTTCACTTAAACTGATGTTAAACTTGTTGAACAATACTACTTCACCACATTCATCACATGATTTCGGGTCCTATATTATTAATATATGTTAAATTTATATCTATTTATACTAAACTATAACAATTATAAATGGAGCAATTATCCTTAATGCAAGTTCATTCATTTTGTGCATAAATTACTTCACCTACTCTCAACTAATAAACTATAATAGTCAAATACATACACTAATATAATACTCATTTATAAATGACCTAAAAAATAGTTAAGATAATTTTATTTAATTGTTTTCAACATTGTTGTTGTTTTGGTATCATTTTCATTGACTTAAATGAATAAATTATTAGATTTGACTTCTCTACTTCAAGGAAAGTCGAAGTGAAAATGAAATTGCATAAATTAGAACAGCAGAATTTTGTTAGGCTTGCAAAAGTATTTTAAATTTATCCAGATTTTATTAATATGCATTTCTGTACTGGTGATATGATATTTTTAATACTGAGTTTACGAGAGCTATAGTATTATAGTTAACACTATATAGATAGATAAATGATGTAAGGTGGGATGAACAGGAATGTACAAGAATTAACTTACAACCTCTGTGGTGTTTTATCAAACCAGCGTTTTTATTTGACGTCCTCATTGTGCATAAATAACCAAATTTTTTATATAATATACATTATACAAACTCTTGTTTCTTTAAAATTAAGTCAATTAGTGAGTTAATGCTGTGAATTTGAATGTCACAATGTAATTGACAAATAAAAGGACTTTAATCTTTAACGTCTATCTTTACATTATATTTCAGACCCAAATAAGTCTTGAAAATGTGTAATTGCATAATTACACGTTTATATAATGAAGCCAATAAATTAACTATGTTACTTTTGGAAAAAAATATCCCACTTTTCTGATTTGCAATCCGTCCAGAACAAAATTAGTTGAAAAAATGTAACTATTTTATTTAGATTTTTAGTCCTACCAATTAATTTGATTTTATTCACAAATCACCATTTCTCTTTTAATTCAAATTGTACTCAATACAGATTTTGTTTGTTCATTTTTAAAGTCTTCAATGAATTTTCATTCATATTTAGATGTAAAAATCTTTATTTTCTATTTGGGATCATTTATTTAATTACTGTATATTAATGTTACGCATAATGACAATAATTTGGATGATATTACGCAAATTAAACGTATGTTATGTTCGTCTTTGTTATAAAAAAAGTACTCCATATTGACAACTGCAGATATTTAAAATGAATAAAAGACATTATTCCGAGAATGTGTTGTTAATTTTTGCATATATAAAAAATAAAGTATCTTTATTCAACTACCAAGATTGTCTCACTTCAGGTCCGTAATTATTGCCATAGGTATATGTATTCAGTGCATACATATTGAAGCAAATATTATTTGCCAATTATTTTATAATTACTTAATGCAATGTTTACCATACTTAAAATTTATATCCATAAGCACCAGATACAGCATATATTTATTTATTTTTACAAAAAGAAGCATTTTTTAAACCGGTATATTGGGCTAAAATAAAAAAAATAGCAAAAAAATAAATTTATAAAAAAGTCGGATTGATGTTGATGATGAAAATAACAAGTAGAAGGATGGAAAAATAAAAGAAATAGAAAAACTCATTTAAAATTCTTTGAACGAACATCACACCATTCTTGGTGTTTTTTTGTTTTTTTTTTCAAAAATAATATATATACATAAATATATGTATGAAAGTATGTTATTCTCTCACAACGTTTTTTTTTTTTTTTTGGTAAATGTACATAATGTATAAATTGATGCAATTATTAGAAAAACACAATGCTTTTAAAGTCTGTAATTGCCCCTAATTATACAAAGGAAGTGGCTACATGGACTCGAGTCCAGGCATTGTGAACTTTGTGAAATCAAATTAAAAAATGTTTTGGAATTGTCTGGGACTCGGTGCTAAGTATTTAAATCGTGACTTGGACATGTCGGTAGAGACTATTGATGGAACCATTTCTTAAATTTCCTATTTTGTTAGTTGACTTTTCTTAAGGCATCACCAGGCTCACTTATTGTGTAGGTAAAAATGATTGTCATGCTTCTTTTAGCTTTAAAGATATTTTTTAGAAGAATGAGGCGAAAGTTCAATTTGTATTTCGAAATAGAAAAGCTTAAGGAGATGTTAGCAAAATAATACATAGTTTACATGTGTAAATTTGTAAGCCAGGCAAAGCGTGCAGAAACTTCTTTTCATAAAGTTTCACGAAGCGATGCCTTTTTTACGTAGTTTTGTAAACCCATCTTAATATAAAAACTTACTTCTCATAGAAAAAATCAGATTTTTTGGTAAGATATAAAAGACTCCATTATGAGGAAAAGAACTCAAATTTGAATGAGATTTTTATCTTTTTTGTGCATGTCCATTATCAGTATTAACAAGGCAAGTGCTCTTTAATAGAAATTTTTTTTTTTTTCGTTGGAACTCGTGAACAACCTATAGACTAAAGCTTAAATAAAGAGCAAAGATTTGAGATTTGACTGGGGATCAAGGACTCAGCTTGAGCTTACAAGGAAGGGGCTTTCACCCATCTTTTCTATTTAATCAGCCATAGTACAGTAATAAAGGTGGTAGACCTGGATGTTATAACGTGGGACATACACCCCACAGGTAAGCAATTTGATTTTTTAGATGTTTAGGTAATTAGAGGTCTTGTTTTTGTGGTCTACCTATTATGGTCGAAAGTATATACTTGGTCCTATGTACATATACAGAACTTGGCACATTTTAATATTAAATTATATTATATTAAAATTTTACAAAATTGGATCCATTATTTCCAGAGATATGAGGACGTCAAGAAATTGACGTTCAGACATTTGAGGCATAAATAAGGGGGGGGGGGGAATCAGAAACTTTTTTCATTTATTCTCCATATTTTTTATATCAACCACATAATTTTTTATTTGTGACATTTTCATTAATTTATCATAAATAATAAATTGTGACTAATATAGTGTCATAAAAATATGATAGAACATTGAATTTTTTTATGTACTTATTTTTAATGACAATTTAGACTCATTTTAAATGATTTGAATAAAAATATCCTCACTCATTAAATAGTTCTCTCCTTTTTTACCCCGAAAAGGTCAGTTTCTATTTTACCATCCATCTATTTTAATAGATTTTTCAAAATACGAAGTCAATATAATAATTTAGCTGCGTTGTTTTCTTAGGTTTTATATATTCTTTAACATTTAACCCTCCCATTTCTCTCTGACAAAAAGAATTGAAGTTGTACCATTTCCTTCTTCCTCATATCTTGACTAGTACTCTTAATATGGAAATTTCATCTTTTTTTCATTAGAAATAAATACATTTTTATCCTTGTTTGTAGAAACAAAAATGTTGTTCCTCATTAAAAATATATATATGTATATATACATAATTTTTTTAAATTTCGGATTTGGATCAAGTTTTATTTTTTATGAGTTTTTATAATATAGAATTATAAAAACTATACAAAATGAGATAAAAAAATAATATATAAGTCTATCAAAAAGCTTAAATACGTTACATAAAATATTATTATATGCAATTATCATTTACAAGAAATTAGAAAACGGTTTTTAAAATGTTAGCATCATAGTTATAACTACTATTTAATTGAAAGCTTCAACGAAAAAAAAAAATATTTATATCTGTTTTTTTTAAAGTCAAATCCTGTTTAGACCACTAGTGTTAAAACTTGAGCGAAAGAGGTAATTAAGTGTATACTTATTGTATAGAAATAATTATCAGTATCTTTAAGTTGTACAAAATATATAATTTTGTTAAAAAAGCACTTTCCCCATATATATATATATATTATGATTCTTTTTAAATTTTATCCACAAGTACCTAAACAGTCAATTATTGGACTTTATGTCAATGAAATACAGTTTTATTCCTTCCCAAAAAAATTAAAAACAATGTAATGTCATAAATTTTTGTCTCTTTTTGTCCTCACTGATCAAATGATTGCATAATTTATTGATTGGTATCAACAAAGGAAAAAGAAAAATGCAAATATATCACTATTTTTTTTAGCTCTCCCGTCCTTTATACTGTCAAAAAAAATAATACCTATTCGAATCATTTAAAAAAAATAAGATAAAAGTTTTAAGTTACTTCTTTTATAAAAAAAAACTAGCTACGTCCCATTTTTTTTTCTTAACAGTTTTTTCTCACGATTTACAAAGAACGGTACTTTGCGAAAAATTGATGTACCAGCCTTCAAAGGTAAGTTATAAATATTCAATAAAAAAATTAAATTACTAATCAAAATATTACATAAAAGTCTTTGATTGTAATTAGCTTATGTTTACATTATAAATTTCAATTTTCTATATATGAATTATATAAAACAATTTACATATTTTGTAAAATTTGAATGTATGTGTGAGTATTTTTAATGTAGTTCAAAAGATGACTTTTTGTTGTTGTTGATTAGTGTAATGATACTTGCTTCAAATAATTCAATACACTAAATTAGCATATTGAAAGTCCTAGAGAAAATATTAAATTGTGTTTATATAAAAGACATGGTTTATCTACAAAATATGTATATGTCCTTGTGACAAGAATCTTTGAGATTCATAATCCTTTCCAGACACTTGCATCAATGAATAAATATTGATGCAATCATTGCTTTCATTATCCTCCCCTTGAATAATATTTTTTATAGGTTCATTAGTTGTATCCTTTTTGTAATTGAATCAATTTCTGTCTCATCAGACTATTGATGCATCCACAATCTGATAAACTCTCAAATATACAAATACATAAGACTTTTGTACAATTTATTTACAGTTCCTTTCCTTTTTACAGGTGAATATAAGTTAGTATATGAATACATTACAATATTAAGATAAATTATTATTAATATAAGCTGTCGAGGTTGAGTGGTTTAAAATGGAACCGACTTCTAAAGATATTTAGTCGACTCAGAGCTTTTTAAATTTTTTATCATCTTTGAGTCAGGTAAACAAACTAACGACACAAGTCGACTCATCACTTATTACAACCATGTACACCTAGAATATTACTGATCAGTCATCCAGTACACACAAATGGCTGTTTTATTTACTGATTCTTTAGAAAAATAATAATGATATGTTAAGCTTTCTCTTTTAAAGAAATAAGACAAAGAGATTCACTTAATGTTGCCAAGAAAATTTTGTGTGTTTTATTCACGATTTAGCATTTTAAAAGAAAAATGGATTAAATTATGTGTACAAAGGGAAATTGTTTAAGAAGGAGAATCATTGTTATAATACATATTGTAAATATTATTGCAAGCAGATTACTCTTATGTATACTTACATATGTATAATGGATCTAGTTTACATAATAAAACCAGGGATTTTCTTTGCTATCATAAATGAATACATAAAAAAGAAAGAGATTTGTTATGCAGAATATTTATTTTATAAATAAAAATACTCATAAAACTAATAGAAAAAAGAAGATCAAAGCCTCGATTTCCTCTACAGATTGAATATCTCCACTTTAAAAGGAATTCAATGAGTCTAAGATATGAGTTTTAGAACGTATGTAAATCATTTTAAAATATCAATAACATTGCTAAATAAATTCAATCAAGCAAATCTAGTATTTACCAAAGTATAAAACTATTCGATGTACTGTATTTTTCTTACTTAACATTAATGATCTCAATTAGTAATTTCAATTGGGCGTAATTTAGATCAAGTTACGAAACAAAACAAAACTCCTAGTCAAGTTCATTGATGAACAATAGAAATTTACGTCATAAATAAATAATGGAATTTTTCCAAATTTTGAACTAGTCATTCCTCACCTTTTATATGGGGTTTTGTTAAATGTCAAATTTGTCTATAGTTAAGTAAAAAGTAATAGAACTGTTGAGTAATATGAAATAAGTAACTTATTACTCTATTAAGTAGTAATATTAACAAACACTGATGTAACGTTAAATACATAAAATATGTTTAAAAAAACAGTAATAACAAGCTGACATTGAACGCATTCAATACAAAAAAAAATATCTCATTATTATTAATCTATTGATAAGTCCCTCTTGACATCATTGGTAAATGAAAAGAACGAAGGGAAAGAAAAGCTTTATACCTAAACAAGCTCAAAATGTATTTTTACATAATATATGTTTCTTTATTTTGCACACTGATGAAGTTTTGCTATGAATCATAAGCCCCTAAATCTCATCTATAGCATTCAATCTGTCCTTCTCTAAAAATATGTACATAAAATTTTATATTAGGTGATCATTTTGTATTACTAAACACGAGTATACTCGTGTCGTTTCTTTTTATTAGTCAGTTGTTGCACTAAGAACGTAAAATAAATACATGAGCGTATAGAAACTTTTGATGTTAGTTTGGAGAACACTGTGTACTACTAAATATAATAGATTATTATCATCAGCCATGTTGATTTCCCCCCTAAATAAATTAACCTCAAAGAAATTTCATAAAATATAGATAATTGAATATTTAGATATGATTTGTAGAATCGAACACATATTCTTACATACACACACATGGTTGGGCTTGGGCTTTTTTCCTTCTTCTTCTTCTTCTTTTTCCTGTAGGTATGTATATTGTCGAATCAATATGAAAGCAAGCAAGCATATACACAGAAAATCAAAATGATTTATTCATAAGATTATTTGAATAAATAATAATAATAATATATTATCTATGAAAGGTTGCTTTCACAATTTTTTTTATGTATTTTCGATCCCTGAGGAAGAAAATCATGAGTTTATACATAAAATATGTACCTCCATATATTTATGTATGTATTTTTATACATATATTAATATTCATTTTTTTAAATCTAGACTTGATTATCACTAAATAATATGATTGTATGTACAAACATATATACCAACTAATATGTTATTATATAATGAAAAAAATCCTTGTTTTTATTTTATTATCTTCCCTCATTTCTATTTTTATCAAATTTAATTTTACTTTCCACATACCTAACATCAATATAAACCTTAATATATATAAACATTTGCTTTTCATATATATTAACTATAAAAAAATAAAAGAGATAAATTGGAAAAAGAGGTAGAATAAAGAAATCAAATAAGAAATTCAATTTTACAGTTTTTCAAATAGATTATGAGTGTTGTTTGTTTTGTTTTTTTGTGTTTCTTAAAAACAGAGGTGAATCAGTCTTTGTTTCTTTGGTAGTATTTTATTAATTTTAAGAAACAAAATGAACATAGAGTTATGACGTCATCATAATGGAAGTCGGCCATTTTGAAAGAAGCATGACCACCACTACCTTTTTTTTTCAAGGAATAAAGACCCTTGCTCTTGTTCATACTTTGGATCAGGATGATTGTCAACCTATAGGATTTTAGAACCTCTTTTCTAAAATTTTGAAACACAGGGAACACCCCAATTTTGACTTATTGCCAGTAGATATAATTTCCTTTCATTTTCTGTAAAAGATCGTAAAAGTCCGTTAATTATAAATTTGCTACATGAAGCACAAACCTAGTACTTGTGCCACTGGTTAATGTTTTTAACTTGCATAGCTATATATATCAACAACTATGCCTCCAACATGGCGCTGCATGGAGTTTTAGTCTTCAAAAACCATTATTATAACTTCTTAAATGTCATTTAAAATTTGAAAAAGCAGCTCAGGGATTTAAATTTCAAAGTTAAGAACATTAATTATGTAATTAGACTTTATTAAAATATAATTTTCAAGAAATACTAAAATAAAATATGTGCAGCCAAGCAAATAACAATTTATTATGATGTACTACAAAGAGGCACAGATATATTTCTTCTTTTTCCATTTGAGGACGAAGAAATACAATTTTTTACCCAATAAACAACATCAGGGCCTCAAACGATTAGAAGTACATTGTTGACCTCCAAATCAAAACAAATAAGTGCCTAAACTCAGTTTGAAGTTTTGTTGAAAATAACAACAGGAATTTTAATGTATATACTCAAATTTCAATTCCCCACCCCACCTAAAATCTTTCAAACATATTTTTTCGTCAGAAATTCAAGGCTACAATTGAGTAGGTAAAAACAATTTGTTTTATAATCATATCAAACTGTTTGAACTTGATCTTGTTAAAGAATATTAGTGCTGCGAACTAACACTTTATACCATAAAAGATTGATTTTATTATAAGGGGCTTGAAATAAAAAACAAATACTAAGCCAAACCCGAACTGAGAAAATCCAAACAATATAGCGTATTGTTGTATTTATAATCACCAGTGATGGATAAAAAGGGTCCAGCTGACATGCAAAAAATACGCGGTTGTTGGCAACATTTGTCTTTTCAAACTTCTTCTTCTTTCTTCTTCTTCCTTTATGACTCAGTTCTATTCCATCCAAAAACAACAAGTGTCATTTTTAAATTAAGTTAAAAAATGCCTGAGGATTTGACTCAGGAACTTGGGTCGCCGACAATGGAGGTAGCAACGCTTAAAAAATTTGTCCAGGATACGAGTGTGATGGCATTCCGGCCATGCTATTTCTCGACTTCTTGAAGAAATTCCCGATCATGAGACTTTCAAATCGCTGATGTCACAAGAAAAATCCAGATCCATTCAATAAACATGGTATTAGTAAAGATTCAGGTACATTTAATTTCACGTCTGAACTATCGTAATTCATTGCTTCATCTATTATCCCACTTTCAGTCGGAGGACATCAAAATTGCATCCAATATATGAAGAAATACGCCGGTAAATCCGTCTCTTCTTGTTTTCTCGTAACCCAATCATTGGAGCTCTTAAGTAGAGTCGGAATTGTCAAAATGAAACGGGAAACTGACGAAAATTATAGATTTATAACAATGGACGAGACTAAGGACTTCAAGTGTGACAATGGTCGAAAAGACATTCCACTTGAAACATTCAAAAGTGGATAGTTTAAAGAATGCCTGATAAATCCAGTTGAAGAATATTGATGCCGTGATAAGCATTGACTTGAAGAATTTTTGCTTGTGCTAAAATACTCCGATCGTCAATTGTGATTCTGAGAGAGGCTTTAGCATGATGAGGGGATGTGCTTTTATCAAATGTCATAATTAAAGTTTGGCTCATCTCGTGTATATTGGTCTTTATTATTCCATTTTTATGGAATATTTTTTTATTTACTTCTTTTTGATGTTTATTTTTTGAGAACATATGCAATAGATTCAGTGACTAGTTACAGTAGTCACTGTATCGATTTCAATGTAATTAATTGCCTGACAATTGTTACTTTTTTCTTTTTAATTATATTTGAAAAATTTAAAATTGTAATTATGACGTACATTTTCATCGTATTATCAATTTAATCTATTTTTTTGTGTTTATTTATGAAAACTTAAATTGGAGTCACATTGGTTTTACGAATCAATGTTCAGTTTTTCTTATATAACTATATATATATATATATATATTTGAGATAATCATTATGAAATTTCATCTTATTTTATTTTTTTATGGAAAAATTTAAGTGATTACAAAATGTGTTACTTTTGACTGTATGAAGTTTTTATAATAGTTTTAAATAATAATTAAATTGTTGAATAAAAAAAAGTAGCCACTACATGGTTAAATAAAATCATTTCATTTAATTGTACATATGTGTTTCTTAAATATGTAATATGAATTATAGGATTCACTTATGTGTAAAAGTGTTATAATTATGAGGTGCAATTCCGTCAAAGACATATTGAGGTTTATACTATATTAGTATTGATAAAATAATAATTAATTTTCGAGTCAAGTCCGAGTCCATTCTAAAATGACTCAGTTCTCATGCTATGGCATTAGTTGCTACAAATCTAGTGTTTTATCCTTTACAAACTTTTAATGTCACTCAAAAATAAGAATAATCTATTCCTAATTAAAACATCAAAATAATAAGTTACATTCCGCCCCTTCAAATGTGATCGGCTGAAATTCTGCCTTGCTTCAAGGGTACCATATTCATTTATGACATCATCTCGGGCGTGCGTGTCAGCTGGACCCTTTTTATCCATCACTGATAATCACATATATGTGAGTAATATCTCATTAGGAACTACATATAACCTTTTAACTCGTAATTGCTTTGAGCACACTTTTTTTATTTTTCCTGCACATACATTGTTCTTGAAAAGAACAAAAAAAAAAAGGAATAAGACATTTAAAATGATTTTTGTCCATTAAATTGAACATTACATTAAAAAAGGACAAACAATCAAGGTCAAGCTTGATTGCTACCTTAAGTGCGAATAAAGTATGTTCAGCATTTGTTATATTCATAAGAGTTACATAATTTTTTATAACTATTATAAAATTACAAAATGTAATGAGTTTAATTCATTACGAAGAAAAATACATAGAATAAGATTGAATAGTGTTCAATTTTTGTTTAAACAAACGTCATTTGAATTTTTGAAAATATTTGATCATTCGATGCTATGTAATATACAATAGTATTGAAATAAGTATTAAATGTGTTATAACTAAATGGTAAATTTACATAAATAAGTTCGTATTAATTGTTTTAAAAAGCACTAACTTTTACAACAACAAAAAATGAAAGCAGTGTTAAAAAGAAAAAGATGACAGTTATTAAACGGTGCATATAATTTTGAAAGTTTTGTTTATACTGGATAAAATAATTATAAGATATTATTCAAATGAATTATTCTCACTTTATCATGCCATTTAAGAACTTTTTTTACGTAAAAACGAAAAAATATTCTCAAAATAAACATTTTTTTAAATCTTCAAGGCATTGTTTTTAAAAACTTTTAACCAAAAAAAAATAGACTCTTACTGAACCATTCCTAAAGCATGCGAAAAATTGCAAAAAAACAACAACATAACAATAGGCTTAGCTTACATATCTACATATGTATAAATGAAAATGCTGACTCAATACTTATATAGTACAATCCTGAGAATATAAAATATATTTTTTTAAATCAGAGGTACTTAAAACTTTGAAGAACTATTCTGAATTTTTAAGTAGATAGAATATTCAATCTGAGTTTTTACTTATATAGGTACAAACATACAAATAGTTTGTTTCTTAATTAAAGTGGATTACATTTTTAATGGCATATAAAATGTATACTCTAATCCATTAATTCATTTGATAAATAAATGAACATATATATTATGAATATCTCAAAGAGACAATGAATGTGTTTTTTTAAAAACTACTCATTTAAAAAGTATAACAAAAATATACCCCTTATTTTAGTGTTCATATTCTTACAAAACATGATCAAATTTAATGCGTATATTAACTATCATATCCAAGACTAAAAAAACATTTATTTTCTAGGACAAATATCAATACTGATTATTATTTAGTGATTTAAAAAAAAACGATAAACAATTAACCATTTAGTTTTTATCTTTTTTTATAAATAATCTTTAAGACCCCAGTAAAAGTTACCATAATTCGAAACATGTCCACTACATCACAATAACAAAGCAAATGAATTAACTGCAAATACTTGGATAAGTTTCCTCTAAGAATTTCTCTTTGTAGAATTTTTAAGTATGATTTGTCAGTTTACTTTATGTATGACTGGTGTGATGAAGGTTTTAAATTTTTTTTAATATGAATGACAGTTAAAAGTGATGTAACATACTTACCTTAAATTTAATTGATTTTATCAGGGCCAAAAGTTTCAACTAAGAGTTAAAATTTTTTTAAAATGGCACCGTTCTTCATGTTTTAATTTACTTTTAATCCCATTTTTTCGGATCAAAAAATTTGATTTTTTTAAAAAGTAGATTTTATTTTTTAGGGAATAACATAATTAATCAGCAGATTTAATCAATTACCAAGTATTATAAAACTGCCTTAAATCGGCCGATTTAATTGGCTCACACATATATTGATCTAGTATTAGTATGTACTACTGACTGTAAATATACCACAATCAACACAATTGTGCATATTTTTATTGACATGAAAATTTGCTAGTTAATTGTAAGTACATACTATTAGTCAGCAGATGATTTGTCTCCTCTGGCCCTGTGCATTGACCTATAAGAAATCTCTCAAATTAGTTAGTTACTGTGTTAAAATGAAAGTATCCTTGTTTATTAAAGAATGGTTCAACAGTTGGAAAGAATGACGACATTAGCAAATCACTTGTTAATTCTTTTTTTTATTCTAATATATGTATGCATTATAAATTTACAAATTTTTCACTTGAAAAAAAGTGTTCAAATAGTCCAACGACTGAATAAGAGAGAAATATGAAAGACTTTTACTCTTTGTAATGCAGAGTCAGATCTATGATACAACTTTAGATAGACATCATCACATCTCTGATCCTTTTATTCTCGCATTGCTGCTGATATATATGTATGTATGTAATATATATTGTTACAAGAGGATCATTTATCGTGTAAAAGGGGGATTTTGAAGTACAGGAAACTTCTTCTTCTTCTTCTTCTTCTAGCCTTAGAGTGATGGCAAAATTTATGTACATATATCTAAACTACTTTTTTCTTTTTTTTCTTCTTTTGTTTAATTTGATGTTTCTAATTTTCTTTTATTACTCAATAATACAAACATTATTTTTTTGATGGGGAGTTTGCTTACCAAGTATGTATTTATTTGCTCAGTTGTGCAGTATATTTATTTATTTATTTATTTGCCATGTCTGTAAAATGTAGCTACTATCAAAGTTTTATTTAAAAAAACTGCAAATTAGTCACGATTGGTGTGTATGCGTAAGGAAGGGGTGGGAAGAAGGAGTTTGATCAAATACAAGAATGTTTTCAAATAGGTGCTTATATTATATAGGTATGTAGGTCAAATTTTGAAGAATTCAATTAAATATACAACTTTAATATGTTTGTAAAGAAAATGGGATGAAAAGGTTTTTTTCTTATTTGTTTAGTCATTGAATCCTTAAGCAACAACTGTATGTAATTGGTTGTTTTTAATAAATTTCCTATCTACTGCTACATTTACTCTTCATACCCCATTTTCTTTAAAAAAAAAACAAAATTTCTTCTTTATTTTTTTTTTCATTCTTTCATTTATATGTGGATAGGTATGTTATTCATTCAATTTGTATATATTATTATTATTATTATAAATACGACTAACTTATTCATAAAATGATATAAATATTTTCATTATTACTTTCTTTGTCTATTATTTCAAACCATTAGGTAAGGGAAATGCTCTGCGTCAAAAATGTTTGGATATAATTTTTTTTAAGAAAAAAATAATAATATGAACAGGGAAGAAGAAGATAATTTCATTCCATCTTCCAAGAAATAAAATACAAAAGAACTCTTTTTCTTTCTTCCTTATATGTACAATCCTACATAAAATGTATAAAAGTATCATATGGGTATTATGATCTAAATTACAAACATTGTTCCAACCCATGATTATTATTTAATTTCTTAAATGTAATCCTACGCAGAGGTACTTTTAATGTACCTACAATTACGATGTCTTTTAAAATTATAACATTATAAAGTCATTAAAATTCACTCCTGAAACTATTCTTCTCAAAATTGAATCAAACGTTTCATTTATATCACGTATTGTATAATAAATCAAAGCCATAGTTGGTTATAGCATATGTAAAGTATAAAACAAAACAAACTAATTTCCTCAAAAAAGTATGAACAAATTATAAAATGACTTTAAAAATAAAAAAAATAAGCTAAACTATTGTGCTAAAAAAGTAAGGGTTTTAAAACTTATAAAAGTTTTGTTTTTGTTTTTTAGGCTGAAAGCCCTCCTTATGTTCTTTGTAATGATAACAACAAATAAATAATACACAATAGCAACAGCAAAACAGCAAAATTTAAAAATAAAATGAAATAATCACAGGGGTAAAAAAAACTAACAAAATAAAATGATGCATTGAATTAATTTTAATTAAAATTCGTGAATATGTATATGTAAATTTTATAATCGGTAAAATTGTTTTCCTAACATCGTCTCAAATAGAATGTATCTTTTAAATGATAAAAAGGGCTTTTTTCATAATTATTTGTAATTTCTTAAGAGTTGAGAAGGATAAACAATCCCGTCAGTCCAGAGGTTCTCTAAAAAAAGTTGTATTAAGAATTATTTTATCTCAACATAAACAAATTTTAATAATAAACTGTCCCACATGGTATGACTGGTCATTTCTATGGTGGCTTTTTTGCAGAAGAAAATCTCCTTCAATCAGCTCGAGCGTATCAGATACCTGATTTTTATACTTCCTTAAAGATGACCAACTTTTAGTACATTGAACACTATTGAAAACTCTCAATAGGTTTCAATTATTAAAATCTACTGCTTTCATAAATCAAATAATAATGTTCCGTTTATCAAGTTGTTTTTTGCCATTATTTTGTACATCAAATTTTCTGTAATAATATCTTCCTAAACATTGTTCCACTGAAAGTCCTTCTAATAGACAATATTTTTGTCACATTTTTATTCGTATGATCCATTGCTTCAAGATTGATTCAGATGATACTTATGTGAGATCCATCGAGGCAAAAGAAAAATAAAATGATTATTTGAAAAATAATTTAAATTATGTTTGTATTTTTGAACCAATATATATTTTTCTTTTCTATAAAGAAAACATTCTGAATAGTTCATCAGAGACATTGTAAGCTGCACTTAAATGTTGCAAAAATCCTTTGTCACAATTCATTGAAAAATAATATTTTAATTAAAAATCAAATGAAACTTCTAAATATGGTACATTGCTCCTAAGTCTATCCACTCCTTGATACTTTATAATGTTATAATTTTATGAAATAAAAAAAATTGAGGTTTTCTAATTTCCTTGATTTTTCTTGTTTAGGATTACTTTTGTGTCAGTGCACCAAATATGCACCTTATGCCAATGTATGTATTTATGTGTATAACGTACATAGAATTGATTAAACTATACTCAATATTACAAAAATGATGGGACATATGAAAGAAGGATTCTACATACATTCCATAACATTGTTTTTTTTTTCTTTCTTCATTGGTTTATTGATTATTTCCTACCCAATAATTTTAAATGATTCTAAGAACAATCATGATGTAAACAGCAAATGCCTTCTATCACAATCAATCAATCCCTTTTATGAAAGATAACTCAGACACAAGTCCTGAGAACATAAGATATTACATATTTGAGTATCGTTTCTAAAATGTATCATGGGAGGAGTAAGGACAGCATTTCCTAGTTAACTCTACCTAAGTTAGAACCTTTTACTTTTCATTATATTCGCCAAAACATATTCTTTTAGCTATTTAAATTTATCCTTGTCTACTTTTTTTTCCTTTAAGCATTGGTTACTTACATATTTGTACATGTTCTTTTATTTATTTATATTACGAACAAGACCTTTCGTATTTTATTAATTACTCTCATAATTTGTGTGAAAGGAGATGTAAAAGCACTAAAGATATAGCCCAAAACTAGGAAGATGATTAAAAGTAAGAAGATTGTCTGAAGCAAAATGGGGATGATCAGTGATTAAATTTCTATATCGTGTAAATACTTCAATTCAAACCGAATCATCGTTGTTTTTTAAAAGAACACAATCAGACAAGCATTTCTACAATAGAAATGGAGCAAAGCACTAAAATCCAGAGCTGTTTAAGAGTCATTTTGCGGCTTTGTGCTCGAACCCATGTTGAGTAGTGAGTTTTTGTCACTTTGAATGGAAGATTATTAATAAACTGTACTTAGATACAACTCGAATATCGGTTTCTCAGTATCTCTATTTTCTAAACTATATTTTAAAAAAAGTATGTACATATTAGAAAATACAGAAGATTTCGTTTAATTAAATCACATTGGGACAATTGTTTTGATTGAGTGAATGGTCCAAGTATCCAAATTTAGCCAAAGTGACACTGTTTTAATCATGTGTACACTATTTGAATGTAGTTTATATATGTATGTATGTATGTATTTTCATGACATCTACATAAAAACCAATCATTAATTACAAATAATTAGTTTATGTACCTATCTATTTTCTTTGATTGCTTTTTGAAAAAAAAAGATTTGTGCTTTGACAAAGTCTAAGCCTGTAGTAAGTATAGCTAGCAAACTTACATCCTTGTCATTCCGCAGGAAGTATATAATTTAATCATCGATACACTTCTTGACTTGCTTTGTTGTTATATGCTTTATTTTATTATCTTTACTTTAAATTTCAACATTTTCAGAAATGGCTATACTTACATTGAAATCTGGAATGGAAAATCAAAAAAATGTAATTTATATGCAGTGCTTAATTTTTATTTATGAAGAACCATGTAGTGGTGCTTAACTTTTTGATAAACCTTATAGCTGTGATAACAAAAAAAAAAATTTTATAATGCACAAGTTTAATTTACTACTCAGTTTTGATCTGATTCAGCAGAAACTGCATCACTAACAAATACACAAATGGTTTTTGAATTCGTCTCAAAAGCATTTTTAATTAATGACTAATTTAAATGAATAGATCATTGAGTAGATTGATTGAAGAATCTTTATCTTATTTTAAAAAAAAATTATAAAAAACTCCCTGAAAAAGTATGTAAAGAAAGTGTGCGTCTAGTCACCCTATCATTAATACTTATTTTAAAAATATCTTTTTAGCAGAAAACAATAAAAAATAAGTACAAAAAGAAAATATTTGCACGCATTACCCTGCCTCTTTTTTATACATTTAACTTTCTAATTTTTCTATTTGCGGAATAAAAGTATTATAAAGTATGATTCAATAGAGTTTAAATTTCAAGCTATGTTTTAATTTGTCCTATGATCATGCAAGTTAGCAATAACTATTTGTATACAAAAATCATACAAAAAACTTCAAAAATGCATTTTTTTAAATCTTTAATTTCCATACTGCTTTAAAACAAAACAAAAATCATTTTCATACAATCTCCTCACATTCAAAAGTATGGGAAAAAGTGGAAAACCATATCATTATTCACAAAATTGATTTTTAAACGGATCTAATGTAGTATTATCACGATACCAATATTTTCTAGAAGCAGATTCCGATACTAAAATCAGTATCAATATTTCGATAATTTAATCGATACTAATAATATAAAACGAAAAATGTCATTAAGAGCAGTTCACATGCACTTTCAAGAGTGTTCTAAGAGGTTGTATAATTTTTTGTTCTTTTGTTCCACTCAGTTTTCATATTCGTTTTTTTGTTACGTCATATGTGGACCTCCTTTGAAGGTCCAATTTTGTCTAGACCTGTTTGCCCCTTGATTCACAGGCTTAATATAATGCCGGTATACCAAACAACACAAGTCTAGTGTAACGCACTCAAACCAAATTATTATTATTATTATTATCATCAGCTGAATAATACTAGAGTGAGAGGAATGAGGAATGGAAACAAAACATCATCAAAAGAGGTTAACATGAATATTCCCATTTGTTACCATACACACCTTTTTTTGACTTCGACCTGCTGCTGTGAAATTAATGACTGTTTGAAGAAATAATAGCTTAGTTATTATAAGTTATTTGTTTTTTTTATGCCTATATTATGTATATTCGCTGCTGCTCCTGCTCCTTCAAGCAGATTCCTTTTTATGGAAGCACATATAAATATAAAACAAGCCCCATAAATTCATATATATTTACAATATGCAAGGTACATATTTAATCAAATAGTTTTTGAGGAGTACAGTATTAAAAGAAAAATGAAAAATATTGAGTAAGGCTCTGATATCAAGAACATTATTGAGCAAATCTTTTTTCATTAATTCATTCATCGATTCAAATATATATTTTTGTCTAACTATTCAACTAAAAGATTCATCCTTATTAGTAAAAACATTTCTTAAGTGATGAATCCCTTTTTTTTTTTTCTCTCTCTCTCTAATTTCAATTCCAAGATTTCTTTAAAATACTCTAATTTACTTCATATGAGTATTATTATGAAGGTTTTTTTTACTGTATTCAAAATATATTTTTCATTATACTTTTAATACATTTTAAGGTCTGGGATCTAATGACGTGATGAGACAAAAAAGGGAGATTATGTTAGATACATTCAACATTTGTCTACATCAAAACAAAGCATGGGGGCTTATTTGTATCAACTCTAATTGATTATACCTCTAAAGAGTGTTGGAAGTACCTACTTTAGACACAACATTGCTCACGTTACACGACAAACAGTAATAAATCACTCGTTACTAGTTACCTAGTCAAAAAAAAAAAAAAAAACTACTCAAAATAAAAGTATTTGTTGGTAAAAAAAAATCCGATATTTTGATAAATATAATTTTGATTTTTACTTTAGAGAGTAAAACAGAAAAATCAATTTGAATTTCGAACTTTCTAATATTCATTTAACATAAAGTCTTATTATTCACAAACCCATGGTAATGAATTTATGTATAACATACAAGACAATCAGAGATTAAACTTATGAAATTATTATATGAAGGTGTCTTTAAGAAACGGAGGAGTTTAATCTTTTTTTTTCTTTCATAACAGCGTTATAACAGAAGGGAATGCAATGAAATAATGAAAATAGTAACAGATTAATCAAACAGTTATTCCCATCTCTGCTTATGAAAGGTATGCATTTATATGAAAGGTTTTTTACACACACTGGTAATGTCTCTTTTTTCACATATCTATTGGTCATATTATTCATTTAAAGTCGGTTTTTTCGTTAGCTATAAAGGGATGTTTAATAAGTAACGAAAATGTAGACACAATGTATATTTTCTACATCACTTTGGTGCCCCTGTGGCCTAGTGACTTTCTCTGCATCTTATCTATACCCACTCTTTGATCTATGTTCTCTAAAACGACCGACTTCAATAAATGTGACGTCATGTGAAAACGTTCCATGAACACTTTCCCGAAGAACATGATCCTTTTCTATAAAGAGACAGACTGAATGATTGGTAAATACAGTTTTTGCATTATATTTGTCATGAGTCAGTTTGTAAATTAAATATTTGGGGGTTATGGATTCAAATGTAATATATTTTTGTAAATATATATTTACACTATTTTGACTATGATTAATTCATCAAAAAGAAAAAAATAGTTTCTTGTTAAATCATTGTAAATGCGTATAGTTCCTTTTTATCAAATTAATAAAAACCTAATATTATGCATAAATACATTTATAAATTATATTATTTTATGGTAAGAATATATATATCTTGTACGTATATATACGGGTTTTTTTAGCTTTTTTTTGTGAAAAGTCCAAGTAAGTCAAAATAAGTTAAGATAGTTTAAATTTGTGCTCTGAAAGATAGAAAAGGTGGTAACTGTAGTCTTATTTTTGAGATCATCATAAAAGCAAGGAATTTTCATGCACCGTTTCACCATTATTTTGTCCATTGAATTTCTATTTTATTTTTATTTTTCTAAAATATGCCTGATATATATAAGAATTGTTCCCTCTACTTTGAACTGCATGTTATCAGTTTAAACATTTTTTAACATTAGATTTGTAATTTCATGTGTTTATATTTTTGTCCTTTTAGTCTGATAAGAAATTCGCACTCGGAATGCCCAAAATAGGTATATGCGAAATATATACATATAACACAAGGATTAAGATATATGAGACCCCTTCTATGTAACAGTAATGTTTGCAACAGTGTTTTAGAATTGGTTTTTGTTGCAAAAACGTTTATTAGCTCAAACATGTCATGTAAATTCGATAGCTCTAAGCATATTCAAGTCAACATATGCTACGACTTTTTAAGATGAGTTTAAAAATATTTTTTTATCGAAATTATATATTTTATGGGAAATGTACCTTTTCGTATGAGGGACCGCATATGCATATATTGATATGAGAAGCCTCACTGATACATCAAAAAGTGTACATAAAATCATATATTAAATTTTTTAAATAAAGTATTAAAAAAACCGTTTAAGCATCAATAGCAAATAAAAGACATCAGTGCTCTTTATTGTATTAATGGAGATTAAAATTTATGTTTTATATCCCAGTATGACCAAGATCTTCTTTATTGAACATCATTTGTCCTCCATCTTGGGGATTGCATATTTTTCATCCTCTTGCCATTTATTTAGTCTTTATAGTACCGAATTTTGAGGAATTTTTCCTTTTGAGTCATGGTCGATGATTTCTCCAATTTTGGCAAGTGTATCTGTATACTCATTTCCTGTCAAGTTACAATAGAAATATATAAATACAATAAGCACAAAAGTTGAATACATATATATATCTATGTACACATATGTAAGTAAATAAGTAAATTGATGCATAAATCTTTTTTCTTTTAGGTTTTATGCACTTTTGACGTAAAACTATTGTTGTGAAAAGGTAAGAATGATTTTTGAAACAACATAGGATGAGGGGGGGGGGGGTTCTGAGTATTATCAGCATTGAATATTTTGCAAGTAGAACGAAATTGTATTTTAGAGTTGGAATTTATTAGTTTTAGATATCTTGATAGGTGTATATCATACATAGAGCTCTTGTTTGTGGTACTTTTTTGGTTTAGAATCCAAAATTTGCATCTCTGTAACACCTGTACGACATTTTTCCTCTTATTGTCTTAATGACACAAAAGAGTTTATTCTTTTTCTGATACTCCTGTTCCGTGATAATTTATTGTTATTAGTGATGCTTGAATGGACTCATTTGGTATCATCTGAACAGTAGATACTCCTCCATACTATTAATGGCAATATAAACTAAAAGGAGATAATCAAGAGCCTCACATATAAACGTCTGCATATTATATTTTGATGCATTTATAATTTTTAAAACACATAAAATTGTGCATCCCTGGATGCATAAACTATTGGTTCTACAGAGCCATCAAGGACTTCTTTTTTGGCTGGCTTATGAAAACTATATAATTAATATCATTAACTTTACGTTACTTTTATGATGCTTCAAACTGCAAGTGACTAAAAAATAATATAATTAATCATAAAATATAAGGAATGGTTAAAAACTTTCCTATCATAATTTTAAAAAGCTTAATTAAGTACATATGTTATTTTAAAATAAGAAAAAATATTAGAATTTTATCTCTTTAACGAATTTTTGAATATTTAAAAATAGCCAACGGCTATAAAATTTTCAGGAATATGTATGAGCGGATTGGATCATATGCATACATTTTTAAAAATGGCCAAATTTAAAAAACAAAAATATTTGAACGCAAGTATTCATTTTAATTATGACTAACGTAGTACTTTACTTACCATAAATATTGAAAGACTTGATCCCGACTTGGACTTTGCATTATTGACTTGAGTTCATTAACTTGAGATAAAAAAAATCATTCAAGTCAGAAACATTTCTGGCCAATATTCATATACATAGGTAATTATTTAAAGGTGCTAACTTTTTTTTAAATAAATTGCAAGTCTGTGGACCATTTTAAAATACATATAGCCATTATGTGACGTCTTCAAGAACCCTCATCAAGTATTATCATTCTCTTAAATAATGGTAAATTGGTGCTTTTTGAGCTTGGATGTTGTGCCAGTCCATTAATGATTGTATATTTACCCACATACATGTATTTCTTAAAATTTGAATCGAGAGTTATCTATAATCAACCAACTATGTTAAAAAAAATTTAAAGTAAAGCAAAGTATATCATTATTTAGCTTATAAATATGGTGTAATATACGCCAAAGGAGTGTATCATGCATGTAGAATGAAATAAAAAGACAGGCATTAAACGTGTATATTTGTAGATATATTTGCTCCTGAATAAGTAAGCGTCATATTCATATAAAAAACAAATATTATCCGGAATGCCTCAAACAATTTTTTTAAATATTGACCAGTCGATATCTACCAGAGATGAACTTTTCTAGAAATACTCAGGTTTTGGAACTTTAATAAAAGTCAAAACTGAGCACATCATAAGACTTTGAAGCATGTTCATATGTAAAAGGAAGCAATGCAGCAAGTTACTAATAAGTTATGAATAGACATACATGATTTAAAGTATGTGGTTATAAATTCAATTAAATGATTCTGAATCTATTTTCGGGATTTTTTTTTACCCCTCATTTTAATTTCTATGGAAAAAAAAATATTCCTTCTTCATTCCACCCCCCCCCCCAAAAAAAATGAGTTGTGAGAATGTATTTTTAAAGGTTCGCAATAATTTGCAAAGTTATGGATGTCGCACATTCATTATAATATGCATAATTACAAAAAGTTCATTTAATTCATCAATAAACTGTGAAAAGACGCTTTATATTATTTGAAAATAAATTATATATATGTACATTAAAAAAGAGGGGTATGGATCGATTTCCCCTCCTTTTGTTATGCATATAACATTTTAAAAAAAATTGCGCAGATTCATCTTGAAAGAGTAAAGATTATAAATGGTATGCATGCATCTAAACCAAATTAAGGAATGCTGCAGGAGTATCTACTATTACGAGGTCTACGGTATGTACCTATGAAGGTATTTGCATGTATTATGTACATATTTTGGGCTAAAGGGAAGTCATTGATGATGTTTTAAAAAGGTATGTTTACTTAGCGTACTCAAATAGTAAAAAAATATTAATATAAATGGGAAAAACGGATGTGTGATATTATTCTGTGTTCAATAAATGTATGAAAGAAACTATTTGCAATTCATTTAAACTGACCCGAAATGTATGTATGAAAAGGAGTATAAAGAGTTTCTATGGATATAGTATTTAGATTGGCGATAATGGTTACTAACAAGTTGCATCATAAATGGTTCTGTATTCTTTTTAAATTTACTCCATCAATGTTTTTAACAAGAAACAATAATAGTTAATTCAATTGAGTGTTTTCATCATGTGACGTCATTAATATGAAAGTCAGCCATTTTGAAAGAGACATAAACAATCAAATTTTATTGAAATGAAAATCTTTGGTCCTTAAGCAAAACAGTTTAGTTAATTTCATGGCTGAGGTAACTCCTGGGTGGAAGTACTGAACTTATTTTTATTGGATAGTTGGAAATAAAAAGAGCATTAGGAAGGAATATTGTATCAACTGAAAAACGGATTCTGCTTTTAGTCTGCAATTGAAAAAAGATATGTTAATTTAACATTTATGAAATGTAAGGTAGTAGTTCTAAGCGTACATGAGTATCTGTCAATGTCAACGACGACTTTTAACATTTGAAATTCCAATTTTTTCAAGTTTTTATCGATAAAGAGTGTCATTTATCTAGGACACGCTTATTCATTGGTAGTTTACTCACTAAGAGATGCAGGTTGTGTTTCAAAATTGAACGAGGCATTGTTTTTTATTACTCAGTTAGAATTGTAGATCTTACACTCTCTAGAAAATATATATAATTATTATTGAAGGAGCAGTGAAACAAGGGCTTTTGCTCTTACAAGTTGTTATAGGGTTTGGGATTGATATTATAAGCAATATTTTATAAGAGGCTTCCCCAATATTTGTTTATATTTATATAACTTTTTAGCTAATATAATCTGAATTCTGAGAGCCAAAATAAGAGATATCTTGAAAAAGTATATAAATAGTCACACTACAGATAGTTTACGACCAGTTTGACTATGATTTTGCATATATTTAGAAAAATATTTGATTAAATGTATTTATACATATAACATATGTATATGTTATACTTTTTCTGTTAGTAACAACACCCAGAGAAATTATAATCATGTTTTGTGTTTACATATGATTTTTAGGGAGATTTGTCAATTTTAATTCATATTAAGAACTAAGCCTCTTACATAGCTTTCAGCTTATTTAGCATCCTGTGTCGTCAGTTAAAATGCTTTATACAAGGAGAGAAAATAGGAAAAAATGACTTATTTTGTTGGATCATAATTAAACAGTTTTGACTTCATTATAAATGATTAAATATATACTCAGCATGAAAGGCTTTCTATTTCAATTTCAATATGAATATATGTATACACCTATCTTTATAGATATTTTCAGTTTCCCTTGAGCTTACACATAATTAAATCAAAGGTTAAATTAATTTTGGAGTACTCTTCTCATTTGTGAAAGGTTTGACGTGCCTCATTTTCTATATAGAAATTAAATAAGCATGTACGTATTTATTCCATATACAAAACTTTAAATTAAACAAAACTTCAAATAAAGTGTAGGTATTTTATTTTAAATTTCATAAATTTGAAAACATTTTTATCCAAAAGATAAATTTTGAGCATATGTAGATAAAATCGAAGTAAAAAAGATATTAGGAGTCTTTTCTCATCCATCATAATTTATTAATTTGATGTTGATTTGATTGGACCAACAAATTTTACATTAGAGTTATTTATAACTTTTTTGGTAATTGCATCATTGATTCCTAAAGTACTGCGTGCTTTTTCTAATAATATTTTTAATAAATGTGTTCAAATGTCAATGACATTTCCTGAACCAATGGTTTAATTTAATCACGAATATCTTGTATACCTGACAATTGCAAATATTTATAATATTTTACAATTTTGGGTACTTTTTGATCAAGATTGGCTTTCTAGCCATGTTTTTATAATTTGAACTATGATGGTCTTATTGACTTAGTGGAATGTAAAGTTGTATCTTGTTATAAGTCATCTCAAATTTTAGCCCCATTTTAAATTTGTTAAGTTGAAGAAGATTGAAAGATTTTTTTTTCTTTGGAGAAAATACAATTTGAAGTATTCAGCAAAAATAAATAAAAAAAATAACAAGTAAAACACGTTTAATGAGGTTTTTGACTAGTTTTATGAGAAAATTAAAAATTGTTGTACAATACACAAAAAGGTATGTAGGTTTAAAAAATGTTTTTTGTTGAACTCATATCACATTAACTCCAGACGAAATAAAAATACTTTTTCGATAGTAAATGTAAATTAAGATTTAATTTAAAGTAAGAAAATAAATTCAATTAAACTATGATAAATTTTGTTCCACGATGTCAAATGTAAGGTCGAAATATATGTACATATATATGGTCATATTACAAAAACAGTTATTTTTTTACAAAAATATATTTACAAATAGATTTTTTTTAATCAGTTTTAGGTACTTTCTAAATTTTCTTTATATTTGTCCACATTGAAACATTAGTTTAGGATATATTGATCCTAGCTTTCATTCTAGTTTTAACATGAAATAGGTACAAATGGCTCTTGAACTAACGTGAAACTCCAAATCAAATTAAAACCCTAATTTTAGAACAAGTAAGACATAGCACATTGCAAATGGTCATTGTATTTTCCCATCTTTACACAACAAATAGAAAGAATAAGGTCCAAAATTATTTGTCTTCCAGTCAATTTAGTCAATCTCCATAACCGTTGGAACTATTCTTTATTTAGTAATTGTAGAATCATTCATCTCTTATCAAGATTTAATTTGAGTTTAACAAATCGACGCTCAATACTCTAAAATGAGGCAAGAGCAGATAAATCGACAGTTGAACATCAATTCATAGACGAAGGGAGCAATTTTATAATAATAACGTCACATATTGATGACTGCATAATTTTCAAAATTTTCGCTGCTATTGTTTTTCAAAAAATGAATATTTTACGTCAGTGATCGTGATATGGGTTCAGATTCAGCTATTTAATGTAATGTTTATTGAACGATATGTAGATTATAATAACTTTGGCTTTTTTTGCAGTTGCCAAATGTTGATCAAAAGTTGTTTATTGGTAGAAAAACATCCTCTAAATTGTTTATGTCCCATAGAAAAGTGAAGGTTCCACAGAGCAATTGACAAAAAGAAATGTATAATTTATCTAATAATGAGGTTTTTAACATACAAATTCAAATTCTACAATTTTCGATTTAACAAAGACAAACATATTATAAGGATAATTTATCTCTGTGACTTCAAATTATATAAAATACAACTTTTGTATATTTTTAAAATGCATTTGAAGTGCATTCTACGCAAGTTCATTTGTGTATGTAGGAACTTAAAGCGTTATTATTTTGTAGAACATCCGAATATTTGTTCAGTTTAATTAAAATTTGTCTTGTATATATACTATAATATTAAGCAACCAAAGACGTAATAAATATAAATTATTTGATAAAATAATCATCAATATAACCCCTTTACAAATTCAACTTTACTGTGGAACCACAAATTTTTCATATTCCCCCCCCCCTCCTAGTAAAAAGCCACTCTAATGTAGATATCTATATATTTTTATAACACCTAAGTACATAAGTATCTCAACGCTTTATTCACATTTTGTGTACACAAATGTAGCAAGTTTTAGCAAATGCATTTTATTACTCTTTTTTTGCAAATAAATTTATAGAAGGAGGAACAACAAAAAGATGAAGTCAACTTTGCAATTTAATTTTCTTAAAAGGAATAAAAGTGATCTTATGAAACACTTTTCAAGTGTCTTAGTCATTAAAAATAAATAAATATATGTACATTAAAAAATATAAATCAATAAATGTAACATTGGGAAAGCTCTATGCAAATATCAGCACGTACTAAAAAAAGCAAAAAAAACAAAAAAACTTGAAGTAATTTATTATTTAATGGCTATTTTTTGACTTTTAATTATAGGAGTTTTGCATAGTATTATGTTAAACATATGAGTATGTTCTTAGTTTGAATAAATATTTTTTTTTGTAGACAAGCAATAAATTTAATTGAAGAAAAAGCAATCCCAGTTAATGAATACATTTGATTTCATGTTCATTAGATGTTAATTATGCGTAAAATATGGGAAGAACTGTTCGAATGTGTACTTAAAGCTCTCTTAAGAAATTGGAAAATATTTTTCCTTCTTAAAAAGTAGTTTTAATTAAATATTGGGTTGATCAATTGAGGCCAATTCTGTTTATGATTAATTCATATGTTCAATTTGTCAAGAGGAATAGAGTAAATATAAAAATGATTTATACTGTGACAAACTTAAACAAAATCATGACATGAGGAGTTTTTTTTTTTCATTCAAATGATCTTTGGACTTGGAAAAGGTTCAAGACCTGTCATATTCATATATAGATAGGTATTAGAAAATTGTGCCATAAGGAACTTAAGTGCCTATTTCGGAATAGGTTGAAATTCTTTTTCTTTGATATAAGGATTTAATCCAACCGGTTTCAAAATATCCTCGGAACAACAAAGAAATAGAAAATATTACAAATATAAAAGTGTAAGACTAATTAATCATTGAATAGTATGGAAATGCTCACAGAAAATTAATCTATCAACATTCAGAATGCTGATAAGAAGAAAATAATAATTAGAAAATGACGACTGACAAAAAAATGCCTAGGTATTGCTGTTATTTGAGGGATAAAAATGATACACAATGAGGACAAATTACGGAGTATTCATTTTTAGGTTCTGACCTCACCTTCTTAATTTCTTCTATTCCTGCTTGTTAAAACACACATTGGTTTTCTTACTTGAATCTCACTACCTTATCTTCAAATAAACATAGACAAAAGGTCAGGAATGGTATTGTATCTATTTATTTATTTTTTTATCCTCAAACAGAACAACATCGTCCCCCCCCCCCCATTAAACAATTCTCTCCTAAAAATAAGCACTTAAAACAAAGTGCAGAAATGAATTCAATAGCGAATATTCTATGACCAACTAAATCTTTTTTTATGATTGAATATATGTACATATATGTATGGTCTTATATAGAAAGCAAGAAGGGAAAAAGAACAAGACCAGGGAAGAGTAACAAAAAATAAAGAAGAATATTTTATGACGATGATGCAAAGTGTCAAAAACTTAGTTAGAATAATAAATAGCAACATTGCATTAACTAAAGTTTAAATTGTTTATATATCTACAATATTACCCATTTATCTATCTCCAATCAACATTTGCTTTGCGCTAGTAGATTGTAATAGAATGCAAAATAAACAAATGCAAGGTACATATCTGTAAGTCAATTTTTTGAACTTAAAACATATGTTGAAGGCAAAAAGAGGTAATTTTCTAAAAGAAAAAAAAAGATATATATTGGAATGATGTTCAGGATAAATATTTTTGAGTACACTAAAAAATATCAGTCCCTAAAAATATATAAAAAAACATATTGCAAAATATTTATTTCTCAAATCCTTTTTGACACGTTGATGCCATTCAGAATGAAAAAAAAAAGTATCTTGACTAAAAATTGGCTTTGCTTGAACGAAAACTTGTACCATCTTAAATATACAGTTTTTAGTCAAATGATGCAATCCTATTGCATCATAAGTTCTAATTTACAATAATGAAATATTTTTGTCTGAGTTGCTTGATTTGCCTGATTTTAATAAAATAATTTGGCAAAAATATACATAAAAAGGAAGAAAAATAACTGAAATTGTCATATTCAAGTTGATTTGAAGCAACAAGTATGTTTTTTGCACGTGTTTTAGACATTTACATTGTTATAAAATATGGGCTATCAATATTTTTTGATATGACAGACTTGATTGAACGTTATTCATTGAACTCATAGTTTTAAATTTGAAATGGTCCAAACTGACAAAAAATAATACATTTTCTTTCAAAAATACGACTTTTTAAAAGACTATTAGTCCGAATCAAAAAACCCTTTGATTTTAATTATCCCATCAGTCTCATTTCTGACTGTTCCGTATGTCAAAAATTCATTACAATACTTTGTTTTATGAATAATAATAACACAATAAATTTAGCATGTATTAAATTAGAGAGGTCTGAATTCAAATTTATTTATTTATCTTACTTTGTTTTTGATTGAGTAAAAAATATAAATAAAAAAACCTTTGACTAAAGTAAGGAACCTTTTATTAATTACTTTTGCTCTTGAGCGTTACTTTTTTAGCTATGTAAGTAACGAGTAATTAATAGTTAATTTCTTTTTACACTCTACTCATTATTTTGATAAATTTAATTAACTCTATCAAAAAGTCAAGGATGTCAATAAACACTTAATAATAATTAATTAGCTAATTATTTATCTGTTCACTTCTATTGTGTCACAATCTATGAACAAATATATATATATTAATACTATCATCGTAATAGTCGATTCAACTTTATTTTTATACTTTTATTTTTGCACTAATTATGTGGTCTTTTATATAAATAATGGGTAGGGTTAATAAAAATCCTATAATATAGATATATGTATAGTTGTATTTTAAGAGCATTAGGAAATAGCTTATAGATTATATTTAAAAACGATATTAAGGGGTTAAAGATCAATAACCAAATCACCCATCATCACTTATCTCAATTTTTAATAGATAAAGGGGGAATAGAAAAAGAAAAAACTGCATGTTCAAATATATAACACAATGTAGAAAAAATATGCCCAGAAATTTTCTTTTGTTCATGGTTTATAAAAAACATTCTTTAAATGATGAATGTACCATATACAGTAGAAATCTGCTGATTGACTTTAAAATATTAGCAAAAAAGTAATTTTTTACTCTATGTACAAAGTATGTACCTATGTCAATATGTATGTAAGCAGATATAATGATGATAACATGGAATCAAATTTACATTTTTGTTTTTAAATATAAAATTCAATAATGACTTTGATTATTGTTATTATTATTGCTTTAAATTTTAAAACTTGAATATATGTACATTGGACATTATTAAATGCAATATGATTGATTGATTATACATATTTGAAAGAGTTATCAAAAAGCTATAAAACTACCTACATCATATTATATATATATATATATATATTTGATCATTAAACTTCTTCCTTCATTGGAACAATCATTTTATCATCATGCTTTTTTTTTAAAAGTGACAATGAACTTGTGTATGTAATTGAAATATTTTTCTTCTTCTTCTTCTTCTTCTTCTTGGCCTGCCTTGGAGACACAAAAGGGTTCCATTTTGTGGGTACATACCCCTATAAAAGTTCAATGCCCGCTCATTTCTTCTTATATGTAAATATACATATCAGCACGTGACTCTGCAGATTTTATTCCTCATTTAAAAAAAAAAATATTTTTGTATATATATTAGAGAATCCACGACACAAAATAAACATTTACCTATCCTTTAAACACACCTTGAAACTGTAGTATAGAAAACAATTACTATCATTGTTTATTGTCTCATTATACATTGCAGTGGCTCATTTTTTTTAAGCTTTATAGTCAAACAACTTATTAAAAGTCACTCTAAAGTATAAAAATATCCTTTTGCAAATTTCATGTCCCATAAAAAAAAACAAAAAAAAAAACAGATTTAGAGAAGGTTCTACAAAAGTAATTGTCATCATGAAACTTAATAATTTATTTAATAATATGGTTCTTAGTGTTTCATTTACTATCACCATCGATTTATGAAAAACAAAAAGATTTAAGTACGAGTTGTCATTTATATAAAACTATATAAAAAACAGCTTTTGACTATCTTTTAAGTGCATTTGAAACGCAGTGTAGGCAAATTTAATTGTGTTTGGAGTGGTTTGTTTAAGGTAAAATATAACTATAAAGGATTGAAAATAATGAGAAGCGTCTTCATATTCTTCAATTTAATTGAAATTCCTTACATTTTGAATATATATTAAGTATAATTATAAATTATTAAGTAACCTTATGTATAAAACGTATTTATTTAATAAATATTTAAAAAATGATCATCAAAATGACACTTTTATAAAGAAATTCCATTTAATTGGTGAACCTACAAATGTTGTTGGACTGACCTGAAATTTGTTTTGTAGTCTCATATTCTATCAAGTAACAAGTTTCCTTAACTAACCAATATCCAATTTCAATAAAATAAAAAATAAAAACCTCTAACAAGTAGTATATATAGGTACATAAATGAGCTCCACATTGGACATTTTAAAATAAATCGGATTGAGAACCAAATATTCTATTGCTCTAAGAAGATTGATATTTTTACTAATTTATTCAAACGTCGTAGATTTATTAACGTCTTCAAAAATAAAAAGAATTTTAATTTGAGCCATTTGATTTGGTGACTTCCAACTTATTTATGTGAAGACGTGTGTCTGTCTCCCAGCTCACCAACTGGTTTTTATATTTCCATGTGCATAATTTGAATAATTTTTTTATAGTTATTTGTACATATGTAACTGATCATATTTGCCAAAGTAACTATTTACAATTTATTAACCGTGTGTTAATATACCTAATCTGTGAAGTAAAAAAATTAATTTAAAATGAGATTATAATCAAATAAATTGCATTACTACTGCAAAGGGATACTTAATTCCCATACATACACTTAACACGGGTAATGCAATATCCTAAATCCTGAGGGACTAACATTAATTAAAATTAAAGGAATATAGAGAATGCATCATAAAAAAGTTATAAATAATGGCATCTATAAGCAGAGCTATTAAGAACATAAAGAGATTTACACAAACTGAAATAAAGGTCGATTGTGTTAATTTATTTCATTATTTTTTAATCATTATTACATAGAACTATATAAGTACATACATTGATTCCCAATGAGAAAAGTATTTTGAATATTCAAAATGTACCTACTTCAAAATATTAATAAATTTGCCAACTTTGTGATTACAAAACTAAAGTATCAAAGTGTAAAGAAGAACACAAATTGTTAAGAAAAATATTTACATATATACAAGGAATTTTTATTTTTATTTTATGTGAAGTAAAATGATATAATAATATTTTTGTAAAAGTCACGTATTCTTACTCAAAGCTGCAAATAATGCTGCAAAGGATATGAATTTTTTTTTAAACTTTCGATTAAGGATCTTCTTAGTTATCACACGTTTTTTTAGTCTGTATGTGTAGCACTCTGTGTTGTGTGTGCACAATTATGTCACCCCATTTATATTTATCTTCCCTTTGAAGAATTTACCTTGGTTTTTTTTTTTTTCAGGTAACAAGGTAAATACATGGAGTTAGTCCATAATTAGCTATAGATGGATTCAGTGCCCCTAGAGAATAAATTAGTCAACTTTCAGACAAGTGAATTTGTACATAAATTAATCACGTGTTCGTCGTTTCTCCTTGTTGTTTCATAGCTTTGGAGCAAACTAGCAAAGCATTCATGATTGCAATATGACCCATTTATACCTAGTTAGTATTAGTAAACAAACAAAGTACATACTATCATATCCTATTAGACAATAATAGAGTATGAGCAAACGAACAAAATATTCAATACTGCAAGATGGATTCACTTAGCTATAAAATAATAAGTAAACAATGTTCATATCGTCATACCCTGTAGCCAATTGGGTATGAGCATTCATATTTTCAAGATGGTGTACATTTACTGGGTTATAATAGTAAACAACGCTCACGCTCCATCAATCCTTCATGAGCCTGACATTACATTTGAGTACGTGACAGTTGAGTGCTATTATAAATAAATCAATTGCAAATAAATTTCTGAATAGTCATCATAAAAATAAAAAAAAACATTGATACATAAAAAATACATTAAGTATACGGGTCTTTCAGCATTAATATAATTATGAACGCCCACTACTACAGAACTGCCCTTGAAATGCATTAACTATGAACATAGTTATTATGAATAAAAACTCACATTAAAGCTCAGGGAATGACTATGACTAAAAATTTAACCTTATGGTGGATTTATCTATTATGGACTTCAAATTTTGAGGCTCATTGTATCATTTATGAGATATGGGTACTTATTAATTATTTATGTTTGGTAAAAATGATCTCTAAATAAATATAACTTCCAAAGGAGACATACAAATTTGGAGGCTTACATTGATCATTGAACAAAAGTACCCACAAATTTGTGATAATAACAATTATAATGACCAATGATACCCCTATTTACGGATATAAACTAATTAAATTATCATAAATGCAGATTTCCCGGCATTCATAAAATCTATGAATATTGACGTAACTAAATTTAATTTTAAAAAAAGCATTATTTGTTCGATTCATTTATTTTGTTATAGAAAAATTATAGTTGTGATTTTTGATTTAATAAGCGGCCATCTCATCATTTTAGCAATATAATACTTGACACATGGTTTGTCCTTATTAATATAAGAACTTCTATACCAAAAATCATCAAATTCTGTTGGTGATTTTTATTTAATTATCAAAATTCATTTCATCCCCTGCAAAGTACATAGTCCCTCCCCCCTATGTCAACATTTTTTTTTTAAATTTTAAAAGCACTTATAAAATTTGTATTAAGTCAATAATTACAGAACAATAACTCTTGAGTTTAGATATGCTATTAAATTTATAAAAATCGGATGGTCGGTTTCTTGAGTAATAGGTTATGTATCTCAAGAAGTAAATCACAGTTTCTCAAAAGAAAAATTCATTTAGACTTTTTTGGTTACAACAACATTTTTCTAAATTGCAGTTTAGTCATCATCTTTTAGACATTGTCAATTATATTGTAGCTGTTCACAAACGGACGCGTATCTTAAACACTAACGAATATTTTGACGTGTAATTTGGACAAATGTCAGTGACAGTACTGTTGACTTAAAAAACAAAACATTAATCCCTATTGGAGCCCCGATAATATTAAATTTCCCAATAATTTTGGCCATAGTAGTATGTATTAGAATCGACTTTAGCTTCTTGAAACATTTAAAACAGCGACCTAATAGAACATTACTTCATACATCAAATAACACGGTAATCTCATTAAGGAAATGAAAGAAGTTAGTTTCTTCGGACTATCTTTGGATATGAAGACATTGAAATGGTAATTAGAAGCTAATAGGACTACTCCAAGTGGACTCAAATATTTATAAATTGAACACCTAGACTGAAGAAAAGAATCTTTGTATCTTTTTGATTAATTTTTACTCATTAGAATATTAGAAATATAAAATAAGGAGCTTTTTCATGTATTCTGTGTCCAATCTTACATTTAATTTATAAAAGCCTTTGATACAAGGTTCGATTATACAACTGTATTTTACTCTCATCAAGATTCATTTGTCATAATGTTTATTCTCTTTATATGATTTATACTTTCTCCTTGAGTAAAGTCTACGATAAAACTCTATTACGAGGAATTATTTTAATCTTTCGAAAATAATCAGCAGTTTACACGATTTAAATAGTATTAAAAATAAAACATGAGAATAATACTTTTGGATGATACATTTATCTTAATGAGTGCTTAGAATCTAAAACTATATGTACAATAAAACCTGTTGGTATGTTGAATATTCAAATACCTTATCAATATGTGTTTTAGTTTTTGAAAAATACTCGTATGTCGTTAAACATCACATTTGAATGAAATCTTTCATCGTGAGATTGAATTATTATACATATATTTGTCATTCAAAAAAGGATATTTTACTCAAAATTATACGTAAATCAGCCAAGTTCTATTATAAGAAACTGATCAATAGTTTTATTATAAGAATATCACAATAACTTAGGACATATATATACAAATATATGTATTTTGTTTAATCATATATTTTCTTTCAAGGAGGGCTACTATTACAAACAACAGAAAATTGGATGAGAAGAAAACAATTTCAACATCTCAATATTTAATAAGCCTAAATTTTTTCAAGGATGTGTAAACTATTTTTGATAATGAGACATTCAAAAGAATGCTTTGTTCTTCAGAAAAAAAATTGATGATCAGTAGATTCTTTGTACCTATATATATAACAATGTTGTTATGGAGTAACTTTTCCTAAGATAAATCAATTATTTTCTTTAATTATTCTTGAAGATTTGCTCAAATTCCAGGGTTAACAAAAAGCTTAGATATTTATACTAAATTTGACTAAAACTGTTTTATAAATTATCAATTCATGAACTATTCGTATTGAGAAAGAAGCTTTCAGATATACACAAATACTCATGATTCAATGGATGGGTGGGTATTTTATAAATTTTGCCTTGAACCAGGACCCTATCAATATAGATTTATCAATTCATCGGAGGATTTTGATCATTCAATTTAATCTTTGAAATCACCGATAAAATAATCTCATAAAAGCCAAAATAATGGTCCTAAAGCCATAAGATAACTTTTCTCATTACCATAGCTAAGTATACGAAACATCTATCAAGTTTTTTTTTTTAGAAATTGCATTCTATATTTTTTATTCCGATAATTTTGAAAATTCTGGATTTATTTCTATATTCCTGATGACCAGAGTATCCGCACATGATTTTATGCTACTATTTAGTTTTTTAAGAGAAAATGACAGATAAAACTGATGTTGACATATTCCTTATTTTATATTAATTATTTATCAAAATTGTTAATGCATAATAATAAAGGTTAAAGTAACTCTCAAAAATGATTGCGCTGGCCACGTTTGGACTTTCAATAAATAAGCAATTAGAGAATTCTTTTTTTTTGTTTTTGTTTTTCATGGAAATAAACGCTTATTCACAATTGGTAACTTCGGCTGAGTACTCATTATTAGTCTAAAACTGCAAAAAATTAGCTCACTAGTAGTGTTAGAACATTTTTGTATCCTACGGGTCCTCAACAGATGGCCAATAACAGCACATGGTGTGTATATTCGCCAACTACGTATTTAAAGTACTAAATCGAATGCAAACCCTTTGCAAATTGGAATGCATCAACAACAATATAGTAATTTACAATTGCATTCATAAAGTTTTTGTTTTTGTTCTTGTTAAGCTAAAAGCTTTTATTTATTTTGCATATTTATAGATATATGTATACACATACATACATATGAATGAATATAGGTATATTTACATGCATGCAAACAAAGTGTGCATGGACATCTTCCTACTGCAACCTTAAGCATGATTCAATTGATATTTGAGGGGATTGTTTTTGTTTTTTGACAGGTTTGGTGATTTTTTAAATATTTAAATCTAAGTTCAAGTAACGTACGTCATCCATTGTATAAGAATATTTTACTGAGATACTTTATACATATAATGTATCAACAGTAAGTATACGAAGCTCTTATTTATATAAAAAAAGCTCTATCACTACCCCCTAATCTTACATACATGTTGCTATGTACTGTAATGAACCAGGTATGAGGGATTACAGTTTGAAAAAGATAAAGAGTTCATGTCATATTATTATCAAAGTTTTACTTACATTATCCGCAATATCCGTAACCAATAGAGCATATTATGGTGTAAGAACAGGTGAAAATCAGCGTATCAGACGTCTAAGACTTGTTAGCTTAATTAAATACATATTTAATTAAGGGGTGAGTTAATTAGAAACGCTCTATGCAGATTTAAAGATAGATCCAGAACTATCTCTGGTAAATTACCCTTGAAGAGTCAGACTTCTATATTCATAAATTACATCAGACTAGCAATGATTTATTCTGTATTACTTATAACATGTACTATTTGAGTCAAATTAAATGCACTTTCTTGATCATTTTATTCGTCTGAGCATAATCTAAACACGATTTAAATCAACTTTATTTTATATGCATATATTTACATATGTTCTTACACCTCATTTTCACCCGAATAAGCAACCTTTATTTTGGAATTGACACAATGATAAATTTGAATATTTTTTATCTACAAAATCAAATATTTCTTTCTCTCTGCAAATAGTAAACTTTGTGAGGACCAAAGTTAGTTGTTCAGAGGAACAGGATCAATTATTTTTTTGTAATTTAGTATTTTCGTCTTTCACTCCCACTAATTCTATAAAATTTGTCATATTTCAATCTGAAATCTGTTATTTCATGATCAAAAAATTGTCACCTTTGCTGCAGTAAATTTTGTATCTAATTAACTCCAGACATGTGACATGTTATATCATTTTTGAATTAGAAATTATTTTAATTGAAAATTCATAAAATTATAAATATAGCGTTATTCTTATTTTTTTTTAAATACTTCACCTAACCACATTTAAACACAACGCATTCCTGGAAATCAACAAAATCACTGTATATATATATATGAATGTAAGTAAAAAAAATCTTTAAGATGTCATGTACAATAATTTAAAAAAATTACGTTTATTACTTATAAGATCACCTGCAACAAACAACTATAAATAGTTTTTATTTATTTTAGCAAATGACAACATCAAAATTATGCTTAAAAAGAAAATATAATATACATTTGAGTGACAACTACGTTTTACTCTAAAATGAAGCCGTAATAATTTTTGTATTTAAAAAAAAAATTATTGGGAAGTCTTTTGAAAAAATTTACACTTTTTTTATGTAACTTAAACTTTAAAAAGTTATAGTTTCTAAATACCCAGAATTTAGATAAATTAATTCATTAGAAGTTGAAAATAGCGAGATTTAAGGTCATTTTAATAGTTCAAATATGTTGAATATTTTGTGAATAGCAAATATTTTGCCCCTTACCATTTAATTGAATGACAATAATCTTCCATCCATCAAACATTGCAATTACTAATTAATTATTCGACTTAACTATATTTTTGAAAAAAAAAATTCTGTCTTAACTTTTAAATGCATATATTTTATTTTATTTTGTGAAATAAAAACTACTTCAAAAATTAATTTGAAGTGCCACTTTAAATTATAATTAGAATCAACATTTTTTGCTTCATCCATAATTGGGTACATGTAACGAAAAGATCAATGTTTAGTATACTACTCATACAAAGCAATGACAGTTCCTACTAGAGATGTAAAAAAAGAGCTCTTTTAGAGGGTATAAAATCACTCATGCAACAAATGGTTATTCTGAAAGACATACTATTTAATGCGGAAGGGAATGAGGAGCCTTTTATAATTTTGCTCCTCCTTTCCAAAGGAATTTTTATATAATCCATTTGAGCTCATTGTTACGAAAATGGAAAAAAAGATAATTAATTCACCATAAAATGCAGAGTTGTTGCACCTTTTCATTGCAAAGAAGGTATTTTTAACTCATTTGTTATGTCAAAACTTATTTATTTGATAAACATGTCCTAGATACTAGGATTCAAAAAGAATTATGACAACATAAAAAATACATACATATATGCATAATATATGTTGCAAACTTAGACGGTTTTGAAGTAAAAAATATAGGTTGGGTGGATCCGTTTTTCCACTTCTCTAGTTATTAACGAACTGAAGTTAATATTAACTTTAAATAGAGGTATTTTATAAATATGTTTATAAATATTAATCCTATAGCATTAATGAAGTTACATGCAGTTTAGTAATCGGTGTGAATTAATTAGGAATAGTTCATATTTACAAAAAGTATATTGCAAACAAACCTTTTTTAAATTGAATTAGTTTTTAATTGATACATCCTTTTATAACACTGTCTTTCATCCCTTAACTCTGACCAATGAGGAGACTATTTATTATTTGACCTCATTACTAACAAGGTCGATGCATCATGAGTTGTGTTTCTAACTATTAAAGCCCCAATACTTATTAAAAACACAACTGCTTTATTATTTTGTCACCTTTATAATATTATGAGTATCAATGTTGATTGTAGGTTCATGAGATAAGCTTCGATATCTGAACTGTGGATCTAGGATAGAAAACAATCATAGTATTGATTCTTCAAAGCCATTGCATCGGAAGTAAACCTTTTGACTGAACAATATAAAGTCTTGCCAGTTTTGCATATCATGGATACTCTAGCCATTTATTCTACATCTATACATAGAATATTAATTGACTAAATCAATAGAAAAATGTTTAATGTTCAGAATGCTCAAATGAATAATCTATAACTAGAAAATACTGTTCTTCTAAAACATATCAATTACTCTATTAGTAATTATACACTTACCTCTACCTATAAAATTATTTAAAATTCTAAATTGTTTCCTTGATTAATTTAATTAGAAATAACTCTATTTTTTATGTTAAAATAAATATTTTAATTATAAAAAAGTATAGTATTCTAGAGCCTTCAACAAACAATATTTATTGCTGAGACAACCTAGCATATTAGACTGCTCCCTATTCTCTCATCTAAATATCAAATGTTTTTCGAACTTTATCAAGGGTTTTTAGCAATCATTTAAAGCATAATATGAGAATGCTGCAGATTTTATGAAACATACCTATGTATATGAGTATTCTTAGGTTTTTACAATTGGTTGCTAATTACTGTTTGTCAACTTCAAACATAGAAATAGCTGACACTCTAGTCACTAAAAAGGATAAGAAAGCTTAAGGATAACATAATGATTTTTTTTCTTCAATAATATATTTTATTCCTACTAAATATAAAAATTTCCTATTTGTAGTAGCTCTAAATATTCTACCGTTTTATTCAATGACTTACTGTCATTTTAAAACGCAATTTTTATTTTCGAACACGACGATTTTTAATATTTTATAAATATTTTCGACAATAGGCCTCCCGGAGTGCGGAGCATCTTAGACGTCAAAATTACCGGAGTGAAATCTACAAAACCAAATTTGCTAATAATTACCCCTGATTGTAAGTATTACAACACCTTAAAGACTATTTATATACTCTAGGCTTCTACTATTGATTGTATCGAAGATTTTTTTTAAATGGCTTATTTTCTCTTTGACGAGCGTATATCTTTTTACGCGTACTTAAATCATCACACAACTTATTTTGCCAACACTCATATGCTGATTCCACTGATTCAACACGAGTGCAATCGTTATTAAAGTCATCTACTGGAAAATAATGGATTTATTTTTACTATGTAATACATTGAACGAATAAATCTTTTGATGTCTTGTCAATATTTTATTGCCCTTCTTGTAATATTAATTTGATTAATATATCCAAAAAAGAACAAAACTTATTCCTTAATAATTATTATTATTAAATAGCTGCTGACTCAATACAATTTTCGGAGGAAAAACACTCTAAAATTACATTTTTATTCTTTAAACTTAGTATGGGACACAATGCATTTAAGAGTTATTTCTTCTCCCCCTAAAAGTTCATTGAAGTTTTATAAGGGTCAGAAAAAAAAGTAATGGGTGAATTAACTCATCACTTTGAGCTATAAAAACTTGGTTGAATATTGCATAAAGAATACTAAATAGTGTGCCAATCAAAAAATAAATGAGTTGTAGACTCAAATTTTACTTTGATATGCTACAATTTTATTTACATACAAAACATTATAATATGGAAGTTGTACATACACATTAAGAGGGGTAATTGAGAGAGAAATTCAATTGATGTTTTTTTTTCTGCATAAAGAGAATGCTTTAAATTGTTTTAGCAAGTGTGCATAAACAATGTGCTTTTTATGGCAATTTTTTTATAAGCAATTGTAATATATATTGTTTTTATGTACATAACTATTGTAGACATATTTGTTTCATGCCATGTTTGTACTCTTATATATATGTATGTAGGTATATTACCCTTTGTGTATACTCACCTTTAAATTATTTGATCAAGAGCAAAAGGACTGCAACTTTAAAATATACAAATATAGTTTATAAATGCTCCACAATAACTTGAAATTAATTTTTCCTTTATCAGTAGTATTTGCATTCATTTTTTAATGTATCAAAAATAATCTTTTAACAAAAATATTTCTACTTTTTCACTCTCTCATTAAATTTACAGATTTATGGAAATCTACAACTCTTCTTGGATACCAAAATTATGAGAAAGCATAGAACACTAGAACATTCTGCTACAAAATTGTATTGTAGACAGAAGTGTTAAGTCAATAATCATTTATATTTTCGTTGTCTCTGAACCATTTATGAGGGATTGTTGGATGGTATTGAAGGTTTTGAGCTGTTACAAAACTAGGAGGAAACATTGTCACAAACTTTGCATTGAGTCATTCCTTATTGAGTCAAATGACAATGAAATATTTAAATCAATCTTTGAGGAAAATACTAGATACAACGGCATAATGTTGCCTTTAGAATTGAAATATCAGAAATGGTGACAAGATCACTGAAAATGTGCTTCCAACCTCCAACTAGAGCTCCTTTCAAGGCTTACCTTTCACGTCAAAATATTGGAAAAAATGTAGAAGAAGGTTTTTACGTGATAAAAATCCAGTAAATAAAATCTTTTGAGGGATGGTTTGAATATAAAATCCTCACTGGAATTCCAAAGGTTGCTAGTAAAAATAATTGAGATGGTCGTTTGCTTCTATTGTAATTTGATTCCCAAAACGACGGATTTGGAAATGAAACCAACTTAATGTAACATATACGATCACTCTTAGGCTCTGAAATAATTATTTTGAGTGCCAATTATGTTCATAGATATGGAGAACTCAATTCTTATCATACAAGTGGAATACTACAAAAGAAGATAATTGGTATGGAATTGAACAAATTGCTAGTTGAATTCTTCACAAAAGTTTTAATAAAAATCAACAAAACATTTGTTTGTATATAAATATTTTTTATTTGTTACCTTGACTATTGTTTAAAATATTATTTCTGGTTCGAAACTATGCTTTATTTCTTTTTAATAATTTCTTGTATTTCCTTTATGTATTTATGTTTAAACAATGATGAAATTTTGAAAAGTATGCCAATAAAGGGCAAGCAAAAAAATAACTATACTTTTTTCATAATAATGATTGGTCTTAAAATAATTACGTTAATATCTATTTTGAAAGCCATTAGTATTTTTAAACCATATTAAATAGAAGTATGTACATATTACGTTCCTAAAAAAATGGACACTAAAACAAATGTCGATTAATTTATCCATTTCAAATGTTTCATTTGAAACACAAAATAAATGACAAGCAATACATAATTAATAGTAATTAATTGATATCACTTACATAGTTCACCATTGGCTTTGACAACAGCTTGTACACAGCTTTACAGGCCTTTATCTTGAGGATGGAATTCATCATTAATCCATGAGGTTGTAGATGAGGCAATGTTTCAGTACGATTTATTTCGATCTTCTTTTGGAAGATTAATGGATGATCATTATACGTTTTCATTGATCTTGAACCAGGCCTTTGGGATATGGTGATAGTTTGTTTTTTAAATAGTTTCAAACAACCAAGACACAGTACTTCTCAGATGAAAAAACATAAAAGAAAGTGTCAGTTTAATTTGAGATAATATTTGGACAGTATATTAGTTACTCAAAACGATGTTTAGTTAAATCCTAAAAAACTGTCCATATTTAAAATTTAAATATATTTATAAAATGCTGAGTTTGTCAATTTGCTTATTATTTCTTCTCCTTTCTTTTTTCACCCTAGCTCATTGATTAATAAAATTGTATATTTATAATATAAAGCAGCCAGAAACGTCAAATTATAAAGATATTCTACTGCGTAAGGAAACCAGAAACATTGAATCAGTTTGTTATAGTTTCATTTGCAGATTGGTAAGAAAAAAATAAAATAAATTACACATAATCAAAGGCAGAGGACATATAAGAGATATTGGGTATTCAGATATTCAGATAATGGAATATATGGTAATGATGATATGCAAACCAGTCCAAAAGAGTCTGAAAAAAGAAAACCCAGCAAATTATGTGTCTATTATTTTTTCATCAAAGATTGCTCGAGGAAAAAGCTACATCTCAAATTGCATCGAAATATGAGAATAAAAGAGGTTCCTGAAAAGCAGAGAAATAGTTTTTTGTTGTACTTCATGAAAAAATTGTTGACATATGTACGTAGTGAGTCTAATTACTAGATAAATCAAGTATAATGCAATTATCAATTCATCAAAGCCTAGATAAATTGTCTTTTAACTTGAATTGTATTACAATTTTCAAGTTAAATCAGGTATTTCACAGAATTGGTCGGACTAAGTTACAAATCTGATTAGAGTAGGAGAAGGAAAAAAATCCCTAGATTCTTATTACATTTAGGAACATGCTTCAAAGAGATCAAAGTCCCTTGAAGATGTATATAGGCAGATTCTCAGAAAATCTTTTAAGCTTTGACAGGAGAGAGAAACCTTGTTTGGAAACTCAATATTAAGGTCATGGTTGTGAAGGTAGTACTTTTTGAAAATTTGCCTTTTAATATTCCAAGAAAGCTACTCTGAAGCTATGGATAAAAGGTCTTACTGATGAGGAATTATATCAAATAGAATAAATTGATGCTAGGACTACCCAGTTCTACAATCCCTCTATTCTGATGGAGGGAGTGCTGAAAGGAAAGGGAAACTCATGAGTGTGAACACTAAGGTTGGTAGTGTTCGTTCTGAATTGCTCCAAATGTGAAAGAGCGTGATGCACTATAACATGCAAAAAAATGTTCAGAATGATCCAACATTTTACCATTCAAATTTGTTGCTTCATATTTTAAGCTCCATGCATACTTTAAGAGAGTTGAATGATGTTAATGTTGATACCGAAATTTTATTTTGTGCAGACCTTAGGACATCATATGATGATCAGAAAAACAGTTTTCAATAGTACCAGCCCCTAGGTGTTCACGTTTGAGGATATTAATTTATAATGCTGAAAATGTTATCAACCCACCACTTTTTGGAAAACCTGATCAGTGTTCAGTAATTTCCAAGTGCCCTGATATGGAACTACTCAGAACTTTGTTAATAATTTTTTTTTTTGGAAAGGGCTGGTGCCTTTGCTTAGAAGAGTAAATGCCTTAAAAAGGTATCATGGGGAGATTTTTGAAGGAAAGTCATATAGAAATATGCTACGAATATTTGCGAATAATTTGTATGATCAAGGTATACTTAAGAGTGTTTATGCTCTTGATTAGTTTCATTAGTTTCATGTAGTTCCCTGGAGTGACCCTCAAGATCCATGTGATCCTCGTCATGATAATATTGCTACTTTAGATGAGGATGACCTATAACATTAACTGGTTAAATATTACAATTTAACCGATCTCTTGACCTTCTTCAGTTAATAGAAAGAAAAATTACACATACACCTTTTGAGAGTTATTTTAATATTTTTCAACTTTTAAGTAATATGTAATGCACATGTGTAACAGATATTTCCAACCATCAGTTACATTTTTAATTACTTACTTTTACATACTTTTACTTTTTATACAAAAAATCGTATGTAAAGTGCATTAAATGTTGATAATTCCTTGCATAAAAGGATCTAAATAACAATAATTTTTAACTCTTTACTAAACATGAAACTTAATCCTTATTTGATTGAATTATTCAAATACTACAAAAAATTATAGAACCTGCAAACAATATAAATAACACAAAATATATTTTTATAATATAAAATAAAAGTGTGGATAATTTGAGATAATCGTCACACGAGTGATAGTTATATTAGTGAAAAATATTCATAAAATTATTTTAATACTATGTAGCAAATTTGTTGCAAGAGTATTTCGTTAAATTTATGTAATTTCATTTCTTATTTAAATTAAGTCCTTAATAGAACAATAAGTTTATTATTCAATGATTGATTTTTTGTATTAATAAGTTAAACAATATACTACATCATATTTTTATTTTTTTTCCTTAAGATATATTTCAAATTTTCCTTGGTATAGAACTACCATGGGATGAAAAAACGAGAGCAGCACTTTTTTGTTAACAGATAACCTATTTTGTAGAAATTTTCTCATAGCATGTTTGATTTGTCATAAGAATTACGTGTTTTCGAAACAATATTTTAGATAAAATGTCGACAACAGAATTATAATTGACTTTTCATTTTCAAATGGCTCAACATGATAATTTAGTAAAATATATATTTTTTAATGTAGTTAATGCGAGAGTTTAAAGAAGCTAAAGTCCAATTATATACCTAACTGAATATATATAAAACTTTGCTTTAAACCCTTAATTAGCTAAATTAGGTTATCAATGGAACTGACACTATTGTAAAAGTTATTTGAGTGGTACTGTGAACTGACAAATTCTGCACTTTATAAATACTTTTACTTGAAGAGATGACCGGAGTCACTCCTTGGTGGCTCCTTTCTATAGAACATATTTGGATTGTTATCATTTTTCCAATATTACTCTCCATTCCTTGCACGAGCTCTTCTATTGCTGCTATAAAAAGAAGAGGAGCCGACGGACATTCTCATAATTTTTATCCGACAAGTTCTAATATAATCATTGTTTGTTTCTTTTAGGCGCTCCATACCTCTATTGACCAGAAGTTTCAGAGACATTGCTGATTCATAAATGTTAATTTAATCTTTTATGAATTATAGGATTCACTTAAGTGTAAAAGTGTAGTATTTTTAAGGTGCAATTCCAACAAAAACATATTGAGGTTTATACTCTATTAGTATTGAATAAATAATAATTAATGCAAAATATGGATAAGATCTACAAATAGGTTTTCTTAAACCTCCACATAGTCAAATTTGTAATATATATGACTTATAACAAAGAAGAAAATTAAAAATTATAATTTGTAGAAAATCCCAACTATTGGTTGCCAGTATTGGACTTATGCTAGAGATAGAGTCAAGTATATCCCTTCAATGTCTCCAGTTCAAAAGAATTTTTTTGAAAAGAGAATTTTTAGCTGTCGAAGCTGAGTCGGTCTAGATAAATGGACAATGATTAGCTGATAAATTTTATTAATAAAAAAATAAAAATGGCGTCATATAAGCAAACCAAAAAACCAAACAGCTTACTAGAATGGACTGTAGGGAGTCGTGGCGTTTGATTCTGCCAGCCTGAGTTCTCTCACACATCTGTAAGACATGTGAAAGGTTTTTCATTTGATACACCAACAAATATCATATTATATTATAAAAATATATTATTTTATATTCAAAGTGAAGGAATAAAGTAGCAGAGACTTGTAATCCGGTAATGAAGGTATCTTATGTTTTGATTCCATAACTTTTTAATGAATTCATAAAAAGAAAGACAAGATAATGCCTAACAAATGATTATAGGACTCAGACAAGTCAAACATCAAAATAATGTTATAGGCAAAAGAATTATAAATGACCTCATTTGTCGAACAAATGAGAAAAATAGGGGAAATTTAATGCTTAATCACTCTTTAAGGGCTCTCCCCTTACTCCTGTCAGCAAAAGCAACATCTTTTTGACAACTTAAGCTAACCCTTCAGTGATGAAAATGAAGATGAGGGGAAATCATTGGCCAATTAGACCAGGAAAAAAAATATAATATATATTTTTGATTGACTGAGTATGTATGTACTAAAAATATTTGTTCTTGGCTTTATGGATGCTAGAGAGAGAATAAATAAAAGTAAAATTTAATTCCATTTTTCTTAATTTTCAACCTTAAATGCATCACAATTCACTTCTTTTTTTTTTTTGTACAAATAAAAAGTTTTTTTTTTCTAATATTAAATGCATAAAAAAAGGATTAAAAATGTACGTCCTTATGTTATATTAAATATGTACCTTGTTTATGCAAATAATTTATACCACAACGCAGATGATTCATGCAAGGAAATAAAATAATGATTAAAAATTGTATTTTATTTCTCTAAATTATTCAATAACTTTTATTACAAAGTAAAAAAACTAAAAAAGATTTAATAACTTTTTTTTTCGGAAATCAGAATTGATAGAACTAAAAACCTAATTTAGAATATTACATTATTTGAAGTTTAGTGTACAGTACAGTTCTTGCTTTATTAGATTTTAAAAATAAAGGACTTATGTATATCTTAGAACTGTACTGTAACTATTGTGAGGAGACCGGACAATCCCATAACAGTGCTTAATTCCCCACCCCCCCCAACTCAAATAAATATATATTGAAAATTTATTCAACTAAAAAACTCAAAATTCATGATGCACTTATAGTTAATTAATTTAGACCACACTTTGAATTCTTCTTCTTAACAACTCCTCTTAAATTTTTAAATGTACTCCTCTTTGAATAAAGGGATAGCTAAATGACTGTTTCGAAAGCTGACTATCTGATTAAAAAACAAACAAACTAGATGTGAAAATTAAACGTAAAAACCTACATGTACAACTACCAAATTAAATATAGTTAAATTTTGAGGGGATGGGGTGAACGAACATACTAGGGCAATTTGAAAATCCTTGCACAAGTTATTGTTTATCAACTGTTATTTCTGATATTTTTTTTGTACATTTCTATTGTATACAAGTTCTTCGAACATATATTATTTCATCTGATGTACATGGCTTTATTGGTCACCTTATGAATGGACCCTTACACATGATGAATTATATATCAAACGTTTTTCTTTTAATTTTTTCAAGATAGTTGATTATGAGATTTTTTTTATTTATTTATTTGAACTCTTTTTGACGTTTGATCTTCCATGACACTTGTTATAAATTATAATTTAATAGCAAAGGTGTTCGTAATCAAAAGGTGGTCCTTGTATAAAAAATTCATATTAAAGAAAACTTTTTGCAAGAAAAAATAAAAAATAAAACAAACTTATATCATTTATTATTCCCTTGAGATTAGGCTTTTACTTTTCTTTCCCTCAACCACCAAGCACTTTTTTTTTAGTTGTCTCTAACTTTTATTTCTTTTGAAACAAACAAAAATGAAAATGAGGATAATAATATTAAAAAGGTTGACTCCTCGTTTCTGTATGAGTCGACCCTTTTTTTGTCATATTATAGAAATGAATATTGATATATTTAGTATACATATTATTTCGCTTATTTAGCTACAGCAAATGGGTATTTTCATTGCTTAAGCAACTACGTTATGAAAAGGTCTTAGTTAATTTATATTTATATTGTTTGGTGTGAAAATGGTTCATTTTATTAATTATTTAAATTTATATGTACAAATACCGATGAGTCAGCAATGCACAAGTAAAACACTAACAATCTACGATTGCATATATATTATGTACATATCTAAATATGTGTTGATGCAACAATTTTAAATCAATGGTTAAAGGTCCATATTGTTTGTATAAATACTTTTCTCTTTTATTTTATTTATGCAATAACCAATTTACTCCCCAAAAATAACGATTGGATATTTTTGCGATTTTTGAGAAAATTCGGATAAATTACATACTGTTGAAACACTGCTATGTACTAATATTGTAAGCATGATTGCTACATTGTGCAAAGCAATGATCTATTTTCCAAAAGCATTGGATGTTTATACCTCCATGAGAGTCGGTAAGTATTGATGATAACTTCATTGGCTGAATAATACATATAATGACGTCATCTTGCAAAGATAATTTCATGAAATGGCTTTTTTGTGTCCGATTCAGACGCGTCCAACTGATTTAGAAAGAGGTTAGCCAGAAATATCCTGTTTGAACATTTTTATTTGCTTTGTATTTAAATTAGTCAATTACTATCATATATACTTTATATATGTAAATAATATCAAAAAGCAGTACTTCTCAATCTTTTTTAATATTCCAAACTGCATTCATAAGATAACCAAAATCATGTAGCTATTGTAGAAAATAAAATTTTGTACTTCATATTTTTTTATAAGAGTTAAAAAATTTTTTTTTAATAAAAGAGAAATTTTTTTTTATTTTTCCTCTTCACAAGAAGAATCATTTTGTCTGGACCAAGTTTAATAAAAACTGATCTGAGACTGTTTTTTTTTTTTTTTTTTTTTAGTTGGTATCTCGTTTTTCAAGTCTACTTCTAATTAAAGATTAAAGTTAAGTCATAATAACTAAATTTACAGATCTACATAAAAAAGTACATACATATAATGACAAAAATTGTTCAACTAATTACAAGTTAACATTTGGTGATATATTATTAAAATAGCTCGGTATTATGACCCTCAAAGTCATAATAAATCAAGAAAGCTTTCAAGAAAGATAAGCACAAAATAATGAGGAACGGATATGACGTTTGTATTTTATAACATATATTTACGTGCTTGACTTAAGTGGCATCGGCAAAACAAAAATGATTGTGTATTTATTAAACTAAAACCTACATCACGTCTAACAAGTGATAAAAAGTAAAGTAAAAATCTTAAAAGAGATAAACTCTTACCTAACACATTGCAGGACTTAATAATTTTTGATACAGAAGCTCTTGTATGTATATGTATAAGAAAAGAACGGATATCAATTTTTAAAACGTAAATTGTAGCTATTATTGAGATACTGAGACTTTTTTGACATGAAGAAGTTATAATTTAGGGAAACTGAGAAATATTTTACTAGTAGTAAATATATATACGTATCATATTATCTATTTCAAATATAATCTAATAGACTTGATTTGATTCTCTAATTGTGCTTCAACAGTTTTAATATATTATGAATGGCGGTAATTGGATAATAATTCATGTACATATATATGGAAGTGAATTTATTTTCATTGAGCGAATTTATGCACCTATCTACACTTCTATTTTACTCATACTACAAGAGTTTCTACGGATGTATACTCAAACATTATGTCTTTCTACACTTTTAGTCTCATTTTTCTCATGATGGGTTCATGTTTCATTCTAAAAATATTTGAAGATGAAATTCAATTTATATGTGTCATGCGTTTTTTACTAGGCATTTTGCATTAACAATTGCGTAAATTTTACAGGGTTATTCACAAGTGTTATAGGTTTCATAATTGGTGTTAAATTTTTTGGCACTTAATCAATCAATCTGCAATCTAACAGGATTTAATTGGACTTGAGTTTATCCGAATCAAACAATTAATAGGGATGAATAAACAAAAATTTGTCTTACGCAAAAAGGAGAACCAATTCATACTGTTTAAAAATCTTAGGAATGGTAGGAAAAAGAATTACATATTGGGACAAATCATTGAGGTCTCTTTAAAGTCCAAATCTGAACCCCTTCGATCATTTTATGTAGAGTTATCTACAGTTGAAGGTTAAGGTTCATTTTTACCAGAATTTGGAATATCTTCATCAAACCATTGAAGAGGCATGGTAAGAACTTTCAATTAAAACCTCCATACAGCATGCAAACTCATTCCAAATTCGTTTATAGAACGTAGTGGATAACGAAGGCGATTACACTGCTTAAGTTAATAGTAACAATAATAAACTTAGATGTAAAGTCTATAAGTTTTATTTTTTTATTTCTTAAATTTAATTAATATGATTAATTATTGGGTAAATCAATATCTTTAAAACTTATAAATAACCTTCTATATGTATAGTACATCTCTTTATATCCAGATGTACCTATTTATTGTTCTCAATTTCCTTCAAAAATAAAATAAAAATAAAAATAATGATATGAAGAAATGGCCCAAAATCAGCTTAACAAGAGCTTATTTGAATTCAACCTAGCTATCAATGTTCAAAAGACTAATAAGTAGAGGTGTCGAAAAAGAGACTTTCCAGGCCAGCGTTGATCATTCCAAAATTATATAAGTTGCCAAGTTATATTATTAAATTGATTTTATTAAGTTGTCGTTATATTTAGTCGTCATTTTCGTAGGGGGTACATCTAATAAATATTCAATATATGTTTTTACATTACAAATGATATAAAAATACCTAAATTATATCCTTTGCTATGAAAAAATAGCACCACAAAATATATATGTACTCAAATATGTTCAATAAAAATTCCCTAGAGATAATTCAACAATTATCCTATTCAACGATTTTGCAGATACAATGAAAGATATGGATCTATCAATTACTCACAGCAAAATTCTGAGTTTTCTAGCAATTTATACAAAGAAATTCAAGTCTTCTGGCCCCTTAGGGTTGTTTTTCCAGTTTTATAAAACTTTCGACTCACTTCTGGATCCAATACTCGCGAGGGCATTTGATGAAATATTTGAGAAAGGTTTCATTATTACACTAGTTCTAAAGAAAAATAGATACCAATACAATTTAAAAATTATAGAACAATTTCACTTTTGAACACGCCATACAAAATTCTCAACGGTATCCTCAATCAAAGAATAACTCAGTATCTTCCAAGAATCATCTCCCCATCCTAAAAAGGCTTTATGCAACACCACCTGATGGACAATATACACAGGATGCACAATAAACAGTGCCACTGATGGAGGGCCGTCCATTATTGTGAAGAAAAGATTGGACAGACTGGACCTTAAAGAAAATATAGATAAATTAGATTCTGAAATAATACTTAGAAACAAGTTCACAGATTCCTATCAAAAATGGCTTAGATATCAAGTGGCCACCTTTCCTCTTTTTACCAATAAATCTAAGGATATTGCTGAGTCAAGACTTTGCTACTTCTGTAATGATAGCATCCAGATCTCGTTTGACTTGTTTTGATTCTGTCCTAAAGTAATTCCTATTTTAAAAATTGTGGAAAATTTGGTTCGGGACAAGTAAGGTCAGGAGTTAAACGCCTCAGATTCGCTAGTCGCAACATCTTCTTCTTACAAAGAATGCTTTAAAATTGAATTCTAAGGAAAATACATAGGGTGAAAAATAAACTCTTACCTATACCACCAAGGCTCAAGGAATATGTACTCCAGTTAATGGATACACTAGAGGCTATTTCTGAATCTCTGAACACTTGAGGGTACGAAGGGACAAAAGAATCTAGGCTTCCAAACGCTGCCAGTTGTATTCTGATTTCTATTTGTTTTTTAGGTGCCGGATCTAGGAGCAGGTTTATCCGTATTGTTTTATGTTTTGTTATTTTTACTTTTGGCGAGGGAGTTATATAATAGGAGGCTGATAAGGCAATTTTCAAATAATTCTATTTAGTTATATATTTTAGTTATTTAGTTACTATTAGCTATATTTACTCCTACCTTCCTTGAGGAATTATTCTTGATAAATATAATAATTTTAAACCTATATTATATTAATTATTTAAAATAGTGAGAAATATACAAAAAAGCAACTACCCTATTTTAGAAGGTTATTTAGCAGCACATCATCAGCTGACGAGATGTCCCGAGGCGTTTTTTTTTTGTACACACTGGGACTGGCTCTTTTTCACACTTGCTAAAACACGACGAGTTTTTTTGGGGATAACAAAAACACACTGTATTCTCTCTTCAGCTGCTTTTCATCATTTGACTCTTTTGATTTAAAGCAGCTGACTCTACGTGTTATGAACTCAAAAAGGGTATTATTAATATTTATGATTTTAATGTATAAAAAATATATTAAACCAAGGATTGCGGGCGCTTTTATGAACATTTTACAAGTATTAATGATTTCTTCAATTTTCAGACTATAAAGCTGCATGTTAGGTCTACTAAATTCCCATCCCTACCTATTAAACGGTTACACGTGGCGTCATAGTTATAAAATTTGGCTAAAAACGCTTGTTCCTATAATTAAAATAGTTTTGTTTTTGTTTTTTTAAAGCTATTAGATGATGTTCCCTTAAGATTATTTTTAAAGGGAAAATTTGTCCATTTTGCTTAACAACTATGTATGTATGTACATATATACAACATGACGATTTATTAAGCTTGATCCTAAATATCATTGTAAAAACACTCTATTACATTGAAAATTGTAAAATCAACACATCAATAGCTTAAAACTAATGGTCTTCAATTCTTTCCTTCTTTGTATACATACATATATTGAAGAGCACTGATAAATGATGAACTTGACATTATAATCAGCTTTGAATTCATTCATTTTTTGCTCTTTGTTTCATTAAGATTTATTGTTATTTTTCCTTACCTCTCTCCTCCCCCCCCCCCCCCGCCCTCTTTCTAAGTTCCTTTTCATTTCTGAATAATAAGACCCTTCATTTCTAATGAAAGCAACAAGAGTATTTATGTATATATATATATATATATATATATATATATATATGTACAAACTTTTCACCTGTGTAAAAGTTTACTCATGGTTCTATGTACATATTTTTTTTTTTTTTTTTTTTTATTCATTTCAGTTCCAACTACATAAAATAACGCACAAAGTAAATACGTATAAAAATACATAAATAGACATTTTAGTCTAAAATTTTAACTTTGGCTGAGGAACTATTAAAAATTAAAAGCAATTATAAATCGATCTAAAACATTTTTAACAAATTAATAACACATTAAAATATTACAACACTAAACATATAATATATAATTATAAATGCATATGTACATATTTTAAATTGTAATGGTGAAGCAATGGGTCATACAAAAAAAGTAATAATAATCAAAGATTACTTTACAAACCTCTCAGATAATGATCATGGCTATTTCATACCTAGTACGTAGATATTGATGAATGAGTAAAAATGAATTAAACACTCACACACAAGCATATGCCTCACTTCTCTCCTCTTCTATGCATATGCATGTATATGTACATAAGTTACTACGTACTCAATAAGTAGGTATGGCTCTTATCAAAAGAAAAATGTTGAATAGCCTTTCTATACTTTCTCTCATAGAGGAGGTTGAATATTTATGCATAAATTGTAATATATGAAGTAATTTAAGATACAGTGGTTCATGGTTAGAAAATATAATGATGGATTGTAATGAGTGAAGTACATAAAGGAAGTCTATGTACATTATATAATAATTAAATGAAATATTTCCCTAAGAATTTATCGTAGTTTGGTAAAATCCTGAGAAAACGGGATACAGGGAGAAAAACCCAACTCCAAATCCGTGGATTCTTATTTTAAGATAAATAAATAATTAACAATCTCAAAATAATAAATAGATTGATAGCTTATTCAATGTTAAGATCAAGAACCTTTTTAAGTGATGTCATCATTCTTCCATCCTTTAGACCAGTGGTTTTTAACCTTATTCTAGATACTGAACTCCACAAGTTCCATACCTGGATTTATCGAACCCTTCGAGGTTAGAAAAATAAGATTTTTTTTCTTCAAGCCAAATAGAGCGTGATTTCACGAATCATATGAGTGGGGTGAACCAAACCACCGAACCCAGGTTAAGAACCACTGCTTTAGACGTTAAAAAACCCAAATATTATAGGACAGAAAAAAAAACCCTCTATTTTCTATTTTAAAAAAAACTTTAGCTAAGTTTTTTTTTTTTCATTTTTAAAGCCATTAAATGAAGTTTCTTTACGATTTTATTAAAATTTCTTCATCTTGTTTTATAATTACATAGTAGATTAACAACTATTTACGCTTTAAAGCATTGCTTTCTGTTTATTATTTAAACTGTGACGTTGTACGTAAAAACTCTATCTAAAGTTAATATGTAACTTTTTATAGGAGAATGAAAAATATTTTACCTGTTTTTGAGGGGATTTTCCAGAAATAATTAATTTTCACTCGAAAGGATTTAAGTATCAAGTCATAAAACATTGGAAGTGAGCTAATTTATTGTGCTTTAGGAGGAGTTGATCTTGAAGTTTTGGCGATTTTTCAGTGCAGAGTATTGTTATACATATGTAGATAATAAAAATCAGACAAGTGTAAGATACAAACTTGGAAAGATTCTAGATAATTAAGTCGAGAGAATTATATACCTTGTGAAACTATTGTTGTTACCTTCATGATACATTTATTTTCTGGACTCACAATACCAATACTGTTTCATTTCAAAATCCCACAACACGTCGATACCGATAATATTTTTTATAAATATAATTAATACAAAGATTAATAAACCAAATAGTTGTATTTTTAACCGATCATGAGCTGTTCTATATACTTCTATTTTGAATTGTACTTGTATTTTGTACGTCGTTAATAGTTTTAAAAAATTGCAACTTTTAAAACAAATTTGTTGCATAGTCCATCCATGTTCAAATACCTAGATTACCTTGCCGCTGCCTATATTATAATTGAAAAGTATATTCAATCTAAAATATTCAATGTACATATTTCTCATGACTACTCTATGATCAATCGCCAATAATTACAAATAATAAATTACTTTATTCTAAGATCCATATTATTATTTTTGACCTATTCTTTATTCAAATCCAAGCCTATTGCTCAACAAAATAAAAAATTACCCTTCTCCTAATAAAACATGAAGAACTAAAAAATTTGTGTTTAAAAACATTGAATAAATTTTATTTATTAACTTTTAAACTATCAGTGGATCCATTTTTGAAAAAAAAATTGTGTTTTTAATTTTTTTATGACTCAAAGCAAGACAAGATAACTTTATGTGCCCTTTAAATTATTAAAATTTGAATAAAATAAATAAATTTTTGTATTGTACTTTTTTGTATTTTTTTGTTATTATGTAATTAATCTTCCTAATCAGGATTGATGATATTTGACAGAAGATAAAAGCATCTATTTGATCTATTGACCAAACTTAGAACATAAGGCTAAATCTATGTACATGTAAAATAAATATTTCTTATTAGAATCCAATGACAGTAAGTGTGTAATAGCAAGTCCTTTGAGTTTTTTAACCCTCAAATAGTCTAATAATGAATTCTCTCATAAGAAAATTCATCTTTACATGCATATGTAAATTTAAGAAATCTCATTTCCAATACCAAAAATGGATTAAAAAGGAACGTAAACTAAATTGGTCATTGATATATGTAATATTAATATATTTCGCTCGCCATATCACGGGAATCCATAATGATTGGCTTCATTTGACTTGCTACTTGACTCATGACACTCAAACCACTTCACCATATGAGTATTTTGCACATATTATTGTCAATTGTATGCTTTTATTTTTCTAAAATACCCCTTATCAAGTACATATTTTATTTGAATGATTGACATTTTCCCTTACATTATGAGAAAAATACATAAAACCCAAATATCATTACTATATATATGTAGTATATGTTATATATTTTTCTTTATCTTGAAAGTCTGATCATTAAATGTCTTCAAGGCATTTTCTTTTCCATCTTCAAGGAATGAGTGCGTATTCATTATTATTCTATTATGGTTTTGAGTTGTTAGAAAGAAGCGAAAAAATAATGAAAAATCTACGTATACATAGACTAAAAATAACTTCATACATATACCGTATCGTTTATCCATCTATATGAGATGAGAGAAAAAGGTTTTTGTTTTTTCCTTGTAATAGATAGCTTTTTTGTTTTGTATTTTTTTTTTTTGTTTGAAGACAATGAGTAGCTCAAATGAATAATATTGTATTTTAAAAGTTAAAAGCAATTGCAACCTATGTATATAAATAAATGTACATCAATAAATGAAACAGAAGTAAACTTTTTATTATTATTCCATTTCGTATCACTTTTAAAGCATCAGTCAAAACTATTGAATAATTATGTATGAATTAATTTATGTATATAATGAATATTTGTTCATACTTGAGTATATATTATATGTAATTTTACGATATTGGAATCCATTAGACTTTAAACTGTAAATTTTGGGCTCGACTGATATCCATTTTTTTAGGGGGAGGGTTCAAGCACTAATAACCCATAAATGGGTTAATTTTTCCCCCTTCAAATTAATATCTACTAGATCTTAGTAGAAATAACCAAACAAAAGCCTAAATGTGATTACTTCAATCATTGTATAGTTTCCTTAATCCCTGTAGCAAAGGAGATCAATTTTCCTTAATAATGTTGAAAAATGACGTTTTATGATTCTTATTCTGGGAATTTTTAGCTGTGAATGTAGTTTTATTTTACTGATGGCTAAACATATGACTTTATGGGCATTTCTAGATTTTAAAAATATATGAAAGCTTAATGTGATGTCACATACCTTAAATCTCATGGATTGTTTATCAAGGCAAAAAGTATTAAAATAAAGTTAAGGAACTTTCAGAAATGGCTTCTGCACTCACCACATTTGAGCTTTCAATAGCTAAGAAATAAAAAAAAACGTTTTTGACTAATAAAATATATGTAAAAATGGTCAATTTTAGCTGATAATTATCAATGTATCAAAACCAAATCTAAAATCCGCACATTTAATCGGTTCACTTATAGATCAGTCGAATCCAAGTTCGTTAAATTTTAATCAATATAATCATCTTGAATTTGAGTTACAGTTTTTAAAGATATTGTTTCTCATTTGATTAAACATATTTTTCCTATCTTCAATCAAAGCCAAGAGAAAGGTCATTGACTTTTATAGGAACAAGGTTCTCATCAATCATACAATTGAATGTAAAGAATTACTCCATGTAAACTATTCTCGAAAGTAGAGCTTCTAGAACTCCCAGTATGCAAGTATTTGGAGATCCCTGTTGTTAGATCAATAGAAATAATGTGTGATCCAGGAAAGTCATTTTCTTGCGGACTCAATTCTATTGTGAATATAAATGGTAGCCATTTTGAATGAAATTGTGCTTTACAAAATTTGGAATGTAACGAGTACATAATATTAAATGTCCCTTGTGTTTTACAACTAAATTCTTATTTATAATGCTTCTTGCGTTCAAAAAGCTTGCTCCCACAACATGCTTTTGTGTACTTTTAATGTGAATTTTAAGAGAGAAGGATGAAAAATACAATATATAAATAATAATTATTATTATTAAGATCGGAACCAATCAGTGTGGATGTTTTTCATCTCATTTTCATTTGACAAGTTGTTGTTTTTTGTCAAATAATATTGTTGGAAAGGCAATCGACTATATATTAATATAAGTTGCATATGTGGAACTCAATCCTTAGTAGCTATTATATCGATTATTATTATTGTTATTGTCTTCAAGTACTTTTAATATCCTATTTTATGTGTTATCTCAATGTAAATTGATCTCTTTACTTATTTATGTTTCTTTATATGGCAATAAGCAATATTATAAAGACATTACCTATCGTCTTTCGAAAAGTTGTTAGTATATACAAATATATTTATTTATTTTAAAAGTAGTTGATATTATCATTATAAAAAAAAATTTACCCCTCTTGTATCATAAATTATTCCGCTGAAGGAAAAAATTTAATTTTATTCACGTATTTTTTAAATAAATATGTTCCTTAAATAGTATGAACGTAAATTCATTTGAAAATGTTAGTACAATAATACAAAAATTAAGAACCGAAGCGCTACATTTTCATGGTCCATAATTAGAAGTGAGGAATGGTATATTTTTTCTCAGCATTTGTCCTTAGAAGTACTACTTATTGAATTAAAAGTATTCACACTTCTGGAAGGTGTGCAGCCTAGCAACTCTGTAATATTAATGTCCGATTTGTGATGTGTAGAGTTTTTGTATTTGACCAATCTACAATCAAATCTTCTAAACTTATTGACAATAGGCACTCCTCCCCCCCCCCCAAAAAAAAGCCAGATAGATTAACCCCATCTTTCAATGCCTTTTGACAATTTCTTGTTGTAATAATGGGAATAAATTGATTTATATAGAACGTTAAACATGCCTAGAAATTTTTTTTGTCCTAACTGGAGAGATCCTTCCTTAAATTTTGGTCAATCCTATCATGAAGAAAGAATCACGTTAGGATTATGCTCGTAATTGGCTCTGAAGGTACTCTATGTTGACAAAATGTCGATGCCTTTTTTTTATTATTCGTTTAGTTCATCATGGTATATGTACCTATTAAAATTCGTAAGTTCCCTTTTTGTAACATCAAATCCATGTTTGACCGAGAAAAACTTAATCATAAAAGATAAGTTATTATACAAAAACCCTTGTTATATGAATCCAGGGATTTTTATTTATTTTCTACAATCTCTGCTTTATAAAATATTGCAAAACCTTGCTTAAAACATAGCTAATCAAATATACAAATGTAAATATCTATGTAACCTTCTTTTTTTTAACAATTATCCCCCTACAAGAACTCCTAATAAGACTAATACACATATAACCATGTTATAGCCATTCATGCTTAAATTAAACTTTAATATTTAAATTAAATAATGATAGTAATATAACTATACCTAAGTGCTTTCTAATACATGTGTAATAGAATCTTCCAGATTATTATACAAATAAATTCATTAGACCTAGTTCATATTACATATGAATGAACAGACAATGTGCATAGTAGTTATCTTAAAGTTAATTATGGAAGTATCATTAACTTTATTTTTGTATATATTACCTCTAATAATAATTATTTGAACAAAATTCATTATATATGTACATGTATATTTTTGTATCCTTAAAATTATTGTTAAAGAACAGCTTTTTCTTTTTTTAAATCTACCTTCCTCTTTTTTTTTTTAATGACACCGTTTTTCTTTATTTACTCATTGTTCATTTCTTCTGTTTGTGTTTGTTTTTTTATTTCGACTGCTATTCCTAATTTGGTACATGATTGTAATTTATGTTTTCGTATGCACTAGGTGTTTGATTTACTAATACCAACGAACATACATATATTTATATATGTATATGTATAGCTAGTATAATAAATAATGAATTAAAAACATTTGTTTGTTTTGAAGTTAGGGAATGTTGTTTTGTTAAACGTGCTCTATGTCAGTTGTAGGTTGTTGTGGGTTAATTTGCATAAAATGTCACTAATACAATTAATTATTAGGGAACTAAAAGCTTTGCAACATTTTTCTTGTATATTTTTTTTAATTAGTTATTTGCATTTGTGTACGGCCCAGGGTTTAAAGTTCGGAATTCTTTCATGGGAGGCAATTGATTTGCCTTTTTTGAAGTATATAGGTGTGTCTATTATTACTGACGTCACAAATTACATAGTAAATAGAAACACGCGTGTACTGTCAAGGTGGTTTACAAGCAGTAAATAAACCAATGGATCTTTTGAGAAATAAATTTTTGGTGTCCTTGAAAATGGTGTTTTCAGGCACTTTTAGTACCCTTTATTAAGAAACAAAAAAAACCTTGTGGAAAAGTATTTAGTCCCAGTGCACTTTTGAAACAAAAGAGATGCTAAGTTGGAACCATAGTTGAAGTCGTCGTTATTATGCATGAAAATTCAGTACTTTAAAATTCATGCTTTCATTTTAAAAACCTTAGTATAGAGCATTTCTAGATGCAGTCCCTCCTTCCTTGATTGGAATATCTTGATATGTCAATATTCGAGATCTGAGGGAATTTTATTCGACCGGGATACCAGTAGCAAGCAAATTTGTACACCATGGTTGTTGGATAATATTTTTCAAAAAATGTACTATTCAATTATCTAGACTTTATACGTAACAGTATAGAAGCATATTCCTCCAAGTTTTATAGTTAAACAAATCCAACTTCAGAGACAACTTAAGATGAAAAAGGGAGGACAAAACTTTTATGATGCGAGTGGAAAGAAGGGAAGTCGTCTCAAATATTAACGTTTAACATGTTAACATTTTGTAAATCTCTCCCGTTCTTTCCCTCGTTTTCTCAAACTTACTGAATGTGTAAATGATATATTAAAGACCAATACATACAAATTTGAACAACATTGACGTAACGATCTCATAAATAAAATAAAAAAGAATGGTGACCCAGAGTTTAGAGATCTGTAAGCCCTGAACCGGAGGTAAAAAAGGCTGAAATTTTTATTTTTTATTTTCTAACCCATACCTTTTGCATACCCAATTACAAAAAAAAAGTTGAAGATGCTGCCGTCAGATGGGTAATTGATTTGCCTTGGAATGACTTGTATGTCAAATCTAGGAATTATAATTTAGATTTTAAATCTGCTTTAGTCATAATTAAATATATATTTGCTAAACAGAAACATTTATTAATTTAAACAAAATGTATTTATAAGACATTTACGTTAATAAAAAAAATATTATTCTACAAGTGTTATAAACTTTTTTAAAGAATTATATGCACACTTTTAAGTTGAATGCTCTTCCCCTGATTCAAAAGTAAATTATTTTTTAAAGACTAGCAATTATTAAATCAATGTAATTGTAGTTTTCTCAACTTTTTCTTTTTTTCTACTTTCCTTCATTGAATTAGTAATGATAAATGATTTTAAGATGTAGATAAGTATTTACCCTTTGAAATTGCCTATTTTGTAAAGACATTTTAAAACTTTAATATATATTCAATTAAATTTCTATAAAAGTCCTCTTCACGAAAGAAAAATATTCCAAGTTGTTCAGCAATCAACTCGTGCAGGTAAGACATCCTGAACGTATCAGATGGTCATGGTATTGAGTATATTGGAAGAGTGCAGGAAAGGACTAAATGCATTTTTAATGTTATATAGTACATAATAGGAAGAATTCTAATTGCTAGCATGAAACAAACGTGTAAGAAACATTCACTGCTAGGATTATAAAATACCTAAACTGTATTTTAAGAGCCTTATGATTGAGCATTTCTTGACCTTAGATCTATCCCTTAAAGTCTTGGGTATATTTTTGGTCTCAAACCCTCAAATTCTTGTTCTTGGATAAGATGGTGTTAACCAAAACACTTTGCATAACATTAAAATTATTGTCTACCATATCTAAAGTTATATGACTGTTTACGAAACTTCATGGGTCTATGGTAGGGCTACTCAGCTTTATGACTAAAGGGCCAATTAAACAAGTTCTAATGTATGCAAAAGGTCGAAAATGAAGTTATGTAAATAATCTTGATAATCCATTGTAACCCTTCTGATTTTTATTCAATTCATAGTAACTATTTGTTTTAAAAATAGAAAATGAATATGCCACTAGGGCCTACATGTTGTCTATATATATATTTTTTTTCCTTGGGTCCAACTACAACGCTCAGAAGGTTCAAATTTGGACTGGTTTGTCAGTTGAATAGACTTAGACTTGGTCTACTGCTTTCTTATAAATACTTTTTATAAAGTGGATTGCTTCAAAAATAATGAACTTATGGTTGCCTATTCACTACTATTCTACGATATCAAAAGTTGACCCTCATTAGAAGCAATCATGTTAGGGTTTTTCTCTCGAAATCTCTAACTAAATTATAATTAATTAAGTTAAAGGTTAAATACATCTTAAATAATCACTCAGCTTAAAGTTTTTTCGATTTATGCTAAGCAAATGATCCAGTACATATATTGAGAGTAATCTAATGATGACTAACGAAGCACTAAAACGTTCCGAATATTGGAACTTTACTACAACACTATCCCTTCCTTCTCTTTTTTTTTTCTTTCTTTTGATAGGTACCTTATAGGTTATACTCTACACGTGCATAATATATGTAATATATTGATTTTTGGAAAAAGAAAATATGGACTAGGAATATAGCATACCTAAAAACTCATTCACTATTTATTTGTCGGGTAAACGATTTCTAAGCTGTTCCATATCGGCATAAGTGTTCGGTATTTGGGATGTAATATGTATTTCTGATACATTTTGGATGCTATATACTTTTAATATAAAGAATTACATGAGATGTTCAAGTTGTGTATTTCAAAATTACAAAACTTGCAGCTCCGTCAAAAGTTTTTTCTTAGAAAAATTTATCAAATAAAATTATTTAATTGAGAATTTAAATTTATCAAGTTTGTATACTGATGACTACAATTTTTTTATTTTTTTGTATAGTGTAAACAAATAAATACTTATTGCTACTTAACTTTCCAATGAAGGAAACATGAACTATTTTTGGATCTTTGAATAATGTATTCCAGGAATTTATTATTTCTTTTTAGAATATAAAAATAAATACTTAGATTTTACAATAGCTATTGTCACGGAATTTAAAAATTGATTTTCCGGAAAAGGAGAAACCCTTGGAACAAATATGTATGTAAAGGAACCAAACACGTTTCTTCTCTTCCAACAAAATATAAAAAATCCATTATGTACCCATCTAACATGGACGCAAAAGAACTCTTCCACCTAAATTGATTACATAAATAAATTGTAAAGTTTTGAAGATACCACTACTAAAATAAAACAAAAAAAAATACAAGAACATCAATGGAAAAAGAAAAACATAACCATAGATTATTTTTAAAATATAAATACACATATATGTATACAACATCATACATATGTAGATACGTATATACAGATTATTATGTTGTAGTTGCAAACCCGGCACAACTTCAAGAAACTAAAAATAAAGAAAGAAAGAAAGAAAGAGAGAGAGAAAATGATAGTAAGTTTATTTTCATGGGTTAGTAAGTTTGTTTCTTTCTTGGGTGCTCTTATACACACTTTTATTATTGCTCCTTGCTTTCTTTAGGTTGATTTTACTTTTGCATCCTTTAAACCAGACCCATGAGCTCTCAAAATAAAGTTAATAAGTTTGTCTTAATCCATAAATATTCATCTCCTTTGAGTGAATAATATATTTACAAATATATATGAGTTGAAAAAGCTAAGGCGATGCTTACAAAATCAAGCCTTTTTTAAAATTAATGATGATGCTTGTTGACGTCATGTTTCTACCTTTATTATTTAAAACTAGTGACGTCATACGCTCATGTTTTAAGATTAAAGGAGTGGGGCTTTTTTAAACTTGATTTTTGCTTATAAATTTAAACGGATTCTTCTGTGTAAGGATCGTTTTCTACGTTAGAGTCCATGTCATTATTTCTTTTTAACATTTTCATATAACAATGGATTCTTTTCTTTAGAGCCTCTCTTCATTCTGTCGTAGGCAGGGTTTTGTGATAGAGATGGAATCATGATAGATCCCTCATGATTTGAAAGAAATATCCGAAATGATATTCACTGCTTTCTTTGATTAGAAGGGGTGAATTATTAGCATTTTACCCAAGGGGATGTAAAATTACTTTTCTCCTGATTTTTTATTCCTGATCTCACTCCATGCGACTTTTATCTGTTCCCCAAACTCAAAAAACATCTTACTGGACTACATGATGATCAAACTTTAATTGACCCTCAACCGTTCAATTAAGGTCTGATCATCATCAAAATCTTGTCCAGTAAGGACAAACATATGTACACTCATAGACTAAAATAATTTAAAAAAAGATGAAATGAATAAAATATATATTCAATAATGAATCCGGCCACTTTTACAAATTTATGGATCTATCATCTAATAGAGGTCACTTTAGACTGTGATTTACTTTTCCTAATATTCTGGTGTTCCAATGTTTAAATATATTCAAGGTTGAGCAGTTTCATCTATAGAAGTTGTTATTCTTTCATCCAGAAGCCTTAAATTTACAATTTATCCCTTATTCATCCCAATATAGTTTCCAAGTGCTTTACTAAGTATAACCACCTTGAATCAGAACCTAATTAATGATGTACATTAGTACACGAGGGATGGTTTAACACATATTACATTTTTTTAATAAATACAACCAATCAATATTCAGTTATTGAACAAGTCCTTATCATGCTTGGCTCACTCTCATGAATTAATATTCCTAAATGCTATCTAAGTGCATGAACTTGAACAGGTCTGTCAATACTCTAATTGATGGATGAGCTCAATATTATTTTGAAAAAACTAGGTCATGAGCACATAAACTTACATATATATATACATATATTTTTAAATGCGCTGAAGAGCAGATGAATAATTAATTTTAAGGCTGTCTTTTTTCTTTACCTCAATTTTAATAGTATGTATTCTTATGTGTATGTATGTATAAAGTAAAAATCGATTAATACATACATACATAACATATAAATGAATATAATCATAAAGTTAATTTAATTGATGCATAAGTATGTATCGGTCTTTTTATTTAATACATAAATTGGAAGCAATTTGAAAATATTGAAATAATTTTGAATTGACTTTGAGTACATGTTGCTTAAAGTTTGAAAAAGTTAACTTGGGACTTGAAATGAGCTCGAAAGAAATTCCATAAAAAAATTTAATGACATGTAATTCACTTGGACTTGTGAACAAAGAATTGAGACTTGACTTGGACTAGAAATATAAGATGTTTATTCCACTTCTCTTAAATAATGCAACTAAGGAACAACCTCGAGTGATTTTTGCCTCAAAACAATTAATCTAATTTTTATAAAAAAGTATAACTGTTTCTTTTTGTTGACTTACTGTGTAATCATTCCAAACATTACTAATGTTTTTGATTTACGAGCAAAACTATTTCATAATCTACGTAATTTTATACAAATCCACTCTAAAATAGGAATGCAACTTAAATTGAAATTTATACTATTTTTTTAAAGTCATTTATATACATATATATACTTACAAATACAATGACTCCTTCAATATGCTTGCATATGTATATAACATAAGGAAAGATCTACACTTCCAATTGGAATAAGTATTTGTCTAGCAATAAATTGATTTCTATCTATCTATCTATCTATGTAATCTAATTCCCTTAACAAAAATTTTTTTGTACTTAATACGAATAACAAATACAAAATGAGATCGAAATAAGCTCCAATATTGATTTAGAGCTATGTATGTAAGTAAGAGTACATACATACATACATACATATGTATATAAATAAGTAAGCCGTTGTACATTATTTGTAAGTAAGTAGATACCTTTATTTTTCGCACGACCTTCAAGAAATCTTTCATTCACACATGAGAGCAGCTCTTTCTCACTCTCTCTCTCTCTGCCTTTATTCCACAATCCTTTAAAAGGATTTTGTGAATCCCTCAAGAGATATTTTTTTACATTCCCTCTCTCTCTCTCTCTCTTTATGTTCTATTATTATTTTCTACTCTGACGAGCTGATTAATTGTACCTCGTTAGTACTCCCAGTTTTATAACCTACCTAGCTGTATATCAACAACGTCCATTTCTCTTAGATGTGAAACTCTTTACAAAAAATATTTCCGATCTAATATAAGTATTTGTATATTCATTATAGATTGATCCTATGATACTTTGATCAATGGAAAGGATTGGTTGTCAATAGTAGAATGTAAGCCGATATTCATAAAAGATTACGCTTTATACAAATGCCTTGAATCATGCTCATAATTGAGTACTTAGTCATTTTCATTACATTTCTCAACTTTTTACTTCAAAAGCAGATATAAAAAGGTTTAAAATTAACATTCGTGTCGCTTTCTTCAATGTTGGACCATTATTTATTTAATTGAAGGCTTACTATATGTATATTTAGAGCCGTGTCATCGAGTTTCTTTTTTCAAATAATAAGGAATGTAAGATAGTATCAATGACTGTTTTATCCAGAGTTAACCAAACCTTTCATAAACACTGAATGAAAACATTTTTTCTAGATCTTGCATCTTAACTACCTTGTATGTCAATACAATCTTGAACTCAAGATAAATTTCTCTATTTTGCCATTTTTTTCTATTTATCGATAAAACATTTATTTTGTATCCTAGTAGAGTAGGATACGCTCTTGTTTGATCTTGAAAGGTGGACATGGAGCTGACATTGCAAGGTTTGAAACTAATTTGTTGCATCAAAAGTAAGAAAGATGGTTAATGATTCGATTTTGTTCACACAAATATAAGACGATACTGTTTTTAAAAGGCTTATAGAGTGGTATCTAGTAAAAAGTTGCTAATTTTATACTTCAATACTTATTATAGTAAGTACATAGCTGATGATATGTAGCCCTCAGAAAAGAAGTTTACCGAAAAATTATCCCTAAAAAGAAACACGTTGTATTGACTGCATGTCGTTCAGAGCATGGAGTAAATTAATGATTAAAAGAGCCAAGAGGAGATAGATCAACAGCTGACGGAAAAAAGGTATAGGAACTTTTAGGGATAGCACTGCGTTAACTGACTATGCAAGTTAAAATTGTACATAAAAAAGTATAGGAAACAAAATATATTTATCAACCAAAGAGGTGGGCAGAAAAAGAGAGAAAGTGTTGATCCACATTTCAATATTTGAAATAAAAAGAAGGCTGTATTGTACTTACGTACATATGTACGTCAAAACCCTGAATATCAGTACCTTTAGCAATCCATCTATCCCTCTTCGGTATGTGTATACATCCAAATAGGTATGTAGCTACAAAGATTATCCATTGATGAATATTTTTATGTATAGATAATGTAGAAACAATAAGAAATTGTGCATTTGATTTATTCGACAGATTTGCAATAGCTTTCTACCTTGAAAGGAGTACCGGATATATATGTAGAGTGTAGTTATACGTACATATATGGATTGTAATGAATTGCCAAGCCATGTCATAAATTTTCTGGAAAATAAAAATAAAGGGACATTCAAAATGTAAGACGCTTTTGGTTTTATTATATAATACGCAGGTAAGTACCTACATAATTAGAAATCAAAGCTTATTTCCATAAAATATATATATATATATATACCTATTTTGATGACGTTCATTTTTTATTCAAAAATACTCTTATTTTAGTTTGTGTTCCTTGTAGAAGGAGTCTTATTTGATTTTTTATGTATGTATGTATATATTTCAGGGGTCCAATGACTGTGTTCGAATCAAACAACTTCATTTATATGGTAAACAAAAAAAATATAAATCTTAGGTATACCCTGAGAATTTGAACAAATTTTGTAATTATTGGTCATTTAATACTCTTATAGATAGGAAAGGAGCTATTAGGACTGGTATAGTTCAGTGCCAAATCATGAAAAGTTGCAGTATGGCCCTTACGTTTAAGTACCCATGTGGTTCAATACAAGATTTATATTCATATGCATAAAGAATTGACCACTCAATAAAAACATCCAAATTCTGTAGTAGTATTTTCTCGTATACCACTACAAAAAAAATAATTCGTTTTGAGATCCATATACATATGTGTGCTTAATTGGGATTTTAACCTCTGGAAACCAAATTTATTGACTTCAAAATAGAACCAAGGTATTTTTCAATGAAAAAAACCATCATTATGAAGACACTTTGTGTATAGATTTGCTTCTGAAACTTGTGGGTTTTTTAATAATTGTTTTTTTTTTTTTTTTTTTTTTTTTTAGCAATGACCCTTTTTACTTTTTTTTAAATAGAAACTCATAAACCTTTCCTACACATAAGCTGTATAGGTATTTTAGCATGTCTTTAGGATATCAAGCATGTATTATAAAATGGTTTTTGTTTATTTAGAGCTCTCAGAAAATAGGTATACCGAACATTAAAAGAAGTCTCTCTCTTCTTTATTATATCAAAAACTATTGGCAATAACGTGCTGACGGTTAAAAGCTTTAAAAATCAGAAGAAAATAATTTGTATATCTTTTTTGACTTTTCAACAGTCATGTCCCATTGTAAATATGATTATTTATCTAGATTTCTTTTAAATATATAAAAATGACATAAGATGCAATAAAGAATTACATTCATTTTGCTGGATAAATACATTATATGTACATATGTATAACGTATATTTTATGATCACCCTAGAAAGAAATTAACTTACTTTCAAAACTTATACCATAAACAAACAAACAAACAAACAAAAAAGACACTATAAAATATAAAAAAGGAATTATGACTTACTCGAATAGATTAAAAGTATTTATTGTTATTGTTTACCTAAATACATACATATATACCCATAGAGTCTAAGATTTATTACGTTTGTGTGTAGTTCAGTTCATTCCTGTTTGGATATGACACTCCCAAAAACATCAACAACCTTAATGTCGATTTTTCTTCTACTCTTACCCTTTATATGTATTGTTCTGAGCGTCGATTTGTTCAACTCAAATTATTTGAAGCTATGAATCTGTGAATATTTCTATTATTGAGTAGTCTTACAGTTGGAGATAATGACCCAATTGGCTACTAGGTGTGTGATTCTCGAGACCCGTCTCAAGATCAATTTTTGATAGTCTTCGTCTCGTTTTAGTCTCTACTCTTCAAAATCTTCATCTTGATATCAGTCCTTACACCTCTGGTCTCGGTTTCGACCCTTAAAACTTTGATCTACTCCTCGGTTTCGATGCTTAAAATCCTGCCTTTGACTTAACTCAAAAAAAGATATTTTCTGTACTAAAATAGTTTTTAATAACTGTTTAAAGAGGAGGCCACTGGAATCTAATATTATTCAATCAAAGGACAATTTGTTTTTGTAACTCGTTATTTCATTGGATTAGAAATAAGTGTGGTTTATTTATTCTCTAAAACACTGTAATGTTACATATTTACTGTATACAGTTAATACGGTTTTGACTAGTTTTGAGTTTTTTTAAATATATTTTTATTCATGACCATGAAAGGACAGTCAGTATACAGTAAAAACAGTAGAAGCGAGTATATATTCCAAATCTTGTGTCCTTGTGTTTTGGTCTCGTTTTTATTCATTTTTTTCTAAGTCTTGGTCTTAGTCTCGACTTCAAAGTCTTCAAAGTGTTAGTCCCAGGTTAGTCAGTCTTGAACACTAACTACAACTATAATATAGACTCCGATCTTTTTCTTTCTCTTTATGGAGGAAATTTTTTGGAGATGCATAGAAAATTGTTATACAATGAGTAGAGTTGTCGAAAAAGAGCAATCCCCGGCATGTAAGCTGTCTTAATAATACCAAGAACAATATGTTAGCTACGGAAATATAAAATACAAGGAGCAATAAGTGGTGTCATAGAGAAATAATTATGGGCAGTGTGTTTTATAAATAGATTGTAAATTTGTGGAGATAGGATTTGATGAAGAGAAGAAAAATACATAATGTTGGTAACTTCTGTGATAACCTTCGCATCTACTCAATAGTTTGTATTAAATGCTCTTTTCACTTCCTCTTAAAAAGGTATATTTATTCAATCAGGAGGGCCTTTTAATAGCACTTGACAAATTTATATTGATAAATATAATTATTTTGCAGGTTACCAATAATAGGATGTCCTATTGAATCGAGATATGAAACAAACAAATAACTGTACATATAGTGAATTTTTTAAAGCAAAAATGTGTGTGCATGTGAATAGCATACAGGTGCTTGCCATTAGGACACTTTGAATCGTTAACAATAAGCCGATATGATTGACGACCTCATATTTCGTACAAATAAAAGGAGTCAAGCAAATATCTATGTATGTCAACTTTTACCATACTATGCACATAATAATGAATAGGCCGTGGTGCAACTACAGTACGGTAGCCTGCCTGTATATTTCCCTTCTCATCTCAATAATATATTGTAGTTACCAACAGATGAAATTTTAAAGGGATGCGTGCTCGCTATTGGGAATAGGTACCTCTTTTTCGACAACTCTAGTTATGAGATACTTTTTATGTACACTTCACTAAAAGGCTGTATTTGAACTTATAGATTATGTTATGAATAATTACTCTTACAAAAGAATGATATAATTATTATTATATGAAATTGTCAAATATAAATGATTTATTAGCAAAAAAAAAAAAAAAAAAAAAAAAAAGCCAAGAATGAACTCCTCTCTCTGTTTTTTGACGATAAGTTTCTTAGGGGCACATTCAAAGTAATAATTAATTTATTAACTCGAGTTTTTTCTCGTTTTCTTACAATGACCCCTGTCTTATATGTGTATATACAGAAGAAAAAGTATTATGTAACCAAAAAAAAAAACAAATACTGTTGACAAGAAACCTAGGCTCAGATTGAATCAATGGAGGGAAAAAAATCTCATTTAAAGACGTAAAGAAGTTTTAATACGTGGCCTTCAAATGTTTTTTCTTTTTTATATAGAAAGTCACATACACACACCAACAAAAAAAAGAGAAGTTCATAGGATAAATTTACAACTTGACTCTTTAGATTTCTATCAACTAAGTGAGTTTTTACAACTCTTTGTTTCTTGAAGGAAATAATAGCATTTAAAATAGTAAATATATATGTTTGTACGTACTATCTTTTTCCATTTTGTGTCTGTTAAACATTTTTTTTATTTATTTGAAGAAGAAAAAAATGTTACAAGACGATGATGACACTTTATTTTATTTTTGCTCTTTGACATATTTTCTTGATATTCATATAATATACATTTATATAAAAATAAATTGAATATAGCTTTTTATAAAAAAATAAAATAAACAAATAATGTATTATTTTTATGAAAAGGAAGAAACATTTTGACAATTTCAATTTCCTATTGTTTTATTTATGATTTTCAGTGGGAAGTCTTTTGGAAGCCTCGGTTCCTTCATGAATTTGAAAAATCCTATTATAATTGTTAATTACTTATTAAAAAATAGGACATATTCTACAATTTTTTCAATTTTCGAGCAAAATTACCAATTAATGCAGATATTTTGATATAATAACAGTTCTAAATCTGTTAAAAACATTCATTCAAAATATATACATATGTACATTGTAAAGTGTTTATACATATGATATATATTGTATAATAGATCAAAAGTGATGTCATATTGAAGACATAAATATTAATATAGGTATTAAACAAAATGAACATTTCCCCCCTCTTCCACCCACCCACCCACTAAAAAAACTACTTCATCTAAAGGTGTTAAAAATGAAAAAAACAAACATACTATACCTTTTAAGTGTAGAAGCAAGGGATTTTGTTATTTTAAATCCATGTATCCTCTAAGAAGATTGACATTCATAAAGATAACGTAACGTTAAATTACTCTATTGTTGATCAAAATATTGACTCAAATTTTATCCAAGACACAAAAAGGCACTTTGCTTGGTGACTATATCTGAAATTAGAATGGAATGGAAGTTGGTCAATGACTTTTTTTTAGAGTGATGGATGTCATTGAGTAAAAAACATGGATAGTTTTTTTGTTTTTTGTTTTTGTAGATTTTGTTTGAGTAAGAATATTTGGTATTTTTAGCATCATCTATTATTTGTTCTTCCCCCTCTGAAAGTGATTTATTTTGAATCAGACAAATTCAACCTCTATTATTTGCAGTGTTTAACAACAACAAAAAACTATCGTTTTTTAATGTTTTATTCACTATCAACACCATTAAATTAGTATGAATTGATCGGATTTTTCATAGTTCGAGAAATATTTGCCGAAAGGGCTTTAAAATAGTTACTTGTATTCTAAAACCCTTACCAATTATTGAGTAACTTTACAATCACTCTTTGATTTAAATTTCTTGATATGCTAATATTTGAGATCTCAGGGAATTATTTTATATTAAAAAGGCACTAGTAAACAAAACAAAAAAGTTATATCTCGAGAATAAAGTCTCTCATTGTGCTCCAACATCTTGGCTTAGAAAATGAATGTTAGGATGATCACATCATTTCTATACAGGGGGGGGGGGGAGGGGGAGGGGGACAAATGTTCCAAACATAAATATGTATGACTAAACTCTAAATACTTCATTCCCATCTTTTTGAGCATTACGTTGCAATTTTTTTCAGAACTATTCGAGGGGTATCATCTTAAGGAAGTTCCCTATTTTGACCAAAATATCTTTGGTTTTGTGAAAAGAGGAGATAATTAACTAATGAACTGTTTATGGAAGAACAGCATCAGAAGACGGGAAATTCAACGATATCTTCTTCAATGACTTCTTGCATCAATATGTTCTATAAACAATTCATTTTAGTATTTACACAACCGCATTTCTTTGAAAAAAGAAAGGACTTTATAAGAAGAAAAACTCATTTTTCATTTTTATTTCCTTATGGTGAGTAATCAAAAATATATCTTCACTGGACTTTCTAAATTAATTGTCTCCACCTTTCACTGGAGAGCCTTAATTATAGGTAAACGTTCTTTTAAATGACTAATAACTTTGAAAAGGAAAACAACAATTACTTTCATAAGATACATAAACCCATTTATGAATATTTTAATTCCTTCCTTCTCTTCTCTATATATACATCACTTATTTAAATTTTATTAGTACATAGAAAAACATTTTTATAGATCGGTCCTACATATAATATAATATATGTATATGTTATTTTCCAATCAATCATTCATTCATAGAAATGGCTAATACATAAGATGTTTATATAACATATATAGATCAAGAAAGGTATGCAAGTCTTTTATTGTTATAAGAGTTAAAAGGATGTCTACATATGTATGTATTTAAATTACAGATATTGCCCTCATTCCTTTTGCAATAAAACATTTCTTTGAAGAAGAAAAAAAACTACCTACGTAGTTACAAATTTCTAAAATAATTATTTCATAAAATATCTTTTTTTGTAAAGTCGTAGCTTTGTTGCCAGATAATATAATTTGATTCAATTATTTTGTATGTATATATATATTGTATCTCGTATTTACAAATATATTACAGAATTGCATATATCTATATGTAAGTATATTAATAATAAAAAAGTCCTTTTTTTTAATATGTACCTACATAAATAAATATACATACATATAGCATTAAGGCTTAAATCTTTTAAGTAATCTCTAATAAGGAGTAGTCTTTTTTTCTTTCTTTTTTTTTTTTTTTTTTTTTTTTGGAGATTTATTTGAATGAAAAATAAGAAAAGGAAATTCCTTCAACGTTTAAATAATTTATATGTAATTTTTTTTTTTAACTTAAGTTCTCGGTTATTCTTTGATTTATGCGAGTAATAGGAGTAAAGAGAGGGGAAAAAAGGAATTTCCCTTGTTTTTATCCTCTTGTCAAGGTTTCATTATATTATATTTTTTTGTCATTCACTTAGAAATAGGAACTTATGTACTTTTAGTCATAAAATATTAGCCGTTTCTGAGGTTTCTCATTTGGCAAAATGGATTTTTTTTTCGACAAATATCAATTATTTGAAGGTAGAAAAAACAGATAAACAATTAATCACACGATTTTTTTTTCTTCTCAAAATTATCATTTGAAATCTTAGTAATTAAAAAAATAAAAACAAATATGGCTACTTGGACCACAATTTAATTTTTTGCAGTATCACCTTATTTTGAGAAATTATATCCAAGAATTTATAAATCTTGGATTTTGTCTTACTTTAGTGCTGATAAGTCTAGTCACACATATATTAGGTAAGCATTTTATCCTGAGCTAATTACCGATGAATTCAGAACTATCTAAAATGGACCGACTTAATTGGCTCTCTGATATATAAGTCGAGACTTTCCTTTTAGTAGCGAGGAAATACTTTTGCTTTTGAGAAACATATTTATTTTTGTAAGTAAAGTTCTTTCTTATTTTTTAGATCTAAAGAGAATCTTGTTTGAGTCATAGACGGAAAAAAAGAAGAAGCAATTTTTAGCTAAATATAAAAATCAAATTTATACATTTATCATTCCAAAAAAGTTTTTTATTTTCAAATTCTATTAGAATTTGTAAAAACATTTAATAAAAATGCTTTAACTGTGTACTCTAAATTGAAGATTTATATGCTATAAAATAAAAAATTCCCAAGATATGGAAAACTCTGTTTGTAAAAAAATAACCATTATTTTACAAATTAATGACTTAGTTTGATCAAAAAATATATTATTTGAATGCTAAAAATATTTAATAATTTCTTAGGGGAACTAAATATCTTTATTTATTCAAATTTGCTTTTGAGTTAGTACTTTTACTTTAACATTTGACCTTGATTTGCTAATAATCGATCAAAGATCATTCCACCTAAATAAAAAAAATGGAAATGAATAAATATTTAATTTTGGAGTAAATTCAATTTAAAAATGGCAAAATTCAACCAAAAGTAAGCCCTTTTGAACCTTTTACACTCGTGTTTAGATGTTTTGTGTATGTTCATTATAATAATTAGGCATTTTCTATTCATTCATATTCTTTTAAAATATATTTTTAGTTAAATCTAAATTGTATTACTTAAGAACACAAAATTAACCCTCTCTAAATTACAACATATGTATTGTAACTTATACAGATGACTAAAATCTTCATTACATTTCAACATAATAAACTTCTATACATTAGGGTTAGTCAAGTTCACTATATGTGAAACATATGATACTGACTTGGTAAAATGGTTTGTATAATCGAACATATTAAATAAAAATCAAATCAAATCAAATAGCAAATAGCAAATATATGTTAGTCAAATGAGGATAAGAGCAATTCCTCGGTTCCAGCAAAAATGTTGCTATTATTGCAATCGCATAAAAAAAATTTTATACAATGAAATAAGACAATTTGTAATTTATTTCAAATACTTTGCTATTTTTCTCTGCTTTTTGTTTTTGTTTAGGACGATTGATTATTATTTTTTATTTTTTTTTTTTCAATTTTATCAACATTGGAATTATCAAACCCATTAATCTATTGCAAAAATCTCCATAGAGATTTCTATAAATGTGCAAAATATACAAATGGGAACTCATTAAATAATTGTATCTTTCTATTTGTGAATTTTCTACGTAAAAATTGTGTTCTGAATTTTGTAAAAAAAATTATAATAAAATGTAATTCATAAGGACATTTTACTCTTATCTGGATTTGATAAAAATAAAAAGTATACATATATAAAATGTTTAATAGAATAATCATTTATTAACCGATTCAATTGATGGCTCTCTACCTATAAAATAAATATTTTGTGATAAAATTCTACTGTACGAATAATTAATTATTGTAAAATCTGTAAATAAATACTTGATATTCAATTAATGTAATGCCTCATCTTTTAGTTAAATTCTATAAACATTCTATATATAAGTTTAAAAAATCGATTTGATATTTTAAAAATATATTAGTCCGAATATGTATAAATATGCACCTACAAAAGCAAGCATTTTTAGGCATTGAATTCTTTTTTCACGTTTTTGATCCGCTTCATACATTAATTAACTAATTATTTGCGTCATTATCTACTAAAACTACGAATATCTTAGTGTTTCTGTTTTATCGATACCTAAAGAATTATAAATTGTATCCGACCTCCATGCCAAACAGGTATTGCATTTATATTTGAAGGAGCAAAATTTTTTTTCTCTGCTACAGACTATATTCAAATTAAAAAGTATTTAATTATAAGTATATTAATTTTACTTTACAACTACATTTCTATAACAAATTATCAGTACCCTGTGTGCCCTGCATCAAAGTTCAAAGATCTAATTAAAATCTACTGGAATTTGACAATTTATTTAATAAATAATTTTTTTTTAAAAACTTCATTATTTGCAAATTTTGGGAAAACAAAGGTTGTCGGAGGGAAGGAATTTCAATTTATTTCAATAGAGAATATTCTTTGACATCTTTTTTTTTTGTAAAAAGTGTGTTTATTCTCTATTAAAACAAGTCCTTTTAACTTTTTTTTTCACAGATTGCAATACACAAAGGATAGTTATAATGTTGCAATACTCCAGATTTCAATAATAATGATGTGAAAGTCACATAAGACTCTATTTTAAAAAAAAAATTAATGAGTACTTTATACTTAATAACTTGGTTTATAATTAAATTTGAGACATATTTAATACACAAAATCAGTCGATTTTTTTACTGATAAAGTTGCAAGAAAGGTTGTGATGGAGTCCATGAAATTAAGGAGATAAATCTATTGAATGTTCCAAAATTTGCTATGCAAAGTTGTTTATAGTGTAGAAATTTGATCTTATTCGAATTTTTGACCTTATTTGGATTTGACTATAGAATAATTAATACAAAAAACATAGGTCAATTATGTCAATTTATTCAAAATTTTATTTACTTCGTTGTACATACATACAAAAACAACGCTCCACTCAAAAGAACATCGTCATTTTCTTGAGTCACAAATATAATGTGCAAGACTTAAGGTTCTTTTTTCCAGATAAGGAAGATGAAAAGAAAAAAAAAGTTGTCAGAAAGTTGAAGTCTAAAAAAAAATATGTATATATCTACATATATTATTATTATTATATATATATATGTTTTTGTACACACCACCTTTCTTTCTTTCTTTTTCACTTTCTCTGTGGACATAAATAATGTTGAAAATCCTTTGATCAGATATTAAAGTCAAACATTTCAAGGTCAAAGTAATAAATAAACTATTAATATTAATATTTGGAATTGTTTTTTTGGCCACTGATATATATATATATATATATAATTATGCATTCATAGCCTCATAAGAATAAACATAAGGACATACGTGCTGGAATGGGACATTCATAGATTTTATTTGAGTATCTTTCTATATTCATCCATTACAATTGATTATATGTATGTATATAAGTTCTTTGAAATTGGATTTATTTTATTAAAAAAATTGTCAATATATGTTATGTAGATAAACAATGAAAAATAGAACAAGAACCATTTATCATTTATAACATACTCAATATGGTTTTCCGGGCCCTTTTTGAAACCCCACAGAGTATGAAAATACATTACCAATTTAATAGAAACTTATCAACACGACTTTACCTTCATTATATGTTAGTATTCAAACATTATCTACCATTGAACAAAAACTAATAAAAGTACACTCTATATGTACATGCAAAAAAGCATCTGTAATGAGCCTTATCAATTGAAGTGATACAAATACAAAAACAAACGCTTAAATATTCTTCTTCTTCTTTTTAAATAAGAAAAAAAAAGTAAATTTTAATTCGGGAAAAAAGAAGCTATTGTTGAGGAAAGTTGAAGAGGAAAAATTCTTATTAAGAGATTAGAACTTACTTATTTTAACTTATTCTTCTTTTATGAATATATCTTTAAAGCAAAAAAATAAATAAAGTCTAATTATACTTTTACTACGTTTATACCTATGTATGTATGTATATATTTACACACATATATATTACATAGATAGGCCTTAAAAGATGAGCCTTTTTTTCCCTTCATTTTTTCTGCATTTTTTTTTTTTGTAATGAAACATTTAAGAGGCAAGAAGTTAAATACACTTACAGTTGGATAAATCGAGTCCTGATATTTCGAATCTATATACTCTTCTCGTATAAAGGTAATAAAATATCTTTATTTATAGCGAACTGATTAATAATAATTGTTCCTTTATCTCTTTTCCCTATTTTAAGGGAATTACATGCCACAAAACCTTGTTTTATTGTAGACAAACTCGTTTGAAAAAGTTTGTTTTCTTTCTTATTCAACTTACAAACTCCTTAGTTGGCCTAAAGTTATTGAACAAATTAAAGAAAAGTATTACAAGTCAATGATGCAAGTCAAATGAGCCATTCATTTTTTGTAAAGGAAAACTCCAAGTTTACATATATAATTAAAAAATGACAAGTGCCCTCAGATTTGAGCTCTCCGACTAATAATGTACATATATTAAAATGTATCATTTATTTTTGTTCAAAAATTTTAAGTTGTATTATAATGAAACTAATAGCATAAAAGAGTACAAAAAGGAAATCCTATACGAATATCCTGGGAAAAGATCATTTTTAATCTCCTTATATACTTTTTTTTAGGCGATATATATTAAGGCATGGCGATTAAAAAGGATATTCACCTCAGTATTACATGCTTATTTGAACTTCTAATAAAGGAGTTCATAGTTTAATACGTAAAAAACAGTATGTACAATGTGTCTTCAAACTCATGGCCACAAGTCTTTTTACATTTTATTAATTTACAAGGACATTTTTGTAAAAAAAAAAAAAAAAAAAAAGTCGTATAAATAAAACCCTAGAGCATCATCTTCATCATCCTCATAGTATAATTTTAAGTACATGTATTACTATAATTTAAGCAGTAATCATTTGACAGTGAAGTTGAAAATGAAGTCACTATTGTTTTCCAAGTTATATTATATGTTCTGAGATATAATAAAAAGGAATAAAGAACAAAAAGATAGAGCTTTTATTAGATACATAATTCATTCACCATTTTCCTTAATAATCAAAACAAGGATTTATTATTTTTAGAAACTTTGATTGTTCATGTCTCCTTCTATGTAGATGTCCAACACTGTTTGGAAATATGACTTTATGTGAATGTTAGTTTTATTTCTACATAATATCAATACTCCGTTCTTTGATATCCATGATGAATTAATTGAATGTAAAGTTTGTATTCTTGGACAAGTACGTCATTAGCTGTGAATTTCGACTATGAATAAGTTATATGTACTATTATTATTTTGATAACCGTTTATTATCTATGTCTCTTGTCCCTTAAAAAACGTTTTTTCTAAACGTTGATTGGTTGATTACGAATCAGCTGTTGTGAAACTCGGAACCAGTCCCAACTATTAAATGGAAAATTATCTAATCTTGGGAAAAGTTGGTTAGCTATCTACTTTTCTCTCTCTTTTTCTTTTCGGAAATACAAAGAAAAGTGTCTCGGGATCAGGATTCAATACGAATAAGAAAAACCATTCTGAGTCATTTATCTGTCCTAAACAATGAAATATATTTAAAATTTTAAGATGATGAATAGAAAAAAATACGGATACGTTTTTCAAGGACTGGTAATAGGGACAAGTCGGGCCGGAATCTCTTTTAATGCCCATATTAAGGACTGACCCTACATGGATAAAACACCCTTCTATATTAATTCAACATTCAATTGAACATTTTTCAAAGAAACGCGTTTGAACATTTACTAAGATAACATTTAAACCTTTAAAAATTGCATTTTTAGACAGATGCAGGTCAAATTTTACAATCTATTATGTATAATTAAATGATGTTTTCCAATGCTTTTTTTTAATCAATCAAATCAACGAGTAGCATAAAAGATTAAAAAAATCAACGTATTATTATGAACTTAATATGTTATATATGTATCTATATATATATATATATATTCTTTTTTTCTTCTTATATTGGGATTCAAAAAAAAACGTTAGCCAAAGCATCAAATTTTAAACTTTTTTGCAAAAATATTACAGTTGAAATATTGTTTGGATATAGCTCATATCTCTTAGAAATATATTTATACAAGTGAAAACGAGGATATTTTTTTATCTGCATGCAAAAAATGAAAATCCTTTTATTTATGTCTCCATTTATTTTTATTATATTTATTTATTTTTCATGAAACATTGAATTATATTTGTCTATGAAGTTTTTCACACAAGTATTTCACAATTTGAAATACAACAATCTAAGGTTGGTTAATTTTATCAAGTCAGGCTCTCAAGAATTTTTAATTTCAATTTCATCCATATTTGTACAGTTTTTGTAAATTTGAAATATTTTCTATTAAAGCTTTGAAAGACTTATGTATTGCAAAATTTAAAGTTGATTCTAAATGTGGGCTATGTCGTTGTTGAGAAAAAAACCATTTATGAGTGACAAAACATTCTCATTTTCTATGAGATTTTTTTGAGGTGAGGTGGGCAATGAATAGCATCTTGGTTTTATATATAAGTTTAAGAAAGAAAAATAAACTCATTTGAAAGATTGATGATTGAATTTTTGATTTTGGAGAAATAAGTATTTCTAGAGAGTCGAGTTGCACAATGTTCATTGGATTTCAATTTTTCGAAGCAATGAGAATATTCAATTGAGTAATCGATAATATTGACAATAACTAATTAATCAACCAAAATCAGGATATTTCAAACATGGAGAATTAAACAATTACCACCCTGTCTCTCTACCAAATGATTGCTCCATTCTGTGTACTTTTTTGGACACTTAGCTCTATAAAAAAATACTTTCCATGAAATGTTATTCTACAAAATAAAGCTTTAATTTATTTTTTGTACAAACACAAAGTTCTCCTCAAGCACCGTTGGGAGCCCTATCTCATAGTTTGAAAACTTTTTATATCCAAAGGATGAGAAAAGTCAATTAAATGTAACATCAATTAACATGACCTAAATCATGTTTGAATAAACTATGGCTTTCAAAACATTGGAGAATACTCAATAATTTATTTTCCTAAAAAATATATTGATTCTAATATTGAAATAATGGAACAAAAATTGTCCATATATAGCCTAAAATAATATTATTGGACGTAAGTAACAAAATAACCATTTGAAAATGGTGAAAAATCTTCCAATAAATTGTGTTGTATTAGACTCAATAAAATTTATATTCAAAATTCTAAATCTGTAGCTCAATCACACTCTGAGTTTTGAGCTCTTATAGATAGAGTTTTAAATGAAGTCGAGTTAAGTTAAATAGTTACAGATCAACTCGTGTAGAGGACAAAATGAATGGCGTCTTATAATAACTTATTAATTTAATAGTTTAAAATTAGAAAACTCGAGTCAAAAGGTATATTTTTTCTAGGTTCACTTAAGACTACTACTTACATGTAAATATGTGACGCTTAGTTAAAGACATGAATTCAAAATTTACCTCCCGCTAACTCAAAATAATGGAACAAAGGGAATAACTAGGGAGGGGACTTTTGTTCAGAAAAAATACAGTTTTTGAGGTTAGAAAAGAAAAAACACATGGTACTCTTACTCTTTCAACAAAAAAAAATTCATTGTTAGAACGTTGAAGGAGAAGGATCCACCTCTAAAGGAAGCACTAAATGATTTTCTCGGACATGTGTTGTATATTTGATTAAAAATGTATGCCATAAATATAATTATTTAGAATTTTCCTACAATAATATTGTGTAAATTTTGATGTTTTTCCTCATGATATAAATAATATATCCCCCCCCCCCCCATATAAAATTATATTTAACGACAGCTGATATTAACAAGATTACTTCGTCAATAGTATCATAAGTCTTGCTCCCATCTTTAGCATAATAACTGTAATAGAAGGAAATGATACTCAAATCATAAATAAGTGTAAATAATTTGAGCAAAAGCTTTCATTTGGAATTATGACTTACTCCTTATAGGTGCTTTTAATTTTAGGGTTGAAGGGGTACTTTTCATCTCAGATAACTAATTATATATCCTACTTATATATGATGTAATTACTTCTCTGTGAGAAGAGAAAGAGAAGAGCCTCTATTGTTTTTTTTGGTTTTTTTTTTTTTGAGAAAATGTTGTTGATCGTATCTTACACTTTCTTGATCTTATTTTTTCTTTTCTTTTTTCCTTTGGACTTTCATAATAGGTATGAGAATATATGTATGCTTGAAGGAAAACTAAATCCATTACACTTTTTTTTTCTTTTTCTCTTTATATATATATAAAGAACTAAAACATAAACGGATCATTAGTAAGTAGAAAGAAAAAAGTACATTTACAAAAGACAAGAAGAATGTACAAAAAAAATTAAAAAGTTTTTTTTTTTACTCATTGAGATTTTCCTTATTTACAAGTTAAAACACAAAAAAAAAATTGGAAAAAAATAATAATGGGATCTTCACCATTTATAAATAAATAATGTGAAGAAGTGATTGTCCTAGAACTTTTTCTAAATATTTTTTTTAATCCTTATATTCCATTTGTTTTTGCCCTTTAACATAGAGGCCCTAAATAATATTTTACGTATGTGAGTATTATTTTTTTTTTTTTTGTTTTACAACTTCGAAAAAAGTTAATCTTACTTCAATTTGATTATCCGATAAAATTGATTTCAAAAGAACTTAAACTCATTTTCAAACGCAACTCAACAAATGAACATCATTAGACCATCACATAATTTAATGATGTTTAGTGCAGAAGCTTTTACTTGAGATATAGAAACTTTATCTGAGCCCCTCTCTCTCCTTTATTTCTAGACATTATACAGAAGAGCTTTTACTTTCATGTATAGATACTTATGTTATTAATGAAATGAATATATTTGTCTTTGAAAACTTGAAAATATGCACTATTCATTCCTTATAAAAAAACCATAAAAAAAGAACTTTTTTTTTTAAACTTTTATTTTTGTCAGGATTGGTTAACACATGATATATCATTTAAAATTCTATTTGAAATTGAATGTAGATTTTAAAAAAGATAACTTTATAATTCGTGTTATTTTTTGTCATTGTTTATAGTTTTGTCAAACTTGTAGTGAATTTAGAAATAGTTGAAAGACTAAAATTGAAAAAGCTCAAACGAATACAAAATGCTTGATTTGAAACAAACCAATGGTACGTTATCATTTTTTCCTTTTTTGACACTCTGTCAATTTCTAAAATGAGTTATTATGGATAATTTTTAGAGTAGATCTTATGTTATCGTCTGATATTCTACAATGTTTTGGTAAAATTACAACAGGACAAACTTTTTCTACATACTACTATGAGCAAAAAATATCCTAAATGAACAAGTCTTTAAATTCATTTCATCCCCCTCATAAGTAGTCCCCTAATACAATGCACATCTGCCAACGTTTTTTTTTCCAGTTTTCAAGACAGTTACCAAATTTGTATTAAGTCAAAAATTAAAGAAAAATAATTGTTGAGTTAAGATATACTATTAGAATTAAAATCGAATGGTCGATTCTGCAGTAATAGGTTATGTTTCTCAAAAAATAAACCACAGATTCTCTAAAGAACAGAGTCTGAAATATTCATTTACACTTTTTTATTTTCAACAACATTTCTCTTAATTGCACCATTTGGTCACTATCTTGAAGGCATTTAAAAAAAAGAAAAATTCAATTTTAACTGTTCACAAAAGGACGCATATCCCACACACTAATGAATATTTTGACGTATATTTTGGGTTAGATGTAAGTGACAGTAGTGTCAACATAAAAACAAAAACAACTATCCTAATTGGAATTTCAAAAAAAAAAATAATCAAATTTCCCAGTATTTTTTTGCCCATAATATTCCTTATTTAGGGAGACTTTAAGGAAACACTAAATTGGAGGTAGATGTGAATGAATCATTTCAAAATTAGAAAAACCAATATAAATATAAGACTTTAAAGTAAAGTAAAGGCTTTTATGCTTCTCAAGGACTTAGTTGATAATAATAACTTGTTTTTTTGAAATGTTTTTCTGATTTAGTATATGTTGAAGTAAGATAGAGTTAATTAGTAATTTCACACTCATTCCCATAACTTCTAAAATGTTGGCATGTGTCATTTCTTACATATGATTTCTGCCTATATAGCAATGCCATAATTTTAATATAAAGCATATCAAATTCCTTACCCGTAAATAATCAATATATATTTTTATTATTTAAAAAAAAACCCTTAAGCTGAAATCAATATTTTTTAATAAATGAGGTCTTTGTCGTATAATTATTGGAGAGTCTAAAAATGAGAAGTAAAAAGACATTATCGATGCATCTTTTTATTTGCTCCTCTACAGAAACTTTTATTCCATTTAATACTTTTAACAACCAATACACACTCAAAACATTTAGAGTATATCATTAAAAGTTTCATTTAGGGTTTTTGAATGATAAATTATTCTCCCATTTATGATAGATATTTTTCAAGGTCTTACACTACGTTTATTATTTTTTTAAAGAATCAGCATATAAAATTGTCATTTGTGTGTTGACTGATCAGTAAATATGTACATAGGGTTTTATGGGGTGTTGGATCGACTCGACTCAACCCATATTGAGTCCTTAATTTTTTGACTCGATTCAAAGAAATTGTCAATTATGAAATTTAAAAACCCTCAATCTTTATCGGTTCGATCCGACTTGACTCAAGTTGACACAATACTAAATGGAAATGATTAGACCATTATTATTATTATCATTATATCACTATGTAAATATGTATTTATGTCAAATAGATCAAGATCCCGGTGTGAGTTAAAATCACGCCTGGAATGATGCTATCATACAAAATATGTTTACCACGGAGACAACATATTTGCTGACAGAGATCACTATAGTGCTCCTTCCTTGTTCACCAAAAATTTTGAAATTTTTTCCATCTCTATATTTGATATTACTATGTAACTTAATAAATGCCATAAAAGGTCGAAAAACAAATTGATATTTACTTATGTTTGGAATGTAAGTATCATTTACCTAGTGATATAGTCCTCTTGATTAGTTTTATGATCTCAAAACAAGTTTAAAATGTTCCTTATTTATATAAAAAAACAATTTTCAATAAGCCCATTATAGAATATTGTGTCCCAAATCAATATTTTTTTTTAGGAATTTTTGGACATTATCTTTCAAAAACGCTGTATATTGTCAACGAAATATGAAAAAAAAAATCAGGCAAAATACACCAAAAGTCAGGGTTTTAAAATAAATTTTGTTATTGAAATGAAATGAAGATATACACAAAAAATGATACAACATTTTGGGTTATGAAATAGAAAAAATTATGCTATAACTTAAAATCGTTTCCTTTGATTTGTATATATTGGATCAATAATATTCAAATAAGAACTAATTAAACATAACGTGTTTAAGTAATTTTATTGCTAATTCTCATGTAGTGTGTAGATCGGTTCCTAAAAAGCAAACCCAACTTGACAACATTGAGCCTGAATTCAACATGAAACTTCTTTTTTTTTCAAACCATACCCACACTTTGCTGCCGAAGGTCTCGACTAGAATCGAGACCTACTATGACATATTAAATACAACTTATTGATTACTATTTAATTTTGGATCAAGCTAAATTAACTAAATTTTCAAAAATAAAAGTTTGATTTGGTTTTATTTCGCCCATGCAAAAGAGAACAGATACTAAATATTTGAGATATGGATAGCCCTAAAACATACCCAAAAGGGTTATCTCAGAAAAAATTTAATAGCTCGACTTGAGCATAATTTGCCTGAGGCTTGGATTGGTTTTGAATCAACTCTCATGTAACTTTTTGATGCCTCCATGAAAAGACTTTAATAATTAAGACTACATAAAGTATGAATTTCAATGTTCCAGAGGGCTTCTTTCTCCTTGATATTTTACTCTATATTTATTATTGAAGAAGAAGTCTCACACTATGACTAATTGTATACATATATTATGTACAACGCCATAGTTTATTATCATATATGAACTGTAAATATATAAATTTGTTTGTTCATCTCTACCTTTTTTGCAAAAAATTATATATTTATCTTTAATCAACTCAACCCGTAAATGGAAGGAAACCAACAAAAATTTGCTTGTATATTTCAGTAATTTAATAACCTAGTAGAGATAATAGTTTATTTTATGTTTGCTCCTAATCTGTTGTTAGTAACAGATTGAAAGTTTTGTATTGGGGAAAAAAAATATGTACATATATAAAAATCAAATTGAAATGAAAGAAATAACAAAATTACTTTTTCCTTCTTCTTTTTTTTTAAAATATCATACTATACTAAAAAAAATCATATAAACTTTTTTTTCTTACAAATTTACCAACTTATGGATGTTTCACTATTTGTGTGTATGTTATTTTTTATCTAACTCCCAAAAATCACATAAGTCTAAAGTATGTACATATATCTTTTCAAAGATATTCTGGGTTTGTTTGTTTTTTAAATACTATTAATTAATATTGTATATAGAGAATTACTTACGTATATAAAGTTATAAACTATTTATTATACATATTTAACAATGTAAAAGGACTCAAAATTGTCATTCGGATCAATTTAGAATTATAATACCTTTGTTAATGAAAGTAATTATAGCAATGCTGGTCCTTGACTTGCCCTTAAAGTATTTAAATTCTTTTTCAATAAAATTGCACAAAAAGTTGCAAAAATAACATCAGTTTTTCATATTTAGTTCAAGACTGCTCCATTTGATCCTAATACATTATAAATATCGTAAGTTACAATTCTCAAAAGACTAAGATATAAAATGGAGCATTTCCCATATTTGACTCCATTTTGCCTTACTTTGAAGTATTAATTTTACGATTATCTTGCTATGCTGAGGAAGGAGATGGAGACATGGACTTGACTTATCGTTAAATTATAAAACAAAGTAGAAAAGTAAAGCATTTTTGGTTCTTTGAATGTACGTAGTAGCGGAGATGAAGTAGTTCTTCTCGGGGAAGGATTCATTGAACTTTCAAATGGATATATTTCTATTTTGACACATTAATTGACTTAAATACTGTGGGTCCAAAATATGTTCATAATAATCTGAGCCTTCTATGTTGTGTTAATTTCTTCTTTTTTTTCCTTCTTGCATTATTAGAATAAAGTTTCTACATTTTTATATTGTTTTTGCTTCAAAGTAAACAGATAAAACAAATCAAAAGATGATCAAAAAAACGTTCAAATAAAGTAAAATCCATTTTGATATCAGTGAATAAAGTCGATCAAAAAATGTTACAACAACAAATGCAGCAAAAAAAAAAATTCCTACGGGAATTTTCTGTTGTTTTTTTTTCTACTATTCTTTTCTTCGTTCTTCGATTATACAAAAAATTTATTTACCACATCGGTAGGTAAATTTATGTTTATTTGTTTAAGAAACAATTCAATTACTGGATAGAAACTGAAAGTTGTGGGTTCATATTTTTGTATGATACTCTTTGAACCTACATATTTTTAAATATTATTATTCTTTTTGATCTAAATGATTTCTTTCATAAAAAAAAATATGGTTCATATAAATATCAAATATATGTATACATAGAGAGAAGTCATTGGAAAGGAACAATTGAAAAGTTATAATAAACCTAGAATTTTGTGAACTTATTCAAAATATTTAAATTAACTTCTTCTTTTTTTTCACAGTTATTTTAGTACATATATAAGTAGAATAAAAATGTTGTAAAATTTGCCACATTATTTACAAAACTGTTTGACTACATAGAATTCAAAGTCTTTGAGGTGGTATATAAAGGGTTGACAGAGCAAATCGGTATCAATTACAAGAGATTTAAGGGGTTGAAAAGCATCGTGGTATAGAAAATAGGAGTCGATTAGGAGACGAAATTTATGTGATTTTTGAGATCGGTCTTGGCCTTGATATGATGAAGGTCAAAATCACAATAGGAATGTCCATTATTAAAACAGTGCAAATGAAAATGTATTAAATATGAATACAAAGCAATTTTGAAAAGGTCTATATAAAAGTATATTTAATATTATTCTGAATGTCTTGTGTGCAACTCGATTACTTATTTGACTACATAGAAATTGAGTGGTCTGTACCACTCAATTGCTTGAATTGAGTCAAACGTACAAACATCTTTTTCTAAAATACTCTCTTTGCAAATAAAGCATAACCCACAAGCACGTGGGCACGCATCTAAGTCCCCATGCCTGGCTATAAGATAGCCAATAAGAATTCATAATTTATGAAAGATACCTGTAACTCAAGTAAGAAAAAAAGAAAGAAGTTTGTACAAAAAATATTTGGCCTTACAAAATAAAAAAAAGAACGTCTTTTGTAATAAGACAAAATTGTATTAAAATCTCGTTAAATGTACATACATATACATCCTATGGAAACGTAAGAGCTTTAAATTTATCAACATAAAAAAATACTTAGATAATGATAAATACAAAAAATAAAATAAAATATAAATCTCTACCCAACGAACTTTCTATTTTTTTTATTGTAGCTCTAATATTTTATTTATTTATTTTACATAGGAAGAAAATTATTTAATATCTAAGCACCAAAGTATTTGCTTTACCCATGTATATAAAAAGTTTGGTTTTTTGTTGGTTTTTGTAACATATGTACTGTTATTTTTCAAGCTAACAAACAAAAGCAAAAAAAAAGTTAAGGTAAAGTCACTTGCATATTAGGATTTTGGGTAAGCATGTAACAGCTTGTATTCAATTATGCATTGTGAATATCTAGGATATTTATTGTGTATGTACATGAAAATGTAGAGTAGTCTCAAAAGTTGTCAATTCAATGAAGACATTTTTTTTTTTTTTACATTTTGGAATAAATCAATTGGTTTTCTTATATATTACTTATATACTTTGATCTTTTATAGGCCATTAGACTTAAATCCAGACTTTTAATGGTATTCGATTGGTATTTTTTTTAGTAGAATTTTTTTTCTAGGAGTATTAAGTATATATAAGTTATATTACAAGTTGATTTATAGTCGTTTATAACTTTATACAACTGTATGTACCTAACATTAAGAGGAACAAATAACAAAATGATTACACCAATCTTGCATGATGTAACCTGTTGACCCTAATCGATACATACATATTCCTCTCCTGAGTGTTTATAGCATTGAAGGAGTCATTCCGTGTTAAGAATTAGATTAGAATATTTCGTACAAAGTTATTTCTAATTAAAAAACAAACAAATATACAAATATATACAAAAAGATTTGATGGTAACTTGTTTCAGGTCCCTCAATATGTAATAATCAAATAATAAAAATATTAATACGAATGAAATTAACAGCCAAGAGATGAATCTACTGACTGATTTAACTCGAAGAAATGTTTTCAAACTTAGGGAGAATGTCTTTTACTCCAAATGCTTCAATAGATTTACCGACATAAAATCTAAACGATGCCCTAAATATACTTTAAAAGTCCGTTCAGATCAACAACGATAAAATTTTAAATTAACCAGGGGTTTTCAGGAGCAAAAGTTGGTTATAGCTGTGTGAATGCAGATTTGACTCTATTTGGTGCATCTAAGATTACTTGTGGAAGGCTATATTTAATGATTTTGAGCCCCCAGAGACTTTGCCAAAGATAAAGGATAACTGAAGTAGATTTAAAAGCTGATTATTAAACTTAAAATAAATTAAGCAACCATGATGAAGATACACACAAAATTACAATTACACAATTTATAGACAAGACTTTGAAGTATCGCAGAGATAAATTTGAGGTCAAAGCAAGGTTCTATGTGATCGTCTCATTGAAAATATAAAAAGTATGACGAGCAATCTCTTCCTCCTGTTCGTATATTTATTTGTATTTATTGAAGACAAGGACACTACTTATTACTGGGAGGGTTTGATATAAATAATAAAGAGGGATAGATAAGGAAAAGAAGTAAGGAAATCAGTTCTATATACATATATAAAGAGAGAGAGTTGATACACTTTTTGCTCTTCCTTCCAGAAGTGCAAAAATATGTATCTGCTTCACCCCCTGATTGTTGCGAATTATAAATCAATATCTTGGGCACAATTGATATGATATACTTTATTGCAAGATATAGCTGTTAACTAAAAATTGATAAATGTATCAAAAAAAAAAAAAAAAAACACCAGGAGGGTGAGTTGATACATTCCAAACTGCACCATTTCAAAATAAAAACACAACCTTAAGATATGTATCTCAAATTTCAATAATAAGCTTCACCCTAATCCACACTATTTGACATTTGACGATGAAGGGCAACTTGTTGGATCATTACAAGCCTCCCTTTAAATTACTATAAGGTATTATGTATGTACATATATTGTACAGATATTTATGGTATATCAATAAATTAGACAAGTAAACCCCCCCCCCACAGGACTTATATTCTCAATTATAGAGTGTGTATGTACATATTAATAAAGAAAGAGAGGGAAAGTGCAAATTTATATGCTTTTTTCTAATCATATGAATATTTAAAGCCAAATGTTTGTAGGCTTCCCAACATAGTTATGTTATATAAATGTACATACATAAATACATATTTGTAAAATATAAAAAGACATTCCTTATTAAATATGTATACATTGGAATGTGCTATAAACTATATATTATATGTATACAAGTATATTCATGTATGTACAGCCTGGTATCTATGTATGAAGACGGGGAAGAAAAAAACATGTATTCTGTATACAATATACAAAATGCTTTCAATACAATTTCTAATGCAACATGCAAAAAAAAAATATATATATATATATATAAATAAATTAAATCACTTTGTATCTCCATTGTAGCTCTATGTATTTTAATATATTTTTAAACATTCGTTTTAAAATAATAATTATATTATTACATATAATTAATAATTAAATTTATTTTGTTATAAAAAAATCTGCTTTCTAATTGAAAGGAGTAAAAGTCCTTTGTTGTTTTTTTAAGATATAAAAGTACCTTTCAATGTATTTGATTGAGTAAATCAAAATAAATCACTTATTTTAAGAGAAAAGTACTATTTAAGGAATCTAAGGGTTAAAAATTCATAATTATTTTAGCACTTTTGAATCTATCTATGATGGGCTCTCCTATCAAACACTGTCAACAGCCTTGTCAGCTATTTAATAAAATGAAACTATGAGTCCTTTCAAAGAAATTTGAAAAAAAAAGAGTTAATTCAGCTGGCTAACTCAATCTCGAAAGAAGGATCAATGTCCCACTGATAAAATTATATATATAGTAGTTTATCATGAACATGTAGGAATAATGTTGTGCAATCAAAGAAATAAAGAGAAATGAAGAAAATCTACACTTCGTATTCCTTCATTTTACCAATGAAGGAAAATAATTTAAGAAACAAATTATATTTATATTTTTAAAAGGGAATTGACTCATGTAAAAAAAAACTTTTAAAATAAAATTTATAATATTTGCATGCGTTTTGAAAATAGTCGAAGAAGAAGAAAACAAACTTTTCAAAGAATAAAAAAAGATTTGTAAAACTTTTAAGCCCTTGAGATACCTTAAAAAAACTTTTTCAAAAAAATTCAAAATTTGTTAGCCATTTTTTTTATCCATATTTGCTTTTTAGATATATGTGAGCTCAACATTTCTAATTGAAAAAAATGTGGGTTTTTTTTTACCACCCTAATATATTTATAAATACTAGAAATAAGTGATTGAAACTAAATGTCGTTGTGAATTTTAGTATTCAAATATAAAATAAAAGCCCTTTAATGAGTGTAGAGAAAATATTTAAAAAATCATTCTGAAGAACAAAAACAAACAAACATAGTATTGCCTGTCAATAGTTAATTATTTATATACAACAATACATTAGAAAAGCAAAATAGGGAGTAAAAACATTCATACCTTCATGTTTAACGGCTTGAAAGTCATTACTACTTTTACAAAAGTTATTTATTTATTATTTTTGCATTTTAAAATAGAAGATTTAAATTTCTTAATACGGTAAAATAAAAAATCGAAGCGATAACACTTACTAACAAGAACAAAACAAATATTAGTACAATTCCTTGTAACTAGTAAAAGTCCTTTTTAGCAACAGTTTGTAAATAAAAATTTGTTTAAACCATAGCATTCTTACTAATAAAAGAAATTAATAAAATTGTTGGAATAATAAACATGTACATATATATTTTCAAAAATAGTATTTAATTTTGTCAAATGCATTTTGTGTTTTTATTTTTATTTTACATCATATATCTTCAAAGATGCAAATAAATTAAACAAAATAAAATCTTATTTCTTCTTTTTTTTCACATCTCTGTGATACTTTTTGCATTGACAAACATCAATGTGCACATTATATTTTGTATATATTTATTGTTTGATTATACATAGAAAGTATCTACATTTGTCATTTTGACCAGGTAATAAAATAAAATATATATATTTCTCATTTGATACGTGAAAAAACAACAACTTATATACATCAATATAGAAACTGCATAAAAACGTGGAATTTATATTGTAACCTCTGTTTAATTAGTATTTAAGAAAGGAGAGAAAACAATACGTGCAAAGAAATATTAATCAGTTTCTTTTTTTTTTTTACTCTTAAGAATTTTTTTTTTCAATAATTTGTTACCTTTTTTTTATGTGTGTGTGTGTGTGTGTGTGTATTTATTTCCCTCCTGAAACAACTATTTTATTAATTTTAAAAAAAATATATTAAAATCCTTTATCAGTGAAAAGGGGTTTAATTAATCAAGAGTTTTTCTCTTTTCATAAACACAAAAATATTTTATTTTTCATTATTATTTTTCTGCTATTATACATACAATTCACTTCATTCATTTAAGGAATTGTAGGATCGTTTCAAAGGTATGATGAAGTCAATTTAATGATATGTTCATGGAATAAACATGGGTTTACTGGGATTTCATGGGAGTAAACAAACGATATTACATATGTAGATACTTTCTAATGAGAGTAAAGGGGATTTCTACCTTGTTTTTCGTATATTTTGGCAACAGAGTGTAGACTTCTGAGACTTTATTTTTTTTAAATGCTACTCTAATAAAAACGAGGGGTTTGGCAAGTACAGGGAAATGTGTGATAGTATGAAAAACTATTTCATGCCAAATTTTTGGACGAAGGAATGTTTTATCAGGCCCTTAAATCAGTTGAAAATAACAACATATACTAAAGTTGTTTTCTTGAGTAATAGGTTATGCATCTCGAGAAATAAACCACAGATATTCAAAATGTCAAAAAAATAGAGACTGGAATATTCATTTTAAACTTTTTTGGTTGCAACAAAGTTTCTCTAAATTGCATTTTAGTCATCATCTTTCAGACAATTAAAAAAACAAAAAAATCGATTTTAGCTGTTCACACAAGGACGCATGTCTCAAACACTAATGAACATTTTGACGTATAACTTGTACGTTACATTAATGCCAACATAAAAACAAAAACAACTATCGCAATCGGAAAATCCCAAAAAAAAGTTCAAATTTTCTGGTTTTTTGCCCATAGTATTAAAACAGTGCTTCTCCAATTGTGAGCCTTGTGCAGTATGGGGGATTAAAGTAACACCAATAGGAGGGGGGCGAAAACAAAAATATTTTAACATGTATCCTTATTTGTAACAACCTTTGAATTAAAAATATTTTTATTAAAATGGCCATTTTTTTTTTTTTTTTCAAAAGTTACTTTTATTACAATTCAATAGAGTCAAGATTGAAAATACAAAATTTTTAATAAGGAGAGGAGCTAATATTTTGAATTACTATCAAAGAGGAGACACAGCTCAAACAGTTTGAGAAGCACTGTTTTAGAGATTGATTTACATATGGCTTTGATCCCATAAAGGAATGAACATAAGTAAAAGATTTTTAATTTTTATTTTTATATATTTAATTTTGGATTTCTTGCCCTTTAAATCGGATGAGTGCAGGGTTTCAAATGTTTTTGCTTATAAACTATACACTCACCAAATTAAAAATATCAGTTAAGAAATTATAATCATATTTCGATATAATTATCGACATGGAACAATGAAATGTTTTTAAAAAAATAGTTAATTTCATGAACAAGTCTTATCATCGATATAGAACGTTTTAATATAGATTATGTTATAAAAAGTCTGAGTTAATTAAAGATTTCAGATTGATTGATGACAACAAAATGCACTATAATTTTGTATGTTACTGGACCGAGTTGAATGTTCTAATCCCAGAATTTATTTATTGTTGCAATATCACTTGCTACGACAAAAAATTAACTTTTCTTCCCACAAAATCTCTTATAGATACAAAGTATTTGTTTAAAAAGTAATTATCATTAATAAATGTAGATCAAATTTGTGGATAACATTTTCTATTATTTAAATAGAGGAACAACAAGTCACACGTGTCTCATACACTGATTTTCACCCGTTTGTATTGCTTTTTGAATTTAAATAGGTATAAGAGCTAATGTTAAAATTGATTATCTATAGGTTTTCTATTTTTTTGAAGCTTTCAATCTCAGAAAAATATTTTCTTACATACAATTTATGATGTCTCTTGTATTCTGCTTCAATTTTAAAAAATCTGATTGAAATCAAATAATTCGATTATTTGATTTTTTTTTATTTAAATAATAAAAATAACCAGCTTTGTTTTTGCATATATTTAGAAAACTTGAATATAGTTTCATATATTGGATTGAAGGAACTTTAATCTCTTTCAATGGGTGCCCATAAATATATGCGTTCTGATATTTTATATTAAATTATTGTAACTACTTTTACAGAGTAAAAAGAATCTAAAATGTTGAAAAGAATATTAAAAAATCAAAGACTAATTATTTTAATTTATTTTTTACGACTTTGTGAGTAAATTTTTACATTTATTATATATGTAAATATGTCGTCATTTAGAAACATCACTTGATAAAATATTGGATATTGGTTTTCTAAAAGAATTTCTATGGAATAAAATTTAGGTATTTTTTATCATACATAATAAAAATATTTAAATTTAGTGGTTTTATACATTTGATCTCTCAATTTAAAACATATTTATTAGGAATCCACTTATTTTACCATTATGTGGTAATTTCTTGAAACTATCTAAGAAACATGATTGTAAGAACTCATATCAATGTAGTTTATTTCTTATTTTTTATTGATGTTTTTTAATGTACTTTCATTTTGTAGGTAAATCGGTTGCATTATTACAATATGGCAGAAGCAGGTGATAGTATTCAATTTTCTCTCGCGGATAGAAGGTTTATCGTTAGCCATGCAGTAGTGTACCAGAGTAGTACCAAAGCTTGCCAAGAATTTCAACGACATTTCAATCGTGCACCACCAGCTAGAACAACAGTGCAATACTGGAAGCAGAAGTTTGAAGAAACCGGAAACTTATCCACTAAGCAGCGATCAGGAAGACAATCTGATGAAATCATGAAGGAAAAGGTGATAAATTTTGTAAAAGAGAATGATGGCACAAATCAACGAGAAACTGCACGAGTGTGTATGACTTCACAAAGTTCTGTTCACAGATATCTCAAAAAAGAAAAAAGAAAACCTTTCAAATATCATTTTAATCAAGCATTGGGAGAAGATGATCCCGATAGAAGGGTTGAATTCTGTTCAAAAAGAAAGTACATTGAAAAACATCAATAAAAAATAAGAAATAAACTACATTGATATGACAAAAGAAATAAAGTAGATTAATCAGTTAATAATAATTAATAGCATTGAGTTTGTACTTACTGTTATTTTATCATAATGTTAGAGACGGAGACTTATGAATCGCACGGTATATATATAAGTGGCAGTGTCTGAATTGTGGATTTAACAAATCAAATAAGAAGTATTATGGATGAAACATGGATTTTGCAAAGTAATTGTTTCAGTTGGTGCTCTCTCGACAAACTTTTTTACAATTTTGCCGATTCAACTAATACATACATTATAATTTGATAGTTATGTATTTAAAAACGGGTTCAAAAGAACTTATCTACCGTTGCCTTAATATACCAGTAGTACAAATTATCCTTTCATCATTGAAATTAGAAATATTGAGTCAAGAGTAAAATTATCAAACTCCCTACACAAGTTAACAGTTTATCCTTCATGAATTTTATATGTCTATATACATTTAACATAAAATACGACCATGCAACTTATTTTGTCTATTACTTGGAGTAATTGAGTTAGAGTGGGGATCTTTGTTTACCGACATACATATATCAATATTATTTTAATTCTAGAATCCTTGAGGAATATTAGTGATATATCTATGATTGGCATATCTTATTGAGGTCTTTAAATTTATATGTTCCAATTATTAGGATATGTTAGAAAAAATAATTTATCAGAACGATAAGAGACATAAAAGCACTGGCAAATCTCCAAAATGTTGAAGGAGAAATGTAGAAAGTAAAAGTATTTTGCTATTAAGAGCTCATAATTTTGAGCTTTTTTTTTTAAATTGCATTTCTAAGCTATGCATATGAAGATGTATCATAAATAGGGATTCCATTAAGAATTATTTTGATTACCATAGATAGTCTTTGAAATAGTTAGCTTCTATCTAAGTTGTTCATTTTGAGTTAGATTGTCTATAAATGTTACGAATGACATAAAACTACCGAAAAAATAAGATGATTGCTCCAAATAACTTTTTTATGGGTGAAAAGGTTATGAATCATGACAGATACGAAGATGAGTCACATACCATAAATGTTCCACTCCGTGTATATTACTACAGCAGTTTTTGATATCATACATATACAATTGCGTATTCAGACCACGTTTTATCACATAAATTTAAAAATATATATGATTTGTAAATTTCTGGAACGTAAATTTATCATATAGTATAACAGTTGGCAACCTGTAAATTGACTATGTTTTTATTAATGATTCCTTCCTGTTTTGATGATTCAAATGTCCTAGACAGGCTAAGGAGATATAATGTCTTTTTGTATGGTGACATCAGGCTTTGTTTTCATGCCCACCGAGATTTCAACCTTTTTCACATCGAAAATGATGCTTGATTTAAAAGTATCCGGTTACTCATATCCCTCCATTTTCTTTTACAACAAAATAAAAACCTAAAATTTTACTCTCCAAGGGAACCTTTTAATTTAGACACAACATATGTATATGACAAATCATATTAAAAGAAAAACATAATTAAGATACAGCATGCTCAAAGCATCTACTATCATATAATCAGACCTAATACTGTAAAAGAAATGTGTAGGGATGTATTTCATCGGAGCTTTTATATAACTGAAATGATATATTTAGAGTGGGCTAATAAACAAATCATTCCTTTTCAAAGCCAAATATTTCAATGTCTAATAAACCATTTGCATATCCTGCATATTTTGCGTATCATGGTACTGAAATACATTTATAGTACCTCTTAACCTTTCTCAGCTCACCATGAATATTAAAGAAGGGTGTAGGTAAGTACAAACCAAGCATATGAAAAAGTTAGGAAACACATATTTCATGTACAAGGTTTGAGAGAGATATGAATTCATCCGCGTTGAAAGGAAAATAAAATCCCTTGAATTTCTTCAATCAAATGATTTTAAAAAAATAATACTTCATCAACGTAAAGGATTTGGTGAATATATTTCACGGGTTGCTTCAATCATAGCATCAATACATTTCTTCAAAATGATTTATAAACTATTCAGTTAAAGCTTTCCTTCATATTTAAATCTTAAAATTATAAATTGTACCTGCATAACAAATATATTAGCAATGTCAAACATATTGACAGAGTTAAAGAGTACAAAAGTATCATTTAAAAATAATGGTGGAATTAATAATTTAAATTTGGTAACAAAATTTGAAAAGCAGTAATAAATATAATTAAATTTATATCACATATTGTTGTGATGTTTTTTACAATTGTATATGTGGATTAATTATTTAATAAAACAGGCATGGATGATAGGGAAGATACATAAAAAGCAAAATAATTAAAAACATAAGTTGAATAGTATTTATAAATAGTATATTCTATTTACTACTACAATTTCATATGATTCTTTATTAAATCTTTACAAATCATTTCAAATTGCATAAGATAAAGTCAGGGGATCTTCCTTCGATGGAAATTATCTTTAGAGCAAATCTACTGTGGGGGAGAGGTAAGTATCCTTAGGCCGATTTCTTTATTTTTCACAGATTGTTAAAGCTCTCTATCTTTAAAAATAGCCTAAAATACCCCTGTACAATATTAAAAGCCTGGAGAAATATGAAAGTTGGAGTTTGAGGTATCTAAACCTTTTAAAAACATAGAAAAAAGTTCATTTATAGAATCTACATGAATGTGTAATTACTTTCCTTTCTCCAAGTATTTGAAAAGCAAACAACGCCACTTGGCATGAATGAGCCATAATTGTTTCAAATTAATGCATATATTGTAACATAACTCTCATAATGTTTGACACAAAGAAAGATATAAAGTAACATTTTTATCTTATATATATTGAATACAATATGTATTAAACTAATTGATTAATTGGGTCAAACGTCCTTTATTCATCAGTCGGTAATCAAGTTGATGATGGGTAGATTCCAATCAAATTTGAATCATGATAACTATATGCTGAAGAGATAGAAAATGTGTTTACTTTTAGGGAACATTTTTGCTTTCACAATAATGACTTTTAAAAATTTGTATATTCATAAATCAAACATTTAATGACTAACATTATTTATCATTTTATCGAAATTGCTTTGTCATAAAGATAATCTTAAAAAGGCAACATACATGCAGTTAATATGACTGCACATAATACATAAATCACAAACAACCATTGCTTTCATTCAAATAAAAACCAAAAAATTTGGAAGGTGGCATCAAATTTAATTCATTAATTATTATTATTATTTTTATTTATAAAATGAAAGAAATTTTTAACTTTAGAATCAGAGGAACAGGAATACCTACATAAATCAAATTCAAGTTCAATCAAATGATTAATTAACTCGATTTGACTATTTTTACATTCCTTGCGAAATTATTGATTATAAAATCTGCAACAAAAAAAATACCTTATTTTTATATTCTTATTCTTTTGCACCTTTTTCAAGCTTTTTGTATGGTGTGGACTTTTTGAATAGCCTTCCTACAAGATTTGAAAAATTGATAATAGTTTCAAGAAAGATGTATTGAACAAAGCAATGAGTAGCATTATAATCAAATACTACATAGTTTGTTTGTCAATACCTGTATTTTATAAATTACACATATTCAAATTCACAAGAAGAAAATAGTTTTATCATTGTCAATAGTGTTGAAATGTGTCTTAAATATACTATTAATCAGTGACAGATTTAGGTAAATAAGTTACATATACTTGTTTACAAAAGAAATAACTTTTCAATATAAAAAAATGAAAGTTGTATGTATAAGAATAAACCAATTATTGTAAGTTTTATATAAAATGAGTAAAAGATATTATTCAAAAGTGTGAAAAAATAACAATATCTAAAATGTGTTGTTGTTTTTTTTTTTGTTAGAACGATAGTAGCGTAGGTATGTTGAATTGGTGGATATCATTTTTATACATATTGGAAATGTATAGACTTCAAAACTATAGAATAGTAATTACTGACATGTTATTACTCTCTGAAGACACTATGCTAAACTTTTTTGAGCCCAAAGCGTCTTTGGGATGTCTGTAAATTTAGTTTTTGTTCTAATAAATCCAATCGTTTCTATATCATATATTTGTTCCTTGATTTGACTATCTTGAAATATGGCAAATTTTAGAATCTGAGGGAATTATTTTGTGTGGGAATAGCACTAGTAAACAAATTTTTAAACCCTGATTGTTGGATAACACTTTGGAAAAATTTAATCATCTGGAAAACAAAAGTTTCAATAGGCTACAAAGCTTCAACTTCTAAGTTTTAAAAAAATCCCAGCATGATCAAATCATTTCTATACTTGGCTCAAAAATATATTACAGCTGTTTTCCAAATAGGAATTAATTCCCTCAGATCATCCTAAATTCTGGATTAGTATGATGATCCAGAAATGTTCCATAACAAGAGGATAATAATAATAGATGTAGGTATTTTATTTTCCTTGTACGTTAGGCCCAGGACAGGAGATTGCACAGATACATCATGATTGATCTTACAGAAGATTCATAACCTGCATGAATAAAGAAGATAAGTGAAGTTTTATTGTTTGTGTGTATACAAAATGAATCAATGGTAATCATTATTTCATAATTTCTTTAAATTGCTTTTTTATAAACCGACAAGGAACTCTATTTCTAAACTGTTTTTCAGGCCCTTAAAACATATTTATCATTTATACAAGTATAAAGGAATTTAATTGTCAATATATAATTTTATATATAGGTATGTGTGTTACCTTTTTCAAGAAGGATGAAAAATGTATTTTTTATTATTTTAAAGTCTCTTATCTTATAATATGCCTGAATCATCCATAAGTTTAATGATGCTCATTTATAATCCCTGTCTAATATAGGTATGTATACTTATCCTTAGAACTGTATGTAAGTATGTACCTATCTACATATATTTCTGAAAAAAGCGGAGAAGTTTAGACTGAAGAGGCTATTTAATATCTTTGGATCCATTACCGATTTCTGGAAGGAAAGGAAAATTGATAAATGGGATTAATTCAATGACTCTGACTCTCTACTCTTGGGAATCTTTTACCAACTGTTTATGTATGTATGTATGTATATAAATATACATGTTCACAACTCCAATTATAATTGAATATCGGTGTGATTTAGAAATAGTAATTGAAGAAGGAGTAAATAAGCCTGAATTAATATCAATGTAAATTATTACATTAAGTCATGTGCTGAATTAGTATGCATTGCTCATTTATTAATAATTAATTATCATGATTAGAGCTAAAATAGCTTTTTATTCTATGGAGAAAAAAAAACAGATTTTTGTAACAAAAAAGATTTCGAAAAATTATATTTTTTATCCTTAGAGATTCTGTAGAGAAGTCTCAGCTCTACCATACGAACACTTTTTTATTTATACGAACAATTAAAATAGGTTCTTAATTGCAGAAAGTAGGGCAAAACTTTCATTTTTGTTATGGTTGAGGATTAATTCTACGGCATTTTTTTATTGAATTTTATAGAAACATCTTGAATCTTGTTTATATGTATAGGCAAATACATATAATTGAGATTTTGAAACTTTTTATATGTATAAAACATAAGTACATATGTAGGACCTGGTGCACTTGTATACAATCCTCTTTTCTGCCATGAAACTGGATTATGAAATTTTTTTAACTAATTTAGCAAGTTTATAGTCTTTTAAGTGTATAATATATATAAGTATTATAACTGTTTTTTAGCTGAAAGAAACACCCAACATGCCAAAAAAATTCTTCCAACACATAATGAAGAGATTAGATATTTTATCTCACTTATATAGACGTCGTTTTGCATTGACTAACGCCATTATTTTAAAAGAATTAATAATCGATAGTAACATTTATGGTAAGAGAGACGTCGATGAAGAGATATTTATTGGGAGAAAAAATATCTTAATTTTATGATATAGAACTTTCATGCTTATATCAAAAAATTGGAAGAATGTGCATATATTGATTTGTATCATAGTTATTTGGTGGAAAATCTACATACAAGGGAGCTATAGAAATAAGCTTAAGATTCAAATTATTAAGTAATGAACAAATACATGTGATTTAGAAAATCTGAATAAAACATTCAAACAATCAAGTCCTAAAAAATTAAATTTCATCTTTAACTTCATTCTTCAAGGGGAAGGTTACAAGTATTTGCTTAGAGTACTAAATCTCCGGATATATATATTCCGAGTCGAAATTTGCTTTAATTCAAAATTGTTTGAAGGACGTACTCAAATAACTTGAAAATCATGACTAGAAATTATTGCTCAGCATATAATCTTGGCCAAGTCCAAACTTCCATATTTTAAAATATAGCTGAAGGTTGTTTAAGATCCTTATTTCGAAGCTTCATGGTAGATATTGAATTGAAGCTGTTTCGATATTGTGAGAACCATTCATATCCATGGTGTAGACTGACATAAAATGGATGTTCAACTTAAAGTCTAATGGAGCTAAGATATTCATCCTTGATATTTGTTGATGTCTAAAACATCCATAGGCAAACTTGAGACTAGAACAAAACCACACTTTAAGAGACCCTGAAAATTAGGATAGTGTTCTTGATAAAGTTGCACTTTGTGATCATTTGATTCAGATCAGTTTCTTGTTTTAAATTGCAAGAGGAAGGGTTTTCAGGCAATTTTAAAATAATTGAATTGACATAAATCGACAATATGTTTTTGCCTATGATCACGGGATTTCGAGAGAATGGAGGAGTAAATGATGATCGCGTATCAAAGGTTATCTTTTATTATTTCAGGGGAGTGGATTTTACAAAATTCACTCCTTGGATTAGTTAACTCATCTTTTGGAAGAAACGTACCATGTATAGGAGAACTTTAATTGTGATTATCAGCTCTAGATATCACTTGATAAAATCTCAAATAAGATTCATTAGTAATGGCGTTGGGTTTTTTGTTTCGTTTGTTTTTTGAGTCCTTTCTCTCCCTAGTCCCTAAACTAGAGTCTCTTATTCAAATAAATCATCTTTAGTATGTATAGCATCACAGAATACTTCAATATATATATGTACATGTTGAAACTACATATTAAAAAAATCTTCTTCTTTTTTTCGCATACATACACTCACAAAAAACTCCAAAACTCGGAATTGAAATCTTAGATCTTTTGTTTTACAACTTTAGTAGCTCTGAATTGTCTTTGATGTGTTTTTCATTGTTATAATATATTACTTGTTTAATCCTTTACTTAAAAGAAAATTGTGAAATGATGTAATGTGCCTAGGCTATGAATACATATGTTATGTAAATATATTCCTTCCTTTTTTTCCTTTGAGCACATGACTTCAATACTAAATATTCCTCATTATATGAAGACATATCCATTTGCAAATTTATTTTAAGTACAGGTAGGGAATACTTACACAAACTTTAATAATCCCAAGTCACTTCTTTTTTTCTTCGTTTTTTTTTTACTCACAATTTTAGAACCATTTAAATACATTAATATTTCATCCCTTATTTGGAGAAAATTATTTGTAATTTTTGTGTGGGATTATTTTATAGTAATGATAATAAATATGTATGTATAGATATATATAGTTTCTTTATTATAATTTGAAGATAGATAATGATATGTATATATATATATATATATATATATATATATATGTACGTAGAAGGAAAAGAATGGATGTAAGTTGAGATTGGAAAGGGATCTTCACTAATCGTTTCTACATACTCTACATATAGTATATTTATTTAGTTTCTTCTTTGTATAGAGTAAAAAAGCAAAACTTGGATAGGATCGACAATAAATAATAAATAAAGAAATATGTCGTTAAAAGTACTATAATAATAATGATACTAATAATAAATTGTACATGGGAGAACCCTTTAATATTATCCCTACATATTTTCTTAAACAAAGTTGAGGTTTACTCAAAAGTAATTCATGTTCAAATTGTGCATTAAATATTAGGATCCTTTTATTATTTATTTCAATTATGAGGAAATCATAGGGCTTTAAAGCATCAAACTTCCATATTAGTATATTTTTATACATTGGCGTTAATATATCTGTTATTAATCAATCATTGTATCAATGTTTATGTTTGTAAATAATAATCAAAAATAAATAAAGCGCAACTTTTATTTTTTATAAAAAAGCACTAAACTTCTCAAAAATATGTACCTATGCAACTCGCAACCTCAATTTTCAAAAAAAAAAGAAGAAGAGAAAATTGGACAATATACTTTTCTTTAAATATTTTGTCATACTATGGTGCCCTTTGGAAGGAAATAAAGTACTAATGTCCTCATGAATTCCCGCTTTAAATCCACGAATAGTCATCTGATGAAAACAGCTGAAAAGATGATGAATCATTGTATTTTTTTTCATCCCAATAAGCTAATTTCGTAAGTTAATTACAAAAACATGAAAAATACCTATTTACGTATGCATCATATCAACCTTTTCTCCTCCAAAAAGTAGCCGAAAGTAAGGCTCTAAACCAGTTGTTAGTCAGCAAATTCTTCATTTTCTATTAGAAAGTTTTTAATAGGAAAAGAAAAGTAAAAAAAAAATCGTTCCTTAGACCTTTCTTCCAAAACGAAAAATAAAGGCCCAAAATTAATTTGTAGTCGTTAGACAATTTATTCCAATTATGGGTAATTCCATATTTAGTAATAAGAAATTATTTATTGCTTGACAAGAACTAATTTGAGTGCAACTAAGCAACGTTAAGAACACTTTTGAGTGAAAATATAATTATACAATTGACAGCTGATAAAAAATAAATAGAAGTTAAGGAGATTTTAAAGATATTATTGTAATCTATAGAGTATATTCATTCCTGACGTCATAGATTCCATAATAAACTGAAAGAAACACCATCTTGAAAGCATATAGGTAGTAATATATGCAAGTAGTTAATATTAAACAACACGAACAAATTTGCAAAAAATAATCTTTATCTAACGGCTTTAAAAATAAAAAAAAGATTAAGCTCTTACATGGAAAAAGGGTTTTTAGTCTTACAAAAAAAAATTCTTTATGCCTGAAAAAAATGGGGAGTCTCAGAATGATGCCATGGTGTAAATTCTTTGCAAAGATAAATTAATTATTATCATATCATTTTATATTATTTTGAAATTTGGATTTTGTCTGATAAAAATGAGTTACTTTTAGTCAAAGAATGAATTCATTAAATCATTTGCTGTTGTATATAAAAAACAAAAATTTTTATCTTTATCACCGACAGTTTGACAAGTCCGGACTTGAGCTTCTAAGATATCCTTATCTATACAGTAGCTTGCATCCTTGCCTCCAAAAAGTAAAAAAGGTTTAAACTACCAAAATCAGTTGATAATCAGTTATAGTTTACAACTTAGCAAGAACCTATTCGAATTCTACCCATCAACACCACGTGATAAATTCATTGAAAATCAGATATGTTTCATTTAGTAATAGATTTTGAATACTTTGTAAGTCAAATGGAGTATCTTGTATTAACTTTAAAATGTTTTTTTTTTCGCATTTTTGTCGTGAATAAAGATTAAGTACAACATTTCAGTCGTCAAATATTGAGAACTCACTTAATTATTGATGCTAATAAATTCAATAATTCATAATAAAAAATAAAATTCTTTATGTATGAATCTCATATGAGGTAATTAATGAATTTTTTCGTATTATGTGCTTTAGTTTATTTTTTGATAAATACACATTTTCTTTCCATGAATAAAAGACGCATGGTGTGGAGATATGATATGTCTTTTTTGTATAGATTTATGTCATTATAGCAAGCACAACCAAAGATAATTAATGAGTCTGACAGTATTAATTACACTATAATGCCAACATGTGACATGAACGATGATACATATCTAATAACATGATTAGACACATTGATCATAATATGTAAGAAAATCTAAATCATGAGGCATTAAGAATAACAAAAGATTCATGATTTAGAAGAAATACTGCAACGAAAATAAAGGTCCTTGTAAACGGATTACATACTGATACATAGTCTTACAAAGTCTCACATTGTTATTATTATATCAATCTTCATATATCAAGAACACTTTAGTTATTTAATAATATATGACTTTAACAGTCAAATTTGATATAAAAGTTTGATATATGTCCAGGCTATCCAAAAAAAATTGCAATTGATTTATAATTTGACTGCCTATTAAAGATATTTAAAAAATGTTTTATATTTATCTTATCATATTGCCATATTATATACTAAAATGATGATCGTTTAAACTTTCTGTATCACAGGTGCTTATTTAATATGAATAATAGTTTTGAAAAACTGAAAATGAACTTTTTTGCTCATAAATTTTCGTTTCAAAAACTTTAATCATTAATGAAATTTGACAAAATTTATAGATATTAAAACACATACATGTACTTATGTCTATAACGTATTTTTAAGTTCGATTTTAACTTCAGGCAAGTGTGGTAGGCCTTTGTATATAATGCTAAACTGAATTTTGTTCAATGCAAAAGTACATATTAATATATATTAATTATTGAAGTAGGTGAACATGACAGAAATGTCAATATGTGGGGTGTGGAAGATAAATGGTTCATTGAATAAAAATACTTATAAAGAAAAAAAATGATGGTTTAAGAGCGTTTTCATTATAGTAGTCGACCCTCTTGGAGAGGGAATAAGCAAACAAATTTTATAAAAATATAAACACCAAATATATATATATGTATACAATAGTGTTGTTGTTTTGTTTTTCATTTTTAAAGGCATAAGATGAAATATAATAAGTCTTGTGATAATTTTCTAATAACTACATATAGCAATTGCTACGCCTCCAAATTTGTTCAAGACTTAAATCACTATAAATAAATACTAAAAAAATAACAGGAGGAAGTAAGGCTCTGACTTTATTATTGAGGTAGTGGGCTTTTATGTATAAAAATCAAAGTCTTGAACTTCATTTAGACATTTCATTACTTTTCTACATACAATAACTCAACCTTTATAGAACTTTTGTGAAAAATTAAAAAAAATAGTCTTGGATTCTGAACTCTCCCTACGAGAGGTTTGCTGTAAAAATGATTATGGCTTTTTGACATGAAATTTGAAGGTGTGTGAAATAACTTAATTCAGAATCATGCGTCATTAGTATAATAAAATTGTAGCTTAATTTGCTCTTTTTGATCATACCTCCGATTAAAATTTTGAGGGAAATAAATAGTTCACTCTTTTCCCTCAGTCAATGCCCCTGGTTCTATATTTAGCATAATAACTTTGTATAAAACTGAAATAATTGATATTTTTTTGTAAATGGTTAATTATTTTAAATATTGGTAAAATAACTTTTTGAATAAGAAACGCACATTTATTCAACAATTAAGGTTAAATAACGAATAGAAGTTAATTTGTCTAAAGTTTATTATATGTATATTGTTTTACCTACTCAGGAAAGTGTGTCCTTTAAGTCGAATAACTATCTAATTATACCTTCCCACATAGAACCTTCATAAATCAAAGAGTAAACTGTAGTTGTTTACTCCATCTTCATATTTATATGAATGTAGAAGGTAGTGTATATTTTTTATCAAACCACAAGAGAGTTATGCTTATGTAGATATAAGTGTATTTTTCTCCATATACTACGCACATAGATAGCTTCTGCTGTCGTCTTCGTCTTTCATCTGATACAGATTTCTATGAATTCTCTTGACACATTATGTAATTGGATTAGTCAAAAGCTGTGAGTTATTTTAGATTATGTCCTTGAACCTTGTTTATTTTTTTCTTCCTACCATTTTTTATTAAGTATTTACAAACCTACATAGGTATAACTATGTATATATATATATATATATATATATATATATATATATATATATATATATATATATATATATATATATAGTGCAGTAACTATAAAACTTTAACAAAAAAAAACATGATTAATTAACCTTTGAAAATAAGTAAATAAAATAATTTAATAAAAAATTAAATTTATTATTTGACAATTAATAATTTCACATATTTTTTTAATGTACCATGTATAAAATACAATTGAAAATGTAATTTGAAAAATAATGAAAGACTCTATCATTATTTATGTATTTTGCAATGAATTCTATTGCCACCTATAAAAGAACTAATAAAGATAATTATGAAGAGAGTAAAAAACTTGGATATTACTATTCCCATACATCTATTTTCATGATAAAATAATAATATAATTATCAATAATGAAAAAAAAAACCATTGCAGACTATATGTAATGATTCTACTAAACATGTATTTATTTTAGAGCTTCAAAAAATATTGAGGGAAAGCTTCTATCTAAAAAGAGCTCATGACTCGTCAAGTGGCAATGAAAATTCAGTCCAAACTTACCTCTGGGTTCAACTTTCTATTACACACAAGTGATTTATTAGAGAATAAAAGATGAAATATTATGTTTACAAACTCAGACTTTACACATCTATGTAATTATAATAACCCGTATTTTAAAAGTTCAAGTCAAAAAAAGCTTACTGAAGCAATGATTCAGAGCATTATTGTCATTTATTTACTTTTTGCGTCGATTCCCCGTCCTTGTAGAGGGATAAAGTTGACCATTCACCAACTTTTTTGAACCTTAGAAATTAATGTTTTATATATCTTGTCAAAAGAAAAGAAAACGATTTTACATAAAGTACATAAATATATATGTTTTATGCCTTTTCTTTCTTTCTTTCTTTCCCTATGCTTAGAATGCATATAATTAATTTCATTAATTTTATTTTTTTGTACAAAACACCCATAATTGCAGAAACTCTATGAAATTGCAAATTATAAAAAGAATATATAAATATAAGTATAAAGAAGTTCAATTCTGCATCACTTATTTTATATACATTGTACAAAGAAGAATTAACTTTTAGTTCAATCACAAATATTACATACATACAATTATACGTGCCTTTTTTCAAATAATAATAATAAATAATTATTTACCACAATTTTCTTCTATTTTGCCATTATGTATAAATATACATATATATATATTTGCATTTGCCAAATATATAAGAAAATGAAACGAAATGAAATTTGCCACATTGGATGATTGATTGATATCATCCTTTTATTTTATTTTCTATTTTTTATTTTCCTATTTTCACCCATACATAAATGGTTATTAATTTCACTTTACACGTCAGAAACATTAATATTTAAATAGATTATTCTACCAAATATAGGTATATTTTCCCTTCGAGTTCATACAAGACAATGATTTTGGTTTCTTTTTTTCTTTTTTATTTTTTTATATTTTTAATTTATATGCCACTGTTGTCGAAGTTTTTTTATCTCAGGCGTGGTTTTTACTCTCGCCAAAATTTCAATCAAATGAGAATAAATTGATTTCATCATTTCATTTAATCATTCATAATTACTTTACTTTAATTGATAATTTCAAATTCACTTCAAAAGAAAAAAATGATTGAAACTTTGACAACGACTGTGTTTTTGATGTATTTATAATTAATTATTTAAATCTTGTCATAAATTTTATACAAAGTCATAACTTATAAAAAATTTAATTTATGATTTGAAATGGCATAACTATTAAATACACAATCACTATTACAAATATATATATATATATATATATAACGACCAATAAATACACATACAGACATACATGGACATAAATTTTTATATATTTTAATCATTAGAATGATTTATTTTTGAGTGAGGTTTTTATATATACATATTATGTACTGCTATATGGTATCAGACAACGATTAAAAATATTGTCTACATATCTTGAAAAACATTTTATAGAGGGAAATACTTTAAAACAAACGAATCACATGAGCAGTAACAAGGATCCCTAGAATCAGTTATAGAATCAGGTTTTCAGCATTGGCTTAATTTTTACAGAGCAAGCAGGTATAAATGGTGGAAAAAAAAACACTTTTGAATAAGGCTACTCTAAAAAAATATTATGTGTCTAAGACCCTTATATTTCTATTTTTCAAAACAAGAATAAAAAACATATATTTGAAAAAAAAAGTATATTTAATATATAACATAATTATTCAAAAAGAACTACTTTGTCTTGTGACTATTCCTAAATTTATGGTATGGATAGTCAAAACTCTTTAAACTAGCTCAAAGGATAAACAATGATGAATGGAGGTACTCATGAAAAAGTCTAGTAAAAGTTGTAGATTTAAAAGGATTTTTCCAAAATATTGAGTTCATCATTGGCGATATAGTAAATACTTACCATTAACATTTTTGCTGAGTAAATATTGTGAATTTATTTATTTATTGTATTTCCCTTTTAACATACAGGGTTAGTAATCACAAATACTTGAAATAAGTTTGGACCCATGTCGACATTTTTACATGTGTTAACTTTTTTCTTTTTTTTCCATTATTCAACAGAATAATGAAACAGCTTGATTCTTCAAAATTATTATTTATAAAATCTATCGTAGATATGAACATATTTTTGAATGAAAATGAAACAAGAGTATTAGTGTCAACACGATCCAAAACGGGGTTGTTTGATTTCAATCCAGGTTAGATGATTGAGGAAAATAACCAAATAACCAAATCTGGGGCTATATATGCATGGACATACATGGGAATATTCATTCATATGCTGGGATCTCCTTTTAGATGTAGCAGGCGTTATAAAAATTGTACAAATATCATTTCGGTCATTATTATTATTCCATTTTGATTTTTGCATAGAATTGGAGCAGTTCCCAAAATTTCAAAATATGAAGATATTGTGTAATCTTAAATAATTAATATTTATTAATCGATATGAGTACTTATTCATGTCAATGACTTTATTATATGTTTGTGGATTTCCCATTTTTATTTTCTTAACTTTTACTTTTCCAAAATAAAATCCATTATATATTAAATAGTCATATCACGTGAGTAAAATTTTCATCAAATGTTATCATGGATTATAAATATTCAAGTAATGGGTTTAAGCCCCAGAGCAGCTAGTTTTAAAGGATAAAATGTTTCAAAACATAGAAAAACTCTTTAGGAACTACTGGATTTATATATTTTTTTTATATTTGTATAATTTGTGCCTAAATTTTTCTATATTTTTTTCCGCGGATTGGTTATTTGCTGCTCAAGAATTAATTGCTATGGTACATACATATACAGAGTAATCATCAACATTTCCTAATCTTACTTTTATTATTATTAACAAAAAAGTTTGAAGAACAAAAATTATGATTGATTCATCACCAATATAAACGTACTAAAGAAATTATTATGATGATTATATATTAAACTATGTAATCAAGGTCTGATGAATTGTTTTCGATGCAATTTGCCTCTTGAATGAAAGGCATTAATTGTTAACAATCTATCATTGTTATCAAAGTCTAGTTATTAGTAAAGTTATGTATTAAGAGGGGGAGAATATTTTGGTTTCTAGGCTTTAGCCTTGATTTAAATATCAATTAATATTTAAATTAAAAAGGCTTAAATAGGTACTTTAATCAACACGAAAGCTAGTAATTTTTTCTAACCACACTTAATATACTCACATCTCAAATGAGGATGTTCCTCCTCACAGTAAATTTAATAATCAAAGAGTACATTTTATAGATATTAAAAATTACATGGACTGTATCATATGTACTCATGAGAAAGAATCAAATAAAGTTTTAAAGCATGAAATAGATCAATCAAATTTATTTTCTAAGCACTAGCTAACATAAAGCCCATAATAGAGCGTTTTCATGTGACGTCATTATTGGACATGCTAGGAATCTTGGGGCAGACATGACCAAATTTAATAAAAACAAAAACCCTAGTTTCATTTTGAAAAAGGAAATAGTGAATTAAAGCCATGAATTTAGATATCGCAAGGGGAAAGGTGAATATATATTACGGGTTTAAACCTTTACTGTCCATCTAAAAGCTCTCTCTCCCTTTATTTTATCTCAGACCCTAATATTATGTATTTAGAATATGTTGTTGCAACATTTGTTATTGGCTACACCATGGGTGAGAAATTTTTCTCTACTTATCCAACTTTTTCTGGTTCCATATCCATCGGAAACCAAATTAATTTAAAAAAATGTATTCCTTTCAAGAGATTTTTATTCCTTATTTGAATTAAATATTCCTGACCATCAAATATTCTATTCAATACCATTGTTTTTGAGTGGTTTTTTGAAAGGCATTAAATCAAATTTCCTTCAGATTTTTGTGAAATTTGACCATTTTATTTATTAAATAAAATACGAACTTGGCATTCCTTTTTGGCTTATTAGCTTTCATATCCAAGTCAAAAAAATTGAAGGTCAAGTGAAGTCTTCAAAATATAGACTCAAGGCTTGAGTTTAAGTCTTATATGTATATTGTACATATAATATGTAAAAGTACATTAGCATTTTCAAATGAGATGTAATGTAATTTGTATATATACATACAATATGAACCTCAAACATATTTTTATGTATGTAAGTATGTATTTGTATGAAAGAAAGAGAGAACGAAGGTTGAGGTATGTAGAAAATATTTTGCTAAAAATAAATAATATATTTATTAAATAATATATTGCTCTAATGAGCTCTAAAAATAATCATACACATACACGTATTTGAGTAGACGGTATTATACGTTTATTATTACATTTGATATATATATTATACAACCAATAATTTAGAGAATGCAATAAATGTATTCACGAAAATATATTTCTGCAATCAATTTCCATAGTTTTAATATACATACATAAATATATAGACTATATAACCATACATACAAACATATTGTGTAGGGAATGATGTACGAATCCTCTGCAAGCTGGTTATTTAAGATAATAAATCGTTGAAGAAAATTGAAAATATTTATTTTAATATATGTACACTTTGATAAAAATATTTTTCTAGATACAATTTTGATTGTGTGTATCCCTTTATGTACCTAATGTATGTGCATCTCTATATAATTGAGCCTTTGAGCATCTGGTCTTTCTAGAGTTATATTCTATAGAAATAATATAATTCTTACGGGATAGAAATGAATCTCATTAAGTTCCATAAACTCTCATTTACGTATAAAAGAGAAAGGAGTAAGAAAAGGCCCTATAATCCGTGTGTAGATAAATCTAGAGTTCAGTGATGTGGTCTACATATTTTTAAATGAAAGATGAAGAGATGAAATGAAGAGCACTTTGTGTCATTAGTATCAGTAACGACCCCTGGTGATAATCAAAAATACTAAATATTCTCCCTTCAACTGTCTTCATCCGTTGGCTCCTCTCTTAATTTAAGCAGTAGATCCCTAATAATTAAGGGCTATAACTTTTTTTAGACACATCCCTTCTCTTTCATGAGTGCAACTAGATAATAACCCTGAAACTTGATGATATTTGATTCCTGATCGATTTCGAGAAGGAATGTAGACGAGTTTTGAATCAACATCAACTAATGGCATGTGAACAAAGTAGAAACTGTATTTTATTTGTCTAAAAGTCATGTGGGTTAGATTGAATTTGAATTTTTGTTCATGGTCAGAGTCAAAGTTTTCTTGACGTTTTGTATTGAGCTACAAAAATGTTGAGGAGGGTAGCGGTGGAGCTCTGGGGTTTCATTCTATTCATTTATTTGAATATGCAGTAATTAGATATCAAAATCGGTGTTTGCTACCTAATTATAATTAAGTATGAAAATGTTTAATCAAATAATCAGTAGCAAAAAAAAATAGATATTCTTTGAATAAATTATGGTATAAACTTTTTAAAGCCATTAAATATGTGATACTATTTAATTATTGTTGGTAGAAGGTGTATTCATTGAACTTTTTCGCGTTTTATTTAAATGGATGTTGTTGTTGGCAAATTCTGTTAAAGTTTTTGCAAAAAATATTATATATTTTCGATGCAATTTGATTTATAAGTTGAGGAAATTGATTATCTCTAGAGCGTTTTTATTCCATTATTCAATATATTTTCCAATAAACTCAATAATAAAAAGCAATTGAGGTGATGTAAAATAAAATAAAATTTGAAGAACGTTCCCACAATAGCAAAAAGACTTGAATATTCTAAATATATACACAAACTCTAGTTTATTTTCCCCGTAATACTCAAAAGCTTGTATGTATGTATAGTTGACTCGTGAAAAAATCAAGCTCAAAGCAATGCATTAATTCATTCGACTGAATGCTTGGCAAAATATTTTTATATCAAGTAATACTGCTAATTTAGCCATAAATGTAGTTTCATTAAATGTGCGTAATTGATTTTATCTTTCTGGTAGTTATTGTCTTCTCATGCAAGAAGTATATCCTTCTATTCATCATAGATATGTTATGTAAAATTACTTTTATGATTTTAGAGGTTATAAATGGAGGAAATGATTTCTTTTTGTTATGTAAAAATCTGCAAAAATAGAAAATAAGTTGCTTTAAATAAAATAATGTTTTTAATTATTATATTATAGCCCTATAATATTTGTTTACTAAGATAAACATTTGCTATATATTGTTTTGTCAATGACTTGTAGATTCCAAAAAGTATTTGATAGATGCAATGTATATACATAGATCTCCTTGTCAACAGAATCCAATTAGGTCCATGTTTTGAATGTTAAAATAAATGGCAGTCCCTTAAAAAACATTGAGATGTTCTATAGCTTATTAGAGTTATGGTTGACACTTTATTTATGAATTAACATTGATTTGTTCTTATAGAGAGGGTTTTAGGTAGTGCAATTTTTGTTTTTTGTTTTGGACTTCGATCTGTTTATTATTATTATTATTTTGACACTTTCAGTGGATTTAAGGCAATTTTGGAGGATTAAAACAATATAAGAAAAACCTGTTATCTTTTTTTTTACACATTTTGTTTGGATATGAAATAAAACTTTACAAAAAGAGGGGACATATTTGAATCGTGAATAACTAGCATTAAAAAAAATAAGGACTTACTTAGCAGTAAAGTGAGCTTAAAACCATTAAGTCAATGAATAAGACTCCAATATAATCATTTATTGTATCTACCAAAAAATTAATACGAATAAGAAAGGAGAAATACTTGAATTTTGCTGATGTGAGGACTTGGGCTCGAGTCCGTATTTTGAAGACTTGAGACTACTTGATTTGATCTCAAAATTACAGACTAGACACTTGACTTGAGACAATTTTTAACAAATTTTCTTACAATGATTTAAAATTTTTACTCGGCATAAAATACTTTTCAAAGTATCTTTTATAGAGAAAAAATGCAATTCAAAGTAGATTCATTTATTTAATTATATTTGCTAGGGCAGAGAATAATTAATAGATACTCATTTCATAAAATATTCACCCTTTTCTGTACACTCTTTTTTTTGTACCAAAGTGGCTTATGCACAAGTATGGAATCCTTGTTTATGCTGCCTTTATTTTGGAATGGGGAAAGTATTCATTAAGCATTCCTTAGCCGTGTGGATGCTTAATTCTAGGCAATTACAAATTAATAAATCAATTATCTCCAGTATTTATTATTCTAGGCCCAAGAATTAGATTGTATTGTAGCAAAATGGGTCTAATTTTTCGCAGGCTTATGAAAAATACTAGAATGAATCAAAGTGTTTAAAGTTAAAGTATCTTTAAATATTGTTTGACTGTAAAGTATTTACCCTATAATGTAATACTTACGTATCTAAAAAACATTTTTATTAATTTTTTCATTAAAATACATATTAGAATCAATATTATGTTGTTTCATTTTAAATTGTATTAGTTCTTATTAGTTGAAACAAAACAAAAAAAAACTAAAAGCAAAAAAACAGATAAATTAAATTATAAGTTATATATTTTTTTAAGCATTTGTTATAAATATATGTATATATGTTGTGTATAAGTTGTAACTTGGTAAAAATTGCAATTTCTTATGTCTCATTACGTCTTGTTTACCATGACATGTTATTTGTCATGCTCCGGGTCAAAATGACCAATTTTAAAGTTTGAAGGTCTAAAAATATTATTTAAGTAAAACTTTTTCTTCTTGGTCTAATAAATGTAATCAACACACAAGTTTTTTTGCTTTTGTTTCTTTGCACTTATGTATTTTTTCAACTACCTCCCTCCTACATCTTTATGAGTATCACATATATTTTATTTGCATATTTCAAACAAACATGCATTCCCTTTGACTTTTTTTCCTCCGCCCAACACATACATAGGCACATTTATCATACAGACTTGGCCCATTTAGTTATTTGTGTGTTTTCCTTTCATAATGATATTCTTTCTGTTTCTGCCTTTATGTTGGCTATGATTGGCAAGTAATGAAGTAATTAGAAAATAGTTGATAATACTTTTTTTGAGTTTTTTTTTCTCACTTATGACTTTGTTTTGGGTATAAACAATAATCTTCGAATCAAATTGATCCTAGAAAATGATTGCTACTTTAGAAAAGTGAGCATAAAAGGAAGGATATACAGCAGCAAACATTAAAATTAGAGCTATAAATTTTAATTACTTATTCATTGATGAATAATAGAAATGCGAATCCTTATTATTATTGGTTAGTATATACCAAATATACAATATGTATCAATTAGTAATTTATAAAATACATCTAATATATCAAAAAATCAACACGTATTAAAAGGCAGTAAAAGAGATTTCAAAATCAAAGTCCATTTTGTGGAACTTCAAAAGTGAAAATTTTCAGATCTGAAAAGCTAAGCAAATTTTAATTGAAAATTATTAAAGATTATCAATCATTTTCAATCAAATTTCCTATTATTTACATATATTGTTGGTCGGATTTTTTATTTTCTTATCCAGAATAAGTTGAGAATAAAACATATACAACATTTGAGAAAGGTTTATAAAATTAAAAGTTATATATTTATAAAGGCCTATTAAAAGTTCGTTAAGAAATTTTTTTAAATGTACACTTTCTGTGTCTTTTCTTCCTAAAAAGAGTTACTTTTGTAAAAACTCCTACAAAAATTTCGATTATATTTGAGATAGGTTGTGTTGACTCTGTGCTCTCATGTCTGCAGTATACTTTTCATGTAAAGTATTCCACAAATGAATAAGACGGAGAAGAGAATTAGGCGACACCATGTAGTAATCTACGGCGATAGTACTATTTGAGACTTATTTATTTTTGTCACTTAATCTCGAAAGAAAAAGAACTTAATAAATAATGACACTAACTTCATTTTTTTTGTTACAGACAGCAAGGTAATCATAAGTTAGAAGACTATTCCAAAGAAGAGGCAATTAAAAATATACTCAGAAATGTTTAAGGGTACTATATAATTTTGTTTTGAGTAATCATCAATAATAATTATTATCTAATGCGATGAACTATCAAGTGAAGTTATTTCCCCCTTATGCTTGGAGTTGAAACAACGAAAACTTTCTTTGTCACATGATAAAGCCATCAAAGTATTTTCATAATTTTATTCCGTATTTTATTAGGAAAAAAAATATTTTACTTTATAGAGCGTTTTAAAGTGACGTTATTTTACTGTAATTCGGCCATCTTGGAAGAAGTCTTGATCCTACACCACTACAGTTTAGGATTTTTATATTTAAAGCCAATTCATGCAGATTCCTATAGATTTCAAGAGAAATTTGTTCACTTTGTTAAATGTCTCCAACATGATGACACTTTTGGCTGTTATGAATTCTAAAATGTCAATGATAATGCATTATTCCTCTCTAAAGGAATTACTTTTGAAAGCGGGGCCTTCATCCCATATTTTTAGAGTTAACTGATCACAAAAATATATATTTTTTTTATATTCAATACGTTTTTGTACATAAGAATTTAATATTTATTGAAATTAACGTATTTTTAAAGACATTTAATAGCTTCTAAACGTTCAAAAATAGTATCAAACTAACTGTTAAATGAGATAAAATGATTAAAAGTTTAGAATGTTTATAAAACATTTTAAAAAGATCAATATTGTACTTAAAATTAAATATTTGTAAAACTTTTATTATGATACAAATAATTACTTGTCTATGGAATATAATTTCTCATCTGGATGATTTAATTATTACTTGGATCTATAATTTATAAATGTGACATGCTAGCATAAGAAGCATGCTGAAATTCTTTTTTGTGAAAATCCATCAAGCCCAGGATGAATTAAATTATACTCTTTGAATCATATGTACCTACAGTACTTTTTCATTAATCATGTGTAAGCTGCACTTTCTATGATTTAAATTGAAAGTTAAATTCAGAATTATTTAGCCATTGTTTGGTCACCCGTTATTGTTGATGTAAAATGGTGAATATAGATACTTAGAAAGAAAAGAAAAATAATGTTTGTAATTATTAGAAATTACTAAAGACTATATATAACGTCATAAATAGTAAAATAACACATCATGTCACCTGGTATACTGTCAACTCTATTATTATATCTTTTGCTGTTCTATACCTAAAGATCTTTTACTTAACCCTTTTGAACACATCGCAGTACAAACGAAAATATATATCATTTTTCACAAAATTGTGAAGTTTGTGCCATCTTTTCATAAACTGGGAAATGCATTGATTTTGACTTTAAAAAAACCTCATCAAACAGCTCAAATCCTTAACTATGATATAAAATCTCTTGTCAATAATATTTTTTTGCAAATAAAAGGATGCATAATATATTTTTAAAAATTCAATGAACCTTTTTTATGAAATAACAACGGTTGGAAAAGGGAAAACTCTTTTTCTCGATTTCTCGATTTTCATACCAGCCTCATTTTATCTTAATATGTCATAAATGTAATTTTATTCCTTTATTTTATAAAATCATTGTGGTAGCTCTCATTAATTCAGATGATACGAAATCAAGATTAATTTATGGCTGTAAATCCGATCTTTACATAAAATTGATTATCTAAATAGACATATAGATGTGTCTATCATTTAGGTTAATAAAATGCACGTATACTTATAAATGTTAGGAAAGGTGTTGCTGATTTAGTCTGATTGGTGCCTATACCAAAAGTTGTATTATGTACATAAATTGTGACGATTGGAGTCATGGCTTTAATTTGCATCTAAATGAAAGGAAAGTTGCTATGAAATATTGCAACAGACTGTGTCACCTTAAGTGTCTCTAAGCCTACCTTATCTGAGACCAAGACTACGTTGAGCAAAGACCATAGAAAAGGGGGGGGGGGAATAGAGCAAACAAGGTTTGTGCAAGACTAAGCCATTGACTTCATCTGACAAAGCAACGCTCAATATATGATGTCAAATTTCTTTTTAATTGATAGTGAATTATTTCAATTTGAGTAAAGTCAATCATCAAACAGTTTGTGATGTCAGGATCTAAACCTGCATGGAAAACTACATCACAAATGTCACTTTTACCTTGTCTAAATCAATACTATCTACATACATATGTACATAAATAATCTTAAAAAATTCGTTTATCACAAATTACTGCATCCTTTTCTCTTCGAATGTAAATATGTTTTTTTTTTTTTGTAGATAGGTAAACTTAGATTATAAACACAAACTAACTTTATTTTCAAGGAATACATTCACACACCTCAACTTAGAACATACATAAAAATGCTATAGGGAAAATTTTTTAATTGAACTTTTCGAAAATAAAATAAAATAAAAAAACTTTAATAAAGTTTCTATCTTAAATACATTTGAGAAATATTTAGTTTTTTTTTTCTTCTTCTTCTTCTTTTCGAGAGATAAGATAGGAATTTTGGTAGGTTTTTTTTGGTTTGTTACCAAAGATTAAAACAAAGATATTTAATATTTTCCATATAAGTATACATACATCGTTGGAAGTCTATCTACCCATACAAATAAATTGATGGTAGTAACTTTGGTAGTATATTCTTCTCTTTACTTATTAATAATAATTTTGTTACAATAGGGTAAAAATCAATTTTGTACATTGTCACAAGTATAAAGTTCAATAATGTGAGTCTCTTTTAAGCTCAGTTTTGAAAAGTATTTTGTGTCACATTTTACAGGTGTGAGTATAGCTACTCTAACAAATGATACATGCTCCTACAAATCCATTGAATGGAAAAGAGTTGCCTACAGTCAAATAATTGAATTAATTTCAATTTCATCAAGTGTTTGTTCGTGTTAAATTACATATTGTGTCAAATAAACTATAAGGTTTAATATCTAAATTTGTAGACAATATGAGAAATGAGATTGAAAGTTTTTTTTACTAGTGTTATTATGTGTATTTGTCATAAAATCAAAATTAATGTATATTTTATCAAGTATCAAATAAACAACAAAGTATGATTTCTCATTCCAAGTCTTTTTTTATTATTAAAATCCGCAATTAACATATGTACAAAAGGAATAAATAAGTATTTGTTTATGGCACAGATACAAACGTTTTATTAAAGTATATTCATTATCCGAACTATTCAAAGTAATGCTAAATTTATATTTTTTATTATAAAAGAAAAGTAATTGAAAGAAAAAAAAACACTTTATACAGGCAAATTAATTTAATCATGAGTCAATAATAAAGTGTTATGTATAAGTTATTCATTTTATTGCTTTGTTCAAAATTATATTTGAATTGCAACCTTTTGGGACTTAAGCATTTGATGAATTCTATAATACTTTTTTTTCTTTTTAATTCATATACTTTGATTGCAATTGTGAATACTCAGGTACCAAGGTAGAAAGGAAAAGAAAACAACTTTAATAACTAATAGTAAATTTAAATAGTTTTTTTATATTAGTATTTTGCAAAATTATTAATGGTTTTATTATCAATAAATAAACTTATGTTCAATTACATATTTTTCAATAATGGTTCAGTCATAAACAATGTATTATTATCACATTATTATTATTATTTTTTTTTTTATTATTAATGGTATTTTAAATTAAAAACTCTATTACATAAATTTACCTTCTGTCAACTTTTTTTACAGAAGGAATAAAACAAAATATGAGGAACCACTATCAAATGACAAGTTATAGTATGGGTATAAGGAGTTTAAAATACTTTATTAAAATGTTTATCAGAAAATTAAATTATCAAAGGATTCTGAGACTGTCATATGCTAGATAATAATAAGAATTCAAGATTAGTCTATTCTATGGAGCCTATGAAGTTTCATACTTACACGTAAAAGTTGAATCATATTTTAATTTTAGTTAAGTTCTTTTTTACACATTTTGAAGCATCAAATGATGAATCTGTAATTAGTTTTTGATGAGGATTTTTAGGTTCTAGTTCATTCATATTTTGAACGCTTTTTTTTTTTTTTGGCCTAAGGCTAATTTTGAATGTGACTAAAGTTTTTACATGCAGAGTAATGAGAGAAATAAAAGTGGTTTTTTTTTCAAAAAAGAAAGGTCTTAAAGGTACATTTTATGTAACAAAAATTTCAAGGGTAAAAATTTCGTCATTGAAATGAATATTTATTTCTCTTGATAAAAAAATGGGTTTTTTTTTGTTTTTTTTCATACCAATACAAGAGTTTTTCAACTCTTAAAGCTGTCACATAAAGTGGACCATTTAAGAAACAACATGGATGTTCCAAGTTTAATCTACAAAGTTGTAAAGATTGACCTTGCACTTTATTCATAGTCATTCAAATAACTTCATAACTTATTCATTTTACCAATAATTATGCTTGTATAATTTCTTTAATCATAATTTAAATCACAACAACTGTACAACAATTTATATAATTCGCGAGTTTGTGATTTCTTAGATTGACGGGTGTAATTTTGAAGAGAATACAGCCTACTATTCATTAGTTTTCCTCGTGCTCAGAGGCAAAGTTTCCCTTACATTTTGAGTCGAACTTTGAATATGTCGACGTTTGAGTGGATTGAAATAATTTAATCTTATAGGATTTTATATGTATTATATCGAGTTTGAAAGAATGAGCCATGCAAAGAGTAAATATAAGTATTTAAGAGTCTCACATCAACACCTAAGATGAAGTGCATCCAACTTATGCTCCTTTCCCACATAGAACGAGGATCCACTGTAGTTAAAGCACAAATACATAAGCAAGTTCTTTGGATATAATCAAATGAGGCCCAATTTAAATAATTGAAGGCTGCGTACACATACAGTGGAAGGTAAAGTGTTTTACCACAACTCAAAGACAGAAAATAGAATTGACAAATAAAATAAAAAATTGTGTACACACATGTTTTGTCAACACAATATTATTCTTTCCTATACATATAAGCATGTGTACTTGAGTATGAATTCAATTTATTTCCAGATAATTTTGAAACATTCTTAGTACAATTTCGGATTTATTATGCTACATGCCTACTTATGGAGGTTTACATATGTAGACTATCTGAACTTATACTGGCTTTGTTCCTCTAATCCTACAGGAATAAATTGAATTTTCAAAAAATGCTTATTTTAGAAATTTTAACTTTTGTTTTACCTGGTGTGTATGTAAAAAAAGAATTGAACAAAAATATTCAACATATAGATGCCCTGTCGTTGGGGTGGAAAAATCAGTAGCATATATTAGCTGTGCTAGATTAAATAACATTTATTTGTTTAATCAAATCTAACTCTATCTTGCTCTGTATTGGAGTGAACATACCCAAAAAAGATAAATAGATAGATATGTATGAAAGATAATTTTATCATTAATCTATAAAGTCCTAGAAACTTTATTTTTCAAGCTAAACGCCTTTAAGTTCAGTTAAAAGTGTAAAACTACAAAAATAATCCGTGTGAGTTTACTATATGTAGAGTCTACAAGGTTCTGGTCATTACTTGTTGTTATTATTGAACCTAGAAGATAAATTGCACTTTGCCCGAGCTTATATTTAAATGTTGTTCCTATAATATATTTATCTATCTAAATCATATTTGTTCATTCAAAAATAAATAGAACATAAGTTGATAAATATCTACCAACATAGAGAATAAGGATTATTATGTGTACCTTTATCCATGCATGCATATGCCCTTTGATAAGAAAGTGAATATTTTTGGACTATTTTAAAATATATTTTCTACATATATATAATATTCTTTCAAGATTAATAATTTGATAGCTTTTTTAATAATAATGAAGTATAATTTCAGCTACTACTACTACCTATGTATATATATATATATATAAAAAATATTCGATCAATACTTGCACGAAATATATTATATATGTACTACTATAAGCAAAAAATATCAGAAATAAAAAAAATGTCAATTTAATCATCAAAATTCATTTCATCCCCCTCAAAAGTAGTCACCTCTCGATGCAATGCACATGTTCCAAAGTTTTTTTCTAATTTTCAAAACAGTTACAAAATTTTGATTAATTCAATAATTACAGAACAATAACTGCTGAGTTTTTAATATGCTATTAAATTTAAAATCGGATGGTTGGTTTCTTGATTAATAGGTTATATATCTTGGGGAATAAATTTCATATGAATACAGTCTGGAATATTCATTTCAACTTTTCTTTAAATTGTATTTTAGTCATCATCTTTCGAACAGTTTAAAAAACATTAAAATCGATTTTAGCTGTTTACAAAAGGACGTGTATCTCCAACACTAATGAATCTCTTGTCGTATAATTTGACACAATGACAGAAGTGCGAACTTAAAAACAGAAACTTTTATTCCTATCGGAATTCTCCAAAAAAAGTAGAGAGGAAATAAGTATTTAAAGGCAAAATAATTCGTGATCAACAAATTATCATTGAGGACACTATTTATAATGAACCAAAGTAGAAAAAACAACATAGGAGTTGTTAATATATTGGGGGTATCACTGTGAAGTATGCATGTAGATTTAACGAGAAGGATTTTTCCTTAGTAATGAACTTTCACGTATTAATTATTGACCATATTTTCTTTCTACTTTCCCTTTTAGGTAGTAAAAAAAGGGCAAATACAGGAGTGAGAGTATGTCATTAAAGTCCTGTACTGCATAGCATTAAAAAATATCAAAAACTCATACTCAATTCAACTCAACTATTACTATAAATTCAAGACAACTTTCAGGGAATTTTAGTCTATAAATTTTGGGAATTTTTTAAATCTATATGAATTTAAAGCAATTTTTACCCTCCGACCCACTTTTTGAAAAAATCAAGAGCACTCAAAAGTTGCGTAATTATTTGTAGTCTGGGGGAAAATAACATGCAATTACAAATGCTAAACTAACCTATTAAACTCAAGCCATGCCATCTCTCAGATGTGAAGCCAAGCTATGAGTATCCAATAATTTCGTTCAATATTAAAGGGCTTTCTAATGCATGAAGCGTGAGATATGAATTTGAGTTTATTTTTGTGGAATTTCCCTGAATTTATGTTAATCCATTTAACGTATCATTTATGATTTTGAACTTTTAAGTACATGAATTAAGAAATATTCATGGAAAAAGTTACATATCTCATCCCTCTGTTTATTCAGTCCTAACTATTCTTAAATCGATTATTTATATTTGCACAAATTCAATTGAATACTCATTTGCAAATAAAATAACTATGTTTTACACACACAAAACATTGTATAATCATTCTCATCCACTTTCAACAGTTTTCACATTATCTTATTGAAATTACTTCTCGTGTTGGGTATACAACAATATACATTTATGTATCTCATGAAACCATCTCTTAAAAAAAGCATTGCATTGCAACTATTTTATTATTCCAACCAATAATGTGTAACTTTGTTGCAAAGTTATGGCAAAATACAGGAATACTCTCGATTAATGTATGTTTTTTAGTGATGAATTCATATTTAAAGACGAACAAAATGTTGAAATTCGATCCCTCTCACTTCTTAAATACCTGCAAAAAAATATATATTGTATTGATATAGGGTTTTAAAAATTCTTATTTAAATAGATACATGGGAGACCATCTTTAAGTGGTAGTCAAAAAATGTCATTCGTCTATGTAGTAAAAAGGCAGTAAAAAAATCCAAACCAAGTTTGTTTATTTGTTTTTTACAAAATTAGTTGACTTTTTAAGGACAACCAAAAACTAATTAATTACACTGTAAAATATGTATTTTTCTATCCACATTCTCAATAGCATTCAATGTAAAAGGTGTCTTTGAAGGTACTTTTTTTTGTAAATTGAAAGTAACATTTTTAATCTTAATTTTCGTGCTATTCGATATCAAGGGAAGTATAAACAAACCTTTAAAACCCAGGCACAAAAGTTGTTGCATAATTGTTGCATTGTTTTAATAAGAAATTGCAAGAACTGATATTAAAATATTATTTTCTATTTAAACAATTTACAAAAAAGAACTTTTCATGCATTATTTGCATGGTTGTAACAAGCATTCGTGCCAAATTTCAGGCTTTTTCAGACTCATCTACCTTGCCACACATTTTTTTCTTATACGTAAAAGCTTCTGCACCAAAAATCCTCAAATTCTGTGATGGACGAATTTTAGAAGTTCAATTAAAAATCAGAGAATACCTAACTTCAACCCATTAGCTTCATGTTTGGTATGGACACTGAAATGTCTAAAAATATTTGAAGAGTACATACATTATTTTAGATGCATGAATACCGAATTCATATTAGAAGGGTATTCCTGTTCATAAGTAATGTGGTAGAATGGTAATAATCGAGTCCATTATGTGTGCTTTATAGATTAGTATTGTGTCATATTATGGGATTTTTATTATATTTTAGAATATAACTCTAATGATCAAATATTTTAGCAGTAGCAAAATAAAGAGAATAAAGATAAATTAAGTTATCTGCAATGTTTTAAAGTGAAGCATTAAAGTTTTCTTTAAGAATTGTGTCATCTAGTGTCTTGTTTTGTTAACAACGAAAAATCAGTTCGTTTCTTACCAGCTCATCTCGTCAATATCATTATTTAGTATTTCGTCAGGAAGAAAAAATATTCTTATGTATATGTTTATTTGTATAAAATAGGCATGTTTAGTATTTTTTTAGCTCTGACGAAATCGTACCCCGGAACGTAGCTTTTGAACACAGGAGTGCTAATTTTCTATACAAGAAAACGTTTATTCTACAAAACCCCAAGTAAAGAATTATATGTATATTAAACGAGCCTCTCCCCTCCCATCCTTCACAAGACGAAGCATTTAGTTTCGTCAGTTGCCCTTTCATCGCTTTTCGTCTTATTTTTTATTTCGCCAAGAAGTGAAAAGTTTGATTTTCGACAGAGCACATATTTGAGTAAATAACGTAGTTTCGTCTAGTCTTCATCTCATCTTCGTTATGTAAAAAAAAAGACCTGCATCGACGAAGACATATCGTCTAGTCCCGCCTGACGAAATTAACACAACTGATCCACCTTCTTGTTTAACTTCCCAGGCATTCCACTGTGAGGTATATCACTGCTTGAGTGATACATATTTTGGTATTCAGATAAATACATATTTCACAATGAGATCTTCATTGTAATACACAACCTTTTCTTGAAAAAAAAGAAAAGAAAATAGGTACGAAATTAATTTGTGGTTAGCTAATTATATACTTCACTTGCTCCAACTGTTAGACCAACCATTATTTAGTAGTTGAAATACTTTTACTCCTCAATAAAATTTAATTCTTATTCAACAAATCAACATTCAGATCGCTAATAAGAGGCAAGAGTAGAGGAATCAACAGCTAACAAAAAAAATGTGCAGTAAATTTTTATGATAGTAAATAGTAGATATTTTTCCCCTCTTTTTTTTACTTGTAGTCAAAATCTTAATAATTTTTTGTACTTATAACTTATTTGGTCTTCGCCTTGAGTTAGTATATTTAAATTCAAAGGGTTTTTAAGTTCATTTGTATAATTCAGATATATTTTTAATTATTATCCAAAGGAATATAAATTACGTGTTGATAGAATAGATGTCTCTCATGTCTAGATATCAAATTTCACGGTACGATGAGTTGTGTAGTTTTTAGCACCCAATGTATTGATGGCAATTAGAATGTCAATACCACCAGTAGGTTTTTAAGCAAATGGCTTGAAAGTTTAAGTCAATTTTTCTTGGTTGTCACATTTTCGCTGAGCATTTTGAATTATGATTGCCTAATATCTATAATGTTCATCAAGTATTTTTATTGGTTTGTTTGTTAAGAAAAATTCGTCGACCACAATGAGGATTATCGTCAAATTTGGTATCACAAAATGTTGTTACACCCCTAGTATGGTAGCATAATCTATCAGAAAATTTAAGTTAGAATAACTGTTTTAAACAAAGCAGCTAAAAACTATGTGTTTTGTGCATTTTATAATGTGTTAATGTAAATTAAATTCGTCTACGTTTTTCACCTTTAAAAACCTTTGTATTTGATAAGTGAGTAATCTTTTGAGACTCTACTTGCAATCGTGTATCTTCGTTTTGTAGAGTTGTGCTGGGTTTTTCATAGTAAAAATATACAAACAAATGAGTAAAATATGAGGTCATCGTCTCAATGTACTCGATATGGTAATTTCAAATACACATATTTTCTTAAGTTTGCACAAATATTAATTTTACATGCCAAATGCATTTTTGAACGTGTGTGTGTGTTTTTTATATATATAGTGAAATATCCCTTGAGGGGTAAGTAAAGTAGGAGGAATAGGTTATAAGCCTTTAGGGGATGTTCTTTTTAAAGCTAATAATGATTTATGAGTGGTCTCTTAATTTATACCATGAATCAAAATATTTATGAAACATACACTGCAAGCTTTTGATTGCAATTGGAGTTAATGGTCAAATATTTCCTGCCTCATGTTCACATTATGCTTAGACTCATTTTCCAATTTTGGAATGAACTGAATCTCTCATTAATGTATATATGAGAACTTTCCTCTTTTTTTATATATAAATATTTGTTAGTGCAAATTCTAAAATATCAACGTATAAGGAGAAATATTTAGGTTAATCTTTTATGAATCTATTGAATACGTCACTATTTATTTGACGTCAGTTCTGTATTATGTTTGAAACTTTTTCAAAAATGAATAACGATGCCAAGTTTTTTTTCAGTCCCTTTCCCCATTGTCTGGTGATGGATCCCCTGTGAAAAATAAAGATATTTACTTTTTAAACAACTTTAGTCCTAACTTCTTTGAGGAAATGAGGTCATTTCTTTGTCCATGAGTCCTTAGTGACATGACGATTACAAACCTACCAATTAGTCCAATAGTAAGTAATTTCTTTTTGTATCTTTCTTTTTCGTTTTTTTAGCCAATCTGTTGATAAAAAGATTCAAGCATTATATGATGAGTGTATTGTGCTCTAACAATAGAATAAAAAACCTCTCACTTAAATATAAAAAACCTACATATATATATAACGTAAGATTTGAAGAGATTAAATTTTGGCATTCATACATTTTTTTCGCATAAAAATAAATTTAAAAAATTGCTTAAGCATATGAGTAAATTATGTATATATTTATATAAATTTAATTAGCATTAAATTAAAAAAAAATAACTTATTTTGTGCAATGAAGACGAAAAAAATGTTTAATTGAATCATATATGATGAAGAAGATAAATGATTATAGTTGATTAATTATATTAGAACAATAGTCTATTAATTAGTCAAGTGCATATAATGATAATTTTTAAACTTATTAATTTATTTGCTTTTTTGATTTATCAAAGAAAATAACATAATCAAGAAATTAATTTGAACAGTTTATTATTGATCAATAGATAGTAGCACTTTATATCAAAGTTTCTACATTAAAAGGTATTGTTTCAGCATTAAATATTTTGAACTCTCTGATAAAATAAAATTTTGAAGTTTCCCTACCAAATAGAAAAACTTTCTTGCATTTCTATTATCTATTTCAGTACCTGGGCAGTTTTAAAAGTGGATTAGAGGACTTATTCCTCCAAGATGTTAGAGATTCAGACTCATTTTTCAGCATGAAAATCTAAGAAAATATAAATACAAGTATTTAAATAAATATTATAAAGAAAGGTCTCTATCTTTTCAGTATTTTTTATATCATGTTTTGAACTTGAGAAAGTCGTTTATGAATGAGCGAAAATAAAAGAAAAGTGGATAAAAATGACTTTTTTTTAAGCTTAACTATTTCTCATTTTAAGTCATGGCGATTTTAATCATCTAATTTTGAATTTTTTTTAAATATACATCATCAATTCAAAAAAAAGTATCTTTAAATATGCATTGCTTTTAAAGTTATTAATGATTTAATTCTTGTAAAAAGAATGTAGCTGTTGAATTACACCTGTTGAGATTCCGTAGGAAAAAAAATAAAAATTCCGAGGATAGAAATGTTTGTATAATAAAAAAAAATGAATAGAAAGCAGTCATCATCACATACTACATTGGAAAATCCTTTAAGACCTGTCCTATCTCAAACATGCAAGAGTTGAGTTATATATTGTATGATGTCCATTTCATCTTCCTTTTAAAAAGAGAAAGAAAAAGAACCTACAGTTCAGCCCTTAACTATATATGTATAATTCAAGTTCAACAAATGGGAACTAACAAGACCAAATAACAGAGATATCAGCAGCTGACAAAAAAAAATAATACTTACATAAGAATTGTTTTTATTTTGGGCAGTATTTTAGAGTAGAAGCGTTTGCCCAAGATGAGCACCGTCTCGCGAGAAAGTGATGAACTTTGGACTATACGGCACAAGTTCATTTTTAAAGCAAGAACTTAGGCAAAATATTGTTTAGAATAGAATACAGTTTTCGTATAGAGCTTCACTTACTTAGGGAGGGAGGATACGTTATAAAATATTATATTAAAATTTCTTTCATGTTTATACTTTTGAATTTTATATTTGTTTACATGAACATCAGTTGTCTATTTAGTTGTTGATTGACCAGACCCTCCATCTCTAAAGGCACTAATTTTGAAGAAATCAATGTAGCAACCTCTCACATCACAGATTTTAGAATAAGCGCAAACAGTGACAGACTGTTGAAGACAAATGGACTCAAAAAATCTACAGGAAATTTCATTTAATGGCTTTAAAAATGAAAAAAAAAAACCAACTAAATGGAACTAGGTTTTTTTAACAATCTCATTATAAAATTTGATTTTTGTGTAACGTCTATTCCAAGAATGTCTGACTTCCGGAATGATGACGTCATGTTAAATGATGTTTTGATGAATAATTTTGTGGATCTAACAAAATCTATGTACGTACACATATATACATACATTTACCTACCATCATATGTATAGCTGAGTTAATAAAATAATTTTTCGATAGAAAAGATATCCTAAAGATGTATTAATATTATTAATAATAATAATCGATAAATAAAATCGAACCTTATAGGAGATGAGCCTTAAGCAAACACATCATTTTTGAATAGACCCTTAATTGAAGGAAATACCTTTTAGGAACTTTTTTTCTTCCTTTTTACAACTCTCTTTTACATACCTACATCCACATTTATTTATATATTGTACCTACATATAAATCGATTCTTAGTTATTTTTTATTTCCCTCCATTACATATGAACTATTTCTTATTATATATCTTATATCTATCTATCTATGTGAGTATACATATTTAAAGCACATGTAGGGATGGACCTTTCAACAGTCATCCTTGAAATCTGCCTTTATTATATACTGATAAATAAATGTATTTATCAATGAATAAATCAATTAAATAAATTGGGTTCTTAGGGATCTATAGGTAGGTGCCTAGCATCTGCTTTGTAGGGGGTGAATAAAACAGCATTTCAATTCCTAAGAGGGGAACAGGATTTTTTTTTTAATAATAAAATACATTTATCACAGTGCTTTGTGTGTATAGGCATTCTTAAATGGAGGAATAATAAGTTTGAGTTTGAGTATCAACTACATGGGTACAATGCAATCCTTTCATTCCATAGAATGTCAATGACAACTTGTTTGGAAAATGCTTTGAATTTTTTTTTTTTTTTTTTTTTTTTTTTATTCATTTCAGTTCCAACTACATAAAATAACGCACAAAGTAAATACGTATAAAAATACATAAATAGACATTTTAGTCTAAAATTTTAACTTTGGCTGAGGAACTATTACAAATTAAAAGCAATTATAAATCGATCTAAAACATTTTTAACAAATTAATAACACATTAAATATTACAACACTAAACATATAATTATAAATGCATAGACTATTTTAAAAACTTAATTATTCTCTTAGTCAAATTAAAATAATTAACTGAACTTGTCGGATAATATTTAATGATTTTACTGGCCTGTGTCCATGAGTCATCTGAAGCCGTTGGTATTTTCAGCGTTAGAGCTGTATATCTAGCCGCTGCGTGTAAAATTACTCCATATAGGTCCCCAGGACGTAGAGGTTCCGCACTTGTCAAGCATTGAGCTATCCGGGCCTTGGCGTTCAAAAGGGCTGCGTCAATAGCTTTCATATTAGGGTCCCGGACTTTGTTTCTATTAGAAAACCCAAATAGAACTAGGGCTTTTACGTATTTCTCCTCTCCCTGATCAGTCCCCTTAATATTCAGCATGACCAGTCTTTTCAGTATTCCCACTTTTGGGCAGTCCACAAATGCGTGAAGCGTTGAGTTGTACAACTTACCACAATTAAGGCAGTGCCTCGTAAACTGTATACAATTTGAGGAAATCTGCAGCTGCGCTGTAAATTTCCTCCCATCGTGTATCCCTACCAAAGAACGCTCGATCCTTATTCTCCAGTTCTCCGGTAGCTTGAGGTGGTTCAAATAAAAATCAGCCAAAATAGTGACCTCTTCCTGACCATTCGGACAACCCATTTTTAGGTGCCAAGGGCAGGGCATCAGATGAAGATTTGCTGCCTTTATGAGAGGATATCTAAACCGTCCATCATTTAGAGGATATACTCCGATGGTGTTGTGGATAGATAAAGCTCTTTTAAAAATAGCTATTTCTTCTATTGTTGACGGGTCTTCCAGATTTCTAAAGAAGAATCTCTTTGATAAATTTTGACCTATAATGTCCACTATAGAGTCTCCTGAAAAAATTGGAACTCCCCTCCATATAATTCGTTGTACCGCAGCCCAAACACCCGATACCGCCTCAGTTTGTTTATTGGTGTTTATCGTTCCAAATAAGAGCCTCCACAATAGCTCCCCACTCGTGATCCTTGTCCTCCATTCTTTGTCTGGAAACTCCATTACATCATTTAGGACCTTTGTGTATATTTTAGGAATTACTTTCGAGAGAAGAGTTATTCCACCACCCATAAGTTTTCTGGTTCTTTTGATCGCTGGTAGATATCTTTTGTGGAACAATTTGAGGAGCCACTTTTCTTCTTCAATTATCGCCCTCTCAGCAATCACCGGTGAGGCTGTCGCCTTATAAAGGACTACTGGCACGATCTGAGTATTGTACAAATCAATTCTCCTCTGAAGATTAAATCCCCTCCAAGAGGATAAGCGCCTATTGGTATTTACTGAGATATTTTCCCAGTTTGAAGAATGAATTCCTTCCTGACTCCAATCGATACCCAGAATTGACACCTTTCTCTTTACGACACAGTTCTCCACCACTGAACCCTCCCCTGAGTTCCAGGCACCTAATGGCAAAATGAAAGTTTTTTCTCTATTCAATTCCAATCCAGAACGAACCTTGAATTTTTCAAAGGCTTTAAGAAGAATTCCTATTCTTTTGATCAACTGAGGTTCTGAGTTCGCCTCAACCGTTAGCGTCACGTCGTCTGCGTATAAGTCCACCAAATGCCGATGTCCTTGGAACAGGACACCAAAACCACCATACTTTCTAGTAATAAAGCACACTAGTTCCTCTACAGCGGCTATAAAAAGTAGAGGCGATGTAGGACAACCTTGTCTACAACCCTTTTTGAGAATTATAGGCTTGCTCTCCTGACCACCCATCGAAATGACAGATGACCCATTAAATAAAAGAGCTCTAACAGGGTTAAAAAAGTATTTTGGGAGCATCTTTTTTACCGCTCGAAGGATTTGGTCATGTTTTATGGAGTCAAATGCTTTACTAAAGTCTATACCAATCACAGCCCCATATTTTCCTCTCTCTCTCACCGATTCAATAGCTGATTGAATATTACGCGATACATCAGAAATCTTTCTATTTTTAAGAAAACCCTTTTGAGGGGTACTTATTCTTTTATTAAGCTCCGGTTCCATTTTTTGGGCCAAAATTCCAGAAAGAATCCTATAGGAGTGATTTAAAACGGTGATAGGTCGCCAATGATTAAAATCGGTGCCATTTCCCTTTTTAGGAATGAGTACCACTCTGCCCTTCGTGAGGTTCCTCGGGAGCCGACCTCTCTTTTCCATTGATTCACCAAACCTTTGAAGAAAGGGCGCAGTTTCTTCGGGAAGTAATGAGTAGATATCCCCGGAAATACCATCTACCCCAGAAGCCTTCTTATCTTTAAACTTTTTCTTTATGTAGGTGGTGATATCATCCATGGTAAATAATTTGATTTGTGAGTGGCTCTTTCTCCTAGGAAAATTTATTCTATCTGTTCCAACCAAGCTCTGAAATTTGGAGTAGAAATAATGCAAAATATCCTTTGCTTTTGTTAACTTATGGCCATTGTCCACAATTTGCGAAATGGATCCAGCGGAGTAATAATCTTTTTGAAGAAGTGATTTTAACCTTCTATTTGGGTTAAATTCCAATTCCACTCTTTCAGACATCTCCACTTCAGCGACTTCAGCCATTCTAAAGTTATTAACAGCTTCAGCAGTGATGGTCCGAATAAATGGGGATTGATCACTAAGTAAACCGTCCAACTTCAATTGGAAGTCCTTCGCATTTTTCCTGTGAGCAGATAGGAACTTATATGCAGACATATGGATTAATCGAGGAAACCGAAAAGCCCCAACCTCAGCAGACATTGAAAAATCAAAACCCTGCGTTAGGTGTTTCCTTAGAATATCTTTAAACTTGGGCTCATCCAAAATCCATTTGGGGATTTTTGACCTTTTCGATCGTTGTGTAAAATCCATTTCGAGATCCAAAATATAGTGATCAGAAAAAGGTTCCGGTCTATAGGAAGCATTTTTAACCTGGCCAAAGATTATGGGAGAAACTAATGCAAGATCTATTAGTGATGATTGAGAACCTCTTCTCCATGAAACCTCACGAGATGAATTAATTTTTTCAGACACATTTTTTAAGTTAAAGTAGGAACTAACCATATCAAGAAAAGCTCTATTTGGATAAGCAGAACCTTCCTTTCTCAGATCCACGTTTAGATCCCCGATAAGAATCAGTGGAAGCTTGTTCTCCCTTTCGGAGTCCATTAAGGCTTCAAAAAAAGAAGGCGACCTTTCATTCGGACCATAGGCGTTAATGAGGAAAAAGCTACCTCCGTTTGTTGATATATATAATTTGTGCCATTCGCTTTTGAAAGAATATTCCTCCCTTAAACTTACAGTTTTGATTCTCTTTGAAATGAAGGTGAGAACTCCTCTTTCAGAGCCTGATCCGGTGAAGAAATAATGGTAACACTCCGGTTTACATAGGGAACAGTTCGATACACAAGAAGATGAAACATCAGTTTTAACGTCCTGAAGACAGATAATATCTGGATTGGATGAAAACAATGAATTCAAAAGAGCATGTCGTCTTTTTTTTTCTTTTCCTCCACGGGTATTGAGAGAAATAATTCTCTGCAAACCCATATTAAATTTTATGTCATCTGATATCTTATTTGAGTAAAAGTCAGTGATTTTCGACTGTGAAAAAATTCTGGAAGAAAGGCTCATGTTGAGATTATTCTATTTAGAGGTTTTAGCTTTTTGAACTTTTGAAGGGGTTTTCCCTTTTTCTGGGGATATTCCCATGTCTTGCCTTCCTCTTTTGGAGGAAAGAGATCGAGTTCTGTCTGGCAAAATGGCCTTTGCATTCAAATATTGTTGTTGCATTTTATTCGTATTCTCCTTATTCTTTCCTATAGACCCGGCTTCAATAATTATTGGAGATCCAAGATTTTCGACTGAGGATGAATTACTTTCAATCTGGATAGACCTTGTTGAAGATGATTCTGCTCCCGCCACAGGTCCCTGGGTTTCTTTTTCCTTGGATACTTTCTGAACTTCGTAATCCTCCTTGGAGTTACTTCTAAGGATACTATCAATTCCGCTGCTGGACTCCTGTGTTTCCCTGGTCAAAGAATGAGCGGCATTCATGTCGTTTGGGCCGGTTTCCTCTGCCCTTGAAGTACCTGAACGAGAAATATGTTCATCTGTGTTCTTTTTTGCCTCAGAGACAACAGCAGATGATGGTGCTGACTTCGAATTGACCGAGTCTATGTCGCTTGCAGCTATCCGCTCTTCAATTATCCGTTTTAACGACTTTTCGTATTCAAAGGTCTTGATTCGCTTCTGGGTGCAGTATTGCTTTACATGTCCAAAATTAAAGCATCTTTGGCACTGTAATTTTACTCCCGAAAATTTTAATTTCACTAAACACCCCTGAAACGGTATGATCTGAGGTATACCTGAAGGGTCAGCGACCATCTCGATCACATAGTCGCTGTCTCTCCATATCTCCCGATAATTTTGGTATTTTTCCTCCGCTTTTTTGTCTATGGGATTTTTTTGGGGGTAATGATCTACTATTTCCCCAAACTGCCCCAACCACTTAACTAAGCGGCATTCATCTACCCTTTTAAAGGTGTTCACCATAGTTACCGTTAGTTTTTTCTTCCTATCGACAGTTATCTTGTCTACTCCTTTCAATTTACAGGTAACATTTTCAGGAATACCATCCTTATTAATCAGCTTAGAGCTAATATGCTTCTTGAGATCATTCAGGCGAGTTCGCACATCAATAGGATGTTTGGTATAAATACACGACTGTCCCATGGCAAACCTTGGGTTTGCCCCAGCAATTTCAAATTCTTTAAAACCAAATTCCATGGCTATATCGTAAATATCCAAGTGTCTAATCTTATCATTTTTAAAGGGATTCCCTTCAAGGTCCTCCAACAACACTACAAAGATTTCCCATTTAAACTCACTGTTGAGATTAAATTGAATTCCTGCATTCCCATTCTGAACGCTACTCTTTTTTAGTATATCCGCATAGCGGCTTTTGTTTATATTAGCACTCCCTTCATCAGGAGATTTGTCAGGAGGTACATTATCCATACCTTCAGGGTCCTAACTCGCCGAGATGAAGAAAAGGATAATAAAAGACGGCTTGATATGTGAGAGGATATTAATATTTTACGAAAAAATAAAGAAGAAAGTGGGAGGATGGGATAAATAAAGGAATCGTAGAGACGCGTTAGGAGGCTTAACTATATTTTATACATGTATACGTATGAGAATACAAAGAAGGAATGAGGACAAAGAAGGAAGAGAAAGAATGTGAACAAAGGATATCAATAGCTACATATTGAAACAATGCTCATGAAACCCCTTGCATCATATATATATCCAAATGTTTCAGCTCCTTACAACCCCCTTTTTCGGAGATCAAACGAAATTGATCGAGTTTTGATCTTGGAGGTTGCAACATGACATAAAAATGAAATATTAATTATTCATAATCATTGAAGTGCTTTGGTTTTCGTCTGTTGCGATTGCTGCGTCTTGGATGATTGTTAGCGTAGGGTTTCGAGTTGGCGGTAGCAGGACGGTCATCATCTTCGGCGTCGAAGGTAGTTGGAAATTTTCTGAGGAATTTCATATTTCGCCAGAGGGTTCGACCAGATGGTAGTTTGATCCTGTATCGACGGAAGCCACTTTCCACGATGGTTGCAAGTTTATCCCACCGCTTTGTTGAAGTATCTTGCACGAGCACTTTATCGCCTGTGGATAGGCGTTTTCGTATACGGGTTGACCTGTCATAATAGATCTTGGCCTTGGCAGCGTTCTCCAAGTGTTTCTTGTCGGCGTCTTCGGCTTTTCGTTGCCATTTGGGCATGAAAGAGCGCCAATGGCATGGGACTTGTGAACGAAGAGGGCGTCCAAAGAGTGTTTGTGCTGGTGAACGACCATCAGCTCTCGGAGTATTGCGAAGTTCAAGAATGCCAGCGCTGAAGGCTTCGTCCTTGATATCCCCGTCGACTTTGGCAAGGAGGTGCTTAACAGTTTTAACCGTGGCCTCTGCATGGCCATTTGACTGTGGGTTGTGCGGTGAGGAAGGACGGTGGATTACGCCCCACTTCTTGAGGAATTTTTTCATCTCTTCTGAAGCATATTGCGGACCGTTGTCTGATCGTAAAACGTTCGGTACACCCATCAAGGAGAAGAAGCACCTGAGGTCCTTTATGACGTCTGAGGCAGATGGATCACCATTGTACTTTGCGATGAGCGGGAATCCTGATGTACGATCGGCGTAGACCAAGTACTGGTTTCCACCGTAGTAAAACAGATCCGACGTTGCCATTTCGAATGGTCGGGATGGAACTTTCTCCTGAACCAAGGGCTCCTGGGGAAGTGAAGGTCTGAAGTATTGGCAGGATGAGCAGGCTTCGACGGTTGTCTTAATATCGTTGGTGTATCCTGGCCAATAAACGGTTTGTCTTGCACGTCGCTTTGTCTTCTCGATGCCCTGGTGGCTTGAATGAAGGCGCTTTAAGACGTCTTTGACTGCTGAGGGAGGGATGATGATTTGGGCGCCTTTGACTACCAGTCCGTTGTCGATCCAGAGTTCGGGTTGCAGCTTCCGGAAATGGGCTGTAAACGGCTGGTTGGCTTGTTGAAAGCCATTGGTGACTGCGATGACGAGCTGTTGGTAGTCGGGGTCATTGAGCGCTTGTTCCCGAAGATTATTGACGAGGATGTCTTCTGCTTCTTGTTCGATTGATGACAGAATAATGGCATTGGCTGAAATGCTGGAGACTTCTTCTTCGTCCTCGTCAGCTTGACGGATTGGAGCTCGGGATAAGGCGTCTGGGATGCAGTGATCCTTGCCTTTCTTCCAAACAACATGAAAATTGAAATGCATCAGCTTGGTGCGGTAATTTTGGACCCTTGGGTTGTCGATGCAATCGATTGTGAATTTATTGAAGAGCGATATCAATGGGTTGTGGTCCGTCACAACCGTGAAGAATGGGAGACCGGCTAAGTAGGTTTCCGCCTTCTTGATAGCCCAGTAGATGGCTAGTGCTTCCAGTTCCACCATTGCGTAGCGCGTTTCAACGTCCTTGAGGAATCGGCTTCCACATTGGATGAGGCGCCATTTGTCGTCTTTGTCTTTCTGGAGAAGGGCAAACCCGAGACCATGCTTCCTCGATGCATCGGTTTGGAGACAAGTCTCTGCTGTAGGGTCAAACATTCCTAAAACTGGTGGCTGGACTAGCGCTTTCTTAACGTTCTTGAAGGCCTCTTCATGTGCTGGGAGCCATGCAAACGTGTTTTTGGTCTTCAAGAGGTCTCGAAGTGGTGTAGCAGCGCCAGAGACATCGGATGAGAATTGACCAAGTTGATTGACTAAGCCCATGAATGATCGAAGGTCTGTGATGTTGGATGGAGTTGGGAAATCAGCGATTGCATCGAGTTTCTTCCCATCGGCAACGATTGAGTTATGGCCAATCTTGTATCCCACGAAGTCGATCTGAGTAGCACCTAGAACGGATTTGTCCTTGTTGACAGTCAGGCCATGTTTTGCGCAGCGTTCAAGTGTGTCACAAAGAAGTGCGATGCAGGCCCGGTAGGTGGGTTGACCAAGTGCCATATCATCCACGACTTTCTGGACTGGCAGGCCGTCGATAGCTATATCACCACGGTAGGAGTAACTATCGCCCGTTGATATGAAGCCCATTGGAGATCGGAGGTATTTGAAGCGTCCAAATGGAGTGATAAATGTCGTTAAGTCTTGGCTCTCCTCAGCAAGGGGCATCTGCCAGTAGCCCTTGACTAGATCCAGTTTGGCAAAATATTTGTCCTTGGGACTAAAGGAGCTGACTGCGTTGGCTGGTGTCTTCGATGGATGAGTTGTTCGAAGTACTTGGGAGTTGAGTCTTGAAAGGTCAGTGGTGAGACGAATCTTGTTATTTGGCTTTGCTACTACGACAATGGGATGACACCATTCAGTCGGTACGTCTCCAACCTTTGCAATGATCTTGCGTTCAAGCATGTAGTCGAGCTCTTCTTTCACCTGCTTCTCAAAGACGAGAGGGATCTTTCTTGCGACATGGATAGCAAAAGGGGTGTAATTCTTCTTCAATGTTATCTTCATCGGATTGCCGACCTGAGTGCCTTTCATCGGACGAAGTTCCGTTGAATCATCAAACACAGTAGCGTAGCGTTGGAGTAGCTGCTGGCTAACTTCGTTCATGAGGTCAGATGAAGGATCCTGGTCAGGAAGTGTCTCAAGCCATGATGAGCGATTAGGCCAAACTTCCGTATATGATTCTTGCTTCTTGGTTTGAACGTTGAAGAGTGTGCGTGTCTTGGGTGGAGGGTGAGGGAAGTGCTTGCTGAGGATGTCTAAGGCTTTGCAATCCTCAAGGCCAATGAAAAAGCCTGAGATTCCCTTGCAGATGACGACGGTTGCCTTGGTGTGCCGGCCATCAACAGTGATGTCAGCCTTGAACGTTCCGACCTGATGTATCTTGCTTCCATCAACGGCGACGATCTTGTCACTTAGTGGAGGGTCCATGGTGAGGTTACCAAAGTTGGCCTCGTTGAAGTCCCTGAGGCCTATGGCAGATATATCAGCACCTGAATCTGGTCGGGATTTAATTGTGGCTGAAACTATAGTGCCATTTCTTTCTCTGGCACTGACATTAACATTGAGGTGATGACGCGCTGAGTTGGAACTACCCATATGAAGTATCAGTACAGAGTTTAGTGGCTTGTTTTCTCTGAATCGATTCCTTGCCTTGGAACTTTGACAAACTGTAGCAAAGTGTCCAATTTTTTCGCACTTGCTGCACTCCTTGCCATCAGCTGGGCATTCCTTGCGGCTGTGTGGGGATCTGCCACACCATCTGCATTGTTTGTCACTGTTTGTGCTTGGAGCCTTGTGCGGCTTGTTCGACTTATTGCGGCTAAAATTGGACTTTGTGGCGTTTATTTCCCTGACACCTGCGGTCGTTGAAGGATTTGTGAGCGCTCTGGAGGTCTCTCGTGCGGTCTCCAGTCCAATGAGGTACGTCGTAGCGTTGTCGAACGTGCTGTGATTCTGAGTCACTAGTTTCTCCTTGTCCTCCCCGTTATAGATCGCTTTGAGGAGCAGTCCGATCATGAGACGATCGTAGGTCACATCTTGTGCCTCGGCGTATTCTGCAAGTTGGAGAAAGTTATTCTTAAGTGACGTATATTTTTGTCCAGGTTGTTGGGTCACTGATAAGAGGTCCTTCATGTCGACATGTGGATTGCGAAGTGACCTGAGATGCACCCTGATGGCCTCGATGATATCCTCGACAGGACGGGCTGTGTCATGTCGGATGCCAATGGAGTGGACAATGGTTTTTAGAAAACCTGGGGAGCAACACTCCCAGAAGGCTGCAACCTGCGTCCGTTGAGGTTGAGAGTTCAGCTTTGCTAGGTAATAATAGTTGTCCCAGTGTGGTGTCCATCCAGCGAATTTCCTAACATCGATGTCTTGCTCTAGCGTTGGAGGTCGTTTGGCGTTGAAGCGAGGTGCATGGCCATCGCCGTTGCCATATCCAGCGTTACCACCACCATTGGCTGGAGGAGCTTGTGCCTGGGGTGCTGCTGCAGCTGCCTGGGCCTGCTGAGCAGCATCATAGTCCTTACGGAGTCCTCTGGTTAGGAGTTGAGCCTGCCGAAGAGCGTTTAAAACTCGGATGACATCCTTGTCACCATCTGCTGGTTCTGTTAATGGGTGAGCTTCAACTGCATCGGCTGCCGCGTCATATTTTGCAAATGCCGCGGTGTAATCTTCGAGTGCCAGTTCAAGAGCTGAAGGGTCTTCTTCATCTGCCAGGTCCTTCCTGATGGTAAAGAAGTTTGTAGCTAGTCTAGTGACTTTACCCTTAAGCGCTCTCCTTGAAGCTTTCAAGGTGTTGAGTTCGGTTGGCGTTGGAGGATCCATGTCGAGCGATTCGTTGGACTAAGATCTGCGGCGTCGTGGAAGGAGTCGATCCTCTTGACGGCCGCAGGGAGGTGCTTCGGTAATAGCTTGGACGTCGAAGGCTTAGTTCAGAGGGTGCTTCCACGATGGAGCTTTGTCGCTTTGGGAAGGCTTTAGGTCCGCTCGATCCGCGAAATCGTGCACTCCTGTCTCTCGGGATGGTTCTTAACTGGGTCAAAGGTTGCACCCGTAAACCGACTGCGCCATGGGAGGATGGGATAAATAAAGGAATCGTAGAGACGCGTTAGGAGGCTTAACTATATTTTATACATGTATACGTATGAGAATACAAAGAAGGAATGAGGACAAAGAAGGAAGAGAAAGAATGTGAACAAAGGATATCAATAGCTACATATTGAAACAATGCTCATGAAACCCCTTGCATCATATATATATCCAAATGTTTCAGCTCCTTACAGAAAGAAGTCCAGAAGACTTCGAAAAAAAGAATCGAGGTTATTCAGGGATAAACAAGAATCTTTCCTTATGAAGGAGTAGATAAAGTACTCCACAGACTTATTCTACTTCCCCCCCTTTACCGATTCTAGATGTCTTCACGCGTACGAAAATAACAATAAAAACGAGAGAGAGAGAGAGAGATAAAAGAAGAGGAACTTCTTTATGGGACCTCTTAAGCAACTAATTTGGCTAATTACTTGCTCAAAGCTAGACTAAAGTCAAATGTAATGTCTCTTACCTATAGCCCGAAATATTAGCTATATGTAGATATAAAATTTCTTCTCCAAACGACTTTATAAATGAAGAAAAATAATTAAATCCTTAGGAGACACTACACACACGTGTGAACACAACACAATACATAAATAATTTTTTTTTTTTTGGGTACAATGCAATCCTTTCATTCCATAGAATGTCAATGACAACTTGTTTGGAAAATGCTTTGAATTTTGATTAAAATCTGAGTCCCTTTCATTTTATTCCCATTTATTTGTACAATATATATATTTGCACTTGTATAGCACAAGTCAACAAATTAATCGTTTTCCCTTAAGTTCAGTAGGTTTCAAGTGGATAAGTTGATACACTTCAATTTTCTAGCAATTTTCTAGAAGTTGCGTCTCAGCACTTATAAAAAATAGCCACCAGTCACTATATTAGAAGCCATGGTCCATTAAGGATAATGACTACACCCAATACAAGGCTGTGACTCTTTATCTGAATTACTTTCACGTTACTAAAATTTTAAGTATCAGCTTTTATTCTTAATCCCTCATTATTTTATGAAAATATGAATTATGAGTAAAATATTGTTGATTGATTGTTAATTGTCAGTTTTTTATAGTATGTTAAATTTTGAAGAATGTCTAGATCACTATCTGTTACTTGTCTGAGATAAAAGCCCCTATAAATTTTGAGATACATACAAAGGTATATATATATATATATATTGTTAAATTAATATTTTTTTGATAAATTGTTGGGAGAGAGACTAATATTTTTATTATCCTTTATCGATTGTCAGAAATAAAATTGTTATTACAAATAAAGTACCTAGAAATATGGTATTAAATTAGTTTACAAGAAATTGCAAATTACAATGATGTAGCCCCTTTCTCCTTTAACTAACAGTCAAACTATCAGTTTGAAATTAAATTGTCAGATTTAAAGTAAGTTATTTTTTTTTTACAAAATCATATTTTGATAATAATGATTGGACTAATAAAATGGTAAAAAAAAGTTAAGAAAAATGAATTTTATAAACAAGGTTTATGATTGATGAATATATTAGTATAAGATAAGATCAATTACAAAGGTTAACAAATTTGAACTTTCAAAAAACCTAAGATGTATAAGTATAATAAACGGTATTTAGTCTTACACACTGATTTCAAATTTGTAATAATTTTTTCGAAAGTCCCACAGTTTTCGAGAAATCAGACCCTACATTTTTAGCTTTTTTGTCCCATTTTCTAACTTCAACTTCAATTTAAGCCTATAAAGATGCTCATTTTGAGTATCAAAAAACCATGATTCGCTATTGTATTTAATGCACAATCTATTTTCGGTCTTTGTTTTGATCTAAAGGAACTCCTGGGGATATAGGGGACGGGAGTAGGCCCAAAAGTCGGCCAAATCCTTTGTACATAAATAACTCCTTAAATATTACATGAAATGGATTAATAAGGAATACATTAAAGTACTGAGACTAACATCTTTCAAACAAGATGTCATGTGCCCGATAAGAATCCTTTACTAAGAAGAAATTGTCCATCTAACTGTTTTAATTTGCATCCAATTTTGAGCAAAAATTCACTAGAAATCAAAGACTCACGGTAGAGCTACTTAAGTATGAAGGATTTCAGCTGGTTTCTTAATCCTTCTGCGTGCTAAAGAGTAGGTCTGATTTCTCGAAAACCGTTGGACTCTCGAAAAAAAATAATTACAAGTTTGAAATCAGTGTGCAAAACTGAATAACTTTTATTAAACTTATACCCCTTAGGGTTTTTGACTGTGGACCAGTGTTATTATTGTGAATTTGGGATAATTATTGACTACTTACATAGTTACGTATGAGTAATACCTATATGCAGATGCATGTGTATGTACATAGGTAACTTATTTAAATGCAGTTTCTTCACATATATGTTGTGCTTAACCGAATCTTGATGTTTCTCTAAATGTCATGATACAAGGGATTTCTATATGGTCTATTTTTTATCCCAAAAATTGTATACAATTTAGTCTCAACAACTATTACACTCAAAAAACATATAATTATAGGTTGCTTTATATCTCCTTCTATCCATCTACTCCCTCTGAAGGTACATTCTGCCTCAGTTGATGTGGATTTGATGGAAATCAACTCCTTGATTAAGACTCATAATATTGGAACATTTTACATTTGTAGTATTTTATAGACTTAAACTAATCTTGAAAATAAGATATGGCTTTCGAAATAGAACTTTTTATATGTTAAAGGTCAAATGACTGATCTCATACTAAAAAATAGATAACTCTGATGAACAGTTCGAAAGTTATATGTAGAACTTTGAGATAGTTAGTTATAGCTAATCAATCACAAAATCACGAAAAATTCCAGAGTTCTGATGTGTGATTTCCGGAATTTGATCATGATGCAGTAGACATTTATCACATAGCACCATTGTCTTTGAGCCTATGAACATGAATCATCATAGTGATGTAAAAAAATGTTATTATACCAATGAACATAAATTATAGGCCCTAAGGCGATTGTGCCGTGTGAAGGGCTGAAGAAATACAATAGACCTATCCCCTCCCCCTTATCTTTTGACCATGCTATTCTTATTACTAGATCACGCAAATTCACTCTGTCAGCTGACTCTCAATTTATATAAAAAAAAAAAAAAAAAACGATCCATTTCTCGTCGTCTTTTTTTTTATTTTGCTTTTGAGGTTAACTTTGTACACCTTTTTATATTCTTTGGTGGGTGCTAAGCTTTAAGAATAGAGTGGATTCATAGACAAAGAGGACAAGGTCTAGCATTTTTATTTTTTTAGCACTTAGTAAATTAAATGTCGAAATTGATATATAGCTTAATGTGCTCAAACTATTGTACAAAAAAAAGTTAATGGAGGTGAGGAGTTTAATAGAGTACAACAAAATATTTATGAATGGGCTTTTAGTGTTTATTTATTATTTAGAGTCTTTTTTAATCGTATAATTAAAAAAAGATGGGAAGGGCTCTTGTGTCATCGAATGGACTTTTTGATAATGAGTTTTGAAAGAAAAAAAGTGTGTAGTAGAAGGATAGATGGATTTTCTTTTAGGGAGTCTGAGAGGATATCAAAAAAAAGAAAAGAATTAAACAAATAGTAGTTGAAATAGAAAATTCTTCAAGCAGCTTTCTAAACACATTTGACTCAAGTTTTGATATTTCAAATTGTATTGTACCTATTGCTATGAATAATAAGTCAAAAACCAAGCATAGAACGATAAAACATTATAGGAAGATTAATTGTAGACTGATTTTTCCAATTTGGTTCCATCAGAAAACGCTACCCGTTCAAAAGTTTTTTATCTAACCCGTTACAACGAAATGAGAGGTCATAACAACGAGATTAATATCAATCCTAACCCCAATGGCATCCTTCAGATAGTGGTATTAAAGTGTTAACCTTCAATAACCTCAAAGAAGTTCAAAAATGCTTCAATATTGGACACACAACCAATATAAAAGATGTTTATTTTTACGTACAGTCAAAAAAAAAACCATTTTTTGTAGATATTATTCTATTACATTTTAGTGTATTAGATAATAATTTGAGTTTTTTTTATTTCTCATAAAAAACATTTTTGATTATATTTTCCACTTTCCCTCGGGAGAAGTCACAAAATTAACTGTCAGTTATTTAGTTTTGAATATTTTTCAATAAAATTTAATAAATAAACAGCTGTTACTAATATCTGTCATATTGTTTTAATAAAACAAGTTGTAAAGTCCCTATTTAACACTGTAATTCATCCTTGAACTTTTAATTAGCATTAGTAAAAAAACACAATGAATTAAGATAAAACCCTAATTTTGTCAAAAACGGTACACTAAAAAAACGTAAAATCTAGACTATAGGGAGTATGAAAATGGTTGCAAAAGTTGATGAACCTCAAATCAAATCTATGTATATTCCAGTTTTCACCACCGTGATATATATACATATATTCTATATATATATTTTTGCATATTAATACAAAAACTATGTAAAAAGGACAAAAAGGAATTTCAATCAATGTATAAAGGGACTCATCACTCTATTACTTTGGATTCAGAATCGTTAACAATAATATTAATAATAAAAACTGTCAACAATAGATTCACAATGTCAATTAGCCTACCTATATGGTATATGTATATATATGTATACCTGACTATCTATGTATGTATGTTCATTTATAAATTAATATATGTATATAATTCATTTAAAGCGTTTGCCCTATCCAAGGGCATACATTAAAAAAATGTACATGGCTGAAGAGGCCAATGGCCAATTTATTAATTTGCAAAAAAATAATAATTTATTATGAACACATTAAAAATAAGTGAGAAAACCAGAGTCATGATATGATTTCATAATTTGCACTTTGTGCTGTGTATGAACAAATCATAATATACAGCTCCTTTAAACAGTATTAATTAAATTCTTAGATTGATCTACTAGTACAGCTTATATAGAAGGGAAAGAACCATTGATCACAAGATAATTTAATGTGCCTCAACTCGTGAACTTTAATACTTTTTATAAACACATACTCATAAACGTACAAATTCCCAATGTCAAGGCAGACAGAAATTACATGAATCTTTAAACAAAAAATTTTACTTTTCCTTTGCGTTAAAGGCAGTCGAAAGGACCATGGGCAAATGTGGCCCTCAGTGCAAGACTAGTAGAGAACCCCTGCCATAGATAGATTACTATTCAATTAGTGATTTTCATCAGGAAAGTAAATTAATAAATAAAAATGTTCAACTAACTCACCAAATATACCATCGAAGTTCAAACATTGAATTTACGGGGTTTGTGAGCAGGATTTTGATTGGAGAAGGGAGAGGTTAAATCCCTCCCCTCCCCCTTCCCCCACTACGGACACCCCCATTATAGGTATTTACTCAACCCAAGTTATGATGCACAAATAATAATTTCAAATGTTATTTTTTGGTTAAAACCTGTAGAGTATATTTATATTTATTTATGTATTAGTTGTAACTTGTACGAAATCACAACTTCCACATATGACTTGACTTATATACACAGTATATACAGGGGTATGTAGCACATATACAAATATGAATAAGTATTTATAGTAATAATATTTTGCAGGGTAGAGTTTGTTTACTTATTCCATGGCATACATACATGCAATAAATATTTTTTTATTACTATTTTTAATTGTTATTTAAGTTCTCCTTCCGTCCTGTCCTGTATCCTTTTTATACACAATTATGGTTTTTTTATTCCATGAACATGCATACTCTAGCAAATTTTATATTATTTTCCCTTTTCAACTGCATTATACTGCCATTAAATATATATTTGGACCATGTCATAAAACCATAATAAGTCATGTTTTCCAAGTTTTCATTTATCAATTACCTTTACATACAAACATTTATATACTGTTGAGTATGAGGAATAAAATAACACGAGTATTAAAATAGTATGCAGTTGGTATCCCTACCTTGATAATCATTTTTAATCCAGTCTTCTCTGTATCATTGAGGCAATAACTTGCCACAATTATGAATAGTTCAATTTGTTGATTATTAAGACATCATGGCTGAAGAAAGATCGCCTCTACTCCTGGATTTCTGAAAGCTGATATTCCCTACAGTCCTCTCAGTTTCTATCAATTATTGAGTATTATTTAATATTGTCAAATAGGAATGAGCTGATGAAATTCAGAGGTATTATATAGTAGTTGCAGACACGCTCACTTATTTCAACAAAATGTCCATCCATACAGTTTATACCCGTGTAAATAAACACATTTAAATTAATAAACAATTTTGCAATTTGACAGGCATGGGCAACAGTTTTATGTGTGTATTTCTATATTATATAGAGATCAATGTTAGATAAGAGATGTTAAGCGTTGGTCTCAATGAGTATATGTATGACTCTTCTGCCAGTTTTTTTCTTTCTAAAAATAATCTAAACTACATCTTAATCTCAAACACATCAACAGCTGTCAATGTGTTTTCTTGGGGCCTTATTAGAAGTGTTATGAATGTTTATTAGTTGAATTCGAATTATATTTCGTTTAACTGTGAGCATATATTCACAACTGAATATGAAATAGTCAACCAGTTGGAAATTAAAGGCCCAATTGACTGTTTTTCAAAGAAAGGTTGAGAAATACGATGAAAATTTCTAAAGCAAATAATGTATTGGTCATTTACCGACGTATTTAGTCTTGATTCAGAACCAGGCTTCAGCTTCAGGACATGACGCAAATACCCTAAAAAAATTCAATCAATTCAATTTAACTGTGCATGTGGTGGGTAAGCTCACAACGAATTCCACAAATCACAAAAACAAATCAAATTAAAGAATAAATTCTTTTATTTACATGAAAGAAGTCAGGTTTTGATTAAAAGCCAATAGGGAAGAACAAAGGGGAAAAAATTACTTTCAAGAAGTAGATTGAAATTAGATATTTTTAAATCATTTAAACCTAATAATGATATATATTCATTTTGAAAATTTGTAGTTTATTTAGGGAAAGTCAATAATTTCTCTTTTTTTAACTATATAGATGTAAATAATCATAATAAACTCTCTACTAAAAAGTTTCGTGAAAACCAAGAACGAAAAGTTACGAAATTTTGTAGAATATAGTACATAATATATGTAATATATCAAATATTAATTTAATACGTTTTTTAATATTTACATATGTATATTATTCATCAACACACATAAAGTAATGTGTATTTTCCTACTATAATACAGTCAAATCTAGATATTTCGTAGAAAATAGATTAGATCAACTTCTTACCAAATAAATTTTTTTATTTCATAAACAGCTTCACAAAGGAGCAACATTGACTCAAATGATCCTAGTAAGAGCCACTTTTAATGTTACCATTTATATACATACATACATTTATTAATTCCAAAGACATTACATAAGCAGTCCATCGAATGTGAAAAATGTATAATGATAACAATGATTCTTTGAGCATTTTTGTGCCTTGTATTTATCTACCTAATTTTTGTTGTTCAAAATGAATTATTGTAAATGCTAAAAATGCCGAATATTTTATACATCATGTTTATTATGGCGGGTGTGTTTTGAAGGGAGAGAATTATCCCTTGGATACATTATTGTAATAGTATTTTTGTCAAAAAGACAAAATTCGTTGTCAAAAGTAAAAATGAAAACAAGAAAAACGTCCTAAAAAAAGATCAAGGATATTCTATCTAATTTTTTGTCAAAACTATTTTTTTTTTTAAATTAAGAAACTAAAATCATCCTTCATATTTAACCCCAACCACCCAAAATAAAAATCCTGGACACGGCCTTGTTGTAGGTCTGATATATTTATTTTATTTTTTAAGATCATTGTCGAGTTTTGAATGTATTTCAGATAAAACCAATACTTCTGTAAACATAAATGTCTGGCTCTTTATTGATTTCTCAACCTTACCTTCAAAAACGGGAGGAAGGTTTGAAATTTTAAGTTAGTTGGCCAATTACGTCATTTTCTTCAACTATTGAACTATTTTCTATTTAATTTTGGGGATATTCAAAGCTTAATAAGATTTCAACGTTCATATAACTAATAATTGAGATAAGTAAGCAAGTCGAAGGCTAATGATGATGTTTTAGAGATACCGTGTCTTATCCGGATTTGACTGCATAACAGCCATCCCATTAGGAGTATCAATTATAGGTTCATTTTAATACATTCAAAAGGGGAACTGTATATGTGAAGTTGACAATTTTAAACCAAAAAACGAGTAGAAAGCATCATAGCTTCTGTAATTACTTTCATGTCCACTCTTTCTATTATAGAGAGTATTTTAGTGTTAAGGATCTATCTTGTTTATTTATAATTCATAATATTGATTCTCACTTATTGGCCAATCATAACTCATTTCATAACTCTATTTTGGAATTCAGACATATTTATAAGATTTCCTTTCACTTTGATTGTATCGATGTATACATTTATTCAGGTCATTTATAAAACATCGTTTTACTCTCCTTTTAAAAATTTCATGATAATCTCCAAGGAATTTGAAAGAATAAGTCTGTAAAAGTAATTAAATATTATTAAGAAATAATTAAATATTAAAGATGTAAGACAACACATTATGTTGTATATTTTACAAGCTCAAAAATTAATGAATAAAGTTTACTGGACTCTGTATATGAACTATTTATATACAACTTATTTAACTTTTTGTAGTAACTATGAATTTTTAAAATTTCGAGTATCACTTAGTATACGTTTAAAGAACAGTTTAATTTTTAATTGAATAAATAATTATACTTATGCATGTACAGTTCTTTTTTAAGATCTTGATATATCCCTAGAGTGGGTAAACTTGTTGTTTGTATTTGGGTTACAGCTTATAATTTTGTCCATATTTTAAACTTTCTCTTTCTATCTCATTTTTGTGAACTCCTTCCAGCAATGAAAACAAAAAAATGAAATTTTATTATTGCAAAATTCTGACAGCATAATTACTTATAGCCACGGACACTTGACATTTTAATTATGAATCTGAAATTAGTTTATATATACAAATCATCTCAGGCTCTTATAAATTTTTAAGTACCCAGAAAATGAAATAAATTTAATAATGTTGCATACTAATCAATTTATGTTCTTTTTTTAATTACAAGGTTTTATTGTAATTGATGAGAGTTCATAATACACAGATGCATTCGATGTCATTTTAAATCTCAAGTCTAAATTAATTATCAAGCTTTTTGAATTCAAGATTTGGATGAGTCTAAGACTTTGTATCATTTTTGTTCCGAATACACTCGAAATTTACACAAGGGATAAAATCAGATACAAGGACACTAATTTGATTTGATTCTCTTCCTAAAACAAATTTATTTCATTCATTTAAAAATATATTTGATTTACTCTACAGTGAAAGAAAAACAGGTTTTTGACCTCAAAAGCTGCATCCGAGTAGAATTGATTAAAGACCTTTTGTTAGCATCAGGTGTTTGTTCTATGATTTTGGATAAATAAAAATGTATTACTGATTATGGGAGAACTAAAGAGGAGAATCTTCCTTTTTTAAATAGTATTGAATTGCGGGGCTATTAAAATTTTAGTCTTGAATGCCAAAAAATGCAAGATAGGTTCATGGAACTCATACGAAAAACCTTTATCTTCTTTTAGTTCTTCTTTTAAAAGTACAGAAAAGCTCACCACTCTGTTTTCCCACAATACAGAAAGTTCACCTTAAGAAACTTCACAGTGAGGGAATTTCACTAAAATAGTACTTAATTAAATTATAATAATAGAAAGGATAGCTCAATGGGTTGATTAGATTGTTGACAAGAAATAGGAATGTTCAAATTCAAATTTCATATTTAATTTGTAGGAATTGAAATTATGAATATATTCTACATAATACATATGTATGTACCATACATTTTAACTATAGATAATTATTTATTGTTAATTATATTTAGTATAAATTGTAATATGTATATATGTACAATATAGAAAGTACTTCACAACGATACAAGTATGAATTTTTAAACATTCGCATTATGAAATTTGAAAAGGTAAGGAATTATTTACATATACATATGTGTATAAAATAAAGTAATGTAGTATTTATTCATTTTGTTGGATGATACGGTTTTTGTTAAATGAAGTGGATGTGTGTGGATAGATTGCTAAAAGAACTTTAGCATAAGTGTGGTGTTAAACATGAATAGATCAGTTAGAATTTGAACCATATAATGGACTCTTTATTATTTATTTACTCTATTTCCCCCTCTTATGCACGTACATATTGTTTAACAAACTCATATTTACGAATTTGTAGAAAGCCAACTAATGAAATAGGTTTGATTAATCGTGTTTTAATAATAAAAAAAGCATTATAATCGGCTTTTACTGAATGTGTATGTATGCAGGATACCAAATTCGGCTATCAATTCAAAAGCCTTTACGAATAAATATTATACGCGCGGGCATTCATAAAATATTCATTTATTGTTATCCGTCTAGTCTATTGATTCCTTCCAGCAACCCCTCTCCCCCCCCCCCCTCCCGCCTTTATTATTATTTTTGCTCTTTACTTCAGTTTGAGAGAGGAAATGGCTCTCAGTCCACCACATCATGTCTGGAATGAAGTTGAGTCTTACATTTGGAGGAACACTATACGAGCTGGATGTAGGGAAATCCTTTCAATCAGGTCTTTGGTACATTGTAGCCATTTTTCTGGTGTGGTATCTACTTAGGATTTTAGCTTCTTTGAGTCAAAAGGTGGATTCATTAAAGAAGGAAGCTATCAAGTCTGAGAGTGAGTTGTGTGAAAAACCTTGTTAAGATAAGTCTACATAACATGCATGAATCATCTGCAAAGATAGTCATTGTTTTCTTATGCACTTAGAGTTTTAAAAAAAAGATAAACAAATACGTGCAAACATGGATATGAATTAATAATATGGCGTACTGCTAATGTTCTTTGAATAATGGAGTAGAATACATGAATGAGCAAATGTAGGCATGTGTTTTTCCATTTAACTAAGGCATGTATGTATGCATATATTATTAACTCGTAAACAGAGGAATTGATATTTAATAAATATCTATATTTTCACTTCTAAGAATTAAAAACTACGTTTCAATTTGAATTGAAGCCATTTTAATTTTTGAATTATATGTATACCTAAAATAATATCAATATTATTTAAGGTGATGTTCTAGATGTCCTCTAGTGGAGGTACAAGTGTTGTATAAATGTAGGAGTAAGACCCATATATTGGTGAGCCAATTAAATTAGTCGATTTTTGGAAGTTTTATATTAATCGGTAATGGGTCGAAATTGTTGATCCTTATACTAATATTTATTTGACCTACAAACAAAATCAGATGTTTGTAAAAAAAAAATGAGATTAAAAGTTTTTAATTTTTTAAGCCATTCAAAACCTTTACAATCATCACAGTCATGTATTATTATAAAAAAACTAAAAACGTGCATAAAATCCCATGTTTGGCAACACGGGCTATCAATCTTATGTGAGCTCCTTTCTTCGTTCGTTTGTTTGAACACGCATCGCGGTCACCCAGGAGGACTAGAGGAAAAGGGTAGGGTGAACTGAGAATACTTTTACTCAAAATAGAAAATAAGCTATATTGTATCAGATTCCCAGGTTGCTCGAAGTCATTGGAGGCTAATTTTGAGATCAAAATGCGATTTAAAGGCTCAAGAGGACGAATTTGAGGTTGTCTATGAAGTTCAAAGGACATTGTATATTTAGGAAATTCAAATGAAGTCAAATAAAATTCGTGGTGGAGGCTATTTTGATGTTCCCTCACTCAATCATCACACAATTTTCTATTCGTGTCTATTCATTAAAATGGCGGCCTTTTTAAGACTAGTAATATAATATAAAACAGACTCCACAACTGAAAGCTTTATCCTTATAAATGAAGAAAATGACACTTAGTCGTATTGTAGCTTTTGTGCTGTGATTTGTTTTTAACTGAGATTTCAAAGTTAATTTGAAAAAATAAATTAATTAATTAAATAGGCCGATTATTTGATTATCGGTTTTTCAACCTCTGAATAGTCGGTATCGATATTAGTCCCAATAAATCCTTATCGCTCGAGTCCAAGTAAAATACATGCAAATATAAGATTATAACATATTTGGCAATTGAGTTAAACATGAGTACTAATTATACTTTTCATACTTTTTTGAGCGAAAAAATAGAACAAATAACAAGAAACATACGGGTTATTCCATGTCAACTAATGGAAAAAATTAATTCATGCAAATTGAATAGTACTTCTTAAGAATAGGTATATAGCTAGTGGTTCTCACCTCAGAGCTTTTTCAGGTGTGCCTGTAGCATTCCTGAAAATATACATATATATGGATATAAAAAGCAAATCAATGCCAAGTTACTATATTATAGAATTTCTATTAGTAAAAAACCAAAAAAATTGTTTCATAATGCACCCCATGGGTTTAGTTATTTCATTAATGTGTTCTGGGATACAATTTTTTTTTTTGAGAAGCACCTATCTATAACCTAAAAATAAATACATATATGAATATTATTTTCTAAATAAAAGTCATAAATTTTTGTGTAGGTAGTAAGAATATTTTATGAGCCTGTTAACCAAATCTAATTAACGCTTTGCAAAATGTTAGTACAGTCTAATTTTACTCATGCAAAAGTTATAAAGGTCAGATAGAAAGCTAAATGTATAGCTGATAATTTTTATCAATATTTATGCTCCCATTAAATCATATTTTGTATTAAAAAAAACGTACTTAAAATCGATATTACTTCCAACTAAAAATGATTTGATCGTAGAAGATTATTCTACTGGTTAGTACTTTATTGATTTAATTATATCTCTCTATATAAAAATGTTTCAAAGCCATTTGATTTTTTTAAATAGTCACAAACCATGAATGTTTTTTTTTTTTGAAATTGTAGAAACAAAGTTAGGGAACGAGACTCGATAAAAATTATTGACGACAACTGCAAATTTGGAACGGAGGATACATGAATAAAGTGTCAAAATATCAAAAATATAATATATTTATTGCTATAAATTGACACTTTTCTTATTATACAAACTAAAAAATACTAAAATAATCCAATTATATTATGAACGGACGATACTTAATCGATTTGATATGTGTGTTTCTAAAAGCAATACTGAAAATAATTGCTCTGTAATCTTTTCATTCACCAAACTATACAATTATAATAATTTAGTTGCTTATAATTGAAAATATAATATTTATGGACTTGCTTATACAATGTACAAGTAGCGTAACTAGACATTCATATTCAAGACTAGCTTTTTTTGTCTACTCGCAACCTCGACTTTCAAAAAGAAAAGGAAAAATTTGACAGTATAGTATAGCATGTGTATGTATGTATAGTTTTATCATGCTATTGGTGAAGCAAAGAAGTATTATAATACGCAGTCGGTTGATTTAAGTCCATGAGGAGTCAACAGATGAAAACAGCTGAAAAGAGAATATTGATCTATCCTAAAAAGCTAGTCGTGATTATCTAAATATGGAACTTTAAAAGAGAGAAGTCTGTACATATATACATAAGAGTTAGAACCTTATAAAATATTACAAACACGACTAGGATGGCATTTGAAAATCTTTAGCGTTCTCTTTGCTTCATTCATCATTAATTTATAATTTCATGCAATTGGACCTTCATTAATTGTAAACGATAGAATATAAATATTTTTTTCCAATTTTTTTTCTCCAGGTGAAGTTCCATTAGAACTCTCTCATCAAGAATCCTCGGACACTTTGATTAACAAATCTGATGATGGTTTACTTTCGAGAAAAAATAAATAATGAAATGTGCTCCTTTTGGATACTAACTCCACATAGTTCAGTATATTTAATATCTGTCACATATATACATTAGTATACTAATATTGTATTCTGCTTTTATGTATCGTTTTGATTTCAATTATTTATTGAATAATGTAAACATGACATTTTGTCAATATCCTCGATTTCTTAAGCTTTTTTTTTCTACGTCATAGGTTAAACTGAATAGTAAATAAATCATTATTTTGAATGGAAAAAAAATAGGTGATCTAATCATTTTATTAATTCAAAGATTTGAATATCTCCAACCAATTGAAATGTTATGAGTAGCAATTTCTAGATCCAACCACTTTATGAGTGGCTCATAATATTCCATGAGAGCGTCTGTAGAGAATTCATCGATTCCAATGGCATCTTGTAAAACGTTTTTCCACTCCTTACTATTCCCTTTCTCCATGATATTTCTGATGAAAATGTGTATTTTGGTTAATTAAATGTCCTGTTCAAAAATACATACTTCAAAACATTTCCGGCCTTTTTTGATCCAAAGATGTCACATTCAAATAAAGGATCCGGCACGTATCCATACTCTGCTTCACACATTGCCTTAAACAATTGTATCTGGAGAAGACCACTTAGAAAATATCTAATTATTTAAAGTAGAAATAAAAAAGTAAATCTGAGTGGAAATTTTTCTCAAAAAAGTCTCTTTTACGGTAGATAGGGAGAGTTGTCTGCAACGTGGAACTTTGAAATAGGATCAAATGCATTTGAAGGCCGAGTTTGTCCCTCAAAAGTGACCCCCTGTATTTCTTGTCTTAGTTTCCACCAATGACTGTTATACTCTGAAGGCTTGATCTTACCAGAAAAAACATCATAGCGCCAAGTATCAACAACAAGGCTCCAAAAGAATATTGGAATCTTGTCAAGAGCTTGATATAAAAGATATATTATAGGATCTAAAAATAAAATAAAATAAAATATGATAGTATTTTAAAGTTCATGATTTTAAATTTCAAAACCATTTTGAGGGATTGTAATGCCAAGTCGAGCGAGATGTTGAGGGGATAAGACTCCATAGGTGATGCTGTCTCCTATAGCTTCATGGAAAGCAGAGTGGCATCCATCCTGGATAAAGATATTATGAACTTTCAATTAAATAGTTTTGAGACTACATATTATTTGTTGTTAATTCATTTTAATCAATGGTGTATCTCCCGGGATCCCATTTTCAAGGGATTTCCCAAGATACGAGAAATTCCTAGGAAATGTCAAATTTAATTAATTCATAATGTGAGCTTTTTCATTAAATGAAAAGTAGAATATACATTTATGATTCACATGAGATATAGTTTTTAACGATTTATGTTGAACAAATAATGATGCAGCTATGTGCATCGACAAAAAAAAAAGACTCAAAACGAAACACCAAAAACTTTTTCGTTTCTTCATGACTTTTTTTTCATAGAAGACAATTTTCATTCATGTATTTGGGACTTAATTTATGTTTCTGGAGTATGAGCATGAGCTGTTTAATACTTTTGAGAAAGTAATTGCTATTCTTAGATGAGGCATACGTATTGCTTAGATGCTTTACAGGTATATACCATATACATATATTATGCAGTACTTGACCATGTATTTGCAATTGGGTGATTAATTATTAATACAAATATCTTTCCAATAAAGTGGAAAAAATGGATTTTTCACGAATGTAGTTATGAGTATGAATTATTGTTTTCTTCTTAAAATATGGCATATAATAAAACAATCGCATTAAGGAATTTTCCATGTTATTGCTGAAGGACAATTTCCAAGAAAATGAGAAATCCTTCTCCTTACACTGTCCTTTCCATCACAAAAGAATGATGTATCATTTAAAAGTTAGTTTTAATATTTTAACATCAAAAAACTTACCTTAAAAACGTTTGGAAGATGATCATAGGACATGTAGTATTCAATGTGTCCCATTTCGTGATGCATAATCAAAAAAGTTTCCTCATTCACTTCCCCGCACATTTGAAATCTATGGAATTTAAATCTGTATAGTTTATATTTTTTAATATTCAATTTATCTTTGAAATCAAATATAACTGAGCAATAATATAAATTTGAAAAATATTTACTCTCCTGCTTTTCTATAAAGTGAGATATTAAAAGTTGAGACAACTGATTTATGAGTACCTATAGTATAACCTTTTTTGGAACATCTTTTGTAAAAATTATCAATCCATTCAAATTAACTTTAAAGACAAAAATATACTTAATTTTTAAATCAATGATTCGAAACATTTATTTTGTAAATGTTTTATTCTACTAAATTATTTTTTTCAGATGTTTAGAATATAATTAACTTCTCTGCAATAGCATCAATTTACTCAATGAATTGATAACTGATTGAATATGATAAGTCTGTAACTTTAAGTTTTAAAGTTGGGTATTTATTTTTCTTCAAAAATATACATTTAAAGTGTTGTAACTTTTGAACTATATTTTAAAAGTGGAGGAATTTGAACGATGTACATATACCATATGTATGTGTATCTTCAACGAATGGAGTTTTAGCTGTCATTTTGTATCGTTAATGGAAGAAGAAGGTCGTAAAATTTCCTTAGACCATTATGTATCTCAACATCTTCCAATCTATGAAAACATCAACGAAAATCAATAGCTTATTGATAACAAAATGTCCACTTCTATAGCTAGGTCGAGAAAGGGATAGCTATTCCCCTTCTATTATCAGACATTCTCTACAAAATGTTTGCTATATTTGAGGGGGGGGGGGGGGTATTTTTGGACAAAAGATATACACATAAACAAAAAGCCATCAAATATGACAAAAAAAAACTTTGATAATTTCAGAACCGATACACATAAAGTATTCAACATTTTATACATTTATACAAGTTGATTTAGATGAATTTAAGTAATTATTTCATACCATTCACTTTTGTTTGTGTACAACTATAGAATTCGTTTATATCAAATCCCTCTATTCAGTCATTGTTATTTGATCTTTTTCATCACTTTCCCATCCACTCCTATCTGCTGTGTCTTAAGAAGACTATTGACACAATATTAAACTTTTTTCATCAAAATGATGGTAAATTGACATGTTTTTTTTTTACAAAAACAAGAATTTATACTCGTCCGTATACTTATGTTACTATACACGTTTCGATTTCAGTTTTTCTAGCCACGAAGGATAAAATTTTTTAAAATAAAGGATCTTATCACTTGGGATAAGGACTATTGACCGTGACTTAATTAAATTAAATTTTAAGAAAATGAACAGACAAAGTGTGAACGGGTTCAAGCCTTATCGAGTCCACGTTTCTACATTACTTTTTAAAATGTATAAACTGCACCAAAATTGAGTGAGTCATCAATTATACTGAATACGTACATTTGGGCAAAAGAGAGAAAGTAGATGAATACAAAATAAAGAAATAATTGACATGTAACAGGTATGTACGTATGTTTGCTGATGTTAATATAATTATATTAATCAGTCATGTTAGAGGCATTTATGTTCTTATTAATAAAAATGATTGCCTGTCATAAACAGTTTCCTCATTCCGAATTTAGCTGTGATTCTCTCAGTTTCTTTCTGTATATGCAATATTCATGCTACTTTTGTTAATCAAATTCTTATTTTATGACAGTAGGGATAATTACTTAATTGTTAACATTAATTTCAAAATATGGCTCAAAAATGCTTGCATTTAGTATCAAATAAAATCTTCAAAATTTACAATAGATAATACAGAAGTACAGTTTTTATTATTATTATTATTCTTGTTTCTTTTTCCTTTCTTTATGAACTAAAGGTACAAAACAAAGTATTGAAACGTACCTGCTACTGCGGAGAGATTTCCTTGTATATGATACTTAATATTTTTCCACAAGATATCGCTTTTGAAGTACATATATTTATATATATTTAAATTAGTTTTCCCTTCGCAGAATTCACCTTGTTTTAATTGAAGTAACAAGGCAAGTTCATGCAGACTGCGTAGTTTGCAATGGAGTAGTTCAACTCCCCTAACGGACAAAAAAGAAACTCTTGGACAAGTGAATTTTTACAAAAATTGAGTATATATGTAGTTGTCGTTTTCCATCTTTGCTTCATAGTTGTGTTAAGGGAATGCCCATTTTTATATCACAATGGTATCTCTATAACATCAATTACTCCAATGTATTTTATTGTCAGCTGTTAATTTTCTACTTCCCCCCTCCCTTATCATTGTTCTAAACGTTGATTGTTTGCACACAAACTAGCTGTTGTTATACTGTAAACAATTTCTTTAGTGTTTAATGATGGCTAATCTCACAATTGGGAAGAATTGACTAATTAACAGTTAATTTGGTCCTTTTTTCTTTTCTTAAGAAAAGTTGAGGGATACAATGAAGATTGCTATGTGATAATTATAGGTGACAGTGGGGGCTGCGCCCACCCTTGCATTGAATATTTTTTAGGGACGGTAATATTTATGCATACACACACAAAAAATGAATTTTTATTTAAAGAAAAGGATCCTATCGTCTAAATACTAATGCTTTAAAAGTCGAACCACTTAACCACTGGAGAAGAATAGGGGTAAAATAGAATTTGAGGGGAGTAACGTGTCTCTTCAATTATGAGGGAAATTCCTTTCATTAATATCTTAAATTATGATCATAATTTGTATGATAGAAGTACTCGTAAAACAAATAGTCAAAGCTTGCTTTGTAACAACAAATTTATAATAATTCGAGAGGAATTTAAGGTGTATGGCCATAAGAAGCTGAAGGTGAAATAATTTGTCTGCGTATGAGTGACTAAAACATGGAAGCAAGGACGGGTTAGTCTACTTGTGGGAAGAATACCCTTTCATAATTTCTAAAAGGCCCAAAAAGTACTAAAAGATACATAAATTAATATAAATTTCGGTTCCCCCCCCCCCCACCAAAAAAAAAAAAAAAAAAATGAAAACAAATATAAAAAATCAACATTATTTTAATAACTTATGATGTATGTTTCCAAATGAATATTAAATAATTCATTAACTTTCTTAAGACCCTTGTTTTTTTTTTTCTCTTTCCTGAATAACTATGATTTTTTTTTTTTTTTTTTTTTTTTTTTTTTTTTTTTTTGAGATCACGCACATTTTAAGTGCCTTGACAAAGCTTTAAAGAAAATACGTTTTCTTAATGTATGTGCATACTCCTCTATGTATGTTTACAAAGAAGATAAAATTAAGAATACACTACAAGAGAGAAAATATTTCAACAAACCATCAAATTACCTCTTTGTCTTCTCTTTGTCTTATATTATCGAGAGTTTTCAGATCAGTAATGATACTTTGTCAAATAAGTGAACTAAAGTCACATGCAATTATAATCTTTTTCTTATCTATAACCACGACGAGCTTTTGTGTTCATCCACTCATTGACTCTCAAAAGGGAAAAGAAAAATTTGGTATAACATGAGATAGCTAAATTTATGTATTTTTCTTGTTCATTTGGGATTAAGTCATTATTTAGACAAATTTTACCAATATAAAAATCCATAATTAATTACACTGGTCAAGAGTAAAAAATCTTAAGGGGTATAAGTATAATAAAAGTTATTCAGTTTTGCACGCTAATTTCAAATCTGTAATTTTTTTTTCAAGAGTCCGAAAGTTTTTGAGAGATCGGACCCTGCTTTATGAGCTGATTTGGCCCATTTTCCAATTTCAACTTCAATTTAAGCCTAGAAGTATGCTCATATTGAGCATTAAAAAATGATGATTCGCTATTGTATTTAATGCACAATCCATTTCCGGTCTTTGTTTTGACCTAAAGGAACTCCTAGGGATGTAGGGGGCGGGAGTAGGCCCAAAAGTCGGCCAAATCCTTTGTACTTAAATAACTCCTCGAATATTACATGAAATAGCTTAATATTGAATGCATTAAAGAGCTGAGACCCACAGCTTTCAAACGAGATGTCAAGCGCCCAATAGGAATCCTTGATTAAGAAGAAATCGTCCATCTAACTGTGTAAATTTTCATTGAATTTGGAGCAAAAATCCTCGAGAAATCAAAGACTCACGGTAGAGCTACTTAAGTAGTAGCGCCCAGAAGGATTTCAGCCAGTTTCTTAATCCTTCTGTGAAAGTTCAGAGTCATTGATTTCTAGCAAATTTTTGCTCGAAGTCGGATGAAAATTTACTTAAATTGAAGTTGAAAAATGGTCCAAAAAAGCTAAAAAAGTAAGACCCTACTTTTTTTCTCGATTTCTCGAAAAAAAAAAATTACAGATTTGAAATCAGCATGCAAAACCGAATAATTTTTATTATACTTATACCCCTTAGGAATTTTGAAAGTTCAAATTTGTTTACCAGTGTTATTACTAAAATAATTTTTAAAAAAAGGAAAGAAAAAAAGACGGGCAATCCTTGATTTAATGTAAAAATCATAATCATGTATCTTTTTAAATTTATAATAAAAGAATCAGCAGCTTTAAATCAGAAAAGAGTCATATGATAAAAACAGATTGTTCCTAAATGCTAGTCGTTGTTTGCAATACATTAATACGTCATCATTTATCACCAAAAGACGCCAGATGCGTAAGGTTTTTTGAATTTCCATCTAAAATAAATATTAATTGGACTGGACTGAATTGGTTGTCATACCTTATATATATATATATATATATATATATAGTGTTCATTTGAAGTTCAAAAATTATTTTCTGTTTTGGATTGTTTTTTTCCTTTTTCTGTTTCTTTGTGAATGAAAGGTTGCAAGATAAAATAAAGATAACGATGTGATGTGTGAAGAAATTTTAAAAAATGGGAGACGGAGACGCAAAGGATATTGGACTTTGAGCGACAAAAATGCACGAAGCAGGCCTGAGGGGGAGGGGACATTCTGGAAATATGGGTACATATAACATACGTGTATGAATACTGTTTCATCAATATAGTAAATCTAGGAGTGGCAAGTGACCCTCATTACCTGTAATCCTGTTCTTTTGGAGCAAACATGTTAATAGCAGATGGGTGACAGGAAGATGTGCGATCCTTTGGAGCAGTAAATTGGGATCTTTTCCAAAAGTTAGGAGGCATAGGTTGAAGACCCATGGATGTCATGAAATATTCCGCTCTTTATTAGAAATTTAATAAAATTAATGAATTATATAATTAAAGATAAAGTAAGAATAAACTAATAAAAAACAAACCCTTTTGCCATTTGTACTACAGTTAAATTAAGTTCCTGTAGCTTTTTTGTGATTCCTAGTCCTTTATGGATTTTACCCTCGGAATAAACAATATCCAGGATAGGTCTCCAACTCTGGGCCCACATATTTCCGAGTAAATGAGCTGGAATAGGCTCTTCCTTCTCTACATGGTCCCTTCCATAATAAAGTCCAAGATGATGTCGAACATAGCCATGAAGCTTTAGATAAAAGTCACTTAATTCCTCCTTGAAGGAGCTTAAAGCTTTCTCATCAATCATCAATTGAGACTTCCAATATTCTCCTAGATCCTTAAAATTCACTTTTTGTACGGATTTATTCCATAGGTCAACCATTCTGGTGTAAAAAGGGCGAGAAGGAGGTCCAACAGCCTCTCTCCATGAAGACCAATATGAGAGAAGAAGTTGAGGATTTCTTTCATGCTCCATGAGAGAGGCAAGATCCGGTTCACCATGAAGACATTTTTGAGTTTCATTAAAGTTACCACAAACTTGTGCCTCATAGTATATTTTGGTCAAAATGGATCCACTGAATTTGTCTGATCTGTTATCAAATTGAAGAAATGTTAGCATCATTTTATTCCTTGACTATTATATAAATGTATTCAAGCAATAATCTGCTCTACAACTATGTGTACACATGTGTATTCATGAATATTCATATTCATATTATTCAAATTATATCAAATGGAAAAAGAAATTGCCCTCCTTACCTAGACTACATTGAGGGAACACAAAACAAATTATTAAATTGAAGATAAATGGTTAATAGAATCCAATATTCACAAGGGTTCTATTAGGTAGATAGTTGTAATATATATCGATATTTAATTTATAACAAACTGTGCTCAATACATCTAACTCATTCTATCAAATTATTAACATTATAGAGCATCCTTGATTAACTTTTGATCTGGGTTATTTCATGTCAAATCGAACAATAAAGGTCAAATTACCTACTTCGAAACTGTGACATAAGTGTTAGTTTTTAGGAATAAACAAACAGTTTGAATTTATCTTTGCAATTAAAAGGTCGAGATATGGTGTGCTATTTTTGTTATTGTTGAAAAAACACATAATTAAAACGAGTGTCTAAAACTAAGCTCTTTGCATTTTGAAAATAAATGTCACCATTTTTTTAAAAGAAATAAAAACTCTATTTCAGGTGGTGTCATCATATTAAAAGTTACTCATCATGGATAAACATAAACAACCAAAGTAGATTTATAAGAATAAAAATTCTTGCTTTGATTAACAGAAATGGTGAATAATTTATGTAGTATAAATATTATCTTTTTTATCATTTATCTATTTAAAAATAGCGCAGACCGTAAAATGTATTAAAATAATTTGAAAATAGTACAAGTGTCATTTTCTAGGAATTTTTACCAACCATATATTAGTTTATTTGTATTCAAATACCACTTTGTATCTTGGGGTTCAATTTTTAAAGACTTTAGTTTTGTTGTTCTTTTTTAAAGTTATTAGAAAAAGTATTTTTATTTTAGTAAATTATATATTTTATCAATAATCACATCAAATTTATGCCTCAAAAATGATTTCTATGAAAACATTCTATTTACACAAAACTGGTTAAAACATCAAATAGCATTTAGATAGCATTTATTCCAAAAAATTATAAATGTTGTTCAACAGTGTCAAAAATTTGATTTGAAAACGTGTTTTAATGATCCAATTTGATTAGTTAAAACACATTTTCACTTTTCTTGAATACTTTTTTTCTTCAGCCTCAGCATATTTTTTCAGATAAATGCCCCTTAAATATTATTATTATTATTTTCTTTTCTAAGCCCGTGGCCAGAATTTCTGAGCATGATTTGACTCGCATAGGACAACATTTTCCCATACATAAAAAAAAAAAAATTTAAATAACAGTTATATTATACTCACTCTGAAATGGTTGGACTCACAGTTCTACAGACCATTTCAAATTTATTAAACTCTTCTGGAGTCAATATGGAATAATGGTCTCTCAGCTGCCTGGTCTTAAAGCACCACTTTTCAATCCATTTTTCCCTAGTTTCAATTTATGTATTAGTACGTGCATATTTAAAAAATTATAAATACAATCCATTTGTTCTAGGAAAATTCGCCATCAGGATCTAGAAATGCTCTATAATAAGGCTCTTAAAATGCATTTATTTATTTTAAAATCCTTGTGGCGAATTTTTGTGACACAGAAATGGCTTACTTAAATGATTGTACATAGTCTGTCCAATCACTCCAATTGGACTCTAGATCAGAACTTGCTCTCCATGCATAAATCGCTTCCAAATGTCTAAGTATCCCAAGATCTTCATCCAAGTTCAGAAACCATTCGTTTACAGCTCTGCGCCATTTGTTTACTGTCACATTGGAAATATATTATGAGGGTACAGGCTACAATTCATGATTATTTATGTACGTATATCAACTTATAGACCCTTGTCAATTAAAACATCATTTGAGTCATGTTTACTTTGTTTAGATTTCTATTTTAATCGACGTCTGATACAATTAATTTATTAAGGATTTAATGACATGTTGTATGTAGATAATATCATTTTTCATACATCAGTCTATTTAAATTAGTCAATCAAAGGAAAATAATTCTGTTTTGTGGTTTTTTGTACCTATTCTTGAATTTAAAAAACTGACTATCCTGTACATACACACACAGTTTTCAAATTGTTAGAATAACTGTACCATACATCCTTAATCCATATAAGATTTTCTTATTAAAGCAAAACAAAACTTAAAATCATAACTAAAATATCTATCAAATATATATCTTAAGAAACGTACTGATGTTATATTAAAGGATCCATCGTATGTGGCCAGTTCTAAACCAAGGCTCAAACGCGTTCATAACAATTACAAATAAAAGGTTAATATTGATATCCTACCTTCATTTTCCAAGTGAAGGGATTCTTTATTCAGCCCTGGTGGATCTGTTATCTCAAAAAAAACCAAATTGTCCTCTTCAGGAATCTGTAGATATAAATTATCCGTTTCCTCTGAGAAAAATGTCCCCTTTGAAGAAACCAACAATAGTAGGAGAACAAAAACATTTACCAACAAATAACCATTTGATTCCATGGCATGAGAAGCTTGACTAACAACGTGTTGCAAGAAGGGATGAGATATCTTTGAGCAATGGAGATGACATTAAGAGGAGTGGAATATATGTACAAGAGAGAGGAATTAAGAGATACCTTTTTTTTTTTTCATATTAGCGACATTATAGAGAACACTCATGATTATAAATATTTATTTTAAGAATTCTTACAAATAATTTATCGGTATTTTAAAATACAATATAAATAAAATATCTGAATTGTATTTTGTGTTAATTTCGCTGAACTTTTTAAAATGCTTTAATTGAATATGTACTGAAATAATGGTTACTTCCTTTCTCCTTCGTTCCTTTTTTGAAGGATATATTTATTATTCAACTTGTTGTTTTTTTTATTTCTTTAATTACAGGCAAAATAGATTTTTGGGGTCAGTATCGATTATTTGGGAATAAAAATAAATCGATTTACTCGTAAATTTATATGTAATTTTTTTAATTTTCAAATTAGCCCTTGAAAACCCAATACAAAATATTTAATCACATAGAAGCCTAAACAGCTCCACCTTCGACCACTGTATAATTTTTTTCATCCCCAATTGAAAAAAAAATGAATGATCTACCAAGATTTTGATCAATTTTAGATTTCCAATTCATATTTGTATAGAATACAAAGACTCTTTCACACATTGATGTCTATGATGGCGGCAAACAAAGGACTTCTTGACAATAAATGATCAAATAATTTTCAAAAATCATGAAATTGATTATATTTAATAGTTATTACAAATGTCTTAAGTTACATACATTGACTGATTGAATCAAAAGATTGATAAAGGGTAACTCAGGAAAATTAACTATTTAAAAGTAATCACTCTTACGACTCCCTTGAGTTTTCAAGAGTTATGTAATTTTATAACCTTTGATATTGATTTTTTTAAGGACAATACTATCGGTCAATAGACTCGTCAACAGCAAAAATGTTGTGAGATTGAATGAGGCTGAATTCAGTAAAATTTGATCCCTTAACTTCAAATAAGGCCTTAGTTTTTCTCTATGAGTCCCAGATTCTTCAAGAACACATTTTTAGTATTTTTTTTTCTTTCTTTTTATTGGTCTAGGGAAGTTACATACACAAAAATATATAAATGAACATTATAGTTTATAATTAAATCCCTAAACTAAAAAAACATGACGACTAAAAAATGGTGAGTCGATAAAAAAAATTAACAAAACAACTAAAAAATTCACTTTAAAATATTTAAAAAAGACAAATCAAATCTACAGTTTCTATTTTACTAAAGGAAAACAACTATTGAACTTTGGAGGCACAGAATTTCTTAAACTATCTATGGATGCATATCAGGCGACGTAAAAACTTCTTACTGTCATTTGAACTTGAAGGGTAGTAGTGAACAAGATTCCCCGCAAATTTCCACGATTGACCATCCAGATCAGGGATTTTTATGGTGAGTGCTGAGTACCTTGCTGCAGTTGAAATAAAAATAGCTCTTAGTTCTTCCTTTCTGACAGGTTCTCCTTCAGTTAACATCCCAGTTATTCTACTTTTACAACCCGAAAGAGCAAACTCCAAGGCACGTGTCTTTGTTGGAGCTTTGGTGACATTTGAAGTGAGCCCGAATAATATCAGAGGAGTCACAAACTTATCCCGTATTCCAGATATGTTTAAGGAAATAAATTCCTTCACAAGGAAGCAAGAGCCAAATCGATCCGTGAGGATTTTTCCCCACTTCTCCAGGACACAGCGTCTTTTGGACTGAGTATTCTGATTATATCATGCAATCTAAGTTCCATTATGAGTTTAGACAAAACTTGAAGATTGGGATAATTAGACTTTGAATTATACAAATCTATATTCAGATCACCAATAATCAAGAGAGGATATGAATCGTTTTTGCTCGCATTGATAATGGCCTGAAAGAAGGCAGAACACTTAATATTAGGACCATATACATTCAATAAATAAAATCCACCACTACTTGTTGGGATGAATATTTCATACCAGTCACTTGAGCCTGACAATACCTTTACACATTTGGGGTTATCGACTGTCCTTGCAACTAATGACAGAACCCCCCGACGTCTCCAGTCCCCTGTGAAGAAAAAGGAGACCTTATGTCTTGAAGACAAATAACATCTGGCTTTTCATAGAGAAGGCTTTTCATCAATAATTGTCGGGGAATTTTATCTTTTCCTCCTCTCGTATTTAGCGAGATTATTTTATTTACTCCCATATTCATTTTCTGATTTCTAGAAATAGGTGGATTGTAAAAGTCATCAATAGTGGGTTGATACTTGAATGACATAGACATTCATGAGATATATAATAATAATAATAAAAAAAAACACCAATACTATTTTTTTGTAATTTTATTCGGACCTTTCTGCGATGAGAGACCCGAAAGTACATGAAAGTAAAATAAGATCTGGATTTAGTGGTGGTTTTTCTGGTGGTTAATTTATTTTAGAAGTGGGACAATCATCTTTTTTAGAAGGTTTTACCACTTCGTCTTCTGTTTGAACACACAATGTTTCACCTTCTATCTCACTAGTAATTAATGAGGACGAGTCAAGGGCATCGGTATTGCTTTCATTTACTTCTGAAAAAGTGTAGTTATTCTTATCAATTACGGTATCTTCATTATTTGACCGTCCAGTAAGGTCCCCATCATTATCTTCAATAACATTTTCTTCCCTAGTCTTATCCATGATTTCATCAGAAATTTCAGTGGCCGATTCGATCACCTATGCTTTTTTTCATGCAGTTGACCAAGATAAGTGATAAAAATATACTTCAAAGACGAATATTTAAGCATTCTAAAATAATAATGTTTTTACATTCAAATTTGAATCATCTTTGTTTGAGTAAGAAACTTGATGGTTTTTTTTCAGAAGATTATAGCTTCAAGGAAAGTAAATAAAAAAAGTGTAAAAATATATAATTTGATAAATGAAAGTTTGAACTTTAAAATAATGTAAAGGTTTTTATATCGTTGTTCATTTGAGATAAGGTCATAGAAATATATTAAAGCTAAAACTTCTTTTGAAATTTTTTTATGAAAAAAGTCCATATATATTTAAGGACCATTAGGACAAAGAAAAAGAGAGACAAAGGAGACGGTAGAACTCAAAAAACAGCATTTTTCTAAGTCAATCCAATTTGAGGCTGGGTCAATTAATTATAATTGGAACCTAATTTAAATTGTATTTCTAATAAAAAAAGTTTCCTCATAATTTGAAAATTAAAATTTTGCTATCTTAGTAAGCAAGTGACTTTTTGACAAAGATTTCACTTTTTAATTACAATCTCTATTTTCACAACTTTATATAGTACTACCATTTTTTTATCTTAATGCACAAACTTCAGTGTAACAATGACTAATTTGGTAACAATTATTCCATAAATTAGAGTTATTTTTAGTCTCAATTAACATTGTTTATATACAAATAATTAATGAATCAATTACACACATCCAGTGTTTATATTGTGTTTACTTGTATCATGGACACCATATACTCATGATTAGGTAATATAATTACTAATTAATTCGTTAAAATATACATGTTGTATTTGAGCTCAAATTTGTTGCATATAAATATTATCATGAATATATGTATATATATATATATATATATATATATATATAGACAAGGAATCATTTAAAATTATGAAAATTGTAAATATTCTATTAAAAATCTGTTCAGTCTGATATAAGAAGCTTCTTTTTTAATTATAATTTTTATTATGTTTGTATTGATAAAAGTTATTTATCAATTAATTTAATTATGGAAATTATTATACTAAGAATATATTCGACTGGTATTAGTGATTTAGACTTGTGAAAAAAGGCTTGAAGCTCGACTCAAGACTCGAACCCAAAGACTTGAGAATTGAAACGGGCTTGAAATATAGAGGAGATTTTCTACCATCTCTGTAAGATACCATAATTTGTATAAACATTTAATAAAAGTTGGAATAATTTGCTGTTGAAAGTTTTTGGAGTAAAGAACAGTGTTCTTGGAGGACTCAAATCAATACCTTGAGAATGAGGGAATACGAACATGTATTTATTGTCGTACCATGGTTAAGTGTCCTCTTCATTTATTTTTTTTAATCAAAATACAGGCTGTCCTTAAAGTTATGTTTCTAGATTCGTTCACAAAAGTTACGAGTCTTAAAAATAAAATGTAATCCCGAAAATTAACGAAGGTTGCTGTGTGGACCTTGGCGCCGAAACGGGAGGAGGAAAGGAGTCATTGTGATATTACTCTTTTAATGAGTTTTTTCGAAAGCCAAAAAACTGCTGCTGTGGGTTTGGATGTCACATCGGGTCCGATTGATATAAGGACTTAATTTTTTAACATCTTTTTTGATAACTCAGACATACATATGCATAGAAAATATGTTAATACATCATTATATACATTCAAATTTACATTGTGCAAAAAATCAGATATTTTTCTCCTACTACCATACTTTTCGGAGTTTTTTGATTCATTCTAAGCAATAATTATGTACTTAATCTAGTCCTTTCAAATTTCCAAAGTCATTTTAAAGTAATTATCATTTAAAAAATATTACTTTTCACAGTACTTTAATGACAAAATTTACAAACGACTTATAATGCTGAAAAGATAAATAAACGTCAATAAAGAGGTAAGTAATAAGGATCCTTAGAAAACAATACTAGAAATATCTTCTAAGGTGGGCCATGGAAATTAACACCGCATCTTTTTAGTGAAAAACTTATATTAACTAATTTCAAATTTCTTATAAACTCTAAAACAGTGAATGGTCATTGCCCCCTAGTCTCGCTCGGGTTATGGTTTACAATTTTGACCTGGCGGCATTGTTTCTTCTTCTATCTCGATAGAGTGGATATCCAAAAACCAAAAAATTGAAACGCAAGGATTGCAACTTTTCGATAAATAAATTCGTCTCTCATAGAGTATCAGGGGGACTCCGAGGGGATCCGAAGACTGGGATTATCCCACTATCGTCCAAATCCGTCAAAATGAATTACACAAGGAGAAGTGATCCTCCTTTGGCCTCATCCCCAGTTCATGGATCTACTCAGAGTCCTCCTTATACTCCATGAGAGACAAATACACGGCTTACTCAAGATGATGATAACTTAAACAATATTCTTATCTACTTTCACGATCTTTATGAGCCGAATAACTCGAAAGAGTCGATATTCCACTACAGCTCCAAGATTCGATGTTAGTTGCTTCAATTTTTTGGTTTGAAAACTCAGTGCTATCCATTCTATCAAGATAGAAAAATAAACTATGACGTTTGGACAATATTATCTGGTGTACGACGCCTGAATATAGACCTAATTTCATAGAGATTTTAATTACCAATAAATTTGATTTCACTCAAAGATCACTCAAAGTGATTAATTATTATTATTATTTTAAAACCATTAGATAAAGTTTCCTTAAACTTTTTTTTAAATTTTGTTCATTTTATTTAATAACTAATTACATCAAAACTATCCCTTCAACATGACGTTGCCTTGGGCTTACTATGCAAATTATGACTTCATTGAAAACGCTCTACATATGTATGTATATATATTTTTTTTTTATTATAGTATTATTTAAAAATATACCAATAAATGGATTCGGAAACTATTGTATTCATGTTACTTAACGTTATACGTAGCTTATTGGACAAATTGAGTAATACCTTAGAAACACACTCACACAAAGTACAAAAGGATTTTGATGTTACCTTTTATTTAGCCTAAGGCCCTGTTCTTCTGATTATAGTCATTAATGAATACTTAGATAAGTATTATCCAAGTGCTTTTAAAAGTTTATTTTTGAAATCACTTTAAAATATTGTTAAAAAGTTCATTATTAAGCATAAAAATATCTACAAATAGTGTCATATGATCTAATAATTGCGAGTCATATATTTTGTAAATATAGCTAATTCTCAGGAAAATATTATTAATTAATTGATTAAGTAGAATATAGGTAGTTAGGTAAAAATATTTTGAGCTTGAAATAAAATTAGTAACCAAGCGTATAAATTATTTGTTACTAGCAGTGCTTAAAATGAAACAACATTCAAGAAGAAGGAGTATATTTTTTGAAGGTTTGTGGCCTATAGTTAGTTCTATACAACAAAAAACTAATCTCTTAATATATATGTTTATAGAATACGTAAAGTGCTTTATAATTTAATTCTATTAAAGTCAAAGAACTTGTTACTTAATATATAAATGTGTACTATACGTTACATCATTAGAAAGCTATTGAATTGCAAAAAAAAAAAAATAATAATAAAAATAATAATAATATTCTTTTCATACGCTTTTGTTGTTATCTAATGAGAAAGGTTCAAAATTATAAAATACCTTTAGAGACCCTTCATAGCTCTGCCGTCACTGGGAATTGCACTTGAGATAGTAAACTTTTTTCTTTTCTTTTTGGTTGCTGAGGTTCTTTGTAAGTCTTGTAAAGTTTTAATTTATTCTAAACTTATGCACATCTCGAAGAGGGTAAAAAAATAAATAGTTATTTAAATCTGATATTTGATTTTAGTTGTTATCAGTGGCGGCCGGGCAAGGGGCCTCTAGCTAAATATTTTCAGAGGGCAAAATATTTTAGGAATGAATAAAGTTACGTTGTTTTAAAATAAATTAGAAAGTTGTTCTTTTTAAAAAAAAAATAAAAAAATGAAAATTGTCAATTTGTAATAAAATGGTAGAAAATTAAGACATGAAAGTCAAGGCAGGCTATTATTAGTAGTAATAAACATAGCGTTTATTACGAATCATCACATCAAAGTAACATAAATCTTGCAAAATTTTATTTTATTGTAAACATGAGTTTATATTTTGTAAGATGATGCAATCCTGAAAAAAGAGTGCAACGGCAATATTCGCCGAAAAATACTATCCATGTTTATTATTAGAGTGTCAAACATGAGAATGGTACTTCTGAAGAATATTTTTACTACTTATGATACATGGTGGTAAAAACTGGGATATATGTACATAGGTTTGATTTGAGGTCTTCAAACTTTTGAAACCATTTTCATACTTCCTATAGTCTAGATTATATGTTTCCAGATGGGAAACTTTTTTATTCTACAGCTTTTGAGAAAATTGGGGTTTTATCTTGATCCATCGTTTTGTTTTGTTTTTTGTTTTTTTTGCCACGTTATATAAAAGTACAAGGATCAATTAGGGTATTAAATAGGGACTTTAGAACTTGTTTCATATCAACAATATGACAGATATAGACCTTAGCTATTTAGTTGCTAAAATATTATTGAAAAATACTGAAAATTAAAAAACTGAGAGTAAATTTTGTGAATTCCCCGAGGAAAAGATGAAAAGTGTAGTCAAATGTGTTTTTAATAAGAAATCAAAAAAAAAAAAAAACTCAAATTATTATGTTATACACTAAAAAATTCAATAGAGTAATATCTACAAAAAATAGTTAATAGACTGTCCGCAAAAATAAATATCTCTTCGTTAAAAATGGAAATAAAGTTATTGAGAGGTAGGAAATGTACTTCGTATATTGCTCATTAAACATTCATTTATTTGCCAATTTCCTTTAAAAATTCATGTTTTAAGGCTTATAACTCATTATGAGCAGTTGATAATAATTATCTAGGATATCTAATACATGTTTTACCTAAAACTAGATATTCTTAATTTATACTTTTTTGATAAATCCAAGTAAAATTACTTGAATGTACCAAATGTGCTCATGAAATTAGACTCAATACCCTCTTTTACATCAATGAAAGTTTGAATTTTTCCTTTAATATGTATAATGCAAGTCATTTTTAAATATTAATTTAATAATATTAGGTAAATACTTTATACTTGGTAAATAAATGTTTAGATGTATAAAAGAAAAATTCAAACTTTCATTGATGTAAAACAGGGTCTAATTTTGTAAATTAATTTAGTAAATTCAAGTATATTAATTTATTAATGACATAATCAACTTTGAGTTAAAAATCAAATAAATATTGCTGCTAAATTACCGTAGAAATATGAAAAAACCTATTGAAGTTTCTTAACTAACTGGTCAATTACTATAACGCATATATCTAATCTTTTGAATATTTGAAAAATTAAGATATTGATGACTGTTGTAAATGATTGAACTCCAAAAAGAAAAAGAAAAAAAACGCTTGTAAAAAATAATAAGGCCAAAATGAAAATTTTAGATGTACTTGTAAGGTATACTCTGTACAATAGATGTCATACATAAAAATCATTTCCCTATAATCAGATTCAAACCAGAAAGTCTAATTAATTGAAGAAATTACTAGCGTTATGACTAATTTTATTAAAACTATGACAGAAAAGGAAAGGCTTTTCATTAAGTATTATTCGTTCATATTTCCCCCTGGGATAGGCGCAGGAACAGGGAGTAACGATTTAAAAATTGGGTAGGGGCAAGGGACTTACCTCACTTTTTGAAAAACAATCATTTTAAAAAATTGCTTGATTATGGTATAAACAATGTGTGACGTCATTTTTTATAAAACAACCCCCCCCCCTCTCACTTATGACTTAATTCCATCGTCCCTGACCTCAAACCAGAAGGACGCGTACCATCTAAGTTATTATAGGATATAGGTATAAAAAGACAATGACCTTGCACCAAATTTCAGGGTGTGGTATAAATTCAACGCTGCCACTTGAAATACTCACTCTTCCTTAGGTTTATAATAAAAAGCGTAAAGAATTGTTATGATAGCGTACGAAATTCTTTTACGTCAATGATAAACACTTATCGTTATCTCCACCCTTTTAATCTCCTTACAACGACCATTCTTCAAAGCTCTGATGTTTATATGCCAGAGACATAATAGTTACGATCAAGTCGCAGGGGCTTGCTGGCATGGTGATTTACCAGAAATAAATTTGTAGCACCCTCAACATGCCATCAGCCCCTTTTATTGTCTTTGGTTTGAAAAAATACCGGGGGAAAATTTAGGCCCAGTATGCACGTGGCAAGTTATGAACTGTTTGGAGAAAAATGGACTCCGCTGGGGGAAAAATATCTCTGCACTCACATTTTATGTAGTTCCATCATGAACAAACTCCATCACAATCGAAACACCAAAGCAAAACTAATTGAAAAGTTAATTTTACCCAAAAGTAGAATTACATTATTTCAGAGTTCCTCATATCAAATTTTATGGGAAAAAAGTCGTTAATAATAATAATTATATGATTTAAGATGTCATACGAATGTACCTAATATTGCTATGCTTAAATGTGTTATGCTTAAAATTTATAAGCGAACGAACATAGATTACTTTTTACTCGGCTTGCTTACCAAGGCTCGAGCACTTTGTACTACATTTTGGGACAATGAATGTTTGAAAATTTTCTCATCCCCTATTGACCCTTATTCATATTTGCATGTATAACGTAATGTTAATTCGTTCAATAAATCGTACTTTATGTCGAATAAAATCCAAACCGACAGTCTTTTGAGAGTTAAAATATTTTTTAAAGTTCAAAAGAGGATATAGACGCACTGTGAGTAGTTTATTAAACCCTCCAGTTTTTTTAAGAAAAACAGTAAATGTGGCTCACCAGAAGAGTTGACACAAATTCTGTAAAAAAATTCGTGTAGTTTCAGTTCTATTGGCAATTATTAATTAAAAATATTATTATACATATTTTTAATTTATTTCATTTATAACTTTATTTAGGGGATATTATACTAGTTATTTTTATAATTTCGTTCTGCCATACCAATTTAAGTATTACACTGCTTTTATTACATTTGAGACCAGGTGTAATGTTGCAATTTAACTTTTATATGAAATATATCCACTTAGTCTTGTATAGTTTTTATCAAAGGCTGTAATAAAATCCGGTTAGTGAGAGGAAACAAGTGCTTCAATCTTGATTTTAATTTGAAATAATAACAATCAGCATGGATTATCAATATGCACGGATATTATATTCATAGTCTAGGACAAGAGGTGATTGTCCTAAAAAAAAAAGTTAAGAAAAATAATATGTATTTAAATTGTCATAAGAAAATGTATAAAATATTCAACAATAACAAATACGAATAATAGAAACCCATTTCGAATCATGCAAATTACATACATATAAATCATTTAGATCAGTTTTTGTTAGTATTATCGGTAGAAATACCAAGTCCAGCATTACTCAAAATCTTTAATGATGACTCTGTTTGAACTGCATCACAAACATCATTTAAAGTTATTATCACTTTATCAGGCGAAACTGACAATGGGTTCAATGTTCGTTCATTGGCTACTTTAAAAGACTGGCGAAGTAGCAATTCACAAAAACTCTGACAAGCCTATGGAAGAATAATAGAAAAATATTATTAGAAATAACTATGTATGTGGGATTGACTGTTTTGGATTACTGACCTTATGTATGAGTTTTTGGGACATTGGATAGTGTACGTCTTTGTCGATTTCTTCACTTACAAGATCGATCCCCAGACTGGATACAGATTCCCCGACATATTTAAACATATCACTTTTATCATCAGGAAAAACGATGGACTTTTTGTTTAAACTTGTCGAAGATGAGGATGATAGGGATTTAGAATTATCTTTTAATTTAATATTTTTTGAAGAAGGCTCTTCAGAATCGTCCAAACCTATCACATCAATTACATCCATGTCACCATTGGTCAACAAAACTCTAGAACAGGAATCCATTTCTTCTGAATTAACTTTTTCATTCCTTAATTCAGATTCATGGGTAGTAAAAGTAGACATTTTTCGTTTTATCTTTCTACTATCTTCAAAATCAATGGGTTCACCGGTGTCTCCTGGAAGAAGACAATCAATTAACTTCAAATATCTACATCTAAGTAATCCTTCAAACCTTTTAAACTTATATCAGGAACCGAAAAATTAGACAATCGCAAATGTCTCCAAATACAACGCGTGGTTAAATTTGAAACAAAATTTGAATCTATTTTTCCAAGATCTACAGCTCTACGAATTATTCGATAAATAGTTTTTGCTCTCAGCCACTAAAAGAAAAGATTTTTTAATTTAGAAACAGAAAAAATAGGAAATAAGAATATTGTAAATGGTTTCATACTCGGAGCTATTACGAGTTATTAAAATAATAATTTTGCTAAATACCTCAGACGCCATTCTTTTTCCAACGTTCCACGTCTGATATTCAGATACAGAGGGTGCAGCATAGGGATGGAGGGAACGATATAAGGGATCAGAGGCAACATTGGTAACCAAGGGAAGTGATTTTGCAATGTAGCTGGCTATTCTTTCCCATGATGGAAAATTTTTCAAGCTTAGTTTTAACACTTTTTCACTGAAATACAAATTTAAAATTAGATTCAAGTATGAATAATGGATTTATGGATTAGATAAATCTTTGAGTCTTGAAATCGAAGGCCAGGGACATTGTGGTGCTGTTGTTGTTTTTTAAATAAAATGATATTTTCCTATAACATTAATATTTTTTCCTTATCTCTGAATCAAGTTAATGAAATCAAGTATGTTACATTCGTAAATAAAACACTTTTCGTTCATACATCTCTCATAAATTGATGTTATATTCATCATGAACAAAAAACTTTAAGCTTATAAGATAGGGAGTAAAAATTAGAGGTTGATGATAAAAAAACTCAAACAACAACACATTAGGATGTCGATATTCATATAAATAGTGCATATGAGAACAAGATTCAATTTATCGTTGTAATGATCGTGATATTTAATGCCCTTAATATATAATACATATATCGTGCTAAGTTATTTGAACCACAGTGATCACCTTAAGGTAGGGCCTTGACAACGGAGTTTGTGCGGAGAGTTCGCCCCTCCCCTTCAAAAAGTAATCTTTTTCAAATTTTATTTTATTTTGTGAAATTTAAAACTATTTGGCCAAATTTTAATTTTTTTTGTCAACTTCGTCAACGAAATGTTTATCTATAAGAAGACAAAAACAAGACTTAAAAGATTCCCCAAGAATTAGTATCTAAAATTTAATATATATATACTCCTACTATGAAATGGGATTATAGATAGTTGATTAGGTTTACTTATAAATTTCTGAGCTAGCCTCCCCACCCAAAAAATAAAAATATATTATAATAATAATTATAAATAAATAAATCCTAAACGACCATGTATTGAAATCATCTCATAAAAAATTAAAGTGAGTTCACATGCGATAAAGTCATAATAAGCATCAACTTTTTTCAAAAAAAAATTTCCAGCAAATAATTCGTCAAAATACGTCGACTTAAGGGAATATATAGCGTATGTATATATTAATTACTATACTTATTATTAACTTTGCTCTTTACTTACTTTAAGAATGATAGGAACTCTGTTTGCTTCTTTAAGAGATGAATACCCCTTTTAGCAACACGATTCTCGATTTCCGATTGAGTCTCATTGCCGAAACGTCCTAGAATGCACTTCCATGTTTCCAAAGAGACTCCCGGAACGGCCTTTTCTAGATCTGTTAAGTGACCATTTGAACCGTTTACTTGTGAGAAAGTTTTAGGCGTAGACACTGAAGGGGAATGTGTAGAAGGCAAAACATTTTTACGCAACAAACTTGTCCCCGCTCTAATTCCGGTCACCAAACTTCGTGATTTGTCCGGTGAATTTTTAACTACTTTAACTTGTCCGTCCTGAAGTAAAACTAATTTACTACCAGGACTACTCTGTCCTTTAATTAAAGATTTTCCACTTGGTGATCCGGAAACACTAGAAGAAACAGCCTCAACTTGCTTATTTTGAACTAAATTCACTGGTAGGTAGTATATACGACCAAATTTATTGGTACACCTTATGTATGTTTTCTTATCTGCGTTTCGATTATTGAGCAAAAGTGATTGAGACTTGATTGTATCACCATTTTCAGTTGGATTGATGCATTCTTCTGAATCCGAAGATTTGTTTTCAATAGGTTTGGATCTCAAGTCCTTGTCATCAGAGTGCGATAACACAAAGCCTCCTAAATCAGTATGAATTTCTTCTTCCTCTTCTTTCTTCCCTTCCGATTTGACAAAATTAGGATTGCGACACCATATATCTAAGTGTGTTTCACTTCCTAAGGTTTGTAGTCCCGTGTAAGTTCTATCTAATTTTAAATTATGTATGACATCAACAGGCTTATCGTCAGGATGTTTAAAGTGAATTTGTATGCGAGCAGGGAATTCGCCCCATCCCCTTCGAGTAAGGTGAAAAGGAGGAGAACTAACTTCAATGACATCATGTGGATGATAGCTCACATGAATGAGAAAACGTACTTTTTTAACAATGTCTGATATGTCTGGGTTTTCCTTATCTCCACGAATATAAATCATCCACTTATGAGTAGAATTATCTTGACCTCGTTCATCACAGCGAATCCACTTGGATACATTCCCGACAACAAAGCGTCGTTTGGACTTAAATTGGGAGCAACGCGGCTCCTTGGAGGAAGGAGGTTCTTCTTTCACCTTGGATTTGGGAGGGATGTAGAGAGGAGTAACACTGGGCTTAGTGGAAGAGGAAACAGGTGCCTTTCCTGTGAGGTGGGGGCGTACAGCAGGGTGGAGGGAATTCGTATTGGGGTCGGAACGAGTTCTTTTAGGAAGGAGTGGATCATAAAACTGGACAACGGCTCCATAGCGAATCAACTGAAGAGATTTACGAACTTGAAGAATGCGCTCATCAATTAGCTCCAACTCTTTCTCCTTCTCTTCAAGTGCAATGCTGAATTCTCGTTGAATTACTTCGCGAGTTCCTAAAATTACTTTCGCTTCGGCTAAACAGAAAACAGGAACAGTTGAGTATTTACAACAAAAGTTAAAGAAAAACACTTTTCTTACCGTTCCGCTCCAATGTCCGGACCCTTTCATCATCTTGGACGACCGGAGACTTTGTATAGTCGGGATCCTCAGACATATTCCACCCAAGAATCCCTCCAATTAAGTTACCTTATTTATTCACGTGTTCACTCTGTTGTTGTTATTATGTTATATCATATTTACAGAAATTTGTCCACAATTACTAATAGCAATGTGAGACATGACGTCATAGCTACCGGGACTTGACGTCATCAAAATATACTTTTATAGCAGCTCTTACTTTTTCTTTTATTTTCTTTTACATTCTCTCTCTCTCTCTCTCTCTCTCTCTCTTCCTCTTTATCCAGTAAAGCTGGATAGTAGCATGGCTACACACACTCTCAAGTCGCATTCCTAGTTCCCCACACTAACTACCTAGCTGGTTGACGCATGGAATTTTTCGTTTTTACCAATGGTTATCCAACTTTTGCCAGTATTAACATAACATGATATATAAAAATATTTTGTACATGTTATTCCCTGCTCTCCTTTCTTTCACCCTAAGATGCAAAAATAGATGAAAGCCTGGATCCGCATTTTTATTGAGGAAAAGTCACGTAACAATCAAAAACGTTTTCATGATGTCGCATGACCTTTTATTCTTTTTGGCCTGAAAGATGGCGATAATTAATCATTATTAGTCACTTATGAAATGACTGGGATGCAGCATCTTGACAAAACAAAGTAGTATGGAAAATGTATATCTCATTGCTTGAAATCTGAGTACAACATCAATGTGTAACTCAGTTAAACAAATCACATGCATTTTGATATTATACAATAGAGGATGTAGGCGCGTACATATACATTTATATTTTGTACCTAGGATCATAATTATATAGAATTACACAACAAGTTATGATTTCAATAGAAGAAGAGAGTCGGAAGGGGCAAATTTTCCTTTCGTCCCCGAATTGCGACGGCCCTGATACGATTGGATCAAAATAATAGTTATCTCGTTAAGTCCAATTCAACCGAGTTGACCAAGAGAAAAAAATGTAATTGCTTTTCTTTTATGAAAGGAAAATTGTATCTCTATAGTTGCTTTGATTTTGATCAAGATACCAAGACTTTAAAGGGGTCGAACCCAATTTAAAAGAACAACATCACCAGGAAATAAGATGAAAATTCTTATCCTATTAACTATTTGGGAAGATTTTCATTGTAAAGCTGTAAATTACACAAAAAATGTATTTTGTACCAAGGGATAAATTAATAAATCTCCTCTTATGGGGAGTAAAAGTGTGAAGAAGGAGAACTCGTACCAAAGTAAGGTCAACATTTTCGTTCTCATAAATATCTTTTGGATTGATTCACCAGCTAGCAATAAACATTTCATTGTGTTGTTTAACCTTAATAGTTCACGTACCTATTCTCAATGGGCTATTCATCATAAGAATATATGTACATGACATAACGTAAAATTTGTTTCATATCAGTCAATTTATATAACTTTGAAGAGATAACTGGTTCGCTATGCGCTATTAACATTAAAAATTATGTAAATATTATTTGTTTGTATATAAATTATGAAGTACCCATCTTTACCATGGGTGGTGTGGAACTGATACGGAAATAATTTTAATTGTAATATTAAATCTACTAGACTATGATATATTTTATTCTTGTGGTGATTTAAATGTAAATATTTACTACTGCTCACGAAACAACATTTGAAATTGTGGAAAGGAAGAGCATATTTATCACGTGATATAAAAAAATGTAGCTAGTGCTTGCTTTTGTAGTAGCGTTATGGGCTGATGAAAAGCTTTAGGCCGATGGTAATAGCAGCTAGTGTTTGTACAGTATAGCTAGAAGGAGTGAACGTAGGTACGTAGGTCTGACTGTCTTTATACGTCAGACTTGATTGACAGAATTACATATTACATTGCTGATATTATTATTCTATTATAATTTTATGTTCCTTTGTAACTCCCTTATCTTAGTTCCTCTGCTTCTTCGTCATTATTAAAAAAGGATTTTAGAGTAATTTTCTGAATACATATTAATTATTGATTAATATTGGAGTCTCTTCTGGATACATCGTCATCTCAGCAGCAATATGTTCCGTGGAACGAGTAATTTCGATCGACTCCTAGATAAATGCACCTCCCAAATGAATATGGAGGTGGATTGGGCAAATATAATGAGTCTTTGTGATAGCATTCGAAGTGGAGAGACGAACCCCAAATATGCAGTGTTACAAATAAAGAAAAAATTTACACATGTGAATCCACACGTCTCCTTCTTTGCTCTTCAGGTGAGTCAGCCTCCACCATATGGATCATTCAGTCCTCTTCAAATAAATACATGACTCTCATCTTCTTTAGGTAATGGAGTCTTGTGTCAAGAATTGCGGCTCTTTTATCCACGAAGAAATTGCGACTCGAGAATTCATGGAGGAAATCCGTGAGTTGGTCAAGGCGACAAAGGACGATGCTATGAAGGGAAAACTCCTTGAAATGATTCAAACTTGGGGACATGCCTTTAGCAAATCACAGAAATATCGTATTTGCACTGTGAGTTAGAGTTAACTGTAGATTCTACATTTCAAGTCAAATCGTCATTCACCCCCCCCCCCCTCCTTTTTTTTTGGCTTCACGGTTTGATGTATTGCCCTTAAAAAAGAACTTGCCTTAAAAATGTTTTAAAATTATTGTAGTGACTGTACGTACAAGTCCATTATGAGACTTTGGAATGAAAGTGAGCCTTAAGAGAGTGTCCATATCTCATGAAATATTCCAATATTTGAAATTTGAAAGTCTTGGCCATCCTTTAAGTTTGAATTTCTAAGTCAAAAAGCATTCAGTTTTATTAAGTGAGGGTCGGGTTACATTGTGTGAATATGACGCAAATGACTCATTTATTGTATTTTTTAAGCAACCATTATTTTATCCCCTTTACAGGATACATATAATATCATGAAAGCTGAAGGATGGAAATTTCCTCCCGTAGTAGAAGCAGAAGCCATGTTTGAAGCAGATACTGTTCCAGCTTGGGTTGAAGGAACTGTTTGTCATCGTTGTCGAGTCGAGTTTGGAGTCATGACTCGACAGCATCATTGCCGTGCTTGTGGTCAAGTGTTTTGTTCCAAATGCTCAGCTAAATCATGCAGTTTGCCTAAATTTGGTATTGAGAAAGAGGTTCGAGTTTGTGAATCATGCTTTGATAGTTATGGACCTAAAGATCAGATATCTCCTGTCAATAAGATAGGACGTATGGTTGGTAATATGGAGGATTTGCCTCCTGAGTATCTATCTTCCTCATTGGCTCAACAAGTAAGATGAGCTTAAAGTTGTTTTGACATCTCTGTTTCAATCATGTATTGTCCACGGGGGTTATATTATTATTATTTTGTTTATGTCCATTTTTCAACTACTTGCAGCAATGTGAAGTAGAATCATTTATTAAATTTAAGCAAAGTGGAAGTCTAGTATTTTTTTTTACGCTGAAAGTCGGCTTTTTGAATTACGATTTAAAGGATTCCAGGATTAAAAGAGACGCAAATATTTTTTTAGTCGAATCCTTTAATATAGGCATTGGGTTTAGAGTCTTCATGCTTTCGTAGTATTTGAACTATTCATATTTGCCCCTCCTTGTAGTTTATCTACTTTATTTAATAAGTGCTTATAAAGTGCTTTTGCTTTTTTAAGAATCAAGCTCCTCCTAAGACCGGAAAGAGTGAAGCTGAAATCAAGGAGGAAGAAGAACTTCAATTAGCTCTTGCTCTGTCTAAATCTGAAGCTGAAGAGAAAGAAAAAAATAAATATAGAAGTTCAAATATTCAAAATAATTCAAACAAAACCAATGAATCCACGGTAGAATCATCTTCTAAAATAGTAAGTTAATTTGTGTAAACACATTGGAAAGTGTATTTTATTTATATCTTATGTACAATTTTAGCCAGAAAATGAAATAGATCCTGAGTTGATGCGTTATCTCGATAGAGATTTTTGGGAAATGAAGGAAAAGGAAAAGGCCAAAAATAATGACCAAATGGAGGAGCAACAACATTTGCAACAACAACAGCAACAACAGATATCCAATTCAAAAAAAGAAATGCTTAAAAAGGTGGATTTGAAAGTAGATTCCGAGATTACAACGATAGAAACTCAGAAATCCTCTGAGTCTCCCTCTAAAGAAAATCAAGAAATTCAAGACTTCATTATAACGCTTAAGACTCAAGTTGAAATCTTTGTTAATAGAATGAAATCAAATTCTAGTCGAGGGAGAAGCATAACCAATGATTCATCTGTGCAAACACTTTTTATGAATACTATGTCAATGCATTCACAATTGCTCAGATACATACAATCTCAAGAAGACAAGAGGGTTTATTATGAAGGCCTCCAGGATAAGCTTGTACAAGTAATGGGATATTTTATAAATTATATTTATGGGAGGAATTTTTGACATTATTATGACTTGTTTCTTAGGTAAAGGATGCCCGGGCTGCTTTGAATGCTCTTCGAGATGAGGAGAGAGAACGTAAACGGCGTGAAGCTGAGGAAGCGGAAAGGATAAGGCAAGCTCAAATGCAGGAAAAACTCGAAGTCATGCGAAAGCAGAAACATGAGTTTCTCCAATACCAAAGACAGATTGCCCTGCAAAGAATGCAAGAGCAAGAGCGTGAAATGATTTTAAGACAAGAACAGTCAAAGCATCAGATGTACATGGGAGTTAACCCACCACCTCAGGCCCCCCAAGTTTATGGAATATGGCCTCCACAAGCGGGCCAACCCCCAAACTCTATGCCTTTTTATCCTCAGCAGGGATATCCTGATCCTTATAATATGCAAATGATGGGAGGAGCACTACCTAATATGGGACAGCCACAACCTTCTTTTAATTCATCAGGGATTCAACAGCCACAGCCTCCAATGGGAAACATTATGCCGTCTCAATCTAATATTACAGGAATCCCTTCGTCTAATCCTCAACAGCCTCCCCCACCCATGCAAGCTAGCATTCCCTCACCTTCTCCCCACATTCAAGCTAACCTTCCCCCTCACTCACAGCTTCAGTCTATAATGCAAGGTGCACCCAATGTCGCTGCTCCTCAAACATCCCTACCCTCTCAGCCACCTCCTGAAAAACCTGTAGAGGCCGAATTAATTTCTTTTGATTAACTTTCTTAAAATATTTTTTTATATTATATTTATTATTTTAACTTGTTGTTCAATGACAAAACTAATAGAAATATATAAATAAGAAATTTGTGCTTTTCACCACGTGATAAAAATGATAATGGATATTAAGAAACTTACTTATCATATTATAGTTATTTATGCAAATAGTTCCTTAATAAAAGTGATCCGAAAGCAATGTGTTGCTTGTTTAATTGTATTAATGACAAAATACCTATATTTGTTAAATACACATAAATAATTTTTTTAATTCCTTTTACATTCAAATACTCTAGTTATATTAATCTATAAGACTCATCACATTCTCCATTTTGAAATTGACTCTTGAGCTATAAGATTTACATATTACTTTTTTAGATAATTAATTTGATATATCAAATTAGTAAAATAATTATTCTTACACATAATTGTTAATGAGTACCAATATCCATGTCCGAGTCAAGTCTTTGAAAATCAAGTAATAAATTAAGTTTTGAGTAATTAAAGTCAAGAAAGATAGGTATAAAATTAAGTCGTAATTCATATTCGATATGCTTCATCCGAGTTGTTAGGCTTCTTATATTATTTTTCAAAACATATATGTTTCAAATGCTATAATCTAAATAATATTTTGGAGTAACGTGAAATCCTATGCTACTTTGAAAATGAATTCTTGCTTTTACAAATCAAATTTAAAATGAAACGTTTTTATTTTTGAAATAGATTAAATTTGAGTTTGAGACACAGCTCCCAAATTCACTCCTAGTTAGTTACTTTTTACCTGATATGATAGTAAAAGGCAATTTAACGTCACGAAATCTCTTTTTCTGAAATGATGTAAAATTATTTCCGTAAGTATTGCAAATTTAAAAAAGTTATAAATTATTCTAATGTTGCTTTTGAAAATCTTCATCAGTAGAAAATATTCACAGTATTTCTACTGTCTCGCAAATTTTTACAAATTATCATCAATAACATTTTTACTGATTATATTTTCGTCACTAAATATTTGTCTTGTAAAATTCAAATAGAACACACTAAAATCTAAGGAATAATACAAATGTTTCAACAGTATCAAGATAACTTGTTCCTATGGGAAAATGCTCATAGATGTAACACTTAATAGCAATTTTTTAATAACCTATTTGTATTCCTAAAATGTATATGTATTGTTATCAATGCAAATAAAGCCAAAAGAGTAAGAACAATATTTGTTATAGTAACATTTTAAATTGCATTAATTTATGCATCAGTATGTCTATATACATATTATAGATACATATTAACAACAAAGGATCTTAGAATGATTTCGTACTCGAGCCTAATTTTTGAAGGTATCGTCTTGATTTTGACCACTCAAAGTATTGGTTTTATCTTAGTTTTGGTTTCAAGACCAAGATCAATGCAACTAGATTTATAAAATCATTTGTTAAAATAAAGCAAGAACAATTTTTCTTTTGTTCTGGATCTCTTCAAATCTTGGTATCCATCCCTCAAAGTCTTGTGTTGCTTTCGATGCAGCCTTGACTACAACACTATAGTATAATGTTATATGCCCTTAAAGCGATTTATAAGACCCTACATACATACATGGTTGGTGTCTCCATCACCTATGACCGAGATTTTTCAGATTTTTTTACTGACTCCGTTAGACATTTCCAGCCTCCGTACGATTTGTCTTGAAGTTGCATACTTTTTTAGATATCCAAAATTTCCCTTAGTTTGTCATTTTACTATATATATTTTAGAACTTAATTTTGTAATGTTATTTTAAAACATATAATTACAAATCTCTAAAGATAAAATAATGCGATACGAGAATTTATCTTTTATATACTAATTAGGCCACTCAATGCTTTGAAACATAATTTTAAAATGAAGCACCAACTTTCTGACACGGATCAACTTTAAGGGCTCAAAGGACGTAATGAGCTCGGTATGTGGTATAAAACATTAAGATTTGAGTCGTACAATCATGACTGAATTTGTTTTACACACATTTACTAAGATAATTTCTATTTGAATCATCAATGTTAATCCTGGTGTGCATACAAAGTGTCAAAGGACAAGGTTCGAATAGACAAACTATCAAATGGCCAAAGCAGGTAATTAATGCATAAGGAGCTTAATGATAATAATCAAGGAATAAAACTAAATAATTAATATGATTTTCCATGTAACTTTGATTTCTTTCCATAAAAATATATCACTATAAATATTTATAGTGATATATTTTTTAAGGGAAAATAATTAATTAATTATATTATCCAATCTGTATACAAAAATTACTCCAAGTATCAAAAATGGTTTTTTCCCCCTGGATATTTACGTATTAAAAGATTAAAAATTATGAACAATGTGAATAATTAATATACTCTAATGAATCCATGCTTTTATATTGTTTATGAAGATGTTTCAGTCTTTAAATCAGTTCTTCTTGATTTTGCAGTATCATTTCAGTAGAAATGTATTCTGCACCAATTTTTTCTTATGAGTTTATTCATGTTAAGATCATATTAGAGGTAAGGTATTCTATAGGTAAAATGAATTTTGCCATCCTTTAACAGAATTATTAGTATTAGGCAAATCATTTTTTACTTTTATCAAAAATATTTGAAATATTGATTTCAAAAATTGCTTTTTTTCCTTATTCTTAGTTTAGTAATTTCTAATCATGTTTATTCAAAATATTGAAGAAATTCTCCTGACTTTGATTGTTTCATTAAGAATTTGACTCAAGAAATTCACAAATACCTTTTTGATATTACTTGGGGGGGGGGGGAGTGGACAAACCAAATCATTTTTTTCAACCATAATATCAAATCAAATTTTGACAAACACAAACATTGAAAGAACCATTCGTATATTTTAGTTTATCAAAAGTTATTTTGAATGAATTTATTACTGCAAATCTATAGCTTAACTATCTATCTTAATCTATAACTTATCTAAAATCCACAGTTATTGAAATGGGGAACACATTCTTTGGACTTCAAAATTTAAAGATAGATATTTTGTATTTTCAGTTAGTTTCTAAATTAATAGAATGACCTTGTTTTATCAATGAGAGTGTAACTGATTAGAACCAATTGTAACTCAATCAAATATCTCATCAGAAAACATTCTTCCAAATATAACTGATTTTATCTTCAGTTGATTTTTTTCCTCACTTTTTCATTTCTAAAGAGTAAAAATTATTCACCTCTTGACAATTTTCCTTGTATGTTAATTTGTTTCCACAACATCTTTTTACCGATCTTGAAAGAAATTCGTGTTTTGTAATTTTTAATGGGGTTTTTCTTATGAGTTATGCATACTTTGACTATATAGAGGATGAAAGATAATTTTTTTAAATTTTTTTCATAATTTTTTTGCTTCATTTTCAATATTATGCAAAGAGTGGCAATGTTTGTTTGTTATTTGAATTGAACCGGTTTGAGTTGTTACTTTACCTTTATGTACAATAATCTCACTTGAAACATATCTTATATATTTCTCCCAAATATTTTTATTATTACGAGTATATGTCTTCATGTAAAAGTTTCTTAATACAAATTTATATTTTAGCAATTACCATTTCCCCCTTAATTAATATTTTAAAAACCACTAAATGTCTTTTTTTGAATAGACTTTGAAAACTCTATAAAAATTTGAAATACCGATTAAATTTTCAGCAATGATTGATTATTTTTTTAAATGTAATAAAATCATATCATAATTCATTTATATAGGACAAGAAAAATTCATAATACCTCTATTAATTTATACAAATATCAAGGGATTTAAAATTATCTTTTCCAATGCTTCTTTAACAAAAAAAATGCGATTTTATACAAAAAAAAAATGAGATAGTAAAGACAATTTAAAACACTCGATGTAACTATAAAAAAATTCATATTATTATGATTGTATAAACATTCGTATCAATTAACATTTTTGAATCAACACAAATATTTATATAATAAATTTAAAAAAAATTCCACGGAAATCTAAATTAAATTGCAGAATCAGATAAATTATTAAAATAAATATAAGACAATTTTGTTCTGTCAATTATGTTGATTTCGTGAGCAATTTTTCAGTTCAATCACAGTTCGTCACATTTCGTCAATAAATTTTATTTTAGTCAGACAAAACATTTAAAAAAATGGCTTTGTCTCATCATCGTCACGTAAAAGACATTCTTTGACAAATAAATTTCGTCTAGTTCTGGCTAATGAACACCACTAAATCAACATACACTATACATGCTTCTGTCATGGACAAAATGATCCATTAAACGTGGTCTTCTGACCTTGACTCAGCATAATTCATTTTTTTTCTATGCCTGTCACAATATTTAAGTAGTTGAAATTTTTAATTACACAATTTATGTAGACTTTTATCAGTGATTTCATGGTTTAACGTTGTCAGGTCCCTTGCTAGGCCATTATCTCTAAGTATGAGATAGTTTACACAACATTTCATATTTTGTTTACAATAATATATTATTATTTGTTTAAAATGACCTCATTAGTAATCGATAGCTGGGGATGCTTCTAATTTTTTATATATAGATTTAATTACAAATAAATCTTTAATTACCAATCAAACTTAAAGGAAGTGAATTTCAACTGATAAATATTTGTTCTTTCATTGATAAATGCGTGATATAAAGCGTATTATAAATCAAACCTTAATTTAATTGTCCTAATTATTATCTTAAAAGATATTCATAATTACGTAAATGAAGTGACACACCCAGGATTTTAAAGTAAATAGTTGCTTAGAGAAACAATAATTAATGATAACCTTATCTACTAAGATTTGCTACTATAATGACGCATATACACGCCTATCTGTATCCATTTTTTTTTTCGCAAGAAAACAACATACCTTTGATCATATCATTAGTCAAGGATTTATCATGTTTTCTGTAAAATTCAAACACTTGTTGTGAGGTACATAAAAAGACAATCTTTTGATCAAGACATGGTTGTTGAGTGATAATTTTATCCATAAATGTATGAAATAATTGTAATAAGGATAATAGAGTAAATAAATTGAAATAGCACAAAAAAGGCATCAAGGCTCTCCTAAATAAATAAAATTATTCAATCTTGAAAATCGTTTAGAAATCAATATTAACAGACCATTGTATGTACATGATACGTTTATCATGAATCTGGAGTTCATTTTTTAAAATTAAGACAAGTTCTCTAGACTCTTCGATATTAACTTTTGTTACTTTTACACTTGTTATATAAATTTTGAGGGAAAAAAATACCACAGAAATATACTTAAAAATAGATTTAATTTTTACAAAATTTAAGGTTAATAGAAAATTTGGACTTGTTTCTCTGGAAAAAGGCAATATTAAGATTTAAACAAACCATCTTTTTAAAAGGTTTTAAAATGAAATCCTCATGTTTTCACTATTTCAAAAATATGATTCATTTTGATTTATAAGAAACGTAATTAAATTATTTTTCATTTTCAAAAGTGTATATTCGTCTAGACTTTAGTAGAAATATTAATTTGATTGGAATTACTTCTTTGGGGTAGGAGGGGGGAGTGGCAAATATGAATTGATATTATAATTCAGTAAAAAGGATTTGATATCATATTAAAGAAGCTGGAAATATGTAAACTCATCGGTTTTCTTTTTTAATATATCAACTTGAAGTGATTTTCTCTTAAAAAATGAAATGAAATCAATATTGCTAATGCACTAGAACCTCTACAACAGGGATTTTGAATTAGAAATGTAAAAAAGCCCAGAAAATGAACTCAAACTCTTTTTAAAGGGTTTTTCATCTCGCCAGGTACTATGTAAAATTTCTGTTTTAATTATTTAAAAGAAAACAAGACAAAAAAATTTGTTTCAGAGTGTGTCCTTTATAATTATTTGTACTAGATAAACGGGATAACACCGGCTTTTGCGAAAAATGGGTGGTTTTGTCCTTTCTCTCTTTTTTTCGGCCTTTTTTCGCACTTTTCTAGTTATTCTGCATTCCTCCGGCCTTCTTGGTGGTCAGCCTTCTTTTTATTCCACTTGCATTCTTATTACCTTCATTCCTTCTTTCTTACTCAGTACTGCCCGTGTTTTCATGGCTTGAACCCTGTAAGGCCAAGGTCAGCCACCCTGACGACATCTGGCGAACGACGCGGAATTTTTTTTTACTCCTTTTTAAGGGGCCCCTTAAAAAGGAGTAAAAAAATGAATCCCAACAGCCACACACCCTCCCCCACCCCCACCCCTGCTTTTAGTTCTTAAAAGCAAGGCCAGAGGAGAGGTTATGTGACCTTTAAGGTTCTCTCAATAACCTTCATTGCATGAAGCATCAACCGTTCAATTTAAAAAAATCTCACTTTTCCGCTCAAAAAAGAGTCATTTATATGAAAATAAATTCATATTGGTATGACCCCCCCCCCCCCCATCACTTTTTGTTCAAAACAAAAATCTATAGCAAAATGGTGTTACTCCGACCAAAAATTAACACCAAAATCGTGTTTCCCCAGCCTTTTCTCCATGAAAAAGTGGCCTCTTTTGAAATTTTCAAAGACTAGAGGACGCAAAAAATTAAAACATATTAGGTGCAAAAAAGGCCAATTTGGCTTTTATCTCAATTTGAAAATGGTGGGGTTACCCCGGAATCATACCCATTGTTTTGATTATATCATTAACTCGCCCAGGTTTAAAAAAAGTTTGGAAAACGTTGAATTTAGAACAGAAGGAATTCATTTAAGCCCAATTTATTTTTGAGGGAACATTTGCTACTAGAGCCAGGATTCCCAATACTGTAAACCATCTTTTTGTGAATCTATAAAACTCTTAAAAAGAGCATTTTTCTACTATTACATTTCTTTGCTTTCCAAGTCTATTAAATCATCTTATATAAAATATAAGACCATAATATTTGAAATTTTACTCTTCCAACGAGACTCTAACCGTCAAAATTGTAAAAATACTCGAAAGTTAGATAAAAAAACAAAAACTAAATTATTGTATTTTAGTGTAAAGTAGCAACATAATTATATATAAAACACATTATATTTTTTGTTGTTGTTTTTGAGTTTATATATTTAGAAATTAATTAATTTAAATTTGAGCAATTAGCAGGAATATATCTACTTTATTATAGTAATACATTGTATGATGATTAATAACTTGAAAATCCTGAATCCAGAGATTTCATCTTTTCTGTAATTTCAAGTCCAGTTTTGTTATAATATTTACTATTTATCATATATAGATAAAAAATATATTCCCTATAAACTTAAATATTTATTTATTCTGAATAAAATATGTAATTTAATTTTTATACGAAAAAAATACTAGTTGCATTAGAATAATTTAAATTTTCTGATTAATTTTTTTTACATCATATCATGATTTGAGGCCTTTTTGAGAACGTAAAAAATTAAGAGTCAATTAAAAATTAAAATGGATAAAAAAAAAAATATTTACCTTATACACACGGAGGTATGTAACTTTTTGGAAAAATAACAACATTTTCTTGAGTTTCTTTTATTAATGAAAAAATTAGGATCTTAATTATCTCTAATTGAGTTGAATGTCTAAAAGTGTCAAACTTTCATTCTATCTATTAAAGAGAACATTCATCTATGGAAAAGAAATGATTTGAATTCTATGATTTGTTGTACATTTAATAAAATAATAATAATTAAAATGTTTGAATTAATTATAAAGTTTGTAACTTCTTAATTATTATTTAATCAATCAGATGCAACTGTGTAATTGATAAAGACGAAATAATGAGATAAGATTTTTTTGTGAGGAATAAAAAGAGAGATGTTGACTGATTTGGTGTGACATTTGTTAAAAGGATTCGAGCCAAGAGGATCAACTGTAGAAAACCATCAATCAAGAGCATGCCTCCATATTCATCACAAATATCGTTAACTGGTGCCGGAAGAAACAGTTTGAAATCAGAGGATCAAGCTGAATATGTTCCAGTTGAATTGAGCTACATTGAAGTTGTTCCCGGTCGAAAAGTCGCCTATAGACACCACGTTGGTTCCAAAGGACCAACCATTCTATACATTCCTGGATTTTTATCATCAATGGAGCTTAAAAAAATTATTGATGTAGAAAAATTTGCCCGTGAGCATGGATATTCCAATGTGCGTTTTGATCAAGAATCCTGTGGTTTTTCTGGGGGCACTCGAGAGACCATTGAATTTGAACATTGGATTGAAGATGTACTCTGTATGATTGATAGAGTTTGCAATCCAAAGGACCCTATTATCATTGTTTCATCCAGCGTTGGATCATGGGTAAGATATGAGAGCTCTATGCAATTCAAAAATTTACTTTTGATGTACCAATATTTTATTTTATTTTAGATTGCTACTATTGTTGCACAGAAAAGACCAGAGAGAATACATTCAATGGTTCTTATTGGACCTGCTTTTAACATCATTTGGAAAGCATTTCTTTATCACTACAAACAAATGTCTGATGAAGAAAAGAAACGCGTCGATGAAGGAGAAAATCTAGTCGTAAAATTAAAGTAATAAATAGTGAAAAATAATGTGAAAAATTCGATATCTTAAATGGCTTTTTGTTACAGATATGGAGGCGAAAACTATTTGCGAAAGGATTTCTCTGAACGGAGTAAACAGTTTGAAATTGATACAGCATCTCCAATCAATATCAATTGCCCAGTAAGAATAATTCATGCCGTTCATGATAGAGATGTTTCCTTTGAAACCTCTCTTCAAATCGCTTCAAATCTCACCACCACAGACGTTGACGTAATTCTTCGAAAAGAGGGTGATCACAGACTCAACACAGATAGTGACACTACTCAACAAATCTACGAAATTCATCGACTTATCACTCAATATCCCATCAAAAACTAAGAAATTGAGTTATTTACTTTAAATATTTGCTATTATCATTCAGCCAATCTTTGAATTTTTTTTCCATAAAAAATGAATATTATGATGAATAATATGGTCTAATTTTATAATGTTATATTTATTAATGTTGACAAAATTTACATTTAAATTATAATTAATGTCTATCTCTAAAATTCACATGAAAAATTATCTTCCTATTTATTTGATAAAACGTTCTATTTCTCATATATACTTTAAAGTTAAATATATGTTATAATACATACACCTTCACAGAATATATATTAGAAATTTTGACTGCTCATGAAATGAATGGTTTGTACACGTGAGCAAATAGTGACATCATCTATTTACACACACCAGAAACTATTTTTTTTTCACATAATATCTACTGTATTTTTCTGATTATAAGTTTCATAGTTTGGCCGGGGGTGCGACTTATACTCCAGTGTGATTTATATATGTTTTTCCGTCTTAATTATGCATTTTTTGACTGGTGCGACTTATAATTCGGAGCGACGAATAATCCAAAAAATACGGTAGTTATGTTTCTCGATCCATGTGATTTTATCCTATTTATACTCGTAGACACTTCTTAAAAAATATTTTATTTGTGTAAAATTGAGCCAGCTTTATGTGTATCAGGTGACTAAATAATATATTATAAGTAAATTTGTCGAAATAGAAAGATTCCCGGCGAGTGTTGACTCATCTAATACATAGGAATGTAAATAATATAATATGCAAATGGGGTGTGTAAAATAAAAAGAAAGAGAAAATCAACCTGGTAACTTCGACAATTTGATGAATGTTGAGGAGGAAGCAGCTTGAGCTGTCATGACGTTTTACTGAGCTGCAAGCTGCTATTCTCCTGTATAGTGTTTATGTATATGATATACATAACATAATATACTTTTTTTATTACAAGCCCGGTTTGCATATAATTTACATTCCTATGTATATCCCAAAAAGCTCGTTGTGATAATTACGACGAGCTTTTTGGCATAAACTATTCTGCTCTAGTAATACAATTTCCAGAATTGCATCATTAAAGGCTCCCTTATTGACTTAGTTTCTATGTTAAATTAAATATAATTTTAAAAAAAATAGAGACCTCATATTTATAATTTACACACATTTTCTTAACGTTTGTTAATTGTTTTATGAAAGTGCGAAATTCATTATTGACAATAACTTTAACAAACTATTACACTTGAAAAGAATTTTTTTAAGCAATTAATTGCATTTGTTAATCTATATGAATCAAAGTATAGTTTGCTAAATCTTTATTTATTTTAATAAAAAATATATGGATATAAAAAATTGAAAAAATATTGTAAAATCTACTAAAAAACAAATGTATTGTTATATTTATATTAAAAAACTGATTTTGTTCGTAATTATAAAACAAATGATAAAAGTAAGTTGTTGGAGATTGATGTAGCAGTTAAAAAAGGGTGGAAATAGCGCCCCCACCAGGTTGGGTATCAAATAAATAATACTCGTAATTGTCAACATCAAGTCCTTTATATTTCTTATAATAAGATTCTACCACAACTTCCTTGAAGTTAGGGATTTTTTCTTTTGGAAACAGTGCCAGAATGCATCCTCCCCACCCAGCACCCGTAAGTCGCGCCCCATATGCACCCTGCTCCGTTGATAATTTAACCAAACGATCCAAGTCAGGATGGGAGCATTCATATAGGTCCTTACAGCTTTCATGGCTTTGAAGCATTAAAAGACCCATTTGATTTAGATTATCTAGATCCTGAGATTCTGCAATATTTTTGAATTCATAGACCCTTCTAGCTTCTGAAAAGACATGTTTGGCTCTTTTTTGTAGAGCAAAACGATTTGAGAAGTTCCAGTCTTTCAATAAATCCCTGGTATTCTCATTGAGCAATAACTCTTCTATCTCATAGTCTTCAGTCTTTAAATACTCCATGACACATTTTTCGATTTCTTCGAGAGAGGGGGAAGATCGTTTTTGAAGTTGTCCTAGGGTATTTATGTCAGATAGAGGAGAAATATTAAGAGCAGCAGCCAAGAGCTTACAAGCAAGTTTGCACTCAAGAACACGAGTGTTAAAATCTGTTCCAGCGGCTTTATTAGATTCTGCTAAGCTTTAAAAAAGATAATAAGAAATGAAGCAAAGGACATTGGAGCAAAACATACCTATTGATAATCACAAAATTAGCTCCTCCAGGTAATAGAACATTGAAGGCTTGAAGAGGGTTGAATTCAATTAGTTTTGCTTTTCCCTTTTCGGCGAGAATTTCAATAGCTTGATCCATTCCTCCGCCTTGAGTTCCAATATATCTCTCAGCTTTAGCACATACATTTGCAAGTCTGGAGGAGTCTAATTGAATTCCATTAACCCTTAATACGCCTATGTATTTTTAAAAATATATCAAATGCATACATATTGCTCAAATCAATTACATAGTGCAGCTGCAACAACCAAGGCGCTTGAGCTTGAGAGACCCGCAGAGGGAGGTATTTGACCATCATACAGTACACTAAATCCTTTTTGTGAAACGTTCGGAAATTCGTCCATGATTCCTTTTAAACCACAGAGAAAATATTTGTACCAAAAAGGATGACGTTCTTTATCAATGGTCCATGACGTGGACAAGTCCAGGCTAAAGTCATCATACTTTGCACTATTTGTGTTTTCTATAATTTAAAAAAATGAATTAAAGAAATTAAAATGATCCTTGACGTTGTTAGTACTTAGTGTAAGAAGAGATTGAGAGGAGGGACTAAAGAGGATCACTGCAGTTTGTTCAATGGCCATGGGAAGAACTGCGTAGCCCGAGTAGTCAATATGTTCTCCTATTATATTAACTCTTCCTGGAACTTGTACCATGCCAATGGGTTCTTCACCCATTCTTTCTCTAAACTCATTCCGGAGCTCTATCTCTCTTAACGACATTGTTTCACAATCACAAAGAATCAGGAATAAAATGTAACAACTACTAGTTCAAAATCCAACAATCAATGAATGGATCAATAATACATGTGTCCAATGTGTCAGATCTGCAGTTGTTTAAGGAGCTGATCTCTCCCTTTGGTTTGTAATGAAGGATGGTGACGTCACCAAAGGGGATTCTTGTCGATCCGCCTTAGAGCTAGCTAGCTACCTGCAGGCTAAATTAATATTGTGAATGAATTGATTTATGATGTTATGATGCTCAATTCATATCATTATTAAATATTCGGAACGAAATACTAACATTTTATTTGCAAGTAGGGGAGACCGAGACTTATTGTAGTATCCGGATGCTATTCAATTAACATTGAATATATTTCATCAATGACTCGAACTTTGTTAGTGTTTTATAATCAAATGTATCTTTTATGTTATAAATGATTAGATCCAATTAGGTTCTTTCAACTGATATATATTTTGTATTCAATTGAAGAATGCATGCAGAAAGATGTTTTGTTTATGAGTGACTATGACCAGTTTTATATCCGCTTCTCCAAACAATTCAGAACAAAGCCCGTAGCAGGTTACAAACATTTGAATTATCCATTGAAGGTAAAAAAAAAAAAGGAAAATAAAAACAAGCAAGTTATAGTATTGTCTACAACTTTCGATGAAAGAAAATATTATTTTGAATTTTAATCATAAATGATATTCATAAAAGCATACTAGCTAGTCAACTCGTCTTTTTAATTTTAATATCATAGCCTAAAAGCCACTTAAATTATAATATAAAAATGAGCTGTTCAGTCAAGGAATAAAGACTCAAACGATTTCATATGAGTATAAATGTTTTATTTACTAATGATAGGACTACATAATTGACGTCATTTGATCCTTTTTGAATAATACATATAACTAATAATAATAAATATTATCCTTATGCTGTTGTTTTCTCAATGCTTGATAATAAATTTATCATATTACATAACTATGTGATAACCAACTTCCTGAAGAAAAGGAAAAGACAAAAAAAAATATTTTATATTAATTCTCATTGATTGATAATAATATCAAATATGTCAGCATCAAAATGTAAAATCACTGGGCCATGTAGTGTTACAGGTCAAGATAAAACAAATATGTGTCCTGAATACATACAGGAATTATAAATATGTAAAGCCGGCGTAACGATCAGCCCCGGTCTCCCCTCATTTTTCAGGATTTCATTCAGGCGCAGTCATAGAGAGCCAATCAGAGTAAATAAACCCCGATGATGACGTCAGTCCTTTCTATTGAATATACGGTTATTACTAGGAATGTAAATCATATGCAATTCGGGCGTGTTATAAAAAAAGAAAGAGAAAATCAACCTGGCAACCCTGACAATTTAATGAATGTTGAGGGGGGAAGCAGCTTGAGCTGTCATGACGTTTTACTGAGCTACAAGCTGCTATTTTTCTTTATATATGTATACAAATGAAAACATCAAACCACAAACATTACAATACGTTACTCCAGATTCATTATTATATTCACAAATATCATTAACTCCATTCACCTCAATGAATGATAACCATTTTTTAATTTTTCCTTTGTTCCTCACCATGATATAATCTTTGCAGATTGTTCTTTACTTGTAAAACATTATGTTGAGGTAAAGTTGATGTTACCTTCTTAAGGGAAAAAAAATAATGATAACAGCTTCGGAAAACAAAAAGACCTGTTTGAAGAGCCAACTCCACTTTTTTATCACACGCCCGAATTGCATATGATTTTCATTCCTAGTTATTACGTACTGAATAATAATAATAATAAGATATATTCATTATTTATGTAGTAACTTGTTTGCGCCCTGTTTTCCCAAGCTTTGATTTAATATTATTATAATATATTTCTTCGTCATTCATTTTCAGAGCGGGGAGCCTTTTTTTTTCTTATAGCAGTGGACGCCCCTTCCTTCAACATTCCTTGCACGTACTGTCCTTCTTCGGAGTACATCAGTTGATGCACCTCATTTCTATTTCCTCATGGATGCCCTAGGATGGAGTCTTCAAATCTGCGTCAAAGTCTGGTGCTATGTCTACGTCCTTTTGACAACCCTTTCCACATTTCTCTCTAGCTCTTTCACACTTCACATCATTGCCATTGGAATCTTTCTCTGTGCTCTGGCGTATTACAAACTTCCACGCCCAGAAAATTCAGCTCTACTTCGTATACTTGGTCCTGACCCACGTAACTTTGATGGATCGCCTAGTAAAACGAAGAAACACATTGGCATCATCGCTCACCGGGGAGGTGGAATGGATGAAATGCCTGAAAATACAATTGGTGCTCTCCGAGAAGCCAAGGAAAAAGGAGTTAAATGCGTCGAGTTTGATGTTTCCCTCAGCTCCGATGGTGTGGCCTTTATTTTCCATGACGATACACTCGATAGACTCGCTGTCAATTCCAAGGGTTCTTTTAGTTCCAAATCCTCTGAGGAAATCAAAAGGATCCGTGTCAAAAATAAATTACTTCATCCAGAAGAAGATGCTCATGTGGAGCACATTCCCACTTTGGAGGAGTTTGTAGCCGAATGTCTCAAACTAAAGTTAAAAATGATCATGGATGTGAAAGACTTTTTCTCTTCAACTACAACTACCACAAAATGCTCTAATATTGTCTTGGATATATTTCAAAAATATCCTGAACTCTATAGCTCCTGCCTGGTATCATCCTTTAATCCTTATATCATTTATTGCGTCCGTTTAAAGGATCCGAGAATTGTTTGTGGTATGGCCTGGCGACCTTATTTCTTATCAATGGAAACTTATTCTGGATCTTTGATTGATGCTCGCCCTCGCTGGGACTCCTATCTCTATCATTATTTATCAGTCATAGGTAATCATTATGTAATAGAAATATTATTATAAACTCTTTCTTATCTATTCATTTTTTAAAGGTGATGTCGTACTCAAGTGGGCATATCATAATTTTCTATGGCATTTCATGGGAATCAGTGCAGTTTTAGTTCATAAAGGCACCGTTACACCTGAGTATATTCAAATTTGGAGGGAAAGAGGAATCCGAGTCCTGGTGTGGACTGTGAATGATACACTTGAAAAGATTTTTTGTACCAAATCCTTGCGTATTACTCCTATCTCTGATGCTATTGATCCTATTTCTGATGATAGATTTCTTACTAGTATGTGCGAAGAAGAGGGTGAAGAGTGATCACTGATCATGATAAATAACTTCTCTTAATGTATATAATATATACTAGAAAATCGAGGGAGGGGGACTGAATGTTTTATTTAGCATTGCCACTTTTTGGGTTTTCTTATATTCTGCTCAAATTATATTTTTAATTATTCCATTTATCGTTGTATGAAGAGCAAATTTATTTTGCTCCTTTTGAATTCTCATCAACTCATATTGTTAAATGATATTTGTTTATTTTATCCATTGGGTTTATATATATGTACGCAACATGTACATTGTATTTAAATCGCCCTACTCCTGAGAGCTATTTGTTGGCTTTTATGTAATTTCCTTTTTTCTTTCTTTTTGACCAAAATGTTTGATTAATTTAAAGAAGAGGGCAGCTTCTCATTCTTATGTACGTGTCTTTAGTACGTAGCTTTATATTTATTTTTTCATTGATGATGATTATTATTTTTATTTATTCCTATGTTATACTATCAATCTCAGTTCATTCCGATTAGTACATCCATTTTTTGTTGTTTGTCTACAATTTGTGTTTTTGTAACAAATATACAATTTATAGCTAGTTCAGTCAAAATTTAATCTTATAGAATGTGTACGTAGGGTTATGTATTTTCTCATTAATTGGCAAAAAAACGATCTACTCCACAAAAGTAATGAAGGATATTTCATGGACAAAAAAGAATGTGTATTCTTAAGCTAAATATTTTTCATTTTTCTGAATAAATTCTTATGATTAATCCTTCGAAGATGCCGCAAATGACACATAAAAATCCCTGGATACAATTAAAAAAAACATTTGTGGTATATTTTTGAAAGGATATAACGGACCTCAGTAAAGTCTCATTCAGGGTATCTCAACTCATCCAAGAAATTGTTCTGTAAAACCAATAATAATAAATAATGGGGCGTTTATATTTATGGATTAAAAAAAATAAATTGGGAGTTTCTCATTTTCTTGATTTCTATTCAAAGCTACTTTTGTATATTGACTACCTAGCCACATATTCTATATAGGGGAGAGCAGATATGGTTGCTACAGACCCTTTTTCTTGAACTCAAAAACGTCATAGTGAATAGTATAATGATAATTATTGTCCATTTTTCTCAACATTTCTTTTAGATATTTGATAAGAACTGATTTGGAGAAATAAAAGTAATTTTTGTAAGGAACAATTTTTTTGCTCTAATTGAGTCCACTTCTTATTGTATTCTACAGCATTTGAATTATTGATTCTTTTGCTATAACTTGATTTAATTAATTAAATTTAAATCTCACTCATGGAGGAGATATTTGAGAAAGTGTAAAGTACAGTATAATGGGGTCAGTTGCATTAATTGTTCACGTACTTTTTATTCTTTTGGACTATTACTTATTTTATAATCTACACTCTAGAGGTCTTTGAATAGTATTACATATTAGTTTGAAAGTGCATGCACTCACTCAAGTGGAGTGAATTTCTCTAATCTATAAATTAATAGATAAAATATTGATCAGTGATCCATAGTAAAAATCTTACAATATCTTAATATGTAATTTAATTAATTAATTCTACACCTAAAAAAGTTTAGTTATTCATTACTTAAAAAATATTCTTGAGTTATATTTTCTTATTTTCTAACTCGATTTTTTTAATATTTGACGGATCCCATTTAAAAACTTCTTTCTTTTTTTTTGGAAGAAACTACTAACTGATATAATCTATAAATAAATTCAATCAATGTAAGTATGCTATGTCAAATTTTGGTACATCTAACTCAACCTTACTCTCAAATCAACAAGTGTTGCAACTGTACTCGGTCTTCCCTAGTTCATAATTGAATTTTTATTCAAATAATCAACTGATTGATAAAGATTCCTTACATTTTTTATAACTACATACATTGTTGAATGCATTTAACTGCGTGACCTTCATTATTTATTTTTTAAAGAAATATTGTAGCTGTAGTTAAAAATGGATTGGGTAATAAAAGAACACATTTCTATTATTAAAATATTCATTGGAATGACATTGATCTGAGTGTACCTTTTGATCTTGCATTAAGGAATTGATACGGGGAAATATAGATCCTCTATTAATGGAATTTTGTTTGAAAATATATTGGATTAATAACACGGGGATATCTTGGTATTTGAAGTGTATGATAATAATTATTTACATAGATTTCATAAGATCGTCAACTTAAATAGTTAATTATTTTTTCAGTCATTTTGAAGTCGTAATGTTGAAGAAGCAATGAACATATAGTATGAGCACGATAAGTTCATCTACTTTAAGGTTCCAACATACTATATGACTCTAATCTATTATGAAAAGCCTTGAAATGGGTGGATCCTTACTTAACATGTTGTAAAAAAGCTTAACATACAATAAAATAAATTTATTTGGATGTTTTTACCGTAAAAGGGAATGCTATCTGATTCTACGAGGGATCTTTTCGTCCCGAGCAACGTTTTATAGTCAAGTATCCAATGATAGTGTATTATAATTCATAAAAGAAAAAAAATATTTAATCATCTATTCTCAAGTTTAAAATTAAGTTATAAGATTAATTTTATTTTTGGGGTAGATCAAAGGAGCTTACTACATTTTTTTAAAGCCAATTGTGGGGTTCAAGTGTGAATTCAGTATCAGGTTTGATATGATTGATAATAATTTTGGTCATTTCAATAGTGAAATATCTTAATAATCATATCAGAAAAACAGGAGCCATATCACAGAGAGGCTGAGATATCAATTTTCCATAATGGATGATCACATTGATGGAATTAGAAGCATTTAATTGAATGAGGTAGTTGAGGAGCGATAAAATGAATTTTATTACATAGATCCGAAATTGCGTCCATGTCTTCATTAGTTATAGTCTTTCTAAAAAGGTAGATACCATATTTCCCCGATCTCCCTCACTTCTATCAATTCCTTCATCCAATTTATTTATTTTTCCTTTGTTTCCTTTTTATGACGTCATACATAATGTGTAAAGGAAACAACAAAGACCCAAATTAGCCAGCTATAACAGGATTTCATAACAGCTACAGATATATTCCTTTTAAAAAAAATTGCGTCAGCCCTATGAGCTCTAATATTGTTATGAGATTCTTATGTGAGGGATTCCCCTTTACAAAGCGTCGATATCTTTTTTCAAAAAAAAAAAAGAAAAATATTCTTATGGCGATCAGAATTTTTTATAAGATATTATTAAAAGTACAAAACAAACAGTAAATATTATAAATATTTTTTTTAAATAATTGGGTAAAATTAAAGTTTTTAATAGGAATAAGAAACGTATTTCATCTATTTCGAAAAAAATAGAAAAAAAAATTGATTATATTGTACAACAATTTGTAGTACTTTTGTATTTGGAGTCTCCCTTTTTTTTGTAATAGACATTTTCATGTTATAAAATACCATCCTTCGGATTTCCAACGAAAGATTTCCGATGATTTTTTAAACAACTACTTACTATAATAAATTAATGATCCTTAGATTTGCTCTTTTAATATAATATTTCATTACAGTATGCAATTTTGATATGTTAATTAGTAAATTACTAATATAGAATAGGAATATCAAAATATTTTGATATCCAAAATAGAGGACACTGGGCCCAATTAATAATAAATTAATTGGTGCTTTTATATATTTTTTTCAAATTGATTAAATTAATGGAACTTTAGTTCGTTCTTGTTTCTTTTTTTAAGAACTTGGAAAATATGTTTTTATTCTTGTTTTATATTTATTGAAAATTTTGATTTTGACTTTTCATTATTTTTTTATTATTGTATTTTAGAGATAAGTCGATTTTTCAACATTCGCTAATATTATATACATTTAGTTCACAAAAACCCGGACATATTTTCATAGATTTATAAATATGTACCCTGATGCCAGAGCTAAAAAGAGGATATGTCCGGGTAAAAGAGGACGACAGTTGGTCTCCTAATATAGAAGGATACATTTGTCGAAATGTCAATGAGTGACTGAGACTAGGCGCTATGGCCTATACCGTATAGGGTACGTTTAGCCTATACGGTATAGGCTAAACGTACCCTAGGACGGCACTAAATCCCTAGCAGCTAAATACGCTACTCCTTAAAAGTGACGAGGTTGTGTTAGCAATGTAAGCAAAAACTAATAATAACACTTCTGAAGCTGGAAATGGAGTGTCGAGAAGTTTTGAATGATATCTCAAAGGACAAAGCGAAAACGGATTGCTCAGAATGTGTATCACTTGAGAAGGAGTTTGAAAAAAACCCTGGAGGAAAGCCTCTTAAGTCCAAGGGGCTTATCATTGCCGGAGTTACGGGTATGTTGTTAAATATTGATTAAATGATCTATCCTACATAACTTGTAAAATCATTTATCCGACTTAGGCGGAATAGCAATAGCGTTGAGTGGAATTTGCCTTCCCTTTGTTACACCTGCACTCAGAAGAGTTTGTCTTCCGTATGTTCCTGCTACTGATGCTCAAATTCAAAACGTGGTTAAGGCTCTCCAAGGACGTAGTAAAGGAGCCAGTCTTGTGGATATTGGCTCTGGCGATGGAAGAATTGTAAACGCATTGTGTTTCATTTCATACATATTAGGTCATAACTCTTAATTATTAAATAGGTTTTTGAATGTGCTAAATTAGGATATAATGCAACAGGGATTGAGCTGAATCCATGGTTAGTTCTATATTCAAAATTTAAAAACTTGATGATTGGTTCATCCCTTCAAGGTAAAGCTTCATTTCTTCGACGGGATCTTTGGAAGGCAGACTTAAGACATTATGACAATATAGTCGTATTTGGGGTTGAAGAAATGGTATGAGTAAAGTATCTGATCAAATAGTTATAAATATGAGTAATCAATATTGATATTTCAGATGGAGGAACTCGAATTTAAATTAATCAAGGAAGTAAAAAAGGATAGCAAAACTATTGCATGTCGCTTTCCATTCCCAAATTTAACTTCTGATCAAGAAATAGGTGAAGGGATCGATACTGTTTGGACGTATATACGTAAAAAGAAGCCAATATAATTATCAAAGCATCTAATATATTTTAGTTAGCTTCTCACTATGTATTTTGATAGGAGATTCAGGCTTTTTTTTCATATTAAAAATGTCAAAACAATTAGCTCTGAAGCCTAAGATACTTACATATATCATGCAATCCCTTCAGAAATCATCACATACTAGTCATTAAAGTAGTTTGACCATTTTTTTATCCAAATGGTTGTTAATGACTTATACCCTACGCAATTTTTTTCAGGTCTTGAACGATATTATTTTTTCTAGTTCATGTTTATGAAATTCGTACCTTTAGAATTTTAATGAATATATGTATGTATATGCAATCATTTCCCAAGATTTTAAATATGATGGATATTCATATAAGCACTTAAACAATATTGATCAACTTGTAAAACAATGAATCAAAAAGTACATGACAAACCACCGTTCCCAATTATTTCATTTTAGAGTATGTTAATTTCAATAAACCAATATTATCTTTGATATAATGGAAGGAGTTAATTCATTATTTATATTCAATACTAATTATCAACTAACAGTCTTTGTAGTCCTTTGGCTTGTTTTCTAATGAACATTGACTTGAATCTTCTTCTCTATCACGTATTTCATCAAAACAGTAAACTCTTCGCCTTTGAATACCATTTTTGCAGCTATCCCAACAACCATACCACCATTCAAATTTGCATATCTGTGAAATGCATTCCCGTCTATCTGGAGGTGGTCTTGTTGCTTTATCACAAGATTCATCTACTGTAATTATAAATTAATTTGATAGACTTTTGAACTCATAACTATTAGTTCTACCTTGATCATTAAAGAAGCTCTAACTTACTTCTCGAACAGACATATTCTCTTATTGAAAAACCATGACCACATGTAACAGAACAGCTTGACCACTCTCCAGGAATCCAATTTGATGTTTCTGAGATTAAACGTTGAAATACATTTATTGTTATTGAATGGAATAATTAATTATCTGGGATCATAGTTTACCCAAGTATGAATAATTAGATTTTTCTGTGCTACATGCTTTGAATTCTTCAGGTTTAACTCTGAGATCGCATAAATCCCTCGACTGTGCCCTTCTCTCAGAATTCAAACAAAAAATACTTCGTGTTTCTTGACCTGTTACTGGATCACACTCTTGCCACTCTCCAGCCCACCAAGTCCCACAGTCCATGTGATTGCACATATATGAATTATCATTTACCTTTGGTTCACTTACTAAACGTAAACTTCTTTCGCTTTCAGTTGGTGCTTCATCCAAGGGAACGTTATAGTTCCAAGAAAGAGTAACTTGCTTAGTAACAATATTGGATGGATTTAAAACGTATAGGCGGATAACCTTATGTTTAAATCCGGATGAAATATTAAGTGCTGAATTGATATAATTTTCGTTATCTATTATTGGGGGTAAGTACATTATACAGTTGAAGAATATTGACTTTTCTTTACCTCTATCCTCATAGGAAATTTGGACATTTTTTCCAGTGTATTTGTCCCGTATGAAATATAAACCCGAATATCTAATATCGTTGTACATGTGCAATATATTTACAAAACCTTAAATATTAATTATTTATGCTAATTAAGAGAAAAGTTATGTAATTATAATCCCTATTGAGTTATTACCATTTTGCTCTGCAGCAGCAGCCAAGTAAACCCTTTGTTCATTTTGGTGTGTATGAGGGAGATGCAAGTGAATTTGGATATTAAATGCCTGGTCTGAAAATTCTGTGACGAATGTGAGTCTAGCTTCAATATCATCAATTATTTTCTTGTCATATTTTGTGACGCAAGTAGATCCATCTCCACCACAGACTCCACATTTATCCTTTGTTACATTTGAATTGATGTCACCATTACAGTCAATAGGTATACAATCTCCATCTATACAAACTGCATCCTCCGCTACTGAACAAAATGTCCCTTCTTCCACTAAATATATATCTTTCAGAGCATTCAAATGAATTATTTGATAGACTCACCCGGAATAATTCGATGAATATCCTCTTCACGCTCGATTTCTTCTCTTGAATCCTTTAATAGAAAAATAAACGAATTTAAATTACATGTGTTCAAGTAATAATAATTACTACGGGCATACGGATAATTAATTAATTATCGATAATATGAAATATACATCTACCTCAACTTTATTTTTTTTTAAATATCGGATTAAATGTTTTAGTTAGAAACTTACTATTCTAAGAAAATGACAATATATGAGACACTGATTACGAGTACTCGATTTAATGGAAAGTCTTTGTGGCCAAACAGCTTTTACACATTCGTAATTTGGATCTGGGCTGAGACAATTACTATTTAGATTAAGGTTACATAGTTTGTGTCGTGTATCCTCGTAACCTTCCTTGCAAAATTGACCGGACTTGGACGGGATACATCTTCGACGAGAATATGAAAGTCCTGCACGACAATCTCGGGAACATACAGACCAAGATGACCATTGCTCCCATTGACCTTCGGACTCATCATATTGGCTAATAAGAACAATGAATTAATTATAACTATCAACAGGGCTGTATTTAATGGGATTAAAATATATACCTCATGAGTTGGCATGAACCTCTTGTGCACCAACGGTGATAGCCACAAATAGTTCCTTCCAAGGGCATTACTGGAGCTCTAACACATCTTCCTTTGAATAAGCACCATAATTCTGAGCATATACCTTTTCCTAATTTGCAACGACGAACAACCTCCCTTGAATTTCCTGTAATATATTCATTAAAAGCAAATCTGCATTGCTCGTCCCCACTCCAGGATACTCCTGGAAGAAAATAGGGATAATCCAGAAATGACATCAGATCATCTTTGTAAGGAGTGGTTGTATATAGACACTGAGATTCTGATCTTGTCATAAGGAACTTTTGGAATTGAGAGCGTGATCCTTGGGACCATATAAAATCTCTTAAAATTGATGGTACATCTGTTTTTATATTGGGGAACATGATGTAATAAGATCCATTATTTTCCTCTTTTTCGTCGTGTGATATTCCAAATGTATGAGCAATTTCATGAGCTATAGTCTGTATGGTATTAAATCCTATGTCCTACAGAAAGTCAAAATAAGTTAAAGGGTTAATACCTTGAGTTTAAAATACCTGATTTAGAATGCAAGACTCGGTTTCACTACAGAAGGACCATGTTTTTGCTACATTTGAATGTATTATTAAAAATATTCATAATTTAATAAGAAACATACCTAATCCAAGAGTATTACAATCACTTTTGTTCCCTTGAAAAAGTTCAAAGTTACAAAGATTTCGTCGAGTAAGAAAGACACTCAAATGATGATTTTTTACTGTGGTTCGATGTTTTTGCCATTTACAGAGAGACTTTAGATTCTCTCGTGGATTTCCCTGTTCTCCCATTATTCTATGAATGTTTTTTGATAGAAAAACCTTACCTAAGGATATAATAAGCTTTTTACCCAAATGACCCTTCCTGAAAAAAATCAATGATTTATTCTTATTCTTAAATAATTGTGACCAGAGTTCAAAAAGACTTTGGTAAGTTGTTTAAATTATATAATTTATAAATAAAGTAAGTTATTTTTCAGTATTCCATTTCTACGCATAATATTACGACTTCAATTAATATTTACGCAGCGTACTAATTTTTAAAATTCAAGACTGATCAATTATATAATTGCTATAGTTAGATAAGCCAATGCTCTCAAAGTAAGTGTTGATTCAGTTTACTAAGAAACATAAATCCGAGATGCCTACAAAGTAGATAATTATTATTAGTAAAAATAATTATTTTTCTTAAAAAGCTTAATAATACCATTCTTCTTCGATCTTCTAAAAAATTTATGATAGAGAATATATTTTTGTATGCTATGAAACGTTTATCATTTATAAATACATAGAATAGGTAAAAACATCGGATTTAGTTCCCTAGTAAGATTGATCCATTGTTAATTTGGTTAATTTAGAACTACAAAACAAGGAATTGAAATGGAGTTAGTAAACTGTTACCTATACAATTCGTTGACACCTCTCATGAGTGTTAAAACATATTGAACGAGTTTATCCATGTCTCCATAATGATCCAACATAGATTGATCAGCCATTACGACAACACGAATGAAGTGATAATTATCCTAAGCCAAAATTAAGGAGGGGAGAAATGTATGTATGTATATGACTCAGAAGAAAACATATCTTTATTGTTATAAACTATAATATTTTATATGGAATTCATTGCATATAACTTCAGAGTCATATGAAGGAACCTTTTCCTGGAGAGAAGAGGAGGGTTCATGAATAAGATTAAGATGATTATCCGTAAAACTTTGAACATTGCAATGACCAACACTGAGTAAAAAAATGATGGTAGCCGCGAAAGTACCAAGGATCAACATTTCTCTCAAGTAATGCAAATATCACTTCCTTACATAACTGATGAAGCATTGAGCAAAATTTAATTTAGATTCAGTACTGAGGATTTGTAAATACATATAAATATACGTATGTGTAAACATGTGGAATTTCGTGATATCATCTAATAAGTTTGATTTCCCCAAGACATTAAAAAAAAGTCTATATATAGACTTTATTTAAAGTTTATTTCCAGTTTTAATTATGTGCTTCTTGTATTTATTTATTTTTAATTCAATAAGGAATACATTTTTATAAAATATATATTTATACAAACAATCCAAGGATATTGTTGTACTTGATGCTTTTGCCAAGGAACAGTTCTCGTATTGTTTTTTGTTTTAAAAAAAGAAGTTCATATAATTGAGTCATAAAATTTGATGTGTAGAGACTCAACTTTGAAAGAAAAAAAAATTAAGGACTAAAAAACCTGACTTGGACTTTGACATCACTCAGTGACCTAAGATTGAAATTGAACTTGAGGTGACTCGCATATCTGTTTTTAGAGCGAAATTGTTGCAAGTTTGAGAGCTTAAATATTAAGTTTACTTAATATATTCAATCTCTATATCATTAATCTTTCTTTATCATATTAATGTAAGTAGAAATATTGTTTTTTGTTTGTTTCTACATCATAATTATCATAGGTGCTTTGACAAAACGTCGGGTGAAGGATACTTCGAACAGACTTAAAGTTGAGATACATCATATGAAAATCATATTTCATACTATAAAATACTGTTAAATTTAAAATAGTATATTCCATAGTGTTTTCACGTGACCTCATAAATTGAGAAGGCATAAACAACCAAACTTTATTAGAATAAAAACCTTGTTTTATATAAATTTTAGAAAAATAGTGAACTACCACCATGGATTTGGGTGTAGCAATAGGATTGACAAATAAGAGGACTTAAATCTTCACCATCTATCAAAAATATTGATCTCTTTATTCTATTTCAGACACTAATAATATGTATTATTCACCAATTAGCCTATTTTGCTGGACCCTAATTCATCCGTAGCAAAATTAATTGTAAATATTTAGTCCCTTTAGAGGGATTTTCAGTCTATTATTAATTTGATTTTATTCCAATATCATTGTTTTTCGTTGGAATCAAGTTGTTTCTTTTTTCATTGTTATTTCCTTAAGAATTTATTTTTTTTGTGAAATTTGTGCCTTTTATTAAATAAATTTATGAACTTTATGCCCTCAACATGGCGTTCCTTTATTTGTACAATCTGTGACGCCAATAAAAATACTCTATTAGAGTGATTCTATTTTTTATTTTTTTATTTTATGGTTGATTACTAATCAAAAGTTGTTCTTAAGTATAAAAACATGCTTTGCAATGGTTGAGTCACATAGAAAAAGAGAAAATATATACAGTTTTGCTAAATTTAAATCTCTGAAATTAAAGATTCAAATGATCTCAAATTTCGTACCTAAATATTATCTACAAATTGTGAAAAAAAATAGTTCACTTTGATATATGTATATGGTTATTATTTTTCAAATATTTGGACTTTTTGGCTTGGAATGACCCTTATGTATTCTTGAAAGTTAGTTATTAAGTACTTAAGCCAAAATTTTCCTCTAATGGATACATTTTACTGGAATAATTTGGATATACAAAAGAACATTGAATCAATTTTGAGACTAAATGATCACATCTACGAATTTTGAATATTACCATTATCAATAACCCTGTGATTATAAGCATCAAATAACAAATCTTTGACATCAGACTGTACAATGTACCTTAATGATTATAAGCAGCCCCGTTTATTTATCAAATAAATGAGTGTGTCCGATGCAATGGCGACGGAACCATAGGGGTCAAGGTACCATTGACCCCCACTTACAAATCCTTTTCAACGTCGTTGGTCCGAAGTGCACACATTATCTAAAATATTGTGTTTACACAGTTTGCTTGAGTGCGAAACACCGTGTCACAGGCACGTTCAAAATTTAGTCCTGTTTATGAACTATTATCAAAAAGATGAGCTTCAATATTTTATTAATAAAGTTCCTATTATAAGAAGGTAATAGTTCGTTCAAGACTCAGAAATATTATAAAATGATACCCAGAGTCACTCCTGAAATACAGACCCATATACCCGGAGAATTGAAATCAGAGTTTGCTTTTCATTTAAAAACAGTGATCATTATAAAGTCTCGATCGGATAAATAACAGGATGTAAAGGTTAGCAATTTATTAATTTCTTATTTCACAAAGTTGAGTTATTATTTTTTTTTTTTTGCTTTCTATCCCTTTTTGAGTCCGAAGGAACAGATGAATAGCAATGTAAATAATATGCAAAATGCCGAGTGCGAGACTTTGTGGAGTTGGCTCTTCAAACAGATCTTTTTGTTTTCCAAAGTTGTTATCATTTTTCCTTTATTACTGAGGGGAGAACATCTATCTGAAGGTAAAGATGTCGCATGAAGGAATACATGCATTAAGTTTAATAAAACAAATAAAATGTAAACAAAAAGGGCTCAAGTCCTCGTATAATTATTATTAGTTAAAAATATATAATTTCCCGACATTAATTTGAGTTAATTTTCTTCCTCTCATCTATGTTATTATTTATTGTTGTATATATAATGGAGAATAGCAGCTTGTAGCTCAGTAAAACGTCATGACAGCTCAAGCTGCTTCACTCTCAACATTCATCAAATTGTCAGAGCTACCAGGTTGATTTTCTCTTTCTTTTTTTATTACAAGCCCGATTTGCATATTATTTACATTCCTACAAACGAAAATACTTGTAAAAAAAAATCGAGTATGTCATTCAACCAAACACTTTGTTTAATATTCAATCTACTTGAATAGTTGATAATCCAGTACATTTTAACTTATAAAAAACTCTGTTAATAAGTTTAGGGTACAACTGGTACACCAAAAGCAGTTGCACACTTTCATTTTAACCTAACTAACAATGCACTTATGATTGGTAAAAAAACTGGATTAGAATTTAAAATTGTGAGTTTTATAAGAGCTAAATTGGTTTCAAATTTTATGTGTAGGATATTTCTAACAAGTAGGACCATCTCATTGACCTTTGGGCCCCTCTCTTTCATATTTTTTGTTACATTGGTGGGTTTATCATGAGCTTGTGTTATGATTTAATAAGGATTGTTCCATCATCTGGATTTGATTCCATCGCTTGTATAAAAATATGCATAGGATCACCTTTTTTTATTTGGAGTACCCAGTAGATATAAATATTGCTGACTTTGAAGCCATAAAGAAAATGAAAGTAGATGTAAGCTCTGTAGAGTATGGATTTATAGGTAGTTCAAATTGCTTAATTTACACTTGTATGGATTTTGGTTCGTATTTTAAGTAAATTTACTTTCAATTTGTTAGATTTATCCTAATTTAGAACTTATAAGGCATCACAAAAATAGATGCAACGTTTAATCGTCATCTTGTGGAGCCATTTGAAGTATGGACCAACACAATTGGATCACTAGTAGATCATATTCATATCAAAGTTAAGGTAGTTGACAATGATTCACGTAAAAACTCCCGGTGAGCTTTTGACACAAACTTCTAGTCTTATGCTCGGATCTATGATGATGCAAAGAGTACAAAGTAATCTATTGGACCTGATCCATGCTACCACTCAGGTCGAATGTTTCATGAATTAATGTTTAAAAATAAAATGTTATGTGCTTTTATTTTATTTTACACAGATATTTGGCAATGATAACTGAGAAGGAACATGCTAAGATAATTGGGAGAATAGAAGATATGGTGTAAAGAATCTTTACCCAAAGTAAATTGAAGATTTTTTGTTTAAGTATCCTAGTTGGCGGCATTCCAGATGAGTGAATGAGTTCAGAACTCTGCACTTGGATTTCCCTTGAAGAAAGAGCACAACAATTCGATATGAAGGAATATTGCAAGTGAGAAGTAAGGAAGTGAGAGGGTTAAGTACGATTTGTAAAATGGAAAAAAATTATTATTTTTTTCTTCAGATATAATATTTTAAAATTTCTAGTATGCCTTGTTTGTGAACGAGTTTCCTAAAACCATCTGAGGAAAAATCAAACAGTTTGAAATGATTTATCAAAGTGTTCAAAAACTGGGTCTTAAAACTCAAGAAAAATGAAAATAAACTTTTGGAGAGTCAGAAGGTGGTCACTCCAATATACATAGTATAATTATAATTGATTTCCCATGTGACAAATTGGAAGAAAAAAATAGTGTATTTATTCTATTAATAAACATGAAATTTGATTATAAATTAAAATTTGTATAATTAAACATTAATTATAAATTTAATTTCCCAGTACAAGACTATTTAAATATCCAAAATGAATTCACAAAGTAAAGTTAAATTCTATTAAGAAATATGTATCATAAAAGATAGATAAAACGAGAACTCTTAATCATTAAAGAAAAGAGATTCAAAATTTATTTGGATACATGATATGAAAAAAAATCCTCTATATATAGCGTCAACAAATAAAAATTCTAGACAAAAGATTAGAGTTCCATAACTTTCAACCTTACCTTTGTGCGACACAAGAGATACCTTTTTTCTTGGAGGGATATTGTACGATTTTTGAAAGTATAAAATATTTTGGAGTTTAATCCTTAAAAAAATGACAGCACACAATTTTAAAATATTGTTTTAAGTGTCCCCATTGTGTCTTCGACAGATACAAAGATGGTCATGGAGTTATTCTAGGATAATTTCGACCAGAAAAATATAATCCAGCTTGTTCGAGTACATAACACATTGTCACAGACAGGCTCTAAGTCCAGGCCTGCATATAGGTGTATTATATACTATAATTTATATTATATATAATATTAATATGTAAATCATAGATATATCATTGTCAATTCAACTTCTAATGATTAATTATTTAATAAAACTCAAAGCCATATTAATTTCTTCTGAAATACGTAATATCGAGCAGCTGATCTATGAATAAATATTGTTAAGTTGATATATGTACCAACTATTCCCTAAATTTTTTAAAAACTCAACTAAGGTGTATAATAATTATAATTAATTAACTGATATGCATACAATGTATCAGTCTATTGTTGATTGCATATTCCGTAAGATTAACAATTTCATTGGAATACCTCCAGGGAGGACCTAATTTGAATTAAATATTGATTCTCATTTTTTTTTTGTATCCCATATCAGACTCCCCATTCTGTACCTATATTTTAATGTTTTAGTTGATGTTCTAGAACAAGGATTATCTATTGGTATTGCACTAAGACCCACATTTAAGCCTCAGCCCACCCATTTTTATTGCCCTTCAAGCCAAGCCAAATATTTTATTCTAGAGACTGACCGACTTCCAGTCGCCCCTGACATTTTGATTTTTTACGTGAGTAACAAAATTTATTAGTGTACTTTTAAATAGTCTTTTTTATTATTATTCTGTCTCTTAAATCGAGATTGAGACAGACCTTCATTATTGTCACGGAGATGAAAATCAAAGATTAATGTCATTTTCGTTCTCTGCGACCCATTAGTTGAGAAAAATTGTTTTAGAACATATGATTGCAAACTTTATTATAATTAGCGTGTCTCCAATTATATTCGAGGTCTAAAAACCTAGCTGGGACATGAATGAACAACTTCTTTGTATATTTTAAATGCACCCCTGGAATTTGCCGCCCATGATACCTTGGCTTTAGAGGAATCGATTTGTGCACTAATTAAGAAAATGAGAAATTTTAACTCATTCTTTTGCCCCATAAGTATATATATATTTATCGTAGACATGATCCAACATAAAAGTGCAATTCTTTACCTTAAAGGGGGTTAAATTTGAGATGCAAACTTGTTACCATAGGGTGTGAAGATCATTTTCTGAACATATTATTAATAAATAGTCGTTATTTAGCCCTAATACAAACACAACCAGCATTTCAAACGCTCCTGGGATTCGTCAAAATGAATTATAATAATGAGAAAAGTGATTTTTGTAATTACAATTTCTCAAAAATTATTGTTCGTTTGTGACAGTCATAGATGCATTTATATTTACGCACATTTATATATATTAATAATATTGTTATTATCTGTATATTTTGATGCAAACTATTGGACAACATACATTCCAAAATCTCCCCACCATTATTCCAAAGCAATAATAAAAAGAAAACTAAACTAAGCAACGTAATAATAATAATAATAATAATTGACAATTATTAAAGTAGGAGTAATAACAATGATAGTATTAATTATATAATTCGTAATAGATACTGTAGAGGTCGTTAATTTCCAGAATTGAATACCCTCACCTCCCTCACAGCTTCTTACTCTCTTTTTTAATAGGTCCAAGGAAAATTACTATATTTATTTATTACAAAACTTGTTAGGACTTGTAAAAACATAAGAGTAAGAGCCAGGAAGACAAAGACATATTCAAATGATTGAGTGGCAAATAATAATAATAATAATAATAATATAAAGTAAAGTAAAAATAAATAAATAAAAATGACAAATTAATGTTCCAACATATTTAGTATAATATGTACTCATCCGTTCAATTCCAATTAAAAGAAACCAAACGGACACTACACACGGATGTTCGGCAATTGAAGATGCATATCTCTTGCGTACAATGCTATTCCTTTTTACAGAATATTATGCATATATAAAATATACATACATATAAAATAAAGGCAGGTTTGCAAAATATTTTCATACACACTAAACATACCATTAATGAAACTCTATACTTAAAAAAAAAAAAAAAAAAAAAATGAAATCTCGAGTCATTATCATCAAGCTTTTAATTATGATTATTCTTTGGCAATTAACAACAACAACAACAAAAAGTATTTAAATCGATGATCATAGTTAAAATTTTCTTTCTTTCGCTATCTTTCTCTCTCAAATTGGAATGTTTTATGATAAAGCACTAGAGATTAATGGCAAAGATATTAAGGGTATTTTTTTCTGAATGTGTGTATGATTTAAAGAGAGTCACAGCAGAGCCTCAATAAACTACTGGGGGATGATGTTCATTTGATAATGAGAATTGTTGTATAATAAAGAGTAGTTGAAACATAATATTATTAATAATAATAATAATAATGGCGGCAATTCATGAGCACCAATTTAAATAAAGTAAAATAAATCAAAAGATTTGTATGTTTTTTTGGATTTTTTGTTTTTGGATTTTTCTTCAAAATATATTACTGTAACAATGATCCTGTGAAAAAGAGACTGTTACAAATGTATCATCAGAAGGATAATCTAATTATAATAATATGAACTGTTGGCACACTGGATAGGCAATTATTATTCATTTTTCTATATAATTTAAGTAAAAAAAGGGGTCGGTCGCGGTCTCGTACTTATTAATTTCAATTTAAAGATGTTGAATGACAATGATGTTGTAGTATTTGTTGTTTTGAATAAAAAAGCAGGAGTAAATGGTTATATTTATTATTTAAATAAAAGAGCAACAAAAGAAAGTAAGACATGTATGACAAGGGGTTGATGATGATGATGATCAAGAGACAAGAGTATCACTTCAAATGACGTAATTAGCCATTTGCATAATATATGCATATTTTACTTGTCAAAGAATGATATTATTATAACAGCATTTGATGTTAAAAGTCCATCCACATCAACAATTGACGAGTTTTATGATTATTCTTTAATTTTTTCATAATATAATAATAATGATATATAATATATAAAATAACTCAACAATAAAATTAACATAAACATAAAAATGAGAAGTTAACACAATAAATCAACGATATATAATATAACAAGTGATGTAAATATTGAATTTTCTGTAAGGAGAGAATATGTATATATATATATATGATTTTGCTCAAATGAAATATGTAATAATGTTTCTTCTCTCTCTATTGAAAAATGATTTCTTGTTTGTTTTTTGTTTTTTTTTTTAAAAAAAAACTTCTAGCTGCTTTTATGTCTTTAAAAAAAAAAAAAAAAAAATTTGAAAAGTGAACTAGTAAATGATGATGATGATGACGATGATGAATATGAAGTTTCAAGAATAAATTATTGAATAGAACGAACATAAATCAAAAATCAAATCAAAATCATTAAAAAATGGAATAAATTGAACCATTCACAACAAGCTATTGAAATGTAATTAACTAAATGAACATAAACAAATTATCAAATTCACTCTATAATTACAATAATTTATTTATTTTAAACCCATTGTTTTGTTTAATATATATTCAATGACTCCAAATTCAAAAATATTATCTTTCCTTGTCAAACATTCTTATTGTTTATTGTGTTGGATTCAATTTCCTTTGAATTTTTAAATATATATATATTAAAAAATAGCAAACTTAATTCAGCTTGGCACTGCACTGTTATTCTTCTTCTGCTTCTTGTTATTATTTTCTTACTTACTTAGTTAAAAAGTTAAAATCAATTCGCGTTTCCTTTTTCTTAATTTATTCTTGGTTTTTGGTTGTTTTTTTATTTATTACTTTTTATAGAAAAAAAAGAAAAGAAAAAAGTTCAATACTAAAAAACATTTCTACAGAGATGAATATCCAAGGCTTAAGCTAAATTTCAAAACAAACTGGGCTCTCAGTTAATCATACTACGTACATACATGAAAAAAAATAAAATAAAAAATATTTTATTTCAGAAGTAATACCCAAAATGATTCATGTTTATATAATATGTATTTAAATATTGGATTACAATTAGTTGAAGTTTCTTATATATATATATATATATATATATTTATATATGCATATAAATAAAAAGATCTTAAAAATAAGCACTATTTTATTCATCTCTGTATAATCATAAATTTAAAGCAAAATATGCAAGATAATTAAATTATAAATGAAATGAAAAAATTGGAGGACTTGAGGCCATTTATTTCTCCCACATGGAAACTTAAAGCTCAAATATTTTTTTTTTTAAATGAAGTAAAATGGTTGTTGTTCATTGAACAAAAAGACAAACCCACGTTTATTTTCTTTATTTCTTTCATGTTTTGTTTTGTTACTTTAATAAGAACTGCATATTCACCGGGACGCATATCTTATATAGTATATAACTTAAATATTATTTAAAATGAATAAAATTTCGAGACTTTCACACGATATTTAAAGCCTTGTTACTTTTCTTGTAACCAGCATTCACACAAGCTCACATATACTTCGAAGACGCGAAAGTTTGTTTGTTTGCTTTAGATACCTATATAGTATATACTTCAGCATATATATATATATATATATATATAAATACATTTATATATACACAAATAAGGTATGAAATAATCATCAAGTCTGGTGAAATATCTATCTATCTGATGAGCTTCATTTTTTTATAGCTGAACGAACTACTTAATAGTTTTTATCCTTGATGCAAATAATAATAATAATAATCATAACATTTAGTCTCTTTAACATTTTGGAGGCTGAAGGACAAGATAAGTTCATTGATGCAGCAAGTGGGGATGGATGACAACGCAATTCTCTTTTCCACTTCTTTTTGTTTGTTTGTTTTTGCACGCATGCATATAGACAGATAGACAGGCAATAATAGATGATGTCTTTTAATGACTTATATTTAATAATCTATCGTCGTTTTAAGACGAAGTCCTCCATTCATCACGCTTTCATAATATCTTAGAATATAACGAAAACGTTAATAATTTCCAATCAGAAAAAATACATTATCTTCCTTGTTCCTTGTTTACTAGACTAAATTATATTCCTTTAGATTCAACTGAAGTATAGTATCCTTAACGGCAGCGAAAACAAAACGAATGTTTTCCGTATCTGAAAAATAGGATTAATTAGAACATTGGATCATATGGGAAACTACTACCTAAATAAATCAACAACTTTACTCTAAATATTATACAGATGAAAAACTTGGCTCAAGAAACTTAGTAGATGATAAATATGGTTAGTAAAATATTATCTTTCCTTACATACTGATAAACAATTACAACCATTTTGAATTTTTAACTGTTTTTATATTCATTTTGTAAATGATACATTCCTAACAAAAAAAATCAAAAAAAATCTAATATTTGTACTTATCTGCCACACCTAAAATTCCAATCATTGACATTGAACCGGTCCACAGTGAGGGAAAACATTTCACAACAATAATAAACTAGGTAAGTTATTTGCAGAAATAAGTACTTCTACATAATGTTTACCGAATGAATAAAGATATACATTCTGAAGACTATAGTAATATTATGTGTAATATGGAGTGTGTAAATTAATAATAGCAAAGTGTAAATACATACAATTAAACAACAATTACTTATTATTAAATGTGTACCCATTCAAATCAATAATCATGGAAGGATGGCAAAATATTAAATTCTACATCACAAGACTAAAAGATTGGCAATCCTTAATACTTAACATTCCTACACACTTACCTCATACATTATATTAAAATTAAAAGAAAAATTCATATCACAAAGTGCGTTATGACAAGAAATAGACACATTAGGCCATTCCAAATTCTTTAAGTGCAGCCTGCATAATTGTATCTTTAACCGCACAAAATACCAATTTAATATTTTCCGTATCTTTATGAGTTAGAGTTATGGCATGCAAAAAAGAAAAAAAAAAGAATATTAGTAAAATGCAATGAACATTACCTGTGGCACAAGTAAAGTGTGAATAAACGATCTTTTCCGTGTCCGGATTGAGATCAACAAACATCCGTAAAATGAACTCTCGCGCGGCAATAGCATCCTTTTGAGGACCTGAAATCGTTAAAAAAGTTCATTCATGTTCCATACAAAGTATACATAATAATTCATCTTGACCTTACTTATAAGTATTGTATACATAGCACAAAGTATATAACTATAAAACTATTTGTTGAACCAAATAAATATGAATTAAGTATGAATATTTCCGAAAGGAAATTATAAAATAAATTCAATTTCTGAAATAAATCCACGAAGGAGCCAAAAATATAAATAACAAAAAGTATAAAAGATAGTGCAATTAATATGACATAGTTTATTTATCTATAATTAATATCTTTTCAATCCCTCCCTCCCGTCACTATACTTTCATAGTTGGAGGAGCCCGCAAATAAAAATTAAACAATTTTTAAGAACAATAGTTTAAAATGAGTTCAAAATTATTGGAGTTCTGCGGTTTTAGTGTAGAATATACATATGTTTAATTAAGTGTGTGTATTTTATTTTATTTGAGTTGAAAGGAGGCACAAACATTGGCCCCATAGTTACACCATTGCCTTAACAATCCAGAATTACCAGCAGATGTATCACATTTCATGAAAATTAATATTTTTATAAAATATATTTTACCAGTATTTTGGCCCTTTACCAGACCTATTAATTATTATCTAGTAGGTATTACCCTGCTCCAAAAATAAATAAATAAATATTTATTATAATGAAGAAAAAAAATCCTACTGACGCGCCTACTGATTTATCCCTCAATCTAACACTGCTTCTTCAAACAGTCTTCTTTATGAAATACAGTTTTTCGCAAAAGTATACAATTCTACATACTAATATATAGATCATATCATATTAGTACCTTTCAGGGATTATTCATTGTGGTAGAAATACTGTTTTTGGGTATTAAACGATTTAGTTTCATTGGACTGAGCAATAATATGTACTTCATTGAGTACTTTAATATTTATAGCATACTGCTTGTTTTATCCTACTTAAGATATCTTCTATACGAGATTGTTCAGTATGACACCTATATATATCCTGCAACTTCTCTGGATGGAACATATTATACAAATGAGTAAAATACTTTTATAACACATTTCACACTTTTAAAGAACTAGGAATTACATTCAATATATATACATAAACGGCAGTTACATTTTTTAGCCATTCTTGAAATTTCATATATGTATATGGAAATTTTTGGCCACTACACATTCTTGGGAATATATTTTTGTTGAGCTTTGCAAATTAATTCAAATGAATAATGTTATTTAAAGTACTGATGGATCATACGAATTCCGGCGAATAATTAGATAATTATGTATACATCCATAATGAACAAACCATAGCTATTAGTAAATTTAGAATATTATTTGTCACCACAAATGATACTAACTGCTGTTTAGAACAAATTGAAGATAATTGTAGTAGTAGCATCTACATACATACATTGTCAGTCAAAAATGGGTCATCAGTACATTAAATGTTTTATAACACAAAATTAGATAAATTAACGCTTTGAAGTTAGACGGAACTTAGAACGGAGTTCTTTTGAAAAATTAGGTTACAAACAACATGTACTTTAATATAATAATGGCAGTTGAATGAGAGAATAAATGCATATAAAATTAAGAATCAACATAATACTTATAATAAAATGTTGCTCTTGGAATATAAAATACATGCTTTCAGCACAAAGTCATTTTATTTTCTACATACATAGGCATGTATAAATGTGTATGAATCCGAACTTCATGAAAAAAATAATAATGTAGAATTGTCCTCAAAAGTCTTACTAAATTCAGCCGTTGAACTTTAAACGATGGAAAACTACATATTATTATATTATCTAAATAAAGGCAAAATGTGGAGCTTACTCATAGAAATAGATAAATAAGATAATAATAATAATACAAACAAAACTAATTACATTACTTCATTCAAATCCTCAAAGAAGGAACTGATTTGGGGTGCATAAATACGTATATGTATGTAACTATGTGTAGTGTTTTTTTTTTGTTTTTTTTTTAAACCTAACATGAAGTGTACATATAAACAACTTTGAAATTAACATCTACCCGTCTGCTCCCTAATATATTGCAAGTTAAATATTAATTCTTTAATTGAAAATAAGTGTTTAAGTGAGTGTCAAATATATATTGAAGATGAACCTGTTGCGCAAGTAAAATGAGAATAACACATTCTATCAGAATCAGGATTTTGTTTAAGATAAATTTGAAGAATGAATTGTCTGGCTGCTTTGTCATCCTCCTTTGGTCCTAGGATGTATGAGGTTTAAAAAAGAAGAAGAATAGAATTTGTTAATGAATGATTATATGTATTTCCCTCTTCACTAACAAACTTTTTTTCCCTTTTAATTATTCTTTGTTTAATAAGCTCTTATCGAGGTTATTACAAATATTTTATCACAAATGGAAGATAATGAGGTAAATGAAAATAGATAAAGAAACAAATATAAAAAAGCCTCTTAGTATTGAAACATCAAAAATATTTAGCACTTTTGGGATTGAAAATAGGAATCTTCCTAAATTTCATTTATTTTCTCTGAAGTATATAAGTAATATAGGAGTAACATTCCAAATAAGGAAACTTTTGATGATGCTCATTTGATGAATATGACATTTAAACAAATGTACATACATACATATAAATAATATTGAATTTGTGAACGGAACTACATTCTTACAATTTAAGTACGAAAATATTTATATCATCAAAATCAATGCAGCCTTGTTTACATCATTGAATATCTGAAGGTAAATATAAAAAAATGCACTAAAAAAAATTATGCAATCATTTAGATAATTTATATTGAAAACACTTTAAACGAGATGAAAGAAAGGAAGCTCCGTTTTTTAACTGTTGTTACTTTAGTGTGAATGAAAAATACATACACAAAAAAGTACATAGGAGTCTCTCCCTCTTTCTTCAATATACAAAGCAATTATTTCAACTTACAATATAAGTATAAAGACCTAATTTTTCCTTATAACAAGAAACATATCTACACTTTTGTTCATCGTGAACAGAGTGTGATACTCATTAGAGATGTAAATAAAATAAAGTAATAAGCTCATACCGTCATATTCTGGAAAGTAATCCACTAAATGCGAATACATAATTTTTTCTTCCAACAAATCCTTTTTGTTCAAAAACAGAATGACTGACGAATGTTGGAACCAAGGATATGTGATGATTGTTTTAAACAATGCCTTACTCTCCTCCATTCGGTTCTATAATGGAGAATTGAAAGCAAAGTGTTATGTACAATTTGAAATTTATCAACGATATAAAATCAAATACCTCGTTGTCAGACTCAAACAGAATCTGGTCATACTCTGACAAAGCAACCAGAAATATAATGGAAGTAACATTTTCAAAACAATGAATCCATTTCCTCCTTTCAGATCGCTGACCTCCAACGTCTACCATTCTATAATGGAATCAAAACATATATTAGTGTGTGAGACATGTAAATTTACTCATCATTAAACACACATGGTGGAACTATAATATTATGAGTGCAGTAAAATACAAATAAATACGGAGATTGTAGATATACATTATGTACATATATGCACTTTCCAACGTTAATAAAAGGGAGAAAGTGATAGGTAGCATTAACTTCTTCTCCCGTATTTATAATATGGAAGATTAGTTACAATTAATACAATGAGAAAAAAAATGGTGTTACTCATCATCTTATGGAACTGTACTTACCTATTGTCGAACATACTAATACTATGTCATCAAAATCAAATTATTCTACGTTCAGATGAAAATTAAATCTTTTTTAAAATGATATTTACTTTATACTCTGAATGGTTCCTCTACTTTTCTGTGCAAATCTAAGGATTTACAAAAAAAAAAAGAGCTTATTTAAATACCGGAAAACAATTCCGTCCAAATCAAAAGGATATTCAATTATTCCTGTAGTAGGAACTCGAGATCGTAGAATATCTTGCTCAGAAGGCAAGTAATCAGGCTCAGCAATTCTATCTGCATCGCTTATGAAGCTTATTTATAGAGAAGGAAAGAAAGAAAAGAAAATTATTAGAAGTTTGAATAATACCTGAATCTGATTTCTTCTAAGTCAAAAGGATACTCTATTATACCAGTGGTTGGAACTCGAACCCGTAATATATCTTGCTGGGTGGGGAGGTAGTTCGGATCCGCTATTCTATCAAGGTCGGAAAGATAGCTACAATATAAAAAAGGTGTTATTACATGTCCATACATTAGGAACAAATACATCTATGTTTAGGTGCCCTATATACATACTTAACTTTGATAAACTAATGAGTTTAAATAAAAATAGAAAGAACTAGCAAATGTTCTAGGTGTGAATATTTATAATAACTTATTTATGCAGTTGATTGTCTAGAGCTACGTTTCTTCATTTAACAAAGATACTGAAATATGCACTTTTTAAACTTCCTCAAAATCTAAAAATACATATGTAAGTCACCCCTTGAATCATAACAGAATAGCAAATGTAAATGATACAAGCCACATACTATTTGGCAGAATCCGTGAGCTGATATTCTCTTCTCCGATCGTAACATTCTGAAATGCCACCATCATTCCATAAATCTTTAATGGCTTCCACATAAGGACTCTCAAACGTAGTGACGGTTTCAAAATCGACGGCGCGAACAAGATCAGCTTTTTCCTATAAAAAGAAGGATATTCATAAAGTCGAGAAGATATTTCTTAGGGCCTCTTACTGAAGAAGAGGAATCTTGATACTGAATCTTTAGCATATCCATCGCTCGTATCATACTCTGCATGGCCATGAATATATTTTGAAAGACCAATTTGATAAAGCCTCTTTTGTCCTCATCAGAATAACCAGAGCCATGAATAATACGCATTTGCTTAATAAAGGTGGATTTTCCAGATTCTCCAGTTCCTAGAGGATGAATGAATAATGATAAATAGAATGAGAAAATGGAGGAAGAAGAGAGAAGGAAAGGGGGTTCCTCACCAAGCAGAAGAAGCTTGAGTTCTCGACGTGCTTCTCGCTTATCACGACGGAGTTGACGTTCAATTTCTGCATTGATGCGTTTTTGTTCCTTTTGTTCTTCAGATAAGCAACAAGCCATGCTGAAATTTCAATGACCTTCGAATGGACTCAATTGACGTCAAATTGGAGGGATGAGAGAACAAGGTTCCGCTCAGGCTTTTCGAGAGTTCAAGTACAAGAACTGAAACTGAAATAGACACGCACACACCTCAAGTGATCCAAAGGGAATAAACGAGACTCTCTTTGAGTCCGGACCCTTTTATTAACTCTCTCGGAGAGTCCAAGTAGAATTAATCCAATTAATGTGGAGGAAGAGGGAGAGCGAGAGAGAGAGAGGGTGGAAGAGAGAGAGTGGAAGAGAGTAGAAGGAAACCCTTGAAAAGCTTCCTTCAGGTAGACTGCCCTGGGAATTCCCTCCAGCACGAGGAACTGTCCTCCAACACACACGCACTAAGCATCCAACGGCCTCAGCAACACATCACTCCTTCACAACCAACAAAAGAGTTATCAACGACTCCTCTTCCCACTCAGTCCAGTCCACTTCACTTCACTTCTCCTCTCCCTTAGACACACTCGATCATGAACCTCAGACAGGGATCACAAAACACTCAGTATCACACGGACAACAACCACTCCTCCTTCCTCACTCACAAACCCAAGCAAACACTCCTTCCACACTATTCGTAGCACTTGATGATCCACCATAGAAAAAGAACAGGGATCAGATCTCCATTATTTTTCTTTAAAAAATTCACATTTACATTGGAGAACGAACAACTCTTTTTTCCTTTTCTTCCTCTTTCTTTCTTTCTTTCTTTCTTTCTTTCTCTCTCTCTCTCTCTTTGTCTCTCTGTCTTTCTCTCCCTACCTCTACCTCCCTCTCCTCCTCCTTTTCTAGTCCTCCTCCTCCTTCTCCTCCTTCTTTCAGAAGCACGCACTCTCACTTTTTCTTTCTCTTCTTCTCTGCTTATCTCTATCTTTCCTGCTATTTCCTTCCCCCTCTTTTTGAGTAGGAAAACTAAGAATAAAAATCAATAGAACCCGAGAGAAGGCAGAAACCTACCCATCGTTCTCTTCTTCTCTTTCTTTGTCTCTCTCTCTCTCTCTCCCTTCCTTCCTCCCTCTCTTTCTTTCTTTCTTTCTTTCTATTTAAATGCCCACAACTCATTCTGCCCTATCCATTCTCTCTCCTTCATTCCATCCTTCTTCTCTCTTTTTCTTTCTTCCTCTCTCTCTCTCTCTCTCTCTCTCTCTCATACATTGGGTACATTACTTGTTATAGAATTTTGATCTTTTATTTGTGGCATTTTCACGTCCTCATGCTATTCTTCCTCCCTCTTACTTAGGGAAAGGATCATCCTCTCATCATTATGTAGACTACTATGGACTATGTCTATGTGTTTTCTTGTCTAATTCGCGAATGGAAGGAGGAGCGCTCAGTTGTACAAGGTGTCTCGTCCATTATCATGTGACGGCAAGTCCGCCATGTAAAGTAACGGGATTCATTCAATCCATGATACATAATATTTCATGTATCATTTTTTCGTCCATTATTTCAGTTCATGATGAAATAATTATACCCCGTTATTTACTTTGAGCTCTTTGGATATTGTACTATTCTAATAAATGTCTCATACTCCTATTATTTTTCTATTTCATCATAAGTTTGTGAAGTCCTTTTACTGCCCTTAGTATTAGTCAAAGTGTAAAATAAGGTGTACCCTTACCTAATTTGAGTATAAGCATCTATATATTCAATAGCAACGTCATTGAATGGGTTAAAAAACTTGGCATCTTTAATGGCTTATCTAGTTCAGAGAGGGGTTGCATGGTTAAACCTTATTAAAAGGGTTATCATAGTAGGTATATAAATGGGTTAACTGTAAGAAGGGTTCCTTGTTAGTTTCCTGTTTGATGTACAATAAAGATAATATGTATATACATACATGCAGCTAGGGAGCCCTTATCTCCTGCTACTTTTTGATTCCAAAAAATGGAAGGGAGAAGATGATGATAAGGTCACTTTAATTGAATGTCTCATGAAACAAAGATTGATTAGAAGGTCATCACAATATACATAATATGTACATACAAAGTCTCCTATGTTGGAGGAAAAAATGTTGGTGTTACATGATAATTTGGCTAATAAGAAAGATCAAGGAAGCCTAACTTACCTGTACGCTCACCCTTAATAGACTTTGCTGCAATGATAGGCCTCTTTGTTGCATTTAAGTAAATGAATTAAGAGGAAATATTATAACATAATTTTGAGACCTAACTATACATACTTGGAAACTTGAGCTACATTACTGGCCGGTCAATTTATTAGTATGAAAGATCATAGAGTAAAAAACAACATGCAATGGGTTGCTCAGAATATACCTACCTACCTATTTTCATGGAATAAGGTACTCCTCTTACATTAATGGAGTAGAAAAAATTATTTAAAAGTGTGACAACACCTTGAAGAGTTCTGGGGTATTTGATTCGTGGATATAATACCGGTCTGTTAGTGCTATGACCTAACACTTTGTTTTTTTTTTTTTACATACATATACATTACATTTTTATAAAATGGTGGATTTTAAGTTGATTAAAAATATCATATACGCAGCTTAATGAGATGTTCCTATATAGCTTCATAGCTACCTCAGGCCTAATACAGTCTGATCAAAAGCAACCCAGAGTACTATTTACACCTAATATTAAATGTACAATATTGTGCAAAATACTTACGTTTTTATTTATACTCTAACGGTGTCATTTCTTAGTGGATGTATACAATATGTAATAATCATCTACTAAATACTCAAGGGCTATCAGGTTACATATTAAAAAATAAATCATCAGTTGACATAGAGCCTTAATATAATATCATGTCTCCATGTAGATATAGGTACATATGGTTAAGGCAAAGCCAATAATAAGTCATCTCTTTTGGGAAGAGGAGCATGTTAGTCACGATATAAATAAAGATAATTATGATTGATTATATGTATGGTGTGCGATACAGCCATCATCACATCTTCTCAATCACAACATGGACTAATAATGATAATTTACAAGTGTGTCACGTACGTAGTTTACAACATAACATTTGACTTTAAAAAAAACATGGAAAAAATGAAATCAGACTTTTTGTTATGGAACACATATGAACAAAATAATTTTTAAAGTCGTATATTGTTGAATAAAAATCACTTACAACATATTATGTAAACGCATATTATTGCATTGGAAAATAAACATCAGTTCATTTTGATTACACAATTGTAAATTTAAAGTTGAGATCATGTGACATACAAGAAACAATTACATATATGTACGTACTTGATTGCTTGATTTTTATTAGGACTAATAGGTCAAAGGGAGGCTAACTATTATTATTATCCTTCTTTTTTCAATTTGCTACCTATTATCAAATCAAATTTAAAAACCACCTACCTCTCTAATACATCTGATCAAATTTTTTTTGAGGAGTTCCGAAATAATGACGAAGAAATATAACAAAATATAATTAATAAGTACACTACTCACTCATTTAAACAATAAATAATTATGTACATAATACATATATAGAATACAATTAAGTATTATTTGAAGCAAATGACTTGAAACTCAAGAGCAAAAATAATATTGTGGCTATTACTAACCAAGTTTTTTGGATTTCACATTTATACAATATTCAAAACTTATGATGTAATAAAAAGATACGATTGAAACCTAAATCAATCTAACTTCATTTTCTCATACACAAAGCACTTCTGGTTTTTTTATCTTCAATCTATGTATGTACTCAAAATATTGAGTACATTGGTAACCATTGGTAAAAGATTAATATTCATATTATAATTTATAACCATTCAAAAGGCAATAAGAAATTTATATTGCAAGTACATAATGATCATATTATTTATTATAAATCTGACAATGATCTAAGACATTTGCCTTACAAATAATTAAGTTGTTTACATTTATGAGATGACTAATCAATTATAAGTTGTAGATAACTTATCAAAATTAATCTTCATGAATCTTCATTCTAATTCTTTAATAGGAATAAAGTATGTACACTGTGCTATTACTCGGGAGGAGGTGATGGCTTTACACAACATAAACAAGATTTTACTTTTAGCAACAATAAATTATCATATTAAGTTCTAAATTGCTTGGAAATGTTATTAATCAAACTTGTGTCTTATTTTGTGCTTAACATCAAGACGCTTGACACTCAATTTTTTTTTTTTTTTTGTAAGTTTCAGTCTGATTTCTTGCTGTACACTCACAAATACAGTAATAACTTGGATTACAAGTCTAAATTGTTTTAAAGAAGTGAACGTAATTCCAAAATGGATTCTAACATACTTATTAACAAGAATAAATTTGATACCATTTAATGACAATAATCATCGTGCCTATTTCCATGCTATATATATTTCTTGCAACGACCTATGCAGGAAAGTTGCTTACAATTGAAGGTATCACTCGTAATCCAAATGAAATACAAGCATACTTACTGGTCCAAAACACTCGCAACCTGAGGTATTAATGTTCATATCATTTAATATTATGTGTCTTGGGCTCTGACTGTACATCTTTTTCCCACATTCTCTTTAAGTAGATGAGCCTGTATAGAAATACATATCTAGGCTGAAACTTATTACGTCCTTCTGGCATATATATAATATAGGTGCTTTTTCAGCCGTATATTGAATGAGCTTATGGAATACTAAAGCTGGGGAAAAGTTGGGAAGTGTTGGAAGATGAGTCTAAGAAAATTTGCAAATCCTTTAGAAATTTGAATATCGCTGGAAAACTATGTCTGTGAATTGATTCCTGGACAAAATGGCAAATTACAAAATATGGAAGGAAGCTCCGAAATTGATGAATGAAACTTCAAAAATACATCCATTTTTATTAAATGAATGAGCACAGATAACATTTAGTAATAAATAAATATTATTGGAGTTTCATGTATCTATTTAATAATTATGTCCTTCCATATTTTGTAATTCGCTGATTTTGTCCGACAACCATGCATATGGGATTAAAAAGCCTTTCAACCATAGTTAGTATTATCTCCCTCCCCCTAGAATAATTTGGGATGTAATTAATAAAATATTGCTTATTCTTTCCACCCCTCCCCCCTCAATTACAAAATGAGATTTTCCCTTATGTTTTCAACCTATTTCTGAATACAGGCCAGGGCTATCGAAGTGTTTACCGACGGCCCTGAAATAGATTTAGATGCATAAAGAAGTCAAAAGATTTATTTCAGATCAAACATTTACAAATAATTTTATCTCATTCACAGAGGAAGGCAAACTTACTTTTTGTCAAACAGACTCCACGCACCTTTCCAATTTGAGAACCAAATACATACAGCCTGCTATTAAAAAAAATTTGGTCTCCGCTGTGAACAGAATAAAAATATTTTCATATTGAAAGGAGTAAAGTTAATTTTTAATTGAGCACTTTTTTAACTGTACGTGTAACGAACAGCATAAGTACTTATTAAAATTAAAAATGATTATCTTAAGAAGGTAAAGCTTGAAAGAAGACCTACATACACCTATATGTACATACCTTAGTAATGCATAGCAAAAGAAAGTTAACATATTATTTTCGATTCATTCATCTCTATTTTTCTCCATTAATATGCAAGGATTAAGTCTTCAAAAAACGGATTTATTTTACACATCCTTTTACCATTTAGTTTTTTTAGTTTTAGGTACACTAAAAAATTGAAATATAATTTTTTTTAGCAAAGACTGATAGAATAAAGGTCTTTTTCAAACTCTACGGTAAATAAGGAAAAAATATTTTGATGCTATACAAAAATTTTCATTGTCAGTTTAAGGACATTTGTTCACTTTTCTTATGCACTTTGATTACTAAGTGTAAAAAACTTTTTTTTCAGCAGTCTCTGGTTTTGAAATATTCGGATTTTTTTAATATGGACATATATTTTTTCTAGGAAAGTGGATATTAAAGATCAAAATGTGTGGCTCTTCTTCTAGATGTGAGCAATGCTATTTGCTCAAATGATCTGTGCTTATATACTTTTTCATACAGGAGTATACACTTTTTGGTATTATATACCAAAAGTGTATTACTGATTTCTAATAAATATGAAACTTTACCTATTTTATGGAAAAACCAAAGAATTTTTGGTTGTAATGTTTTGTTAAGAATGTTTTAAGATTACGTATTACATTTTACAAAGGCGTCATTCCCTCTCAAATGATCAATAACAACAAAATGTCATCAAATTCAGTCACAGCTCACATTGTCGTATGATTTCCACTCAGCTTTTCTCTCAAGAACAGACTAGATTGCAAAGGCCATAACATCGATAACTGGAGTGAAAGGAGCTCCAATTTGACTGTTCTAAAAGAGAGAAAGGCTTCTCTGGACCAGGCCTAAGTCTTGTTACTAGTGTGAGAGGGGCCCTCATTCTCTTGAAAGAAGTAATTCCTAACTAGAAAATTGGGTTGGGTCTTAGGAAGAAACTAGTCCCTCAGAACAGCCAAATAGGTATCTGTCTTAACCTTGACACCCTTGGTATGAAGACTTGGTGTTCCTGACACACGAGGTAACTTTAGCGCATACCATGATGAAAAACTAACTTATTGTTAGTGGGACCACCTTGATCTTCTTTGCCAAGACCCTGTCGTTGTTTCTGTTGAAAACGATCTAAAAAGTGAAAATCTTTTCATCTATATGGATGATGGAGATCCATGTCCAATTTTTAACCTAAGTTAGGACTTCTTGACTCTGGCCAGCCTCTTCTCATTTCGTTAAAATATGGAAAGGCGTTGCAATGCTTCATTAGTAGGAATGTAAGAAATATACAAAATGCCGCGTGCGATATTTTGTGGAGTTGGCACTTTTAACAGTACTTTTTGTTTTCCAAAGCCGTTATCATTTTTCCTTTATTACTGAGGGGAGAACATCTACCATAGCAAATACAATGTTAGAAAAGGGCTCCTGTTCTCGTAATAATTGTTAGTTTACGACTTGTGAGCTAAATATATATAATTTTCTGACATTAATTTAAGTTAATTTTCTGCCTCTCATCTATGGTATATATAATGTTATTTATTATTGATGTATTCATTTGTATATATAATGGAGAATAGCAGCTTGCAGCTCAGTAAAACGTCATGACAGCTCAAGCTGCTTCCCTCTCAACATTCATCAAATTGTCGGAGTTACCAGGTTAATTTTCTCTTTCTTTTTATTTTACACACCCCATCTGCATATTTTTTACATTCCTATTCATTAGACTCATTAACGTTTGTAAAAGTTACGCTTAAGTCCACTTACGCTAAGAGGACGCGCGTATATTCTTTCCTTTTTTCTAAAACACCTCTCCTCACGTTGTAATGTAAACCCAACTCTACGGTAATGAACCATTTTAAAACGCATTAGAACAATGCTCACACCCTATTTTTTTCCAACTATTGACAATTATCTAATTCAGTTTTCAAACTGAAGGGCGATAAAGTTCTTTAGGGGAGACACGCCAAAGCAGAAAAAAAATAGTAAGCACATACATATATACTTAAATACCAAAAAACAAGAAAAGAAAGAAAACTTTGTGGACGGGGTTCACTCTTCCGCACATTTAAAACTATTGATCTATATAATAGTTCACTGATGAAATAAGATTTGATTGAAATACAAAAAAATTAACGTTCAAGACACGAATTGGACTAGAAATACGACTTTTGTGAATAAAATTACATTTTTATAATTAGGCATGGAAAAACGTATGGCAGTTTTGTTCTTTTTTTTATATTTAAGTCCATTCTTTGTTAGACCGCTGAAGTATTAACATCTCCCTTTAAAATAAGAATTAAATAATATTCAACTACATTTCTTGTATATTTCTATAAAAATAAATAATAAAATTATTTTATTTTCCATACACCATCGGCACCAGAACAGGGGAGCCATATTTTAAATGACCCCCCCCCCCCAATTATGTACTGGTTCCGGAACCCCTGCCATGCACTAATGCTATTTAATTTTAAAAGGTTCTCTTTTCAGGGGTAGTAATTCAATTTTTTCCCTCCAAAGTCATAGACTTCAGTAGAACGCGAGGGAGAGATGGGAGTAAGACCTATCGGGTTATGCCTTTTTATTCGAAGACAATAAATTTCATAATATTGCAAGCTCTTACAAATAACTTGTCAATTGGCCCGTTCCAAAATTGATCGACTCTGTCGTGTAATATGAGAATTCATCTTGAGATGCTATGATAAAAAATACTATTGATATAATATATTGCTTCTCTTTTATTTTGAAGTTTCTGGAAGAAGAAAAAACATGGAATTCGTCATAACACACTTGAATCAAGGGATATCATAATCATTTTATTTGATTGAAAACCTGTCATTTTAAAATTGTCCCTGCAATTTGAGTTTTGTTCGTAGATTAATTCAAATATGTAAAGGTTTTTTATACCTGCATTGGGCCCCTTGTATTTTAAATTACGCAACTAGGTAATTCCTTACCCTATTTTAGTCCTTTATACTTCTAGTGGTACTAATTCTTGCATTATGTATGAGAAATAAAAATTATCGAATGTTTAACCAATAATTTTTCATTTATCGTTGAAGCATTAAATTTGACAATATATCGTTAAATTTTTAGATTAATTCTTTCGTCTGAAATAGAGAAACCATATAAAATGTATGATGATTTGATAACTACTTGATCAATAACCCATAATAAAATATTATTACGAAGGGACAGTGTTGGGGTCTTGTACTCGAGTCTGTATTTTACAGAGCATTATAACTAATTATTATTAGTATAAACTTGGCTACGCGTGCGTTAATAAATTTACGTGTGAGCAGAGGAAAGAAGTGAGGCAAAGCAAAGACCTCTGCCTTATCATCATCATTCTTTAATCTTGGCTGCTGAAATACTGAGTAGTGACTAATGAGTCATTAGTTTACTTTATAATAACTCATCACTCATCAGTCATTAGCAGATATGGATATTTGAGCAATGAGTTTATGACTGCGCACGTTAACAATTTTTTGTCTGAGTAAAAGGAAGACCATGTCCGAGCGCTCTAGTATAATAAACGATAACAAGAAAAGTTGCGTGATTATCGTGCCAATATTAAGTAACGTAATTTTTGTAAAATTCTCTCTCTCTTCCCCCCCCCCCTCCCCACGCATACAAATTAATTAATAATTAATTGGTTCTAGCGCCCCTAGAAGTAAGACAATGTACATATCTGCTTCACATCATCTCAATAATAAGATATGTTTCATAAATTCAAAACATTTGCTTCTATTGAGATACCTCGGTCTCGTATGACAGACCATATGTTCTGTTTTTTTTATTCTTTTAAATTAATTGTCATAAATAAAGGAATATTTATTCAAATAGAGTCGATCGATTATAACTGATTAATTTATTAATAAATAAATATATTAAGTTTAAATAGCTTAGCCATTTTTGTTTTTAATATTTTTTCTGCCAAACTATGTATTACTTCAACCCAAATATTAGCAGAATGCAAGCTTCAACTTTTTTTTTCTTACGATATATTATAATATTTTTTGAATTATTGATTGTCTCAATAGAGGGTCACAGGCAAAAGTGATGGACACTTGATTTTGATATTCAAAGTTCCATGAGACAAAAGTTAAAATTGTGGATTTATGGATATGGAATTTCGATACTCTCTACAAAAAATTAGAATAATAATTTATATTACCTAGAATTGGAGGATATATCTCAAATATATCAATTAAGACAGAAAAAATAATATGCAAATCGGGCTTGTAATAAAAAAAGAAAGAGAAAATCAACCTGGTAACTCTGACAATTTGATGAATGTTGAGAGTGAAGCAGCTTGAGCTGTCATGACGTTTTACTGAGTACAAGCTGCTATTCTCCATTATATATACAACAATAAATAATAACATAGATGAGAGGAAGAAAATTAACTCAAATTAATGTCAGGAAATTATATATTTTTAACTAATAATAATTATACGAAGACTTGAGCCCTTTTTGTTTACATTTTATTTGTTTTATTAAACTTAATGCATGTATTCCTTCATGCGACATCTTTACTATCAGGTAGATGTTCTCCCCTCAGTAATAAAGGATAAATGATAACAGCTTCGGAAAACAAAAAGACCTGTTTGAAGAGGCAACTCCACTTTTTTATCACACGCCCGAATTGCATATGATTTTCATTCCTATTTATAAGTAATGAATAATGATTAGGAATGTAAATTATATGCAAATCGGGCTTGTAATAAAAAAGAAAGAGAAAACCAACCTGGCAACCCTGACAATTTAATGAATGTTGAGGGGGGAAGCAGCTTGAGCTGTCATGACGTTTTACTGAGCTACAAGCTGCAATTTTCCTTTATATATGTCACAAATGAAAACATCAAACCACAAACATAACAATATGTTTCTCCAGATTCATTATTATATTCACAAATATCATTAACTCCATTCTCCTCAATGAATGATATCCATTTTTTAATTTTTCCTTTGTTCCTCTCCATGATATAATCTTTGCAGACTGTTCTTTTCTTGTAAAACATTATGTTGAGGTAAAGTTGATGTTACCTTCTTAAGGGAAAAAAAATGATAACAGCTTCGGAAAACAAAAAGACCTGTTTAATGAGCCAACTCAACTTTTTTATTACATGCCCGATTTGCATATGATTTACATTCCTATTAATGATGTACATATAAAAAGGGTCCAGCTGCAAGGCACGCCCGAGATGATATCATAAATAAATATGGTACCCTTGAAGTAAGGCAGAATTTCAGGGGCATTTGAATTACATTTGAAGGGGCGGAATGTAACTTATTATTTTTGTATTTTACTTAAGAATAGATTATTATTATTTGGTGGCATTAAAAATTTGTAAAGGGTAGAACACTAAATTTGTAGCAACTAATGTCATAGCATGAGACCTGAGTCATTTTGGAATGAACTCGGACTTGACTCGAAAATTAATTATTATTTATTAAATACTAATATAGTATAAACCTCAATATGTCTTTGTCGGCATTGCACCTTAAAATTTCTACACTTTTACACTTAATTGAATCCTATAATTCATATAATATATTTAAGAAACACATATAATTAAATGAAATGAATTTATTTAACCATCTAGCGGCTACTTTTTATTATTCAACAATTTAATTACCATTTAAAACTATTATAAAAACTTCAAACAGTCAAAAGTAACACATTTTGTAATAACTTAAATTTTTCCATAAAATAGGATGGAATTTCATAATGATTATCTCAAAAATATATAGTTATATCAGAAAAACTGAACATTGATTCGGAAAGAAAATGTAATTCCAATTTAAGTTATCATAAATAAACAAAAAAAAAATTAAATTGATAATAGGATGAAAATGTACGTTATAATTACAATTTTAAATATTTCAGGTATAAAGTAAAAAAGTAATAATTGTCAGGCAATTAATTACATTGAAATCGATACAGTGACTACTATAACAAGTTACTGAATCGATTGAATGTGTTCTCAAAAAATAAACATCAAAAAGAAATAAATAAAAAAATATTACATAAAAATGGAATAATCAAGTTCATGAAGATCACTACATACGATATGAGCTAAACTTTAATTATGACATTACATAAAAGTACATCAACCCCTCTCAGAATCACAATTGACGATCGGAGCATTTTAGTACAAGCAAAAATTCTTCAAGTCAATGCTTATCATGGCAACAATATTCTTCAACTGGATGTATCAGCCATTCTTATTACTATCCACTTTTGAATGTTTCAAGTGGAATATCTTTTCGACTATTGTCACACTTGAAGTCCTTAGTCTCGTCCATTGTTATAAATCTATACTTTTCGTCAATTTCCCGTTTTATTTGAAAATTCTGACTCGACTTAAAAGCTCCAATGATTGTATAACGGGAAAAAAAGAAGAGACGGATTTACCGGCGTATTTCTCCATAAATTGGATGAAATTTTGATGTCCTCCGACTGAAAGTGGGATAATACACGATAGAAGAAATTAAATTAGGTCAGGTGTTAAATCAGATGTACCTGAATCATTACTATTACCATGTTTATTGAATGGATTTGGATTTATCTTGCGACATCAGCGATTTGAAAGTCTCATGATCGGAAATTTCTTCAAGAAGAAGTCGAGAAATGGCATGGCCGGAATGCCATCACACTCGTATCCTGGACAAATTTTCAAACGTTGCTACCTCCATTGTCGGCGACCCAAGTTCCTGAATCAAAATCCAAAGGCATTTTTAACTTAATTTAAAAATGGAACTTGTTGTTTTTGGATCGAATAGAACTGAGTCATAAAAGAAGACGAAGGAGTTTGAAAAGACTAATATTGCCAACAACCGTCCTTTGTGAGCATGTCTGCTGGCCCTTTTTTTACTTCATTGCTTGTAAGGCATAACTCATAGTTTATGAGTCATTCAGAAGGAAATCTTGATGAACGTTTTGGTTTTAGTACTAAACGTCGAATTACAAAATATGGAAGGAAGGTTTGAAATGGAAAAATGAAACTACAAAATATTTAATGATTGTATTAGTGTTATCTGAGCCTCTTTATTAGTTCAATGGATGTACCTTGAACGTATTTTACTCAATTATGTAGATGGTATCTTTAAAGCATGCACTCTTAAACTGGAATGTTTTGGACTATGTTGTGGAGTCCCGCGAGTGTTTGATAATCAAGAAAAGCAACATCAACACTTGAATCCTTTAATTTGTTCCATGCAGGGCTACTAACTCAAAAGGTTTTAAAAATCCCTGTTCTAAAGGTTAATTATATGGCCAAGGCCCACACCTTTGCTCCCCACGTCCTTGACCCATATCTAAATGATTATATAACTGTATAGAACAGGGGTGTCAAACATAGGGCCAGCGGGCCGGAACCGGCCCGCAAGGAGGTTCAATCAGGCCCGTAGAATAATTTGAAAGTGGAAAAAGTACATAAAAGGTATGGATTAAATTTTTTAATTAAAATATAATTCATGAATTATCCGGTAGGGGCACATCTTAGTCTTTCTTAATAAGCTTCATATAATCTGAAGTAAAGTTCATTATTATAATTTTCACTACCAGTTACTTAAAGTTTGTGCAATTTTGTGAAATGTTTTGTAAAAGAGTTGTTCAATAAATTTTTAGTTGAATTTAACAACGTCCTTCTTTTTCTTTAAATTAAAACAAAGGGAAGACACGATGATATTTTGGTTATTTATAGCTATGTATGCTATAATTTTAATGGTCTGGTCCACGAGGTCTACCTAGGGGTCGTATGTGGCCAACGATGTGAAATGAGTTTGACACCCCTGGTATAGAACAAATAAAATTTTGAAATAAAGAAAGTTGTGAAATCAAAGAAAATTATGTCTATAAAGTTCTACAAATTCCTTTTTTAATATAAATTGGTCTCTAAATGTGCACATTTGTTTACATATAATATATACATAGATAGATGCATATAAATAAATACCTACATATATATGTTATATATAGATGCATGAAGAATGTAAGTCTAAACTTATTTGATTCGATTTAAAAGTTAACAAGACTGGTACTATAAAAAAAAGTTATTAATAGATTAGAGTAGTGTAATAAGAAGAGCAATAAAATATTGACCATTGAGTAATATCTAATACATGTAGTCTTTTGATGAGCTAAATAAGTTAAAATGTACTTTTTGAAAGTTTTGCTATTCATAGCTCTCAACACACGTCACTGCACCTCATGCTCATCAAAAAACAATGAACACGAATGGATCTCTGAATTAACATCTATTTACATATATACATTATATTTAATTAACCAAATAGGGTTTTCATAAAAGGCTGATTAATCCTTTAATGATACTCAAATTCTTCATTTAATTTATCTAAAATATTGCAACGGAAAAGTCTTTTCTTTTCTTTTTTTTTTCAAAATGTCATTCAACTTGCCTATTGCCATAACATACGAAGAAAGCAGTTTTTAAGTATTTGCTGCGTTAAATTTGTAAACATAAAAACTCATATTTGGGATGAAACAAAGCAGCCATCTAAAGGGACTAGCTTGTATAGCCTATTAGATTTGAGAAGAAAAACATTCAAAGTTCTGAATTTTAATTGAATTTAAAATTTGTTTAACTGCAAATATGATTTCAATATCCTCCGTTGTTTTGATCCTGTTCATAAGAACAAATTAGAAATGAATTTGACTCCCACACCGAGTAATTATCTAACTTATTAGGTATTTAATTTTTGTTAGTTCTACTTTGGAAATTCCAGCAATGTATTTTTTTATTTATTTGAATGTATTTTTAAGTTAGATATACGCTTAAATGTATATTTTTCTATAAGGTGCTGCTTCATAATATTATTTAAATGATGAAACAATTATTTACATTGCAGAGATGGGATAAAGTCCCACTATTTCAAGTTCAAGTAGTGTCCAAAGTCTTTTTGGTATCGCGTCGCAAACCTTTGCTTCCAATCTCAAGTCCTTAATCTTTTTTATCGAGTTCAATTCGAGTCTCTAGATTTCTTTCGAGCTTATTTCTAGTCAAATATAAGGTAAATATCTAATTCTATATGTATGGTTCATAGCCAGGGAATTCTTATTACGTGGAATACTTTCACTCTCCAAAATAACCCTGATATAAGTAAGGATTCCTTACTTAGTTGTCAGTAGAGATGGGAAAAATATGTGGGCTTTTTTAAGCAAATTATGTCATAAGTACTTTATTTTTATTCACAAAATATTTGGAAAAAATATGTGTTTTTTAAATTTTGTTAAAATACTACATTTTAAAAAATAGTAGGTATGTAATAAAAAAAAAAATAACTCAAAAAAAGTCTTCAAATTTTTTTTGTTAGCACAGTTTTAAATTTCAAATTACAGGTTTTGCTTTTGATTCTGGAATGCTATGTAGGCCATGTTTTCAAGGTGCTACTGTTGACTTGTTCAGCAGGGAGAACCATTTGGGAAATATGTATATATTCAATATCGTACATTTCCCTCTTATCCCCACTGCTAACATCGTTAATGTTTATAAATATCAATCAGATGAAGTTCTCTTGAATGAGGACAACCATTTTAATATCTGGATCCAATTGAATGATCACTTTTTTACCCTTTCTTTTCTTTCTTTAGCATTCCAATTTGCTTTCTAGCTTTGTAATTTGCAATTAGATGAGTAGGAGATAACTCCAGATTGATCCGGGAGTCTTAACAAAAAAAATTACTTGTGAAAAACTAATCAACATTGTCAAAAAATGGTCTCAAGTCCAGTTTCGAGTCTTAATTTTTGAGCACAATCATTCAAAATACAGATTTTGAGTCTCAAATCTCGAATTCAAGTCCTCTCCTCTGATATGTTCAAACATTAATTCTTAATGAGTAATTGAAAGATAAATAAAAAGGTATTGATAAATAATATTTATTTTTTATACATAGCGCAAGAGTCAGTACCATTTGAAGTATAAAGGTCATGAGTCATAACAGGACTAAAATAGATGAAGGAATTACCAAATTGCGTTACTAAAAATACAAGGGGCCCAATGTTGGTTCATTACATATTTGAATTAATCTACGTACAAAAACTCAAATTGAAGGAACAGTTTTAAAATGACAGGTTTTCAATCGAATAAAATTTAAGAGTGTTATGACGAACTCCAAAAAATTTTTTCTGTCAGAAACTCAGAAATATATGAGTAGCAATATATTACTTTGTTAGTATTTTTTTATCATACCATCTCATAGTGAATTCTCACATTACACGACAGAATTGATCAATTTTGGATCGGAGTGTAGTACTAAAGTGAGTCGTAGAAATGGAAATAGACGAAATTATAAGAAAAAATCACCAACTGTGCTCATCAGTTTTAGTAAACCAAACTAAAATGCTTGATGGATGTATAATCCACTTTCGTTATATTTATTCACTAAGACAACGGGCATAATGACTGTATCACTTCTATAAGCTATACATGTACATATATAATATCTGACACAACAACAACAAAATTGAATTTTGTAAAACAGAATATATGTTTTTGAAAACACTTCATTTCTATGTTGGATACACAACTTTTTTCTTATTGTTACCAGTTGATCTCACGTTTGTTCCAATTAAAATGCTCAATGAATCTGCTAAAGACTCAATTCGTAACTGTGCTTCGACATTTCATTCAGATCTCATAAATGGTAGAACATCAAACTTTGTTAACCTATGGATGCCTCAGACACGGATCCATATTTTAAATGAAAATAAAACTATATGTTGGATACACTGCTCACCCAGTATCTCGGGACAGTTAATGTATAATGCTCTAGTAATCCGACATCCAAAAACTGATCATGATACTTGCGAGTTATTGCTTCCCTAGAACTCTTGAACCATAATTCCAATAGCTACTATTAGCTAAAGCAGCTCAACTGTTCCATGACTGCCCTTATGGTCCTATCAAAGAAGGGAGTTTTTACTGCAACGAAAAATAAAATGGACGTTGTTTAAAAATGTTTTGCAAGGCTTCAACCATTCGATTTTAATTCGAATGGACAATCGAGCATTTTTAGTTAAAGCACAAAGTTTACATAGTAGTTAATGAGCAAGACCAAGATTCGTATTTACTTAACATTACTTGACCTCTTCATTTTAATAAGCCTTTCCATTCTCCTTGGATTTATTTGTGCCTCATGGTATGAAATTATGTTGCATTATGATGATATAACTAAACTAATTGTTTCAAATCTGTTTAAAGCTTCTATTATGGTCTCTTTGTTACTTTTTTTGCCCTTTGAAGCAACTAAAAACAAGATAAACAAAAAAAAATAGTGTCCACTTGTCTGTGAAAATGCCCCAACGGCAACCTTGAATATTCACACAAATCCAAAGGAGGTTACAGGAAAGTTCACGGTCAAGAAAGTTAATATTTTGAATCTACTTTTTAAAACAAATTAATTTTCATTCAGTTTCTATTTTATTTTTTATATAGAAATAAAATATTATGTTTACTGATTTAAAACATAAATAATAGTATGGACTCCTTTTTGGGGCTTCAACTATATGAAACTAACATAAATAAATACAAACACTACGTATGTTATCTATCTAGATAATTCCTCATACTAATAGATTTTATAAACAATAACTTTTAACAATTGCAATTAAATCTTGTTAGACCTGAAATTAAAATGGGAAGTTCCAAAATCTTGTCAAAAATTTCTTATACCGATTGAGATCTATTTCTTGTTAATTATTTATTTAATATGAAAATTATCATAGAGAACAACAATTTCACTTTAATTTGGAAAAAATAAATGAAGATAATATGTACCCAGGTACTGAATCACAATTAATTCATTTATAAAAAAAAATAGTTCGGTAAAGTTTCCTTAAGGTGAACTTCCTACACACACTTTACTGGTTCTATTTAAAAACGTGGTTTTCTGAGCATATAGAGTTTAAACTGATGTCACAGAATGCATCATAAAATCGGTTTTTTTTTAATATATATTTTATATATATATATATTTGATATCTTTATTAAATAAAATATAATAAAATTTTTAAGTACACTTCATTAAATCATTTAAAAAATGAAAAAATACTGAAAACCTATATTGAAATACAACACGATGTCAATGAGAAAAAGTGGAATTTAAAATCAAATCAAATTAATAATGGTCAATAAAGTTTGTTTTAGGGACCGGAAAAGTTGGATAATTGGATAAACGTATCAAAACCCTGCAAAAGTATTGTTCAATGAAATAATAACATATTTTTAACACATATGATTAAGGTGTGAGACATATTTTTATTATTTGTCGGTCCAAATCCAGGGCAGTGATTCAATATTTCTCCTTAATTATAAAATTTGATTGTTTATGCCTCCAAGATGACCGACCGATAGATAGACTGGACTGTTCGAGGCTGACGTTGCTACAGACAAACTTTTTATTCTTTATTCATCCAAATGATGAATTTTATAGGGTTTAGAAATGAAAAAATGTACTTTAACGAAACCTGGAGTTATCAAATATAGACGAAGAAGGATATTTCTATATGTACATATGGAATCAAAAGAGGACATAAACAAGGAGGACAAGGGTGCAGATATGATTTTTAAACTGGGGAGGGGGAAGGTATTCAAGGTCTTCATGACATAAATGTAGTAAATCTAGAGGTGGGGCATTTTTGAATGAGAGAAGATCTTGTTCTCCAAGATGGGCGACTTCCATAGTGATGACGTCCCGTGAAAAATACCAAAAAAACTATTTACAACTATACATACTGTAGAGCTCCGATATTCGACAGTAATTCGTTCTAGATGGAATATCAAGAAGCAATGCAGTCAAGTCCCGAATCAACATCAACTAGCCAACTACCTTGTGACCGAAGCACAAACTCTGTTTTGTACATAAAAGTCTCGTAATTCGAGTTGAATTAGAAGGTTATCGTCGATCTCAGAGGCAAAGTTTTCTCGTCATTTTGTATTGAACTCCGAATATGTTGTGTACAGAGGGGGTCAAGTTCTGGGGTTCATCATAGTATCATTATAAATTGTATTAAAATCTTACACTTACCTTTATAGAATATTTCCAAGCAAAATATCCTTGGGCGAATTGTCTACCCACAGACAAGAGTCACACATTTTGAGATTTAACACAGTAGAAGCAAAATTATAATTAATTGTTGCAAGAGTTTACCTTTAAGTATTTTTTCTCAGGTGTTCGAATTACAAACATTTATTAAGTTTGAAACAAATAGGTATTTTCATTTTGAATTAACTTAAAAAGCAGGGAATGATTTGACATATAACATTTATTATTATTCATATTTTATTGATTGAGTCCATCAATGAAATGAATAAAGTTACGACACAAAAATGAAATTTTAAATGACTTGTACCAACTATGTACAAAATTGTGTTTGGCTTCTTTTATTTTGACATTTGCATGAAGCAAATTATAATTAATCACTAGTCATTTTTAGACGGTTCTATTTGTCTGATACTACATATATATTTTAATCCATGAGTTGTAGTTATATAATTGAACGATTTAAATGCTTGAAAACTTATCTTCAATTAAAGACATTTAATGATTTATGTTAAGTGATTTTCAAAAAGAATAATAACAATACTGTCTACTCCCAAGGTTATCATCATTATCTCTGCTTTTACGAAATAAATACAAAATTAAAATGAAAAACTTTTGAATTTTGCAAGAAATGATGACTCTAGAAGAAAGGATATCTCTTCCATGGCATTTGACAAAACTAAACACTCTGAAGATTATGTTGTACAAAATAAAACACAAAAGCCTTTACAAATACATACATATTATAAAGTATTTGTCCTTGGAATAATGTTCTCTTATGACTTTGTTAGGTTTCTATCGTCTTCTTCCAATCCTTGTAGATACAACAACATGTATACCTAACTATGTAGAAAGTAAATCAAATAAGTATTCGTAGTTTTTTGTAAATGATTTATCATTTATAAAGCAAAATCAACTGGAAAGGTTGCGAGATAAAAATATTGAAATAATATGAATTATGTTTGATTAATTAATTGTTAAGCATTAAACCGACAATTTAAATGAAATACCTAAATATATTATAAACAATAATACGTATCTACTGGTGATGTATTGAATACTTAGATTTGCATTCGCCAACTATCTGCATATTAGAAATATTTGTATCTGCAAATTTCTAAACTTTCAAATCCTTATTCATTATTTTTAGTTATTCGATACATTGTGAAGCCGATCTAGTTTATTATTCTTTTTATTTTAGTGCAATTATTTTCGTCTTCAAATCAAATCAATTTTACCTTTGTGTTCACACGTGTAATTAACAAAAGAAAATTAGAATTTATTCCACCAACTCAACCTGATCACATCTTTTCCCTGTTTCACCTCAATGCTCTTCCAAACTACATTATCTTGCATAATTTATATTGTAGATACTAATAAAATATGTTCTAACACAGTCTAAGGTTGAGGCAGTTCGGAAAAAATGGTGAATCACGATTCACAATTCCTTTCCTACCATAGTAAACTAAAATGGATCCCAAAATCTAGTCAAAACTCCAGCTTTAATTCCAATTATACACCTTCAGTTTCATATTTATTATCTAATTCGGTTTTTCCAGTAAATTTATTTATGCACTGCTGGACTTTTGCATGAAAGGTTTTGTTGATTTTTGAAGAGTACATAGGCTACACACGCAGGAGTCCACACTAATACAAAGATTAACATGATAATTTCTAATCAGCTCTCGATTATTTACTTCTTTTTTTACTATCAGTGTTCCAAACGTTGATTGGTTGAACTTTATTGTCTCTTGTTAAGCTGTGAACTACGATTATTGATTCCCAACTTTAAAAGAAGAATCTTTATTCTTCTTTTCAAAAGAATTGACTAACAACTCAAGAACTGATTAATTTTCTGTTTCTGTTGGAGGAAAAGATTGTTAAACACAACCACTACGTGTACGATGCTATTGCAGCATACAAATATAAGTATTAAAGAGTCAAGAAATCGATTCCTTGACTCATGACTATGTCTTAATAGTCATGAAACTTTAGTCGTGTGTTGAAAATTTAGACCCAAAACATGGTATCGATTCCAAATAACGATCCTTTTGAATATTGAATTGTTTCACTCTAATACATATAGCTACAAAGATGTTGTGTTACTATCCTTATATTATCTTATTAAAAAAACAACTCTTTATTACATATAAATATGTACATGTAAACTGGGTCGGAGGTTTGAACTCAATTCATGAAAGTTGATGACTTTTCATTATATACAAATATTATTTAAAAATACACACTTCATTGACCCATTAACTTTACTTGTTCGCTAAACTACTTCTTTGCATTGTAATTAACTTGAATAAATCTCAATTAACGAGATAAGGGAAGGCCAATTCTTTAAATCAGATTTGTTGAAAAGTTGTAGTTTACCTAGATCATAGAAGAAGGATTAATTACCTACGTATTAACTAACTCTAAAGTGAATTTAAAAACATTTTTTCATAGAATAAATATCAATTGATTAAATTGCTGTATTTTTCACAAGTAGTAACCTCATTTATTTATTTAAGTTGAACTTCATTCTCTCCTCATGAGGCAAATTATAATATGTGACTTATTTGAACTTTTTTTTGATTGACTTGGAATTTTTTTGATTGACTTGCACTTGTCTTCACTGGAATTGAGTTCAAGAACTTGGATGCAAGCTCTTGATATTTATGTAATTGTAACTTTAAAAGTAGTTTTAGATATTTGCTTCATTGAGTCGGAACCTTTAAACTACCAGAAGAGATAACCTAAAATGTAAAATGTACAATTAATTGACATTTTTAATTTAATTAATTCATTAATAAGCTTCTTTTTTTCTTGTTTTCAAGTTACACTTTAACATTAAATAATTTAAATTATAAATATCGAAACATTTTGGTGGGAAAAGGGCAAAGAGACAACTCAAACTTTGACACGTAATCCTCTGAACCCTTGTTATAGATCCAACCCTATCCACCAAAATCTTTAACGTCTAATATGATTATTGAAAAGATCCATAGTTAAGCCCAACACTTTTTTTAATAAAGCATTGATTCGAATTTAGTTATACTTTTTTTAAATGTATATAAAAATATAAGCATATTATAAACAATTTACAGATCTAATATATTTATAGAAATTCAAAATTTTAGCAAAACTAATTAAATCAATATTGCTACATATGTACATTTGATTTTCCACTTATAAAAGTAGAGTGAGAATACAACGGAGTAGAAGACTCTCAAAAGATTTTGTCCAGTCATTTGAACGACTTTTAAAAAAAGTGTACAAAAGCTTATATATATATATATGTATATAATAATAATAATAAAAGCCATTTTTCTCATTCCATGAGGAAGTCTTACATTGGCAGCTAAATATAAAAAAATGAAATTTCTCTCATTGATATATATATATATTATGTAATTTGTATTCGCAACTCGACCTCGAGACGCACTTAAGTCTTATTAAAATGCAATTTCAGACTCGACTCGAAGTCAAAGTAAGTAGTTTTAGATTTAATTCAAACTACATACATAGATATTTGAAACTCAAGATCCATTATTTCAAGTTATATTTTTAAGTACCATTTAGATGCATAGCTATTTAATTTGTATCATTTTTAGCTGAAATTGAATTGTACAAAAATACAAATTGACGATGATTACAATCAGGGACTTGAGTCACATTGTGACTCGTAACCTCGGACCTCAAGTGTAAATACATATTCGTACAAAATGACTCTTTGAACAATACATGGTAGTGACGACATGTTGAAGACTCGAGACCAAGACACTATCAATACTTTGGAAGCCATAGTTTTCCATAGTTCTGGAAAGACTTTATCCTCATAGGACAATTTGCCGCGTATTCCTCCTTTTTCTGTTCCGTGTTTACACCAGACCTAGTTATACCTAGTTATTATGTTAATTAATTAAATTGCTTTATTTTTGGGTTTCTACTTTTTTCTACGACTTTGGTACCTCATTGAAGAAACTCTGTCTCAATTTGTAGACATTCCTCACATACCTTGATTAGATTTTGATGTCTTATGTATGTATGTATGTTCATACATATTTATCCATGAATTAATATTTTGTATTCAATATGTAGGTTTATGAAAAAAAGAAAAGAAAAAGGATTTGAATCTACATATTTACTGAACATGAAATAGGAGAAGCAGGTTTAAAAGATTGTTTACACTCTGATTGGAATTCCAAATATTTGATAATAACAATAAGTATGTAAAGCAATAATAACTCAAATTTGGGGAAAACCATTTCATTAAAAATGGCAAATTAAAGAGTTACTGATACCTACATAACATAACATAACATTATCTAGAGCCCATTGTGAGATTTACGCAGTAGGGCAACAATCAATTTGATGAACCACATACGCATGAGTAATTAAGTCATCCAAATATTTTTATTTTTATTTTTATTTCATATTGTCTGTTATGATACATCCATATCTTAATTATATGCTCTGTGCATATCTAGAGACTACACTGGCTCATTACTGTACATACATACATCAAATCATTTTTATTGTTTTGCTGTGTGTTTTTTTTTATAAACAAAATCTTGTATTTTGTAATTATTTTTGTTTTTTTGGAGAGGCAAAAGCCTTCCTGGGTCATGTTTTAAGGATTACAAAAACTGAACTGTATCTGTAATCTACTACTACTTCTACTACTACTACAATGCGTGACAAACATTTTACGCATGAGATCATCAAAGCTATTACAATTTTAACTCTGTCTCAAATATGTATCCTCATGTTCCCTTCTATGTACATACGTACATACATACATATGTACATATTCTTCAAATATTAGAAAGAATAATTAAAAGGAATATTTCCTAGTTTAGTTTACCATTTACTTTAATTAGATTTTTAGTACAGACTCCTGACTGATTTCAAATGTCTGATAAGTATTTTTATTTATTTTTTTTTAAATTTGTTTCTTTGTCAATCAGATAGGAATAGAATGATGTTTTGATTCATAGCGATTGCAAAAATGAATTTGTACATACTGAGTACATAATATATATGTATATGTATATATACAGTCCAATCCACTGATTGATTAAAATGGTGTCTTTAATTTTAATCTGCCTCAACATATATATTTTTGTAATACCGTTTAATACTAAAATGGAGGTATTAGGCAAATAGAGATGGCAAATGACTGTATCATCCATATTTTTTAAAACTGTATCAACATTATTATCAACTGTCATTAAAATTCCATTTAAAGGTGAATATTGCAGAAAATTTGAAAAAAAAATCAAATATCAATGCATATATACCCAACTCCCGTTTCAGAATATGGAACGCCAGGTCAAAAAAAACAACGTGTGGAACCTTTGCTTTGTGTCATTTACATACAATATTTAATACTATTTATAAAACTAAAGGCTTCTAGGTTCTAATTTTCCTTCTTAAAACTACCAGTGAGTTTACGAGTGTTTCTCAAACTTTGTTAAAGGTGCTATGCTGTAACAGTCTCAGAGCATGGGCGTCTAAGGAATAAAAATGAAAAGTTGTCTAATATCAATAATTAACGACGTCATTTTAGTTAGTACTCCTAGTTATGAATTGATTTTGATGCCCCTGGCCTTTTCCTACCTCATTTCAAAAACAGGGAAATACGTTTATATCGATCTTTATTTATTTTTCGTTTAAAAAACTTATGAATTTGTGGTTAATTTTTTTTATATTTTCATTAAAAAAAGTTGATATTTTTTCGGTTTTTTAATCCAGGGTTTTAGCTCTAACTTTTTTTAAAATAAAGATATTTATTAAAAATCTTTCTTTTCATACAAATGCTTCTTGCACCTTTGTAAGATGCATCTCACAGTTTGAGAAGCACTAGATTATACCCATAATAGAATAGATAAAAAATGACTATTTTAAAATGACTTTGATGTAAAAATTAAATACATTGACTTTTTATTCTCTCATTTTCAGTCACATATAACAATCCAGTGTTTCTCAAACTCTAGAACCTTCATGGGAGGGTATTTAATTAATAAATCAATCCTAGTGACTCTGTATTCAAGAGTGTATGTATGAATTAAAAAAAGATTTCCTCTTAAGTAACAAGGGACAAACATTACGAACCACTGCTTCAATCTTAATATTTATTTTATATGACTAATTACATGTTTACTGATAGAGAAGGAAAAAAAAGCCCTTTAAATATTGATAAATAAAGATAAAACAATGTTTGAGATATTTTTATGTTCTCGTCTTATTAATTTACTAAACAATTGTACTTATACAAATATGTATGTATGTATGTTAGATTGTGAGACTCGTGGAATAGTAGTCAAATTTGTTTTCTCTACGGCTAAATTCAAGACTACTTCAAAAGAATGTAGTTACTATATGTACATGTATGTATAGTGGGTAAACATTGGGATTTCTTTAAATTTATCTCTGTATTTTTTTGATGGTAAAGACTAAAGCCCCTGTAAATATGCATCAAGAAATTAAAAGAGAGGGAGAAAGAGGGCATGCCCATTGATTTCCCGTTGAACATCGATCCTTTAACGACACCTTGATTTACAAATGATATAAAGGAGTGAACGTTGAAGTGAACATACTTTAATAATATTATTTTTTACATACTCTAAACACATTCAACGACAACTAACACATAATAATATAACTACTTAATCCTAATCATCATATCGTGAAGTATATTATTAAGACAGAAGAAGCGGACAACAGAGGGATCATGAAAAGTCTCTTAAATATAAAATAAGTGCTCCTCCACCTCCTCCACATTAATCAACCACATTGCAGAATTTTGCATGTTGATCAAAAAACGGATTCCTTTTCTTTAGTCTTACCTCAAGTCCATTTTATTATATGCTTACATATCAGCACCAGTCGTACTTACAACAAAATGAAGAGTATTCAGGGTAAGTGCGTTTTGAAATTTGTAAATTTGCATCCGAATCCATTCATTTACAACATTACTTTATAATTATTTTTCAAAAATTGGGGGCCCATTGACGACCATATATGTAGTTTAGGAACATATCTAATTATATAAATATGCGTTGACTTTTGATTATTCCTGAACAAATAGTTTTTAGTGCTCTTTTAAAAATCATTTATTCAAGAACAAATAATATGTATGTACATAAAATAAGTGCACTAGGCCTCTAGATTGTAAGTTTTTGACACTTAGATGTTATGTATAATTTGCCATCCTTGTTAAGGGATATATGTACATACAATATTAGTATTCTTGTGTCTTTATATTGAAAAAAAATGTTGAATTTCTGTTTTTGATAGCTTCTGTTGACACATGTACATATGTATTATATATTAAGTGTTATGTCCATTAATTTTTGAATTAATATTATCATCTCTTTAAAAGATTATATTTCAAATGAGATATGAAATATTTTTAAATTTTTGTTCATTTTAATTTAAAGAAAAAAGAATCTTCTTTTCTTCTTTTTTTTTTCAAAAGTCTTTTTTCGTACAGAGTCTTAATAAATTGACAAATTCACTAGAATATATCCTAAATTACATAATATGTATGTATATAAAATGTATCAAAACTTGATTTTCAACCCATTGTCAAAAATATAATTTGATGTGTTAACTCAAGAAGTAAATTCTGGTAAATTTTGATTGAGATTTTATTTTAATTTTTGAAAATTGATTACAACTTTTAATACCCATTCTTGATCAAATTTTTCGTTGATTTCTACTCTTTAACATTACAATATTGTTAGTTTAGGTTCTAAAATATATTCTAATAGATAACTATACAGTAGTTATTAATTTTGTATTTTATTTTCTCCTAATTGTACCAAAAAAAAAAATATCTTAAATTATACAATTCTTTACAAAAACAGAAACAATTCGACGGAACTTTATATATATATATTCATTAATATACATACACATATATATATTAAAGGGGAACATGAAATCTTACGGCTTAGACTCAAGTAGTTAATCAATAACGACTGTGTAGGTTTCCAGACAAACATATCCATCCACCAAAGATTGGTATGGTCAATACCAGAGGTGATAACTCGAGTCGTTAAATAAAGGATGATGACCTATCATTTGATTTATCAAATTATTCAAAAAATTTAAGACCTTTAACTTTAGATGACTTTGCAGAAAAAAAAAGTACTTCTGTCAAATCATGTATCTTTTTCCAAGTAATAAGGAAAATTATTTTTTGGTCCTAGAATTATTGAGAATTTGGATGTTTGTGAACTACTGTATATGTAAATACATAGTTTATATTCAATTTTGCTATTTAACTATCTATTTGCTATCTCTTTAGCAACTTTTATCAGAACATTTTATCAAAGTATTAGTAAATATT